>CM059790.1:21036819-23436819 GCA_030435695.1 Brachymystax lenok tsinlingensis | reverse complement strand
TATGCTTTGCTTTTGATGTGATGTGATCTGATTGGTGTGAAACCAAATCCAAACTGGCTTCCCTGACAATTTTTTCAGTCCGCCAGCACCATTCACGGTTGAGCTCACTCAGTTTAGCGCAACGCTGATTGGGTATTGTTATTAAAAAAATTAGCAAGTGAGGCCAAATACTTGCTGACTTCTCTTGTATTCAATGCTATGGGTGGCAACAATGTCATACTATTTTTGACCAGACGTCATCAGATAGATGGGCGACACATACTGAGACAGAGGGACCACTGGCGTTTCTGGGGGGGGGCAGCCAGTACCCCTGTGACAACAATTTTGGACCCCCTTCTGGCCCCCCTAAATGTGGAGTTAGACTGTTATTTGACAGTGGCAACGCGGAACACTAATTAAACCCCCACATTTACTAGAGGGACATGGTCTTTTGCCTGCTAATGCCTGCAATGCAGTGAAGAAAACGATATGACAACAATAACGTCTAATGTAACTGGCCCCTCTAACAGTACAACTGGCCCCAGCTTGGCCCCCCCAGTTGAAATGGTCTAGAACTGCCATTGAGAGGGACGCTGTTTCCCTCGCTTGGATGCTTTCTCTGTTGAGATACATTCAGCCTCTTGCAAATTGAAGGAAAATTATGAAACACAGAAAGACAAAATATATTATGTATATTTTTTTCTTGGTCAATATTTTTTTACATCCATGAATACACACCACTGGATATGTTATGTATTTTATGATGTTGTATATGCAGGGCTCCCTCATAAAAGAGACACTGGTCTCTGGTAAATAAACACCATCCTCCTCCCTTTTGGTTGTGGTCTGTAACAGTTTGTTGCACATTTCCTAAACATTGAACTACTAATGTAGCAATCTAAGAAAACAATTTGCAGGCCTCTCTGTCTCCATTTGTGGACACAGTCCAGATGCCAACGCAGGGTGGAATTGACTGCGACTGTAATCCACACAGATTGGAACTGACAATGATTGCAACTGAGTGGGATTGTGCCTCCAACCCACTATCCGCACTCTTGAAGCTGTGACAATGACTGTACACATTGCAACTTGACAGTTGAAAATATCTTTCCATGAAAATGTATATGTCAGAAAGACTGAAACATGCAGGGTACATTCTAAAAGCTAGGATTTGACCGCTATGCAGTCAAATCTCTCCAAAGGCCAACATTTTATACAAATGTGTCTAAACAGATGACATTACCACTTTCTAGAGTCTAATGTGAAGTTTCAGGGACCGAACATGTTCTCTGTGAATTTCAGTTACAAATGAATCAGAGGAAGAAAAAAATTGCAAAGGAAAAAATTGAACATCCTGAATGATGTCCCAGACTCCAAGTCAACAACCCCTCCCCAAAAATATATAAATTATCGGCTAACGAAGACAAACCAGTTAAGAAATTAGGCCTAACGCAGAGACAAAAGAAGACACAATGACAGAATAAATTACTCACAAAACAGGATAGCAACATCTGTCCGGTGAAGTGCACAAAGCATATTCAATATTATTGCATGTAACAAACAGTTACATGACCTTCATCATGGTCAAGCAAGGTATGTTTCCAACATTTTCGGACTACTAAACAATCATAGATTTAGAATCACGGAGAGTTACTGCAAGGAAAACAGGAGGCTGGAAGGCTTCAAAGATGGAGAGGTTTAGAGAGCAAGGGCAGCTGTCCTCAGGGATTCACACCTAGAAACAGTCACAGCATTGACTGATTGAACCTAGAGATTAGCCTGAAGTATGCCATGTCATAATCACATTACAGTCATGAACAGCATATTAAAGATTATTCAGGTAAAAGTGGCATAATTATACAAACACCAGTATCTTATTTCAAAATAATTCCAAGTTGAATAATTGCTTCCTTCCTGTCCCTGTCTTTCATCCCGTGCTGTACGTCATTGCATCACTGATGCCACTCCATCCCAGGCATCTTTCACCAGCACACGCAAAGGGTAGCTTGTGGGGAAATAGCTGTGGGGTTAAGGCACCACATGCTTCAAACACTTGTCTATTGTCAACACTGAAGACGGCACTACAGCAATATGACAGGATTAGGGATAAGGCGCCAGAAGTTGTAAGACTGACGCAGTTTTATGTAGCGCCATAACATGTAGGCTTAGAGTGGAGTAGAGGGAAAGAGCTTGGGAGGGGTAGTGGGGGGGATCAATCCAATAACAGGAAGGAAAATATTTATTTTCATGACCAACTGAAGCCTCGATGAAGAGGCTGCACAGACATCACAGCTCCTGTGTTGAAATGGAATCTGACATCCTGATATGCGTGTAGTTCTAGAAAAAACATACAGCCCAACAACTAAACAGGAAAAAATCTACAAAAACACCATCCCTCTGTCTGTTTCAGGGCAGGGAAGCAGAGTATATCCTCTACAGCAAACTATAATAAGTGTAGCCAACCCTGAAGGGCATCTTTAATAATTTCAGATTTTCACATGGAGTAAGCATATTTTTCATGGTCCACCGACCCCCTTGGTTTAGCATGCCTCCTTGCACAAAGCTACCTCAGATGACATGAAAGAAGCAGACTGATAGTTGGTAACTGTAATGTGGTGCGTGAATCAACACAACCCTTCCCCTCTTCATATCCTAACTCACCAAAGAGACATATGAATACTTCGGTTCGAAATACCTGAGCTGACAAGGTGAAAAATCTGTTGATGTGCCCTTGAGCAAGGCACTTAACACTAATTTACTCCAGGGGCACCGTACTACTATGGCTGACCCTGTAAAACAACACATTTCACTGCACCTATCCGAAGTATACGACAAAACAACATCTATTTGTATGTTTTTCTTTTTAATTTAGGTGGAGTAGAATAGTACTAAAAGAGCAACGTAGTCCAACCATTGCAGTTAAATAAAATCAACATGACATGGTTTCCTTCTACAAATGTTATCTCATTTGAATATCTTCCTCAGGTCAAAAAAGAGAAGCAAGCCTTAAAGGGGAAATCTGCAGTTGCTACATCCATGTTTGGACTTAGAAATGTATGATATGTACCCATTGATGCTGGAAGAATATATGTTATACATGCTTCATGAGTTTCGCACCCATCAGAACCCCAAATATAAACTTGTTTTTCTCCAATGTTTGTAAACAAAGTAAATGTAAAAAAACCACCATATCGCCTCAAAACATTTTGATATCATGGATGGTCAATCCTTGCATCGATAGCTCTGTCGATGAATTTGAGAGGGATTACATTTCTCCAGCCCCATCCCTCATCGTTTTACAGAAACAGGGGCAGGTACTTTGCATTGTTATTTTTCCAACTGTGGATTGCCTCTTTAATTGTACGGACTGTTTTTAGAGGACCATGGGAGAGTCAAGCTGAAGAGATGGGCTAAATACTGTACTCAGCAGAGGTCACAGGCATGTCCCCTATATCGATAATGTCAACATGATGAGCACAGTGGGCAGCAACAATTGTAGCCCACACAAGTCAGGGTGATTAGGTGATCACACTTGGCAGGGGGCTGAAGAATTCACAGATAAGTCATTCCACTCATTCTGTTTTCCCTAGTGTCAGACTGAACTCACACTGCTAATGAAGCAGACTGATGTTAAAGGCAATAATGTCAGTTGGAGTGTTTTCACTGACTCGAGGCTCAAAGTGCTTAAACAACCTGCCTCCAAATAGGAAACATTGTAATAAGACAGGCTGTGTTTACTATGTCATGTTTCAACTTACACCTAGCTCATTAGTCAATTCGAGCAAAATATGGACCTATTTCATACAGATTTCAGTGTTACAGTTATAGAGCTGCATGCCTATCCCACACAATACATTCATTACAGACTAATATCTGTAAACAGAGCACTTTCGATGAATTAGGAGTCTAATCCTCAATATGGTCAAAAGCGTGTACTTACCATATGCATAGGCTATTATGGCTATAAGTCTTTAGAGATATTTTATGTTCAACATTTTCTTTACACTATCTTAAATCATTTACAATCACAGATAACTCAGGTAGAAACTACTTGCCTCAGCTCTTGACACACTTATCTTGCTATACTATTCCAATAAATCTGGCAATGGCCATCCAATGCACAATTTGTCAAGATGCTTCTAGTTCCTTCCACAGGAGCTATTGTATAAATGTGCATAACGTAAATATTGTGAATGTCATGGCCTTCTTTAACTTTTCAGAAGTTCAAGACCAAATATAATAACCAACGATTGGATGGAACTTATGAACACATTACACACACACACACACACACACACACACACACACACACACACACACACACACACACACACACACACACACACACACACACACACACACACACACACACACACACACACACACACACACACACAGCATATGTTTTACTATCCTTGTGGGGACCTAAAATTGATTTCTATTCAAAATCCTATTTTCCCTAACCACTAACCCTAACCCTTACCCTAACCTTAACCTTAACCTTAACCTTAACCTTAACCTTAACCCTAAACCTAACCCTTAACCATAATTGTAACCCTAACCCTAAACCTAACCCCTAAGCATAAAATAGCCTTTGTCCTCGTGGGATATGTAGGGTCCATTTTCTTCATTTTGTTTTTCCAGGTTTCTATTTCCCCCCTGTTTTTTCAGGCTTTCGCTCTCAAAACCACACCTTTAGAATAGAAAAACAACACAATTGGATTGTTTACCACATTCGGAGACAATTATTTAGGTCTGGGAAAAAGTTATTTTAGGGTGTAGTTAGCCTTTAATGCAAGCGAACAACAGGAAGAGAGCGTTGTTTGGTTAAGCAGTGTTGATCTCACGTGATTGCAGAGTTTGCAAAACAAATGGCCACTGGATTGATGCAAATAATCATGATATTCTGCCAGGTAAGCATGGCTACTTTGTATTGCAGTTAACATTTGTTTGAGAAGGTTTTTGAGAAAGCCTTTCCATCTCTACCAGAAGAAGGTGATCATTAGCATATTTTCTAAAGGATATACAAAGTGGAGACATATTCACACATACACATAGACAGGGACATTCCTGGGCCGTTTCAGAAAGTTGCATGAAAATACGAATCACTGCTGTATTTGTTAACATCTTATGATTCACATTAATTCACAATTAATGCATTTTCTAATAAGTTCAATATATTTAGTTGATTTCCTACTAAGTTTAATACATTTTTGAATATTGTTGAATCCCCCCTCCCATTAGCTGTTGTGAAAGCAGCAGATAATCTTCCTGGGGTCCACACAGAACATGAAACATGACATAATGCAGAACATTAATAGACAAGAACAGCTCACGGACAGAACTAAATACATTTAAAAATGGCACACATAGCCTACATATCAATACATACACACAAAATATCTAGGTAAAATAGGGCTAAAATATTTTTTTACCAGGTTTGCTGTTCATTTGAGCTTGCCTGTTTTGCATGTCGTTTTGGCATTACTAAGTGTCACACATGCAAACAATGTCAAAAATGTGTATATCATTGAGTTATTAAAGCCGCATACAAACAAATACAGAGCATAGGGGTTGGTAATGTTCTCTAGTTGCTCCGTGATTGATTCAGGGTTCTGTCACTGAATCGGGGACACTACGTCACCTCCAAATCTAAGGGTAGAGCTCGAAAATTCAAACCCCTTGGGTGCTGCCATATACTTACAGTGGAAGTCGGAAGCTTACATACACCTTAGCCAAATGCATTTAACCTCAATTTTTCACAATTCCTGACATTTAATCCTAGTAAAGATTCCCTCTCTTACGTCAGTTAGGATCACCACTTTACTTTAAGAATGTGAAATGTCAGAATAATAGTAGAGATAATTATTTATTTCAGCTTTTATTTCTTTCATCACATTCCCAGTGGGTCAGAAGTTTACATACACCCAATTAGTATTTGGTAGCATTGCCTTTAAATTGTTTAACTGGGGTCAAACAATTTGGGTAGCCTTTCACAAGCTTCCCACAATAAGTTGGGTGAATTCTGGCCCATTCCTCCTGACAGAGCTGGTGTAACTGAGTCAGGTTTGTAGGCCTCCTTGCTCACACATGCTTTTTCAGTTCTGCCAACAAATTTTCTATAGGATTGAGGTAAGAGGTTTGTGATGGCCACCCCAATACCTTGACTTTGTTGTCCTTAAGCCATTTTGCCACAACTTTGGAAGTATGCTTGGGGTCATTGTTCATTTGGAAGACCCATTTGCGACCAAGCTTTAACTTCCTGACTGATGTCTTGAGATGTTGCTTCAATATATCCACATAATTTTCCATCCTCATGATGCCATCTATTTTGTGAAGTGCACCAGTCCTTCCTGCAGCAAAGCACCCCCACAACATGACGCTGCCACGGTTGGGATGGTGTTCTTCAGCTTGCAAGCCTACCCCTTTTTCCTCCAAATGTAACGATGGTCATCATGGCCAAACAGTTCTATTTTTGTTTCATCAGACCAGAGGACATTTCTCCAAAAAGTATGGTATTTGTCCCCATGTGCAGTTGCAAACCGTAGTCTGGCTTTTTTATGGCGGTTTTGGAGCAGTGGCTTCTTCCTTGCTGAGCGGCTTTTCAGGTTATGTCGATGTATGACTCGTTTTGTACCTGTTTGTACCTGTTTCCTCCAGCATCTTCACAAGGTCCTTTGCTGTTGTTCTGGGATTGATTTGCACTTTTGGCACCATAGTACATTTATCTCTAGGAGACAGAACGTGCCTCCTTCCTGAGCGGTATTACGGCGGCCTGGTCCCATGGTGTTTATACTTGCGTAGTATTGTTTGTACAGATGAACGTGGTACCTTCAGGCGTTTGGAAATTGCTCCCAAGGATGAACGAGACTTGTGGAGGTCTACCATTTTTTTCTGAGGCCTTGGCTGATTTATTTTGATTTTCCCATGATGTCAAGCAAAGAGGCACTGAGTTTGAAGGTAGGCCTTGAAATACATCCACAGGTACACCTCCAATTGACTCAAATGATGTCGATTAGCCTATCAGAAGCTTCTAAAGCCATGACATTTTCTGGAATTTTCCAAGCTGTTTAAAGGCACAGTCAACTTAGTGTATGTAAACTTCTGACCCACTGGAATTGTGATACAGTGAATTATAAGTGAAATAATCTGTCTGTAAACAATTGTTGGAAAAATGACTTGTGTCATGCACAAAGTAGATGTCCTAACCGACTTGCCAAAACTATAGTTTGTTAACAAGACATTTGTGGAGTGGTTGAAAAACTTGTTTTAATGACTCCAACCTAAGTGTATGTAAACTTCCGACTTCAACTGTACATTAGAAGTGCCCATCCAAGAAGGCTTAAGGTCGTTGGCCACAGATAAAGTTACGTCAAGTCACGTTATATCTACAGTAGCTTTGACTGCCCCAATAGGTCCACAGACGATGCAATCACCATCACACTGCACACTGCCCTATCCCATCTGGACAAGAGGAATGCCTATGTAAGAATGCTGTTCATTGACTATATATCAGCATTCAACACCATAATACCCTCCAAGCTTATCATTAAGCTTGATGCCCTGGGTCTGAACCCCGTCCTGTGCAACTGGGTCCTGGACTTCCTGACGGTTGTAGGTAGGAAAAACACCTCCACTTCGCTGAGGGAGCACCCCCCTATCCACATCGACAGGATCGCAGTGGAGAACGTGGAAAGCTTCAAGTTCCTCTGCATACACATCACTGACAAACTGAAATGGTCCACCCACACAGACAGTGTGGTGAAGAAGGCACATCAGCATCCTGTCGGGTTGTATCACTGCCTGGTACGGCCACTGCACTGCCCGCAACCACAGGACTTTCCAGAGGGTAGTACGGTCTGCCCAACGCATCACCGGGGCAAACTACCTGCCCTCCAGGACACCTACAGCACCCGATGTCACAGGAAGGCCAAAAAGATCATCAAGGACAATATCCACCCGAACCACTGCCTGTTTACCCCGCTATCATCCAGAAGGCGAGGTCAGTACAGGTGCATCAAAGCTGGAACCGAGATACTGAAAAACAGCTTCTATCTCAAGGCCATCAGACTGTTAAATACTGTTAAATGGCCATTACTAGCTCAGTAGAGGCTGCTTTCCCATATAGATAGATTTGGAATTACTGGCCACTTTAATAATGGAACCCTAGTCACTTTAATAATGTTTTCATATTTTGCATTACTCATCTCATATGTATATACTGTATTCTATCCTATTCTACGGTATCTTAGTCTATGCCTCTCTGACATTGCTCGCCCAAATATTTATATATTCTTAATTCCATTCCTTTATTTTAGAATTGTGTGTATTGTTGTGAAATTGTTAGACATTACTGTTAAATAGTACTGCACTGTTAGAGCTAGAAACACAAGCATTTCGCTACACCTGCAATAACATCTGCTAAACACGTGTAAGTGACAAATACAATTTGATTTGCGATGGGACTGATCGTGTCAACATCATACTTTCAAAATCTTAGCTAGCTGTCATCATCATGAATCAAGTCGAAAATCTACTGGCAAATCCTTGTTAATCCTTATCATATGAAAATAAATAATGGAGAGAAATTATAGATAAAACATATCAGTTCTCATCGGCCATTCAACATAAACATTACACAACAAGTTGGAAATTGCAATTTCAACAATGAGTGGTTTGGAAGGAATCAGTGGCTAACTGCAAGCATTGCAAAGCAATCACTAGCCTGCTATTCAGTGGTGTGGCTGTGTGGCTGTGTGGTCTCAGGGTCTCTTTTCCAAGCTTAAAATAATAAACATTCAACATTGGCCATGCTGTCAATTCAGCACGATTTCTGCCTCACTCAAAACAACAGTTAACTCATAACTGGGAAATCTGACTTCAGTGAGTTCAAGACAACTGGAAACTCTGGAAAAAACGAGCTTCAACTGGGAAAATATGTTTTGAACGGTCATTTAACTCCGAATTCTAAGTCGGGAACTTGGTCCTCTTTCTAGAGCTACAACCTGAAGATCACTGACGTCATCATGATTCAACCTTGATTCAACCTTGTGAGTTCCCAGTTTTCTTGAAAGCACCATTCATCCAGAGAATTTGATGACAACGTTTGATGACAAAATTTGTCCACGTTAGGACCGCCGCGCCACCTTCCTGTTCAAGTGAGCACAGTCCAAAAATGTATTGTATGCTACTGGATAAATTATGTAATATGCCAGGGAGATACAGTGAGGGAAAAAAGTATTTGATCCCCTGCTGATTTTGTACATTTGCCCACTGACAAAGAATTGATCAGTCTATAATTTTAATGTTAGGTTTATTTGAACAGTGAGAGACAGAATAACAACAAAAAAATCCAGAAAAACGCATGTGAAAATGTTTATAAATTGATTAGCATTTTAATGAGGGAAATAAGTATTTGACCCCCTCTCAATCAGAAAGATTTCTGGCTCCCAGGTGACTTTTATACAGGTAACGAGCTGAGATTAGGAGCACACTCTTAAAGGGGAGTGCTCCTAATCTTAGCTTGTTACCTGTATAAAAGACACCTGTCCACAGAAGCAATCAATCAATCAGATTCCAAACTCTCCACCTTGGCCAAGACCAAAGAGCTCTCCAAGGATGTCAGGGACAAGATTGTAGACCTACACAAGGCTGGAATGGGCTACAAGACCATCGCCAAGCAGCTTTGTGAGAAGGTGACAACACAAAAGAACTGTCAATCTCCCTCGGCCTGGGGCTCCATGCAAGATCTCACCTCGTGGAGTTGCAATGATCATGAGAACGGTGAAGAATCAGCCCAGAACTACACGGGAGGATCTTGTCAATGATCTCAAGGCAGCTGGGACCATAGTCACCAAGAAAACAATTGGTAACACACTACGCCGTGAAGGACTGAAATCATGCAGCGCCCGCAAGGTCCCCCTGCTTGATGGGCTATCAGCAGGACAGTAGACTCTTGCCGAGTTTAGGGTGTTTTCATGGGTGTTTGTGAGGCATGTTACTTCTCCCATACTTTTGCAAAGCCCACCAAATGCACTGTTTTCCAACCACATCTGGATGGATCCATAACTAATGACTATGGGAATAAAAATCACTGAATAACATAAATATTGGAATAAGGTAGGCTGATGAAGGCAACAAGTTGTTACTAACTGAAACTCCCAAAGTCATCCAATTGTTATAATAGGATTTGAAGCAATAGCCTACCCGCGTGTGGTCAACTATTTCAGCACCGTTTTGTGCTGCTCTGAGACAAGCATGGGGACTGGTGTGGATAAATCAAATATTTTTTTTTTACTGAATCTCCATTTGGGTATTGGTTAGCCTACAATTAGGGTGTGGAAATGTTAGGATTATTTTGCTCTTCACTTGCAGTCACTTAGTAGCCTAGGCCTACTCCCGACCAGTCACGTTGTACAGCGCCATATTTTACTAATATTAAAAACGGCCGAACACATTCCTGAATTAAATTGCTTTAGCTGACATGTTGAGGGTTATTCATTGTTTAAATATTCAAGGCTCCCTTTGCTATTTCATATTTCATATAACTAAAATGCTTGAATGTATTTAAAGTCAAAGTCACCATTATTAGTCAGTTGTACAACCAAATGCCTTGAACTGAAATGTGTCTTCCGCATTTAACCCAACCCCTCTGAATCAGAGAGGTGAGGGGGGCTGCCTTAATCGACATCCATGTCTTCGGCGCCTGGGGAACAGTGGGTTAACTGCCTTGTTCAGGGGCAGAACGACAGATTTTTTTCCTTGTCAGCTTGGGGATTCGAACTTGCAACCCTCCAGTTACAAGTCCAACGCTCTAACCACTAGGCTACCTGCCGCCCCTTATGCTGTGTGATGACATGCACAAATGAATGAATGATTGATTGATATACTGTATATTGAAGTTGGCCTCTATGCCAATAAGTAAGTTATGCTAAAACAGCTACAGTAAACAGGACTCTTAGGTCTACAGCTCCATGTCATTTCAATAACTTAACTTCTCAAAGATGCCCTCTGGTGGTCAAACTAGCATTAACTAGCATGAATGTCTGACACTTAAATAACATGCCATAGAATTCTTCAGCACCCTGCAAGCTGTGATTATTGATTATTTGATATGTGCATTTTTGTGGAACATTTTCATCATTGTCACGTGGTTAATCATAAAAATCGGAACAAAAAAATATAACAATCCGAAAGTTACAATTAAACTAAGCCGAGAGCAACAGCCTCTGCCATATGGACAGATTGATACACACTGTGATCTATTATCAGCTAAAGAAATGATCGCATGGAACTCAAGAGATAGCCTGTAGGCCAATGCAGCAGTAGACCTATAACTTTCATTGTCAACTAAGTAAAATACATAGGCCTAAAGCCAGCAAATAAAAACAGAACAAAATATCCAGATGAAAATTCTGTCTGTTTCAAATTACATTAATCTCTCTACTCTGCCTCTCTGCCTAGAGTTTCCCGCACCAGTGAGCTCGGGACAGACAGCTGTTTTTTATTTCCACTGGATATATGGGATCATCAGATCATGATAGGTTTCTCTTTCACACCGAGGCTTGGTGATTATCGAGAGTGTTTCAAATACTGTGAAGAACTACTTTTATTCACCTCACAACTATTGTGTTGCTTCACTGTGTGAGGTGAAGAAAAAATGGCTGTGGAGAGCTAAGACATTCAGAAATCAGACATCCCAAATGGGCACTTTCCTGCACACTGTATGCACGCAGCAAGCCAGGTAGGCTTACTTCTATGCGCGCTGAAGCGAGCGAGATCCCTCTGGACTTCCTAAAGAGAAACCAAACACATGCTCATTGCTCACATGGAGCACTCCAAACAAAAGATAATGAAAACATTTACAAAACTTGTAGATTATGGTTCTGAAATAAACCAATACTTGGGTTGCGGGTGGCGAGTGGCGGGACACAATGCAAATAGTCAGAGTAGCCATTTGATTACTTGTTCAGGAATCTTATGGCTTGGGGTTAAAGCTGTTGAGAAGCCTTTTGGTCCTAGACTTGGCGCTCCGGTACCGGTTGCCATGCGGTAGCAGAGAGAACAGTCTATAACTGGGGTGGCTGTAGTCTTTGACAATTTTTAGGGCCTTCCGTTCTCGAGTTTGATGAGCAGAGGCTGTGTATGTTTTGGTTCAACAAAGCTGTGTCCATCATTCAATAATGCATACATTTTTACACCATACTGCATGATCTATTTTCCCTTGTGCACATGATATACACAGTTGTTGGTCAGAGCACATCTCCGGAGCCGGTGAGCGGGAGGAGCGTGTATTAATCCTGCTTTAGAATGAATTGTGGCCAGCAGGTCAAACAAACTATTAAAATGAATGAGTCACTCTGAAAAAAATAATCATGACTCTCGAGTCAGTAAAAAGAGTAGTTAAAAAAGAACAAATCGTTTGCGAATTGCACATCACTACACATCACTCCCAAAGACACAAGCAAAAACTCTTATATAAATGTAGCAGCCTATACATCTAAACATTAGCGAATGACATGCTGTATTGCATGGAAATTAGAAAACAATTCAGTCTGATCGATTGTAGACAACTAACAACAGCAGCTGCATAGTCTAGCCTACAAAGAGCCCTGTCCCTCTGGCCAGGGTAAACAAAGAGGTAACGTTGTGTATTTCTAGCCCATTTGTTTGTGAGGAAATGTGAATAAAATCAAATTTGGTTTACATTCAAACTTGGGCTGACTAGGCTATCTAGACTTTTTAAATCCAAAATGATTAACTAGAAATAATCAATAAACACAATAGCTGACACAGACTTTGAGTACATTATTAATTAGGACTACAGTTGCACAGGGCAGGAGTACACCATGCAAACCAGCATAAAGAAAGCTCAGCCCTGTGAGTTGTATTGTTCAATCAGGTTGCTTTCTCTGTGTCTGTGTATAGGAAACCACCCTAGTCCTTCTTTAAAATGTAATTCATATGAACAAGTACAAGGTTGCTGCAGTTTGACAAGGTATCCATCCTCCCCAAGGCCAGGAGTTCTTTTAAAACCATGTTAGAAAAACTCTGGTCCCATCATAGCCCATATTACACCTTTTAACAACATATTATTCACATAATACTGTTTAAGTTCTGCAGTTTTACCTGGTTAGGTTACTTGATCACTCTGGGACCTGTGGTGCAACCTTTGACTGAATGCGTACTGTTTGACCAAATCATGGTTTGAGCCTCTCAATAAATAATAATTTTTGAGTGAGGAGAAAGCTATAATTTGCCACTCGCAATGATGCGTGACCAATAAATAATCTAACTAGCACAGCCAAGTCAAAGGGTCGCAAAATGCGACTAAATGGTCACAGTCTGGAGCCCTACTCACACACACACACACACACACACACACACACACACACACACACACACACACACACACACACACACACACACACACACACACACACACACACACACACACACACACACACACACACACACACACAAACAAACACAGAGTAAGGTCACTGTAATAAAAGTATAACTAACCTGGCATACAAAAAGGCCCGATTCCTTCAGTGATCCTACTTCTCTCAGATTCCTGTTGGGGTAGGCCTGACCAGTTGAGTTATGAGAGTACTTAGAGAGGTGCTCGCCCACTTAACAGTAAATGCCAGGGGCAAGGTCAGCCATTTGCCAGTGATCTAATTGTCCTGCATGTTTAAACCATCACATGAGAGTCGAACGCCACCGACAAGCAAGTCACTATCAATCAAATTATCCACCTAACAACGTTACCTTGGAGCAATATCACTCCACTCCCTCACCAGTGAACTGATGCATGTGCTGTCACGGCCAGGGGAAAATCCGACAATCACAACTAGGGGAAAAACAGCAACGAATGGGATAAGGCAACACAGAATAATGCAAATATGGTTTGCAAAGCTCTCCCATCCATTCATGTTCTCTCTCTCTCAGATTGAGCAATAGGTCAACGTTGGAAAAAAAATTGACCATTGTTTTTTTATAAAAAATAGGGCATATATTGTTCTCAAAGTTGGTCTATCTTCTGAAACAAACTAAGAACTTAATGTATTGGCAAACAAAAGTCAGTGGAGCGAGGCGAAGCATTACAATTGTTTTCTGCTGCACAGAGGTCTTATTTAACATTTGTTTCTATTCAAGGATGGGAAAGTCATTAACTAGCATGATTTCACTGCAGCCATAGAGCCCCCACCTGACGCAGTGAATCTATTAGCAAGAAAATCCTCATAGGAGAGAGCGCATAAACCAAGAGACACCAAGCAGTTGCCATGTAAGGTGCTGACACTTTTTAATGAAGAAACCTAAATGCAGGGCCCAGCCTTGTAATCTAATCTAGGTGAGCTTTGCATCTGGGCCGAGGCTGTTATTGACTGTATTGGGGGCCATAAATCATGGGAGCAGAACAGTGTGAACGGCCCACTGGCTCGGCTGATGTGAGCACTTGTAATCTGCTTTCAGGTCACCTGCGCAGTGGAGCACACTGACTCAGACGCAACAGTAACCACAGCATACCAGATAGACAGGAGCCCAGGCAGTGTCTGCCATCTCGCACTCTCATTTCCGAGCCAGACACAATCACACACACACATTGACACACATGAAGTACACCCACACACAGCAACATTATACCTGTTCATGCACAAACACACATACTCTTGTGAGGGAATTAGCACACAAGAAGGCATACACACACACACTTCATGCGCAAACACACATTCACTCTCTCTCCACACTCCCTGCACACTAATTTAACCACTCTGTCTATCATGGTCCTACTGAGTGGAGTTCACTTGGAGGTGGACTGAAGGTGCCGGTTACTGGCAGGCATTGATAATTCACCACATGTGCTGGCATTACAATAAAATGGAGCAATCAACCAAACTCATTGATTTGACATTAGCGTACTTTGCACCTCGCTCCACTAGGAAACAAGCAGTGTCGACATTTTATGCATCTAACTACTGTCTGTTCATTTAGCACTGCAGAAGAGTGTGCTAGTCTACTGCATTTGTAGGTTTTAGACTATATCCTGACAAGACACTGAGGTTAAAGGATCACTGGTCATAGTCATGCATGAATTTGTCCGACCGAGTTCCTGTCGCGTAACATCACTGTCTCAGCCACCGCTCCAATATGCACTAATGACAGACTGACCACATAGCTGTCTTAATAAGAGGACAGTGCATCAACTTTCCTGTCACGAACAGCTAGAAGTGGTGGGTGTGGAGTCAGATGCAGAGAGCACGGTGTAGGGACAAATGTTCCTCTTTAATCCGGCGTGTGAATAAAACGCCCAACACACAGCAGGCGCACAAATAAACAAGGCGCTCAAAACAGGACAAGGGCACAAATGACGACATGCACGAACGTCCACCAAATAAACAGAGAAACAAGCCCGCACAAAGGGAGGCGGGCTTGACCGGCTTAAATAGCCCTAGAATTACAAACACAAAACAGGTGCAAACAATAGAACAATCAACAGAAAGGAAAGGAGGATCGGTGGCAGCTAATAGGCCGGTGACGACGACCGCCGAACGCCGCCCGAACAGGCAGAGGAGCCACCGTCGGTGGAAGTCGTGACATTTCCAAAGATTAACTCTTCATCCTAACAAACCAGAAAAAGAAACAGGCCTATATACATTTCAGAACGCTCCAAAATAGATAAATAAATGCTCAAAGTTTAATATTTAATCAAAGCTTAATCATTGTAG
Source organism: Brachymystax lenok tsinlingensis (assembly GCA_030435695.1). Classification (NCBI taxonomy): domain Eukaryota; kingdom Metazoa; phylum Chordata; class Actinopteri; order Salmoniformes; family Salmonidae; genus Brachymystax; species Brachymystax lenok. Next base: position 23,421,109 of record CM059790.1, on the reverse strand, counting down.
TCCCAAAATAATTATAAATACTGCTAATGATCATGCAGTCTCATATTGCCTTGGGAACTGTTCATCATGGAGCTCTATAAACCTTGACACCCCTTTGACAGGCTCCAGAAAAAAGGACAGATTTGAGAGAGAATTTAAGAGACTTCTATTATTTGCAGAATTCAGTCTATTATTATAACATCTTAACTGGACTCTCAAGTGTCTTGGAAAGAGAGATGAATGGGAGAAAGCATATTTTAAATCTCTCTCTATATTCCCCAATGAGTGCTAGGCTAGCTTTGTGTCACAGCCGGCAATACTTGACTCACATTCTTAAAAAAAATCTGAGATCATTCTTTGAGAGAGAGTTGGGGAAAGGACCTAATATTTGTGTCATCTGTAGTCTGGTTTAAAAAAGGATGTTTTTGATTGTTTTAGCTTAGACTGTGTTTGGAAACTATTGACTCCTCAGTATTCTCAGGCAGTCTCTCACTTGAATAAACAAAAGAAGTACAGGACAACTTTGTGAAAGGGATTTTTTTCAGGCACTGGTCTACTCAGTAGTTAATAGAAATAGAATCCAGTTAAATAAGGACATAAAATAATAATATGAGCCATTTAGCAGATGCTTTTATCCAAAACAAATGATTCATGAATGCATGGTCCCAGGAATCAAACCCACTATCCTGCCATTGCAAGCACCAAAGCACCATGCTCTACCAACTGAGCTACAGAGGACCACTAATAAGTAAGCATGCTTTAGACAAGGACATAATGCAAGCCTGTATTCCTGTGTTCGTCAACGACACACTACACAGTGAGCTAATTCAAGAGATTCAATTGAGTCACTTGTGATGTCATTCTGTGAAAGAATAAAGAAAGTTCAGGATGGAAGTTGAGATGAGATCTGAGGACAAATGCCAAGCTGAACCTGAGCAGGGGCATTACAGGTAATGAGTCACCCAATCTCAGATAGTTGTTGGTACTACCGATCGTCCAGCCTCCTGGCTATCAGCTAAGAGGGTCCAGGAGGTAAAACTAAACTAATTCTCTCCCTGGGAGAGAACATCTGTGGTCTACAGCTACAGTAGCCATGTCCATATCTGTGTAACCACTGTCTAATGGCTCTCACACCACACACACGCGTGCACGCACACACACAAACACACACACACACACACACACAACCATCTGAGAGTATGGTCCAAATTGATTTATTAAACATTAATAAGCTTTTGCTAACCTCTAAGCAAGCAAACCTCATTGTTCAGTAAAATAGCATTGTTCTTACATATATCCTGATGAATAGGAAGAGAGAAGCAACCATTTCGAAATAGGGGCTTGTTATTTATTGAACAGAATCCCTAAGAGAAGAAAAGAACATGGTCAACCTGGTTGATATCCGTGAAGCCTTACTTCAGAAAACCTTTTTGCTTTGAGTTCAAATCCAAGGGTCTCCTTATTAGCCAAGTCCCCAATGGAGAGAAAGACAGAAAGAGAAAAAAGCCCCCCCAAAAAAATAAATCTTTGCTTAGAATAACTTGCTTCTTTGATGAGAAATATGCCTGTCCCCATGTCTGTTTGCCATGTCTTCTTTTCGCACAATTAAAAAGCAGAGAATGGAAATGTCATTACCATTTCTTTATAAAAAAAATAATAACGGTATGTGCAGTTTAAACACAGCCTTTCCATTGATATGCAGAATCAGCTAGGAGTTTTGTGGGTGTGTGTTGGAGAATCCAATCTGTCTCCCTACAGGCCATTGTACACCAGTAATGGCACAGACCATCACAAAATCCTAGCATTATAATTATGCAATGGGTGCAAAAAATGAGACAGAGAAAAATATTTAATTATAGCAGACAAAGAGCTCTCTTATTGCTTTCAAGTCAGAGATGAGACGATGTACCAAATGAAGTCGTTTGTAGTGGCGTAACCTGTGGCTAGCGTTTTATTTTTCTATGGCACTCTTCTTGTATTAGTTCTAACTCTTAAACTCTCAACATTTCAGTAATAACTTTTTTTCAAAGCTTCCAGAATTACATTTCAAAGTGTCTGGGAAAAGAGAGGAGAAAATAATTGATTTTACACTGATCAAGCGATGTATCTCCAAAAAGTGGTTAAACAATACACTTTTTAGAACATAGAAACCTGTTTCCTTCCCGGAGGAAAGGTGACCCATCGGAAGGTCAGAAATGACACATTTGATAATGTCAGACAAGCATATGTGTAACAAACGAGACTCCCTCGGTTCCTCCTGCTCACCACCAGAGGGAACCCTCTCCTGAATATTAAGCCCTGGACTACAACTCCCACATACCTGGTTCCAATCACCGTTGCACCTGTCTCCCATTAATAGACTATTTAGGCTCTCTCTCCCTTTCTCTCCTTGCGAAGTCTTGTTTCCCTGGTGATCATTTCTGAGCGTTTTCCCGTGTCTGTCATTTCGTGGTATTATTCTGGACTGTTTTTCCCTTTTTGATTCTTGCTGCCTGCCCTGGACTATATTCTTTATTGGACTGATTTTTGTAAGCTTGCTGCCTGCCCTGACCTCATGCCTGTACCTGGATTACGATTAGCCTTATCCCTGCTGTTGTGTTTGCTGGCGATTGACCCTGTTTGTACGACCAAGATTGTAATAAAGCTGCAAATGGATCCTCACTCTCAGGGTGCTTCATTACAGAAGACTTCGCCACTTCGCGATCCAGCAGCTCTGGTCCAAATGTCCACGGAGATCTCCACTCAAGCAAACCAGCTCGCCGTTCATCAACAGCAGCTAACCCATCTAACTACGGTAACGGAGGAACTCGTCCGACGCTACAGAGGTTGCAGATGTCGCTCCCGAACTCAGCCCCTCCTCAGCCGAACGCAAGTATGGGCACCTCTCCACCACCGGCACCCACAGTTAACCCACGTCTGGCTCTCCCTGAGAAGTTTGACGGTAACCCCACTAAGAGTAAGGGATTTCTACTGCAATGTTCATTATTTATTGATCAACAACCAGCGATGTATGTCACTGACGCCAGCAAGATTTCCCTGGTATGTTCTCTCCTCACTGGCAGAGCGTTAGAGTGGGTAACGGCGGTTTGGAGAGAGGATGGCACGGCTTTTCCATCGTTCGGTGCCTTTCTTCAACGCTTCCGGGAAGTATTTGAACACCCGGAGGGAGGCATGAGAGCCGGTGACCGACTACTCGCGTTGAACCAGGGCAGGAATACTGCAGCAGAATATGCCTTGACATTTCGCACTCTGGCAGCTCAAACCGACTGGGTTGAGAGCACGCTTAAACTGCTCTTTCGCAAGGGACTCAGTTTGGAATTACAGTCTGAACTGGCCTGCCGAGATGAAGGGAGATCGCTGAATCAGTTCATCGAACTCACCATACAGATTGACAATCTGATTCGATCACGGCGCCCACTCAGAACGGGACCCACCAGCACACAATGTCCCGTGACTCTTCCTCCAACCGAACCCATGCAGCTCGGATATACTCACCTGACTCGGAGGAACGTGAACGCCGCATACGTCAACATCTCTGCCTCTATTGTGGTCAACCTGGCCATCTAAGGCGTTCTGCCCCACAAGACCACCTCCTCGTAATCCCTCTTCGGTGAGTCCGTGTGTCCAAGCACACCACTCCAGTTCTTGTATCAAAGTGCCGATTGTATTATCTCTAGAGGACAATCATATAACCACATCAGCACTATTAGACTCGGAGCAGCCGGCAACTTTATGTCTCATGAGTTTGCCCAACAACAACAAATTCCATTAATCACCTGTGACTCTCAATTGGCAGTGGAGGCGCTAGATGGACGACCTCTCGGCGATGGGAGGGTCCTGCACACCACCGTGGACCTCCGACTCCAGACCGGGACCCGCCACACGGAGGTAATTCGCTTCACGTCATCACATCACCCCATAACCCGGTAATCCTTGGGCTTCCTGGCTACGGCAACATAACCCGCTCATCTCATGGAGGGAGGGTCGTATCATCAGATGGGACCCGTCATGCCACTCCAACTGCTTAACTGGCAGCTCTTCACTCTCCATTCAGGCCGTTACGGTAAAGGACGAGCCAGCTCTTTTCTCCACTCTACCCATTGAATACTCTGACCTCATCGAAGCTTTCAGCAAGACCAAGGCGATGGAACTACCCCCTCACCGATCAAGCGACTGTGCCATCGAGCTGCTACCAGGTACAAAGCCACCCAAGGGCCGAATCTTTCCCCTATCTCAACCCGAATCAGAAGCCATGAAGAACTACATCGAGGAAGAACTATCGAAGGGGTTCATTAGAGCATCGACATCACCTGCAGCCGCGGGCTTCTTCTTTGTTAAAAAGAAAGACGGTGGTTTACGCCCTGTATTGACTACCGGGTCTCAACGACATCACTGTCAAGTTTCGATATCCGTTACCGCTGGTTCCAGCTGCCCTAGAACAACTCCGCCAAGCCAAGTACTTCTCCAAACTGGACCTCCGCAGCGCCTACAACCTCATTCGCATCCGGGACGGTGATGAATGGATGACAGCCTTTTCTACCAGCACTGGGCACTATGAGTATCTGGTTATGCCTTTCGGGCTGTCTAATAGTCCCTCCGTGTTTCAATCATTTATCAATGACGTCTTTCGGGACATGCTGAATCGCTGGGTAATTGTGTACATTGATGACATTCTCATCTATTCCCACACCTATGAAGAACATGTGCAACATGTGAGAACAGTATTGCAACGACTCATAGATCACCAGCTATACGCCAAAGCAGAGAAGTGCGAATTTCACCAGACTTCCACATCCTTTTTGGGCTACATCATCAGCCAGGAGGGAGTCGCCATGGACGAGAAGAAGGTCAAGGCCGTTCTAGACTGGCCCCTGCCAGTAACCTTAAAGGAGTTACAGCGCTTCTTGGGATTTGCTAACTTTTACCGACGCTTCATCAGGAATTTCAGCTCGGTAGCCGCTCCCTTAACCTCTATGACTAAAAGAAACTCATCACACCTCACCTGGTCAACTACAGCACAGGAGGCTTTCGCAGAACTCAAGGCACGTTTCACATCGGCTCCCATCCTCCACCACCCTAATCCTGAACTCCCGTTTACAGTTGAGGTAGACGCATCTAATACGGGCATTGGAGCCATTCTTTCACAGCGGCACGGATCCCCACTCAAGCTCTATCCGTGCGCCTATTATTCCCGCAAACTTAGTCCAGCCGAGCAGAACTACGACGTCGGAAACCGGGAACTGTTGGCCATGAAAGCAGCTATGGAGGAGTGGCGTCATTGGCTGGAGGGAGCTAAACATCCCTTCGTGATTCTAACGGACCACAAGAACCTGGAATACTTGAGGTCTGCCAAGAGACTGAACCCCAGACAAGCGAGGTGGGCACTCTTCTTCACACGATTTGACTTCACTGTTACCTATCGTCCCGGTTCCAAGAACACCAAGGCAGACGCATTATCACGCCAACACGACGGTGTAGCACCCACTGAACCCAAGGAAACCCTGCTTCCTGAATCGTTAATCGTGGCCCCGATTCAGTGGGACATCATGACAGAGCTCACCCAAGCCAACTCACAAAGGACCCCTCCGCCCGAATGCCCTCCTAACAAAACGTTTGTACCTCAGGACCTCTGTCAGAAAGTGCTAAAGCAAGTTCACTCCGCACTCAGCTCCGGTCATCCGGGAATCGCGGCCACGGTTCACCTGCTTCAGAACAGCTTCTGGTGGCCAACCTTGCGGGCAGACGCAATAAAGTTCATTAACGACTGCACCATCTGTAACACAAATAAACATCTCAGACAACTACCATCGGGCCTACTGCAACCACTACCAGTTCCCCACCGACCATGGTCCCATCTCGCCATAGACTTCATTACCGATCTCCCCAAGTCCAATGGGAATACCACAATACTCACTGTCATAGATCGCTTCTCCAAGGCTTGCCGGTTGATTCCACTCCCAAACTGCCTACAGCATTGGAAACTGCCGAACTCATGTGCAACCTGGTGTTCCGCTTCTATGGTCTGCCAGAGGACATCGTGTCGGACCGAGGGCCCCAATTCACATCCAGAGTATGGTCAGCATTCTTCCAACAACTCAACATCAACATTAGCCTCACTTCTGGGTATCACCCACAATCTAACGGTCAAACAGAACGCCTCAATCAAGAAATCACCCGGTTTCTCAGATCCTACTGTCATCAGAACCAAGCAGACTGGAGTCGATTCCTCATGTGGGCGGAGTATGCACAGAACTCACTCCAGAAACCCTCCACCGGTTTAACCCCATTCCAGTGTGTAATGGGCTTCCAACCTCCTGTTTCCCTGGTCAGGGAACCCACCGAGGTACCCTCTGTCAATGACTGGCTCCAGAGAAGCGAGGACATCTGGAGTCAGGCCCATACCCACTTACTACATGCAGTCAGGAGACAGAGGGTGCAGGCCAATCGCCACCGCCGCCCCAACCCGAATATACTCCAGGTCAATGGGTTTGGCTATCCACTCGAGACCTACGCCTCAAACTCCCTGCAAGAAACTCAGTCCCAGGTATGTGGGTCCTTTCCAGATAGTCAAACAAATCACACCAGTTTCCTTCCGTTTGGCATTACCCGCTAATTACCGTATCTCTCCTACTTTCCATGTATCTCTTCTCAAACCCGCTGGTGGTCCGAGAGCGGAGGAGGAGGAGCAGACCAGTGAGCAGGGCCCCCCACCCATCTTGGTGGACGGCGAGGAGGTATATCGGCTTCGAGATCTACTCGATTCCAGACGCCGGGCAGGCTCCTCCAATATCTGGTAGATTGGGAGGGTACGGACCGGAGGAGCGATCCTGGGTTAATGCAGAGGACATACTCGACCCGCACTCATGACTGAGTTCCATAGGGCGCACCGGAGAAACCGGCCCCGACCTCGAGGAAGACCCGGCGTCGTTAGCCTCTTCGCGTCAGGAGCCGCTCACAGAGGGGGCTCTGTAACAAACGAGACTCCGCGGTTCCTCCTGCTCACCACCAGAGGGAACCCTCTCCTGAATATTAAGCCCTGGACTACAACTCCCACATACCTGGTTCCAATCACCGTTGCACCTGTCTCCCATTAATAGACTATTTAGGCTCTCTCTCCCTTTCTCTCCTTGCGAAGTCTTGTTTCCCTGGTGATCATTTCTGAGCGTTTTCCGTGTCTGTCATTTCGTGGTATTACTCTGGACTGTTTTTCCCTTTTTGATTCTTGCTGCCTGCCCTGGACTATATTCTTTATTGGACTGATTTTTGTAAGCTTGCTGCCTGCCCTGACCTCATGCCTGTACCTGGATTACGATTAGCCTTATCCCTGCTGTTGTGTTTGCTGGCGATTGACCCTGTTTGTACGACCAAGATTGTAATAAAGCTGCAAATGGATCCTCACTCTCAGGGTGCTTCATTACAATATGAGGAGAATAACTTCCAGTTTCTTTGGAGAGTAATAGCCTACTCTAATCATGTACAGTATCTACAGATGTGGGATCTTAATTTCATCACCCTGTTGCAGGATAACTTTCCTACAATGCAAGACATTCAAAACTTGCAGAGTATTTGAGATTTAAAAAGGCTTTTGAAGTTTGTTATTTCTACTTTGAAATTTCAGATTTTCTGTTACAAATTTTTTTATCAACCCATTCAAAAATGTCCATTAATTATAGTCCACATTATAATTCACACATCCTGTTGCTGAAGGATTATATTTCCTGTTGCTGTAGCAAACTGGCTCAAATTAAGAGCCTACATCTGTATGTGGTATGTGTGTTATCTAAGCACAGATGGGCAGGAGACAGCCAGTAACTATACAGTAACTATACAGTACAGTACATTCACTTACATTCACAGTTCTGAACTCTGAGGGTTTTAAACTCTTCATTCTAACACTGTGCCATAGCCTAGGGCTAGACACTAAAGCCTCTTTGTGGCACCTCTTACTTTCAGCCAATTAAGACAAGCTTTGATGCAGACATAAAGGTCTCCTATTGCATATTGCACCATTACCATTTCACTGTCGAAGCTCAAACTGAACTTTGATATTCACACTGAGCCTTTTAATAAGTTAATTCAATTAAAATGACTGGGTCGTCCTGAACTCACCTTACATGTTCACTTTTATTATATAAATTACACTGAACAAAGAAAGGTGATGGAGATGCTTGGATGAAGGTCTAAATATGGGTAAATTGTGTATGGGTTGATAATTACTTCTAAAAACACCTCAGAGTGAAACACTAAAACTATCCAATATTCAGTAAGACTGCCCACTTATCACCTTACCTAAATTAGCCTAACCTAACTCTACCTTGCTGTGTACCTTGCTTGCTTGATAAAGTTTCTACATGTGGTAAAACAATCAAACAATGCTATTATAAAATTACTCTTGAACCAATGCTTGCGACATTGGACATTTACTAGGCCCTTGTTCCGCTTGTGAATGTTAAATCAAAGCAACATCCCAAGTGTTCTGTTTTCAGAACATAAATTATGACCAAGGATCTCCTTCTTAATCAACCTAAGCACACACTACTAATAAAACATGAGAGCAATACAGTTTTGCAAAGTCAAGGTAAAATATTTTGTCTGTAAAGCAAGCCTAGAGAGCACTTTGCATGTCATATAAAATGCCATACTGTGGTAAAATAAATATAACTTAGCCTAAAAAGTAATTAATTCAATCACAAGGGAACACAGTGTACACTATAAGACCACTGCTCCAATAATTTCCCAGCCTAAATATATGGCACAGTAATAATATATTTAGGTTAAAACAGCATCTCCCTCTACCTGTCTGATGGACTAACAACAGCACACAAACGCCTAACCTGTGCCCAAGCCAATACATCTACACCTTTAACATACCTATGCACTGCATACACACAGTCACATAAACATTCACATACACCGTAAGCCACATATTGTCTGTTAGAAGTGTTGGGGAGAGGAGGCAGTTGAATTTTCCCCTAGCTCTGTGCCTGTCACAAGATAGCTTTCCTCAGGACCAATTCAGTTTGATGGGTCTTTAAAAGCTGCTTGCCGGCCCTTGAGTTCCCTAAAAAGGAAGTGACCTAAGCCAAGCAGCAGTAATTACCTCCACAGTTCACCAGAGAGTTCTAATTTCTGTAGCCTCCTGACTATTCCTGGAGTCGCCATTATGTGTGATTGATGGTTTATAAAAGCTTTTTTACAGTTCTGACATTTGTGTGAAACAAGCAGGTCTGAACTTTCCATCTGGTGTACCTGCCTCCTCGGCACCCCTCACCCCCCTCCCCAAAGTCCTCCATTGTCCTTGAGCTGCGGCGTGTTGCTTTGATCATGGATCTTTAGGGAAAGGGCAGGAACACAGAAAGATGAATGCTTTCCCAGGGCACATCACAGGCGACTCCTCTGCGCTTTAATCACTATCAACAGCGCATTGTAAATGCAGAGAGTGTGCCAAGCTGCTTACAAGCACAATTGTCACCAATGTCATATCCACCACTGTGCTCCCCGCAGGGGTAGAACACTTAGTCCCTTCTCTACTTTCTCTGGTTGAGCACAGAGCAGTGCTACTGTAGCTCAGATGAAAGAGGGAGGAAGATGCTAAATATGTATCTCTTTATCAGAATGCTTGTTGTGGATGTTTTCCCTTTAAGAAAATAGAACAGAGGTCAGGGCTTCTCACCTTGAACACAAATTAATTGATTTCTGTGTTTACACCAAGAGATAGGGTGACAATCTCAGCTTGTGTTTAGTATCACACTGATAAAGACAGTACACTATTGATGAGTCCAGTAAACTGTGCAGAACACACTATGTGAAGATAAACATCGGTTTCCAATGAACTGCTGCTTCATGGCGGTAGAGATGGACTCAGCTACACGCTTGCATGCAGAATTTTCACAACCTTTGTAAAACACATCCCATTTACAACCAGTTATTTTAGCAGTAAATATATGACTGAATTAACAGGTTGACTGCAGACTAAGGGTCAATACAAAAACCCTTCGCCAGGCTTAGGCAGAGGTAGGCACTCCCATTCATACACCATATAGTATACACAAAAGTACGTGGACACCCCTTCAAACGAGTGGATTCAACTATTTCAGACACACCTGGCAACAGGTGTATAAAATCGAGCACACAGCCATGCAATCTCCATAGACAAACATTGGCAGTAGAATGGCCTTACTGAAGAGCTCAGTGACATTCAACGTGGCACAGCCATAGGATCAAATTTCTGCTCTGCTAGAGCTGCCCCGGTCACCTGTAAGTGCTGTTATTGAGAAGTGGAATGTCTACGAGCAACAATGGCTCAGTCGCCAAGTAGTAGGCCACACAAGCTCACAGAATGGGACCGGCGAGTGCTGAAGCGCGTAGCACGTAAACATTGTTTGTCCTCGGTTGCAACACTCACTATCAAGTTCCAAACTGCCTCTGGAAGCAACGTTAGCACAAGAACTGTTCGTCGGGAGCTTCATGAAATAGGTTTCCATGGCCGAGCAGCTGCACACAAGCCTAAGATCACCATGCATAATGCCAAGCGTCAGCTGGAGTGGTGTAAAGCTCGCCACCATTGGACTCCAGAGCAGCGGAAAAGTGTTCTATGAAATGATAAATCACACTTCATCATCTGGCTGTCCGACGGACAAATCTGGGTTTGGAAGATGCCAGGAGAACGCTACCTGCTCGAATGCATATTGCCTACTGTAAAGCTTGGTGGAGGAGGAATAATGGTCTGGGGCTGTTTTTCATGGTCCGAGCTAGATCCCTTAGTTCCAGTGAAGGGAAATCTTAATGCTACAGCATACAATGACACTCTAGACGATTATGTGCTTCCAACTTTGTGGCACCAGCTTGGGGAAGGCCCTTTCCTGTTTCAGCATGACAATTCCTCTGTGCACATACAGAAATGGTCTGTTGAGATTGGCATGGAAGAACTTGACTGGCCTGCACAGAGCCCTAACACAGAGCCCATCGAACACCTTTGGGATTAATTGGAACACCGACTGCAAGCCTGGCCTAATCGCCCCAGATCAGTGCCCAACCACGCTAATGCTCTTGTGGCTGAATGGAAGCAAGTCCCAGCAGCAATAATTCCAACATCTAGTGGAAAGTCTTCCCAGAAGAGTGGTAGCTGTTATAGCAGCAAAGGGGTTTCCCTTTTGAGACCCCAACACTGAACATAACAATATAAATTTAAATGGCAAATTCCCTGGTTAGTTAAGCTAATACAGCCTGCACATGTTTTATTTGAGATAATGAGACAAGGAGCATTTTCTCCAGTATGTGGCACCCATGTGCCTTGACCAGTCACCACACAGGAAATCACAGCCATTAAAACAGTATTGGGGGAACCATATCTGTCTCAACTACACTACATATGGTTAAGATGTTTACAGAAGATCAGTTATCACAATTCTCTACTGACTTTAATTTCACTACCTTTCATAGACAAAGGGAACGCTTTTTACGAACATCAATCAACACGTAATTAATATAGCTCTGACTGCATATCAATTGCTTTCACTGTAAATTCAGCCACATTAAAGACATTTAAATAAAACAACAACCCTCCCTGTAATGATGACCAATCCAAAACCCACCTCTTGTAATTCCATTTCATCATCATCATCAGCCAGGTGCAGAGAGAGCAGTGTTTGGTCTCTAAACCACCAAGATACAAAGCTGCAAGGCTTTTTAGATTTCTGTGCACCTCCAAAGTTTCCTTGGAAACCTGGGAGTCGAGCAGAACACTGATGCATGTCACTGCTATGCGTCCTCCACATTGGTTGTAAATTCAGGATTAGAGCTTTTAATATAACTAGAAAGAAAAGCAACATATCATATTTAACGCCAGTGATGCCACGTAATTACGTGTAAGGCTGGAGAGATCTCTGGGTGGAACAGAAGCATAGAGTTCTAAAGGGGATGCAGATTCCAAGAAGGCCTACCTACAAACTCACGGAACTGTAATCAAGAGAAAGTAGAAAAAATGTAAGAAACAACAGCAAAAGTAGACATAAATAGCAGTCAAGGAGAACACCAAAGGTGATACCCTTTCAAAGGTGAATATTTATATTGCAGGTTAATTTCTCACAAAAACCCCATAAATTGGTATAAACACCACCTTGTCATTATCATCAACAGTATTTTATTCTATTGTTCCATCAATCATTTTAAGGGTCGGAATATGGATGCATGCATGTGTTTTCAACCCATTGTAATCTAGTTACTTCCGGTATACCTACTAAAAAAACACAAGGCAACCCCTTAAAGTGTAATAGCTTGCATGTGACAATCCCCTGACTAACTATGTGTTTGCTTTGAATCCTGGAGACCCAGGATGTGACATGGTACCTATCAGTGAGATGACAGGGGGAGAGAGAGAGAACGGAGGGAGGGAGATATAGACGACAACATCGGTGAAGACTTGTATTTTATTTCCACCACTGAAAACTCCCTGGTGATGAAGTGAATTAAATTTAGATTAGCCCTCACGCTTGACCCGGCCGCTTTGAAAAGGCACAAAAAACAGATTACGGCTGCTTGATAAGGAATGGGGCTGCAGAGACAGATCACAGATGAGGGATGGGGAGCCTGAGAGGCAGAGAGGTAGAGGGCTTAGCTGAGCTGAGCTGTACTCTTTCCACAGGTTGACTCCTGTGGGGACCTGTTGCCAGGGTAGCAGAGGTGCCAGGCAGAGATGGCAGACTTGTTTGCTTTCCGCTCAGCTCGGTCAGACTCTATGCCATGTTCCTCGCTGTGCCCGAACTGAGTTTGGGGCACACACACACAGAGACATACCCCAACAGCAAGAGAGAGAAAGACAGACATGGAAGTGCTAATACTGCAGGCTGTGAACAGGGCCAAAAGACTGTCAATTGTGTGAACTGTTGCACAAAAATCATGCTTCCCTCCTAAAAAACATGTCTTATTTTGGCCATATTTACATTTCTGAGTTCCCACGATTCCTATTGTGCACTGAAAGGAAAGACAACCACACACAGAGTGAGGGGATCTAGGCTACAGGATCTTAATTTTAGCCAGTTTGCTACAGCAGGAAAATAATCCTACAGCAACAGGAAATGTGAATCATTATGTGGATTATAATTCATGAACATTTTAGTAGGGGGTGATATATTTTTCATAAGGGTAAATCACGTTTCTAAGTGGAAATGTCAAATGTCAGAAGCCTTTTTAAACCTCAAATACACTACAAGTGTAAAATGTATTGCATTGCAGGAAAGTTCTCCTGCAACAGAGTGATCCAAATAAGATCCTACATCTGCACAAGGAAAGCTCATAAAAGATCACCTAAGACAATTTGTTAATGGTAAACAATAAGTATTCATAATAGCCATGTAATGGTTCCTAAACATGCATTCGCATGGATCTTTCTTGTCTGATCATAAGGGGTTTTGGCAGGGCTCCTAAATAGCAATGATGTCTTGGTCCTCTGGGGCAGGGAGATACTTCAGTCAATGTCAGAGCGGTTGTTCTGGTGGAAAATTAAAAACCAGACCACATAGCTTGGCTAATTGTTTCTCGGAGAATCGCTTTCTTTAGATTATGAACACTTGAACACTTGTAGGTTTAGAGTTCAAGAAATCACATGTAAAAATGTTTGAGATGAAGCTGTCGTGTCACATTTTATTAACGTAATTTACAAGATTAGAATTGAGGAAAACCAAGAAATCAATTTGAACTTGCAGAAGCGTGATTAAATTATAATTTAATCAGACTGACAAATTTTAGGAAACAGACAAATGTGCTTGGAAACTTTAAAAATAAAATGTTCTAAAGTGTCTGGCAATAGAGACGATGGAGGAATGGATTTTGAACAATGTTTTGGACAATATAATGTAAACCTCATACATACTGTAACATCCTGACCATGGAGTGAGTCACTACTGAAGCTATCACACTATGATTTACCACTGTATGGTGCATCTCATCACTTGTATTTGAATGGCATTTACTCACCAGAAACTCCTAAACAACTAAAAACTATTTGAAAATAACATCAGAGTTGATAAACAGTCATCTTGGCCAAAAGAGAGGCAAACTGGGGGAAAAAGAACAAGGCACTATGCCAAAAGCTGTTTGTATGTGAAGTCTGTGACAGCTATAAAGGCACAACAAATAGCATTGTCTCCTTCTCATGCGGCGTAAACCCTTGAATGCCAAAGTAAGGCATGTACAGGTGTTTGGGGAAGATAAGACCCCCTGTCCCATATTTTTAAAAGGGTTCCAGCTTTAAAAAAGGTACATATTGCTCGGTGCTAGGATGCCAGTCATTTCCATTTCACATAGACCTATAGACTTAAGGCTTGTCTCGTCTGGGAGAGGTCTGGGAGAGGTGCTTGTCACTTGAGAGTCAGTGCTCAGGAAAAGATGGAGAGATAGAGAGATGGACTGAGATGCTCCGGACAGACAGAAACCTAAGGATTATATCTAAAGGTTCTAAAACTCACTGGAGAGTACAACATTAGCCTATAAATGCATGGATGACAACCAACCCATGAATGTATGAGTAAGCGTTTCTTTGGGTACTCTCTTATGGTAACGCAAAAGGAGAAATTTGTTGTAGTCTCCTCACAACACAATGATGACAGGGATAGAGACAGGTGAAGTAGCTCTACCCGATTGATAGTGGAAGTAGTTGGTAACAAGCAATCATATTAAGTGCATCCAGCAGACGCATCACTAAAAAGTTCCAAAGCATACATCACTGCAGCTTCTATGGAGAATGCTTAAAACCATTAACGTATTGCACATGCACTGTGATGCAGATAATGCAGCTGGCCCAGGCGCAGAATAATGCTCCATAGCTTGTGACAAAGCAATAGCGACCTGCTATAATGGCATCCATCGGCATGCCAAAGAGATGAATTTCATAACACACCCCTGCCAGCACATGATGATACGCTTGTGAAACAAACTGCATCAGAGTCAAAATGATCTGTGATTTTTTTTTTTTTAAACCCACTGAAATCCAAGCATGAACGTTTGTATCACAAGCTTAAAGGTACAGTGGTGTAGCTACAACATTCCGACCAGAAGATTGAATATTGATGTGGCCAGAATAGATGGTCACAGAATAAGCATTCTGCTGTTTAGCAGTGTCATGATATTGAGCTGAGCTTGTTAATAGTGCTTAGCGATGAACAGAAATTCAGAAATTGTTTTTTTTTGTGAGTTCAACTCGCCGTTTCTCTAGAGAGAAATCAAATAATTCATGATAAATTGTCAAGAACTATGTGGGACTCTGGTCTGATTTGAAGTTACAGTTTTCATTAAACAAATGTTCAACCTAGTTCAGCGCAGAAACGTGGTAATTAACTACAATGGTCATAATCCATTTCGCCTGTTTTTTCCAGCCAAGGACGGAGGCAGATACACACACACACAGACCATATGAGACAACATGAGAGAGGAATGGCACGACACAACACAATGATGACAGGGATAGAGACAGGTGAAGTAGCTCTACCCGATTGATAGTTGGTAATAAGCAGTCTTATTAAGTATGCCTTATCTACTTTGAAGAACTAGTAAAATTATTTAGTCAGCCAGCTAGCTACTACTAGCCTAGCTAAATATTATTATTCGTTCACAGAGATAACGTTAGATGGTTGTTTCAGTTGTGTATATTATGGTTGTCTGGCTGGCTGCTACTGCGGCCAGCCAGACAACCATAAAATACACAACTGAAATATTTTATTAAAGTAATGTGAATACAATATGGTTAATAAGTGACAAGCAGTAATGGGCATTCACTACCATCATATCACCCTGCATCCCACTACTGGTTTTCCTCTGAATCTCAGCAGGGTTGGTATTGGTTGGTCCCTGGATGGGAGACCAGATGCTGCTGGAAGTGGTGTTGGAGGGCCAGTAGGAGGCACTCTTTCCTTTGGTCTAAAAAAAGAACCCAATGGCACAGGGAAGTGATTGGGGACATTGCCCTGTGTAGGGTGCATTTCGGATGGGACATTAAACGGGTGTTCTGACTGTCTGTGGACACTAAAGAGCCCATGGCACTTATCGTAAGAGTCGGGGTATTAACCCCGGTGTCCTGGCTAAATTCCCAATCTGGCTCTCATACCATCATGGCCACCTAATCATCCCCTTGCTCTCCCCTGTAAATATTCCCCAGGTCGTTGTTGTAAATGAGAATGTGTTCTCAGTCAACTTACCTGGTAAAATAAGGGTTAAATAAATAATAATTATTTATTATTTATTAAATTATTATTATTATCAAGCTCTTATTAATTGTTTTACTCTGTGTTGTTACAGCATTCAACCCAGTGTCAGGGAAAAGGCAGGTGTTGGCTGGTGGAAACTCAAAAGTAATTTAAAAGTAATTATTTCCTAATGCATTTAATGTGGCAAAAAATATTGAAACCGAAATTCATTTTTACAACAAAATGTCCCCATGTCCTTCAAGAGTGATGGGGGAAAATGTATCACAGTAATTGGGAAATTGGGCAGACGCTGACAGGAAATTGAGTGAAATTACCCAGGTTCCCATTAAATAGGCTGATTTAAAAGTGAATGAGAAATATTTCTCAAATAGTCTCCATCTATTGATGCAGTTTTTTTCCCTCGAGGCCCCCACACTGGCCCATTTTTTCCTTGAGGCCCTCACTATTAGCCAGATAATTATAATTTTGCACAAAAAAAACAAGTTAGACAGGCCCACTATGCTAAAAAGGTACCAGCCCGTCTGACATTTGCCCGAAATGCCAGATGGTCAGTCCACCCCTGACTGTATGGTTGCTGCCTCTGCATTTAAATCACTGCTCTGTTTCCTGTTAGCACACCCTGACTCTAAAGTATTCATCTACACTCTACACATGGTATTTTTCTATTCAGTCTTCATGAAACGTCTCAGGGTTTGGGCGTGAAGGTATTGTTCAGTCAAGCAGAATCTTTCCTGCTTCAAATGAAGAAGAACATCCTTAAGCACTAAATGATTCATATCAGCTCTTAGTATCAGTTGGCCAGTGGAGGAGCACACATTTTAAAGCACTGTGTTGCATACACAGAAATGCACACAAACATACTTTAACCTTCTCTCTCTGAATAGCAGGTGAAGTGTCAATAAAGCATTGCTTTTCTGTTGTTTCATCCCTAGTTGATACAGAGCTACTCATAGAGAGCAAAGGCACTAACCTACCCAAACATTGGCCACTTTTTATTGCTATGGCTCATCCTGGAAAAAATCTGTTAAATGTTTGAAAGGAAATACATGAGAATAAATGTGTTTTCTCTTGAACTATTTGCCAACATATGCTAATTAATAACAATAATCACCTGTAGCCATGCTGGATCTCTTAATAATACGAGTTAGGAATGTCACAGCCAGTATCCGCGGTTCATAACACTAGGCCCGGATTCCAAATTCATATGTAATTATGGAGGTGGTGGTAACAGCAGACAGTAGAGGTAATTAAACAGAGAGAGACAGAAAACCTCTTCAGAGCCATGCTCTGACTGGAGCTCTGCTCTGCACAGGGGGTGATCAGTGACAAAGCACAAATAAAGCTCCAACACGGAGGCCTTGATCAGCTCATACTGCACACTCCAAGTCAGACATGTTCCAACTCGAGTTAATTTCTTCCCCATTACATTCACCAGGCAAGGGATGGTCACTTCTTTAGACAATGAGGGCCCTGCAGATCACGACAAAATCTCAAACTTGATCTAAATAGGCCTAAAAGAGATATGGGTCGCCTGCACGAAATCTGGGAGTTAAAGTACAAGATGCTTGAGACTCATGGGCCCATGCCTAAGCCTTAGTGGTGCTTCCAGTCCCATTAGATCACCCAGTACTTAAGAGACCTGAGAAGGAGCAGCAGAGCCACGGCAGGGCTTTGACCCTCCAGCCATCTGGGCCCTACTGAACCATGTGTATGGCCGGGTTAAAACCAGTGGATTGTGTCCTGCTTCTGTCTGCAGGCATGTGCTGATAAACATGCCATGTCGGCATGTTTGTACCTCAAACGATAAAAGATATAAGGCACATAACACTTTGTCATTTTGCTGAAAAGCATCATTGTTTTGTATGGGGTCTTACTAGGCTCTCTCCACAGAATGAGGTAGAATGTGGTTAATAAACACTGTAGCAGAAGAGGAGGGGGTGGGGTCGGGAGTTTCTACATATTTAGAGCTGTTGCTTTCAACTATTGTAATTTGATGATAGGAGGTAATCAATTAGTCAACATCTTGTAGTGTCTGCTTAATTAATGAGCCCGAGCATGGGACTTGTTTGCATCATTAAAATCTCAAAGTCGTTGTGCGCCAAGTGTTAAGGGAACGCTGTCATTAGGAAAATATCTGTGCTCAAGTGATAATCAATGCTGTTCACTGTTGGGCCTTTTAATCAATGTTGCTGACTAAATCAGATAGGCCCTGTTCTTGTTCTTTCTTTGGGAGATTTATCTTGTTTCAGTGAAGCTCTCATTTGAGTCTCGTCAGCTAATAAAAGTTTCATAACATGAAAAAATTGTGTTTTGTCTCAACTTATGTTTGCAGTTATTAATTATTTGTAATTAACCAACCAACCCTGTATCACATACACAGTAAGTGACAGAGGAGAACAGAGGTAACTGAACTTAATGAACCGACATGCCCTGAGTTACTACATAAGGACTTATAGGTAATTCATAATGGTTTGTTAATAGGGAGAACAAGTAAAGTAATATCTACATTGTCATGTAAAATTCAGTCATCCGTACAAAAGAACAGGACAAATCCCTCCCATCTCTACCTAAGTCTATTCTGACACAACAATCTGCATTTCTTATGGAGGATGAGGTCAACTCTTATAAAGCACACAGTGTGTTTCAACAAGAAAATGTAAACGTACGCCCTTTTTGTGGAAATGCCAACACTATTCTTTCTATAGCTTACTCTGCTACAACAGTTAGTTATGAATGAATGATACAGTATAAACATGATGACAGGAGCCTGTATCCTCTTGTACATAAAATGCATTTCCATGGACAAGCCTGTTCCTCCTCTAGCAGCTGTCCTGATGTGTGAGTGGCTGAGTGCCAGTTAAGCCAAAATCCCTGACCCCCTGACCCCAGCTCTGGATGGGGGCTGGCTGCCTCCCTCCACGTGTTTTGCAGCGATCAGCCATGTCATAGCAGGCAGCGCTGACTCTGTCGACACACCAATAAATCTGCCTGAGGAGGTCATGAACTGTACTACAGGAAACCCAGGACAAACCAGGGAGAGGTAGCTACAGCACTAACAACTGACAGAACACCGAGAAAATGCATGAATAAAGAAGCAGACATCTGTCTATGACAGTGGTCTTAGATCAGCGCATGCTGTGTTTGAAAAGACTTGGTAGTCTGCCGTGACATTTAAGCGGTGCATTGGTGATGCATGTGACTCTCCGATTGGTTTGACTGAGAGCCACAGTCATGTTTACAGACACTGGGTTAACTGGGACATGCCAGGCCAGTGAGTATTTGTAAATGAAATAAACTAAGGGCTGAATTCAATCTGTATTGCAGAAGATCCAACTACATTCACGGTAAACGTGATTGCATATGTTGGCTGTTAAGGGACAAGGTTAGTGTTAGAACATAGACAAACACACTATCCAGGATACACTTCCACACTTCATTCCCCCTAGGGGGCAGCAGCAACATTGTCTAGATGTTGAGCCTGGTTGATAAGCACATCAGGTGCTGCCAATTAGCGTGATCCTCAGTCAGTGTTACAACTGGCAAGACATGAGGCTGCTGAGTTTGTTTGGTGGCCAATAGGCCTTTTGTTTGTTTTTAAGTCTTTAGTCCAGACATGCCTTGTAAGTTGCTGTCTCCCCTGGGCACATTTGTATTCAACACGGCCCTCAAACTCTTATTTCTCACATACTGTAAATGCACACATTCATTCAGGTTACATACCAGTTAACTAGGCCTAAGACCCCTAGACTTAGTGAGTGCCACAATATTAGCAGGCTAGTTATTTGGTTTGTAACACGGCTTAATCAGAAATTACCTTTACATTTTAATGCAGATCCTCCACGATACTTCTGCGATACAGATTGAATCCAGCCCTAAAGCCGATGAATACCTCTTTGTTGGAGAGAGAAAATTGCTACCCTTAAATCCATTCGCTCTGTGGAGTAGAGAGAAAGCCGGGGAAAATGTACTGACTTCTCAATAAAATACTCTTCAGTTGACCTTTCTTTAGCTGACAAATTGAGAAGGGCCAGATCAGTCTTTCCCCTCACGTTTGAGTGAACACATGACATCAGAATGTGTCTTCGTTTCGGAGGTACAGTACATCCACACATCCATGGTCAGCCAATGACCACTCTCATTGAGCATGAAAACAGTTTGCATGCCTTCCCAGGGATTAGTGTGTACAGATGAGTCAGATTAGGCTTCAATGTGAACATGCTCTAAATTTGAGTAACTAGGCCCGTTGGAAGGACTTGTGAGATTAAACACATTACGAACTCCTGTACAACTGTATCTGTTTAAATTGACATATTTAAATACTTGCTGCAAAGGGGGATAAAGAAGGCATGGACTAAAAGAGGCTTAGCACTTATTTTATGGACCGAGAAGGAAAGGACAGGACCTACCATACACACGCTGTTCATATCCATTTGCGTGCCATTCCACGTTTCAAAGCAATTGTTCTATTTCTGGTTCAAGCTCCACTACAAAAACTTGACAAATAAATTATAGCCTCTGGATTTTTTACTCCTTCAAAGAGTGGATACGTACATGCGGGCAGGGCCGACCCTGGGCATAACCAACATACAGTGTATTCGGAAAGTATTCAGACCACTTTACTTTTTCCACATTTTGTTACGTTACAGCCTTATTCTAAAATGGATTCAATTGCATTTTTACCTCATCAGTCTACACACAATACCCCATAATGACAGAGCAAAAAACAGGTTTTTGAAAAATGTGCAAATGTATAAAAAATTCTAAACTGAAATATGACATTTCCATACAGCTGAAGTCAGAAGTTTACATACACCTTTGCAAAATACATTTAAACTCAGTTTTTCACATTTAATCCTAGTAAAAAAATCCCTGTCTTAGGTCAGTTAAGATCACCACTTTATGTTAAGAATGTGAAATGTCAGAATAATAGTAGAGAATTATTTATTTCAGCTTTTATTTCTTTCATCACATTCCCAGTGGGTCAGAAGTTTACATACACTCAATTAGTATATGGTAGCATTGCCTTTAAATTTTTTAACTTTGTCAAATGTTACGGGTAGCCTTCCAGAAGCTTCCCACAATAAGTTGGGTGAATTGTGGCCCATTCCTCCTGACAGAGCTGGTGTAAATGCGTCAAGTTTGTAGGCCTCTTGCTCGCACATGCTTTTTCATTTCTGCCCACAGATTTTCAATGGGATTGAGGTCAGGGCCTTGTGATGGCCACTCCAATACCTTGACTTTAGTTGGCCATTTGCCACAACTTTGGAAGTATGCTGGGGGTCATTGCCCATTTGGAAGACCCATTTCTTTAACTTCCAGACTGAGATGTTGCTTCAATATATCCACATCATTTTCTTTCCTCATTATGCCATCTATTTTGTGAAGTGCACCAGTCCCTCCTGCAGCAAAGCACCCCCACAACATGATGCTGCCACCCCTGTGCTTCACAGTTGGGATGGTGTTCCAAAAAGTTCAATATTTGTCCCCATGTGCAGTTGCAAACCGTAGTCTGGCTTTTTCATGGCGGTTTTGGAGCAGTGGCTTCTTCCTTGCTGAGTGACCTTTCAGGTTATTTTGATATAGGACTCGTACCTGTTTCCTCCAGCATCTTCACAAGGCCTTTTGCTGTTGTTCTGGGATTGATTTGCACTTTTCGCACCAAAGTACGTTCATCTCTAGGAGATAGAGCGCGTCTCCTTCCTGAACGATATGACGACTGCCTGGTCCCATGGTGTTTATACTTGCGTACTATTGTTTGTACAGATGAACGTGGTACCTTCAGGCATTTTGAAATTGCTCCCATGGATGAACCAGACTTGTGTAGGTCTACAATTTTTCTTCTGAGGACTTGGCTGATTTCTTTTGATTTTCCCATAAAGTCAAGCAAAGAGGCACTGAGTTTGAAGGTAGGCCTTGAAATACCTCCACAAGTACACCTCCAATTGACTCAAATGATGTCAATTAGCCTATCAGAAGCTTCTGTAATGGCTTTACCATTACATAATTTTTGGGAATTTTCCAAGCTGTTTAAAGGCACAGTCAACTTCTGATCCACTGGAATTGTGATACATTGAATGATAAGTGAAATAATCTGTCTGTAAACAATTGTTGGAAAAATGACTTGCGTCATGCACAAAGTAGATGTCCTAACCGACTTGCCAAAACTATAGTTTGTTAACTACTTAGGGAGTAGTGGCGCGCTAGCGGGCCCCTCCCGACACTACCCGGTGAAATGTAAGGCGCCAAATTGAAAATCCAAAAGTTGAATTATTAAACATTCATCAATATACAAGTGTAGTCATCAAAAGCCCTGCTTCTTGGCAATATCACAGCGTTGTCAAATTTCAAAAAGGCTT
Source organism: Brachymystax lenok tsinlingensis (assembly GCA_030435695.1). Taxonomy (NCBI): domain Eukaryota; kingdom Metazoa; phylum Chordata; class Actinopteri; order Salmoniformes; family Salmonidae; genus Brachymystax; species Brachymystax lenok. Next base: position 23,398,575 of record CM059790.1, on the reverse strand, counting down.
TATGGCGAAAGCACAACATTTGATTGTTTGAGGATAGCACCTTATATATTTTCCACATTAGCATAAATTCATATCCAGCACGGGTCACACAAAACCCATATAAGAGCTAAAAAATATCACTTACCTTTCGAAGAACTTCCCAAGTGTCCAACGAAGACATCCAATGGTTCTTTTGTTAGAAAAAGTCATTTATTCTATCCATAGTTTTAATGACTCCAACCTAAGTGTATGTAAACTTCCGACATCAACTGTAACTACTCAGACCGTTTACTCAGCACTTTGTTAAATCACCTTTGGCAGTGATTACAGCCTCTATGACACTACAAGCTTGGCACACCTGTATTTGGGGAGTTTCTTCCACTCTTCTCAGCAGATCCTCTTAAGCTCTGTCAGGTTGGATAGGGAGTGTCGCTGCAAAGCTATTTTCAAGTCTCTCCAGAGATTTTCAATCGGGTTCAAGTCCAGGCTCTGGCTCGGCCTCGGCCTCTCAAGGACATTCAGAGACGTGTCCCGAAACCACTCTGATGCTGTCTTGGCTGTGTGCTTAGGATCGTTGTCCTGTTGGAAAGTGAACCTTCGCCCCCAGTCTGAGGTGCTGAGCACTCTGGAGCAGGTTTTCCTGCTCCACGACTCCATTTTGTTGCTCCCTGCCTATAGACAGAAACTAAAACAGGAAACGCCCGTGCTCAGGTCTGTTCAACGCTGGTAAGACCAATCTGATTCCACGCTTCAAGATTGCTTCGATCATGAGGAATGGGATATGTTCCGCATAGCGTCGGACAATACCATTGATGAATACGCTGATTCGGTGAGCGAGTTTATTAGCAAGTGCATCGGTGATGTTGTACCCACAGCGACTGTTAAAACCTTCCCCAACCAGAAACCATGGATTGATGGCAGCATTTGCGCTAAACTGAAAGCATGAACCACTGCTTTTAATCAGGGCAAGGCGGCCGGATTCATGACTGAATACAAACAGTGTAGCTATTCCCTCCGCAAGGCAATCAAACAAGCTAAGTGTCAGTATAGAGACAAAGTAGAGTCGCAATTCAACGGCTTAGACGCGAGAGGTATGTGGCAGGGTCTACAGTCAATCACGGACCACAAAAAGAAAACCAGCCCATCGCGGACCACAATGTCTTGCTCCCAGACAAACTAAACAACTTCTTTGCTCGCTTTTAGGACAATACAGTGCCACCGACACGGCCACAACCAAAACCTGCAGGCTCTCCTTCACTGCAGCCAACGTGAGTAAAACATTTAAATGTGTTAACCCTCGCAAGGCTGCCGGCCCAGACGGCATCCCTAGCCGCGTTCTCAGAGCATGCGCAGACCAGCTGGCTGGTGTGTTTACGGACATATTCATTCAATCCTTATCCCAGTCTGCTGTTCCCACATGCTTCAAGAGGGCCACCATTGTTACTGTTCCCAAGAAAGCTAAGGTAACTGAGCTAAATGACGATCGCCCCGTAGCACTCACTTCAGTCATCATGAAGTGCTTTGAGAGACTAGTCAAGGATCCTTTCACCTCCACCCTACCTGACACCCTAGACCCACTCCAATTTGCTTACTGCCCCAATAGGTCTACAGACGACGCAATCGCAATCACACTGCACACTGCCCTAACCCATCTGGACAAGAGGAATACCTCTGTAAGAATGCTGTTCATCGACTACAGCTCAGCATTTAAAACCATAGTACCCTCCAAACTCGTCATTAAGCTTGAGACCCTAAGTCTCGACCCCGCCCTGTGCAACTGGGTCCTGGACTTCCTGACGGGCCGCCCCCAAGTGGTGAGGGTAGGAAACAACATCTCCACCCCGCTGATCCTCAACACTGGAGCCCCACAAGGGTGCGTTCTCAGCCCTCTCCTGTTTCTCCCTGTTCACCCATGACTGCGTGGCCATGCACGCCTCCAACTCAACATCAACAAAACATAGGAGATGATTGTGAACTTCAGGAAACAGCAGAGGGAGCACCCCCCTATCCACATCGACAGGACAGTAGTGGAGAAGGTGGAAAGTTTTAAGTTCTTCGGCGTACACATCACGGACAAACTGAAATGGTCCACCCTTTCAGACAGCGTGGTGAAGAAGGTGCAACCTTCTTCACCAGAGCCCACAACCGTAAGGCTCTCCAGAGGGTAATGAGGTCTGCACAACACATCACCGGGAGTAAACTACCTGCCCTCCAGGACACCTACACCACACGATGTCACAGGAAGGCCAAAAAGATCATCAAGTACAATAATCACCAGAAGGCGAGTTCAATACAGGTGCATCAAAGCTGGGACCGAGAGCCTGAAAAACAGCTTCTATCTCAAGGCCATCAGACTGTTAAACAGCCATCATCAACAATGAGTGGCTGCTGCCAACATACTGACTCAAATCTCTAGACACTTTAATAATAAAAAATGTATGTAATAAATGTATAACTAGCCACTTTAAACAATGCCACTTTATATAATGTTTACATACCCTACATTACTCATCTCATATGTATATACTGTACTCTATACCATCTACTGCATCTTGCCTATGCCGTTGGCCATCGCTCACCCATATATTTATATGTACATATTCTTATTCATTCCTTTACACTTGTGTGTATAAGGTAGTTGTTGTGAAATTGTTCGATTACTTGTTAGATATTACTGTATTACTGCATGGTCGGAACTAGAAGCACAAGCATTTCACTACACTCGCATTAACATCTGCTAACCATGTGTATGTGACAAATAAAATTTAATTTGATTTGTACTTTGCTCCATTCATCTTTCCCTCAATCCTGACTAGTCTCTCAGTCCCTGCCGCTGAAAATAACCCCCACAGCATGATGTTGCCACAACCATGCTTCACTGTAGGGAGAGTGCCAGGTTTCCTACAGACGTGACACTTGGCATTCAGACCAAAGAGTTCAATCTTGGTTTCATCAGACCAGAGAATCTTGTTTCTCATGGTCTGAGAGTCTTTAGGTGCCTTTTGGCAAACTCCAAGTGGGCTGATATGTGCCTTTTACTGAGGAGTGGCTCTGTCTGGCCACTATACCATAAATACCTGATTGGTGGAGTGCTGCAGAGATGGTTGTCCTTCTGGAAGGTTCTGCCATCTCCACAGAGCAACTCTGGAGCTCTGTCAGAGTGACCATCGGGTTCTTAGTCACCTCCCTGACCAAGGCTCTTCTTCCTTGATTGCTCAGTTTGGTTGGGCCGCCAGCTCTAGGAAGAGTCTTGGTGGTTCCAATCGTCTTCCATTTAAGGATGATGGAGGCAACTGTGTTTTTGGGGACCTTCCGTGTTGCAGATTTTTTTGGTACCCTTCCCTAGATCTGTGCCTCTACACAATCCTGTCTCGGAGCTCTACAGACAATTCGACCTCATGGCTTAGTTTTTGTCACTTTCCAAATCATGTCCAATCAATTTTAGTTACCGCAGGTGGACTCCAATCAAGTTGTAGAAACATCTCGAGGATGATAAATGAAAACAAGACGCACCTGAGCTCAATTTTGAGTCAATAGCAAAGGGTCTGAATACGTACGTAAATAAGGTACTTCTGCTAAAATTTATGAAAACCTGTGTTCACTTTGTCATTATGGGGTAGTGTGTGTAGATTGTTAAAAACTTGTAGTATTCCTGGGCGAATTATCAACCGGAATTATCAACCGGCACGAAGGTCGCGTTTCGAGGAGCCCTGACCTCCAGGGGGCCCCCATGGATTTTGTTAGTCACTCTCACTCAGATATCATAATAACATTGTATAAGTCATAGCAAAACGTGCAGAATTTCTGGAAATTAGCTGTAAAGCAGTAAAGAATGTGTTAGAAAATTGCAAAATGTTCTCTCTATCCCATTGCAAAATGTGTAGAATTGCAGGAAATATACTTAAAAATGTTCTGTCAGGACTGTATGACAAGACCAAATGCAGGTACCAAAGAGGCACGTAGCTCAGAGCTATCAGTTTGCCTTTGTAAGCTAGCGGACGTGCGATGAGGCCTGTCCTTATCAATGTCTGTTGATAATAAAGAGCGTTCTCTCTGCTGGGCAGATAACAAAGAGCTTTCCCAAGCCAGCTAAGATACCAGGCTGTAGCGTAGCTGGCCTCCCTGCTCCATTGTTACTGAAAGACACATCTGATCACATTTCAAAAGAAAAGGTGAACACCAGATAATGTATGATCTCTCTGGAAAGTTGAGAAAAATTCATGCCAAAGGTAAGACTAAACTTCTGACCTAGTGCTCTTTCTAATGCAGAGTGGCAGAGTGTCTGAATTGTATTATTGAGCCCTATCTCATTGATATTATGCAAACACAATACCATAGCCAACAACCAGACTACAAAATGGAACATTCTGCCAGGAGACTACAATAACGTTAAACTCTAAAACGCAACCTGCATCTCACAAGCAAACACACCACACGTACAACCTAAATGGACATTTAGCTCCCAGCTCCCTGCCTTCATGTGAATTATTATAAGTGGTTTAGTTATGATAGACGAGAGTGAATTTGCATTCGGAAACTAATCAAGTATCCACCTTTCACCCCAGTAGGCGAGGAGAAAACAGCACAATGTGTTTTGTCAATCTAACAATCTAAATAAATCCAGTGAAATGGGGGTGGCAGGGTAGCCTAGTGGTTAGAGCGTTGGACTAGTAACCAAAAGGTTGCAAGTTCAATTCCCCGAGCTGAAAAGGTACAAATCTGTCGTTCTGCCCCTGAACAGGCAGTTAACCCACTGTTCCTAGGCCGTCATTGAAAATAAGAATTTGTTCTTAACTGACTTGCCTAGTAAAATAAAATGTGTTCTCCTCTCTTCTCCCCTCTGCCTCACCACTGACTGTCCACTTAGGAGATTAAGCCAGCTGAATGAATGTGCTACCTGGTTGGAATGTCAACACTGGGCTGAAGAACAGCTTACTGTACAGGGACCTCCACAGGATGAAATTCAGACAGGACAGGAGCCCCTATCAAAAAAGAGTCTTAAAATAGACTACAATTCCAGTGAAGCTTTATTATGTGTTAATATAATTAAAATTCAGTAGAAAAAGTTCAAAACCCACTTTGAAAACAGTGGGTCCTTCATATTCAAGTTGGCCCATTGACAGGAATACAGAATGTAATGTTTTCTGTAAATAAAACTATGAGTCAAGCATCGTGGACCACTCAGGACATCTCCAATATAGGAGTATATGTAGTGAAAGAAAGAGAAGCTCAGCTAGCAACACAAAGCAAATGTACGAACACAGAGTGTAATGAATAAGAACAGCGAGAGAGATGAAGCCAAATTCAGACAGGTCTTACTGTTACTAAAATGGCTAACACTTTATTTCACAGTCCAGTTTCACCTGATGTTTGTCTGGTATTTACATTTAAAATATGTGGTACCAATGGGTACTTTCTCGTACTTAAAAAGAATGTAATACAATAGTAACTCGCTGGTACCAAATGGTGAGTAGTATTGCTTATTTTAATCAATCCTAAAGAAACAAAAGAACAGAGTAATTATTAAGCTATTATTGAGTAATTGACAATTTACCATGTAATTCAAAGTAAATACCAGGTAAATAAATAATGGACTGTAAAATATTGCTTAACCACTGTATAATTTAATTGTCTCAAATGACTGGATGTTGGTTGTGAAATTTTTGTTACTTAAAATGTATAATGGAGTAGCAAACCTTATCCCTTGTTGCAGCCAGCCAGCCAGCAGAAGCACCTGTTTTTTTATCCTACAGCCAGCTTGTGGGTTGCTTCTCTCCTCCAGCAGAGAGTGCCAGCAAGAGGGGAGACAGAATAACGCTAGCGCTCGTCTTTTTCAAACATCCTACCTTCCTCATATGAACGTTATTAAACACAAAAAGAAGCTCCTCTCTCTTCAGAGAGCCAGCCACCAGTAACAAACATAGAGCTTTGCATGCGGCTGGCGGTCTAACAGACCCAGGAAATAAAGGAGCGGCTGTTGCTCCAGCAAACTTCTCCTATTCAGGGAAAGCAGTACACAGATGAGGCACTGCATTCAATGGATCGAGCAGAATCGTGGCACAAACAGTGTGGCAATATAATCATTTACCTTGCAGGGCTGGGTCGCTAGAATATCCATGTGTGTCTCCCATTGTTAATTCCCTGTTTGTGTGAGTCCAGGGACAGGGAAATAGCCTATCTAACAGGCTCCCATGTAACTGCCGTCCTCCCGACTAAGCTGTAACACTAGAAAGGCTTTCTTATGTACAGACATTAGCATAGGTTGCTTTCTGGCTCACCTGTACTAGTCTAACCTGTTTTGCTGTTGATTGACATCACTTCCTCCTCATTGCTGTACAGTGGACTCACCTGTTATACAGGCATAAGCAGCAAAGCTACTCTATTGTGTTGTGAAGGTATCAGATTTCACTTTCATATATATATATATATATATATATATATATATATATATATATAAAAAGTAAAAACATTCACTTGTGCGTCATATGTTCATCATGTTTAAACTCTGAGAATATTTTTCCTTCCTAGAAGCAAAGATGGGGAATCTTTTAAAGGATTTAATGTTTTCAGTAGTCAGTAATACAACCGACATGTTATCCCCCATGTGAGTCACATGGTACATTTCAACCTCCTATATGTGAGGGATATTCACCCGCAAGCACAATGGAAAGGAAAAAAACGCTAATACAGCTTTTTTGCCAGTCTATGGGACTGTCCCACACTAATCCAAACAAAAGTTAATGATTTGTGGACGATCAAAGTATCTTTCAAAACAACATAATCTACAAGTCAATATCGTAATTTGTCATGGGACAGGTTGATTAATCCATAGAACCTTGAGGGTTTACAAAATAACAAAGTTTTATCTGATTGCCACCCAATTTCAAATTCACACAGATAAAGTTCAGTCACTACTTACTTGTAAAAAAGGATTGTCTGTGTTAGATATGTGTTAGAACAGCGATACCAAGGGGAGATCTTGCCGTTTCTAATCTTACATTAAATTATCAACTTGAGAAATTCATGAGGATATGTAAACTGAAACCATTTTCCTATTAGGAACAATGATATTTTGGGGGGATGCCAACAATGGGCAATATTAAAAAGTGGAATGACAAAGAAAATTGGCAAATATTACACTATGGTCTATTAGGAAGGAATCCATTGAGAAAGAGTACATAAAGAAACCATTTCAGTAGAGCTAGAGTCTTGGCAGGGGAGATCAAAGCCCACTCCATATGGTGATAATAATTATCATCAAAGCTCTTTGGCTCAATAATTGTCACTTAATATGTATTTAATTATCAACAGATAAATACCCACAGGGTGAGGAGCATTGACTATAGTGGCACAGCCAAAATGGTGGTAACTAATGAAAAAGCTGAGACAAAGTAACATTTTGTTTTCATACTCTGGGCTAACTCTGTGGATCAATGTGAGCACACTCCCAGAGATGGGTGCCACTGTGAGGGCATGTGTTTGAAGGCAATATATCATTGGCGGCTGTTAAAATCCCCTTCATCAATCCAGGAGTCTAGGGCATGCCAATTGTGGTCCATTACACTGGTTGACTTTCCATTTACCACACACAGGCTTTAAATGTTAAACCTGCTGAGCAAACATTTAGGTCCAACAAGATGTTGCTGACTTGAATAAAAGATAAAGGAAATACAAGTAAGCCACAACACAGACATCTATGGACATACTGTATGCTGTGCTGCTTTATCAGATAGACATCAACTGCTGTCTGACGAAAAATGCAATATTCTCAGCTATTGTAATGGGTATATATCTAAAGTGTGTATATCTACAACTGTAGCTATTGTAGTTTATGTAATACCCATGGGACACAAACATGCCTTCATGTGCTGGTGCCTCAGATAAGAGGTGACTGGCTAGCAGGGATTGAACAGGATCTTTAAACACTGTAATGTATGTGGTTCTATGAGTGAATTCGAAAGCCACAAAAAGGCTTTAACTTCTTAGGGAGCGGCAGCCGAGTTGTCGGTTTTTGAGAGTCTGGCGTGCCCAAAGTAAAAGGCCTGTCACTCAAGCCCAGAAACTAGGATATGCACATAATTAGTACTATTGGATAGGAAACACTCTGAAGTTTCTAAGAGTGTTAAAATATTGTCAAAAAACAGAGGAATTTCTGTCCTGGAAAAAGTGTTTTTGACACATTGCCTCATATTGAACCCCTCCCTATTGAAAACAGCTATATATGGGAGTAAGATTGATTGCAGTACCTATTGCTTCCACTGGATGTCAACAGTCTCTAGACAGTGTTTGGTGATGTTAGGTTGCTCTGGATGGTAATAGAAGAAGAATTTCGAACTAGTCACCAGATGTAAACAGAAGAGGATGCGCGTTCACGGGCTCGCGCGCGCTGTGGTTTTTTCCTTTCCTATCATCCAGTTTATAATCCGGTTGAAATATTATAGTAAATATACATTAAAGTGTTCCTAAGGATACATTATCAATGATGTTTGATTGTTCTTGGACAAGTGTATAGGTATAGGTTGAACGAGTTCTCTTTACGGTTCAATGGGCGAGTGGACGCTGTATTTTATGAACATAACGGGCCAACCAAACGGAGATTTATGGATATAATAAATGACTTTTTCTAACAAAAGAACCATTGGATGTCTTCGTTGGACACTTGGGAAGTTCTTCAAAAGGTAAGGGATTTGTTTTAGCTGTGAAATGGGTTTTGTGTGAACCGCGATGGTTTATGAATTTATGCTAATGCATAAATATTGTAGGTGCGATCCTCAAACAATCAAATGTTGTGCTTTCGCCGTAAAGCCTTTTTGGAATCTGACAACGCTGTGATATTGCCAAGAATCAGAGCTTTTGATGACTATGCAACACTTGTATATTGATGAATGTTTAATAATTCAACTTTTGGATTTTGAATTTGGCGCCTTACATTTCACCGGGTAGTGTCGGGAGTGGTGGGGCACTAGTTAAACCCCAAGGACAACCTTCAACCAGCTGAGTGAAGGCAAGACCATATGGTAATAGCATCGGTAGATAGTTTTCTTGTATGTAATGGGTATAGTTGATTAGACAACAATCAACATACAATGAGAGAGGAATTTTACCTTTACAACTCAACTGTACTATAGGAGACTAGACTGTTCTATGAATGCAACATGGATTTATTTTGATGTGAGTAATGGCGCTGCCACTTAAATGGCCATTCATGGATGGATTTAACATGCAAGCCTTGAGATCTGCCTCAGTCCATACAATTTACAGTACATTAATGAGCACGTCATGAATGCAGTCTGCCTCTCTCTTCCCCCAATCCATACTTTCATTAATTCTCTCCCCTCTTCCCCTCTCTCACTTTTCTGAGAGCTCAACTGTATGGGGCAAAGATAGGTGAATGTGCTATTGTACTTTGACAAGCCCCCAGTGAATTTCTGAACACTAAATGTGACAAATCTTAAACTCTTATTCTGCTTAAATATGTCTCTACTAGGCAACAAACAGCATAATCTGACAGCTCAATGAGGGCAACCTCATATTTGCAGTTCAAAATCATAATTTAGCATTAACATATCAAACTAAAAAGCACTGATAAATGTAAACATCGCTGAATTAAGATCCAACGTTTTGATAAGAAACATTTTTAAACAATTGTTTTTAGACAATGACCTCTGCGTGTGAAAGGATAAGCTGTATACTGTCTCAATTCAATTTAATTTGATATTCTATTATTCATGTCATGTTACGGAAGAGGCATCTGCTAAAATAATGTGTCATATAGTATTGAAGAGGGGAATACAGAGGGCTGATCATAGTTTTTGCTTTGGCAACGATATAATAAACAGTCACTAGGTGTATGGAGGAGGGGGCCCAAGGAGCCAAGACTATTGTCTGGGGGCCTTTGTTCAAATCCCCTGATGGGAGTCTTGAGGGAAGGTGAATGGGGATGTTACTGTGGTCTCTGGTTACTGCCAATGGTTTCTAAGTGACAGGGTCTTGGCAATGGCACACTGGCTGTTTCTTAATGTTGAGATCCACCTGATAACAATGTCACTCCCCTTCCTCTTTATCCACAAGCCCGCACTGTATTATATGCATTCATTTGAGGAAAATCAATAGTAGCTAACAGCCTGAGACTGAGTTCACTGACAGCACTTGTACTACAGTGAAAGAGGACACACAAGCAAACTCACCAGAGCATGGTAATCACCATTAAGAGCTTACATGAGAAAATAGATGAGCAAGAAGAGAAAACGGAAGGTTTAGTGTTATTTCGTTTTTGTAGGATAAAAGTTACAATAGGCTGGCTGTTTCAGCAGTGGCCTGTGTGGCATGGCAGAGACAACAGAGCTAGCCAATACTGAGGGAGACAGACATCTAGGCTTAAGTTACAACGAGAAAGACTCTCCTTTTGTCAGTTCATTCTAAACAGTTGTTCTTTGTCAACGTTTCTCTGTTCTATTCGATATTCTCCTAAACTGTATTCCAACAGTCTTTATTGGCAATTTTGTCCAAAGCAAAAGAGCCTAGTAAACATAAAATAATCAAAGAACTCACCAAGTCGACATCAATAAGGCTCTATAACTCTCTACCACATGACAATATAGTTCATCCTCGCATTCAGCTAAAGCTATTCCTAATTACAAGTATAAGCTTCACTTTACAAACAACAGATAATATGAAAATTGACTCAGTAGTTTGCACTAATAAGCTTCGCCTACTATTGAAGGTAGTGTGTAGAACTGTTTGAAATATTGTATATCCCTATAGTTACGCAATGAGAAGCTTGAGTTGAAAGAGGCAGACACGATAGATCAATAATAAGAAGTTCATTTATAGAATGTTTCCTGATCACAGGTATTAGTCAGGGGACGGTATAGCACATGCCATGACTACCATCTTTGAAGGGATTTAACTGAACAGTCCAGTGTGTGGTAGATCTTGACAAGATCTCAGAAAAGTGTGTATGTGCGTCTTAGAGAGAATTTCTAACTGATCTGAACCGTTGTTCTATATGACGGTACCTCTGCTCGGTCGGGAAGGAGAAGTTTCATAAACAACAGTGACATTTATTCAGGCCAGTTCATTGATAACAGTGTGATGTTCTGGTGTTTGAAATTGATAGGAAATGCAAAAGAAATGAAAAGACAGGATCTTTCTAAACGGTCAAACATTCACAGTTTACATTCAAATAGATGGGCAGTGGGTAACAAACTCAAAGAGATCTTTTTAAGTCCAGTGTGCTTTACAAAACACAGCCTTTAGTCTAAACCAACTAAATGTTGGCTAAGTGGTGAAAAAGAAACACAAGAGATAAAAGTATACTGATTAGGTTTGCCAATGAACTGCAGACCTGGTATTAGATACACTTATTATAGAGGTGTCAGCACTACAACAAGTATTTGACTAATTTATAGTGTGTGGCTGCTTATTCTGTACTCATTTGCATTGTAAAGAGACGGCTGGTTGCAGCAGGAGATGAAAGTTTCAGACTGGAGACTCAACACTTGTTAAAAGTTGCACTGGAAAAAGCATACGTTCTCCTGTGCTCTCCTGAACTTCCCCACTGCAGTAGACTATTCCAAGTATTTTTGTCCCAATAATTACCTCAGATAGCAGACTAAGCTGGGTGACTTCATGTTGGAGTGGGTCAGTGCCTTCCAGAAATCTTTTCAGTCTGGGTGGGCAGGGGGGTGGAGAGAGGGAGAGAGAGAGCTGCAGATGATCCTGCTAAGTCGTGTAAATGTGAGGCCACAGACTGAAGCTAGGCTACAGAATAGAATTACTCTATGCTGTATCAGTTGATGGTATTTGAGTCTGAGTCCTGTCACAAGCATCATACCTATAGCTAGCAAGTTGACTGACACACTGCTGGCAGCATGTAGTGTACTGTAACTGTATCACCCTGTGGTGCTCTCCAATTAGGCTGATTATATCTCAAGTTCTGATGGCCTACATGAACGCATCAGAGTGTTTCACAATATAGAGCTAACACGCTCATATCCCTTTTCATAATTGCTCAGAGGCTAAAATATGTCTCAAGATAAGTGTTAACAACGATAACTACTGTGGTACACACCTTTTCTATTCATATACTGTCCATACTGTCTACACACACCATTATATCCACTGAGTACACAGGAGGTTGGTGGCACCTTAATTGGGGAGCACGGACTCGTGGTAATGAATGGAGCAGAATCAGGGGAATGGTTTCCATGTGTTTGATACCATTCCATGTTCTCTGTTCCAGCCATTATTATGAGCATCCTCCTGTGACTGAGTATACCAAACAATAGGTATAACCCCTACAGAACAGCCACAATTCGTCTGAATTGTCGAAAGCGTTCCACAGGGATATCCTTTGGATGGTGGAACATCCTTGATACACACAGGGTACTGTTGAATGTGAAAAACTCATCAGTGTTGCAATTCTTGACACAAACTGGTGCGCATCTACTACCATATCCCGTTCAATGGCACTTAAATCCTGTTCCTGCACATTCAGCATCTAAACAGCACACATGCACAATCCATTTCCCAATTGTCTCAAGGCTTAAAACTTCTTAGGGAGCGGCAGCAGAGGTGACGGTTTTGGAGAGTCCGGCGTGCCCAAAGTAAAATGCCTGCCACTCAGGCCCAGAAACTAGGATATGCACATAATTAGTATTATTGGATAGGAAACACTCTGAAGTTTCTAAAACTGTTAAAATAATGTCTGTGGGTATAACAGAACTGATATAGCAGGCGAAAACCCGAGGAATTTCTGTCCAGACATATCTTTTTGGTGACATTTCCTGTTTGATAGGCTTCCTATTGAAATCCATGTAAAATAGCTCCCAGATTGCAGTACCTATGGCTTCCACTAGATGTCAACAGTCTTTAGACAGTGTTTGAAGGCTTTATCATTGAACAGAACCGAAAGGAAGAAGAAATAGTGAAGGCACCATGGATGTCAATAACTTTTCCTGGGCCCGAGACCGTGAGAGCGCCCCACTTTATTTTCCTTTTATATCGTTTAGGATATCATCCAAGTGAAATATTATCATTAATATTCATAAAAGGATACCTAAGGATGCATTATAAATTATGTTTGATTTGTTTGGGCAAAATTGATTGATAATTTGAACGCTTTCTCTTCACTGTACAACGGGCGACTCGACGGTAGTTTTTCTGAACATAACGCGCCAACCAAACGGAGATTTATGGATATAATAAATTACTTTTTCTAACAAAAGAACCATTTGATGTCTTCCTTGGTCACTTGGGATGCCCTCAGCAGAAGTTATTCGAAAGGTAAGTGATTTATTTTAGCTCTTAAATGGGTTTTGTGAGACCCGCGCTGGATATGAATTTATGCTAATGCATAAATATGAGAGGTGCTATCCTCAAACAATCAAATGTTTCACCGGGTAGTGTCGGGAACGGGGCACTAGCGCCCCAATGAGCCCCACTCCCGACACTACCCGGTGAAATGCAAGGCGCCAAATTCAAAATCCAAAAGTTGAATTATTAAACATTCATCAATATACAAGTGTTGCATAGTCATCAAAATCTCTGCTTCTTGGCAATATCACAGCGTTGTCAGATTTCAAAAAGGCTTTACGGCAAAAACACTACATTTGATTGTTTGAGGGTAGCACCTCCAATATTTTTCCATTACCATAAATTCATAAACCATCGTGGTTCACACAAAACACATTTCACAGCGAAAACAAATCAATTACCTTTTGAAGAACTTCTTCTGAGGGCTTCCCAAGTGTCCAACGAAGACAATCCATGGTTCTTTTGTTAGAAAAAGTCATGTATTATATCCATAAATCTCCGTTTGGTTGGTGCGTTATGATGAGAAAATACAGCGTCCACTCGCCCATTGAACCGTGAAGAGAACTCGTTCAAACTATACCTATAAACTTGTCCAAAAACAATCAAATATCATTGATAATGTATCGTTAGGAACACTTGTATGTATATTTAGTATAATATTTAAACCAGAATATAAACTGGGCGATAAGGAAAGGAAAAAACCACAGCGCGTTCTGTTATACTCACAGACAATATTGTAACACTCTTAGAAACTTCAGAGTGTTTCCTATACAATAGTACTAATTATGTGCATATCCTATTTTCTGGGCCTGAATGGGAGGCATTTTACTTTGGGCACGCCAGACTCTCCAAAACCGTCACCTCGGGAGCTGCTCCCTAAGAAGTTAACAATCCTTCTTTAACCTGTCTCATCCCCTTCATCTACATTGATTGAAGTGGTTTTAACAAGTGACATCAATAAGAAATCATAGCTTTCACCTGGATTCACCTAGTCAGTCTATCTCATTGAAAGATCAGGTGTTCTTAATGTTTTGTATACAGTGTATATATTCATATTCCGGACTCTGACATTGCTCATTCTGATATTTCTTAATTTATTTTTATTTTTGGATTATGTGCATATTGATTTGTATTGCTAAGCATTATTACTGCACTGTTGGGAGCTAGAAACACAAGAATTTCACTGCACCTGCGATAACATCCACAAATCTGTGTAAGCGACCAATAAACTTTGATTTGATTTGAATTATGTCATGGGCGGTTCCCCTCTATGCCATGGCCGATTCCCCCTGCTTAAACAGCATATGGCCCAGTCAGAGAGCCAGGATTCCATGGGTTCTGTCATACAGAACAGTGGCTGTCTGGCGCCCGCTGAGCAGCCTCACAGCAGCAGGTTTGAGTGTGTTAAAAGCAGCAGCCACTGCATTAATAATGGAGGGCCTGGACAGACAGGTGAGGGCAGCTGGGGGCTTGTCTGAATGTCATCGCTGGTGAGCTGAAATGGTTGCCTCTTGCATGGTTTCCTGCATAACCCTTGCTAGAGAGATGCAAAACCACTCAGAGGAGGACAAAGGGCAAGAGTCAAGACTCAGTGTGCCTCGGATCATGTATTGTGCTGTCACACATAGCTAAGAACACAGCAAGAAGGAATTCAGACTATTAGTGAGACAATAACCTCAACGTGTATTCCAGGGATTTTTCTGCCATTGTAATCCTTTTGGGTAGCCTAAATCCAAACAGTGTAAAAGAAATATGTGATAATTTTCCAGATGGAAAAAAGCTTTCAGTGTAAACTTAAATGACTAAAACCAGATCTAAAGTATGTAGAAAAGATAATGGACTTACAGTACCAGTCAAAAGTTTGGACAGATCTACTCATTCAAGGGTTTTTCTTTATTTTTACTATTTTCTACATTGTACAATAATAGTGAAGACATCAAAACTATGAAATAACACATATGGAATCATGTAGTAACCAAAACACCAATAAGAAGAAGAGACTTGCTTGGGCCAAGAAACACAAGCGATGGACATTAGACGGTGGAAATCTGTCCTTTTGTCTGATGAGTCCAAATTTTTTATTTTTGGTTCCAACCTCTGTGTCTTTGTGAGACGCAGAGTAGTTGAACGGATGATCTCTGCATGTGTGGTTCCCACCGTGAAGCATGGAGGAGGAGGTGTGATGGTGTGGAGGTCCTTTGCTGGTGACACTGTCTGTGATTTATTTAGAATTCAAGGCACACTTAACCAGCATCGCTACCACAGCATTCTGCAGCAATACGCCATCGAATCTGGTTTGCTCTTAGTGGGACTATCATTTGTTTTTCAACAGGACAATGACCCAGCACACCTCCAGGCTGTGTAAGGGCTATTTTACCAAGAAGGAGAGTAATGGAATGTTGCATCAGATGACCTGGCCTCCACAGTCACCCAACATCAACCCAATTGAGATGGTTTGGGATGCGTTGGACCGCAGAGTGAAGGAAAAGCAGCCAACAAGTGCTCAGCATATGTGGGAACTCCTTCAAGTCGGTTGGAAAAGCATTCCAGGTGAAGCTGGTTGAGAGAATGCCAAGAGTGTGCAAAGCTGTCATCAAGGCAAAGGGTGGCTACTTTGAAGAATCTAAAATCTAAAATATATTTTGATGTGTTTAACACTTTTTTGGTTACTATATGATTCCATGTGTGTTATTTCATAGTTTTGATGTCTTTGCTGTTATTCTACAATGTAGAAAATAGTAAAAATAAAGAAAAACCCTTTTGACTGGTAGTGTATATGTATTTTAATAATATAGTCTTTGAGAACTAACAACAAGCAAAATAAAAGCTAGACAGTCAAGGAGAATTGAACATTCTCAGAATAATGCAGTATTTATTTTGTTATTATGTTTGAGCAAAATAACACAGCATTAGCCATGGAAAAATGCATAGAATAACATTTTCACACAGCTGCATGTCAAAATATGTAGAATTGCAGGAAATGCCCTTTAAAATTGAAAAATGTCTCTCAGCTCCATGGAAAACTTTGTAGAATTGCCGGAAATTGGTTTAAAAATACAAAAAATGACACATTGCCAAGATGGGGATCTAATTATTTGCTCAACAATTTAGCAGTGCAGATGGGCTGACCACACTCATTGACACACCCCCTTCCATGCCCCCTTCCACACTTACCACCTAAGACCCTTTTAAATCCAGCCCTGTTCTACAGTAAAACTGTTTACATTTCATGATACAGTTGGTACAGTGGGGAAAAAAAGTATTTAGTCAGCCACCAATTGTGCAAGTTCTCTCACTTAAAAAGATGAGAGAGGCCTGTAATTTTCATCATAGGTACACTTCAACTATGACAGACAAAATAAGGGAAAAAAATCCAGAAAATCACATTGTAGGATTTTTAATGAATTTATTTGCAAATTATGGTGGAAAATAAGTATTTGGTCACATACAAACAAGCAAGATTTCTGGCTCTCACAGACCTGTAACTTCTTCTTTAAGAGGCTCCTCTGTCCTCCACTCATTACCTGTATTAATGTCACCTGTTTGAACTTGTTATCAGTATAAAAGACACCTGTCCACAACCTCAAACAGTCACACTCCAAACTCCACTATGGCCAAGACCAAAGAGCTGTCAAAGGACACCAGAAACAAAATTGTAGACCTGCACCAGGTTGGGAAGACTGAATCTGCAATAGGTAAGCAGCTTGGTTTGAAGAAATCAACTGTGGGAGCAATTATTAGGAAATGGAAGACATACAAGACCACTGATAATCTTCCTCGATCTGGGGCTCCACGCAAGATCTCACCCCGTGGGTCAAAATGATCACAAGAACGGTGAGCAAAAATCCCAGAACCACACGGGGACCTAGTGAATGACCTGCAGAGAGCTGGGACCAAAGTAACAAAGCCTACCATCAGTAACACACTACGCCGCCAGGGACTCAAATCCTGCAGTGCCAGACGTGTCCCCCTGCTTAAGCCAGTACATGTTCAGGCCCGTCTAAAGTTTGCTAGAGAGCATTTGGATGATCCAGATGAGGATTGGGAGAATGTCAGATGAAACCAAATTATAACTTTTGGGTAAAAACTCAACTCGTCGTGTTTGGAGGACAAAGAATGCTGAGTTGCATCCAAAGAACACCATACCTACTGTGAAGCATGGGGGTGGAAACATCATGCTTTGGGGCTGTTTTTCTGCAAAGGGACCAGGACGACTGATCCGTGTAAAGGAAAGAATGAATGGGGCCATGTATCGTGAGATTTTGAGTGAAAACCTCCTTCCATCAGCAAGGGCATTGAAGATGAAACGTGGCTGGGTCTTTCAGCATGACAATGATCCCAAACACACCGCCCGGGCAACGAAGGAGTGGCTTCAGAAGAAGCATTTCAAGGTCCTGGAGTGGCCTAGCCAGTCTCCAGATCTCAACCCCATAGAAAATCTTTGAAAGTCCGTGTTGCCCAGCGACAGCCCCAAAACATCACTGCTCTAGAGGAGATCTGCATGGAGGAATGGGCCAAAATACCAGCAACAGTGTGTGAAAACCTTGTGAAGACTTACAGAAAACGTTTGACCTCTGTCATTGCCAACAAAGGGTATATAACAAAGTATTGAGATAAACTTTTGTTATTGACCAAATACTTATTTTCCATCATAATTTGCAAATAAATTCATCTTTTTAAGTGAGAGAACTTGCACAATTGGTGGCTGACTAAATACTTTTTTCCCCCATTGTATGTCACGTCCAGGCCTGAGTTTACAGGCTGGCGTGTTTAGTTTAGTTTTTGGTGTAGGGTTTTTGGTTCTAGGTGTGCTATTTCTATGTCGGGTTAATGGTTCCCAATTAGAGGCAGCTGAGTGTCATTACCTCTAATTGGGAACCATATATATGTTTGTGGTTTTCACTAGGGTTTTGTGGGTTATTGTTTGGTTCATAGTTTAAGTGTTTATTCTATGTTATTGTCATGATTATCTCCTCTCGGGAATGACCAATGCGCAGCGACGTAACCTGGAATACATACTTTATTGAGAAAACGGGATCAGACGGAACAAAACAATAAACGATGAACAAGACGTGAACCCTAACGCTAAATCCTAAACTGGAAACTGTGAACTAAACCTAAACACGACTGGCAAAACCTAACTAAACACGAATGGCAGAACCTAACTAAACACGAATGGCAGAACCTAACTAAACACGAATGGCAAGAACCTAACTAAACCTGAAAGACAAGAACCTGACTGAACACGATAACCATAACATAAGCAATAACCCACAAAACTAAAGTGCAAACCCCAAACATATATATGGTTCCCAATTAGAGGTAACGAGACTCAGCTGCCTCTAATTGGGAACCATTATCCCAACATAGAAATAGACACCATAGAACACAAGAAACCCCTACACCAAAGCAACACTAAACACTCCAGCCTGTGCACTCAGGCCTGGGCGTTACAGTTATGTTCCTTTGTTACGATCTTCGTTCGTTTATTGTTTTTTCCCCAGTTTAATAAATATGTATACTGGAAGCATCGCTGCGTCTTGATCCGTCACTACAGGAGATCGTGACAGAATAACCCACAGAACCCTAGTGAAAACCACAAACATATATGGTTCCCAATTAGAGGTAACGACACTCAGCTGCCTCTAATTGGGAACCATTAACCCAACATAGAAATAGCACATCTAGAACCAAAAACCCTACACATAAAACGAAACTAAACACACCAGCCTGTAAACTTAGGCCTGGACGTGATATGGTATCTGCATAAATGTGCATCTGAGCACATCCAAGAAGGGAGAATCAAGGTAATCTAATAAATAATGAGAAAATAATGCAAAGATTTAGTTCCACTGTAAGTCAAAGAAGAGATTCCAGCTATAGTCTGGGAATCAAATTGTCTAGAATACAATGAACGCATGGGGCACTTCAATATCTTGAAAAGCAATTAATTCAAACAGTCCCATCTGCATCCTCGGTGTACTATTTGCAGTAGCAAATGACAAATATTATTTTTCATCAGATGGAGGCCCTCTCTCCTACCGTCCCTCTCCTCGCCGTTCACTCAGGACCCCTGGGGTATAGCATGTTTCTATTTGAGGCAGTGGACCTACTTTTCCTAGTATCAGGGGCCCTGTCTTAGATGCACATTTAAAACGAAGAGAGATTTTTCAGCAGAAATTTTAAGCAGAGCAGGAATTGTTGAAGAGAAATAAGAATAAGTCTTCTGGCCTCTATGAGAACAAAGGTCATGGTCATGTTTTGGCATCTAGATACATTCACTGTTGATATCCATTTTGGCATTTATTTTACAAAAGAGAACCTTTGATCTCTACTGTGGCTCTTTAGAGATCCAACAATTTAAACATGAATGTGAAGCACTAGAAGAATGCACACACGCACACAAACACAAAACACACACATTCACATACATAAAATACAAGTTTGATAAGGGAGGAACTAAGGCAGCAAAAAGAAAAGCATAAATATCAAGTGCTATCGACTCTCTTTGTAGTTCAGCTTTGACTCTGGCAACAAGGAAAAATGCAGCCTGCCCTGTCACCTCTTAGTCCCCTTTCTCTCAGTCTTCAGCTCACAAATCTCTCTTTCACGAACCAACAGGCCACCTGACATTCTCTGCAGAATCAAACCAATATAAAAAACTGCAGAATTAATTACTTCCCTGAGACTAGGCTTTATAATGAGTCTCTGAGGGAATTGAGGGATTAAAAGTGAAACGCTATCATGTATTCGATGCAATTGACAACAATTTTCCTCAGCCATGTTCCTTCAACACCTTCTTCTTCACATGAAAAGCCAAGGATGAAACTGAGAAGCCATCCTCTGTGAATTATCTTTAAATCATTATGATTTAAATCATGCCATTGGATCTCTGATATACAGTGCATTTGGAAATTATTCAGACCCCTTCCGTTTTTCCACATTTTGTTACATTACAGCCTTAAATAAATATACTTTTTTTCCAATTTAAAAAAGAGAAATTACCCTTATTTACATAAGTATTCAGACCCTTCCCTATGAAACTCAAAATTGAGCTCAGGTGCATCCTGTTTCCATTGATCATCCTTGAGATGTTTCTACAACTTGATAGGAGTCCACCTGTGTTAAATTCAATTGATTGGACATGATTTGGAAAGGCACATACCTATCTATATAAGGTCCAACAGTTGACAGTGCATGTCAGAGCAAAAACCATGCCACGAGGTCAAAGGAATTGTCCGTAGAGCTTCGAGAATGGATTGGGAAGGGTCCCAAAACATTTCTGCAACATTGAAGGTCGCCAAGAACACAGTGGCCTTCCTCATTCTTAGATGGAAGAAGTTTGGAACCACCAAGACTCTTCCTAGAGCTGGCCGCCTGGCCAACCTGAGCAATCGGGGGAGAAAGGTCTTGGTCAGGGAGGTGACCAAGAACCCGATGGTCACTCTGAAATAGCTCCAGAGTTCCTCTGTGGAGACGGGAGAACCTTCCAGAAGGGCAACCATCTCTGCAGCGCTCCACCAATCAGGACTTTATGGTAGAGTGGCCAAATGGAAGCCACTCCTCAGTAAAATGCACATGACAGCCCACTTGGAGTTTGCCAAAAGGCAAGATTCTCTGGTCTGATGAAAGCAAGCTTGAACTCCTTGGCCTAAATGCCAAGCGTCACATCTTGAGAACCTAGCACCATCCCTACGGTTAAGCATGGTGGTGGCAGCATCATGCTGTGGGGATGTTTTTCAGCGGCAGGGACTGAAAAACAAGTCAGGATCAAGGGAAAGATGAACAGAGCAAAGTACAGGAAATCCTTGATGAAAACCTGCTCCAGTGCTCTCAGAACCTCAGACTGGGGTGAAGGTTCACCTTCCAACAGGAAAACGACCCTAAGAATACAGTCAAGACAATGCAGGAGTGGATTTGGGACAAGTCTCTGAATGTCCTTGAGTGGCCCAGCCAGAGCCCAGACTTGAACCCGATCGTACATCTGTGGAGAGACCTGAAAATAGCTGTGCGGCAATGTTCCCCATCCAACCTGACAGAGCTTGAGAGGATCTGCAGAGTGAGTGGGAGAAAGTCCCCAAATACAGGTGTGCTAAGCTTGTAGCGTCATACCCAAGAAGACTCGAGGCTGTAATCGCTGCCAAAGGTACTAAGTAAAGGGTCTGAATCCTTACGTAAATGTGATATTTCAGTTTTTTATAAATTTGCAAACATTTCTAAAAACCTGTTTTTACTTTGTCATTATTAGGTATTGTGTGTAGAATGAGGATTTTATTTTTTAAATCCATTTTAGAATAAGGCTGTAACGTAAAAAATGTGGAAAAAGTCATGGGGTCTGAATACTTTCCGAATGCACTGTAGGCCTATTGATTTAGATATGACAAAATAAATTGACGTAAAATATCACTCACGTGTGGTTCTTGAAGTGCAGTCAAAAACTACATTTTCTGGTGTTCAGGGCTGTAACTGCATGAGGACACTGTAGTATGGACCTTGTTAATTTTTTAAATTATAAATATTTTGTACAAAAAGACAATCAATTACGGGTCAAAATCTAAATATTGCTCCCAGTGTTGATCAAAGCTCAGAACGCTTATATTCTAAATCTGACTGAGTTCTAATCGCGCCTACCTCTAGTCAAACGGCTGGAATCATGAACCTTGGCTTGTTTGTTTGTTATGTTCGCCTGTCACCCCAGATTTGCCTATTACCACTCATCAAAACGGCCAATTCCGCCCTCTCGCGGCACAGGCCGAGGGCCTGAGATGTGAAACTAACTACCCCAGTTCGGAGTCGGCTCAAGTAGACAACTAAAGATGTTGCTGACAGTGTGTTTGCGAGATGCCGGACAAAAGGCAATTTTAACCATCCCGCAACTCCTGATGTGTCTACAGACATCCCCCAAACAAACAAAAAACAACACTCTGAGAATGAGTACACAACTGATAAATATTCACTTATAGATATCAGTCAGGTGGCTATCTGCTGGCAGAGACTTCTATTGCAGTGACGTTGAAGGGCTCTGGCTAGTATTACTTAGCCAGCTGGAAAGATGAAGTAAGAAGCTCACGTTAAACAGAGCCTTTTTATTTATTTTTATTACATTTTTTATTTCACCTTTATTTAACCAGGTAGGCAAGTTGAGAACAAGTTCTCATTTACAACTGCGACCTGGCCAAGATAATGCAAAGCAGTTCGACACATACAACAACACAGAGTTACACATTGGAGTAAACAAACATAGAGTCAATAAAACAGTAGAAAAAAAACAAATCTATATACAATGTGTGCAAATGAGGTAAGATAAGGAACGTAAGGCAATAAATAGGCTATGGTGGTGAAGTAATTACAATATAGCAATTTAACACTGGAATGGTAGATGTACAGTAGATTAACGTGTAAAGTAAAAATACTGTGGTGCAAAGGAGCAAGATAAATAAATAAATACGGTGGGGGATGAGGTAGTTGGTTGGGCTATTAACAGATGGGCTATGTGCAGTGATCTGTGAGCTGCTTTGACAGCTGGTGCTTAAAGCTAGTGAGGGAGATAAGTGTCTCCAGTTTCAGTGATTTGTGTAGTTCGTTCCAGTCAGTGGCAGCAGAGAACTGGAAGGAAAGGCGGCCAAAGGAGGAATTGGCTTTGGGGGTGACCAGTGAGATATACCTGCTGGAGTGCGTGCGAGCTGAGATAAGGCGGGGCTTTACCTAGCAGGGACTTGTAGATGACCTGGAGCCAGTGGGTCTGGCGACGAGTATGTAGCGAGGGCCAGCCGACTAAAGCATACAGGTCACAGTGGTGGGTGGTATAAGGGGCTTTGGTGACAAAGCGGATGGCACTGTGATTGACTGCATCCAGTTTGCTGAGTAGAGTATTGGAAGCTGTTTTGTAGATGACATCGCTGAAGTCGAGGATTGGTAGGATGGTCAGTTTTACTAGTGCAAGTTTGGCAGCATGAGTGAAGGAGGCTTTGTTGCGAAATAGAAAGCCGATTTTAGATTTGATTTTGGATTGGAGATGTTTAATGTGAGTCTGGAAGGAGAGTTTACAGTCTAGCCAGACACCTATGTATTTGTAGTTGTCCACATATTCTAGGTCAGAGCCGTCCAGGGTAGTGATGCTAGTCGGGCGGGCGGGTGCAGGCAGCAAACGGTTGAAAAGCATGCATTTGGTTTTACTAGCGTTTAAGAGCAGTTGGAGGCCACGGAAGGAGTGTTGTATGGCATTGAAGCTCGTTTGGAGGTTAGTTAACTTATTGGGCATGGGTGCATGAGGTGACCGTTTTGGAGAGCCTGGCGTGCCCAAAGTAAAATGCCTCCCATTTAGGCCCAGAAAATAGGATATGCATATATTTAGTACCATTGGATAGGAAACACTCTGAATTTTCCAAAACTGTTAACCATTTGTCTGTGAGTCAATCAGAACGCATATAGCAGGCAAAACCCTGAGGAATCTCTGTCCTGGAAAAAGTGATTTTGACACATTGCTCATTTGGGAACCCCTCCCTATTGAAAATGACCATATATAGGCATATGAACGCTTCCTTATGATGTCAACAGCCTCGAGACGGTGTTTCCCTCCATTTTGGATGAATTTAGACCATAGAAAAAAAAAGCAAACAATGAAAACCCCTCTTTCTGAAAAAAGTTCCCGTGGCGCGCGCACGAGAAGTCACGGAGTGTCTGTTTTATCGTCGTTATTGATCAGTTTATATTCCGGCTTATTTATAATAGTAAATATACGTAAAAGTGTTCCTAAGGATACATTTAAAACTATGTTTGATTGTTCTTGGACAAGTTTATAGGTATAATTTGAACGAGTTCGCGCCGCGTTTCAATGGAGTAGTGGAAGCTGTCGTTTCTGATTATAACGCGCGAACCAAATGGAGGATTTATGGATAAAAGACGTTACTTTTTCTAACAAAAGAACCATGGATTGTCTTCGTTAGACACTTAGGATGACCTCAGCAGAAGTTCTTCAACAGGTATTTGATTTGTTTTCGCTGTGAAATGTGTTATGTGTGTGCCATGATGGCTAATCGATACATGGCTATTGGAAAAATATGTGAGGTGCTAGCCTCAAACAATGAAATGTGCTGCTTTCGCCGTAAAGCCTTTTTTGAAATCTGACAACGCTGTGATATTGCCAAGAAACATCGCTTTTGATGAGTATGGAACACTTGCATATTGGTGGATGTTTAATAATTCAACTTTTGGATTTTAAATTCGGCGCTTTAGATTTTCGCTGGTAGTGTCGGGACGAGCCCGCTAGCGACCCAGCAATCCCTGACTGGTTATCACAATGTCCAAAGAAGGGCCAGAAGTATACAGAATGGTGTCATCTGCATAGAGGTGGATCAGAGAATCACCAGCAGCAAGAGCGACATCATTGATGTATACAGAGAAGAGAGTCGGCCCAAGAACTGAACCCTGTGGCACCCCCATAGAGACTGCCAGAGGCCCAGACAACAGGCCCTCCGATTTAACACACTGAACTCTGTCTGCAAAGTAATTGGTGAACCAGGCGAGGCAATCATTTGAGAAACCAAGGCTGTTGAGTCTGCCGATAAGGATGTGATGATTGACAGAGTCGAAAGCCTTGGCCAGGTCAATGAATACGGCTGCACAGTAATGTCTCTTATCGATGGCGGTTATGATATCGTTTAGTACCTTGAGCGTGGCTGAGGTGCACCCGTGACCAGCTTGGAAACCGGATTGCACAGCGGAGAAGGTACGGTGGGATTTGAAGTGGTCAATGATCTGTTTATTAACTAGGCTTTCAAAGACTTTAGAGAGTCATGGCAGGATGGATATAGATCTATAGCAATTTGGGTCTAGAGTGTCACCCCCTTTGAAGAGGGGGATGACCGCGGCAGCTTTCCAATCTTTAGGGATCTCGGACGACATGAAAGAGAGGTTGAGCAGACTGGTAATAGGAGTTGCAACAATGGCGGCGGATAGTTTTAGAAAGAGAGGGACAAGATTGTCTAGCCCAGCTGATTTGTACGGGTCCAGGTTTTTCAGTTGCAGTTCTGGATTTGGGTGAAGGAAAGCTGGGGAGGCTATTTATTTTAAATATGTTTTTCACACCAAATACAAACATACACATACGACCAACAATTTACAGACGCACACACACAACGACTACATCTAATCTGCCCAAACCCGCATGCTCATACCCCCCATCCCTAGTGCCTACATTATTGTTTGCCACATGGCCTTAAATAATTGTACCAATTTAGTTTTTCTCAGTTAGTCATGTTATTTCAATATTTCAATAATCAATCATTAGCTTTTTCCATTTTGTTAAAAATGGCGAATTGATTGATTTCCACGTTTTTAGTATATGTTTTTTCAAGATGAGTGATGAGAAGAGAATCGTCCAGCCCATTGGGTATCTCACTACACCTCCATATGCCATGCCTTGAAATATATAGACAGATGGATTAAAAGTATGTTTACATTGTAATACTTCTGATAGCCAATTTCTAGCTGCTCCCATAACTGTTTGACTTTAAAGCATCCCAGAAAGCATGGATTATTGAGTCATTGTTACTTTTACACTTAAGACTTGATTCTACTGTTCTGATGTAGAATTTGTGAATTTTGTCTCTAATATAGATTTGTTCATACTGGATTAAGTGTACATTTTTGTTAGCTGTAATTTTGTTAGTTATGCTCCAACATTCTCTCCATCTTGTGCCAACATCAATTATTTTCAAGCCTTGGTTCCAATAGTTAATATTTTTGTCAGTTGGATTTTCTCTCTGCAAGGTTTTGTATATCTTCCCTATCATATTAACATCATTTTCTGATTCAAATAAGATCCTCTCAAGGTTGCTCTGATGTCCAAAAGATTTTAAATCTAAATTTCGTAATATGTAACTTTTAAATTGCATGTATTTGAAAATATCTACATTGGTCAGTCCAAAATTGCTTTTTAATTTCCTGTTACCAATTCATTTATGGTTTCTATGCCTTCAGTTTTCCATGTGGACCAATTTATCTGTGAATTCTGAAACGCTATCCAAGGATTGTTCCATAGGGTTGTGTTTTTAGGGAGTGATATTGGGTCTTGTAGATTACACTTCATTTTCTTCCATATTGTTATAGTGTTCTTAACTATGAAGTTATTAATGTTCTTAGCTTTATCCTCTGAAAATAGACATGTAAAAAGATTCTGGGAATGAGCATGTGCATCTTCAATATGTACCCATCGTTCCTCTTTAGTGTATTTAACTAAATGTTTCAAGTAAAAGCCTTGGGTAGCGAGTTGGAAGGTTAAACCCACCCTCAGACTGAGGAAGATGTAACATTTTCTTTTTTATCATATCAGTTTTATTTTCCCATATAAACAAGTATACTTATATATTTATTGTTTGTTGTCACTTTTTAAGCATCCTAAGTAGTTCATATTTTTTTGTGGTCCACTTAAAGGATTGTTGTAGATCGTGAGTTATTCTTTGTCTTTTTTCTATTGCCATTATTTAGTTTTTTTCCACATAAATTTTCTATCCTGAGATTTTTGAACATTCTGAAAAAACGTATTGTTGCAAAGGGGGTATTGAGTTTTCAGTATTGGTCAGGTGTATCAGGAAATCATCTGCCAATAAGTTACGTTTATATTCATGTTTACCAATACTGGTACCTGTTACGTTTGGGTCCTGTCTAATTATTTCTGCATGTGGTTCAATTGCCAGTTCAAACAGAAGGTGGGAGAGGGGACTTATTATAATTTCTTTTGCATGTTGTATTAAACTGAAACATTTTCTTATATTTGTTTGTAAGTGTCTATTTTTAATAAACCCTGTTTGATTGATATGTATCAAGTCTGGTATAAATTGCTTATAAGCTGAGTTATTATTTTGTTGTTACAATTTAAGTTGTTTTTATTGCATAGAAATAAATAAAAAATCCCTTCCGGACGTCACTAAAACTCAAGCCCTGGTTACAACCCTGCCTGTGTTTTATATACACTGAGTATACCAAACATTAAGAACACCTGCTCTTTCCATGACATAGGTTGACCAGGAGAATCCTTATTGATGTCACTTGTTACATCCAAAGGTGGAGACAGGTTAAAGAAGGATTTTTAAGCCTTGAGACAATTGAGACATGGATTGTGTATGTGTGCTATTCAGAAGGTGAATGGGCACGACACAAAGTAAATGCCTTTGAACGGGGTATGGTAGAAGGTACCAGGCGCACCTGGTGCAACTCAATATTAGGAAGGTGTTCCTAATGTTTGGTATAATCAATGTATATTTCCGCACTAGGAGGTTGGAGTAATACTGTGAAATTGTGAAAATTATGATAATGCCCTTCTAGTGTAAGAGCTGTTTGAAAAGATTGCATAAAATTTCAGCCTGTTTCGGTGGGATGGAGTTTTGACCTGCCTGGTGACATCAGCAATAAGAGAGTTCCCAGACAGTCCTCTGACCAATAAAAGAGAGTTCCCAGACAGTCTATCAAAATTCTTGCTTGAGAAATTACTCTTTGCTAAGAAGCAATTTTGGCACTCTCGGGATATGCTGTCGGAGTCGGTACAGCCACCTGGCTTCTCAATGCGTTGCACTGACAGGAATAAACACCTCTCCGGGAAGAAGAAGGGCGGGGGTGTATGTTTCATGACTAACGACTCATGTTGTAACTGTAGCAACATACAGAAACTCAAGTCCTTTTGTTCACCTGACCTAGAATTCCTCACAATCAAATGCCGACCGCATTATCACCGAAGAGAATTATCTTCGGTTCTTTTCACAGCCATGTATATCCCCACTCAACGAAGGCCCTCAACGAAGGCCCTCAAGTAACTTCACTGGACTTTATGCAAACTGGAAACCATATATCCTGAGGCTGCATTTATTGTAGTCTGGGATTTTAGCAAAGACAATTTGAGAACAAGGTTACCTGAATTCAGCTTATCGACTGTAGCACTCGCACTGGAAAAACACTGGACCATTGCTACTCTAACTTCCGCGATGCTTACAAGACTCCATTTGCTCCTCCCTTCCTATAGGCAGAAATTCAAACAGGAAGTACCCATGCTAAGGACTATTCAACGCTGGTCTGAACAATTGGAATCCACTCGTCAAGATTGTTTTATCACGTGAACTGGGATATGTTCCGAGTAGCCTCAGAGAATAATATCGATGTATTCGCTGATTCGGTGAGTGAGTTTATACGGAAGTATATAGGAGATGTTGTACCCACTGTGACTACCCTAACCAGAAACCATGGATAGATGGCGGCATTCGCACAAAACTGAACGCGCGAGCCACCGCATTTAACAAGACATTTGTGGAGTGGTTGAAAAACAAGTTTTAATGACTCCAACCCAAGTGTATGTAAACTTCCGATTTCAACTGTATCTATTCTTATTCCATTCCATTCCTTATTCCATTAGGTATTTGTTGTGCAATTGTTAGATATTACTTGTTAGATATTTCGGAACTATAAGTACAACCATTTCGCTAACATCTGCTAACCATGTGTATGTGACCAATACAATTTGATTTGATTTGATTTTGTTACTCAGCAATGATTTGATATTGAGATCAAAACAGCTGCATTGGACCTTTGAACAAACACTTGCCACTACCTTAATTTAGGGAGCAGTGGGGCGCTAGCTCCCGACACTACCCGGTGAAATGTAAGGCGCCAAATTCAAAATCCAAAAGTTGAATTATTAAACATTCATCAATATACAAGTGTTGCATAGTCATCAAAAGCTCTGCTTCTTGGCAATATCACAGCGTTGTCAGATTTCAAAAAGGCTTCACGGCGAAAGCACAACATTTGATTGTTTGAGGATAGCCACTCTCATATTTGATGCATTAGCATAAATCCATAACCAAAGCGTGTCTCATAAAACGCATAAAATCGCTAATATAAAATCCCTTACCTTTCGGAAGAACTTCTGCTGAGGGCTTCCCAAGTGTCCAACGAAGACATCCAATGGTTCTTTTGTTAGAAAAAGTCATTTATTATATCCATAAATCTCCGTTTGGTTGGCGCGTTATGTTCATAAAATACAGCGTCCACTCGCCCATTGAACCGTAAAGAGAACTCGTTCAACCTATACCTATACACTTGTCCAAGAACAATCAAACATCATTGATAATGTATCCTTAGGAACACTTTTATGTATAATTACTATAATATTTAAACCGGATTATAAACTGGACGATAAGGAAAGGAAAAAACCACAGCGCGCGCGAGCCCGTGAACGCGCCTCTTCTGTTTACATCCTGTGACTAGTTCGAAATTCTTCTTCTATTACCTTCCAGAGCTACCTAACATCACCAAACACTGTCTAGAGACTGTTGACATCCAGTGGAAGCAATAGGTACTGCAATCTTACTCCCAGATATGGCTGTTTTCAATAGGGAGGGGTTCAAAATGAGGCAATGTGTCAAAAACACTTTTTCCAGGACAGAAATTCCTTGGGTTTTCGCCTGCTATATCAGTTCTGTTATACTCACAGACAATATTTTAACACTCCTAGAAACTTCACAGTGTTTCCTATCCAATAGTACTAATTATGTGCATATCCTAGTTTCTGGGCCTGAGTGGCAGGCCTTTTACAGGCCTTTTACTACCGACACCTCAGCTGCCGCTCCCTAAGAAGTTAATGAAACAGACTTAGCTACATAAATGTGATAACTTTTAAGATATGCATCATAATTTTTTTTTATGACCTAAAACTATCAATTTCCAATAGAACAATGAAAACTAAACTGACTCACTAGCCAGGTGACTTAAATGGTTGACTCTGGTAGGAAACCTCTCTCATAATTCTCATGTTGAAGGAGAGAGCATTTGCAGCAATACTCCATAAATTCTCAGCGTTATCTCTGGATATTGACTTGTAAATTGTAAGCAGAACTATCAATCATGAAGAAACAGCTTGTAATTCATAGTAATCCATTTTAAAGCCTCATGGGGACATCTGAGCAGGAGTCTTTCAGCATCAAATCCCCCACAATCAATAAATGCAGCTCACTCTGTCTTGTGCTGAAGAAAGGCATTTAGTTACAGAAAAAATAACAAGGCATCCGGCCTCAAGATACAACTGCCTCGTGTCTACATAAAGATGCACTGTAATGTATAAGATGGCATAGATAGGTCACATCAGTTCAATGGCGATAAATATGATAACCAGTACCTCCAACATGTTGGGAACAATAAAGCATTACAGATATCAGGCATACTGGAGTGTGCATTTATGAAAATCACATGGATTGATGACATCACGGTGGAGAAAACAGAGGGATGTCATTAATGCAAAGCTGAAAGACAAGTGAGCAAGGAGCTTCAATTGAATGTAAAGATGTGTTCACATTACACGTATCGTCGGACGGGGCCACAGTGTCTCCCGACCCCTCCTGTCTCAGCCTCCAGTATTTATGCTGCAGTAGTTTATGTGTTGGGGGGCTAGGGTCCGTCTGTTATATCTGGAGTATTTCTCCTCTCTTATCCGGTGTCCTGTGTGAATTTAAGCATGCTCTCTCTAATTCTCTCTCTCTTTTTCTCTCTTTCTCTCTCTCGGAGGACCTGAGCCTTAGAACCATTCCTCAGGGCTACCTGGCCTGATGACTCCTTGCTGTCCCCAGTCCACCTAGCCGTGCTGCTGGTCCAGTTTCAACTGTTCTGCCTGCGGCTATGGAACCCTGACCCGTTCACCAGACATGCTACCTGTCCCAGACCTGCTGTTTTCAACTCTCTAGAGACAGCAGGAGCGGTAGAGATACTCTGAATGATCGGCTATGAAAAGCCAACTGACATTTCCTCCTGAGGTGCTGACTTGTTGCACCCTCGACAACCACTGTGATTATTATTATTTGACCCTGCTGGTCATCTATGAACATTTTAAAATCATGGCCATGTTCTGTTATAATCTGTACCCGGCACAGCCAGAAGAGGACTGGCCACCCCTCACAGCCTGGTTCCTCTCTAGGTTTCTTCCTAGGTTCTGGCCTTTCTAGGGAGTTTTTCCTAACCACCATGCTTTTACACCTGCATTGCTTGCTGTTTGGGGTTTTAGGCTGGGTTTCTGTACAGCACTCTGTGACATCAGCTGATCTAAGACGGACTTTATAAATACATTTGATTGATTTGATTGACTTATCTACTGATCATATTCCAGATATTGTGTGATGTTTCCAAGTAACATCCTTCATGGTTACATCAATGTCCATGTATCAATGGTAATGTTTACACTTCAACAACAGCCCACTATAGTGTAATATCACTGTTGTCATGGAAATAATATGCATACTGCATAGACAATGTGTTGTATGCTATAGAGAGTATTGTTCTATTATATTTTGCAAATGCATGCGGAATGCAGGTAAGAAATGTTCTAGTTGGGGGGAAGCTGTTAAAGCAAATGTCCTGTCCTAATGTACACTCAGTCCTGCAGGGTACTCAACATTTCCTCTATGGAAAAACAAACTTTAATACTGTGATCATTTTGATATGGTAAACTACTGTTCCCTAAAAACAACACTCTTATGATTATTTTGTTCCTGTCAGAGATTTCAAGTCAGCTACAGTATTTGAACCACACACACCTGTAAAATCAGTAATAGGGGGAATGTTTCCATTGTTTCTTGATTGACATTCAAGTGGTTTTAAATAAGTGTCACTGCCAGGGAAAACCTAAGTAACAGTAATGCATCCTGACAGGAGAAAATCTAGGGCACTCCTAAGAGTTACATTTCCATTACATATTCCCATTTCCCATTAAACTGAACAAAAACAAACCAGGGCGTCAAAGAATGATACGTGCACAAATGAGACTGGGACTGTTTTCATTTGAGACCCATTCTTCGATAATGGCCTCCAGACATGTTGAGCATGGTAATTGAGTGCTACTAGCCTAATCATTTATACAAAAGCCCTTTTATTGTGAGAATGGTCTCATATCCTTGAGGTAAACATGTCACATTGTGATGCTGTGTACATGGAGCCAAGTAATTATATAGATTTGTGCACACATCGTTATTACAAACATAGGCCTATTAACTTTATTCAAAAAGTCATTGCTAAATGTCCTTCAATCTATTCAATCATGCTAGTAGAAAGGAGGAAAGGAAGCACTACTAAGGTACACAATAGTACATTTTGGTAGACAGAAGGGGCTCTTTGGTAAACGGGGTAATTTGGTCATCAAAAAAGAAAGAAGGACCAAGGCACTCTTCATATAATTAATTAAAATGCCTTTATAAGTATGGCATGTTCAATAGAAACAAAGTTTTTTTTAAACGTTGTGTTTCTCCTGCATGGCCTTCGTCAGGGAGTACAAAGAAATAATACAATGTCCTCTTTTAAAACAGCTTTTCCAATTAGCCCTAATTGGAAGAGGGAGTGGTTACCACACACCTAGTAAGAAATACTATACACACTAAATAGTGAAATACTGTAGCTATGTTATCAAGAAATATGACCCCAAGCTGGAAATATCAGAACACCTAGAACGGTAGTTCTAACCTTAAATATGACTGGGAGAAGTGTCAAAAATAAGAAAGCAATATATTCCATAGTACACTAGAAAATAGCAAACTGCTGCTGTTTTCTAGTGTACTGTACTATGGAATATATTTCTTTCTTATGAGTCTGGCTCTCCATATTATGGCAAGAACAGCTCAAAAAAGCAAACAGAAATGACAGTCCACCATTACTACAAGACATGAAGGTTAGACAATCTGGCCCTCATGAGGACCGCCACAGGAAAGGAAGACCTAAAGTAACCTCGGCTGCAGAGGATAAGTTCATTACACTTACCAGCCTCAGAAATTGCAGCCCAAATAAATGCTTCACAGAGTTCAAGTAACAGACACATCTCAACATCAACTGTTCTGAGGAGACTTTGTGAATCAGGCCTTCGTGGTTGAAATGCTGAAAAGAAACCACTACTAAAGGACACCAATAAGAAGAAAATACTTGATTAGGCCAAGAAACACGAACAATGGACATTAGACTGGTGGAAATCTGTCCTTTGGTCTGATGAGTCCAAATTTGAGATTTTTGGTTCCAACTTCCTTGTCTTTCTTAGACGCAGAGTAGGTGAACGGATAATCTCTGCATGTGTGGTTCCCACTGTGAAGCATGGAGGAAGAGGTGTTAAGGTGTGGGGGTGCTTTGCTTGTGACACTGTGGGTGATTTGTTTAGAAGGCAAACTTAACCAGCATGGCTACCACAGCATTCTGCAGCAATACGCCATCTCATCTGGTTTGCTCTAAGTGGGACTATCATTTGTTTTTCAACAGGACAATGACCCAAAACACACCTCCAAGCTTTGTAAGGGCTATTTGACCAAGAAGGAGAGTGATGATGCTGCATCAGAGGACCTGACCTCCACAATCACCCGATTGAGATGGTTTGGGATGTGTTGGACCGCAGAGTGAAGGAAAAGCAGCCAACAAGTGCTCAGCATATGTGGGAACTCCTTCAAGACTGTTGAAAAAGCATTCCTCATGAAGCTGGTTGAGAGAATGCCAAGAGTGTGCAAAGCTGTCATCAAGGCAAATGGTGGCTACTTTGAAGAATCTGTAATATAAAATATATTTTGATTTGTTTAACACTTTTTTGGTTACTACATATAACTACATGTTATTTCATAGTTTTGACGTCTTGTTTTGATGTGAAAATAATGAAAAACCCTTAAATGAGTAGGTGTGTCCAAACATTTGAATGGTACTGCATATAAAGCAGATTGTCCAACACTTATCAAAATACTACATACACCTTTTAATCTAAGAAATGCCTTTCTCGTCTGTAAATCACTTAACGATATGTGCCAAGTTATCGTGGGACATCTCTAGAATCTGCCAGGCACTTCCTAAGGGGGGTAAAAGCAAAGATGACCTGTGTAGAGTTTACTGATGTTATCAGTGTTGTGAGGCTGGAACAACTGCCCCTGGTGTAACAAAAATAATGCACTTATTTTATATTTTTATTAAAGAACCGATAACCAAGCGATAACCACACAGTACTGCAGGGCAGGAACAAGCTGCTTAGCCTTTCTCTGGAGAAGTATGTGTGGTTACATACAGAGCAGTGTTTTATAAAATAACTGAGCATCTGTCTAAGGTGTGTTGAAAGGAAACCAGGGTAAACTTAGGTGAGGCTCTATAAAACTGAACCCAATGTTGAAGCTAAGGTAACTTAGCTAAATGACTATTGCCCCGTAGCACTCACTTCCGTCGTCATGAAGTGCTTTGAGAGACTAGTCAAGGATCATATCACCTCCATCCTACCAGACACCCTAGACCCACTCCAATTTGCTTACCGTCCCAATAGGTCCACAGACGATGCAATCGCAATCACACTGCACACTGCCCTAACCCATCTGGACAAGAAGAATACCTATGTAAGAATGCTGTTCATCGACTACAGCTAAGCATTTAACAACATAGTACCCTCCAAACTCGTCATTAAGCTTGAGACCCTAGGTCTCGACCCAGCCCTGTGCAATTGGGTTCTGGACTTCCTGATGGGCCGGGTAGGAAACAACATCTTCACCCCCGCTGATCCTCAACACTTGATTACCAACAGCGTAGGCATGATTACCAACAACAACGAGATTGTGTGGTGGAGTGTGGTGTCAGGAAAATAACCTCTCACTCAACGTCAACAAAATAAAGGAGATAATCGTGAACTTCAGGAAACAGCCGAGGGAGCACCCCCCTATCCACATTGACGGGACAGTAGTGGAGAAGGTGGAAAGTTTTAAGTTCCTCGGCGTACACATCATGGACAAACTGAAATGGTCCATCCACACATACAGCGTGGTGAAGAAGGTGCAACAGCGCCTCTTCAACCTCAGGAGGCTGAAGAAATTCGGCTTGTCACCAAAAACACTCACAAACTTCTACAGATGCACAATCGAGAGCATACTGTCGGGCTTTATCACCGCCTGGTACGGCAACTCCTCCGCCCACAATCGTAAGGCTCTCCAGAGGGTAGTGAGGACTGCACAACGCATCACCGGGGGGTAAACTACCTGCTCTCCAGGACACCTACACCACCCGATGTCACAGGAAGGCCAAAAAGATCCTCAAGGACAACAACCACCCGAGCCACTGCCTGTTCACCCCGCTATCATCCAGAAGGCGAGGTCAGTACAGGTGCATCAAAGTTGGGACCGAGAGACTGAAAAACAGCTTCTATCTCAAGGCCATCAGACTGTTAAACAGCCACCACTAACATTGAGTGGCTGCTGCCAACGTACTGACTTAAATCTCTAGCCACTTTAAATAATAGATAATTGGATGTAACAAATGTATCACTAGCCACTTTAAACCATTTTGTATATAATGTTTACATATCCGACATTACTCATATCAAATGTATATACTGTACTTTATACCATCTACTGCATCTTGCCTATGCCGTTCGGCCATCGCTCATCCATATATTTATATGTACATACTCGTATTCATTCCTTTACACTTGTGTGTATAAGGTAGTTGTTGTGAAATTGTTAGATTACTTGTTAGATACTAATGCATGGTCGGAACTAGAAGCACAAGCATTTCGCTACACTCGCATTAACATCTGCTAACCATGTGTATGTGACAAATAAAATTTGATTTGATTTTAACTAAACAGTAATGGTTTTGAGACGACTTACAGGGACCACATACAGTAATAAGCATACTTGGTGATAATCTCTTTAATTTTAGTATAAAGAACCTCAGTATCTCTCATTTAGTCTATCCTGCTTTTTCCATGGAAAGCAAAGGCTTGTCCTAAATTATAGTAGTCCTGGCCAGCAAATCCTCTTAGCATCTAATAATCACATTTAAACCAAATGGAGCATCAGGCAGTTGCCATCGTGGCACAGAATGTCTACCAGACTGTTCTAAAAGATGCAGTCCGAGCACAAGCAGTGTCACAACTCGATGACAAATGTGCATATAAATCAGATTTTTTTTGAACAAGCAGCTAACCAACAGTCTGAGCAACTGTTTTAGCAAACATCATCTTATTAAGTAAGTGAGTAGCCATACTACTGTTACTGGGTAGGTTGCTTACCTAACCACCCACCTCTTCTATACAACCCCAGTCACATCCTGTCACATGGCTTTGGGGCATCAGCACATGGACCCCGTGACACATGGAGCCTCGGCAGAGATCCCATTGTTTCCCTCCCATAGGTTCCCTACCATGGTTCCCCTCCCATTGGTCCCCTCAGCTCCCAATATATCCTCCCAGTTGTCCTCCACACCCCACCGCTACCACCATCAGCCAGTACAGTAAGCCGTTAGACATTTCATTTTACACTAACTTAATGGAGCGGATGCCCCTTGCTGTTCAATACGAGCGCTGTCAGGGTATCTAAGCAAAAAGTCTCAGCTGTCACAAGTGTCAGGTGCAGCTGAATTATGTGTCATGCTAGGCCCGATAAAGGCCTGGTGGAGTGGGGTCTAGTGATTGCACCTGTAGACTCGGCACTCCCTGCTCTTCAACTGAAATGTCACATGAATTATAATGCAAAGCTAACCTTTGTTACAAATATTATTGTGCTGAGATGTTGACTTGTCATACAGTTCACAATATAATGCTTTCCAGACAACCTTTCCTCTCATACACAAAATTGGGTAACACTTTACACCTAGCATCATAACAATTTATGACATGGTCATAACCATGTCAAAATATGTCATAACAGCTGATATAACTTGTCATGACCTGTCCTAATATGGTCATAACACTGTCATGACCCATATATTTACACCTGTTGTGACATAGATTGCGTTATTTTATGGCTGGTTATGACACCTATATAAGTGTCAAAACCAACAAAACCGACCAAAGCAGTTATTCTATGGCTGGTTATGACACCTACGGAAGAGTCTCAAAACCCACATTTATTCAAATGTGTTTTTTCCATGCCAAGATGTTTCCTTGTTTTTCATAAATCCTTTGTGGTTGTTGTAATGAATTATTTAAGTCGTGTTTTTGTAAAATCATATTTGAAATAACTTGTAGAAAAAACACTTTATGACACTGTATTGAAGCATTATGACTGTAATGAAGCATTAAGCATTGTGTCACTTTACTTGGACTAAGAAAATACACTTTATGATACTGTCAAGTCACATTATGACCATCATAATCATATAAGCTAGATAGGCCTATCACGTACATGACTTTATGTCAGTCATCTGTCAAAAAGAGGGTGTCTTGTCCTGCTCCTGAAATCTGCTCCTGCATTCATCCCAGTCATCGGCAACAGAGCAGTGGGGTAAGTGCATGTCTGACATCAAAGTGTGCACAATTACAATGATAATTGAATATGGTACATTTCAGAAAATTGTGTATAACATACAAATACTGTTGACAAGTAGGATATGGTGTAATGCAGGGCTCTCCAATCCTGTCCCTGGAGAGCTACCCTCCTGTAGGTTTTCACTCCAACCCCAGTTGTAACTAACCTGATTCAGTTTATCAAGCAGCTAATTATTAGAATCAGGTGTGCTAGATTAGGGTTGGAGTAAAAACCCACAGGATGGTAGCTCTCCAGGAACAGGGTTGGAGAGCACTGGTTTAATTGAATGTTTTGCCTTGTGTGGTAAGTTTTGTGGGTTTTTACACTCTAATCTAATCTGAAAGTCTTATGTAGGTGTCATAACCAGCCATAAAATAACCAAATATATGATACAACAGTTCTAAATATGTGTCATGACAGTGTTATGACGACATTAAGACAGGTTATGACAAGCTATGACAAGTTATGTCAGCTGCAACCGGGAGTTTCCCAGTTAATCCAGTAAGAAGGCTCACATAGTGAAGTTACTAGTGTGTTTGGTATGTGTTCCTATGCCATATAACATGGTAAGACTGGGGCTTTTTAACAGTTCATGCCATGCCCTGAAATATTGTGAGGCGAAAATTGCTGAATTGATACAGACATGATGGAGACACATTTCATTTTTCATGCTAGCCACTTTTCAGAATCCTTCCAAACACCCCTCTTTCTGAGGGACCCATACACTCAAAATGTGCTATCTAGAACCTAAAATGGTTCTTCGGTTGTCACCATAGGAGAACCCTTTGAAGAACCCTTTTAGTTCCAGGTAGAACGCTTTTGGGTTCCATGTAGAACCCTTTCCACAGATGGTTCTACATGGAACCCTATTGGGTTTTACATGGAACCAAAAAGGGTTCTACTATAGGGACAGCCAACCTTTTTCTAAGAGTGTCAGATGTCATTAAACTGCCAGTTTAAGCAAGTGGAGCATGGAAAACGTCCTTCTCGTCAAAACATCAAAGGAGAATGCTTGCTGGTCTCTCTATCAAAGTATGTAGTGATGGCACAGCAATACTCCCCTAGGGAGATTTAACTACTTTATTCATAAGAGGGTGTACAGAAGAAAAATACCTGCACAGAAGGACTGAAAATAGCCTGGTTAAAAAGCCAAACAAGGCAAGTTTCTGAATATTAAAGAAGTACATCATTAGAAGTGTTGATACACTATTTACTGTATGTTAAAGGGCCATAAAAAAAATCTACTTCATATTCATCATCTCCAGCACCACCACAACATCAACATATGTGAAAATTGTGCGTTTCTATGTTTTGTAGTAACAAAGATAGAGGAAGATAAGTGATTCCAATTACATCATTGGTGCACGTTGTGTGATTTTAACCAATTATGAGTAGGCCTACTAATTGCCTACCAATTGTCTACTAATTGGTTGATGATGTCAATGGAAACACTTATCTTCCTGTCATGCGGTGGGTGTAGCTGGTGTAACAAGTCAGGCGCAGGAGAGCAGAGATGAGTGGACTAAGCACTTTACTTAGGCAACGTCAAAATACAGGACGCAACCGCGTCACAAAACAAATGCCCAAAACCAAGAAAGGCAGCACAAAGTACAAAATAAACCGCGCAATACCAGCTGCCACAAAGCACAACTCGTAGGGGAAACCACACAGACATAGGGGAAACAAAGGGTTAAATACACAACAGTAATGAGAAAAAATAAAGACCAGGTGTGCGGGAAAAACAAATGGAAAATGAAATTTGGATCGACGATGGCTAGAAGACCGGTGACGTCGACCGCGGAACGCCGCCTGAACAAGGAGAGGAACCGACTTCGGCGGAAGTCGTGACACTTTCTCTATCTTTTTTACTACAAAACATAGAAATTAGCAAATTTCACTTATGCTGATGTTGTGGTAGTGCTTTTTTTATATCCCTTTAAAGCCAAATGCATTCTGGAATAAATCTCTGCTGTCCTAGAAAATGCAACAAACAAATTACATATATAGGGGACAATGGCATGTTGCTTTCTTCTCATTGTGTGGCAAATAAGTGATTTCCATGGAAACGGCACCAAAAAAGCCCTAATGCAATACATTTATGATTGATGGATTTAAATAAAGGTGTGAAAAATGAACGTAATTACAGCTTATGTTAAAAGGGCTTATACGTATGTCCCTAATGCTAAGAAATACTTCTTAGCTCAAGCTTTCCGCAAAACTTGAGTTCCAGCCTGTCTGCTAAAACTCATACCCACAAAGGGTGGACAATGTCATCTGTACATTCATGGAGAACTCCAGCTATTAAGTGAATAACTATAGAGATTCACTGTTTACGCATTAAAGAAATGCATGGTTCAGTCTTTTTGCACAAAAAGACACCATAATTCCAGTATTTGTCTGCTGCAAAGCCCCAATGTTGCTGTTTGAAGTGCCTGGAGTTGAAGTTGAGTCAGCCTATGAGTGTAAGCCTTGCTTCAGCACAAAGTCACATGAAATCCCTTCATCCTCCATGGTAATATGTGGTGACAATGGAGTAAAACTCTGTCTGTGCTAAGGTCTGAAAAATGTCCAAAGTTATTTATGGTAGTTCTTTAAATCTATCCACACTTATCTGACGATGAATCAGTTATTCAGGATTGCAGTGTCTTTGAAGCACATTAGCAATTATGTCTCTTTGGATAAGATATGACTAGTGGCTATGGTGATCCTACAGCAAATGGCCAGTAACAACAACCACCAAACAAATAGATTTGGACATAGAAGATAAATCAGAGCTTTGTAAGTACTGGATCAGTAGAGCAGTAGCATTACAGAGAACGTTTTTATGCAAATCAATTCACATGTGATAGTCTGACCTCTGAATAACCTCAGTGTTATTGAATACATCTGAAGACATTAAAGGACAAGTCAAGTAAGAGAGGAACGTGTCTTCCATACAGCTTTTAACCTATGACCTTTTATTACAAATAACATTTATTTAAATTGTCCTCCTAAATAATCATGCCTACTTCTTAGTTCTAATGAAAATGACTATCTGAGATACAAACAGCTTACCGTTGTCTGGAAATAAATATCACATTAACACTGGATCGTCAGACTCTTAAGTAATGTCTGACATCTCAGAAGTGCCCTCAAATAAATAAAGCTAATCTGTCACACACCACACACACATATGGCTTCCAGTGGTTTAAAGTAACTAAGTAAAAAAATACTTTGAAGTACTAATTCAATCGTTTTGGCGGGTATCTGTACTTTACTTGAGCATTTATATTTTTGATTACTTTTACTTTCACGCCACTACATTCCTGAAGAAAATATGTACTTTTTACTCCCATACATTATCCCTGACACCCAAAAGTATGCATTACATTTCAAATGCTCAGACAGGACAGCAATTTGGTCCAATTTGCGCACTTATCAAAATAACAAGTTGTCATCCCTACTGCCTCTGAATTGGCAAACTCACTAAACACAAATACTGCATTTGTAAATTATGTCTGAGTGTTGGAGTTTGCCCCTAACTTTCTGTAAATACATTTAAAAAAAGAAAACCGTGCTGTCTGGTTTGCTTAATATAGGGAATTTGATTGATAGCATCTACTTTTACTCAATTGACAATTGACTACGTTTTCCACCACTGTATCTAAGTACATTTAAAACCAGATACTTTGAATTTTACTCAATTATTATTTTACTGGGTGACTTTCTATTAAGGTATCTATACTTTTACACAAGTATGACAATTGAATACCTTTTCCACCACTGATGTCTTCTCTACAGGTGGCCAATTTGCTTGGCGACAACACTTTCTTGAACATCTCACTGGACTTGGCTTTAGTCGCAAGCTGTACTGACTGGCCTTGTTTGAGAAAATGTATCAATGCTTATCTAAACTTGGGTTTCCTGAGATGTGTGATCCATGTGCCAGGCATAGGAGCAGCCAGTTGCGTAGGTCCAGAAAGAAAAGCAGCGCCTTCTTTCTGTTTTCTCAACAATGTCTGGAGTCAGAAAAGCTCAGGCTGGCTCATTCAGAGGGCCTCATTCAGCCTTCAGCCGTCTGCCCGTCAGACAGGAAAGGTCACAACAGGTGTCCCACACTCTCCCTTTCAGAAGCACTTGGCTCACATCCATGGCTCCCTTAGTGAAGGCTATGCATCATTACCACACTTTAAATGTAGAAACATCCAAGAGGCTGAATCTTCAAACCATGTCCATTTCCCAGACACATCACCCACACTGCAGACTGCAAACCTATTCTCCTCGGTCTTAGACATTTGTGTCTGTTAAAAAGGTTACTAGAGACATACAGTCCATACAAAGACCTGTACAGAGCAACCGTGCTGGAGTAGCAAACAGTTCAAAGCGATACTTGTGTCCAGTTGGAAATATACTATCTGCGACAAGTAGAAGTTACTGTAGGTAAGTCAAGTTTGATGTACCTTTTTCTTAGTTTACCACTAGGTTTTGGAGGAAGATACTTCAAGGCGCCTGACAATACAGTAAATTGGAGCAGACCAGACACTTGCTGTAACTTTGCATTGGGAAGC
Source organism: Brachymystax lenok tsinlingensis (assembly GCA_030435695.1). Classification (NCBI taxonomy): domain Eukaryota; kingdom Metazoa; phylum Chordata; class Actinopteri; order Salmoniformes; family Salmonidae; genus Brachymystax; species Brachymystax lenok. Next base: position 23,356,454 of record CM059790.1, on the reverse strand, counting down.
GTTTATAAATACGTACTCATCTGCATCATCATATGCTACATGCATTACCATGACAATGCATAATCTTAAAGAACAACTTGAAAGACTTTACGAAGGTAAAAAGCTTATGATGGATATAAAAAACATGCAAGAAAAGAATAGGCTTCTTTTAATCATAAAAGGTTGATCAAAGGGTCAACAAAGTATATATTCCCATCATCGTCATGTAAGGCGAAAGAGGAAATGTGCATCAAGACCATTAGGACTGAAACGACAGTCTCTATGTCCTTTGAACATAAGAAGGGTGTACATTAGACTTAACAATAGGGAAGCTGTGCTACAAAGCATAATATAAGCTCTCAAGTGAATATCGTACCACTACGACACTCAGTGCATATATTACAAATATACCTTTGTCTGGGTTACATATGGAGAGTTCAGCTGAGGTGAACTGATGTGGGGAATCTTAATGTGACAATGGTGGCATGAGACAAATGTTTCAGTTATATAGACTCAATGTATATTTATGCAGTTTGCAAGCCTATATGTCAAATGTTGCACCATATAATGTACCAATCCAGATTGATACGATAACAGTGCACTGTACAAAATGCATGAAACATGGCGGCAGCAGGTGCAGAGAATGGAATTGCAAAATGGATGAACGTCACTAAAATGGTAGAATGACCATAGTAAGGCAAAAAAACAATGGTAGGCATATTACTAGGCTATACATATCATTGAAACACATAAACGCTATAATCCGCATGAATTACTTTATGTTACTGTATGGCGTGGCAAAACAAAGAAATGTGGCGATTTGTAAGATATTCTTTAAATATCTATACTTAGCATGTACATTTTACAAAGCAAAACATAAAACTTCACTGTAAGATCTCAATCAAACATTAATGGTAAGCAATATATTTATCATAAGTATCATATTGGGCAAGACAATCCTACTATATAATATTCAGAGGAATGGAAAAATCCATATGCTTGGAAATCAGCCCGCATGCATGCTGCAACAATTCAAACATGCCAACACTCACTGGTGCAACCTGCTAACGTGCCAAGTAGGTACCGATATAGCCATTCAAAAGGTTTCATCAACGGAACTGTGACAACAATGCACCACGTTCCATTCTGTCATCAAAATTACAGCACTCTGCGATCCTTTGTAAACCAACAAGAAAAAGGAGCGATGTTACTTTAATTTTCTGTCTTTGTTGCCAGCTGTGCATCCCAGGCAAACAACAAGGCAAGGGTTAAAAACTATACCATGCTCTCTCTACTATCAGCATGCCACGCCATTTTACCAGCTCTTTATTTTCCTGCCTAGCTTTTTTACCCTCACCAGCAGCAACTTCCTGTTCGCTAGAAAAGGCGTTCGCAGCGAGTGAAAGAAACAGAGAAAAACGTTACAACAACATTAATGAAAGGTCATTGTCTGGGGGCTTACCCTGTGTGAGATGGAAAGGGCCTGAACCCGTCAAAAACTATTGACCACGTCCGGGAGCAGGACCTGCAAGAAAAGAGAACAACAAAGACAGTTTGTGACAAAGCTGAGACGCTGCAGTCTTGGAGGAGTGAAATCAATTGTGACATTTTTCATTTATTTGTAAATGCCTCTTTGGCGGCACACTCACTCGAAACGACAGTTTATCTCTTACAGAATAAGCGAGGTGATGGTAAAAAAAAAAATCCTGACATTTGCTTTAATGAGATGCTGCATTAGGGCCACCCTTACACTTTCCCCTTGCCCAGGAGCACGCCCTTCACTTTCAATCTCACACCCAAGTCATTTGGAAATTGTTAACCCTATAAAATACCACACTAACCCTTTTTATACTGCTTCCCTTAGACATTCTTTGTAGGGTTTGTAATGTCAGAACGACATTTGATCACTCAAAAGTCTATGGGATGATGGTGATTTCCCAACCCGAATGAAATATATAGAAACACAAATTATGTTAAACTGTCTCTCCATATAATGACTTCAATACCTTATTCCAGGTGTGATGGGCAGTTGCATTGTGGGTGACCTGTTTTCTGTGGGTTTTACCTTGTTTTTCATTGTGATAGAGCTGCCCTCACGACTTAGCTATGATTAAAAGGAAGTGTTACAGTCCTGTAAACTAAGACAATCCAGTTGAACTGGAAACAAGCGTATGCACGGTAAAGTGAAGGACATCATGTTTCATATCATGATTAACGGCTTTCCATAATCAGAGCTTATAGTCATTATCAACTATTATCATTTGAACCATCAATATACTTTAAATAAATATCCAACTATCTACTTTTCAAGATATTAAAACAAATTGGTAAATATATGTAGTCATCAAGTATAGCTTAAGGGAAAGTTATAATAGAGAGCAAACATCAAATGAAAATATAAAGCTGTGTATCAGTTCATCTACCGTGCCTTCAGACAGAATTTACACTCCTTGACTTTTTCCACATTTTGTTGTGTTACAGACAAAATTTAAAATGGATTCAATTTAGATTTTTTTGTCACTGGCCTACCCACAATACCCCAAAAAGTGAAAGTGAATTATGTTTTTATACATTTTTACTGTCACGATCTTCGATAGGGACGGACCAAGGCGCAGCGAGGTATCCAGTATGCATACTTTATTTATGTAACGTAACTGGAGGAAAAAACAAATAAACGAACGATCGTAACAACGGAACATAAACTAAACACTTAAGCTACGAACCTAACAATAACCCACAAAACCCTAGTGAAAACCACAAACATATATGGTTCCCAATTAGAGGTAACGACACTCAGCTGCCTCTAATTGGGAACCATTAACCCATAGAAATAGCACACCTAGAACCAAAAACCCTACACCAAAAACGAAACTAAACACGCCAGCCTGTAAAACTCAGGCCTGGACGTGACATTTACAAACAAATTAAAGTGGCCAGTGATTTCTAGTCTATGCCTATAGGCAGCAGACTCTAATGTGTTATTGATGGCTGTTTAACAGTCTGATGGCCTTGAGATAGAAGCTGTTTTTCAGTCTCTCGGTCCCAGCTTTGATGCACCTGTGCTGACCTCGCCTTCTGGATGATAGCGGGGTGAACAGGCAGTGGCTCGGGTGGTTGTTGTCCTTGATGATCTTTTTGGCCTTCCTGTGACATCGGGTGGTGTAGGTGTCCTGAAGGGCAGGTAGTTTACCCCCGGTGATGTGTTGTGCGGACCTCACTACCCTCTGGAGAGCATTACGGTTGTGGGCAGAGCAGTTACCGTACCATGCGGTGATAAAGCCCGACAGGATGCTCTCGATTGTGCATCTGTAAAAGTTTGTGAGTGTTTATGGTGACAAGCCAAATTTTTTCAGCCTCCTGAGGTTGAAGAGGCGCTGTTGCGACTTCTTCACCACACTGTCTGTGTGGGTGGACCATTTCAGTTTGTCCGTGATGTGTACGCCGAGGGAACTTAAAACTTTCCACCTTCTCCACTACTGTCCCATCGATATGGATAGGGGGGTGCTCCCTCTGCTGTTTCCTGAAGTCCACGATTATCTCCTTTATTTTGTTGACGTTGAGTGAGAAGTTATTTTCCTGACACCACACTCCGAGGGCCCTCACCTCCTCCCTGTAGGCCGTCTCGTCGATGTTGGTAATCAAGCCTACCACTGTAGTGTCGTCTGCAAAGTTGATGATTGAGTTGGAGGCGTGCTTGGCCACGCAGTCATGGGTGAACCGGGAGTACAGGAGAGGGCTGAGAACGCACCCTTGTGGGGCCCCAGTGTTGAGGATCAGCGGGGTGGAGATGTTGTTTCCTATCTTCACCACCTGGGGGGAAGTCCAGGACCCAGTTGCACAGGGCGGGGTCGAGACCTAGGGTCTCAAGCTTAAGGACGAGTTTGGAGGTTACTATGGTGTTAAATGCTAAGCTGTAGTCGAATAACAACATTCTTACATAGGTATTCCTCTTGTCCAGATGGGTTAGGGCAGTGTGCAGTGTGCAGTGTGATTGCGATTGCGATTGCTTCGTCTGTGGACCTATTGGGGCGGTAAGCAAATTGTAGTGGGTCTAGGCTGTCAGGTAGGATGGAGGTGATATGATCCTTGACTAGTCTCTCAAAGCACTTCATGATGACGGAAGTGAGTGCTACGAGGCGATAGTCATTTAGCTCAGTTACCTTAGCTTTCTTGGGAACAGGAACAATGGCCCTCTTGAAGCATGTGGGAACAGCAGACTGGGATAAGGATTGACTGATTATGTCAGTAAACACACCAGCCAGCTGGTCTGCGCATGCTCTGAGGACACGGCCAGGTATGCCATCTGGGCCGGCAGCCTTGCGAGGGTTAATACATTTAAATGTTTTACTCACGTTGGCTGTGGTGAAGGAGAGCCCGCAGGTTTTGGTAGCGGGCCGTGTCGGTGGCACTGTATTGACCTCAAAGCGAGCAAAGAAGTTGTTTAGTTTGTTTGGGAGAAAGACATCGTGGTCCGCGACGGGGGCTGGTTTTCTTTTTGTAGTCCGTGATTGACTGTAGACCCTGCCACATACCTCTCGTGTCTGAGCCGTTGAATTGCGACTCTACTTTGTCTCTATACTGACGCTTTAGCTTGTTTTATTGCCTTGCGGAGGGAATAGCTACACTCTTTGTATTCAGTCATGTTTCCGGTCGCCTTACCCTGATTAAAAGCAGTGGTTCGCACTTTCAGTTTTGTGCAAATGCTGCCATCAATCCACGGTTTCTGGTTGTGGAAGGTTTTAACAGTCGCTGTGGGTACAACATCACCGAGGCACTTGCTAATAAACTCGCTCACCGAATCAGCGCATTCATCAATGTTATTGTCCGACGCTATGCAGAACATATCCCAGTCCACTAGATTGAAGCAATCTTGAAGCATGGAATCAGATTTGTCGGACCAGCGTTGAACAGACCTGAGCACGGGCGTTTCCTGTTTTAGTTTCTATCTATAGGCTGGGAGCAACAAAATGGAGTCGTGGTCAGATTTGCCGAAAGGGGGGCGCGGAATGGCTTTGTGTGCATCGCGGAAGACAAATATCCAGGATTTTTCCGGCCCGGGTCGCACATTCGATATGCTGATAGAATTTAGGGAGCCTTGTTTTCAGATTAGCCTTGTTAAAATCCTCAGCCATTAAGCTGTAGTTATTAATCCAACTTTGGATGGTGTATCATACTTCAAAGATACAGGCGTCCTTCCTAACTCAGTTGCCGTAAGAGGAAGGAAATTGCTCAGGGATTTCAACATGAGGTCAATGGTGATTTTAATTAGTTACAGAGTTTAACCTCTTAAGGATCCGCCCCTTTTTTCAATTGTTCCCTAAAATGACATACCCAAATCTAACTGCCTGTAACTCAGGCCCTGAAGCAAGGATATGCATATTATTGGTACCATTTGAAAGGAAACACTTTGAAGTTTGTGGAAATGTGAAAGGAATGTAGGAGAATATAACACAATAGATCTGGTAAAAGATAATACAAAGAAAAAAACAACCATTCTTTAGTATTTATTTTTTTACCATCATCTTTGAAATGCAAGAGAAAGGCCATAATGTATTATTCCAGCCCAGGTACAATTTCGATTTTGGCCATTAGATGGCAGCAGTGTATGTTCAAAATTTTAGACTGATCCAATGAACCATTGCATTTCTGTTCAAAATGTGGTATCAAGACTGCCCAAATGTGCCTAATTTATTTATTAATAACTTTTCATCTTCAAAATGGTGCACTCTCCTCAAACAATAGCATGGTATTCTTTCACTGTAATAACTACTGTAAATTGGACAGTTAGATTAACAAGAATTTAAGCTTTCTGCCAATATCAGATATGTCTATGTCCTGGAAAATGTTCTTGTTACTTACAACCTCATGCTAATAGCATTAGCCTACGTTAGCTCAACCGTCCCGTGGAAGGGACACCGATCCCAAATAACTTTTTACTGGTTGTGTTATGAGAAAACTGAGGATAGATCAATAGCATTGTACTTACTCCACAATACTAACATACTAACCTAAATGACAGCGTGAAAAGAAGGAAGCCTGTACAGATGAAAAATATCCAAATTCATTCATCCTGTGTGCAACAAGGCACTGCAAAAAAATGTGGCAAAGAAATTCACTTTTTTTCCTGAATACAAAGCGTGGGGGAAAATCCAACACATCACTGAGTACCACTCTTCATATTTTCCAGCATGGTGGTGTCTGCATCATGTTATAGTATACTTGTCATCGGCAAGGACTAGGGAGTTTTTTAAGATAAAAGAAACGGAATACTGCTATAAGCACAGGCAAGATCGTAGAGTAAAACCTGGTTTTCCAACAGACACTGGGAGACGAATTCACCATCAACAGGACAATAACCTAAAACACAAGGCCAAATCTACACTGGAGTTGGTTACCCAGACGGCATTGAATGAGTGGCCGAGTTACAGTTTTGACTTAAATGGACTTGAAAATCTATCAACTTGACAGAGCTTGGCAAAGAATAATGGGCAAATATTGTACAATCCAGGTGTACAAAGCTCTTAGAGACTTACACAAAAAAACTCACAGCTGTATCGCTGCCAAAGGTTCTTCTACACAGTATTGACTAAGGAGTGTTACTATTGTCAATAATGTCAACAAGATATCTCTGTATTTCATATATTATAATAATGTTTTTTATAATTGTTTTCACTTTGTCGTTGTAGATAGGTGAGAGAAAAATAATACATTGAATTTTATTTTTATTCAGGCTGTAACACAACAAAATGTGGAATAAGTCAAGTGGTATGAATACTTTCTGAAAGCACTGTATCTCATTAGCTGGGAGTATGTTTATCTGTGATATGATTCATACAATTTAGTAAGCCTTCTGGCTGTTGAATACAAGAATGAATGTATAAACCTTATGATATATCATGTGACTTATGAAAGCTTAGGCTGGAGATCTAGCTGGTTTGACTTTGCTGCAGGCATACATGATCATATTATTTCAGTTATGGACTTACAGAAAACAAATTACGTTGCATATTTTCTCAAATGTTAGAGTGAACACTTTATAAAAATATAACTTTGTCACCTTGCAAACAGGTAGATAAATTCCCTTCCATTCATGATTCCCCTTCCTATGTGCTAAAAGGTCATCACTGAGGAAGGCCTGCAGGATGAAGAGGACCATGAGGTCATGGACTTCTTGGCGAAAGATACCTTTGATGAGGAGCTACTTGGTGAAGACGAGGATAAAGAGTATGACACACACACGACAGGACAGACAGGTGAACATCGACTGGCAGAGAAGCAGCTGAACTGGTTCCTCCTAACCCTCCTAGGTTGATGCTGATGGAGGTGGCAGCTGTACATACCAAGCTAGTGGTGCAGGTCGTAGAAATGCTATAGCCTGGTCCCAAATCTGTTTACGCTGTCGTGCTAACTCCTAATGTATGATAGTTATTCATGCCATGTTACCATAGCAGTTGGCAATACATAGGAGTTGGCTATATAGCACAAACAGATCGAAGACCAAGCTAAGATTTGGCTGATTGCCAGAACAGAAAGAGTGAAACTTCAACGTACTTGAGGACTACTCTAGAAATTGTTGGCTTTGTTACAGGAAAGATAAAAAGACAATATGACGTAGGTTGCTTGTGTGGCACCTGAATGCGAGGGCTGGCGGTTGTGTATGATTTTATGGTTATGATGGTGATGTAACTTGCGCTTTGTTTTCAGGTTTGAATGAAACAATTTATTCCCCTAACCTTAATCTTTCAATAAAGTTATTGTTTTATTAATATTATAGTACCAGTCAAAAGTTTGGACACACCTACTCATTCAAGGGTTTTTCTTAATTTGTAACTATTTTCAACATGGTAGAATAATAGTGAAGACATCAAAACTACGAAATAACACATATGGAATCATGTAGTAACCAAAAAAGTGTTAAACAAATATATATTTTATAATTGAGATTCTTCAAAGTAGCCTTGATGACAGCTTTGCACACTCATTCTCTCAACCAGCTTCCCCTGGAATGCTTTTCCAAAAGTCTTGAAGGAGTTCCCACATATGCTGAGCACTTGTTGGCTGCTTTTCCTTCACTCTGCGGTCCAACTCATCCCAAACCATCTCAATTGGGTTGATGCTGGGTGATTGTGGAGGCCAGGTCATCTGATGCAGCACTCCATCACTCTCTTTCTTGGTCAAATATCCCTTACACAGCCTGGAGGTGTTGGGTCATTGTCCTGTTGAAAAACAAATGATAGTCCCACTAAGCACAAACCAGATGGGAGGGCGTATCGCTGCAGAATGCTGTGGTAGCCATGCTGGTTAAGTGTGCCTTGAATTCTAAATAAATGTCACCAGCAAAGCACCCCCACACCATCACATCTCCTCCTCCATGTTTCACGGTGGGAACCACACATGCGGAGATCATCCGTTCACCTACTCTGCATCTCACAAAGACACAGCGGTTGGAACCAAAAATCTTACATTTGGACTCATCAGACCTGTGGACAGATTCCCACCAGTCAAATGTCAATTTCCTGACCCAAGCAAGTCTCTTCTTATTATTGGTGTCCTTTAATAGTGTTTTCTTTGCATCAATTTGAACACGAAGGCGTGATTCACGTAGTCTCCTCTGAAAGGTTGATGTTGAGATGTGTCTGTTACTTGAAATCTGTGAAGCATTTATTTGGACTGCAATCTGAGGTACAGTTAACTATAATTAACGTATTCTCTGCAGCAGAGGTAACTCTGTGTCTTCCTTTCCTGTGGAGGTCCTCATGAGAGCTAGTTTCAACATAGCGCTTGATGGTTTTTGCGACTGCACTTGAAGAAACTTTCGAAGTTCTTGACATTTTATTTAATGATAGACTGACGTTTCTGTTTGCTTATTTGAGCTGTTCTTGCCATAATATGGACTTGGTATTTTACCAAGTAGGGCTATCTTCTGTATACCACCCCTACCTTGTAGGCTCAAAGAAGGAAATAAGTTTCACAAATTAACTTCTAACAAGGCACACCTGTTAATTGTAATGCATTTCAGTTGACTACCTCATGAAGCTGGTTGAGAGAATGACAAGAGTGTGCCAAGCTGTCATCAAGGCAAAGGGTGGCTACTTTGAAGAATATCAAATATAATAAAAACCTATGAATGAGTAGGTGTGCCCATACTTTTGACTGGTACTGTATGTTACTTGTGTATGTCTTTCCTTATCGTGTGTAAGAGTCAATGCTTTATGTACATAGTTTTTGTGCAGATATGTGCTTAATGTGCTATGCCGGATAAGAAATTGTCTGATCACAGAAAATTCCATTGAAATTTAGAAAAGTACCATCAGTCCCTTAAACAGGTGTTCCTAAGGATCAGAATATAAATATATTTTATTGTGAGTTATACCTTCCAGAGCTTGAGTTGTAAAACAATACATTTAAAAGACACTTACTTGCCATGATTCTGACTTTCGTTATAACTTTGTTTACGCTCTGTTTATTATCTTATGTAAATAACTGACAAGAGAATTTATGGTCTGCTTTATTTACTTTCAACAACAGAAAACATACAAAAATGTGCAATTCAACAGTGCTTACTTATTAGCAAATGTTTTGAATTTATAATCTCCAGTATCATCACAAAGTTAATTTCACAAAAATATGACAGACTTTGTGATGACACTGAAGATTATACCGTGGGCTAAGACGCAGAGGCCTATAGTCTGCCCTGTACATAATCATGGCATTGTGCAATAAATAGACAACAGACAGGGTATAATCCAGGATAGTCCACCATGTAAACAGACTGTTCTGGTCTTGCATCTTTTGGTGACCTACTGAATCTTCTGGTGACTATTGAAAACAGTACATCAATGATATAGAAAATTAAGATGCGTGTGAGGGCTGCCAATGAGGGCTGTATGTAAATATATATAACAGTTTTATCCCCACACCCACACAGTTGGACTGAGCATTTCAGTGGCCCAAGGAGGCTCAGGGAAATAAATTGTAAAAAATATATTTTGGAGTTATATTAAAGAAATAAACACACACATTGATGTATTAGACATTTTAGTGATTTCGCAGACGCTCTCATCTAGAGCAACTTACAGTAGGGAGTGCATACATTTTTGTACTGGTTCCCTGTGTATCACAGCTCAGGCTAATACCCAGACGCAGACACAGGAGGCAGATAGTATGAGTCTCAGAGTTTATTATACTGTAGTTCAAGGGGCAGGCAAAAGGTAAGTCAAGGCAGGCAAAGGTTCGTAATCCAAATTAGAGTCAGGCAGGTACAGGACGGTAGGTCAAGACAGGCAAAGGGTTGTAATCCATATAAGAGTCAGGCAGGTACAGGACAGCAGGCAGGATCAGGGTCAGGACAGGCAGAAATGTCAGAACTGGGAAGACTAAGAAAAACTAAAACTAGAGTTCAGGAAACACGGCAACATGCTGGTAGGACTTGACGGGACAAGACGAACTAGCAACAGACAAACAAAAAACACAGGTATATATACACAGGGGATAATGAGGGGAGATGGAAGACACCTGCTGGGGGGTGGAGACAAGCACAAAGACAGGTGAAGCAGATCAGGGTGTGACACCATGGGAATTGAACCCACAACCCTGGCGTTGCAAGCGCCATGCTCTACCAACTGAGCCACACAGGACCGTAAACTGATGATTTAATAAAATCAAATGTAAAAGACTGCACTAGTTGCCCCTAGTGGATGATATTGAAGGCATCTCCTGATGCCCTGGGGACCTGGACAAACGTTGAATACTGAAGTTTATCTGGTGTGATTGCGTTGCAACTATGGTGCAAGGAGGTGCCACTAGTGAGAGAATGGTGCTGAAGCACAAAATCGAGGGTGTATGATATGCAGCCTAGAGCCTAGTCTTTGCAAGTCTGATCTGAAATGGATTTGGTTTATACTGGTCATACTGGTCACAATAAACAGTGTGGTAGTCTTTTCAAAATGGTATTGAGCAAAAGATGTGTGCATTAAGGAAATAAATGCTTGGCTCAAATAGAAGCCTGTCTCTAACAAGTGCTGGTTGTGTTCACTGATTGAAGCAAATCATATATGCATAGTCACTTTAACTATACATTCATGTACATACTACCTCAATTGGCCCGACCAGCCAGTGCCCCCGCACATTGGCTAACTGGGCTACCTGCATTGTGTCCCGCCACCCACCACCCGCCAACCCCTCTTTTACGCTACTGCTACTCTCTGTTCATCATCTATGCATAGTCACTTTAACCATATCTACATGTACATACAACCTCAATCAGCCTGACTAACCGTTGCCTGTATGCAGCCTCGCTACTATTATAGCCTCTCCACTGTCTTTTTACTGTTGTTTTTATTTCTTTATTTACCTATTTTTCACATAATAACTTTTTGCACTGTTGGTTAGAGGCTGTAAGTAAGCATTTCACTGTAAGGTCTACACCTGTTGTATTCAGAGCACGTGACAAATAAACTTTGATTTGATTTGAAATAAATGCCTGGGCTATTAATTAATATACATTTTACAGGGTTTTGTGTTGGCAGCATCATGTTATGGGTATGTTATCATCGGCTGGGACTGGGAGGTTTGTCAGGATCAAAATAAATATGAAAGGAGAAAAGCCCAGGTAAAAACTTAGAGGAAACCCTGTCTTAGTCTTCTGAAAACCTAACCCTGGGATATAGAATTAAATTTTTAAGCAATTACACAATCACACTATATTTAATGACAAAGACACACGGGCATGGCTTTCAAAGAGGTGTTGAGTGTTCCTGAGTGGTCCAGCCTCAGTTCTGACTTACATAAATATTGCTGTCCATCAATGACTCCCAACCAAATTTACTGAGCTTCAGCAATTTTGACAAAAACAATGGATATATTTTTCCATAAGAGTTGTGCAAAGTTGGTCAAATCTTATTCAAAATTATTCACAGCTGAAATGACTGCCAAAGGTGCTTCCACCAAGTATTTACTCTAGGGTATGAAGACATGCTTGGGGGGAGGGGTGGAGTAGGTTGTGTAGATCGGTTGGAAAAAATATATAATTTATTCCCCTTTTAAGATAACGTTTTAAGATAGCGAAATGTGAAGACTGTGCAAGGGGTGAGTTTCACTAGGGACTGTATTGCTGTGAAATCGACATTTTTCAAATAATGCATGTGATCATGTAATAGTTCAACATAATGATTGTTATCTTGCTTTGCCATTTTGAATGATACTGTTTGGATCAATATGCATTGTGTATTGAGCGCAGCAAGCCCATCAGAAATAACATAATTCTGTTCATGAATGGACATACTGTATCAATATCAAAGAGTAGGTGGTGCACTACAATTATTGATTTATGGATACACTGTACAAAAGCAATATACCCACAGTACTTAGCAGCCTGTTCAAATAATGACTTCAGTGGAAGCACACATGATATTCAAATGAACATGAGTGTTGTCTCAAGCTGGTCGGTAAGGGTCCATGCTGAAATGAATCCTTTTCAGTTATTAACCATTCAAAGTGTAAAGCATCTGTGTGTTGCTGGTGTTGAGGAGTCAGGCGCAGGACAGCAGATATGAGTAAATATAGCAAATTTTACTCAATATATTAACAAACGTCAAAAATATCCAAGCCCACAAATACGGACCTCAATACAATAAAACAATCACTCACAAACAAACATGGGGGAACAGAGGGTTAAATAATGAACAAGTAATTGTGGGATTGAACCAGGTGTGTAAAACAAGACAAAAACAATGGAAAAATTTAAAGTGGATCGGCGATGGCTAGAAAACCAGTAACGTCGACCGCCGAACGCCGCCCGAGCAACATTTTACTCATGTTGTTGAATTGTTGTCCCTGAATAGTAAACGGTCACACAATATGAATGATGGTATTGACACTGACAGCTGAATAAGATAAATAGTGTTGTTCTAACCAACATTTCCAATGAATTACAGTGAGGGAAAAAAGTATTTGATCCCCTGCTGATTTTGTACGTTTGCCCACTGACAAAGAAATGATCAATCTATAATTTTAATGGTAGGTTTATTTGAACAGTGAGAGACAGAATAACAACAAAAAATCCAGAAAAACACGTGAAAAATGCTATAAATTGAATTGCATTTTAATGAGGGTAATAAGTATTTGACCCCCTCTCAATCAGAAAGATTTCTGGCTCCCAGGTGTCTTTTATACAGGTAACGAGCTGAGATTAGGAGCACACTCTTAAAGGGAGTGCTCCTAATCCCAGCTTGTTACCTGTATAAAAGACACCTGTCCACAGAAGCAATCAATCAATCAGATTCCAAACTCTCCACCATGGCCAAGACCAAAGAGCTCTCCAAGGATGTCAGGGACAAGATTGTAGACCTACACAAGGCTGGAATGGGCTACAAGACCATCGCCAAGCAGCTTGGTGAGAAGGTGACAACAGTTGGTGCGATTATTCGCAAATGGAAGAAACACAAAAGAACTGTCAATCTCCCTCGGCCTGGGGCTCCATGCAAGATCTCACCTCGTGGAGTTGCAATGATCATGAGAACGGTGAGGAATCAGCCCAGAACTACACTGGAGGATCTTGTCAATGATCTCAAGGCAGCTGGGACCATAGTCACCAAGAAAACAATTGGTAACACACTACGCCGTGAAGGACTGAAATCCTGCAGCGCCCGCAAGGCCCCCCTGCTCAAGAAAGCACATATACATGCCCGTCTGAAGTTTGCCAATGAACATCTGAATGATTCAGAGGACAACTGGGTGAAAGTGTTGTGGTCAGATAAGACCAAAATGGAGCTCTTTGGCATCAACTCAACTCGCCGTGTTTGGAGGAGGAGGAATGCTGCCTATGACCCCAAGAACACCATCCCCACCGTCAAACATGGAGGTGGAAACATTATGCTTTGGGGGTGTTTTTCTGCTAAGGGGACAGGACAACTTCACCGCATTAAAGGGACGATGGACGGGGCCATGTACCATCAAATCTTGGGTGAGAACCTCCTTCCCTCAGCCAGGGCATTGAAAATGGGTCGTGGATGGGTATTCCAGCATGACAATGACCCAAAACACACAGCCAAGGCAACAAAGGAGGGGCTCAAGAAGAAGCACATTAAGGTCCTGGAGTGGCCTAGCCAGTCTCCAGACCTTAATCCCATAGAAAATCTGTGGAGGGAGCTGAAGGTTCGAGTTGCCAAACGTCAGCCTCGAAACCTTTATGACTTGGAGAAGATCTGCAAAGAGGAGTGGGACAAAATCCCTCCTGAGATGTGTGCACACCTGGTGGCCAACTACAAGAAACGTCTGACCTCTGTGATTGCCAACAAAGTACTAAGTCATGTTTTGCAGAGGGGTCAAATACTTATTTCCCTCATTAAAATGTAAATCAATTTATAACATTTCACATGCGTTTTTCTGGATTTTTTGTTGTTATTCTGTCTCTCACTGTTCAAATAAACCTACCATTAAAATTATAGACTTATCATTTCTTTGTCAGTGGGCAAACATACAAAATCAGCAGGGGATCAAATACTTTTTTCTCTCACTGTATGTTCTTAAACCATTAGTCATTGGATTATAGTGACAAAATGGAAAAGCTTATTTGATTGAAACAGTAAATGTGAGGGCACTGAAGCACTCTTATTCAGCTTTACTACTTAGCTGTTTTGTAAAAAGGCATCTGTTTTTTATTTCTGCCTTCACATTATAGAGATTTATAAAGAATTAAGAGGGCAGTTTAAAGAAATCTAACCCACTATCTCTATCATTTTCACCAAGCCGTCATTGTAAATAAGAATTTGTTTTTATTAATTGACTCGCCTGGATAAATAAATGTAAAAAATATATGTTAATAATAATCTTTGCTTGAGTGGGCTCCATCCAAGTGAGATAATTGAAATTATAGGACTAACCTGTCAAGCATCAATGACAAAGAGAAATAGGAAATTGGTGGTCTAATAACAGCAATATCTCACTAAATAATCATTGCCAGCCCATTTAACACTGCTTCAGCCAAGGTCACTCCTCTTGACTGAAGTTTTCTGCTTTTTGCAAATGATAACTACTTGGATAACACGAGCCAAGATGGCTGTAGGGATTGAATATACTTTGATTTGTTCACTGATAATCAATTGTTACTCACTGAAATCATACAGGTTCTGACCAGATTACTCTGACAAATAGTGAAGTTAGTTTCTCTTGCAGTTATAGAGCATGTGTCACTTGACTTGATGTGAACAAAATATCTTTGCATGGATAATGGAAACTGTTACCACTTACCAAATTGAAGGGTTTCCCAGTGATGTTGTATATGAGCTTAATTAGCATGTTGCCTGGACCTACATCCTGATTGACAATCACTTTACTCTTGAGTAATTAGGTTCTCAGCCTAAATATAATGCTATATGTGCACACTGTAGAGCACATTGTATTGGTCAAGGCCCAGGTCCCCCCCCCTGCATTTTATGGAACTTTAGCCTCTATCTATGTAAATGTTTTATTGTTTCTAAAATACAATGTTTTTGTGAGTATCTCTCTGTGTTTCTTTGAAGAAATTTGCCTAATGATACACTATGTTGCTCTGTGAGCAGTCTGGAGTACTCATTAATTCTTTATACGAAGGTCATAACATAAATGTTAGTAATGTGGGTTTTGATTAATCGTTGATTATTAACAATGCTCCTTACATGGTCTCTAAGGTCAATATTAATGCAACGAAGGCTGTGAAAGGATGCCCAGAAGGCTAGCTTTCCAACTCATTGGAAGCTATGGTCTGTAAGTCTAGTAGTAGACAGCTATGAGATGTTAATAATCAGTGGTAGGTAATTAAAAGACATGAATGAGTAACACCAATTTAATGAGAAGAATTTGAAGTTGCCTTCATGTTACCACCAAAAGTTTGATTATTAAAAGTGAATTACTTTTACTCACTGATTGCAAACTTTCTGTTTTCAAACATACTACGTTTTTCTTTAATCTGTGCTCTTGTGCCAGGAAATAACACCTCTACATAGATTTGTATGAGCAGCTCTAGTACTCTACTCCTTAGTGCTAAATATAGATAATGGCTGGGTACGATGGATTATAGAATGGCTTAAAGGAGACATGATATCTGGTAGGGAAATTACTTTAGCTTAATGAAGTACATAACTCATTGCTCATATACTGCCAGTGCCTACTATATAGTGCAGTACAGTATCTCAATCTTAAAACAGCGATGGGCAACTATGATGGGGGTGAGGGCCACAAAAAGTTGGAACTCATCATGAGGGGCCGCAGTGGCTCATGGGTCTGCGTACCCACATCCATACCCACACATGCAGTCAGAGCCGGCCCTAGACTTTTGGGCACACTAAATGAATAATAATTGTTCTTTATTTATACTGTATATAAGACAACAAATAAGCAGTACATACAAGCAGTACCCAAGCAGAGCAACCACAAACAAAAAAAGAGGACGAAAAAAAAACTAAAGAATAACTAAAGAGAAGAATCATGGAGGCAATAACAAAACAGATAGTGTGCATACGTACAGATGTAGGATCTTAATTTGACCATTATTTTGCTGCTGAGAATTTTCCTGCACAGCAAGAAACGCAAACTTGTAGTGTATTCAAGGTTTAAAAAGGCTTCTAAAGTTTGTAATTTCCACTTTAAATTGTCAGACTTGATTTGCCCTAATTAAAAATGTATCAACCCCTACAAAACATGTCATTAATTAGGCCTATAATCCACATTATAATTCAAATTTCCTGTTGCTACAGGATTACTTTCCTGCTGTAGCAAACTGGTTCAATGAAGATCCTACATAATGACCAAACATACAAAGTATTGCCTAAAGTATGATAGCAACCAAACATCCTAAAGAGAAGTATCCTAGATCAGATTCTGGGTGTACACAGTTTTTTTTTCAAAACATGTTTTATTTAACTAGGCAAGTCAGTTAAGAACAAATTCTTATTTACAATGACAGGCTGGGACAAACCTGGATGACACTGGGTCAGTTGTGTGCTACCCTATGGTACTCCCAATCACAGCCAGATGTGATACAGCCTGGATTTGAACCAGAGACTGTAGTGACACCTCTTGCACTGAGATGCAGTGCTTTAGACTGCTGCGCCACTCGATAGCCTTGGAACAGCTGGGAAAGGGGAATACCTAGTCAATTTTACATCTGAATGCGTTCAACTGAAATGTGTCTTCTGCATTTAACCCAACCCCTCTGAATCAGAGTTGGTTAGAGTCTTACAGTGCCTTGCAAAAGTATTCTTCCCCCTTGGCATTTTTCCTATTTTGTTAAATTACAACCTGTAATTGAAATGAATTTTTATTTGATTTTATGTAATAGTCCAAATTGGTAAAGTGAAATGAAAAAAAAAAAAAAGTGGTGAAAAGTGGTGTGTGCATATGTTTTCACCCCCTTTGCTATGAAGCTCCTAAATAAAATCTGGTGCAACCAATTACCTTTAGAAGCTACATTATTAGTTAAATAAAGTCCACCTGTGTGCAATCTAAGTTTCACATGATCTGTCACATGATCTCAGTATATATACTTCCGGCACTGACAGAGATGGCAGCCTCACTTCACGTTCTTAGGAAGCTATGCAGTATTTTGTTTTTTTATGGATTACTTTTTACATTGTTACCCCGGGAAATTTTAAGTTTTATCACATACAGCCGGGAGGAATTATTGGATATAAGAGCAACGTCAACTTACCAACATTACGACCAGGAAAACGATTTTCCCGAAGCGAATCCTCTGTTTGGTCCACCAACTAGGACAATAGACTGGATCCCAGCCGGCGACCCAAAACAACGGCGGCGGAGGAGAAGGGGTAGACGGGGCGGTGTTCTGGTCAGGCTCCGTAGACGGGCACATCGCGCACCTCTCCCGACTATACTACTTGCCAATGCCCAGTCTCTGGACAACAAGGTAGACAAAATCCGAGCAAGGATTGCTTTCCATGGCTCACTCAGGACACGTTATCAGAGTCGGTACAGCCACATGGTTTCTCCACGCATCGCGCAGACAGAAACAAACGTCTATCTGGTAAGAATAAGGGCGGGGGTGTGTGTCTTATGATTAACGAGTCGTGGTGTGATCATAACAACATACAGGAACTTAAGTCCTTTTGTTCACCTGACATAGAATTCCTTACAATAAAATGCTGACCGCATTATCTACCAAGAGAATTCTCCTCAATTATAATCACAGTCGCATATATCCCCCCTCAAGCTGACACATTGACGGCACTGAAAGAAATTCATTGGACTGGAAACTGGAACCTGGAAACTGGAAACCACATATCCTGAGGCTGCATTTATTGTGGCTGGGGATTTTAACAAGGCTAATCTGAAAACAAGGCTCCCTAAATTTTATAAGCAAATCGAATGTGCGACCCGGGCTGGTAAAACCCTGGATCATTGTTATTCCAACTTACGTGATGCATACAAAGCCATTCTCCGCCCTCCTTTCGGCAAGTCTGATCATGACTCCATTTTGTTGCTCCCAGCCTATAGAGAGAAACTAAAATAGGAAACGCCCGTGCTCAGGTCTGTTCAATGCTGGTCTAACCAATCTGATTCCACGCTTCAAGATTGCTTCGAGCACGTGGACTGGGATATGTTCCGGATAGCATCAGACAACAACATTGATGTGTACGCTGATTCGGTGAGCGAGTTTATTAGCAAGTGCATCAGTGATGTTGTACCCATAGCAACTATTAAAACCTTCCCCAACCAAAAACCGTGGATTGATGGCAGCATTCGCGAAAAACTGAAAGCGCGAACTACTGCTTTTAACCAAGGTAAGGCGACCGGAAACATGACTGAATACAAACAGTGCAGCTATTCCCTCCGCAAGGCAATCAAACAAGCTAAGCATCAGTATACAGACAAAGTAGAGTCACAATTCAACGGCTCAGACACGAGAGGAATGTGACAGGGTCTACAGTCAATCACGGACTACAAAAAGAAAACCAGCCCTGTCGCGGACCACGATGTAATGCTCCCAGACAAACTAAACAACTTCTTTGCTCGCTTTGAGGACAATACAGTGCCACCAACACGGCCCGCAACCAAAACCTGCGGGGTCACCTTCACCGCAGCCAACGTGAGGAAAACATTTAAGCGTGTTAACCCTCGCAAGGCTGCCGGCCCAGATGGCACCCCTGGCCGTGTCCTCAGAGCATGCGCAGACCAGCTGGCTGGTGTGTTTACGGACATATTTAATCAAGCCTTATCCCAGTCTGCTGTTCCCACATGCTTCAAGAGGGCCACCATTGTTCCTGTTCCCAAGACAGCTAAGGTAACTGAGCTAAATGACTGTCGCCCCGTAGCACTCACTTCCGTCATCATGAAGTGCTTTGAGAGACTAGTCAAGGATCATATCACCTCCATCCTACCTGACACCCTAGACCCACTCCAATTTGCTTACCGTCCCAATAGGTCCACAGACGGCGCAATCGCAATCACACTGCCCTAACCCATCTCGACAAGAGAAATACCTAAGAATGCTGTTCATCAACTACAGGTCAGCATTTAACACCATAGTACCCTCCAAACACATCATTAAGCTCGAGACCCTAGGTCTCGACCCAGCCCTGTGCAACTGGATCCTGGACTTCCTGACGGGACGGCCCAGGTGGTGAGGGTAGGAAACAGCATCTCCACCCCGCTGATCCTCAACACTGGGGCCCCACAAGGGTGCATTCTCAGCCCTCTCCTGTACTCCCTGTTCACCCATGACTGCGTGGCCAAGCACGCCTCCAACTCAATCATCAAGTTTGCTGACGACACTACAGTGGTAGGCTTGATTACCAACAACGACGAGACGGCCTACAGGGAGGAGGTGAGGGCCCTCGGAGTGTGGTGTCAGGAAAATAACCTCTCACTCAACGTCAACAAAACTAAGGAGATGATTGTGGACTTCAGGAAACAGCCGAGGGAGCACCCCCCTATCCACATCGACGGGACAGTATTGGAGAAGGTGGAAAGTTTTAAGTTCACTCGGCGTACACATCACGGACAAACTGAAATGGTCCACCCACACAGACAGCGTGGTGAAGAAGGCGCAACAGCGCCTCCTCAACCTCAGGAGGCTGAAGAAATTTGGCTTGTCACCAAAAACACTCACAAACTTCTACAGATGCACAATCGAGAGCATCCTGTCGGGCTGTATCACCGCCTGGTACGGTAACTGCTACGCCCACAACCGTAAGGCTCTCCAGAGGGTAGTGAGGACTGCACAACGCATCACCGGGGGTAAACTACCTGCCCTCCAGGACACCTACACCACCCAATGTCACAGGAAGGCCAAAAAGATCATCAAGGACAACAACCACCCGAGCCACTGCCTGTTCACCCCGCTATCATCCAGAAGGCGAAGTCAGTACAGGTGATTCAAAGCTGGGACTGAGAGACTGAAAAACAGCTTCTATCTGTTCTATTCAACAGTTATTTTGTTGGCATTTACGTATGTCCCCATTACCAGTAAAACATAATCAAAACCTATTTCTTTCACTTACTTGTTGTGCTGTTTCGTTGTTCAGTTGTTTAGTCGTTCCATTCTCAACCAGGATTTCATCATACATGTCAAGCAGTTAAGTTTCAGCTCTGTCTGTCCGTGGCCTCTCTTCCTAGGTGTGTACTGTTACTGTGTCCGTTTCCATCTTGTCCAGCTGTGTATGTAGCAACCATGTTTCTTGTCAGCATCGAAGTAGCGGTCCTTGTATCTAGCATCGAGTATGGTGGTGACACAGTAAAGAGAGTATGCCACCGAATCGCTTGTTCACAGCCTCAAGTACTTTTGTAAGCTTTAACCCCGCGGTCTGTGTCGGCAGTTCTGTTCAGCAGGCGTTTCAATGCCATGACAGAGGGTATCACGTCTGCTGCAGACGCAATTGATTAGCTTATTTCTCGAGTCAGTTGTTCGAATTGAGCTAGGAGTTTGTTCAGGTTTCTAAGTTTCAAACATGTTTTCAAATGCCATTGAAATGGCAGCAGCGGTATGAGAACCAACACATTCTTGAGCATGCAATACGGCTTTCCTCAGTACGAAATCCTCGTCGACCCACTGTGCTGTCAGACTCAGCATGCTAATGGGGCTGACATCTCTGATCCAAATGTCAGTCGTGAAGCTAATAGCAGTGACGCCAATAGCAAGTAGCTTATAGATGTACGTTTCAACAATACTGTGTAACTCCGGTAGGGCTCAAGCTCCTCTGGCCTCTATCAGCAACATGGACAGTGCCCTACACACTAAAGCAAGGCTGTTGAAAACCTAGGCTGAAGATTTTTACATGACTCTGGGCTTTAAATTTGGCATAAGCAATCGGGTCTGGGTAGGGTAGGGCCTGAACGTCTTGGGCATGGTTAGAGCTTGGGCAGAGCTTGGGCTTAAAATTCATGCACGTATAGGGTTTTAGTGTACCATGCTTCTTCTATGCTGACTGAACACATTTGTCAAAGTGAAAAGGGATTTCTCGCATGTACAGTAGCTGCGGACGCCCCACTCATGAGCCCTATGATTTCATTTTGAATATTGTGTGATGTGTATGTGGCATTGTGAGGCAAGGTGTTTAGCACCAAACAGAAAAAGCTCCCCTCCCCTCTTGACTCTATCGCATCCAATGTTGCCCTTAGTGGTTGCTGGTTTGAAACAAGTAACTTAATAATGTTCACAACTGATGACAAATACATACTACTTCGTGCCAACTGCACATCCTTAACAAGTGTTGACACTGATGTTCCCATAGCACTTCGAAATAGTTTTTCTTTCCACAGTGCAGTGCATTTCAAATATTTTTTACTTGGTGCATGCCTAGTGAATCCTTTGGTACTATCATTAGCATGCTTCCAGTTAGAATACCCAGCTTGGGTGAAGGCCCTGTCTGTGTTAACATTGGACCCAACACAGAACTTTCGACATGGGAAACAAAATGCTGCATCTGCAGTAACCGAGTATTCGAGCTACTCTTTTCCTATGAACCATTTGCTATTAAATTAATGTTCTTGGACAAATTAACATTTAGGATAGGATTCTAGGCTAACCTGGGCTGGCTCCTCTGTTCCAAGATTGTCACGAACAGTCGGAGGTGGAGGGGGCTGTGGAGCCATTATCCTGGCAGTGCTTGTGGAAGGGTGGGTAGGCTCTGCACACCG
Organism: Brachymystax lenok tsinlingensis; assembly: GCA_030435695.1. Taxonomy (NCBI): domain Eukaryota; kingdom Metazoa; phylum Chordata; class Actinopteri; order Salmoniformes; family Salmonidae; genus Brachymystax; species Brachymystax lenok. The sequence continues at coordinate 23,334,344 of CM059790.1, read as the reverse complement.
AGCTAGCTGGAGCTCGGCAGAATCATCGCTGCTGGGCTTTGAGGTGGCCTTTGTGATTTGATGCTGCTGCTGCTCATCGATCTCCTTCTCCTTTAGCTTTGTTTGGGTACTTTGGCGAAGCCAGTTGCTGATATCCATCGTGGCAGTGGCAGATTAGCTGGTTTGAGGTAGCTAAATAGGCTAATAGTACTAATGCTTTTTACAGCTAGCTAAGAAGCTAACTAATCTCTGCAGTGGTGGGGCGTGAGGCAGAGTTGAGTGAAGCAGCTTCAACGGTAAACTTGACCCCACCCTTGTAAATCAAAATCAAATATTACAGGTCGGAGGTGTATCACATTATTCACCAAGCCTACCAAGGATGAGAAGTGTTTTTTCACAAATTTTACAGAAACCCAAAGGAGCAATATCTAACCACCCCAGTGGCTTTCCATAGCCCCCCTACACAAACCACGGCGCGCTCTGTCCATTTTGCTGACAAAGTGCAGTGGAAATACAGATTTTGCACCAACTTGTCACTCAATCATATTAACTTTTTTTTATCTATCTATAAAACAAAAACTGAGGGGGCACAAGTTTCAACTGAGGGGGCTAAGCCCCCTTTTGCCCCCTTGTGGAGTCGGGCCCATGTTGAGTAGACATTCCACCTTTCTCTTTATATTGGATCTTTATCCACCTTCTGTGAACAGTTTGGATGTGCGTAAAACCCTCAAGTCTATGTTGCATTGTCTGTATTATGTGCCCATAAGGAGCAATTATGGTGCCTTGCTCATTGATTCCGTTTGGCATTTCCACAGACTGCAATTTACAGTAGCCCCTATATCATTGTGAATGCTATAGCCTATGTTTAAAACCTCTACAGGATCGGTGGGTCCCCCAAGGGACGGTCGAGCTAATGTAGGCTAATGCGATAAGCATGATTAGCAAATTGTACTAGCAATTTCCCAGGACATAGACATATATGATATTGGCAGAAAGCTTAAATACTTGTTAATCTAACTGCACTGTCCAATTTACAGTAGCTATTACAGTGAAAGAATACCATGCTATTGTTTGGGGAGAGTGCACAGATATGAACTTGAAAATGTATAAATAAACCAATTAGGCACATTTGGGCAGTCTTGATACAAAATGTTGAACAGAAATGCAATGGTGCATTGGATCAGTCTAAAACTGTGCACATACACTGCTGCCACCTAGTGGTCAAAATCTAAATTGCGCCTGGACTGGAATAGAACATTATGCCTTTCTTTTGCATTTCATGATGATGGTACAAAACACATACAAAAAAACGCATGTTTTTTTCTTTGTATTATCTTTTACCTGATCTAATGTGTTATATTCTCCTACATTAATTTCACATTTCCACAAACTTCAAAGTGTTTCCTTTCAATTGGTATCAGGAATATGCATATCCTTGCTTCAGGTCCTGAGCTACAGGCAGTTAGATTTGGGTATGTTATTTTAGGCAAAATGTAAAAAAAAGGGTGGATCCTTAAGAGGTTTTTAACAATGTATTTCCATATTGAAGCAATGCAACTGGAACAATGTGGACTTCAAACATGTTCAACATATTTTCAAATATGGGGCAGGCTATGTAACGAACTAGCTATAACAGACTAACATTCGAATTGGAGTTGATGACAACGCAATACATGAAAGACAGTAAATACACAACTTGATGCAACCACATATTTAGCCGCAGATCACATTCTGATCAGCCAGTGAGGGGCCAAGCCTCAACACACCCACAACTTGTTTATTCATCAAAACCCAGCCCTTTCGTGTCACCACCAAGAACTGCACCCATATTTATGGTTGTGAAAATAGCAACAACATTCTGACCCCTCCCCTTCCAAACCTATAGCGCTACCGCCAGCACTTAGATTTACCATTGCGTTAGGTTTGTGTAAATAGAGCTCATAATATAATAAAATATGTTACACAGACGTTTTTTGCTCAACTGCAGATCCTGGATTCTGATTGGGTGGGACAGGACGTTCTCTAGCATATGCCAAGGCACACAGGAAGGGGTTATTTTGAACAATAATGCCTTTGTGGCTTTGTCAAGTTAAACAGTGCCTTCAGAAAGTATTCATACCCTTGACTTATTCCACATTTTGTTGTGTTACAGCCTGAATTTTTTGGGGACATTTTAGCAAATTTATTGAAAAGGAAATACAGATATTTCATTTACATAAGTATTCACACCCCTGAGTCAATAGTTTGTAGAAGCATCTTTGCTGTGAGTCTTTCTGGGTAAGTCTCTAAGAGCTTTCTCCACCTGGATTGTGCAACATTTGCCCATTATCGTTGAAAAAAATTATTCAAGCTCTGTCAAATTGGTTGTTGATCATTGCTAGATAACCATTTTCATGTCTTCTCATAGATTTTCAAGTAGATTCATTAAGTCAAAAATGTAACTCAGCCACTCAGGGGCATTCACTGTCTTCTTGGTAAGCAACTCCAGTGTAGATTTGGCTTTGTGTTTTAGGCTATCGTCCTGCTGAAAGGTGAATTAATCTTCCAGTGTCTGGTGGAAAGGTTTTCCACTAGGATTTTGCCTGTGCTTAGCTCCACTCCCTTTCTTTTTTACTCTTTAAAAACTATCCAGTCCTTAAAAATTATAAGCATAACATGATTCAGCGACCACTATAGGCTTAGAAAAAAAGGATTCCAAAATGGTTCCTCGGCTGTCCCCATAGGAGAACCCTTTTTGGTACCAGGTAGAACCCTTTTTGGTTCCAGGTAGAACTATTTAGAGTTCCATGTAGAACCCTCTGTGGAAAGGGTTCTTCAAAGGGTTCTCTTATTAGAGACTGCTGCAAATAGGCATAGTCTAGAAATCACTGGCCACTTTAAGGAATGGAACAATAGTCACTTTAATAAGGTTTACATATCTGGCATTACTCATCTCATATGTATACTGTATTCTATACTATTCTACGGTATCTTAGTCACTTAATGTTTACAAATCTGGCATTACTCATCTCATATGTATATAGTGTTTTCTATACTATACTACGGTATCTCATTCACTTAATAATGTTTACACATCTTGCATTACCCACCTACTGTATCTTAGTCCGTTCCACTCTGACATCGCTCGTCCGTATGTATATAGTCTTAATTCATTCCTACTTAGATTTGTGTGTATTGGGTATATGTTGTGTAATTTGTTAGATATTACTTGTTAGATATTTCTATACTGTCGGAGCTAGAAGCACAAGCATTTCGCTACACCCTCAATAACATTGCTAATCACGTGTTCGATTTGATTATGGGGACAGCCAAAGAACCCTTTTCGGTCGAAGATAGCACCTTTTTTTTTTTTAAGAGTGTGCTTGAAAATATGTAGAGCGGTACTCAGTAATGTGTTGTATTGGATTTGCCCCAAATATACCACTTTGTATTCAGGACAAAAAGTTAATTGCTTTGCCATATTTTTCACAGCATTACTTTAGTGCCTTGTTGCAAACAGGATGCATGTTTTGGAATATTTTTAGTCTGTACAGGCTTCCTTCTTTTCAGTCTGTCAATTAGGTTAGTATTGTGCAGTAGTGGTCAGTGTGTTTAAGACGAGGGAGTACAATTTTAAAAAATTGCATGAGCATGTCCTTATTTCTATTACACCATATTGGATGACTGTCATTCATATTCCATTCACCCTGTTCAATGTAACAGTGATAGGTTTAGGCTACTACATGATACTCAAATTTTCCCTATACCCATCATGAGGTTGCTACAACCTAGCCTATGAATGAAAGTTTACACAGTAGGTGCACACAGGTCGAGAGAAATATTTGAGGTGAGAGACAGTGGCACATGGACAGACAGTGACACATTCAATACCGTCTTGAACGCTCTTGCCTGCCTCTCGCTGATATAGGGTGTGATCATTAGTCCAACAGTTGCAAACGAGAGTTTCTATTGGACATATTCAGGTATGTTTATCCTCGTTTTGTTCCGCTTTAAGAAACGTTTTTCAACTGAATCGGTGGAATGAATACACCCCTGATCACACATAAACACAGCACTTTCATAACAGCCACGTTGTATTCCTTCTCGCATCTATGCGCTCTCCTACTCTCACATTGTCCCTTCGTCGCTTGTGGACTTCAATGCACAACACATCAGCTGTATGTGACGAGGCGAAAAAACCTTTCCAAGCCCAACCACATCCTAACTGTTACACACCGCCTACATCGTTGGCACAATATTATCTAAAGTAACGTCATAGTCAACATACTGTAGCTAATAGAACTAATGCGTTCGTAAACCTGATACAATCATGCAGTAACGTTACAGTGAACAGTCAGTAAGCAGTTTAGCACTTACACCGGCGGGCCCCGGTGGAAATAAAATAAATTAGGAAAACCAAAAGCTTGCCTTGACTTGGAAGAGTTCCAAGTGTTGGATAGTCATAGCCAGCTAGCTAACATATCATCCCTCTGTTTGAGCAGGGTGTTTGAGTAGGTTAAACTAGCTAGCTGCATTTGCTAGCTAAATAAGTGAAACTGAAAGTGAGAGAGAGAATGTGTCATTTTTTTTCCATCTCTCTCTTGCTTCTCCTTCATTTTGAAAGAAATTAATAAAAGTAAAGATACCTTAATTGAGTAAAAGTAAACTTGAGTAAAAGTAAAGATGCCTTCATAGAAAAGGACTCATGTAAAAGTGAAAGTCACCCATTAAAATACTACTTGAGTAAAAGTCTAAAAGTATTTGGTTTTAAATATACTTAAGTATCAAAAGTAAATGGAATTGCTAAAATGTACTTAAGTATCAAAAGTAAAAGCATAAATCATTTCAAATTCCGTATATTAGGCAAACCAGACGGCAAATGTTCAATTTTCTTTATTGATGGATAGCAGGGGCACACTCCAACACTTTATGTGTAGTGAGTCCACCAGATCAGAGGCAGTACGGATGACCAGGGATGTTCTCTTGATAAGTGTGTGAATTGGATCATTTTCCTGTCAAAATGTAACGAGTACTTTTGGGTGTCAGGGAAAATGTATGGAGTAAAAAGTACATGATTTTCTTTGGGAATGTAGTGAAGTAAAAGTTGGCAAAAATATAAATAGTAAAGTACAGATACCCCAAAAACCTACTTAAGTAGTAAAGTATTTTTGCTTAAGTACTTTACACCAATGCATGTCAGTTCATGCTACAAGAGCTCTGATAGGTTGGAGGTTGTCTTCCAACTTGGTGACATGTGATTATATTTAGTATAGTTTTATCTAAAAAGGATAACATTTAAATGTTTTACAATTTTTATTTTTATGAAAATCACGGAGGAGGATTGTCCTCCCCTTCCTCCTCAGATGAGCCTCCACTGGTATTGTGAGTAACTACAATGTTGTTGATCCATCCTCAGTTTTCTCCTATTACAGCCATTAAACTCTGTAACTGTTTTAAAGTCGCCATTGGCCTCATGGTGAAATCCCTGAGCCGTTTCCTTTCTCTCCGGCAACTGAGTTAGGAAGGGCGCCTGTATCTTTGTAGTGACTGGATGTATTGATACACCATTCAAAGTGTAATAAATAACTTCACCATGCTCAAAGGGATATTCAATGTCTGTTTTTCTTATTTTTACCCATCATTGCAAGGCATTGGAAAACGTCCATGGTCTTTGTGGTTCAAAAATCATGTTACACTATTATTGCACACAGAGACCATGCCACTTTTGTGACTTACGCAAATGTTTACTCCTGAACTTATTCAGGCTTGCCATAACAAAGGGGTTGAATACTTATTGACTCAAGTCATTTCAGCTTTTCATGTTTAAGGAATGGAAGACTAGTCACTTTAATTATGTTTACGTATCTGGCATTACTCATCTCATATGCATATACTGTATTCTATACTATTCTACAGTATCTTAGTCACTTAATACTGTTAACATATCTTGAATTACACATCTCATATGTATATACTGTATTCTATACTATACTATTCTATACTATTTCATTACAACAAGCAAAGTGGACTAACGATTAAAACAAGTTTCCATTCTAAACAGTGGTGGAATAACTAATTGTCATACTTGAGTAAAAGTAAAGATACCTTAATAGAAAAGGACTCAAGTAAAAGTGAAAGTCAAACAGGAAAATGCTACATGAGTAAAAGTCTAGAAGTATTTTGTTTTAAATATACTTAAGTATGAAAAGTAAAAGTATAAATAATAAAAAATTGCTTATATTAAGCAAACTAGATGGCACAATTTTCTAGTTTATTTTATTCTTATTTGTGCATAGCCCAGGGCACACTCCAACGCTCACACATCATTTACAAACTAAGCATTTGTGTTTAGTGAGTCTGCCAGATCAGAGGAAGTAGGGATGACCAGGGATGTTCTCTTAATACTGTAAGTGTGTGAATTGGACTTCTGGGTGTCAGGGAAAATGTATGGATTAAGCATTTTCTTTAGGAATGTTGTGAAGTAAAAGTTGTCAAAAATATAAATATTAAAGTAAATTACAGATACCCCAAAAAACTACTTTACAGTATTTTTACTTAAGTACTTTACCCCACTGATTTGAAATACCTGTAGGCCATCTGTGATGTTTAATTTGATACATGGGGCTTCACTTGGTGTTGAGGGGGGGACAGGTGTTTCTTGCGCTCATAGGCAGGTAGATCAAGATGCGGGAACTAGAATGAAAAAAAATTATTATAATGTATAAAATGGTAAAATAATAAAGTAATGCGTAATCGGAATATGTAGGCTAAGGATTCATAAAAAAAAAATTGAAAATAAAAGCTGATGGTGTAAAATCAGCTTTATTAGAGAGATCATTAACAGTTCAAACAAACACTTGCTCCTTGACCAAAAACTGCATCAAAGTTTATGTCTGAATACTACCCTTACTCATATAAATTGTCAACATCAGAGTTGGGACGTCCCAATGATCAAACGTCAGATTTTTCCACCTTGCCAACTCGGGGAGTCGAACCAGAGACTGGACCAAGACTCTTAACCGCTAGGCTACCTGGGCTGACCCCAGGTCTGTAAGATGTTTTTATTTATTCATTAGTATATTGTGTGTTCAACATTTATTATTCATTACTCCCACGTTTGTAAACCATTTCCTAATCATTAGTCAAGTATTTTTTGCAGCCTCTAATCTAAAGTGAGAGCTATTTATTGTTTATGAATACTTCATAAATGTATTGAGTGACTAGTGTAATTTCTCACAAAAAGATGGACATACCTTTGATAGACATTCCTGCAATGCCTGGTAAAAGAATACAAACACAAAACAGGATGTTTAAGGAAATATACACTACCGTTCAAAAGTTTGGGGTCACTAAGAAATGTCCTTGTTTTTGAAAGAAAAGCTATTTTTTTGTCCATTAAAATAACATCATATTGATCAGAAATACAGTGTAGACATTGTTAATGTTGTAAATGACTATTGTAGCTGGAAACGGCAGATTTTTTATGGAATATCTACATAGGCGTGCAGAGGCCCGTTATCAACAACCATCACTCCTGTGTTCCAATGGCATGTTGTGTTAGCTTATCCAAGTTTATCATTTTAAAAGGCTAATTTATCATTGGAAAACCCTTTTGAAATTGTGTTAGCACAGCTGAAAACTGTCGTTCTGATTAAAGAAGCAATAAAACTTGCCTTCTTTAGACTAGTTGAGTATCTAGAGCATCAGCATTTGTGGGTTGGATTACAGGCTCAAAATGGCCAGAAACAAAGACCTTTCTTCTGAAACTCATCAGTCTATTCTTGTTCGGAGAAATGAAGGCTATTCCTTGCGAAGAATTGCCAAGAAACTGAAGATCTTGTACAACGTTGTGTACTACTCCCTTCACAGAACAGTGCAAACTGGATAGAAAAATAGAAAAAGGAGTGGGAGGCCCCGGTGCACAATTGAGCAAGAGGACAAGTACATTAGAGTGTCTAGTTTGAGAAACAGACGCCTCACAAGTCCTCAACTGGCAGCTTCATTAAATAGTACCCACAAAACTCTAGTCTCAACGTCAACAGTGAAGAGGCGACTCCAGGATGCTGGCCTTTTAGGCAGAGTTGCAAAGAAAAAGCCATATCTCAGACAGGCAAATAAAAAGAAAATATTAAGATGGGCAAAAGAACACAGACACTGGACAGAGGAAGATTAGAAAATCACAAAGAAGAACATTCGTGAGACACAGAAAAAATGAAAAGATGGAGGAGTGCTTGATGCCATCTGTCAAGCATGGTGGAGGCAATGTGATGGTCTGGGGGTGCTTTGGTGGTGATAAAGTGGGAGGGTAAAAGGGATCTTGAAGAAGGAAGGCTATCACTCCATTTTGCAACGCCATGCCATACTCTATGGACGCCGCTTAATTGGAGCCAATTTCCTCCTACAATGACCCAAAGCACAGCTCCAAACTATGCAGGAACTATTTAGGGAAGTAGCAGTTGGCTGGTATTCTGTCTATAATGGAGTGGCCAGCACAGTCACCGGATCTCAACCCTATTGAGCTTTTGTGGGAGCAGCTTGACTGTTTGGTAAATAAGAAGTGCCCATCAAGCCAAGCCAATTTGTGGGAGGTGCTTCAGGAAGCATGGGGTGTAATCTCTTTAGATTACCTCAACAGATTGACAACTAGAATGCCAAAGGTCTGCAAGGCTGTAATTGCTGCAAATGGAGGATTCTTTGTCGAAAGCAAAGTTTGATGGACACAATTATTATTTCATTTAAAAATCATTATTTATAACCTTGTCAACATCTTGACTATATTTCCTATTTGCAACTCACTTCATGTATGTTTTCATGGAAAACAAGGGTATTTCTAAGTGACCACAAACCTTTTAACTGTAGTGTATATGTGAATAACCTACATTTACAATTGGTACATGGTTTGTTTATTTGCCTTATAAGTGCCTTATAAATGATGTATTATGGACCCTTAAAAGAAAGTGTTAGGTATCAAAAATATTATTTAGGCCAACTTCTTGTTATAACATGTTACTTATATCTTCCATAATAAAAAACGATGTAGGGTTGCTGGGTTGCATGGTTCTTTAGCCTATACTGTACATTGATGATTTTAAGACTGATAATATTGTAGGGATTTCAAGATAGAGACACTGACATTTAAGAGACAGATGACAAATCATGTTATGGTTATTTTCTTTGAAGTTTTGGGGGATAACTCCTCATGGTCTGATCCTGTGGAAAGTGCCAGCAATTTTGCTGTGGAATAAAACATTACAAAAGGTCATGGTAGTCTTGGTACCTCTCAGACGTTGGTCGAGTCAGATATTTTAGTGTGGCGCGGTCTTAACAAGCAAGAGAAGTGTCTGCAGATCAGCACTTTACCACCCTGTGTCATTTCATCACTCAGGTCCTGCAGATCACAACACAATAAACTTGTCAACTTTCAAGAAATTACTGCACCCAAACTCATTTTCTCCCAGAGAGAGAAAGAGCCAGTGACATTGGATCTTTTATAAGACCAGAGGAGGTCAAAGCAACTTCCCGCTGGGTTGGAATTAAGGTAGGCTGTGTGGTTGGTCTGATTTATGCACCCATGGTGGACTCAACAGCAAGGTCAAATTTTGGACTTTTGGTGGAAAATATTGGTGGATGTAAAATATTGATTGTGATCAATTATGATTACATTTGCAATGTGATCTATTTACTTTTATACATGAAGGGCATTATTTCTTCATGATGCAGGCATTTATAATTTGATTAAAGTCGATTACTTGACACACAGGGTAAACTCAAAAACAGTCTTACATTTGTACCCACCAGACATACATAGACTGATTCAACACAATGTATATATTGTACAATGCTTTAGCCGACACAACAGAGAAAATACATTACTCTGACCAATATGGCACAATATGTCCCCTCTACCCATTCAGGTGGATGAATTCCAGAGAATAAGTAATGGCTTAACTACTGAATTGCTGAAAAAGGGGGCATACATCCTCTTAAAAACATTTCAAAGGACATTATAATTGTCAAAATGAAAGCATGAAGCAATGAATATCAAATATTCACTCAGACAGGACACCTCAATAAACCTCCTGCCACAGAAAAAATGAATCGTCTTTTATCATCCACTACATTCATTTCCCCCCACTCTGTCTTCAGGTGTTATCAAAGGGAAGGCAGATCCGGAAACTTTCCGCCACAACTATTGACCTAGGTTTTTGTAAAGGATTACATTATTTTGTGGACTGAGGAAGACTCTCACTAGACTCTCAGTTGACACAACAGTATGACTGGATACACTCCCCCTTAGATTGCAGGCTCTTCTTTTGGCTTTCTGTCAATATACTATGTTCACTGTATAACAGAAAAAAAGCCAGAATCACCCTTGACCTAATGGATTGTCAGCAACGCTACATTTTATGTTGAACATGTACTGTTCCCAATCTTTGTATCATAGAATTTCACAAATAAACTCAAAGAACAGAGGTAGATGAGGGCATTACGAGGAGGGGAAGCAGGGTACGAGAAAGAGACTACACAGGTCGTGACAAAATGACTGAGATGCAGGTCGTCCATCTTCAGGTGCAGCCTGGAACACGTATTATGAGCTGTACAGTTAAGAGGACATTATGTCTGAGGGTGTCTGAGGATACTGCCTGACTGTAAATAATTCCCCCATGCTCAGTCCTCTTGTCTCTGTATGACATGGAGAGAACTTGTGCCTGCTTGGTTAAGTAAAGACTCCCATGAACTTTTGAGTTGTTCTCATTACACCAATGTAAGTCAGACAGACAGACAGGCAGGCAGGCACAGGTAGGCAGACAGACAGACAATATGGTGTTAGATTTGAGCTGTTCAGTTAAAAAGACACAAGGTACATTCATGAATGTTGACACCTGACAACAACCAATAAAACAGTCACATTTCTAGATACAGTGCCTTGCAAAAGTATTCATCCCCCTTGGCATTTGTCCTATTTTATTGCATTACAACCTGTAATTTAAATAGATTTTTATTTGGATTTCATTTAATGGACATACAAAATAGTCTGCTGCTGAAGTGAAATGAATAAAATAACTTGTTTAAAAAAATTCAAATAGAAATAAAATGGAAGTGGTGCGTGCATATGTATTCACCCCATTTGCTATGAAGCCCCTAAATAAGATCTGGTGCAACCAATTACCTTAAGAAGTCACATTATTAGTCCATTAAAGTCCACCTGTGTGCAATCTAAGTGACACATGATCTGTTACATGATCTGAGTATATATACACCTGTTCTGAAAGGCCCCAGAGTCTGCAACACCACTAAGCAAGGGACACCACCAAGCAAGCGGAACCCTGAAGACCAAGGAGCTCTCCAAACAGGTCAGGGACAGAGTTGTGGAGAAGTACAGATCAGGGTTGGGTTATAAAAAATATCAGAAACTTTGAACATCCCACAGAGCACCATTAAATCCATTATAAATGGAAAGAATATGGCACCACAACAAACCTGCCAAGAGAGGGCCGCCCACCAAAACTCACAGACCAGGCAAGGAGGGCATTAATCAGAGAGGCAACAAAGAGACCAAAGATAACCCTGAAAGAGCTACAAAGCTCCACAGCGGAGATTGGAGTATCTGTCCATAGGACCACTTTAAGCCGTACACGCCGGGCTTTATGGAAGAGTTGGGCTTGGGCCAGAAATTTATTTATGGAAGAGTGGCCAGAAAAAAGCCATTGCTTAAAGAAAAAAAATATCAAACACATTTGGTGTTTGCCAAAAGGCATGTGGGAGATTCCCCAAACACATGGAAGAAGGTACTCTGGTCAGATGAGACTAAAACTGAGCTTTTTGGCCATCAAGGAAAATGCTACGTCTGGCGCAAACCCAACACCTCTCATCACCCCGAGAAAACCATCCCCATGGGGATGTTTTTCAGCAGCAGTGAATGGGAAACTGGTCAGAATTGAAGGAATGATGGATGGCGCTAAATACAGGGAAATCTGTGGTATGACTTAAAGATTGCTGTATACCATCGGAACCTATCCAACTTGAAGGAGCTGGAGCAGTTTTGCCTTGAAGAATGGGCAAAAATCCCAGTGGCTGGATGTGCCAAGCTTATAGAGACATACCCCAAGAAACATGCAGCTGTAATTGCTGCAAAAGGTGGCTCTACAAAGTATTGACTTTGGAGGGTTGAATAGTTATGCACGCTCAAGTTTTCTGTTTTTTTGTCTTATTTCTTGTTTGTTTCACAATAAAAATATTTTTTTAACTTTAAAGTGGTAGGCATGTTGTTTAAATCGAATGATACAAACCCCCAAAAAATCTATTTTAATTCCAGGTTGTAAGGCAACAAAATAGGAAAAATGCCAAGGGTGTGAATACTTTCGCAAGCCACTGTATATCAAAAGTGACATTAAGAAGCTCTGATTGGACATTGCTAGCCAGGGGAGCATGGTAGAGGGCCATTGCACTTGTAATGGTACCCCACATTACGCTACTGTAGATTAAAAGAGGTGCAGATTGCCTTGAAAAGAACAAGCTCTTGACTCTAGGGCTTAGACAGGTAGCCCAATTCTGATCTTTTTTTTTCTCTCTAATTGGTCTTTTGACCAATCAGATCACCTCTGTAAAAGAGCTGATGTGAAAAGATCTGATATGATTGGTCAAAAGACCAATTAGTGGAAAAAACATCAGAATTGGGCTGCCTGTCTAAACGGTTGTCTCTTGGAACCTGGCTGACAAACACTAGCCCACTCTAAGAAAAGCCACTGAAACTGCTGTTAATAGTAAGTAGGCCAAGTATTGACTATTTTCTGCCTTTAGTTCTTAGTGCCTAAATCCTGATGAAAGTTGTAACAGCACTTGCCATGCCACAGATACTCCTCATGGATGAGTTATTTGTAGCAGCTGGCTGGTTTTGGATGGGTGGAGGATGGGGAAACACGCCATTGCAATTTCAAACATGACTGTCCGTGACAGATGAGAGGTTGTCTTTTATGACAACAAGCAAAGTGGACTAACAATTAAAACAAGTTTATATTCTAAATATCTGTAGGCTATCTATGATGTTTACTTTAATACCAGGGGCTTCGCTTGTTGAGGGGGAGGGCAGGAGCTCCGGACGTAAAAGGTAAGAAGGTAGATCAGGACGCTGGAACTAGAGTAAAAAAAACTGATTTAAAATGGCATAATAATAAAGTAATGTGTAACCGGACTATGTAGGCTTATTAGGATTCTTTAAAAAAAACAGCTTTATCAGAGAGGTTGTGAACAGTTCAAACAAACATTTGTCTCTCGACCGGATATTGCATCACAAGTCGTGTCTGAATGCTGGGTCAGGTGACTTTAATTTTAAGGGTCCATAATAAACCATTTATAAATTGTGTGTTCAACATTTGTTAGTCATTACTCCCACATTTATAAACCATTTACCAATAATTAGTCAAGTATTTTGCAGTCTCTAATCCATAGTGAGTGCTATTTATACTTCTGAAATACTTTTGAAATTTTTTCAATGACTATTGTAATTTATCACAAAAACATTGGTAAACATTCCTGCAGTACCTGGTAAAATAATAAGCACACAACACAGATGTGTTTAAAGAAATATATACATGTGTGAATAACCTACAAACATTTACAAATGTGGGAGTAATGACTAATAAATGGTGAGCAAACGGTTTGTAAATACCTTATAAATGGTTTATTATGGACCCTTAAAATAACAGCCAGGTCACCGTGATACAAGTCAGTATTCGACATCCATCCATGTCTGAGGAACTCGGGAGATGACATTGAAACCGGCCACTAGGGGCAACAGTGAGCGCTGTTACCTTCAAGTAGGTTTTGGAGTTGGGTGTTGTGAATGGTGAATGGGGTAAGTATCTGCCTCTACTCCAAGGTTGCAAGTTTGAATCCAGTGATAGGAAGTTGTTTTTGAAATTTTTGTTTTAGCCTATCCCAAACCTTAACCCTTACATTGAACATTTTGAGTTAATGCCTGAACTTAACCCTGACCTTAAAAAAATTAATGCATAAACTTAACCTTAACCAAATTGACATTTGGAACAACTTCGAAATCTGGCATTTGTGAAATATGGATGAACATCTACAGTTGAAGTCGGAAGTTTATATACACTTAGGTTGGAGTCATTAAAACTCATTTTTCAACCACTCCACAAATTTCTTTTTAACAAAATATAGTTTTGGCAAGTTGGTTAGGACATCTACTTTGTGCATGACACAAGTAATTTTTCCAACAATTGTTTACAGACAGATTATTTCACTTATAATTCACTGTATCACAATTCCAGTGGGTCAGAAGTTTACATACACTAAGTTGACTGTGCCTTTAAACAGCTTGGAAAATTCCAGAAAAATGATGTCATGGCTTTAGAAGCTTCTGATTTGCTAATTGACATAATTTGAGTCAATTGGAGGTGTACCTGTGGATGTATTTCAAGGCCTACCTTCAAACTCAGTGCCTCTTCGCTTGACATCATTGGAAAATCAAAAGAAATCAGCCAAGACCTCAGAAAATTGTAGACCTCCACAAGTCTGGTTCATCCTTGGGAGCAAATTCCAAATACCTGAAGGTACCATGTTCAACTGTACAAACCATAGTACACAAGTATAAACACCATCAGACCACGCAGCCGTCATACCGCTCAGGAAGAAGACTCGTTCTGTCTCCTATTGATGAACGTACTTTGGTGCAAAAAGTACAAATCAATCCCAGAACAACAGCAAAGGACCTTGTGAAGATGCTGGAGGAAACAGGTACAAAAGTATCTATATCCACAGTAAAACGAGTCCTATATCGACATAACCTGAAAGGCCACTCAGCAAGGAAGAAGCCACTGCTCCAAAACCGCCATAAAAAAAGCCAGACTACGGTTTGCAACTGCACATGGGGACGAAGATCGTACTTTTGGGGGAAATGTCCTCTGGTCTGATGAAACAAAAATAGAACTGTTTGGCCATAATGACCATCGTTATGTTTGGAGGAAAAAAGGGGACGCTTGCAAGCCGAAGAACACCATCCCAAACGTGTAGCACGGGGGTGGCAGTATCATGTTGTGGGGGTGCTTTGCAGCAGGAGGGACTGGTGCACTTCACAAAATAGATGGCATCATGAGGGAGGGAAATTATGTGGATATATTGAAGCACATCTCAAGACATCAGTCAGGAATTTTGGTCGCAAATGGGTCTTCCAAATGGACAATGACCCCAAGCATACTTCCAAAGTTGTGGCAAAATGGCTTAAGGACAACAAAGTCAAGGTATTGGAGTGGCCATCACAAAGCCCTGACCTCAATCTTATATAACATTTGTGGGCAGAACTGAAAAAGCTTGTGCGAGCAAGGAGGCCTATTAACCTGATTCAGTTACACCAGCTCAGTCAGGAGGAATGGGCCCAAATTCACCCAACTTATTGTGGGAAGCTTGTGGAAGGCTACCCGTTTGACTCAAGTTAAACAATTTAAAGGCAATGCTACCAAATACTAATTGAGTGTATGTAAGCTTCTGACCCAATGGGAATGTGATGAAATAAATAAAAGCTGAAATAAATCACTCTCTACTACTATTCTGACATTTCACATTCTTAAAATAAAGTGGTGATCCTAACTGACCTAAGACAGGACATTTTTACTAGGATTAAATGTCAGGAATTGTGAAAAACTGAGTTTAAATGCATTGGCTAAGGTGTATGTAAACTTCCTACTTCGACTGTAATTCTGACATGAGACTTTGAAAATTGGATAGCAAAATAAAGTGTTACTGATCCTGTCTTACCCACCTTGCACTGTCTGCAATTTCTCCTGATAGTCCTCCAGTCTAGCGTGTGCAGCATGCACGTCTATGTGCGCACGACAAGCTAGCCTAAGCTACTTATTATTTTATCTTATTATTTTATTTTACAAGCTAGCCTAAGCTACTTATTATTTTATCTCCCATGATAATAATAAAATGTGTAGGGTTGCTGGTTCTTTAGCCTATACTGTACATTGATGATTTTCAGAAGGATAATATTGCAGGGATTTCAAGGTAGAGACACAGACCTTTGAGAGACAGATGTCAAAACATGTTGTGGTTTTAGGGTGGATATCTGCTCATTGTCTGATCCTGTGGTAAGTGCCAGAGATTTTGCTGTGGAATAAAACACAACAAAAGGTAATGATAGACTTGGTACCTCTCAGATAATGGTTGAGGCGGCTAGTGCCGGCTATTTTAGTGTGGCGAGGTCTTTAATAAAAAATTAATCAAAATAACGTTTTGAATGAAAATATGTCAGTCATTATTTGAATATGTTGGTAACCCGTTGTATAAAAGTGATAATGCCCTCGAAGCTGGTGTTTGGGGGATATAGCCTGAGACGAACACCTATATATCCTCCAAACACCGGCTTCCCAGGCATTATCACTTAATTGTACAAAAGCTGATGAATCGAACACTCTAAAAGTGTGAAAACATTTGATCCATTTTATTCCATGATAGTTACTGGTTGGAAATGGAATCTACACAGGACCTTCTAATCAGCAGGTTTGCATGGATGGGATTTTCAGCTTTCCACGGTGACATCACCATGCAGTAGACTAATTGGTTAATAGACCAATAACTAAGAGAGCTCCAAACCTCTCTGCCAATAACAGCCAGTTTTTAGTTTCTACCTCCCCACTCAGACCACTCCCAGACAGTCCTATCAACATTTTTAGCTTGAGCAATTTTTTCCCATTTTAATGTACATTTTCTCCCAGAGAGAGAAAGAGCCAGTGACATTGGATCTTTTACAAGACCACAGTAGGTCAAAGCAACTTCCCGTTAGGTTGGAATTAAGGTAGGCTGTGTGGTTGGTCTGATTTATGCACCAATGGTGGACTCAAGATCAAGGTCTAATTTTCGGCTTGGTAAAGGTGGATGGAAATATTGATTGTGCTAAATTATGATTGCGTTTGCAATGTGACATATACACTTTTCTACATGCAGGGCATTATTGCTTTATGATGCAGACATTTATAATTTGATTACATTTGATTACTTGACACACAGGGTAGTTAACTCAAAAACACAATTGTCAGGAATAACAGTCTTACAGACATATATAGACTGATTCAACACAATGTATATATTGCACAATGCTTTAGTCCACACAGCAGAGAAAATACATTACTTTGGCCAAATATGATGTCACAGGGTTACATTCCCCCTAGAGAATCTCTAATGGCATGCCTACTGAATTGCAGGAATTTTTTTTTTTGAAAGGGCATAAATCCTCTTAAAAACATTTTAAATTACATTGTAATTGGCAAAATGAAAGCATGATGCAATGAACATAAATGGTGCTGAGGGGACGGGCTATTACACTCCGACAGCATCAGCGTTTAGCCCTGCCACAGATTTTTACCAAAGAGGCTGTGGACATATGATAGAAATTTCAGAAGAAGCAAACCCCCACATTTCAAATGTCCTGTCCACAGCTCATGAGTAATTTTCAGAGGCATAAAAAAAACATTCACTCAGACAGGACACCTCAATAAACTTTCTGCCAAAGAAAAAAATGTATCCTCTTTTATCATCCACTACATCCATGTCACCCCACTCTGTCTTCAGGTGTTATCAAACCGGAAGGGAGATCCAGAAACTTTAATCCACAACTACAGTATTGACCTAGGTTTTTGTAAAGGATTAAATCATTTTGTGGACTGGGGAAGTTGTAAGACAGGGTATCCTTGTTACATTTTCAAATGAAAGACTCTCACTAGACTCTCAGTTGACACAATGGTCTGACTGGATACCCTCCACCCTTAGATTGCAGGCTCTTCCTTTGGCTTTCTGTCAATATACTATGTTCACTGTATAATAAAACAAGCCAGAATCACCCTTGCTGACCTAATGGGCTGTCAGCAATGTTACATTTTATGTTGAGCATGTACTGTGTTTTTCTATCACAGAATTTCATAATAAACTCGAGGAACAGAGGTAGAGAAGGGCTTTACAAGGAGGGAAAGCAGGGGATGAGAAAGAGACTACACAGATTATGACAAAATGTCTGAGATGCCTGAGAAGTAGGCCGTCCATCTTCTGATGCAGCCTGGAACACGTATACTGAGCTGTACAGCTAAGGGAACATTGTGTCTGAGGGTGTCTGAGGATACTGCCTGACTTTAAATAATTCCCCCATGCTCAGTCCTCTTGTCTCTGTATGACATGGAGAGATCGTGTGCCTGCTTGGTTAAGTAAAGACATTCTCCCATGAAATGGTGAGTTGTTCTCATTACACCAAAGAAACGTGTCTCAGGGATCAATTTAATCTGTATTGCTGACGTGTTACATATTACGTGATAGAAAGGTAATTTCCGATTGAGCCGACATATGCAGTGCTTACCATGATTGCGCTCTCCGCTAAACACGGGAACAATGCCTTTAAATTTCAATCACGCTGTGACCCGGAACATTCGCGATACGGATTGAATATAGACATTATTATAAAAACGGAAAACATGTACTGGAGTAGTGCTCCAGATATTGTGTCCAAAATGAGGGAAATATGTACTCTTTGAGATACTGCATAAATACAGCAATGCAGGTTGAACTGAATTGAGATCAAAGTCAAAGAAAGCTAATGTTCACAACTAAGTGTGGTATATGATTCCAGCAGGTGCCATATCAGGGTTGTAGTTGAATCACCAACATTGAAGTCCAGGTTTTCAAGACTCATGGAGATGTTCAAGTTCAAATTCATGTCATTACAATTATGAGCGAATGTTTGTATAGCATCAATACGTGGGTGTCCTCATATACTCACCTTTGATCAAGCATATGCATGTTCAGTAGTAGGGTAACGTGGGGTAAATAGCCCCCCGGGGTAACTGCCCCCTCTCCGCCATAATTCTCACAGAAACCACTTTATGACACGCATTTTTCTTTCCCTTGCTGCAACTACTCTTGCTCAACTAAACATTTTATCTGTCTCATCCAAAAAATATAGGTCACTCTAACAAAACGATTCTGATGTAAGTTGATCCCCCTTCATTGAGTTGCACAGTCATTTTTTGAGTTGCACAGTCATTTTTTATACTTTAGGATGATTTGGACATGATTTGGCACAAAAATGATTTAGCGGAACCTCGCATCAATATTAAAAATGCCATTTTGGTTCAATATTTCATTTATTTAATTAGAATTAGATACCTAGACTTCACTTTAATAAGAGTCAATTACTAAACATTTTCTAAATACAATTTATAAAACATTTTAACAGAATATTCGGGGGCCAACGTACCCCACTTTCTTTGTCATTAAATAACCACTTATTTCCCTTCATAGTTTGTTTACCTAAGCATGGCCATCATCCACATACATTTTAACCAAACTTTATTTCTTATTTTTTGCAATTGGACATTGTCTTAGTTACCCCACGTGAACCTACTGTAGATTAATAGAGGTGCAGGAATCTGCCTTGAAAATAACAAGTTATTGACTTTAGACAGGAAGCCCAATTCTGATTTTTTTCACTTCACCAGATCAGCTCTGAAAAAGATCTGATATGAAAAAATCTTATATGATAAGTCAATAGACCAATTAGTGAAAAAAAGATCAGAATTGGGCTGCTTGTCTAAACACAGCCTAATTTCCTTACCTGAGGGTAAGCATTAGCATCCACAAGACCGACAAGCCTACAGTGAGCAGTTCATGAATTCTAATTGAATTTAGCTTACATGAACAATGCTTTTGCACGTTGTCAGAAGAATGATAAAACTACATGTTAGAACATGTCTGATCTGTATCAAATCCAGATGAAATTGAGAAAAACTATGAGGACAGGAAGCTTGTAGGCCTATGCATGTAGTACATTGTATGCAATACCATACACCAGATAACGCAGACTACGGCTTTGTAATTTTTAGGTCCGGGCTGGGTAATATAAGGTATACCAGTATGGATCCACATACTGATATGGAGTTTTACAATACAGTCTATAACAATATTTTGATACATAATAAATGAAAAGTTCTACAAATTGGACTACATCACTGTCCGTTTTGTCCTAGTTTGAGTTTAAAACAATCAGAATGGAGAAAGCCCATTAAAACCGCTTAAAATGAATTTGTTTGCACCCTAGAATCAAGCATTACTCATAAAACATATTCAGAAACATAAAATACTGTCATACTGTCAAAAATGAAAAATATATTGCGATATATTTTGGCCTTATTGCCCAGCCCTAGTAATATTTGGCCTCAACTATTTCAGTGTAAGATTCCCTAAGTAAAAAATAGGAAGACTCTTCATTTACACAGCGGTTATAGAACACAGGAGGACAACAGTCTGAGCAAGTTAAAAATGAAGATACTCTTTTTTCATGATATTAAAAATGCTCATGAAAGCCATGGATGTCCACACGCAAATTTAAGTCACTGAAGACAAACAGACGCCTTACCATTACAAATAAAATGGGTTTGGAGGGAGGAGGCTGTCAACTTTATTTTGAAGATTCCAAAGAGAACAAACCACCAATAATGCAAAGTACATTGTCTATTGGCAGAGTCAGTTGCACAGGGTCACATAGAAGTGTACGTTTAATTGTAGTGACTCCCTTGTACTCGAAAAAGGGGGGCGACATGATTGAAGTGTAGCTGATTTGCTGTTGAACCTGCATTTGTAACCAACAATTCAAACTTAAATGTGACACAAACTATCTCCCCACAGTCATTCAAATATGGAACATACATAAGGATTGGTATAGGTCAACTCTTCTGTATGGTTTTCCCAACTCTCAGAGCATATTGCATTGCACTTTTTACAGGATATTCAATCTATTTCACAAAATATGCTGCTGTGCTATAGGTAGTACAAAGTTATGCAATAGTTTTATTTATAAAACATTGCTTAAGTACATAGGAATTATCTAATTTTATAAAAGGCTTGCAAGAAATGGCCCAGGGATGAGAAAGCAGATAGATCAAACAGTGCTGGTAAATGAAAGAATGGTTATCAGAGGCAATAGTGTTTGATGTTGTGAAATACTCCTCAATGGGAAATTGCAAACCCTTATCAAACAGTATTTGAGCAGCTCTTTGACAGGAGCATCTGTGCCCTTGGTCAAAACGATGCGTGGTAAACAACTCTCTGTTTGTTCCCCTCAGTCTCAAGCCAGAATCCCTTGCCTGCTAGCGAATGTTGAAGTCAGGCGGTGATATAATTAGTTATTAATCGCTGCCAACAAGTAGAAATGTCACCATTTCCAAAGTGGACAAGAGTCTCTAATTATTTCCAATTACCATGAAAGGAAAATGCCAAATATGTTTGTGATTTGTACAGATAAGAGGAAAATATACCATTGACACCTCCATGACACACAGCCCCAACAGACCACAGAAAGCACAGCAGTGAAAATCAATTTAATTACTCGTCTTTCATATCTGTCACTTTAAAACAACAACTGAAACAGTCAAAACCTGCAAAAAATAAACCATTAGACATTGTTGAGAGCTTTAAAAAGGCCAATTAGTACATAAAGAGCTCAAATTAGTGAAAGCATGCAAATACTACTATTGAATGACAGACTGTCCTCTATTCTGTTGAGCACGGGAATCAGAAAATAAAACGTACAGTAAAATGTTTTCCTATGATCAGGAAGTGTGAGAGAGACTGCTATGACGTTATTTCAGATCTCAAACAGGGAAAATTATATAACTGTCCAGATTGTTTTAGAATGACAAATGGCTTTATTACATCTTTACAGATCACCACTGTAGTAGGTTGTATATGGATGACATTGAAGGTCTGGTTGGATTTGGCACCTTGTAAGATACCTTATAAAATGCAGCAGCTAAAATGATGGGATACCATTATCACTTGTATTAGTAAGCTATAATAAAGCATTATTTACAGAAAAAAAACACAGAAATGCCACCCACTTGTCCTTTACAAACGCAACAAACATGGGTGTGGTTGGTAGCTGCTTCGTCTAAATTAGTTTAACATTGGTATTCTGTAGTATATGATTTTCAGGTTCTTAATAAATACCAGACAGAGGTATTTTTACTTCATTCAAATCAAAAGAGTTGACAAAGTCAGATAAAAACAATAAGTTATATCCTTTTTCTAAAGTATTTATAAAATTAAATACTTTGATACTGAAGCCTAACTAGCTGCATTTTATTTTTCCTTACACGCTGACTGAGAAAATGTAAGGGAGGACACCTCTACCAGCAATGATATTTGCTCCTCTTTCAGTGTTCAACAATCAAATTTCAAGTTCATAAAATGTACAACAAGTAAGGAGGAGTGACAGGTGTGCAGGATCGATGGAAATACAGTATGCCAGAAAAGAATGGCACTGTCTAAAGCCTTTGTACTTTTTTTCCTAGCAGGTAGCAACTGAGAAACCTTCCCCTGATACATTTTATATTACATTATGGTTTGAGGAGATATTGTATCTGGGACTTCTGTTATTTGTAAAAATGATACACAGTGTATACAAAACAAATTGTGTCTTGCATCAGCTGAATGTCTGTTGTATAACCTATGTGAAAACGGTAAGTGTATGTTTGGTGTGTACATTACCTTTTAGAAGAGTCATTTGTTTTTCCATATTGTTGGTTGTATTCATTTGGTTACTTTAGCCATGCAAAAGTCCACTGTCTGAGATTTTGTTTTTAGTCTAGGTCTAGGACACGTCAACATGAAGTCCTATACAGCCCTAGCAAAGGAACCCAACAGTGTGTGACAGACCAACAGACAAGTGAGTGACTACAGGCTTGTTTGAAGTTCAGTTCAGTCAAGCATTCTTTAACTGTGAGTGTCTACTCTGCAATTTAATCAAATCAGCCTATTGAACAAACATAACGGGGAAAAAAAGTTGCAGCAATGCTAATTCAGCTTATTAAAATCATTTATTGTGCTCCAGAAGAGTAATTACTATTTAACCAGAAAGAAAGACAAGTGACAAATAATCTACAATACAACTGCCATACCCACTCACATAGCGCCCTTTTCACAGACATTTTGCAAGAGAGATCACCCTTTTACAGATCTTAAAGATCTTCATAGATCTCAAAGATGTTGAGAAGCGTTTTATATAAAATGGCACTCGTTGCATTACATTCATTCACAATGCTTGACCCTCCTCTGTCCAAGCCTGGGTAACACAGGTTAGGCATGAGCCACATGGTCACATTACAGTTTCAGGTACCCCCTTCTTTCTTTTACCTTCTAGAAGTCCTGCATGAAAATTTGGAAAAGCTCTCCTTCACCACTGGCTCATACAATTTTAACACCACTCTGCGGGAGCTTGATGGAGAGAGAGTACAGTGAGCAGCAACTATCCATATTCATACCTAATTGAAAATGGGGGGTACACAGAGTGACCTGTTATGGGAGGGAAGCAGGATGGGAGTGGAGAGTAGTACAGGTTGGCTCATTTCTAACTCTGTTTACAATCCTGGGGGGGTTGTTCTGCATGGAAACATCCTGTTGAGGACTGGCTTATGCATGCTAAAGTAAGTGCTTCTTTAGCATTCTCCTCTCCTGCCAACTCTCCAATGTTACTTGATAATTTATCCGTAGTAGTGCAATTACATGTTTAATTCGCTGGGCGGTTCTCTCCCCCCAAGTGTCATTTCTCCAGTGAGGAGCCTTGTTAAGAGGTCACAGCACTGTAATACAGGCTGGTGAAACTGCTTGGGTGTTAGTTTTGGGACACGTGAAGGTTTTGTTATAATTTATGTTCACCTCCCCCAGAAAGCTACACCTTGTCTGCATCTCATTGTTTGGAAGTGTATGTTTTTACTTTGAATGACTGTAGAGCGCCAGTAAGTAAAGGAGACAGTGGAGCGCATGTCCAGGCTTTTATGACACAGGAAAATGGGAGTGGTATTATGTTTCTTACTATTTGAGGTCTTACTTGTGAGTCGTCTCTTACAACTGTATTTGTCGTCTCCACACTCTGCTTAAGTACAGCAGGCCTTTTGTCTGTTTAGAGATAACTATTTTCCCCTCAGCGGCTTCCTCCTTTAAGCTATTCACTCTGGGTTGTATTTGTATGACACATTATTACTCCCCTTGCCTGCGCTAGCTGGATGAGGGAAGTTGCACTCTAGCACTACGAGGGCAGGAACACTCACTGGGGCTGCCTAAGGGTTAGCGGGACAGTCATGGTAACATGCCGACAGGCATGTACAATGTGACACCAAGGCGTGTGTAAACCATGCTAAAGAAAAAGGAGAACTAAAAGTCCAGAAAATCTGATATGATACAGTACAGCATCTTCAGTAGAAAATAAAAAAAACAGAGGCAAATGGCATTTACTCTGTGAGAGACGAGGGTGATGGCAAATCGGTTCTACTACAGTGAGCAAGAATCTGACTGATCACTGTTCCCTGCCTGGGAGAGGTGTACCACGGGGGCTCCTGGATCTCTCTCTCTCTCTTTCTCTGTGTTGAGTTGCAGGGACGACAGGATGAGAGGACCCCCTAATCAACCATGTCAGCGGAGGGCCTCCTCGCTTCAATTACACATTTATACGCATTAATCTTTAAACAGCGCTACGGAACATACTCTATGAAAGGATAATAGGAGGAAAGAAAATCTATGCAGTCAAGAGGTTCTACTATTTCCTAGTCTTCACCTTCCCTTCTTCATAGCCCTGGGCACGCTTTGTGTTCAGGAATCATTCATACGAACCCCAACCCCCCCAAAAAAAAGAATCAACAGTGCAGGTAATTACTTTTCTACGTTAAAGTGGTCTTGAACTAGTCAAGAGTGGTGATAAGAAACCCAATATGTATAATAGCAAAGAACACTGATCCAAACTAAAAGAGTACAATGAAGGTCCCTCCATTGGGATCCCAAACAGCGAGTGATTCACCACTATCAAAAAGTTGTACCAACACAAATTGTACAAAACTAGTCCTTATACCCATGTTCACTCAAGCTATTGTGTATGTACTGTAGTTACCATAAGCCCACCCTCCCCTGCTGTCCCCAATTATGACCCATGACCTTCACCCACCTTGACCATTCCCAAAGTCCTGTGGGTTTATAAGCTAATCAGCAGTGTTCCTTCAAACTAATCCAATGGGGATGAAAAGTATTCTTAATTATGACTTAATCAGCAGAACAGCCATCAAGCAGATAAATTGTCATGCGCGTCGTGCTAAAAATGTCCAGTATCCTTTGTCCTCCAGCTCTCGGTATAGACAGCACTTGTGTGATGAAGCTGTATCTGCCAGAAAGCCAGTGGATCCCCCCCTTTTTGTTCTGCTGGCAGATTTGCGGTATTGACGCCCAAGAAGGACTTAAACAGCATTGGTGCTTTGTGTACATATCTAGATATGTAAATAGGTTCTATACAATAAAACTGTTCCCCAAAAATAAATTGATGAAAAGAATCCAAGACATTTAAAAAATGTCTACATTGTGCATATTCTTTAAGAGTTTTCCCCCTCTCTCTAGAGTTTTTGTCATATCTTACACTGCCTCTACTAGAGTAACACATGCCTAAATTGGTTAAGCGGCATCTCATCTTGGCTCCAGAAAGAGTAATCTATAGTTTGATGCCTCAGGAAAACAATATGTTTTCTTTCATTTACAAAGCGGCCCTGCTACTCCTCTGAGGTTCCACTGAGGTTTCTCTCTTTTCCATGATAACAGGATCAAGCAATCGTTTATAAAATTCCGAAGGCGATATCTATAGCTGGAAAAGTTGACCTTGTTTTGTTGCAATACCAGAAATAAAAATGATCCTTCTCTTTATTAATTTTTTCATTTGAAATATTTTTGTACTTTTAATCATATCTTCTTTTATATAAAATGAAATTCTTCTCCCGTCCCAGCAACATTCCTATATTCCTTTCATATATTCACAGGAGTAGAAGTTATTCCACATCCGTTTGATTCAGGCTGGGTGTGAGCTCTGGCGTGTGCTGAGTGTGTCAGCGTCTTTCCGGCCGGCTATACCCTGGTGGTGGAGTGTGAATGTGGGTGAGGCAGGGTGTTGTTCTGTCCACTACTGGTGAAGGTGTTGAAGTTGTGCAAGGACTGGCGGCCCTGCATGGTGTTGGGGATCATGGTGATCGTGTTTGGGGTCATGAGGGGGATGTCGTCAGGAGAGCGTCGCATGGCTAGTGTGTAGTCTGGCGGGCAGGCAGTTCTTAGAACCACCTTGTGTGGGTGCATGGCGTCACACTCGTGGTCCAGATCAGTGTGCTTCATCTGCAGGGACATGATCTCCTCCTCCTGCGTATGCGCCAGGTCGTTGGTCGTGTTGCGCTGGGGGCTGCAGCGCCGGTGAACGTCATGCCGCCGCTTGTCCTTCTTGTAGTAGAGCGCCGCAAAGGCCAGGATGTTGAGGAAGAGCAGCGAGGCGCCCACGGCAATGGTGACGCTCAGCTCTGTGGAGTAGTCCCTCTGGTCCACCAGGAAGGGCTGGTTCTGACTGTCCTGGGTCTCGGTGGGGAAGGGCGTTGGGTTAGGCCTCTTGGTGTTGACAGGGATCTTCTTTGGTGTCCTGGGGGTGACCTCTGGTGGGGGGACCTTGGTGGTGGTGGAGATGATCTGGGTGACCTCGTTCAGGCTGTGGAGGTGGGGCACCAGCTCCAGCCACAGGTTGACCTTGTTGGCTCGGTAGTGCTCCTTGACTCGGGGCTTCAGGCCTATGTGGAGGTACAGCTGGTCCTTCTGGTTGTAGCGCGTCCACGCCACCTCCTCGAAGCGGTTAGGCTTGGTGTGGATGAACTTGGTATCCTGGGGGACTGGCTGGTTGGGGTCACTGCAAGGGAAAGGGGGAACTTAGTATGAGTAAAGCACCACTACACAGCATGAGGAATGGAGCCTCATTCCAGCAGAACAAGCACCATTGTCTGGGAATGGCATATAATTGGAACACATCAAAGTGGCTAAATGCATTGTGGAAGCATAAATATCATAGGTGCCGTGTTAAATATTAATTTACTGTTATATACAGTACCAGTCAAAAGTTTGGACACACCTACTCATTCAAGGGTTTTTCTTTATTTTTTACTATTTTCAACAACATCAACACTATGAAATAACACATATGGAATCATGTAGTAACCAAAAAACAAATCAAAATATATTTCATATTTGAGATTCTTCAAAGTAGCCAGCCTTTGCTTTGATGACAGCATTACACACTCTTGGCATTCTCTCAACCAGCATTACCTGGAATGATTTTCCAACCGTTTTGAAGGAGTTCCCACATATGCTGAGCATGTCACACCCTTAACTGTTTCAACTGTCTTTGTTCTTGTCTCCACCCCCCTCCAGGTGTCGCCCATCTTCCTCATTATCCCCAGTGTATTTTAACTCTGTCTGTTGCCAATTCGTCTATTCAAGCTTATCAGCATGTTTTTCTGTGCTCCTGTTTTCCTAGTCCTCCCGGTTCTGACCTGTTCTGCCTGCCCACACTGAGCCCGCCTGCCTGACCATTTAGCCTGCCGTGACCTCGAGCCTGCCTGCCCTGCCTGCCTACTGTACCTTTCGGACTCTGACCTGGTTTACGAACTTCTGCCTGTCCCCAACCTGCCCATCGCCTGCTCCTTGTATTTAAATAAATATCAGAGACTCAAACCATCTGCCTACCCTGTCTGCATCTGGGTCTCGCCCTGTGTCGTTATTGTATGAACTGGCCATTACTGACCCAGCAGACTCGGACCAGCTCCACAACGCTGTCGCCTTGCAGGGAGCCACCATTGAAAAACATGAGGCGCTACTTCAGAGCCTTATGAAAGGTCTCCATGCGCTGTCGGGATGCCATGACCAGGGTTTCTAAATGTTACCAGAGCAATTCCGTGGACTATCTATCAGGCAGCACGCCACAACGGAGACCTCCCGGACTCTCAGTAATTCCCCTGCCAGTGATGACTTTGTACAGCCTACCCCGGCTTCCCGGAAACCCCGCTTACATCCTCTTGAGCGCTATGTTGGGGACCCTGGAACCTGCCAGGCGGTTCTTTCCCAGTGCTCCCTCATTTTTGTGCTGCAGCCCTCACCATTCGAGAATAGCGTATCTTATAACGCTCATTTCTGGTAGGGCGCTCTCCTGGGCTATGGCGGTTTGGGAGCAACAGTCCGCCATTTGCCTTCGTTTAGAGGATTTCATGGAGGAGGTGAAGAAGGTATGAGGTTCTCCGTTGTCTGGGAGAGAGGCGGACCGAAAGCTACTTCGACTACGTCAAGAACCCCGTAGTGTGGCAGACTACGCAGTAGACTTTCGCACGTTGGCCGCCAAGAGTGCCTGGAACCCGGAGTCTCTGTTCGATACCTTTCTTCATGGACTATCCAAGGAGATTAAAGACGAGCTCGCTGCTCGGGAGTTACCCCTGGACCTCGACTCCCTCATAGTTTTAACCATAAGGATTGATGGACGTCTACGGGAGTGCAGGAGGGAGAGGTCTGTTTTCGTCCACACCTGTTCGTCCACGGCTGCCGGCTCGCCCCTGAAGAACCCCGGAAGTCCCTGATGCCTGCATGTCCGAGAGGATCCGAAGTCACCCGAGTCCCCTCTGGAATCATCGGGAACGTGCGGATCATTTTCTACAGCGCTTACGCAACGTGGCAGAGCTAGATTGTCGCCTCAGAAACGACTACAGAGGCTTAACTCCAACAGTTTCCTGTATTGTGGTGCTACAGGGCATTACAAATCTACCTGTCCAGTAAAGTGACCAGACTCATCAGCTAGGTAAGAGTACCATGGTGAGCTATACCATGAGTTTTCTAACTCACATTACTCGTACTCTCTTCCATGTTATCCTGCTGTGGGGTGACCTGTCTAAACATCCATTTTTGGTGTGGACCGACCATAAGAATCTAGAATATCTTCGCACCACCAAGCGCCTTAATCCTTGGCAGGCCCGTTGGGCCCTGTTATTCACCAGGTTCAACTTCACCATTTCCTACCGCCCAGGGTCCAAGAATGTGAAGCCGGACGCTCTCTCTCACCTGTATAGCTCCGCTGCTACACCGCCTAACTCTGAGACCATCCTCCCTACCTCATGTCTGGCAGCTACAGTTGTCTGTGGAATCGAGAGCCTGGGTCGCAAGGCACAACATTCCCAGCCAGACCCTGGGGGGGGGCCCCGGCTAACCGAATGTTTGTCCCTGATTCGGCCCGAGCTCAGGTCCTGGAATGGGCTCGTTCCTCCAAGCTCACCTTCAATCCCGGCTCCCGTCTAACTCTGGCCTTCCTCCGACAACGCTTCTGTTGGCCTACTATGGTTCTTGACGTCTCAGCATTCGTCGCCGCATGCACAGTATGTGCTCAGAACAAGATTGCGCGGCAAGCTCAAGACCTGGAGACTGCGCTTAGGTGCCTCGTCTCAACCAACCCCAACACCTGGAGCCGGCAACTTGTGTGGGTGGAGTACACCCGGAACACTCTTCCCTGCACAGTCACTGGGTTTTCGCCCTCCGAGTGCTCCATGGGATATCAGTCTCCGCTCTTCCCAGAGCAAGAAGAAGAGGTCAACATACCCTCGGCCCCGATGTTCGTCTGCCGCTGTCGGCGTACCTGGAAGAGAGCTCAGTCTGCTCTTCTCAAGGCCACCTCCAGGTATCGTTGACAAGCGTACCGCCACGGGTCTCCGGCTCCCCGCTATCGTCTCGGGCAGAAGGTATGGCTGTCTACGCGGGACCTGCCCCTCTGGGTGGAGTCCTGTAAACCCTCGCTTTATTGGTCCTTTAACCATCTCCTTAGTTCCACTGCTGTCCATCTTCTGTTGCCCCGTACCCTCCGTATACATCCCACTTTTCACGTGTCCAGGATTAAGCCCTTGTCTCACTGTCCTTTGTCTCCTGTTTCCAGGCCCACTCCTCCTCCCAGTCTCATCAAGGTCCATCCGGCATACACAGTGAGACACCTCCTGAGGGTTCAACCTTGGGGCAGGAGTTTCCAGTACCTGGTTGACTGGGAGGGTTATGGCCCGGAGGAAAGGTGCTGGGTCCCCGCTAAGGACGTCTTGGATCCGGCCCACATAGCCAACTTTCACCGCCAATACCCCGGTCAACCATGGTAGGACGCCTGTCACACCCTGATTTGTTTCACCTGTCTTTGTGCTTGTCTCCACCCCCCTCCAGGTGTTGCCCATCTTCCTCATTATCCCCAGTGTATTTTTACCTGTGTTCTCTGTTTGTCTGTTGCCAGTTCGTCTTGTCTTGTCAAGCCTACCAGCGTGTTTTTCCGTGCTCCTGTTTTCCTAGTCTCTGTTTATCTAGCCCCTCTGGTTCTGACCCGTTCTGCCTGCCCACACTGAGCCCGCCTGCCTGACCATTCAGCCTGCCTTGACTTCGAGCCTGCCTGCCGCCACTGTACCTTTCGGACGCTGACCTGGTTTATGAACTTCTGCCTGTCCCGACCTGCTCAATGCCTGCCCCTTGTTTTTCAATAAATATCAGCGACTCGAACCATCTGCCTCCTGTGCCTGCATCTGGGTCTCGCCCTGTGTCATGGTTGGGTCATTGTCCTGTTAGAGGTGGTTGGGTCATTGTCCTGTTGAAAAACAAATTATAGTTCCACTAAGAGCAAACCAGATGGGACGGCGTATCACTGCATAATGCTGTGGTAGCCATGCTGGTTAAGTGTGCCTTGAATTCCAAATAAATCACAGACAGTGTCATCAGTAAAGCACCCTCACACCATCACATCTCCTCCTCCATGCTTCACTGTGGGAACCACACATGTGGAGATCATCCATTCACCTACTCTGCGTCTCACAAAGACACAGCGGTTGGAACCAAAATCAGACCAAAGGACAGATTTCCACCGGTCTAATGTCCATTGCTCGTGTTTCTTGGCCCAAGCAAGTCTCTTCTTCTTATTGGTGTCCTCTAGTAGTGGATTCTTTGCAGCAATTCGACCATGAAGGCCTAATTTCACGCAATCTCATCTGAACAGTTGATGTTGAGATGTGTCTGCTACTTGAACTCTGTGAAGCATTTATTTGGGCTGCAATTTCTGAGGCTGGTAACTCTAATGAACTTATCCTCTGCAGCAGAGATAACTCTGGGTCTTCCTTTTCTGTGGCGGTTCTTATGAGAACCAGTTTCATCATAGCGCTTCATGGTTTGTGTGACGGCACTTGAAGAAACTTTCAAAGTTTTTGAAATGTTCCGCATTGACTGACCTTCATGATTGGCTCAAATGCATGAAGGAAAGAAATTCTACAAATTAACTTTTAACACCTGCTAATTGAAATGCATTCCAGGTGACTTCAACTTCATGAAGCTGGTTGAGAGAATGCCAAGAGTGTGCAAAGTTGTCATCAAGGCAAAGGGTGGCTACTTTGAAGAATCTCAAATATAAAATATATTTTGATTTGTTTAACACTTTTTTGGTTACTACATGATTCCATATGTGTTATTTCAAAGTGTTGATGTCATCACTATTATTCTACAATGTAGAAAATAGTAAAAATAAAGAAAAACTCTTGAATGAGTAGGTGTGTCCAAACTTTTGACTGGTACTGTATGTACTGTAGATCAATAGTATCCCGATGGTCCCGTTGGGCTATTTGGCTGCAGAGGGAAAAAGCCATTGTCCCCCATTATGCAAAGAAATTATAATATTACTTACATGACTACAGTACATGCTTAAAGGCAATCCAAAAAAGGATTCAAATGTTTTCCTTTCGAGAATTGCACTCTCATGGAAACTGTCATTTGTCATTAATTAACACCATGTTAAAGAATATTGAATGAGACAACGATACACATTGATATCCTGTCCAAGTTTTAAAAACAGAAAAATGAACACAAACAAAATAGTGCTCAATTCATTAACTAGAGAAATGTGTAAGTATGACACACATGCGCACACATTCGCAACATTTTAAAATAGGTTTCAATATCGCACGTACCCAGTTTTGGCAAAATTAGTCCAGTAGGTCATCACCACAGCGCTGAGCATGACGTCGTTCTTGGAGAAGTTACAGGGGAACAGCTCTGTGGGGCCAATCATGGGCAGGCCAAACACATAGGGGATCTCATCGCCGTGGGAAGCGTCTGCCCAAGGGGGCACCTGGTCTGTCTGGCAGTGGTGGTAGAAGGCATAGAAGTACGTTGGCGACCCAAAGCTGGAGTGAAGGTCTGCTGTGGCCACAGCCGGAGCCACCCACTGGTGATCAGTGAACAGGGCTAGTAGGGTCTTCCTCCTGGTCTCTGGGTTGTGTCTATCAGCCCAGTCCGTGTACATGAATTTTATGGTCTCCCGCAGAATGTCCTTTCCCTCCGGGTAACCGTACAGGTCATCCACGAAGCTGGACACGGCGTAGTCAAAATCATTGGCCTGGACGCCGTTCTCGTTGTCTACGATAAGCTCCACAAACTTCAGGCCCTCGCCCTGGTTGACTCCCAGCATGATGTCATAGTTGAGGAACTCGCCCTGCTCCATAAGGATCTGGGGGTCATCTGGGATGACGTCACCATCGATAACAGGCCCGAAGGCGATGTGGTACCGTGCAGGCTGGATGTCCTGATCCACCAGCTCCTTGTAGTGCTTCTTCTGCAGACACTCCACCAGGTCCACCGTGTCTTTCAGGTTGCAGCCCACTTTCTTGGCCAACATGCGAGCATACTTAGCAGGCTGGAAGCTGACGGCCCAGCTGGACAACGCAGTTCCACTCTGTGCTATAGCTCTCTGGAAAAGTCCTGCAGAGAGACAAGATAGAAGCCCACCAGAGTGAGAAAACGCCTCATAGAATCACAATGCATTACACACATGACATACATCTTCCCCTGAAACTATGTCATGACTTAACACATATAAATGTAGTGTGATGTGTATTCACACTTAAATCAAAAAGTGCCCTTGAACAGTATATAATTTTCATAATTTCACTGATAAACAGCCTACTTTTACTATAAAAGTTGAATACCTTTTTATATTGATTACTTTGCTGATATTGATGCAGCTATTAAATTTTATGGCAATAGACACAACTCTCTTCAAAACCTTAAAAATGTAAAAGTCAATTTGTCTGGATTAGTTTATTGCTGGAAGATCAGAGGGAAACATGTATTTATTGCCTTGACAGACATCTGCATTGCTAGCAGTGATTAGTGCTTTACAAACAGACAGACTTGCTATTTCAGAGTTTGTTTGCCAAGGTTTGTAGACAAACATGTTACGCCATTTTACACAGGAATTATCACGATATTACATAATAATACAAACTCATACTATACTGTATACTAGTGCTTTTATAATGAACTACCAATGTGCCTTATCATAAAACATTTTCTGTATCATCTTCTCACACAGGGTGCACAGTGCTCATTAAAACTTGCTGTCATAATATATGATGTGATCAAACACATGTGACACACACCACACAAGCCAGGTACTGTAGGAAGACACCATGTAGTGTGGGATGATAAGGAATGAGATAGAGAAAGAGAGAGAGGTAAAGAGAGGTAACTAGTCTGTGTTACCAATCAATATATCACATGTATTTTATGTAATACGGGCGGCAGGTAGCCTAGTGGTTAGAGCGTTGGACTTGTAACCGGAGGGTTGCAAGTTCGAATCCCCGAGCTGACAAGGGAAAAATCTGTCGTTCTGCCCCTGAACAAGGCAGTTAACCCACTGTTCCCGGGCGCCAAGACGTGGAAGTCGATTAAGGCAGCCCCGCACCTCTCTGATTCAGAGGGGTTGGGTTAAATGCGGAAGACACATTTCGGTTGAAGGCATTCGGTTGTACAACTGACTAATAATGGTGACTTTGACTTTTTTTGACTTTGTAAACATGTATTTTTACCATTCTAATAAGTTAACAACGAAAACTTGGATTTAACTATAAACATTTTCAAACATGTTGATATGAAATCTTTTGATCTAACCCACACATGTACATTCAGAAGAAGACGGAAATTAAGCACATTCAGATTACGGTGCAATGTGATTCCTTAAGGTGATTAGTTTACGAGTGAGTTTAAGGTCGCCTAGGCAGAGAGCTCCTGTACATTTTGTCAATATTTGTATAATTAATACATTTTTAGGATTTTTCCCTGCAAACCTTTTGTTTTAAAAATGAACAATTAATATAGCTAATTAATATAATTTGTTTGTTTGGCTAGCTAGCTAATGTAAACTGGCTAGCTGGTAATTGTTTTGTTTCGAATGCCAGCCATCAAGCACTTTGAAAAGAAGGTTGATGACATCCGCTCCTCATTCACTCAGCCTATTGAGTCCACTGGTCCCACTCACACAGAACAACCCTATGCCTTGACCACTTTCTTCCCTTTCTCTCCAGATGAAATCATGCGACTAGTGAGGTCCGGCTGCCAGACAATCTGCACGCTCAACCCCATCTCCTTCTCCAGACCTTCTCCCATTCCTCACTTCCCCTATCAACTCATGCCTGACCACTTGCTGTGTCCCTTCTGACTTCAAAATGGCCTGAGCCGCTCCCCTCCTCAAGAAACCAACAATTGACAAGTCAAAAACTATAGACGTGTATTACTTCTTTCTTTTCTTTTCAAAACACTTGAGTGTGCTGTCTCTGACCAACTCTCTCACTATCTCTCTCAAAACGATCTTCTTGACCCTAACCAGCTTCAAGATGGGTCACTCAACCGAGACTGCTCTTCTCTGTGTCACGGGGGCTCTCTGAACTGCCAAAGCTGACTCTCCTCTGTTCTCATCCTACTAGATCTATCTGCTGCCTTTGACACTGAGGACCATCAGATCCTCCAATCCACCCTCTCAAGGCTGGGCATCTCA
The DNA here is from genome assembly GCA_030435695.1 of Brachymystax lenok tsinlingensis. Taxonomy (NCBI): domain Eukaryota; kingdom Metazoa; phylum Chordata; class Actinopteri; order Salmoniformes; family Salmonidae; genus Brachymystax; species Brachymystax lenok. Next base: position 23,299,666 of record CM059790.1, on the reverse strand, counting down.
GGCTCTACCAGGTGACATGGAGAGGATCTGTGTCTGCACCACATACTCTCACTACTGGTGTCCCCCAGGGCTCATTTCTAGGCACCCTCGGCTCCATCATATATATCCTCACATGGTCTCTCCTATCATTGCTGTGTGGATGACACAACTACTTTTCTCCTTCTCTCCTTCTGACACCCAGGTGGCGACACGCATCTCTGCGTACCTGGCAGATATATCAGCTTGGATGTCAGCCCACCACCTCAAGCTCAACAAGACTCTTCCTCCAGGGGAAGGCCTGCCCGCTCCAAGACCTCTCCATCACGGTTGACAACTCCACGGTGTCCCCCTCCCAGAGTGCAAATAACCTTGGCTTGACCCTGGACTGTTAACACCCTGTCGTTCTCTGAAAACATCAAAGCAGTGACTCACTCCTGCAGGTTCAAGCTCTACAACATCAATAGAGGCGCAGGTCCTAATCCAGACACTTGTCATCTCCCATCTGGACTACTGCAACTCACTGTTGGCTGGACTACTGCAACTCACTGTTGGCTGGGCTCCCCGCTTGTGTCATCAAACCCCTGCAACTTATCCAGAACGGTGCAGCCTGGTGTTCAACCTTCCCAAGTTCTCCCATGTCACCACGCTCCTCCACACACTCCACTAGCTTCCAGTCGAAGCTCGTATCCACTACAAGACCATGGTACTTGCCTATAGAGCAGGTGCACCTCCCTACCTTCAGGCTCAAACCCTACACCCCAACCAGAGCACTCAATTCTGACACCTCTGGTCTCTTAGCCCTTCCACCCCTACGAGAGGGCAGCTCCCACTCAGCCCAGTCCAAGCTGTTCTCTGTCCTGGCACCCCAATGGTGGAACCAGCTTCTCTCTGAAGCTAGGACAGCAGAGTCCCTGCCCATCTTCTGAAAACATCTGAAATACTACCTCTTCAAAGAGTATCTTAAATAATTCCACAGCATACCCACTTGCACCCACCCCCACACACACACACACTTGACTGGCCCCACACACACACACTTCACCCCCAGCTCCGACTTTGATGATAGCGACCTTATTGAGGAAAATGTTTTACTTACTATGACTGTGATATGTGGTTGTCCCATCTAGCTATCTTAAGATGACTGCACTAACTGGAAGTTGGTCTTGATAAGAGTGTCTGCTAAATAACTAAAATGTAAATGTAAAATGTGTGTCCAGAGGTTGAGGATGGAGAGAAGCCCGAAAGCAAGACGGCTGAGGTGTGCAGTGATGAGGATCCTAAGGCGTACTAAGTTACAAGGCTACTTTTTAATTATCATTGAAATGTGGTGTGATTTCTGGCTCAACGTGACTGCTGTAGCCTCACCAAAGTGGGTGCTTCCTTTTGGTAGTAGTGAAGCCTAGCTACACCTGCTACAGAGTCCATGAACTGGAGAAGCCACACTGACAGCAAGGACGGCGAGACACCTTAATGACACCGTATTGCCTGCCTGCCCACAAACTTGCTCTCCCCCTTTGACCACCTCCCTCCGATGACCACTCAAGCCATGAACTTTCCAAACCTCTCATGACCTTCCATCTCATGATGTTGTTGTTGTCGTTTTCTAAATTGCTTGTATTTTTTGTGTTGCTTTAAAGCACTTTGAAATAATGTATGTAATGAATAGCTCTATAAATTATTATAATAATAATTATTATGTGTATCTCAATATACACTGGCAATTGTTACAAAGTTGTAGGAGCAAAGCCCTCAGAGACCCTGTTGTGATGGCTCAGAGGAATACATAGAAAATGATCATATATCACTGTGATATCAAATCTTGTTTGATGTAAAAGTGTTGTCATTCACCTGCATTGGCAGCAGTGACTAGGATTTGTTGTACTGCGTCTGAATGGTGTTTCATACGGTGGTATGAATAGTACTACATTGTACGGAATTAATCTCTGAAGACAATCAGATTAGAGGAAGCAATACACTGACATGGTAACATTTACTGGGGCTCCCTGGGAACGTGGATTAGGAGATGAGAGAGTGATACAGTCAAAATAAAGTGGGGCTGTGTGTGGTATTCTGGTATGGAATACCATCAGATTCTACAGTAGATATGGTCACCGCTTTAGTCAACTTTAACCTTCTCCCTGGGTTAGTAAACCTTCAAGAGTTTTACACAATATAAGGTCCAGTGGCATGTCAAATCACATAATCAAAAGCACCCTTATACCGCCATTCCAGAACAAAATACCCACATCAACTCAAATCACACAGTAATGAAGGTGGCATGCGACACCGAAAATTTACAAAAGTTGCAACCTCTGCATTATACCTTTGGTTGAATTGCTCCAACGGTTACCTTCAGAATAATGGGACAGGGTCAGGAGGTTAACACAGGAGGCGCCAGCCCCTGATCCAAAAACAGTTATTCGTAAAGGGTCACCACCAAAGAAAGCAATATTCTCGCTAGTCCAGCGCAGAGCTTGGATCAGATCAAGGAGTCCGTAGTTTCCCTTGGAAGCTTGGTCCCCTGTGCTTAAGAAACCTGGAAGACAGAGAGAACAAAACAGAGAACAGATCAATAACCTGGGCTGTCTTGGAGGTATGAACACAGAGCTACCAAATATTTTTAACTAACCCAAGATAGACCACAGCCTGTCATTTCCAATGGGAGCAAATTAATCATAGTGGTTAGAACAAGCAAGGAGGTGGGCAGAGCCAAGCATGAGCTAGTGAGAGATATTTCTATTAGGGAACGCCTACTCTGTGAAGTGTGCGTTTGCAATAACTACATTTGCCTTTGCACTCCTTCTAAACAATGCAGTTTTTTAAAACTTTGGCAAAGGGGAAAGTACAACAATTTGCCCACTGTATTCATAACAGATTCTAGTTTTGGAAACAGAAAACTGTATTGAGATCAAATGTTTAATCGTTGAGAAAATTTGCAGAATATTCACCAAATCCATCTTCTCCCACTGCCGGTCACTGGGCTTCCTCTCACCCCCATATGTGACCCGTCTCATCTAGGCGTATGTCGCACATCACTACTTCACAAGAGAGGCATTTGAATGTCTATTTTTTTATTATTCTTTTGGGCCGAAATGCCTTCAGGAATTTGCATGTGCCTTAATAACAAATTTGTATTCCATCTGTAAATACGAATAAAAAATAATAATTACGAGCCTAGTTGGTTTACCCTGGGAAAAAGTCAGGAACCTTCCCTCTAGCCATGATTGGCTGAGATAATGGATGGGCTGGACATGCCAGGAGATGAGTTTGGATTGGTCTGCCATGTAGCGTGCTTCTGTCTATAACGTTAGCTGCTCAGTATGTGTTGATAATCTTTTGTACCGCATCTTTTTAAAAGATATAACATTAACCAACGAGAACTACAAAAGTTTTCCTACTTTTCTCACTAACATTGATGCCCGGAATTTATAAGGCGCTAAACTCATCAGTTGAAAAAAGTTGTGATGGGCTACTTTCTGCACATGTCATAGTAAGTGTGAACCGGAGTGACTTGAAACAATGCTGGCCAAACAAGATGTAGCTACAAACATAACAGAGTTAAATGGTTCCAGTCTGCCGTTAAGTGTTCATCCATGTATACGGGTAAGAGTCTAGCTACATTTTCAGATATTATACGTTTCTAATTTTGTCAAAAGTCGTTTCTTATTGCAAGTTAAAGCTTACTGTTCGCTAGCTAGCAAATGTTAGCTTGCTGGCTTGTAAGATATCATTATGTGTATGATCTGTGTAATAATAATATTTGAATGTGAAGGCCATTTGCATTCCTAGTTATAGCCTTATGTTCGCTAGCTAGCTAACATTGAACCTAGTTGGTTAGTTTTAACTACCTGTTTATTCATACTACAGCTATGACAATCAGTTTGTATTGGTAGTAGTATGAGTTGAGATTATGCCGGTTCATTGTTTAGTTAGCTAGCTACATGTCTAAACAAAAGACTCCACTGCGCCAGATGATTACATAGCCCATCAAGTTAGGCAGGTGTGTCTGGGGGTGATTAGAACCATATATTGTATTTCATGAACATGTGTACATGTCTAGACAATAGTGACCCATCCACTTGGCTAATGTGGCTGGGTGGTGGTTTTAACATTTGTTTCACATGACCCATCAATTTAGACAAGTGTGTCTGGGTAAGCGTCATCTAATAATTATCTGGACACTTTTTTATATTTCTACTATGCAACTATGCAAGTAACCATTTCACTGTACCGTTTACACCTTCTGTATCCTGTGCATGTGGCTTAAGAGGGTGTGAACGATGCTGAATTGGTGTAGACAAAGAAGGGCACTCCAGTAGGTGTACCAAAACATTCAACGGCCCAAAAAAGTGGGGTTACAAGTTGATCAACTTTCAAAGCAGAATTACTTACCCATTGTTCCTCAACTGCAGTGTATAATATCTCATTTTCTATCTCTGAGTCTCTACTTTTATCCAATGTAAAAAACACAATTTCAAATTTTGCTACATGGGACCAAATTCAGATGGTGGGTCACATATTTGGTGAGTGGAAACGCCAACCGGATGCTTTACATTTACACATCCGGTGAAATATCTGTCTCATTGTTCTGTGGCGCTACTGTTCATTCCTATGCAAACACTGATTATATCTTTGCATATTTTACAGAAGTTTATAATGTAGTCAAAACTTAGCAAAAAACTCCATGTAAAGTTAATGAGAGAGAAAGCTAAATTGTATATGTATTTTTAAGGTATTTCATAGTGTTTGATGATTAAACATCTAATTGAGTCTACCTGGAAATGACTCACAATAGACTCATTACGCACAGCACAGTCTTACATGCAAAACCAACAAGCTAATACTTTTGGCAATAAAACTGGATTATTACTCCAAAGAGTCAACTTAGCGGACGCTACGCTAAATATATTTTGGAAATCCAATTTTGAGGTAGACTGATATAATTCATACTAGAGGTCGAGCGATTATGATTTTTCAACGCCGATACCGATTATTGGAGGACCAAAAAAAGCCGATACCGATTAATCTGCCGATTTTTATATATACATATGTAATAATGACAATTACAACAATACTGAATGAACAATTAACACTTATTTTAACTTAATATAATACATCAACAAAATCAATTTAGTCTCAAATAAATAATAAAACATGTTCAATTTGGTTTAAATAATGTAAAAACACAGTGTTGGAGAAGAAAGTAAAAGTGCAATATGTGCCATGTAAAAGAGCTAACGTTTAAGTTCTTTGCTCAGAACATGAGAACATATGAAAGCTGGTGGTTCCTTTTCAATATTCCCAGTTAAGAAGTTTTAGGTTGTAGTTATTATAGGACTATTTCTCTCTATACCATTTGTATTTCATAGACCTTTGACTATTGGATGTTCTTATAGGCACTATAGTATTGCCAGCCTAATCTCGGGAGTTGATAGGCTTGAAGTCATAAACAGCGCTGTGCTTCAAGCATTGCGAAGAGCTGCTGGCAAACGCCAGGAAAGTGCTGTTTGAATGAATGCTTACGAGCCTGCTGCTGCCTACCACCGCTCAGTCAGACTGCTCTATTAATAAATATCAAATCATAGACTTAATTATAATATAATAAACACACAGAAATACGAGCCTTAGGTCATTAATATGGTCAAATCCGGGAAACTATCATTTCAAAACCAAAATGTTTATTCTTTCAGTGTCGAACAAGTGGCAACCCTAAGTCTAAATATTGCTGTTACATTGCACAACCTTCAATGTTATGTCATAATTATGTAAAATATCTGGCAAATTAATTAAGGTCTTTGTTAGGAAGAAATGGTCTTCACACAGTCTGCAACGAGCCAGGCGACTCTGCTTACACTGAAAGCAAGAGAAGTGACACAATTTCAGGCACCGCATTGATTACATGCAACGCAGGACAAGCTAGTTAAACGAGTAATATCATCAACCATGTGTAGTTAACTAGTGATTATGTTAAGATTGATTGTTTTTTATGAGATAAATTTAAAGCTAGCTAGCAACTTACCATGGCTCCTTGCTGCCTGCACTCGCGTAACAGGTGGTCAGCTTGCAACGCAGTTTCCTCGTGGATTGCAATATAATCGGCCATAATCAGCATCCAAAAATGCAGATTACGATTGTCATGAAAACTTGAAATCGGACATAATTAATCGGCCATTACGATTAATCAGTCGACCTCTAATCCATACCCCATGAAAAATACACTATGGATAAAATAATTCAAATAAGTCTCAGCTGCAGGCCTGCAAATGGAAAATCTTTAAGAATGCATCATTTGGAGTCATACCATGTCATATAGGCCTACAGCATTAAGTATGAACCGTATGTTACCATAGAAACACATTGAAGATGTAGAAAATCAAAGCATTCCAAAAATATTGTGATTTATATTTCTGAAGACATAGCTAGTTAGTTATATAATGTATCATATATGATGCTCTAGCTTACTAAAGAATTCAGAGAATGGCTTGCTGTCACATCAAGATCCCACACTATTGCCCCGACACTGTTATAGTAAAGACGTTATGTATGCTATATGAATGCAAGATTTGGTTCTGGGTGCCAAGATTAGTATCAAAAGAAACACAGAAGCCTAATACCAGTTAGTAACTTCTAGTTACTTATGGTGTATGACTTCAACAAGTCCTCTGAGTGTTGTGATAGCAGCAAGGCCCGGATCAATTATAGGGAGAATCATAATTTATCTGCTGTCTCATTCTGGGCCTATCCCACATAGTTCTGTCCAATTAGGGACTTGTAACACTGAAGATCAATGTGTACCCATATATAAAAGATGGCATCTGTGAAATATATCTGATTAAGTCCATGCATCCCAAAAGAGCAACAGTGGAGCCATTTAATGGCAGTCCCTACTCCCTTACTCTCTGTTTTCCATGCTAAAAGGTCCATTACCTGGGAAATCATCCTGGGAGTGCTTTCCCCTCTAACCCTGAGATATATTTCCTTTTATGGTTCATTTTCAATTCACAACTTTCTCTTTCTTATCAAGGTTTATGTTGCTTACCATCGTCTATAGAACTATGCAGCGTCGATATAGGTTGTTATGAGAAAATTACCAAATAGACCAATTCAACAGACACAAAGTATCAAAATGCGATCTCTGGCTCAGAACCTTTCGCTCCTGCAAAATGCACATCTGAAGCATTGAGACCTGCAGTCAGGCAGACTTCTTAATTTACTTTTTCCAATCCATTCAAAGCCTAATCTCCTGGAAGCAACAACAATCTACAAGAGCATGTTTAATTTATTCAATTTAGCTGGGCTGGGATGGGGGGGGGTGAATCAAAAGGCATGGCTTGAAAATGAATAGCAATCAAACGGTGGGTCTGGCCACTGCTGGGGCCTGCCGGTGAATCAGACTAAACAGACCTGTATCTACATGCACCTACATGCTCAGTGTCAACAGGGAACATAACACACTCAATGAAAAAGAGCAAGGTCCCCAGTTAAGTGAACAGTACAAAGTTGTGAATGAAGCTGACTGACACCAGCTCACTCCAGGCATATGGTGTACATAGTCTAAGACCAAGGAGCAAGCTGTGTCTAGAGATACTTACTGGGGTAGAAACATACAGCGACAGCACAGCTAAAGCAGATCACTGCTTAAATAAGATAGTGGGCTAAAGCAGCGATATCATATCTTCTCCTTGGTGAAATCCCAAAGAAGTATGTGCCATGGAACATTTTGCAAGGTGAGGTGAACATAAGTAATCTTGAAGCAATGGTACAGTGAAGGCTTGAGGAGTGATACAGATTGATTTGTGCCTATGTTGCTCTCTGGTCCAACATTGGGTGAAAGACCTAAAGCGGACTTTGGGAATTGTGCTTTGTGAATTAATAAGCTAAGGTAAACAGATCAAAGAGAGGGAGTCTCAATTCAATGCTCCATGTTTGTATCTCTGGGGAGGAAATTGCTCTACAATTTGCATAATGTTGAATGGTGTGTTTGTCATTTAAAGTACAAAACATTTTTACAAACATGGAGTATAGGATTCAGTGCCATGCCATCCCTCTTTGTTCCCTATATGGTGTATTTTCCTTTACTAGATGGGATGTGTCATAATGTGTCTGGGGTCGGCTTAAGTCTTAGTATCACAACCAAACCAAGAGAAAAGGCAGATGGAAAAATGGTTTACTTGAAATGCCTCTTTCTGCACAGATACATTTTTCACAGTTATGCTCTATAGCTTCTAATCCTCTCCCCTGTCTTATGAATGCCAAATGAGAGAAAATAAATAATTCCATCAGTGTCACACAAAAGACCACTTAACATGTATTACATTCACAACCAATGGCAGAGAGTACCAAAAACTACTGGGAAAGAGCCATAACCAGAAAACAACAGTTCATGGGTCCATCTCTGGGTAAGGAGTGTCTGCCTTCCCTCTAATTGCCATATCTAGAGTTTGTGTAAAATACTAGAGGCTTTTATTATGGAAACGGCAGGATTATGACAAAGCCATGTCAGGCCAAACAAACATTCTGATTGAGGAAAGAGACCTTTACCCATCTAATGACACATTGCACAAAAAAGCAAAATATGATCCCTGTTTGAGACATTATTTCCCAGTCCTTTCAAGGTGAGGAGACAGAGTGGGGCAACAAATCTTGGCATGTGCTTGGAATGATATATTCTGATGTTTGTCACTCTTGGCATTACAAAAAGAAGCATTGCCCAAATGTGTTGGTGCTGTATTTCCTCATCCAACCTCTTTTTTACACAATGCCTAGAAAAAATTAACCCCTTAACATTTGCTACACAATATTTACAGTGCTAGAGCAGCAACACATTAATATCTGCACTCTCCATACGCTAGTACTGGAATGGAGGCAAACAAGGAGCACATTGATAAAACACAATGCATTCTTTAGTTTAAAGCTGAACACAGGGGTTAATTGGAATTCAGTAGGTTGTGGAATTTTCTACCAAATTGTTTCCTTTTCCATGATGATGGTTTTTAATTACCAGTTATCTATTCACTTCCCTAATCTTGAAGGAGATTCTCTACTTTTGAAGACAATGAGATTATAGTGCCTCATGTGGTTGGTGGTTGAACTACGCTACAATATCCCCAGTATCTATACAAAGGAATCCCCCCGCCCCCCTCCTCTGTACCCCCTTCTCTCCAGCTCCCCAGGTACCTGGCCGGTGTGACTGCTGGCTATTACACAGAGGTTAACAATAGCAAGCCTTCTCATTATCTTGCAGAGATGTGACTTGACAGTCCTATTTATGACTTAAATTCCTTGAAATGAATGAATGTAAGACCGAAACTGCTGCCCCAGGCGAAATACACAGACACTATAATTCCAATCTCCTCAATGCGCATTAAAAAAAGAGAAAACAACAACAGAATTTCAACACTGCAATTTCCCTCAAAATACTTTCACACAATTGTTTTATCTTCTTATTTTTCTTTTTGTTTCTCTCTGAATGCTTGTTGGGAAGATAGTGGGGCTAGTGTTTAACTGAATGGATTTTAAAAAAAAAAAACATATAAAGGGTTTGATTTTCACAGGCAAAATGGATTCAGTCCGTGGATATAGTATATTAGCATATGAAAAAAGCCATTCCAAATGCAGTCCAAACACAGGCAACAGTAGAATTATCTTTCTAGGGTAAATGAGAGTGATGAAAGTTAAATGTACATTTCAATAATGGGGAAGATAACATAGCACCTACTGTACAGCCAGGATGCTGCATTATTCTGCATACATTAGCCATGTCAGATTTTTATCATACTAACATCCCTGTCATATCCCATTTCAGTAGACAGTGTGCGTGAAATTAACTTGGGCGAAGCCTACTGTTTGCTAATGTGAATGAACACACCACATAACTCCATGCTGAGGCTTTGCTGTATATCGCTCCAAAAGCTTCATATTTTAATACATGTACAGTATCTGGAAATAAACAGCTAGACAGGTTCAGATGTTTGAAGAAAATGTATTCCACGTAGTATCCGAGTTCTATTCTCTCAGCCAGGTATACATGTATTCATATTCAGTATATGTGTGTAAGGTTGCGGTTGGTGGAGTTTGGGTTTGGGTGGATCAGCGATACTCTAATTATATTCAGTCCCAGTTGAGGTACACAGGGGAGAGGGGAGACTAATGAAAGCTAATGCAAACACTTGCACTGCACTTATTCCACTTGGCTAACTTTGTTTAATGGATACACAGGATCCACCGGAACGGAAAGCAGAAAACAGAGGCGCTTGGGTAATCTTGCATAGACTTTAGTTGTACAGAATCAATGTGCTCTTCTACCTTAGACAAGGATCAACTGAGGGACTAATGGACTAACGCAACAACGGATCAATATTTCACTCCATCAGTCTAGTTTTTCACAACAAACAGAATCAATGGGTAGGTATTTCATACAGCATATTCTGGGCTTTGTGAAAATGTGTACAGAAAGCCCAGTTACTGTAATACACTGCAGCAGGCCATAATGTACCTCTACGCAGCGCAATATACAATATATATACAAAAGTATGTGGACACCCCTTCAAATGAGCAACAACAGCACAAGAACTGTTTGTTGGGAGCTTCATGAAATGGGTTTCCATGGCCGAAAAGCCGCACACAAGAATAAGATCACCATGCACAATGCCAAGCGTTGGCTGGAGTTGTGTAATGCTCACCGCCATTGGACTCTGGAGCAGTGGAAACATGTCATCTGGAGTGATGAATCACGCTTCACCATCTGGCAATCCAACGGACGAATCTGGGTTTGACGCATGCCAGGAGAACGCTACCTGCCCCAATGCATAGTGCCAACTGTAAAGTTGGGTGAAGGAGGAATAATGGTCTGGGGCTGTTTTTCATGGTTCGGGTTAGGCCCCTTAGTTCCAGTGAAGGAAAATCTTAATGCTACAGCATACAATGATTTTCTAGACGATTCTGTGCTTCCAACTTTGTGGCAACAGTTTGGGAAAGGCCAAACTGAGTGGAGGCTGATATAGCAGGAAAGAAGGGACCAACTCCATATTAATGCCCAGGATTTTGGAATAAGATGTTCGACGTGCAGGTGTCCACATACACTATTTTACCAAAAGTATCTTTCAATTACTGTACATATTTTATGGTAAATGCTGTATGTTGCTCCTGCGAGAGAGGACATATTTCAATTAAATCTGACATCCATTTACAATGTACCTTCAGCTAAAGGATAGAAAACACCCATGCTGTATTAACACGGCAATTTCTCTCTCCCGGTGTTAGTTGCTGGTGCAAATTAAATTACTCTGTCAGCATCACATGAAATAATGTACGAATGTCTTTGTATGCATAAACACGTGTTAATTTGTGTTCAGCCCTCTCCAATCCTTAAACAAATCCCTCACCAAGGCCATCGACTCAGTCTTGTTACTGAGTGTTTCAAGCTGCTGAACTGAACTGAAGTAGTACAGTGTGTTAGCCAGCTAGGGCCCAGTCATTCTGGGCTGAATACAGCACGGCGGCGTTGATGAGAGATGTAATGACAGCTTTGCTTTGAACAGTGCGTGATTAAGCTGTTTCACAGGCCACGGAGGCATTGTTTATTTTGCCTATAATTAGTAGGTCTAGACTTGGCTAGAGAGTGGAAATAAAGATGCCCCATTTTATAGGGCATTAAAGGGAAGTTTTCACATGTTTTAAAGCTGTTCCCATTTCTGGCGTATTGTTATAGCTCCTGCTGCAGTTATTACAGGAGAAGTGATGTCATCAGGGAGAGACAATATACAGTGGGGAAAAAAAGTATTTAGTCAGCCACCAATTGTGCAAGTTCTCTCACTTAAAAAGATGAGAGAGGCCTGTAATTTTCATCATAGGTACACTTCAACTATGACAGACAAAATGAGGAAAAAAAATTCCAGAAAATCACATTGAGGATTTTTTATGAATTTATTTGCAAATTATGGTGGAAAATAAGTATTTGGTCAATAACAAAAGTTTATCTCAATACTTTGTTATATACCCTTTGTTGGCAATGACAGAGGTCAAATGTTTTCTGTAAGTCTTCACAAGGTTTTCACACACTGTTGCTGGTATTTTGGCCCATTCCTCCATGCAGATCTCCTCTAGAGCAGTGATGTTTTGGGGCTGTCGCTGGGCAACACGGACTTTCAACTCCCTCCAAAGATTTTCTATGGGGTTGAGATCTGGAGACTGGCTAGGCCACTCCAGGACCTTGAAATGCTTCTTACGAAGCCACTCCTTCGTTGCCCGGGCGGTGTGTTTGGGATCATTGTCATGCTGAAAGACCCAGCCACGTTTCATCTTCAATGCCCTTGCTGATGGAAGGAGGTTTTCACTCAAAATCTCACAATACATGGCCCCATTCATTCTTTCCTTTACACGGATCAGTCGTCCTGGTCCCTTTGCAGAAAAACAGCCCCAAAGCATGATGTTTCCATCCCCATGCTTCACAGTAGGTATGGTGTTCTTTGGATGCAACTCAGCATTCTTTGTCCTCCAAACACGACGAGTTAAGTTTTTACCAAAAAGTTCAATTTTGGTTTCATCTGACATTCTCCCAATCCTCATCTGGATCATCCAAATGCTCTCTAGCAAACTTTAGACGGGCCTGAACATGTACTGGCTTAAGCAGGGGGACACGTCTGGCACTGCAGGATTTGAGTCCCTGGCGGCGTAGTGTGTTACTGATGGTAGGCTTTGTTACTTTGGTCCCAGCTCTCTGCAGGTCATTCACTAGGTCCCCGTGTGGTTCTGGGATTTTTGCTCACCGTTCTTGTGATCATTTTGACCCCACGGGTGAGATCTTGCGTGGAGCCCCAGATCGAGGAAGATTATCAGTGGTCTTATATGTCTTCCATTTCCTAATAATTGCTCCCACAGTTGATTTCTTCAAACCAAGCTGCTTACCTATTGCAGATTCAGTCTTCCCAACCTGGTGCAGGTCTACAATTTTGTTTCTGGTGTCCTTTGACAGCTCTTTGGTCTTGGCCATAGTGGAGTTTGGAGTGTGACTGTTTGAGGTTGTGGACAGGTGTCTTTTATACTGATAACAAGTTCAAACAGGTGCCATTAATACAGGTAATTAGTGGAGGACAGAGGAGCATCTTAAAGAAGAAGTTACAGGTCTGTGAGAGCCAGAAATCTTGCTTGTTTGTATGTGACCAAATACTTATTTTCCACCATAATTTGCAAATAAATTCATTAAAAATCCTACAATGTGATTTTCTGGATTTTCTTTCCTCATTTTGTCTGTCATAGTTGAAGTGTACCTATGATGAAAATTACAGGCCTCTCTCATCTTTTTAAGTGAGAGAACTTGCACAATTGGTGGCTGACTAAATACTTTTTTCCCCCACTGTATTTGTTATGCAACTCATTGTGACTTGTGACTCAGCTAAACCCCAAGCTTACCGATGAATAGACAATGCCGGGAGGTCTCGCTTTGTACTCAGTTTTAGTATACCATTTGTGACAGGAACCTAGGCATATGTTGCGCGTCAATACTTTACAGGAGAGGCATTGACCATAAACATTTTCCAGAAATGCCTTCTGGGACATGTGAACTTTCATGTGCTTTAATAACAAACTTGATTGTAATCTGTAAATACTAATAAAATTGGTAAATTACAAGGCTAGTTGGTTTAGCCATGGAAAAAGTCAGTAACCTTCCCGCTAGCCATGATTGGCTAAGATAATAGATATGCTGGACATGCGGAGAGATGAGTTCGGATTGATCTGCCATGTAGCACGCTTCTATAACATGATGCGCTGCTCACTCGGCTATTTTGAAAGATATCACAAAGAACTGTTGCTAAGGTGTTGCTAATGTGCTCCACTTTCTGGAGGATAGAGTTTTGAAATCAATGGAATGCCTGGTGGAAGTAGAGTATGATAGCTAAAGAGATGGAGAAGATTCTGGCGTTTGATTTCAAATAATGCAAAAAGAAAACAAACAGAATAAGGCTGTTGTATAAAACACCTGTCTCCGGATGACATCTTTAAACTAAGGGCAACCATGGCATCCCTGACAGAGGGAGAAGCGTTCATCCACGAATATGGGTAAGAGAGTTTAGCTAGCTACATTTTCAGATATATGTTTCTAATTTTGTCAGAAAGTCATTTTCATTGCAAGTTAAAGTGTACTTTTAGCTAGCTAGCTAATGTTAGCTGGCTAGCTTGCTAGATAACATTAAGTGTATGATCTGTGTTGTAATATTATTCGTATCTCAGAGCCATTTGCATTGCTAATTATAGCCTAATGTTGGCTAGCTAGCTAACATTGAACCTAGATAGTTGGTTAGCTTTAGCTACCAGCAGATTCATGCAGGGTAGTAATGTTATGAGTTGGGATAATGGTTAATTGTTTATCTAGCTAGCTAGCTAGCTACAGACTCCACTATGCAAGTAACCATTTCACTGTACCGTTTACACCTTCTGTGTCTTGTGCATGTGGCAAATACACTTTGAGTGTGTGTTTACCAGACTAGGTAATGTGAAGAAAAATATGACCTTCACCAAATTCAAATTAGGATATACAGTAACATTAGGTCAACAAGAGAGTGTCCAAGTTCTACAATTCTCAGGTAGAATGCCCTGCTTTTATTTTGTCACACTCACAACCATAAGCTATTTTCTGTAAGTAGCTCGTCATTCACTTATAAAGAACTTTCTTGTTGTAAGTTTATTTTCTTGTAATAACGAATACATATTAGCTAAAGTTAAGACTTTTCAAGCTATATGATATGGTCATTATTTGAACTGGCTAGCTAGCTAACGTTAAATGTGACAGGTGTGGCATATCAAGAAGCTGATTAAACAGCACGATCATTACACAAGTACACCTTGTGCTTGGGACAATAAAAAGCAACTCTAAAATGTGCAGTTTTGTCACACAACACAATGCCAAGTTTAAGGGAGTGTGCAATTGGCATGCTGACTACAGGAATGTCCATCAGAGCGGTTGCCAGAGAATTGAATGTTAATTTCTATACCATAAGCTGCCTCCAACGTCGTTGTAGAGAATTTGGCAGTACATCCAACCGGCCTCACAACCGCAGACCACGTGTAACCACTCCAGCCCAGGACCCATCACCTCATGTTTCAGCATAATAATGCATGGCCCCATGTCGCAAGGATCTGTACACTATTCCTGGAAGCTGAAAATGTCCCAGTTCTTCCATGGCCTGCATTCTCACCAGACATGTCATCCATTGAGCATGTGTGGGATGCTCTGGAACGACATGTATCACAGCATGTTCAAGTTCCCACCAATATTCAGCAACTTCGCACAGCCATTGAAGAGGAGTGGGACAACATTCACAGGCCACAATCAACAGACTGATCAACTCTATGTGAAGTAGATGTTGCGCTGCATGAGGCAAATGATAGTCACACACCAGATACTGACTGGTTTTCTGATCCACGCCCCTACCTTTTTTGAAGGTATCTGCATATCTGTATTCCCAGTCATGTGAAATCCCTAGATTGTAGTTTCATTTTTTTTAAACTGACTGATTTTTATTATATGAACTTTGTTCAGTGTAGATTACATTTCGATGGGAATAAAGGCCTCCATGAGAAATGAGAAAAAGCTGGATGTGAAACCGTCCCCAAACAAGGACAAAACGTCCATTCCATAGCACTGTCAAAGTGACAGTTCCTGAAAATTGCATTCACTTAAAGCCCAGAGACAAACCTGATACATACAGTATGACGTTCTGCAGATTCCTCTACCATCAGAATGGGGGGGATGCATATTTGTGGAAGTACTAGTGCACAGAGTGGGTAGAACATACATGCATCCCTGAGACTGGATCCCTGCTCTCTTTGAAATGTGCGTCTCAGCAGAGCCACAGATTGAGCCTGATCTGAATTGTTAACCAGCTCCCTTTCTTAGGAGAACAACAACATTTGCATACAGATAACAGGTCTCCACTGACTAACACACAGAGGCGAAAGAGGAAGGAAGGGAAGGATGGAGGGAGGGAGAGATGGAGAGTGGGAGGGGAAAGAGAGTGAGAGAGAGAGAGAAAAGAGAGTGGGAGGTGGTTGGAAGGAAGGAAGGCGAGAGAGAGTATGAGGGGAGAATACAAAACTCTGCATAATAAGTGAACTTTCATTAGCATAAGGAAGCCAGCCATATACATTTTTCTGGGTCCACAAGTTCACACTGAAACTTATTCCAAGGTCTCGGTAAAATGTAAGTAGACTAGTGGTGGTTAAGATGGTGGTCGACAAGTGGAAAGGGAACAGAAGGGATGCTGACCTGGAAACAGATCTTAAGTCAACAGAGGACAGGCTGATATTAGAAACGTCACATGGGTAATGATCCCAGGGCTGTCTGGGCATCACAGACATCACAGTGTATGTCCCAGAGGAGAGCACAGAGTCACTCCAGAACCCTGGGACTGCATGGGAGGAACCTGCAGGCTGCAGGCAAGGTCTTCTTAATGAGCCAAGGCAGAGAAATGATGTTGAGGAGCCCGCTCCCTACAGTCATAACAGCACGGCTGACAATGTCACCAGGACTCTACAGCAGCACTGAGAGGCCTCGGAGTTAGACTATAGTGAGGTTGGTGGGTTGGACTATTAAGGAATTTATTGCAGAGATGTGTTTGAAAGGTTATTTTGGATTTACATACAATGATTTCTTCCGTTCTATACAGACTTTCACTTGGAAGTAAAATCTGAGATCATTAATGCCATATGTATTTTTGTTTGGTCTCATGCACTGTTGATTTACATGGTCACTTGAGGTATTACCCATAATGCCCTTTACTGGCATGAGTTTATCATGTTGGAATACCAGATGCTATCATGTAGAACATGGAGGCCATATCCTGACAAGTGGCCAAATAGCAAGAGGAGAGATGGGTCTCTGCCAAATAAGGAATTATCTCAATACAGAGTCTGAGGAATGATTAGGGGAAAACCAGCAACAAGAATGGATTGTTTGAAGAATACAAATGGTGCAAATGTCTTCTTTGGAATAATACAAACATATTTGTATTTACTCACATATTTATCTAAAATCAAATATAATGAAAGGAAACATATGTTGCATCAGCCATATAAACTATACACAACATATCTTCCAGAGGGATGGTAGTGAATTTCTACAAAACAAAATTCACATGACAACAGACTTCACATTTGTGCCTTCTGCAATTCCCTGAGAGATATCTGAAAAGATCCTAATAGGCTATAGCCTAGTGCTCCATGTAATTTCCCCAAGACCAGAGATAACTAACAATGGAGGTCTAACAAGAGGATGTATCCCACTTGGTACGAATGAGACCATCTCTGCAGCTAGCCACCCACACATTAGAGGGAAGATGCCAAACAGAACCCGTTTTCATCAGTCTGTCATCACAGAGAGCCTACCCACTGGGCAAATGTCTAGTTTTGATTTACATTTGGTCTAATTGTCAACTAACGTGAACTCAACGTGAAATCAACAAAAAATATCACTGTCATTGGATTTAGGTTAAACGTTGGGTGAAAAAAAACAAATACCCTTACATTAAATACTTTTTTGCAAATCCAATCAGTTTTCCACGTTGATTCAATGTTATCACATAGAATCTTCTGGTCGAAATGATTTGGAAAAACATTGATTCAACCAGTTTTTGCCCAGTGGGTACATGACAAAAGGGACCCTCACAGCAGACAGTCGAAACTTCTACCACTGCAGGGATCAGACCACATGCAAGGGCCAACTTTCAAAAAAAGTTATTCTTGTCTGTTTGGTGGAATAGTTATCGGGGGGGGCTCTTGTACTTTTCTCTCTTAGCTAAAGTGGCTGCTAAACCTCAAATAAAAGTCAATAACTATAACATCAGCAATCTTATTCAGACACCCCAAATACAGTTTAATGTATTCTGAAGAAGTCAGAGGTCTAGTCACTGCTCAACACTTTTGCGTGACAGTATATCATGTATGTGTTTTCATAGCTTCATTTTCTTTATCAATGCTATTAGCTGTGGTAAACAGAATGTTTTCTGTAAGCTATGTCTGTCCGTCTGAGTTTCCAGAAGTCTGTTGTGGAGAAAATGAGAGAAGGACAAATTAGATATCAGAGAGAGGGCCGGGAAGGGAAGGGAGGTGAGCGTACAGTACTGAGTGTAGTCTCAAGGTCCGGAGGAGCTAACTGTGTTTGACAGCTGTGATGTCTGGAGCCTACACCTGATATGGCACCCATCTGCAGTCTGTACTGTACCAAGCCACTGAAGCGCCACCAAATACCATGTGGTGAATTCCGTGAACCCACCTCCTCTCTCCCCTCACCCTTAGCGGAGTTGCAAACAACCGGATGCATCTGGTTTTTAGAGAGACAGCTAATTCAACCTAGCTTCCTTTTTCGCTGAAAATTATTTATGTGATCTCCCTTCAGGCGCTTTCTTTTACGCCTGATACGTTAAGGTTAACCTCCCCTTAACCACCACCGCCCCCTGGCTCACCCCACCCTCACTCTTTCCAAGATGAAATGTCACTGCTTCACACTACCTTTTTTCTCCCATACACACACACACACACACACACACACACACACACACACACACACACACACACACACACACACACACACACACACACACACACACACACCAATCTATTCCCCCACCAAGTCAGGTAACTAATAATGCTATTCATTATTCAACACTCTCACTAAGCCACTGTCTCCTGCTGCCTCACTGTCTCCTGCTGCCTCACTGGCTCCTGCTGCCTCACTGGCTCCTGCTGCCTCACTGGCTCCTGCTGCCTGCCTTACCCAGGGTGCACTGCTGTTTCCATGCAAACATAGAGGCACTATGTTTGCATGTGAGCTGTGCTCAAGTGTAATGGAGCCCTAAAAAAACAAAACTCAAATTAACACAAATGTTAAAAGATAGCTATTTCTAGCTCTGTCTGGTATGCTTGATCACACATTCATCACATCCCTCAGAATGGAAAACTTGCTCATATTAAGCAACAAAATGCATTAATTAAGCATGCTCCATCCGGCTTCTGTTTTAAGTTTGTATCAATCATTCATTTTTTGTGGTGCTCGTGAAACATAGTTCAATTCATCTGAGTGGATGCTGTTTGACTATATTAGCAGAGAGCAGCTGCGATGGATCCTCATAGCCAGGGATCCACCAACAATGGGGCCCAACTCAAAGAAGACGGGGCTTACCACAAAGACGAGGGGCCCACCTCAAAGAGCTCACTGTAGAATTCCTAAATATTGCAGCCAACCTGTCTTGGTATGTGAGATCCACAAACAGCTTGCACTGCAGCAGCACATGGTGAATGAAGTATCACAAACCCACAAATAACAGCAGGTCTCTGTTTTGGAATTTCTCTTAAAGTATTCACAAACAGCACAGCACTGTCGGAAAAAAAACTAATTTCAGTAAAACACATCCTTATCCCTTGTCAAGGGCAGACAGGTATGGTAAAATAAAATACAAGATGGTAAACAGGTTTCAGTAGGAAATTATTGCTGAGAGGAGTCAAATACCTATAGCTGTCATCACACATATTTTCAGAGACCTTTCTTTTTTTTCATTTCCCAAACGCTGTGCCTGGCTGTTTGTGTGGAGCAGCTGTACGGAGTCATAATGTCACACTCCCTGCTGTGTGCTTGTTTAGAGCCCTGGGTGGAGAAACTGGAGCTTGTTTATAACTCCCCCCTATTCTGCTCTGCATGTATCTATTGTTGTCAATGCTGCAGACGTTAGTCAGAAGATTTCTCAGACAAAATGCCTCAACAATAGCCTTCATGCCAAAGGATTCAGATACGTGTATGATCTAGGTGAGTCCAGGGGGTGGCAGAATAGCATTATGAAGAATGGCTTTCAATTGATCTCTTCAACAGGAACAAGTAGGATATCAATAACTATCAGGGCTGGGCTGCTAGACAGACCAATGGGTCTATGTAAATCCTGCTCCAAAGGACTGACTTTAAACAGGTTAACCTTCACCAGGTCTGGATCAATTACACTGAATAGAGACATAACAATACCACAATAGCAGATGCCCCATAAAGTTTCCCCCTGTATACAATAGTGGTGTAAGTAAAACCCTGTCGACAAAAACGACATGGAATGGGCAGAGTTGGGCAGGCCTGTGCCAGCTGATATTACCAGGGAGGGCCGTAAAAGGGCCATTAGCCTGACTGTTAGATCCAGCTCATATCTTTCATTGAGCGTGACAGGATCTTTGTTGGGATGAGAATGCTGACAGCCAGACAGCCACCCGACTCTGTGTGTGTGGCTGCAGGGCTGGCTAGCGTTTTGACTTTTTTATCATAAAACCCTGTGTTTGTGTGTCTTTGTGTCCACACACCCCTAGATGAACTTTCACATCCTCCATGAGTCAAGCTGCAGTGAAATAGGTGCTGCTGATTTAATTGTCCTCCAAAATGTCTTGGTGAATTTAGATGAACTGTTTAAACAAGCCATAATGAGGGTGTGTGTATGACTGGAAGGAATAATGACTCCCTCCAGTGTTTGGTTCTTATGGAAGTAGTGCCATTACAGTCTAATGTCCACACATAGTGAGTCAACACCTGGCGCTGTAGCCAAACATCCCTAACAAGTTCCTGGAAATGATGCAACACGCCACATGGCAGATTTACGGCCGTTAGGCCCAGCCTCTGTAGCTGCACTGTGATGTATAAGGCACGGACCGGGCCATATTTCTCACAGTTACAAAGAACTGTGATTAACTTCACCGGCTCCAGCAGAAAAACTGACTGTTTTGGAGAGCCTGGCGTGCCCAAAGTAAAATGCCTCCCATTTAGGCCCAGAAAATGGGATATGCATATATTTAGTACCATTGGATAGGAAACACTCTGAATTTTCCAAAACTGTTAACCATTTGTCTGTGGGTCAATCAGAACACATTTGGCAGGCAAAACCCTGAGGAATCTCTGTCCTGAAAAAAGTCATTTTGACACATTGCTCATTTTTGAGCCCTTCCCTATCCAAAATGACCATATATAGACATGTGAACGCAGTGCACGTCGCTTCCTTATGATGTCATCAACCACGAGACGGTGTTTTACTCCATCTTGGGGAATTTCGCCATTGATAAACAGCATGGAACGAGAGACCACGTTATGAAAACTCTTCAGAGTCTTGGCGTGCATGAGAAGGCGCGCTGTGCCTTATTTATCGTTTTTAGCGTTCAGTTTATATTCCGGCTGATTTATAATAGTACATATACGTAAAAGGGTTCCTAAGGATACATTTAAAACTATGTTTGATTGTTTTTGGACAAGTTTATAGGTATAATTTTAACGAATCGGCGCCGAGTTTCAAAGGAGTAATGGAGGCTGTCGTTTCTGATTATAACGCATGAACCAAATGGAGGATTTATGGATAAAAGACGTTACTTTTTCTAACAAAAGAACCATGGATTGTCTTCGTTGGACACTTAGGAAGACCTCAGCAGAAGTTCTTCAACAGGTAATTACTTTGTTTTCGCTGTGAAATGTGTTATGTGTGTGCCATGATTGCTAATCGATACATGGCTATTGGAAAATATGTGAGGTGCTACCCTCAAACAAATGAATGTGCTGCTTTCGCCGTAAAGCCTTTTTGAAATCTGACAACGCTGTGATATTGCCTAGAAACAGAGCTTTTGATGAGTATGGAACACTTGTATATAGCTGGATGTTTAATAATTCAATTTTCGGATTTTAAATCTGGCGCTACAGGTTTGCGCTAGTAGTGTCGGGATGATCCCGCTAGCGACCCACTGGTATTTGAGTCGTTAACAAAGTCTCTCCCCCAGCACCCAGCCCATTCCCATCCCAAGGTGGGAGGAATATTACAACACTTTCTGGGCGAGTCTGAGAGGGTGCTGCTGGATAATGTTGTCTCAGAAGAACAACCCTGGGGTCCAGTGCCTTGTCTGCAGGGTGGCAGGACATGCCCCACACAGGGTAGAAAACACACTTGACACATCCCATTCCTGGGTCCCGTCTTCTGAACCCTTTTGTAATTAGCACTGGGATTTTAAGAGACAGCGGAAGCCAGGACTTCACAGTTTTAACTCACTTCCTCTTTTAAACCCACTAGGATCACATCTCTGCGTGTATGGAAAATGTAACCGGAGTAAAAGCACACATCTGCAGAGCAATTGTTGAAGAGGCTTTCGGAGAGCTTCCATTTGTATACATATGAAAAAAGACTGAGAATGGCCGGCTCCCCATTCCCCTCCACAACAAGGTGATTCGCGATTAGTACGAGAGTGAGAAACATCAAGAGAAAGTCCTAATTGCATTATCTGTTGGATCTTTAACAGAAAATTGCATTTGCCCTATTTAGGACCTTTGAATGGAGGGAAGTGTACACCTGTATAATAACCTGAAGAATTAATATGTTAACTCCAAGAGGTTTTCCACTAATCTGCTCCGGTAATATCATTCCTGGCTGCGTCCTGAGCTTGGAAGAGCTGAAACAATTTAATTGATGGTAGAAAACAAAGGGATGGGTAGAAAGGGAAAAAGACAAATGAAAGTAATGACTTATGCAAGGTCTGGTTAATGACAACATCTGTAGAGGCAGGGCTTTGCTTCTTCTGTCTCTAGCGGTGCAATAAAATGACTTCAAGCAAGCTGTTGTGTGTTGAAACCGTAACAGAAAACTGTATGCACGTCATATTCACCAACATAAAGATCATACAGCACAATATGAGTCTACTTTCCTGCTGCCTGATTGTGCTTCCTGTTGTTACCTTATCTCACTAGGTCATGAAAGAGATGTCTATGGCTCTGCTCTAATACACTATGCATCATACCTAATTGGGTAGCTATAAATAATGAAATCCACTCCGTTAGGAGCAACTTCTATTTGTTTTACTGTTGGTATGGTTACCAATAAGACCATGCTAGTGTCCGCTGGAAATCATGCACCTCTCTGTCTGCATGCCACCTGAAAACACTGAGACCCCACAC
This sequence comes from Brachymystax lenok tsinlingensis, assembly GCA_030435695.1. Classification (NCBI taxonomy): domain Eukaryota; kingdom Metazoa; phylum Chordata; class Actinopteri; order Salmoniformes; family Salmonidae; genus Brachymystax; species Brachymystax lenok. Next base: position 23,276,742 of record CM059790.1, on the reverse strand, counting down.
AGATGAAAGGCTTCATTTCACATTTGACAAAGGCTTCTCACCATCAATAGCATTTAGAATGCAACAAAAAGAGTGGCGCTCGTTCTGAGAATTCAGACAACTGAAATAGCTAAATGGAAATAAATCTTATTTACAACAGGCTGGTGGTCAGTAGATAGCTGATTCAGGAAAGTTGAATCATTCACAGACCATGAATGTCTCTTGTTATTTTACAGACTGTACACGCACACATACACACACTTATATACACAGGCACACACACACACCTACAGTATACACACACACCAAAGGGAAAACACACAGTCCAATAACGTGATCTGAAATTCTGTGACACAAAAACGATTGTGTTGATGGCTCTAATCTCCTTTTTGAGGTTAGGCATTAAGAAGAAAAGGGAGAAAAATAGACAGAATAATATTTGACAGATTTCAGCTTTGGAGGCACTGATTTGTTATAGTAAAATATACAAAAATAGCATAGCCTACCCTCCAAGGGCATGCTTAAATGTGAACAGTGCTTTTAAAACAGTTCTTAATAGGGACAAAGACTTGCTTGACATCCGGCACCCTTCTAAACAACCTTGCAGACATTTCTATTTCAGAACAAAATCGCCTTCTTCGGACTCCTATAAAATCTCAATTCCTTTCAGACATAAAAATACAGATTTAACATTAGATGTGCGGTTGAAAAGGACTCAGTTTGAGCGGATCTGTATTGTGTCAGAAGCCCAGTGCCATGCAGGTAATCGTGACTTCTCCCTCCTTGGAGATGCCTTCTCTCTTACATCCCGTAATGCAATTAAATCTCCCCAAAGTGGCTTCACACTGTCTGTTCGTGATGAGGCTGACATGCTAGACATCTAATCACAGCCCAGACATCTGGAGAGGACAGACATGCCCAGTGCACCTAGAGGATGACAGCTCTCTGACAGACATCTCCAGCTATGCCACACACACACATACACACATACATAAACACACACACACACGCACATACATGTGGACAGGCACAAAGACATTATAAGATACAAACACAGACAAACACACACAAAAGCTTAGTTAAATAGAGACATACAGACACTCAAGCAGACAGAAACACAAATACACCCAGCCCAACTCTTGAGTGTTGACATTTTAAAAAACCCTCCCTCCTCCTCCACCCATTTCAGTGGAAAATGTGAAAAGATCTTCCCTGACAGCTTAATGTCATTGTTGAAATTTGCTCAAATTTACCACTCCACCATAATATGCAGCTTTCCAGTTCTGGTCCCTGACTTTTTGTCCCTGTTTGCGCTACTCTTGTCCTAGTCACAAAAACTGTCCTCGTAGTATACACAAACGTCTGTAACAATGTCCTGTCTCTGACAGGGGCATCATAAGACGTTGTCCCACACAATCTGCCAGCAACACTACCCCAGAGTGAAACACTGGCATTAAACCCTCCCAGGACAAGCCACATTGAGGATACAGACAGCAACAACACAGACTCACCATGCAGCAGCACAGCTGAAATAACCAGCTCTACTATGTAGACCTATTTAACTGCTCTATATTACAGCAAAGCCTTTCCATCACATTCAGTATGTAGACACTGCTGACCCTCACAACGACCCTCCTACTTGTGAAATATGGTCCTATTGTTGGTCTATAGCAGGGATCATCAACTAGATTCAGCCGCAGGGAGATTTTTTCGGAGTGGATGGTCAGGGGGCCGGAACATAATTACAAATAACTTGTAGACTGCAAACTGAAAGATAAACAGAAAAGGAAAGATGACAACATTAGTACAGTATGCTTAAATCACACAATCACAACAATTGATGATAACAATATTCAACCATTCAAAAGGTAAACGTAAATTGTGTGGATATTGAGTGACATTTCAGTATGTTCAATACTATCGGACTGTAAAGTAATTTTCTGAAGTTTCTTCTGTTTTTATCCAGGCATGGTAGCCCTTTACACTCGTGCAAGACGAAATGGTGTTACACCCTGGGTTGTCCTGAACAGAATGAGTCTGTTTGACTGTGAAGAAAATTTGCTGCGGACCACGAAACTGAATGCACTCATGACTTGGCCTATCCACATAACCCTTTACACTCATAGGAATTGGCCTAACAGGTAATCACTTAGTTCAATCATCACTGTTGTTAATAAAAAACACACAGGATTTGCAAGCTAATAGATTTTGTCTATAAGTTGACAAAGAATTGTTGAAATTAGCTCAAATAAACACCAGGCTGTGTAAGGGACATGCTACAATTATGTCTCATTGACTAACTGTAATATTTGAGTTGGGGTTCTTCAGATAGAAGAACAGTGACTTTGTCTTTGGAGAAGGGAAAATGTTTACCCACGTTGGAATGGGGTTTCACAACTTGAGTTGTTTTGGCTTTGATAAAGGTTCTCAACGGCACAAATCTGAATCTGATATGAACCAATAATTACTCCAATTGAGCCGAGCAAAAACCAACAGAGTGGGAAACTAATACCCATCCAACCTACAACCTAACCAGGTCCAAATGCAGTCAAGACTATCAGAACTCACTGAACTCCCCTCATCCTCATCTTTTTTCTCAGTACAAAACACAGGAGATGAGAAAAAGTGGAATATATATCCATAATTTAGCATGAAATTAGCATATATTAGGAGGGTTGTTCATTTGGGCTCTGTGTGCAGGGGTTTGAATCCCTGTAGCATGTCTGGACCTAGAGGGGCGTCCAGAGGTCTCAACATGACCCCTGTACACTGTAGGCTCACTGTAATTTACAGCTTACATGCTGATAATTCTATGGTATCATATACAGTGCCTTCAGAAAGTACTCACACCCCTTGACTTTTTCCACATGCTTTTTGGAATGTTTACAAATTAATAAAAAATGAAAAGCTGAAATGTCTTGAGTTAATAAGTATTCAACCCCTTTGTTATGGCAAGACTGAATAAGTTCAGGACTACACATTTGCTTAAGAAGTCACATAATAAGTTGCACTTACTCTGTGTGCAATAATAGTGTTTAAGATTATTTAAATGACTACCTCATCTATGTACACCAAACATACAATTATTTGTAAGGTCCCTCAGTTGAGCAGTGAATTTCAAACACAGATTCAACAACAAAGAACAGGGAGGGTTTCCAATGCCTCGCAAAGAAGGGCACCTATTGGTAGATGGATAAAAAAAAAGTAGACACTGAATATCCCTTTGAGCATGGTGAAGTTATTCATTACACTTTGGATGGTGTATGAATCCATCCAATCACAACAAAGATACAGGCGTCTTTCCTAACTCAGTTGCCGGAAAGGAAGGAAACCGCTCAGGGAACTCACCAAGAGGTCAATGTTTACTTTAAAACAGTTACAGAGTTTAATGGTTGTGATAGGAGAAAACTGAGGATGGAACAACATACTCCACAATACTAACCTAATTGACAGAGTGAAAAGAAGGAAGCTTGTACAGTTGAAGTCGGAAGTTTACATACACCTTAGCCAAATACATTTAAACTCAATGCCCTGTCTTAGGTCAGTTAGGATCAACACTTTATTTTAAGAATGTGAAATGTCAGAATCATAGTGGAGAGAATGATTTATTTCAGCTTTTATTTCTTTCATCACAGTGGGTCAGAAGTTTACCTACACTCAATTAGTATTTGGTAGCATTGCCTTTAAATTGTTTAACTTGGGTCAAACGTTTCGGGTAGTCTTCCACAAGCTTCCCATAATAAATTGGGTGAATTTTGGCCCATTCCTCCTGACTGAGCTGGTGTAACAGAGTCAGGTTTGTAGGCCTCCTTGCTCGCACACGCTTTTTCAGTTCTGCCCACACATTTTCTATAGGATTGAGGTGAGGGCTTTCTGATGGCCACTCCAATACCTTGACTTTGTTGTCCTTAAGCCATTTTGCCACAACTTTGGAAGTATGCTTGGGGTCATTGTCCATTTGGAAGACCCATTTGCGACCAAGCTTTAACTTCCTGACTGATGTCTTGAGATGTTGCTTCAATATATCCACATACTTCCTTATGATGCCAACTATTTTGTAAAGTGCACCAGTCCCTCCTGCAGCAAAGCACCCCCACAACATGATGCTGCCACCCCGTGCTTCACGGTTGGGATGGTGTTCTTCAGCTTGCAAGCCTCCCCTTTTTTCCTCCAAACATAACGATGGTCATTATGGCCGAACAGTTCTATTTTTGTTTCATCAGACCAGAGGACATTTCTCCAAAAAGTACGATCTTTGTCCCCATGTGCAGTTGCAAACCATAGGCTGGCTTTTACATGGTGGTTTTGGAGCAGTGGCTTCTTCCTTGCTGAGCAGTCCTATATGTCGATATAGGACTCGTTTTACTGTGGATATAAATACTTTTGTACCTGTTTCCAACAGCATCTTCACAAGGTCCTTTGCTGTTTCTTTAGATTTTTCCATGATGTCAAGCAAAGAGGCACGGAGTTTGAAGGTAGGCCTTGAAATACATCCACAGGTACACCTCCAATTGACTCAAATTATGTCAATTAGCCTATTAGAAGCTTCTAAAGCCATGACATAATTTTCAGGAATTTTGCAAGCTGTTTAAAGGCACAGTCAACTTAGTGTATGTAAACTTCTGACCCACTGGAATTGTGATACAGTGAATTATAAGTGAAATAATCAGTCTGTAAACAATTGTTGGAAAAAATACTTGTGTCATGCACACAGTAGATGTCCTAACCATCTTGCCAAAACTATAGTTTGTTAAGAAGAAATTTGTGGAGTGGTTGAAAAATGAGTTTCAAAGACTCCAACCTAACTGTATGTAACTTTCCGACTGTACATAATACAAAATATTCCAAAACAAGGCACCAAAGTAATAGGCAAAAATGTGACAAAGCAATTCACTTTTTCTCCTGAATACCAAGTGTTATTTTGGGGCAAATCCAATTCAACCCATTACTGAGTACCACTCTCCATATGTCAAACATAGTGGTGGCTGTATCATGTTATCGGTATGCTTGTAATCGTTAAGGACTGGGGAGTTTTTCAGGATACAAAAGAAATGGAATGGAGCTAATCACAGCCAAAATCCTAGAGGAAAACCTGGTTCATTCTGCTTTCCAACAACACTGGGAGATTAATTCACCTTTCATCAGAACAATAACCTAAAACAAATCTACACTGGAGTTGCTTACCAAGAAAACAGTGAATGTTCCTGAGTGGCTGGGTTACAGTTTAGACTTAAACATGTTATGGCAAGACCTGAAAACGGTTGTCTAGAAATGATCAACAACCAATTCAACAGAGCTTTAAGAATTTTGAAAAAATTATAGGCAAATGTTGCGCAATCCAGTTGTGGAAAGCTCTTAGAGACTTACCCAGAAAGACTCGCTGCCAAAGGTGCTTCTACAAAGTATTGAATCAGTGGTGTGAATACTTATCTAACTTAGATAGTTCTGCCATTCATTTTCAATAAATGTGCAAACATAAAAAAAAAAATGTTTTCACTTTGTCATTATGGGGTATTGTGTGTAGATGGAATTCAGGCTGTAACAACTAAAAGTGGAATAAGTCAAGGGGTATGAATACTTTCGGAAGGCACTGTAAATACAACTGTAGCAGTGACATGACTGGACAGAGGACCAGGGACCAAAGGGTAGCATGTGTCTGATTAGGGATGACACCTGTGTGAAAGGTGCTTTTTTTCAATGAGACGCCCCATGGTGAAGACAGACAGTGGTGAGCAGTGGGGAGCATGAGCAAGAGTTTATTCTGGGGCAAATTACATACATCGTAACCACATCCTTTACTCTACCCCCCTGGCCAGAGGCCCAGCCCCGCTGTAGCCCTCCTGCGGCCCCATGCCCAAGTAAATAAAACCAGGAGATCAAAAAAGCTCTTTTCAAAGTGATTTCCACAGAAACCCTGCTGAGACCAACATGAGTGCGAATCAACAGAATCAAAGAGTGTCCGGCAGCTGAACACACTGGAAGTGTTAATAAAATATTACCACGGCCCAGCAGCATATCTGAACATTATCGCTAGGCATGACGTGATCCCCACTTCAGCAGAACACTCAGAGGAGCGAGCACCAATCCGATGGGAATCAATCACCAGCCCACACTACCTCAAACAGGAACAAATTCCAAATGGTAAAGAAGTGATCCTTTCATGTTTTATTAAAACACCAGCAGTGTTTTCTAATTTCTGGTATATTTATGGTCAATTGGGCTCCAAAATAACCCATCATAGGCTCTTGCGGTGAAAAATGTACACCAACAGGGAAATTATGACTATAAACTTGACTAGACTGATATAGATTACTTATTTCTTCCCCCAAACTAAATGATGGTGTGGTTTCAAAGAGAAAAGGCTTGGAACTGTAGAATACTGTATGTGGAATGACCGATCCACATGCACACACCACTCTGACCCAAGCATATGAAAATACACTGTGCCACTGATTCATTATAAATTGTCTTGGCAGAGAACAGAAACAAATGAATAGATCATCGTTGGCTGTGTTTTGTGCGTTCTCAGTGCTTCCTCTACAGAAAGGTTAATTGGGTAGGGTACAGTCAGCTCTAAGTCAGACAGGACGGGTGATTTCTAACGGCTGTGACATTCCTGCCTGTTCCTTGGGAGCCGTACGTGTGTGCCTAAGATGTCAGCGCAGTGAGGGGGAGGCAGAGAACGACATACGGGGGGGAAGAGGGGGAGGAGAGAGTTGGGAGAAAATAGAGTGAGGAATAGGAATACCTAGTCAGTTGTCCAACTGAATGTATTCAACTGAAACGTGTCTTCCGCATTAACCCAACCCCTCTGAATCAGAGAGGTGCGGGGGGGCTGCCTTAATTGACATCCACGTCTTCGGCGCCCAGGGAATAGTGGGTTAACTGCCTTGCTCAGGAGCAGAACGACAGATTTTTACCTTGTCAGCTCGGGGATTCGATCAAGCAACCTTCCGGTTACTGGCCCAACGCTCTAAACACTAGGCTACCTGCCGCCCCTCATCCCTCATCCATAATGGACTGGATGAGGATGAGAGAGGGAGGCAGAGAGAGATGGAGCAAAGCATAATTTCCCAAGGAGAGATTAGTTGGAGGGAGGGTGGAAAGTTTCCATGGTCCAGAAAGGAGAGGCCAAGCAAAGAGGCAGCCAGCAGCTGCTTTTGGGTCAGTCCAGAGTCCAGTCTGGGGTTGGGAATACCATCCAGCCAGGACCTAGTCCATCAAACTGCAAGCTAGCCTGTCCTGAAATTTTCTCAATTCAATTCTTCATGTTTTTAAGGTCAGTGATGTGGGATCAAAATGACACAAACTGGAAGGGATATGGTTGACAAGCTGGAAACGATACAATTGGATGACATTGTGACAATGTTATGGAATGTCTTGGGAAGTAACAGTTGACTTCATGTATTCCATGCTTCTATAACACTACTGTAATATATGGGAGGGAATTTCTGGCTATTCTTTAGAGCCACTACTCTGCACAAGTGACCATCTGTCTGCACATGCTGTGTGTGTGTGTGTGTGTGTGTGTGTGTGTGTGTGTGTGTGTGTGTGTGTGTGTGTGTGTGTGTGTGTGTGTGTGTGTGTGTGTAGGCTGTGTGCGCATACCCTATGCCCTCGTGTGAGTGTTTAGCCATGAATTGCTTAGGCTTTTAACTTTCCAAAGAAAGAGCTGTCTAACAAGCTGTCCTGTTTGACATTAAACAAATTGTCAGGAAACACACAACCTCCCCCTGTTAAAGCCCAGCGCATATCCACACCTCCCAAATAATACCACCCCCTTATTTTGAGAAGGTCAAGTGCACCCTCCACAGTCACACACGTATGGAGGGGAAGTCATAAATTACAGCCAGAGAGAGGGCTCAACAATCAGCCAATTAACTCAGCCTCCAGAAAGGCCAATGCAATTTCATCTCCACAGTGCTGCACTGGCAGAGGCCGCAGATTCATTACTGCAGCGCCTGCCCGCCTTCCCATCCTGCCTCTGGTCTACGCACGCACGCACACACACGCGCACACACACGCGCAAACACGTGTTAATTTTGGCACTTTTTCTTTCTTCTAGTCTTATTCATTTTGACTAAAATATCATTAAGTCTTAGTCACATTTTTGTCATTTGAATAATTTTTTTTTTTTTTCTGGGTCTCATTTAGTTATAATATCGTAAATTGTTGTTTTTGTTGACAAAATGTATACTGACACACAAACACATCTCAGACCATTCATATTTCTCACTTTTTCTCACTCTCCCTTTCTATCAATCCACATTTAATACCTCTCTTCTCCTCTAATCACAGTATGGACAGAAAGAAGAAGAGAAGGCGAAGACAGGTGCTAAATTAAATGCAGAAAAAGAGAAATGGAAGACTATATACATGTTCCAAAGAGCCTCTCTTCCACTCTCTCCTCATAATTGCAATTATTTTTACGTGTACCATCAATGCATAACGAATGGCAATAATTTTCACAAATGTAGCCTAACTGGGCCCTCTTTGTCTGGAATCTTTTCATTATTTTCCAATAGTCATTGTACAATAAAGCATGTATTATTTTCAATTTATACAACGGGTGGGTCTAATCCTGAATGCTGATCGGTTAAAACCGCATTCCAACCGGCGTCTATTCCACAAGTTACCACCGGCTAAATCTATGATGTTAAAATGCCTATTTACTCTGTTCTATCTGACTGCGCAATCCACTGCCCAGCCAAGCAATTTATAAACTTGATCACCACCATTAAAATCTAGACATTATCTCACATTTCTTTTAGACTAACATTTCGTTTTCAACAGCGGAGATTTGTATAAACCTTGCTGTCTGTCTCTCGGACATTTGCAACATTGTTTCAACATTCAAATTCGGTCTCCAGCTGGGTCATAGTAATGAACGTATCGGGAGTTGAGACGAGACAGACAAGTAGGCAGCGTTTCTCAGCCAGTCGAAATCATGAATCAGCTGGCATAATGTTTATGGATATAAACAACAAAGTGCAGCTAGTTTGCAGTCTTTCCAGCTTCAGTGATTGGGTTAGCTGTGTTGTTGGCTAGCTCCTCTGAACAACAGTGTCCTGACAAGTGAGCACATTTTTATTGCCAGGCAAAATAGAGCCTCATTAGCTCATTGTTATTGATGTATCCAAATATAAAACAGTTTAAACATTGCAAATGCAGCTACTTTGCTGTTATTCTGGCTGCACTTTTTGACGTGACTAAATTAGCTGTTGTTGGCTAGCTAGCAAGCAAGGGATAAGTACTTTGCCAGCCAATACGGCAATGGAACATTTATAACGAACGACTTGGTCGAGTCCATAGATACAGAACAAAAAGACTGAATGACTCTAGCAACCAAACCGACAGAACGAACGACCAGCTGGCGTGGCTAGCAACCCTAGATTTGTGTCGGGACTATATCTTGTGGAAGCTTGAAAAAGTATGAAGAAATATCAAAATAACATTTATGAAAATATGTAAATCATTATTTGAATATGTTGATAACCCGTTGTATAAAAGTGATAATGCCCTCAAAGCTGGTGTTTGGAGGATATATTGGCACGGTTTGTCAGTCCTCGACTTAGTCTCCGGGCCTAACAACACCCGTGCCAATATTTCCTCAAAACACCGGCTTCTCTGGCATTATCACTTAAATAGGTTGGTAGAACTTCTTTCTCACTTCCAAGGTTAGAAATCCCACATTCACCCCATAAAAATAAAAAGGCAAAGGATGATGATCACTTGGGTGCAGCAGATCATTTTGATTCAGATTAATGGAAGAGATTACAAGAAAGACAATGGTGTAGTAGACTGACATGCCAGGATATTGGACAAATCTTTCTTTGGGCTGCTTGACTACGGGGATTACTTTCAATAAGGAATGTGTCTGTTCTAGAAGCACAAGAATTTCGCTACACCACATTTCTCTACACTCACAATAACATTTGCTAACCATGTGTATGTGACTAATACAACTTGATTTGATTGATTTGTTCTCATACACAGTTTGACAATCTGCAAATGAGCTAGCAGCATAAGACTTTAGGGGGAAACAAATATAGTGTTGATAAATACCTGTAAACTAATAACTATTTCTACAGTATATACTACAGTATAACCCTTCATTTGTTTATAAGACAGAATGAACACCGATAAACCCACCCACACCTGCTGAGCAGCACTCATAGTCATGGCATGATTAAGGGCCAAACAAACAGGCGTTTGCGCCACACGAGACATAACAGGATTACAATGTCAGACCAAACAGGATTACAGACAGGAGTTTGCCCTCACATTGTTCATGCATTTTTAAAAGACCGAATTAGACAGTGATAAATATTTTCACACAGTTTGCCAAGAAAGAGAAAAAGAGACATTGCAACTCTCTCACCAACAGAGTGCCCAGTTGTTCTAAAACTGTCCCTCAGTGTTGAGGAACAAACCTTTGTGCTCAACAAATCAGTCATGGTGGGTGGGTATTCAATGGCATCCTAACCGTGTGGTGAAATCATTCCATTGACTGGTGTCACTATAAATGATGTCACTATGGATGAGACATGGGGGGGGATTTGTATTAGCAATACTTTAAATTACAGGTACAGTGCCTTGCAAAAGTATTCATCCTCCTTGGCGAATTTCCAATTTTATTGGATTACAACCTGTAACTTAAACAGATTTTTATTTGGATTTCATGTAATGGACATACACAAAATACAGTGAGGGAAAAAAAAATATTTCATCCCCTGCTGATTTTGTACGTTTGCCCACTGACAAAGAAATGATCAGTCTATAATTTTAATGGTGGGTTTATTTGAACAGTGAGAAACAGAATAACAAAAAAAAAATCCAGAAAAACGCATGTGAAAAATGTGATAAATTGATTTGCATTTTAATGAGGGAAATAAGTATTTGACCCCCTCTCAATCAGAAAGATTTCTGGCTCCCAGGTGTCTTTTATACAGGTAACGAGCTGAGATTAGGAGCACACTCTTAAAGGGAGTGCTCCTAATCTCAGTTTGTTACCTGTCTAAAAGACACCTGTCCACAGAAGCAATCAATCAATCAGATTCCAAACTCTCCACCATGGCCAAGACCAAAGAGCTCTCCAAGGATGTCAGGGACAAGATTGTAGACCTACACAAGGCTGGAATGGGCTACAAGACCATCGCCAAGCAACTTGGTGAGAAGGTGACAACAGTTGGTGCGATTATTCGCAAATGGAAGAAATTCAAAATAACTGTCAATCTCCCTCGACCTGGGGCTCCATGCAAGATCTCACCTTGTGGAGTTGCAATGATCATGAGAACGGTGAGAAATCAGCCCAGAACTACACGGGAGGATCTTGTCAATGATCTCAAGGCAGCTGGGACCATAGTCACCAAGAAAACAATTGGTAACACACTACGCCGTGAAGGACTGAAATCCTGCAGCGCACGCAAGGTCCCCATGCTCAAGAAAGCACATATACATGCCCATCTTGCCAATGAACATCTGAATGATTCAGAGGACAACTGGGTGAAAGTGTTGTGGTCAGATAAGACCAAAATGGAGCTCTTTGGCATCAACTCAACTCGCCGTGTTTGGAGGAGGAGGAATGCTGCCTATGACCCCAAGAACACCATCCCCACCGTCAAACATGGAGGTGGAAACATTATGCTTTGGGGGTGTTTTTCTGCTAAGGGGACAGGACAACTTCACCGCATCAAAGGGACGATGGACGAGGCCATGTACAGTCAAATCTTGGGTGAGAACCTCCTTCCCTCAGCCAGGGCATTGAAAATGGGTCGTGGATGGGTATTCCAGCATGACAATGACCCAAAACACACGGCCAAGGCAACAAAGGAGTGGCTCAAGAAGAAGCACATTAAGGTCCTGGAGTGGCCTAGCCAGTCTCCAGACCTTAATCCCATAGAAAATCTGTGGAGGGAGCTGAAGGTTCGAGTTGCCAAACGTCAGCCTCGAAACCTTAATGACTTGGAGAAGATCTGCAAAGAGGAGTGGGACAAAATCCCTCCTGAGATGTGTGCAAACCTGGTGGCCAACTACAAGAAATGTCTGACCTCGGTGATTGCCAACAAGGGTTTTGCCACCAAGTACTAAGTCATGTTTTGCAGAGGGGTCAAATACTTATTTCCCTCATTAAAATGCAAATCAATTTTTAACATTTTTCACATGCGTTTTTCTGGATTTTTTTGTTGTTATTCTGTTTCTCGCTGTTCAAATAAACCTACCATTCAAATTATAGACTGATCATTTCTTTGTCAGTGGGCAAACGTACAAAATCAGCAGGGGATCAAATACTTTTTTCCCTCACTGTAAAAATTAAAAATGAAAATTGGTGCGTGCATATGTATTCACCCCCTTTGCCATGAAGCCCCTAAATAAGATCTGGTGCAACCAACTACCTTCAGAAGTCACATAATTAGTTAAATAAAGTTCACCTCTGTGCAATCTAAGTGTCACATGATCTCAGTATATGTACACCTGTTCTGAAAGGCCCCAGAGTCTGCAACACCACTAAGCAAGGGGCCCCACCAAGCAAGCGGCACCATGAAGACCAAGGAGCTCTCCAAACAGGTCAGGGACAGTTGTGGAGAAGTACAGATCAGGGTTGGGTTATAAAAAATATCAGAAACTTTGAACATCCCACGGAGCACCATTAAATCCGTTATACATTTTTTTTAAAGAATATATGACACCACCACAAACCTGCCAAGAGAGGGCCGCACACCAAAACTCACGGACCAGGCAAGGAGGGAATTAATCAGAGAGGCAACAAAGAGACCAAAGATAACCCTGAATGAGCTGCAAAGCTCCACAGCGGAGATTGGAGTATCTGTCCATAGGACCACTTTAAGCCGTACACTCCACCGAGCTGGGCTTTACGGAAGAGTGGCCAGAAAAAAGTCATTGCTTAAAGAAAAAAATAAGCATGTGGGAGACTCCCCACACATATGGTAGAAGGTACACTGGTCAGATTTTGCTTTTTGGCCCTCAAGGAAAACGCTATGTCTGGCACAAACCCAACACCTCTCATCACCCCAAGAACACCATGTTTTTCATATGCAGGGACTGGGAAACTGGTCAGAATTGAAGGAATGATGGATGGCGCTAAATACAGGGACATTCTGGGTGGAAACCTGTTTCAGTCTTCCAGAGATTTGAGACTGGGACGGAGGTTCACCTTCCAGCAGGACAATGACCCTAAGCATACTGCTAAAACAACACTCAAGTGGTTTAAGGGGAAACATTTAAATGTCTTGGAATGGCCTAGTCAAAGCACAGACCTCAATCCAATTGAGAATCTGTGGAATGACTTAAAGATTGATGTACACCAGCGGAACCCATCCAACTCGAAGGAGCTGGAGCAGTTTTGCCTTGAAGAATGGGCAAAAATCCCTTGCTGTTTTCAGGTACACCTAACTCCGTACCTAATCCACCACGGATGTGCACATCTCGTGTTCTTACCCCCACCCCCAGTACTCTGAAACTTGCATGTTCGGAACAAGGTATCTAGGTTCAGAACGAAGTCTCTCCTTATCCTCTATTCTAAGAACAAACAGTTCTTAGTACTCACAGGATAACACAGAGACAGTTGTGGTGGATTAAGGAAATGTAACAGGGTTGACTTTATAAGGCAAGGCCCAACTCAGAATTGCAGAGCGCTCACTCTATTCACTTGTGTGTGTGGTGTGGCCTGCTCCCTTATTAATACGTTTTGAATAAAGAAATAACTTGATTGCTGACTGCCCTTGTCTCTCCTCATTTATTAGAACTTCCATGACAGACCTCTTGGTCCTGTTTGCCTTCCCAGTGTATAATTAAGCAATAAGGCCCGAGGGAGTGTGTATATGGCCAGTATACTGTCACGTCCAGGCCTGAGAAGACAGGCTGGTGTGGTTAGTTTTGTTTTTGGTGTAGGGGTTTTTATGTTCTAGGTGTTATATTTCTATGTTGGGGTAATGGTTCCCAATTAGAGGCAGCTGTGTGTCGTTGTCTCTAATTGGGAACCATATATATGTTTGTAGTTTTCACTTGGGGTTTGTGGGTTATTGTTTAGGCATAGCGTCTGTGTGTTGTAAGTCTATGGTATATGTTACGATCTTCGTTTCGTTCTGTTTATTGTTTTGCCCAGTTGCGTGAGTATCGTTTATGTTAATAAATATAACATGTATACTGGATGCCTCGCTGCACCTTGGTCTGTCCCGCATGAAGATCGTGACATATACCACGGCCATGGGCTGTTCTTAAGCACAACGCAGAGTGCCTGGTTACAGACCTTAGCCGTGGTATATTTACCATATACCACAAACCCCCAAGGTGCCTTATTGCTATTATAAACTGGTCACCAATGTAATCAGAGCAGTAAATATAAATGTTTAGTCATTACCGTGGTATACGGTCTGATATACCACGGCTGTCAGCCAGTCACCATTCAGGGCTCGGACAACCCAGTTTATAATGTAGCATTTAGTGTTCTGTGTGTAGCCTAATTTTATTTCAATGTGACTGTGAATAACTAACACACAGTTGTTCACTTATCCTTCTATCCCAAGACACTTCCAGTAAGGCTGCATGGCTCAGAAAGACATGTCAACACAATGGAACGCATCAAAAAATACAGTAGGTTTGGAAGATTTTATCAAACCCTTGAGCTCGAGGTTAAGCTTACATAAAGCACAGAAATACTGCATTACAATCCACAAAAGGCCGTATTGGAAAAACAAACACAGCTACCTTCTCACAGAGAACTAGAAAAATACAATCTATGGAATGCACTTCCAAGGCGTCCCAGAGCAACATCTCTTTATTGGTTTATAAAAACAGGTCAGATTCAATAGATGAAATGCTTTTTGTTGTGTCAAGTATTCCTTATGAAAGAGAAAGACATTACTAATCAACTCTAGAAAGTGCCATCCAATGCCAGTCCCTCTCTCTCATCTCCATGTGCACTACAGTACATCCATAAGGATGGATAGTTAATTGCTCCAAATCTCAGCATGCACCCCTGGTGAAGCAGCCCAGCGTTCTGTGTGTTTGGGCCTTATTTACTCTTCAGCACTGCTCACATCTCGCCATCAATAATTCTGTAAGAAGCCTACGGCCTCTCTTTCTCCAGTTTTATTTCCTTTTAATCTCTGGTTGGTTTCTCTGTACCAGCCTCATGTTATTTAATTACCTGTATGACTTTTCTTTAAAAGGTCCAATGCAGTCATTTTTATCTCAATATCAAATCATTTCTGGTAAGAATTAAGTACCTTACTGTGATTTTTTTCTATTAAAACTGTCAAAAAGAAACAAAAATAGCTTCTTAGAAAAGGGCAATTTCTCAAGCAAGAAATTTGCTAGGACTGATTGGGAGTGGTCTGAGTGGGGAAGGGAAAACTGAAAACTAGGTGTTATTGGTTATTACAGCATTGTGATGTCACCATGGAAGGCCAAAACTCCATCCCACCACAACAGGCTGAAATTTCAGGTGGCCTTTTCAAACAGCTATTACACTAAAATAATTACACTTCACAATTTCACAGTATTATTCCAACCTTATAGGGTGGAAATATAAAACACAGGAAAATGACATTTTACTGCACTGGGCCTTTAAAGGGGGCATGTTATTTTTTGTATCATGAATCAAACATTGCAGTGTTTCTCATAAAGCTGAAAATGAACAACAGTTTTCATTAGCCACAGTTGTTGGAGGAGAGAGCATTTCTGTAGTTCAACACAATCTGTCACCACACACAATGAGTCCAACAACTCCGCTCTCTCTCTCCCCCCATCATGAACTCACTCTTCACAGTTGGATGATCATTATACTGTACTGTATGATCTACTACAGAAACCACAGTCATGGAATCACTGTTTGTTCTCTGTATGTTTTTCAAACAAGGAATATCCCTCCATAAAATACTCTTGACAGATGATTCAAGCCTGCTACAGTAGCTGTAAACCCCACATGAACCTGCTCTCCCTGCTCCTCATACTGAGTTTGAAGTAAGACAAATGGAGTGTTGCATCTTCATGGTTTGTGAGGTGTACTTTAAGACATTAAGCACGCTGCTCATGTAGATGTGGAGAGGGTCGTCTGCGTGTCCAATTAGGTGTGTTGTGATAGCGGGCCAGCTTTTTAAGCCCACTGAGCGATGTCCCATGCTGGGAAAGGTAGCTTCAGGGAACGACACCGTGAAGTGAGAGGATAGGGTGCTTAAAAGCAGTTGTAACAGAGAGAAATATACTGTAAACAGAGTGGCCAGCATTTGGCTGGAAGCAGCCAACTACACTGCAGGTTTCTCCATTAAAGCAGCATTTTCTCATGGCCGGAGGTGAAACAGAAGTGTGTAGTAGGGGGGTGGTAAACAGTGTATTGAGCTTTGGTCGCATTATACAATACATCACTCAGATTTCCCTTCAGAGTCCAAATAACTTGAAACGTGCAGTATCTGTTTTGCTGGCTAACAAATGAACAGAAGCTTCCCTGTGGGGTCTTCTAGCTTGATGCATTGCATAATTGTTAATTTCATGTGCATTCCCCGACTTCTATAAACTTTACACACACACACACACACACACACACACACACACACACACACACACACACACACACACACACACACACACACACACACACACACACACACACACACACACACACACACACACACACACACACACACACACACACACACACACATTTTGAATGCATGATTACATAATGAACCAAAGCTGCAGTGGATGGAAATGGGAGCTGTGTGGTTTTAAACAGTGTGGAGCTTAAGTTATGTGGACATTTTCTTTAGTTAGGAAGAAAACTTTCAAAGTGCTCTCAAGTAACTTTTCTTCAAAGAAATTCCTGATAGTGTTTGAGTTTGCAGCAATGAAAAGAGTTGTAGGCTGAATAGCCATGGTTACCATATGCCTGATAGAGACTTAACCGTCTGACAAATTTCATACAGCATTACGGATTCTGTCTTCATGTAAAAAAAAATAAAAAAAGTAATACATACTATATAACTGAAGTTATATGCATCCATATGTAATTGGGTATCAATTAGTATTGCATTTCTGTGCCAGTGTGCCTATTGAGAATAGCTGTGTGCCGTTGGAGTTTCTAACTTCAAAACATCATTATTTGAGTCTGCTGATGTCTCTAAGCTAACAGAGTGCATAACAGACTGAATACTGACATGACTCTGAGGGCAATTAATGGGTCAAATAATGACATTAGCACCTGTGAGAGTGTTCCAGAAATACTCTTTTAAAATAAAAAAAAGGGCATGGACATGTTCTCATGCCAGAGAAAGCCTGAGGTAGCTTTTAATATTTCAACACAAACCTAGCAGAGCTGGCCAGACAGGTGAAAAGCACAGGTGTTGGCAGCGCAGCCATCTGAGTTCGACTGGAGCACGGCCAGATATATCCATGGAAAGTCTATTGGCACATAGTGTAGCAGTAAAAGACAAGCAAAAAAATCCTCCCAGGCCTGGTATATGCTCATTTAATAATGATGCTCAATGGAAAACGTGGGTGATATAAGCTTTTACTGTGGCTATTAATCATGCATAAGAGTAGCAGCAGCCACACCACTGCTGCCTGAACCACAGACGCATGCATTCCCCCTGTATCAGAAATGTCACCACATGCAGCTTTTGGTATTTTGGGGAAATGAAGCACTCTCAGGGGAGGAAATGCATTCATATTGTAAATATCAACCTTTCTTTATATGTGTAGGAGCCGCTGAGCCCTGTCACCAAATATAGGAGTCCAATAACCCCATGGAAATTAGATTTCTTTCTGCTTTGCCCTATGTTAAGACTCATCAAGATGCCTGACTTGAGAGAGCAAGAGAAAACTTCAAAAGAAAGACCTATACTGTACTAGAAGGGTACAGGGATTACTCAAGTCACAGAAGAGTAGGAGTTTATCTTGCTTTAAAAAGTCCTGCAGGACAGTGCATTCGGAAAGTATTCAGTCTTTCTCCACATTTGTTTTACGTTACAGGCTTATTCTAAAATGGATTAAAAAAACCTTTTTCCCTCATCAAACGAGACACAATACACAATAATGACAAAGCAAAAACAGTTTTCACATTTTTGCACATTTATTAAAAATAAAAAACTTAAATACCACATTTACATACACTACTATTCAAAAGTTTGGGATCACTTAGAAATGTCCTTGTTTCTCAAAGAAAAGCAAAAAATGTTGTCCATTTTGAGCCTGTAATCGAACCCACAAATGCTGATGCTCCAGATACTCAACTAGTCTAAAGAAGGCCAGTTTTATTGCTTCTTTAAATCAGAACAACAGCTTTCAGCTGTGCTAACATAATTGCAAAAGGGTTTTGTAATAATCTAATGGCCTCTGTACGCCTATGTAGATATTCCATAAAAAATCTGCCATTTCCAGCTACAATAGTCATTTACAACATTACCAATGTCTACGCTGTATTTCTGATCAATTTGATGTTTATTTTAATTGACAAACAACAAGGACATTCCCAAACATTTTTTTAAATTATTTATTTAACCTTTATTTAACCAGGTAGGCTAGTTGAGAACAAGTTCTCATTTACAACTGCGACCTGGCCAAGACAAAGCAAAGCAGTGCAAAACAAACACAGAGTTACACATGGAATAAACAAACATACAATCAATAATACAGTATAAAAAAGTCTATATACAGTGTGTGCAAATGAGGTAGGATAACGGAGGTAAGGCAATAAATAGGCCATAGTGGCGAAATAATTACAATATAGCAATTAAACACTGGAGTGATAGACGTGCAGAAGATGAGTGTACAGGTAGAGATACTGGGGTGCAAAGGAGCAAAAATAAATAAAATAGATAACAGTATGGGGATGAGGTAGTTGGATGGGCTATTTACAGATGGGCTATATACAGGTGCAGTGATCTGTGAGCTGCTCTGACAGCTGGTGCTTAAAGCTAGTGAGGGAGATATGAGTCTCCAGCTTCAGTGATTTTTGCAGTTCGTTCCACTCATTGGCAGCAGAGAACTGGAAGGAATTGGATTTGGGGGTGACCAGTGAAATATACCTGCTGGAGCGCGTGCTACGGGTGGGTGCTGCTATGGTAACCAGTGAGCTGAGATAAGGCAGGTCTTTACCTAGCAAAGACTTATAGATGACCTGGAGCCAGTGGGTTTGGCAACGAATATGAAGCGGACGGTAGTGTAAGCATTCAGACCCTTTACTAAGTACTTTGTTGAAGCACCTTTGGCAGTGATTACAGCCTAGTCTTCAAGGGTAGGACGCTACAAGCTTGGCACATCTATATTTGGGGAGTTTCTCCCATTTTTCTCTGCAGATGCTCTCAAGCTCTGTCAGGTTGGATGGGGAGCATCGCTGCAGAGATGTTCTATCAGGTTCAAATCTGGCCTCTGGCTGGGACACTCAAGAACATTCAGAGACTTGTCCTGAAGGCACTCCTGTATTGTCTTGGCTGTGTGCTTAGGGTCATTGTCCTGTTGGAAGGTGAACCTTCGCCCCAGTCTGAGGTCCTGAGCACTCTTGAGAAGGTTTTCATCAAGGATCTCTCTGTACTTAGCTCCGTTCATCTTTCCCTCGATCCTGACTAGTCTCCCAGTCCCTGCCCCTGAAAGACAACTCCACAGCATGATGTTGCCACCACCATGCTTCACCGTAGGGATGGTGCCAGGTTTCCTACAGACATGACGCTTGGGAAAGGAGGATACCTAGTCAGTTGTACAACTAAATGCCTTCAACTGAAATGTGTCTTCCGCATTTAACCCAACCTCTCTGAATCAGAGAGGTGCGGGGGGCTGCCTTAATCGACATCCACGTCTTCGGCGCCCAGGGAACAGTGGGTTAACTGCCTTGCTCAGGGGCAGAACGATATATTTTTACCTTGTCAGCTCGGGGATTCGATCCAGCAACCTTCCGGTTACTGGTCCATCGCTCTAACCACTAGGCTACCTGCCGCCGGCTTGGCATTCAGGCCAAAGAGTTCAATCTTGGTTTCATCAGACCAGAGAATCTTGTTTCCCATGGTCTGAGAGTCCTTTAAGTGCCTTTTGGCAAACTCCAAGTGGGCTGCAATGTGCCTTTTACTGGAGGAGTGGCTTCCGTCTGGCCACTCTACCAAAAAGGCCTGATTGGTGGAGTGCTGCAGAGATGGTTGACCTTCTGAAAGGTTCTCCAATCTTCACAGAGGAACTCTGGAGCTCTGTCAAAAAGTGACCGTCGGGTTCTTGGTCACCTCCCTGATCAAGGCCCTTCTCCCCCAATTGCTCAGTTTGGCCAGGGGGCCAGCTCTAGGAAGAGTCTTGGTGGTTCCAAACTTCTTCCATTTAAGAATGATGGAGGCCACTGTGTTCTTGAGGACCTTCAATGCTGCAGACATGTTTTGGTACCCTTCCCCAGATCTGTGCCTAGACACAATCCTGTCTCGGAGCTCTACGGGCAATTTGTTCGATCTTTTTTTTTCTCTGACATGCACTGTCAACTGAGGGACCTTGTATATACAGGTGTGTGCCTTTCCAAATCATGTCCAATCAATTGAATTTAGCACTTGTTGTAAAAACATCTCAAGGATGATCATGGAAACAGGATGCATCTGAGCTCAATTTCGAGTTTCAGCTGTCAGACAATTTCGAGTCTCATAGTCTGAATACTTATGTAAATAAGGTATTTATCTTTTTCTAAAAATCTGTTTTCTCTTTGCCATTATGGGGTATTGTGTGTGTAGATTGATGAAAATGTGTATTCAATCTATTTTAGAATAAGTCTGTAACATAACAGAATACTTTCAGAATGCACTGTATATCTTAATGTTTCTTACACCAAACAAATCAAATTTTATTTGTCACATACACATTGTTAGCAGATGTTAATGTGAGTGTAGCGAAATGCTTGTGCTTCTAGTTCCGACCATGCAGTAGTATCTAACAAGTAATCTAACAAATTCACAACAACTACCTTATACACACAAGAGTAAAGGAATGAATACGAGTATGTACATATAAATATATGGATGAGCGATGGCTGATCGGCGTAGGCAAGATGCAGTAGATGGTACGGAGTACAGCATATACATATAAGATGAGTAATGTAGGATATGTAAACATTATATAAATGCATCGTTTAAAATGGCTAGTGATACATTTATTTCATCCAATTATAATTATTAAAGTGGGTAGAGACTTGAGTCGATGGCCGAACGGCATAGGCAAGATTCAGTAGATGGTTTAGAGTACAGTGTATACATTTGATATGAGTAATGTCGGATATGTAAACATTATATACAAAATTGTTTAAAGTGGCTAGTGATACATTTATTACATCCAATTCCTATTTTTAAAGTGGCTAGAGATTTAAGTCAGTATGTTGGCAGCTGCCACTCAATGTTAGTGATGGCTGTTAAACAGTCTGATGGCCTTGAGGTAGAAGCTGTTTGCGCCTTCTTCACCACGCTGTCTGTGTGGGTGGTCCAATTCAGTTTGTCCGTGATGTGTACACCGAGGAACTTAAAACTTTCCACCTTCTCCACTACTGTCCCGTCGATGTGGATAGGTGGGTGCTCCTTCTCCAGTTTCCTGAAGTCCACGATCATCTCCTTTGTTTTGTTGACATTGAGTGAGAGGTTATTTTCCTGACACCACACTCCGAGGGCCATCACCTCCTCCCTGTAGGCCGTCTCGTCGTTGTTGGTAATCAAGCCTATCACTGTAGAGTCGTCAGCAAACTTGATGATTGAGTTGGATGCGTGCTTGGCCACGCAGTCATGGGTAAACAGGGAGTACAGGAGAGGAACGCACCCTTGTGGGGCCCCAGTGTTGAGGATCAGCGGGGTGGAGGTGTTGTTTCCTACCCTCACCACCTGGGGCCGGCCCGTCAGGAAGTCCAGGACCCAGTTGCAGAGGGCTGGGTCGAGACCTACGGTCTCGAGCTTAATGACGAGCTTGGTGGGAACTATGGTGTTAAATGCTGAGCTGTAGTCGATGAACAGCATTCTTACATAAGTATTCCTCTTGTCCAGATGGGTTAGGGCAGTGTGCAGTGTGATTGTGATTGCGTCGTCTGTGGACCTATTGGGACGGTAAGCAAATTGGAGTGGGTCCAGGGTGTCTGGCAGGATGGAGGTGATATGATCCTTGACTAGTCTCTCAAAGCACTTCATGATGACGGAAGTGAGTGCTACGGGGCGATAGTCATTTAGCTCAGTCACCTTAGCTTTCTTGGGAACAGGAACAATGGTGGCCCACTTGAAGCATGTGGGAACAGCAGACTGGGATAGGGACTGGTTGAATATGTCCGTAAACACACCAGCCAGCTGGTCTGCGCATGCTCTGAGGACACGGCCAGGGATGCCATCTGGGCCGGCAGCCTTGCGAGGGTTAATACATTTAAATGTTTTCCTCACGTTGGCTGCGGTGAAGGTGAGCCCGCAGGTTTTGGTAGCGGGCCGAGTCGGTGGCACTGTATTATCCTCAAAGCGAGCAAAGACGTTGTTTAGTTTGTCTGGGAGCAGGACGTCGTGGTCCGCGACGGGACATTAGCGATTAAAATACTCGGGAGAGGTGCATTTCCGCGTTTCCCCCTTCTCCGCGTTTCCCCCTTCTCCTGCGCCGCCGTTGTTTTGAGTCGCCGGCTGGGATCCAGTCTATTGTCCTAGTTGGGGTACCAAACAGAGAATCCGCTTCGGGAAAGTCGTATTCCTGGTCGTAATGTTGGTAAGTTGACGTTGCTCTTATATCCAATAGTTCCTCTCGGTTGTATGTAATAAAACTTAATATTTCCCGGGGTAACAATGTAAGAAGTAATACATAAAAAAACAAATTACTGCATAGTTTCCTGAGAACGTGAAGCGAGGCTGCCATCTCTGTCGGTGCCAGAAGTGTAACAGTGAAGTGGCTCAATATGAACAGTAATGACTTATCTAAATCAATCTCTAAACATAAAAACCCCACTGTTCACGCATGTCTCACACCCAATACACAATGAAGAGTGGAATATAGTAATCAGACATTTCACCATGCTATGCAATTTTTTTAACAGTGATTTAAAGTGACTCCAGGCCAGGTTATGTAACACTAGTGTGAGTCCTCTGGTTGTTGGTTGCACACGCACCAATCCCACACGGCATTAGTGGTCCCTTCCCTAACAGGCTCCTGCTCTGTGGCTCCGTGAAGAGCGCCATGTGGAGCCATTTCCAGGTCAATATTTCCCTTCCCTGGAACAAACTCCCATCCCCCAACAAGCTTCTGTCTATACACTGTATTTCCCCCCGCTTTTGTTTGTGAAATCAGCACAGAGTCACAAGAATTATGGGATCACTTTGCCCAGGGGACGGTTCATGCCAATACACCAAAGCCATTGTGACACTGCTCGCCACAGCCACAGCAAGGCAAGCAGTTCCCATGATGTGGTGAGAGGCAATAGGAGGCTCTTGCTAATGTCCTCTGCCTCGCCAATGAGACCTAATTTAATCCCCACACGTGGCATGATTGTACAAGTGGCTGAATTGATGAGGGTATGTCAGCCAGTGAGGAGGATTTTTTCCTCCCTTTTTATTTCTGTTTTTGCCTCACTATCAGTGTTCAGAAGTGGTCCTCTTGGGAGGTCTGGGAGCTGCTCGATGAGACACAGACAGTCACAAAAGCACCAGCTCCTGTCTTGTCACTCCTAACCTTATCTGAAAACAACTCCCTCCCTCTATCCCTGTCATGAGAAAACTGACAGAACTAAAGTCTGACAGACGCCTGACAGAAAAGTGAGAAAAGTGGAGGAGCTTAAGTGACTTCATGCTCCCACACATATGGCTTCACAATGCCTCACATGCCAGGCACACCAGCCAAGAAGGCAGGCAGGCCGTCGTCTCAGACAATATGTTTATTCTCAATATGGAGGCTGTATTTGACTTGACAAACTCCCCCTCCCTGGATACCCTTCAAGAGGAGTGGAGCGACGTCTTCAGAGTCATGGAAGTGGACTGGGGGCAGTGAACCTCCAGCTAGTAGCAGACGGCCGTGCCAAGACCTTGCCAGGGTTGCATGCCTGCCACGGGATAGTTTTTTTTATTCATCTGAGGAGAAAGAGGGACACATTGATAAAGAGGTTTAATTGTCTGTCAGCATGCCTTATGGTGTGGTCCTCTCTGGCTTTGTCATTATCATTTCAATCCTGCGGGCCTCGCTGGCCCGGTTCTGGCGCCGCAGCACTGCGGCCGCTTCATTAGTAGTTAGCGGGGCTGGCTGACAGAGTGGAAGGCTGAGGCCTGGGCTAGGGAAGCAGCGATGCGCTAGGCTTCCTCTTCCCCTCTCCACTGCTTCTCCTACCCTGTTGACTCTAATAGACTATTGATTTTACATCCACCAACGGATAAGACTCCACTTTTACCGTTCACTCATGATATTAGCTGTCCATTAACTCCGGCTCCAAGGCCTAACAGCTTGTCAGCATATTGCCCCCCTTATCCCCCTTTCCCTATCCCTCCATACCCCTTGTTCAATGTTCCAATCAACTGACTACGGTAGGTCTTAAGACCCCCGAAAGCATTAGGTACCCTCCGCACCCTCAAAGCCTTCATCAGATAACTTTGAACCTAAGACAGAACTGGCTATGGTCAGTGGCATTGATTCACTTACACACAATTAACTGCATTACTTTTTTAAAGGGGGTAAAACTGAAGAGAAAGAAAATTTGCCTGCTAAAGGCAAAGAGGAGTATTAAGAAAAAAGGCTCTCAAAATGGCAATCCCTCTCAGCAGTTAAGAGTGCATTACATTGTATTTAGAAGATCAAAATCTGGCAACTAATTGTGCCTTCTTCCTCTGTTCCCATTGGCAATGACTCACAGAGCAATAGAGAGGGAAAATACTCCTTGCTGGTTCATAGAACTGCAGTTCAAGCCTTTACCATTTAATTGCAGATTCTGAGAATTGAACTGTCTTCCTGTATATTCCATTTGTAATAATATTTTTACAAACGGAATATACAGAGACAAAGTAAGATGGTAACGTGCCAAACTTGGTTCACATCATTCTAGGATTGCAAACTCTTTGTCATAGTTCTTGAATATGTGTACTATTGCTTGAATATCCAGTGCTCTCCACGAGTCCTGCTTTTCTGTTGTTGTGCGTGTGTGTAAGGGGAAGGGGGGATAGTTTGCACCAGTGTACTACCCCACATAGTTATTTGTTCCCATTGTTATTGTTGGAAATTTTCAACTGAGGTCTATTTTGCTTGAGGCATTGATATTTCCGCAATAATATATATATGTTTTTCTCACGATTTCAAGTATGATCTTGTCTCATCGCTGCAACTCCCCAACGGGCTCAGGAGAGGCAAAAGGTTGAGTCATGCGTTCTCCGAAACATGACCTGCCAATCCGAGCTCCTTAACACCCGCCCGCTTAACCCGGAAGCCAGCTGCACCAATGTGTCGGAGGAAACACCGTTCAACTGACGACTGAGGTCAGCCTGCAGGTGCCCGGCCTGCCACGAGGAGCCTCTAGAGCGTGATGAGCCAAGTAAAGCCCCCCCGGCAGTGCCTTAGACCACTGCGCTACTCAGGAGGCCTGAAATCATCGGTTTTAAAAGCACAACCATAACAGACTTTCTAAAACTCAAATAGGCTACCTCTAGGCCGTCTCTCAGTGCTAAAGGGCCAGAGCAGGGTTAAATCTTCAGTAATGTACCAACGCCCCTCTGCATCACATGCTTCTCCCTGGGCCTGCAGGCTGCTGTGTCTCTGTCTCATCTCCAGCACTCCATCCATGTGTCTCACATGCCTCTGGGCTGGTCAGTATGCCTCTGTGTGTCAAGGCACACGATTACACAGAGACCCACAGCAGCCATTGCCACCGCTGCTGTCGTGTCTCTGACTACGGTTAAATTACATGACATGCTATTTTATCAAATCAATGACCTAACGTTTAATTGATTACGTGATTGAATTAAACCATGCAACAATTAAACCATTAATAACCTGGGGCACCACGGAAGCATTCATTTATATACAGCGGTTATCTCCCGAATCCACTCTCTTAAAAATCTTTTATATCAATAGCAGTCAATTATTAATCGTCACCTTGATCGGTCTCATTCTGATTGTCGTAAGTCCATGGTTATCTGCACGAACCCTAGCCAATAAGTTGAATCCGCAATATACAAATTGGCTTAATTATATATTTACTAAATAATCACACAGAATTACATATACAGTTGAAGTCGGAAGTTTTAATGCATAAACTTAACCTTAACCAAATTGACATTTGGAACAACTTCAAAATCTGACATTTGTGAAATATGGATGAACATCTACAGTTGAAGTCGGAAGTTTACATACACTTAGGTTGGAGTCATTAAACTCAACCACTCCACACATTTCTTAACAAACTATAGTTTTGGCATGTCAATTAGGACATCTACTTTGTGCACGACACAAGTAATTTTTGCAACAATTGTTTACAGACAGATTATTTCACTTATAATTCACTGTATCACAATTCCAGTGGGTCAGAAGATTACATACACTAAGTTGACTGTAACTTTAAACAGCTTGGAAAATTCAAGAAAATTATGTAATGGCTTTAGAAGCTTCAGATTGGCTAATTGACATCATTTGAGTCAATTGGAGGTGTACAAACAATAGTACGCAAGTATAAACACCATGGACCATGCAAAAGGGGGAGGCTTGCAAGCCGAAGAACACCATCCCAACCGTGAAGCACGGGGGTAGCAGCATCATGTTGTCGGGGTGCTTTGCTGCAGGAGGGACTGGTGTATTTCACAAAATAGATGGCAACATGAGGAAGGAAGGTTATGTGGATATATTGAAGCAACATCTCAAGACATCAGTCAGGAAGTTAAAGCTTGGTCACAAATGGGTCTTCCAAATGGACAATGACCCCAAGCATAGTTACAAAGTTGTGGCAAAATGGCTTAAGGACAACAAAGTCAAGGTATTGGAGTGGCCATCACAAAACCCTGACCTCAACCCTATAGAAAATTTGTGGGCAGAACTGAAAAAATGTGTGCGAGCAAGGAGGCCTACAAACCTGACTCAGTTACACCAGCTCTGTCAAGAGGAATGGGCCAAAATTCACCCAACTTATTGTGGGAAGCTTGTGGAAGGCTACCCGAAACGTTTGACCCAAGTTATACAATTTAAAGGCAATGCTACCAAATACTAATTGTATGTAAACTTCTGACCCACTGGGAATGTGATGAAAGAAATAAAAGCTGAAATAAATCATTCTGTCTACTACTATTCTGACATTTCACATTCTTAAAATAAAGTGGTGATCCTAACTGACCTAAGACAGGGAATTTTTACTAAGATTAAATGTCAGGAATTGTGAAAAACGGAGTTTAAATTTATTTGGCTAAGGTGTATGTAAACTTCCGACATCAACTGTATATACACAGGATAGATCATACATTGATTACTAATCATGTCATGAAAAGCCCCTAGTGGGCTAACCCCGATATGACGGCTGGTTACACAAAGGTTGGGTTTGAATGAAAGAGCGGGAAGACTGAGGGACAAAGGGATTGGGTCTCTATCGGACCTTGAGAAGCTATGCTATCGTAAATACAGAATCTTATGAATTCGAATAACCGCCCGTTCGGAAAAGAAAAATGCAATACATATATATTTACGCTTCGATAGATGGGTCAAAGATGGAAGACTGGTTTACCCAGTAGAGATCACCATTGTCATTTTGAAGAATCTTTCTGGTCGTAGTGTTGTAGAGTGGATACGTTAAAGTACCCTGTCGTTCTTCTGAGATTCTGTCCTTTCCTAGGCCACATACGTTTACAGCTGCAGCTGATACATCCTAGACGTTGAGTTATCACTTCTTTAGTGAATAATCGTTCATACCAAGTTGCCATAATCAGCTTGTGCTGTATTCTGGCTGGTCTAGTCGATATTCCCCATTCCAGCGTGGTGATCGTTACCTCCACGTTGAAATTAGCCCTTTTAAACGTACAGACACCAGTCCTCACGTCATCAGGAACTGAGGTTGACTTCCATCAACGGGCTTTTGTACTGGGGGAAAGAAGGGCATGTTTCATAGTTCTCAACCAATGTCTGTTCACTTGGGCTTGGCCAAGGGTAGAGAGCAGCACTATGCAGGGAGCTAAGTGTCTGGCTGAGACTAGGAAGTGTCTGTGCGCTTTACTGATCTCACAGCCATAATTCAACCAGGGCTCTAGTCACTAGCCCCAGCATCCCTCATAGCCCTCTATGATCACTTACTAGTACTGGGATTCACAGACCTGTTCCTCTTTCTTCTACTGTTAGAGCACTAGATAATCCATTTTGAGAAATGATATACGGTAGACAGAACATAGGTTCCAGATGACTGTATACGCCAGTGCAGAGAGGGAAGAAGAGAAGAGCTGCTGAAGCTATAAGCACCAGCTGGAGGGATTTTCTACCTGATGCCACCTTGCTAACACGAGGGAGCTGTCATGGCAGTGCCACGCCTCTAATTTGTTGTTGATTACACCTCAGAACAACACTCTCCACTCCCAACCTGTTCATCTGACCTCCAGAATAGAGTCTGGAGGAAGTGCTTCAAATAGGTGCTTTTAGCTGGAGCGACTTAGAATTCAGCCACTTCAGTCAGACTTTTGGGAAAGGCTCCCATCTGACTCCCATCTGACGGTTGTAATCATACAGTTGTTGGATAGGTGGCTCTGGAAATGTACTTGTGGTCAGGAGGCTCTTAGTGTAAATACTCCAGCTCAGAAATTACCAGTCAGTGTTCATTATACCTGGCTGAGTTTCACCTATTTCATCCATCAATTCTCAAACTGGGTGTTAGTAATGATGATCTTTGACGATACTAAAATGAAGCAGCATCTAATTGTATGCATGGAATATTTCCACTTGATCTGAACTTAAGTCTGAACTGATTTCCCTTCAGATAAGATACTGCACCACCACACTACCAATGAAACTCAACAATGCCAGGAGCTACTGCAAATCCCTTGTTAATCTGAGAGAGAAATTGATATCTCTTGCTTTTCAGAGAGGTATCTCAGTCAGACCTGCAGATATGTACAAGGCGGAGGATGGTTATCGATCGCTCTCATGTCTTTCAGGGCCTAGACGTATCCTGACCACAGCTGTCACATAGAATGACCCTGCTCCAAAAGTACTTTTTGACACAGCTTAACCTTATCCAATGGCATAACAGAGACACAAAGAATCCCTGTGTTTGTCTGTGGCAGGCAGCAAAAAAACTAATGTCAACAGCCCTATACACCTGTGTAAAATGCACAGCTAAGTAAAAAGTAGAGTAGAACAGAGTAGAACTCCTGCCAGGAGAATATGTTTGTTTAATCATCTATTCATGACACAAAAATTGCTTTACCCCCTTTTCAAAATACATTTAATTTGGATAGTTTGGGATGAACAAACAATAATGACTTGGGGCTTTTGTTAGTTGCATTCTGGCACATGCACAACAAGTGATGTCCTAAAGTGGGCCACCTGCACAGAAAGGAACATACAGCACACCAACATGCTATGCTAGACACACACACAGCAGACTTCGGTCTTTCTCAAACTATTACATCCCTACAGGACTGAAAGGTTAGTTAACCAAGATATCAGCTAAAAGATCATATAACCTCAAAATGTTATCCATAATTAGTCAATCGATTTAAGACCATAATATTATACAAGCTGTAATGTGAGGTTAACTAACAAAGATCCCACTGATATTTTTTATAGCCGTCCATGTTATTTGGCATACACGTCTGAGTGAATTTACCATTTCGGTACACAGTTGAAGTCGGGAAGTTTACATACACTTAGGTTGGAGTCATTAAAACTTGTTTTTCAACCACTCCACAAATTTGTTGTTAACAAACTATAGTTTTGGTAAGTTGGTTAGGACATCTACTTTGTGCATGACACAAGTAATTTTTCCAACAATTGTTTACAGACAGATTATTTCACTTATAATTCACTGCATCACAATTCCAGTGGGTCAGAAGTTTACATACACTAAGTTGACTGTGCCTTTAAACAGCTTGGAAAATTCCAGAAAATTATGTCATGTCTTTAGAAGCTTCTGATAGGCTAATTGACATAATTTGAGTCAATTGGAGGTGTACCTGTGGATGTATTTCAAAGCCTACCTTCAAACTCAGTGCCTCTTTGCTTGACAAAACGTACTGAGAAAATCAAAAGAAATCAGCCAAATTGTAGACCTCCACAAGTCTGGGTTATCCTTGGGAGCAATTACCATACGCCTGAAGGTAACACGTTCATCTGTACAAACAATAGTACGCAAGTATAAACACCATGGGACCACACAGCCGTCATACCGCTCAGGAAGGAGACGCGTTCTGTCTCCTGGAGATGTGGTGTGGGGGCTGTGCTTTGGCAGAGTGGGTGGCCTGTCCGGAGGTATCGCCGGACAGGGCCACAGTGTCTCCCGACACCTCCTGTCTCAGCCTCCAGTATTTATGCTGCAGTAGTTTATGTGTCTGGGGGCTAGGGTCAGTCTGTTATATCTGGAGTATTTCTCCTCTCTTATCCGGTGTCCTGTGTGAATTTAAGTATGCTCTCTCTAATTCTCTCTTTTTCTCTCTTTCTTTCTTTCTTTCTTTCTTTCTTTCTTTCTTTCTTTCTTTCTCTCAGAGGACCTGAGGACCATTCCTCAGGACTACCTGGCCTGATGACTCCTTGCTGTCCCCAGTCCACCTGGCTGTGCTGCTGCTCCAGTTTCAACTGGTCTGCCTGCGGCTATGGAACCTGCCCTGTTCACCGGACGTGCTACCTGTCCCAGACCTGCTGTTTTCAACTCTCTAGAGACAGCAGGAGCGGTAGAGATGCTATGAAAAGCCAACTGACATTTACTCCTGAGGTGCTGACCTGTTGCACCCTCTACAACCACTGTGATTATCTGACCCTGCTGGTCATCGATGAACGTTTGAACATCTTGGCAATGTTCTGTTATAATCTCCACCCGGCACAGCCAGAAGAGGACTGGCCACCCCTCAGAGCCTGGTTCCTCTCTAGGTTTCTTCCTAGGTTCTGGCCTTTCTAGGGAGTTTTTCCTAGCCATTGTGCTTCTACATCTGCATTGCTTGCTGTTTGGGGTTTTAGGCTGGGTTTCTGTACAGCACTTTGTGACATCGGCTGATATAAAAAGTGCTTCATAAATACATTTGATTGTGCTGTAGAATTTGTGAATTGTCTCATGTAATAAATTCTATACATTAGTTTATACTGGATTAAGCATAATTTTTCGTTAACTGTAATTTCGTTCCAACACTCCATCTTGTGGCAATATCAGTCTTGGTTCCAATTGTTAATATTTTTTCTAAGAGATTGTCAGTTGGATGCACCACACACACCTAACTGAGCCACAGATAAACGGAGAGCCTTACTGCCAATCCATAAACACAGTGTAGTAGGTGGCCTAGTGGTTAAAGCGTTGTTGGGACAATAACAAAAACATCACTGGTTCGAATACCCGAGCCGACAAGGTGAAAAATCTATGTGCCCTTGAGCACTGAACTACTATGGCTGACCCTGTAAAACAACACATTCCACTGCACCTATCCGGTGTATGTAACAATACAAAATATTATTTAACACTTACAAAGCACCTCTTCAGCTGGCCGCATTGTTGGGCCAAGAACAGAAGCAATGGCATTATACAGGTTTTTGTTTTTTACTTCACAATCCCAAGAAGCAGCAGCAGTAGGAGGAGGAAAGTAACATATGTTCTCAGTGGAGTCCAGTACTGGCTGGCTGTGAATCATCATGATACAGTAGAATCCTCGTTCTCTCTGCAGCCTGGCTCTGCTCCTCTCCCTGTGACTGCTGGCCATTACAGGCCATGTTGTCACTTCTTTATTAGGACCTTGAAAGGAGTGGAGGAGTCAGGAGATAGGGCATTGCACAGGAGGCTTAGTCCCATGCCAAGCCTAATTAGCTCCAACTTCAGAGGACCAGCGTGGGAGGAAGGGACAGCCGGAGAGGGTGCATGTCGTTGCCCGGCCCCCCTTCCAAAATAAAACTGATGAAAGGGAAAGACCCGCGAGACGGGAGTCGCAAAACAAAACCCCAATCTGTCCAGAGTGTACCTGCACAGAGGAGAGGGGGCATGGAAGGGGGTTGTATGGAGAGAGGCAGCCGGGCCGGGAATGGGCCAGCCAGGCAGACTCACACACAGACACATGCCAAGGCTATTACACTCCTCCACACACAGCCTGGGGAAGCAGAAGGTGACTGGAAGGTTGTTGGAATTAGCCAACTAAAAAGAACAGGGAGGACAAACCGTAATTGGCAGACCAACTGCTTTCCCTTGCATGCATTGAAACGTGTGGCCTTTCCTTGGCTTTCTTTTGCAAATTACTATGAATTAACAAATGTATTTCCTAAAACGTATCAATAGTAAACATCATATTAAGGTATGGGACATTCATTGTGTGACAAGAAACAACTAGCAGGTCTATTACGCTTGAGCAGCTAGAATTTGTCCATCCACAACTCAACTGTGGGAACATGGCGGCTATTAACACCAGACAGCAGAAAGAGCTGGACGCCACTATACGAGAGATTGTTTCTGAGGAGATTACTTCTGCCTTCGATTTAAAATTAAAAGTGGTAAATGAATCACTGGCAGTGCTCGCTGGTAAAGTTGATTCCTTTTTAACCAAAGTGGAAATCCAAGAGCTGGAGGTACAACTCCATGACCTGGAAACAGAGCAAGCTAAGTTGGAAGGGATAATCAAACTCTTAAAAGAGAAAACGGAATCACTCAAAAATCATTCCCGTGAATTCAATGTGAGGGTCACAGGACTTGAAACTAGCGTGGAAGTGGGCAACTCAACTTTCTTCATGAGCAATTATTTCTATGAACTGTTTGGACAGGAGAAGCTGTGTCCCATGCCACTGATTAACATTGATGACCACACGGGTCCTCTCCGGAATGGGTCTCGCTGTATGATTGTACGGATTCGATCTTGCAAGCTTTCGGTTACTAGTCCAACGCTCTAACCACTAGGCTACCTGCCGCCCCACGGCTACCTGCCATTCTTAAGCCGGGTCTGATACCACTGTTTACTGAATCAAGTTCCCCCGGAAAAGAATGCGGTTGAAACCAATGAAGAAGCCAATCCTCCACTAATAAGACATTGCAGAGTGACCCATATTATCGTCCCTACCCCTAACAATGGTCTCTGGAGAAACTTGAACATAAAGCGTGGAATATATAACGTTTCTACAGTTCGTTTAGGTCTCATCACATAATGTAGGGCCATGGGTTTCCCATCTTAGCACGTAATGTGTTCCTCCTTTTCATCTCCTTTCCTGATGATAAATCCACCCTTTGACCCCTGTCAGCGCGCATGCACAACACACACGGTTGCATGCACACACACATGATAATACAAAGTGAATGAATGAGGAGACTTATTCTAGCTGAATGTTTCTGCGATCACTGTCCCTATTTTTGCCCTGATTTTGTGTGAGGCCAGGCATTGTGGGTGGCCAAGTAACATAACCAGGAGCCTCCGTATTTTCCACCGCTCTTCTCCCATGATTTTTCATAGTGAAAAAAATGCAATTTATGGCAGGAATCAGAAAGTTTGCAGCTCAGCACTCTGGCTGGAGAGATGGGGTTATCACCTCTATCTAGACGCTAGTGGGGGATGCAATAAAATCATACCACAGCCACAGGGCCCAGGCAATGAGATTTGCAGGACAGTTGTAAATGTTCAATAGCTTTTTTCCTGATGCAAGGGCACAGACATTTAACGGCACTTGCCTCCAGCTCTGAAAGGAAATATTATAGTAGGTGTTTTGGAATGCTGCTTTTCACACAAAATCAGTCACACAGCACTGATACAAACAAAAAACACATTGCAAGCTATTATTTACAGAATTATAGTTAACATTGAATTCATTAGGCCAATTGTATAATCTCTTTTGCAGCTGTAAATAAATGTGGTTCAGACAGACACACTGTTGGAATACTATGGTGAATTTATCAGCAGATCTGCATAAATTGAATGTAAAAGGCTTAATTCTCCCAGCATACAGAGCAGAGCTCACACCCAGTCACAGTGAGTGTAACACAGAGAGCCAGAGCCAAGCATGGCCATTAAGTGAATTTAGCCCATCGGCGTGTCCAACTGATTCAGAAGCACAGCAGATTAGCCCAGGGATTCTCAGCTGGCTGAAACAGGGCTCAGGCTGGAATAGTCACAAACAGCAGCACATTACCAAAGACAACAAATTTGGATTTACAGTACATTTTACAGTGGTGGTGGATCAGAGTCAAAGACTAGATCTTGATAATATTGACCTGATATGTTTTGTGTCTATGTGCATCATTGTTGTCTTACTCAAGACCGGTCTCGGTCCACATATTGAGTGTTTCGGTCTTGTCTCGGTGTCAGATGCATTTGTACTCGGTCTTGACTAGGTCTCAGATAGTGAGGACTTGTAATTTCTTCCCAAGACCAGCAGAGTTAAAAACTCATAATTATCAGCTCCCATTCAGTCAGCGCATAAAACCACTTCCCCAGGCCAAATACACTGCATTTGGAAAGTATTCAGATCATTCCACATTTTGTTACATTACAGCCTTCTTCTAAAATTGATTAAATAATGTTTTTCCCTAATCAATCTACACCACAATGACTAAGTGAAAACATTATATATACATTTTTTGGTGCAAATTTATAAAAAATGTAAAACAGAAATACGTTATTTACATACGTATTCAGTCTCTTTGCTATGAGACTTGAAATTGATCTCCTGTTTCCATTGATCATCCTTGAGATGTTTCTAAAACTTGATTGGAGTCCACCTGTGGTAAATTCAATTGATTGGACATGGTTTTGAAAGGCACACACCTGTCTATTTATATAAGGTCCCACAGTTGACAGTGCATGTCAGAGCAAAAACGAGGTTGAAGGAAGGTTGAAGGAATTGTCCGTATAGCTCCGAGAAAGGATTGTGTCGAGGCACAGATCTGGGGAAGGGTACCAAAACATTTCTGCAGCATTGAAGGTCCCCAAGAACACAGTGGCCATCATTCCTAAAATGGAAGAGGTTTGCAACCACCAAGACTCTTCCTAGAGCTGGCCACCTGGCCAAACTGAGCAATCGGGGGAGAAGGGCCTTGATCAGGGAAGTGACCAAGAACCCAAGGGTCACTCTGACAGAGCTCCAGAGTTCTTTTGTGGAGATGGGAGAACCTTCCAGAAGGACAACCATCTCTGTAACACTCCTGTCTCAGCCCCCAGTATTTATGCTGCAGTAATTAATGTGTCGGGGGGCTAGGGTCCATCTGTTATATCTGGAGTATTTCTCCTCTCTTATCCGGTGTCCTGTGTGAATTTAAGTATGCTCTCTCTAATTATCTCTTTTCTCTCTCTCTCTCTCTCTCTCTCTCTCTCTCTCTCTCTCTCTCTCTCTCTCTCTCTCTCTCTCTCTCTCTCTCTCTCTCTCTCTCTCTCTCTCTCTCTCTCTCTCTCTCTCTCTCTCTCTCTCTCTCTCTCTCTCTCTCTCTCTCTCTCTCTCTCGGAAGACCTGAGCACTAAGACCATTCCTCAAGGCCTACCTGGCCTGATGACTCCTTGATGTCCCGAGTCCACCTGGCCGTGCTGCTTCTCCAGTTTCAACTGTTCTGCCTGTTTTATGAACATTTTAAAATCTTGTCCATGCTCTGTTATAATCTGCACCCGGCACAGCCAGAAGAGGACTGGCCACCCCTCACAGCCTGGTTCCTCTCTAGGTTTCTTCCTAGGTTTTGGCATTTCTAGGGAGTTTTTCCTAGCCACCGTGCTTTTACACCTGCATTGCTTGCTGTTTGCGGTTTTAGGCTGGGTTTCTGTACAGAACTCTGTGACATCAGCCGATGTAAGAAGGGCTTTATAAATAAATTTGATTGGATTTTGTTTTCAAAATTATGGTTTCTGCATTTGACCATATTAATGACCTAAGGCTCGTATTTCTGTGTGTTTATTATATTATAATTAAGTCTATGATTTGATATTTAATAGAGCAGTCTGACTGAGCAGTGGTAAGCAGCAGCAGGCTCGTAAGCATTCATTCAAACAGCACTTTCCTGCGTTTGCCAGCAGCTCTTTGCAATGCTTGAAGCACAGCGCTGTTTATGACTTCAAGCCTATCAACTCCCGAGATTAGGCTGGCAATACTATAGTGCCTATAAGAACATCCAATAGTCAAAGGTATATGAAATACAAATGGTATAGAGAGAAATATTCCTCTAAATTCCTATAATAACTACAACCTAAAACTTCTTAACTAGGAATATTGAAGACTCATGTTAAAAGGAACCACCAGCTTTCATATGTTCTGAGCAAGGAACTTTTACTTTCTTCTCCAACACAGTGTTTTTGTATTATTTAAACCAAATTGAATATGTTTCATTATTTATTTGAGACGAAATAGATTTTATTTACGTATTATTCTAAGTTAAAATAAAAAAGTGTTCATTGTTCATTCAATATTTTTGTAATTGTCATTATTACAAATATATATATATATTTTTTTTTTAATTGGCTGATTAATCGGTATGGGTATCTGCGTTGAAAAATCATAATCGTCGACCTCTAGTATAAACCGTTTACCCACTTTTTTTACTCACTTCTTAATCCCTACTGATGCGTATCAAAGTAGTGTAGTGGAGGTTAATCAATTATGTCCAGTAGTACAATAGAGAAATTGAACAAAGTAGCCTACAGAATCACATAGCTTAGTTTAGCAGAATATAATCCTTAGGCAGCAAGAGTGTGCAGCTTTCAACAGGTTTTGGCATGGAGCAGCTCCCCAGAAGAATGACATCAGTAGCCGGTAGGGTAGGAAAGATGTTTGAACTTACAATATCTACCAGTAAATGCTAACTAAGGCAACAATGGGTATGCAAACCAGGTATTGAAAAAGTTTAGTCCAAAGTGTTGGTTAATAGGCCATATTGTGATGTGCAATTGTCATCATGTGCTGTTTGTGTCAGGGGCGTAGACATGGGTGGGCTTGGGTTGACAGAGGCCCACCCAATCTGATTGATGTGGTTTAAGCATTGTTGTGGACTTAGACCATCACATTTTGGTATTTTTTTCCACACAAAAAAAAGTGATTGAGAGTGAAAATCTGAAAAATCTATAGGATTTTTCACACAGGGTGCCTTTCCTTTCTGGGCGGGCCATTTGGGAACTTTTTGGCAAAATGTTTGTATACCTACTTCTCTCAGATTGGCTAACAGTTAGCTGGTTAGCTTAGCTTCAGGTCAACAGGATTTAGGCAACAGCCACGCTACCTTTTTCCCTTCGGCAACTTTCAACTCCGTCATTTGCTCCGCCATGCTCTTTTCCGCCATTATACGATGAATATGCCCGTAAAGATATATTTTATATGGTGTTAATCAGATGAGACAGCAGTCACACACAGCATGTTAAAGGATAAGCAGTCTATTCACATAATAAGGCAGTAGGTCACAATCATAACATAACAAAAACACAACCATTAAGCATTTCCCAATCTAAATGTACAACTATTACTTCCCATTGCAAAAAACATTTCACGTTGAGCACACAAAGTAACTGGTGACCTAAAGTTTACAGTGGAACTGACAGCGCTTTAACTACTTTGCAGATATGAAACAAACAGACAATCATATTATCAGTCAAAAATATAAAACTCCCAGTTTCTGCTACAAAGCCAACTTTAAGAGGTTATAAAAATAGGTTATATTTGACTCAACGTTCCATGACGTACACTAAGGCATTGTTGGCAGAATAGATGGATGCAGTTCAATGCATGATTAATAGAATTCAAAAATAAATTTCTTGGTAGTCCAAAAAATATTAATATCAGGTTGTAAATCACAGCTGGCCTGGTACTAATTGGTTATCCAATTAGCATATCTCTTGCGTTCTCAAATTCACTCTGGCTGTCTACTCCGATTTCAGAGCACTCTCGTTTGAGTGTGCCAGAGCCCAGAACAACTGCTGAATATAACCGGTTTCTGATTGGCTATAGCTCACCGGTCCTGGACGAAACAGATGTTTTATTCCATATTATTTACTGCAGTGTCTATTAAATTGTCCAAACGCACAGCTGCTTTCCCACTCTATATTGCCATACAATATTCACAAATGCCTTAGTATACGTAATTCCCAAACATTTTTAGAATTTATGAAAACCTTAAAATATCTAAGTAGTCGTTTTTAAGTGTCATATTCTTCCTGGGGGTGAATATGAGCAGATTTTAATAAGATTACATGTTGCTAAAATGCTGTCAGTTCCACTTTAAATGCAACAATATTTCACACACAAGTTATTTTCAAAGAGATGCCTAACAACAGCAAGCGTGCTGCAATAGAAAAAAAAAACACAGTTCCACTCACCAGAAGATGATCATTTGAAACTTAACTTCTTGTTGAAAATAATTATTGAAAAGGGAGAAGCTAACAAATTAGCAACAACATCCTCTTTGATAACACCTGCTGCAGCAGCTGCAAACTAGCCGACAACAAAAGCTAGCTAGCTAGACTGAGGGAAAACTACTGCTCACTATCGCGTATTGACCTTCAAGAAAGCAACATTTTCCATACGTTTTTGCAAAAACAGTCCCACCCATTAAGTCAAAATGTGATTGGTTGATTCCCCTGTCACTCAAAAATGTCACACTAATACAGTTGAATGGCAGATGCCTTTAGCTAGCTGATTTAACTAGCTAGATTTATCTCCCCAGAGACCAGTGTTAACCATTTCCTTTCCAACAAAAACTGAAGAGATTAAATCAGAACATCATTGAAAATAATCATAAACGTATCATTATTATTGTAATCATTATTTTATAAATCCATAGCCCTTCTCTGAATTTGTAGAATGCCCATTGTTCCACACTGTGTTTAAGTTAGTAATAATTTGTAGAGACCTCTATTTTTCGTCAGCATGCATTTTTTCACTATTTTGAATGTCTTAAGAATTCATATGTTGTTCTGAAATATAGACACAGAAATAAGGGGCATTTTGAACTCTTATTTATGGTGGTGATTTGACAAAATGACAATCATGGTCTTGAATTGGACTCACATTTTTCTTGTCTCGGTCTTGACTTGGTCTCGGACCCCTTGCCCCCTCCCGGTCCCGGTCTTGACTCGGTCTCCACCCCCCTTCCAGTCCTGGTCTCGAACACAGCACTGATATGCATAGTATATGCATTGCTAAGTTGAGACACACTACAACCCCCCTCCACGTCACCTCTTCCAACACAGAACCAAGGCTAGCAGCATGGACCCTTACTGTGAGCTCTGGAGGGAAATCATTTTTGAAAGACTAAAATAGGTATGGCAAAATGGCACCATCCAATTGACTGTACTGTTGCATATATCTGTTGAAACTCTGAGAAAGTGAGAATGAAAAGAAACAAATTAATTCTATGTTAAGAAAACGATTTACACAACACCCAGAGAATAAAGAACCTCACAAAGGCTGTTTGAAAAACTAGCTTACTTTCCAGATAGTAATTTCCTTAGGCTTATTTGTTCCAGACTTGTGTAACTTGAATTGGCAGTGCGGTCTTTTTTAATATACAACTATGAAGGTCACTGATTATCACTGAATGTAAATACTGTATGTAAATACTCACAACCCTCTACCAATGGTATCTTGTTGTGCCTGTGTACCCCCACTCACCCACCTACTTGATGTGATCTCCCATTT
Source organism: Brachymystax lenok tsinlingensis (assembly GCA_030435695.1). NCBI lineage: Eukaryota > Metazoa > Chordata > Actinopteri > Salmoniformes > Salmonidae > Brachymystax > Brachymystax lenok. The sequence goes on along the minus strand of CM059790.1, from coordinate 23,237,061 downwards.
CAGTGCATGACACCCTTTCTCACTCACTCTGATGTACACAGAGCGTGTTAAACATTACGGACACCTTCTTAATATTGAATTGCACCCCCTTTTACCCTCAGAACAGACTCAATTCGTCAGTGTATGGACTACAAGTTGTCAAAAGCCGTCCACAGGGATGCTTGACCATGTTGACTCCAATGCTTCCCACAATTGTGTAAAGTTGGCTGTATGTTCTTTGGATGGTGGACCATTCTTGATACACACAGGAAACTGTTGAGCATTAAAAACCCAGCAGAGTTGAGGTTCTTGAGACACTCAAACTGGTGCGCCTGACACCTACTGCCATACACCGTTCAAAGACACTTAATCTTCTGTTTGGTCCATTCACCCTCTGAATGGCACACACACACAATCCATGTCTCAATTGTCTCAAGGTTTGAAAATCCTTCTTTAACCTGTCTCCTCCCCTTCATCTACACCGATTTAAGTGAATCATGTGACATTACTGTGATACGCTGGAGAGGTAAAGTGCTCAAAGATCAGAATCTAAATAAACAGCCCAGCATAGGTATTGATTCATCAGTCACAGAACCGTACTAGGTCCTGTGCATCATTCCTTGTAAGGAGCAGACTTTATCTCAATAAAAGGGCTGCTGTGCTGGTTCTTTTGAAAGAGGATGAATATGGAAATCCATTTGGGAAATACGTTATTTTGTATCAGGTATCCAGGATGACATAAATGGTATCCCCCTATCTCAGCGTAATGAATCAGGGATGAAGAACATAGCACTGCATCTTAGAAATGGCAATGCATAAATAATGCAGGGTATCGTCCCCTTTTCGTGCTGCTTTGGATCTGCATAATACACTTGGCACAAAATGGATGGTGTTGTATCATAACAAGGTCATAAAAAGCTTTCAGACAAATGGCATTCTGTCCTTTATAATAAATGATGTGATCCCAGAAAGAATTCATAGTGTGGCAACATAAATAGTGTAATGTATGGGGCCTAGACGCACTGTGGCCTCTCCATTGCAAACCCATCCTACATTGAATAATAACAATAATGCATCGTCCCCAGTTCTAAATTAACAGAAATAATTTCGCAATGATACCTTTTTTATTTCTACATCCGCCCATGGCACACGCCCTTATGAGAGGGAGTGCTACACTGAGCCCAAACTGATGATTTCCCTCTGATTAATGGATTTCTCGCTCTCTTTCATACAGGCAGGGGAGCTAGTGGACTACAGAGTAAAGCAGGGGGACCCATTTCCCCCTCTCTTCAGCTCTCCCTATAGCCTTCTCTCTCCCTCGGTCTATCTATTCTTTCTCAATCTCTGCCTCTCTTTTTGTCCATCTCTCATATCCCCTCCCTTTCTTCTCCTTGTATCCATCTCTCTTTCCCGCTATCTGCTCTGACACCTTTAGCCTTAGGGACAGACAGACAAACAGCAAGCCAGACAGCTGCCTATGATGTCTGTTCACTATGGGGTGCACTGCAAATACCTGCCTCTCTCTTTCTCCCTTTTTCTGTTTCATCCTCTCTTTCTTTCTCAAGTTTATTCTCTCTCTATCTCTATTGCAGCAGGGAACACTGCAAATACATGTTTGTGTCTTTAGCAGCCAGCCCCATTATAGCATATAGAGAAACAAAGTAGAGTATGTGAGGGAAAAACACATTTGTGATTAAGGTGTTCAAGTATTTATTTTGCTGGCCCTTTTCTAATAATATACCCAGGATTAGGAGATAAATACACTAGTCACAGTGAGGTAGTGTACTGTTTACCTCACCTCTACAGTACTTACAATACTCAAGCTGATGATGTCCAACAAACTGGGGCTAGGGAGCTCAGAGGGCAGAGAGACTTGACCAGCAGGGTGGATAGAGAGCAATAAATATCCTTCCTATAATCCCTACAGCCCAGCATTTACACAATCACAACCTTAAACAGAATTGCTTGGCCTTCACAAAATGAACTCCCACAGGAGAGTTTTCTCTATATCGGTCTCATACTGTAAACCACAAGGCCATTCATTAAACTGTAGGCGATAGATGCTGTTGATCTGAGAGAGCATGTGACACGATGTTGTTGCAAAAAATGTTACAGTGTATTATTACATATTATAAAGCGGGTAAATTGACTCCTGTATTCTGATTGGTTGAAAGCAATGGTGTATCAGAAATTATAAACTGGGTGGTTTGAGCCTTGAATGCTGATTGGCTGACAGCCATGGTATCTCAGAACAAATACCACAAGTATGACAAAACATTACAATATTTTGTTTTTGTTAAGGGGTGGATCAGCTTTAATATTGCGGAAAGATTGTTGCTTCCATCAATGTAATTGTCTGCATCATTTCCAATCGCCCATATATTTTTGGGGTAAATACAGTTGAAGTCAGAGGTTTACAGACACCTTAGCCAAATACATTTAAACTCAGTTTTTCACAATTCATGACATTTAATCCTAGAAAAATGCCCTTTCTTAGGTCAGTTAGGATCACCACTTTATTTTAAGAATGTGAAACGTCAGAATAGTAGACAGAATGATTTATTTCAGCTTTTATTTCTTTCATCGCTTTCCCAGTGGGTCAGAAGTTTACATACAATTAGTATTTGGTAGCATTGCCTTTAAATTGTTTAACTTGGGTCAAACCTTTCGGGTAGCATTCCACAAGCTTCCCACAATAAGTTGGGTGAATCTTGGCCCATTCCTCCTGACAGAGCTGGTGTAACTGAGTGTAACTGGTTTGTAGGCCTCCTTGCTCGCACACGCTTTTTCAGTTCTGCCCACACATTTTCTATAGGATTGAGGTCAGGGCTTTGTGATGGCCACACCAATACTTTGACTTTGTTGTCCTTAAGCCATTTTGCCACAACTTTGGAAGTATGCTTGGGGTCATTGTCCATTTGGAAGACCCATTTGCGACCAAGCTTTAACTTCCTGACTGATGTCTTGAGATGTTGCTTCAATATATCCACATACTTTTCCTCCCTCATGATGCCATCTATTTTGTGAAGTGCACCAGTCCCACCTGCAGAGTTTGAAGGTAGGCTTTGAAATACATCCACAGGTACACCTTCAATTGACTCAAATTATGTAAATTAGCCTATCAGAAGATTCTAAAGCTATGGCATCATTTTCTGGAACTTTCCAAGCTTTTTAAAGGCACAGTCAACTTAGTGAAATTGTGATACAGTGAATTATAAGTGAAATAATCTCTCTGTAAACAATTGTTGTAAAAATTACTTGTGTCATGCACACAGTAGATGTACTAACAAACTTGCCAAAACTATCGTTTGTTAACACGAAAGTTGTGGAGTGGTTGAAAAATGAGATTTAAAGTGTATGTAAACTTCCGAATTCAACTGTACATACACATACATACCCATATATATATATATATGTATACATAAACATTCATACATATATACATACATACAGTGAGGGAAAAAAGTATTTGATCCCCTGCTGATTTTGTACGTTTGCCCACTGACAAAGAAATGATCAGTCTATAATTTTAATGGTGGGTTTATTTGAACAGTGAGAGACAGAACAACAACAAAAAATTCCAGAAAAACGCATGTGAAAAATGTTATAAATGGAATTGCATTTTAATGAGGGAAATAAGTATTTGACCCCCTCTCAATCAGAAAGATTTCTGTTTCCCAGGTGTCTTTTATACAGGTAACGAGCTAAGATTAGGAGCACGCTCTTAAAGGGAGTGCTCCTAATCTCAGCTTGTTACCTGTATAAAAGACACCTGTCCACAGAAGCAATCAATCAATCAGATTCCAAACTCTCCACCATGGCCAAGACCAAAGTGCTCTCCAAGGATGTCAGGGGCAAGATTGTAGACCTACACAATGCTGGAATGGGCTACAAGACCATCGACAAGCAGCTTGGTGAGAAGGTGACAACAGTTGGTGCGATTGTTCGCAAATGGAAGAAACACAAAAGAACTGTCAATCTCCCTCGGCCTGGGGCTCCATGCAAGATCTCACCTCGTGGAGTTGCAATGATGATGAGAACGGTGAGGAATCAGCCCAGAACTACACGGGAGGATCTTGTCAAGGATCTCAAGTCACCAAGAAAACAATTGGTAACACACCGTGAAGGACTGAAATCCTGCAGCGCCCGCAAGGCCCCCCTGCTCAAGAAAGCACATATACATGCCCGTCTGAAGTTTGCCAATTAACATCTGAATGATTCAGAGGACATCTGGGTGAAAGTGATGTGGTCAGATGAGACCAAAATTGAGCTCTTTAGCATCAACTCGCCGTGTTTGGAGGAGGAGGAATGCTGCCTATGACACCAAGAACACCATCCCCACCGTCAAACATGGAGGTGGAAACATTATGCTTTGGGGGTGTTTTTCTGGATTTTTTTTGTTTGTTGTTATTCTGTCTCTCACTGTTCAAATAAACCTACCATTAAAATTATAGACGGATCATTTCTTTGTCAGTGGGCAAACGTACAAAATCAGCAGGGGATCAAATACTTTTTTCCCCTCGCTGTACATGTACATACTTTTGGGGGAATATACCTTTATTATTCCCCGCAAATCCTACCACCCCCTCCCCCAATTGGAGTAAACTAATAAACAATAACACTTAGGCTTCTACCTTCAGTTTATACATACTATACACATTTTACAGACACAATCTATTTACAATAGTTATATTTTGTTTGTTTTTAGTCCTTCCTCTATTTCTGATGTCCATCCAGTTTGATTTCTATTTGTAACTGTGCTATTTCACAAAATGTCTGAACCTATTTACATTTTACAGACCCCATATGTTTTACATTGGTTATCTTGTTGTTATTAGTCCCACCCTTCAGCTCCATTCAACCCCTTCCATCTATCTCTTAACAGCATCCATTTTGGATTTCTATTTGACATATATTTTTCAACTGTGCTGTGATGCTTCACAAAATTACTGAATCTTTCTATTCTCATAGCTTCTACAGATTGTAAATTAAGGAAACATTTTTGCTAAAATAATTATTGGCTGTCACGGTACCGACGTCACGCTTCCAGACAAACTAAACACCTTCTTTGCCCGTTTTGAGGATAACACAGTGCCACCGTTGCGGGCTCGCTAACAAAGACTGTGCCCCCCCCCTCCTTCTCATGGCTGACGTGAGTAAAACATTTAAACATGTTAACCTTCGCAAGGCTGCTGTCCCAGAAGGCATCCCAAGCCGCGTCCTCAGAGCATGCGCAGACCAGCTGGCTGGTGTGTTTACGGATATATTTAATCGCTCCCTATCTAAATCTGTTGTCCCCATATGCTTCAAGATGGCTACCATTGTTCCTGTACCCAAGGCAAAGATAACTGAACTAAATGACTGGCCTCCCTGTATCACTCACTTCTGCATTCATGAAGTGCTTTGAGAGGCTAGTCAAGGATCATATCACTGCCACCTTACGAGCCACCGTAGACCCACTTCAGTTTGCATACCACCCCAACAGGTACACAGATGACGCAATCGCCATCGCACTGCACACTGCCCTATCCCATATGGACAAAAATAATACCTATGTAAGAACGCTGTTCATTGACTACAGCTCAGCATTCAACACCATAGTACCCTCCAAGCTCCTCATCAAGCTGGAGGCCCTGGGTCTCAACCCCTCCCTGTGCAACTGGGTCCTGGACTTTCTGACGGGCCGCCCCCAGGTGGGGAAGGTAGGAAAGCTTCAGGTTCCTCTGCATACACATCACTGACAAACTGAAATGGTCCACCCACACAGACAATTGTGGTGAAGAATGCGCAACAGCGCCTCTTCAACCTCAGGAGGCTGAAGAAATGTGGCTTGTCACCCAAAACCCTGACATACATTTACAGATGTACAATCGAGAGCATCCCGTCAGGCTGTATCACCGCCTGGTACAGCAACTGCTCTGCCCTCAACTGCATGGCTTTCCAGAGGGTGGTGCGGTCTGCACAATGCATCACCGGGGGTAAACTACCTGCCCTCCATGACACCTACAGCACCCGATGTCACAGGAAGGCCAAAAAGATAATCAAGGACAACAACCACCTGAGCCACTGCCTGTTCACACCGCTATCATCCAGAAGGCGAGGTCAGTACAGGTGCATCAAAGCTGGGACCGAGAGATTGAGCAACAGCTTCTATCTCAAGTCCATCAGACTGCTAATCAGCAATCACTAACTCGGAGAGGCTGCTGCCTACATTGAGACCCAATCACTGGACACTTTAAATGGATCACAAGTCATTTTAAACAATGACACTTTAATAATGTTTACATGTCTTACATTACTCATATCACATGTATATACTGTATTTTATACCATCTACTGCACCTTGCCTTTGCCACTCGGCCATCGCTCATCCATATACTTATATGTACATATTCTCATCCACCCCATTATATTTGTGTGTATTTGGTAGTTGTTGGGGAACTGTTAGATTACTTGTTAGATGTGTGAATTAGGTAGTTGTTGGGAATTGTTAGATTACTTGTTAGATATTTTTATTTATATTTTTTATTTTACCTTTATTTAACTAGGCAAGTCAGTTAAGAACAAATTCTTATTTTCAATGAAGGCCTAGGAACAGTGGGTTAACTGCCTTGTTCAGGGGCAGAACGACAGATCTTTACCTTGTCAGCTCAGGGATTTGATCTTGCAACCTTTCGGTTACGCTCTAACCACTAGGCTACCTGCTGCCCAACATATTACTGCACTGTTGGAACTAGAAGCACAAGCATTTCGCTACACTCGCATTAACATCTGCTAACCATGTGTATGTGACCAATAAAATGTGATTTGATTTGATTGACTATGACTTTTCAAATCACCCAGTATTGCAATCTGCAGCATTAATTCTAGGTAAATTTTTCAGCCATTCCTGGACCTGTTAACAAAAACGAGCTACATATAGATAGTACCAAAATAAATGATCTAATGACTCCTCATTTATTTTTTACTGATGTAATTACATTGGTAACCAGTTAATCCAATGGTGCAGCAGGAGATGGCTGCCATTTTACGGTCTCCCAACCATAATGTTTCTGCCATCGTCTCTTATGACCGAAAATAGCTTCTAGATATCAGGACAGCAATTACTCACCTCGTACTGGACAAATGTTTTTTCTTTAACGAGTCGGACGCAAAGGATTTACTTCAGACATCCAACAAGGCCCACATTCCCGTCATTGGCAGGAGAAAGAGACGGAGATATCGGGGACGTAGGTCGGGGTACCTTGTAAGGATCCGACGGCGTGTGGATAATCTGCCACTACCATGAGTCCTATTAGCTAACGTACAATCATTGGATAACAAAAGAGACGAGCTACGATCACGAATATCCTACCAACGGGACATAAAAAACTGTAATATCTTATTTTTCACAGAGTCGTGGCTGAACGACGACATGAATAACATACAGCTGGTGGAGTTTACGCTGCATCGGCAAGATAGAACAGCCACCTCTGGTAAGACAAGGGGTGGTGGTCTGTGTATAAGACCTTTAAACAGTTCAACATTCACAAGGCTGCAGGGCCAGACGGAATACCAAGATTTGTACTCCGAGCATACACTGACCAACTGGCAAGTGTCTTCACTGACATTTTCAACCTGTCCCTGACTGAGTCTGTAATACCAACATGTTTCAAGCAGACCACCATAGTGCCTGTGCCCAAGAACACTAAGGTAACCTGCCTAAATGACTACCCACCCATAGCACTCACGTCTGTAGCCATGAAGTGTTTTGAAAGGCTGGTCATGGATCACAACACCATTAACCCAGAAACACTAGACCCACTCCAATTTGCATACTGACCCAACAGATCCACAGATAATGCAATCTCTATTGCACTCCACACTGCCCTTTCCCACCTGGACAAAAGTAGCACCTACGTGAGAATGCTATTCATTGACTACAGTGCAGCGTTCAACACCATAGTGACCTCAAAGCTCATCACTAAGCTAAGGACCCTGGGACTAAACACCTCCCTCTGCAACTGGATCCAGGACATCCTGACGGGCCGCCCCCCAGGTGGTATGGATAGGTAAAAACACATCTGCCATGCTGATCCTCAACCCGGGGGCCCCCCAGGGGTGCGTGCTCAGTCCCCTCCAGTCCCAACGTCAACAGTAAAGAGGCGACTCCGGGATGATGGCCTTCTAGGCAGAGTTGCAAAGAAAAAGCCAGATCTCAGACTGGCAAATAACATTTAAAATATTAAGATGGGCAAAAAGAACACAGAGACTGGACAGAGGAACTCTGCCTAGAAGGCCAGCATCCCGGAGTCGCCTCTTCACTGTTGACGTTGAGACTGGTGTTTTGCGGGTACTATTTAATGACGCTGCCAGTTGAGGACTTGTGAGGAGTCTGTTTCTCAAACTAGACACTCTAATGTACTTGTCCTCTTGCTTAGTTTTGCACCGGGGCCTCACACTCCTCTTTCTATTCTGGTTAGAGACAGTTTGCGCTGTTCTGTGAAGGGAGTAGTACACAGCATTGTACGAGATCTTAGGTTTCTTTGCAATTTCTCGCATGGAATAGCCTTCATTTCTCAGAACACGAATAGACTGACGAGTTTCAGAAGAAAGTTATTTGTTTCTGGCCATTTTGAGCCTGTAATCAAACCCACAAATGCTAATGCTCCAGATATTCAACTAGTCTAAAGAAGACCAGTTTTATTTATTTGAATGGACAAAAAAATAGCTTTTCTTTCAGAAACAAGGATATTTCTAAGTGGTCCCCCCTCTATATAGCCGTACTACTGTTATTTTACTGCTGCTCTTAATTTATTTGTTATTTTTTACTTAACACTTATTTTTCTTAAAACTGCATTGTTGGTTAAGGGCTTGTAAGTAAGCATTTCACTGTAAGGTCTACACTTGTTGTATTCGGTGCATGTGACAAATACAAATGTATTTGATAATAGCAATAAGGCACCTCGGGGGTTTGTGGTATATGGCCAATATACCACGGCTAAGGGCTGTAGTATCCAGGCACTTCGCGTTGTGTTGTGCCTAAGAACAGCCCTTAGCCGTGGTATACTGGCCATATACCACACCCCCTCGTGCCTTACTAAGGCACCTCTGGGGTTGGTGGTATATGGCCAATATACCATTGCTAAAGGTTGTATCCAGTAGGGCTGACCCCATTTAGTCGACTGGTCGATTGTTTGGTAGACCGAGATTTCTTTAGTCAAGCAGTAGCAAAAACATTTCTTTTTTAAATGTATGGTGTAGAAGACGTGCCTGTCCGAGTAGATTGATCCATCGTGGAGGTCGTGGGGATGGCACAGTCTAAGACATGTGCTACAGAAATGGTATGTGGTTATTTTTTGTAATAACAATGGTGCAACATAAATACAATTTATATTATTTTATAACAAATGCGCTTTCTACTGTGTTGGATAGTGGTCGCGGTCCGTGGTTCAAAAACACATCAGTGAGCTGTTGAATTGGCGCCTTTTCCTAGACCATGTTGCTATGTGCCTGATAGCAAAGTTAACCAGTATATTGGTGGTGAGAACAATGCGGCACAGGCAGCAGCAGAGTTAGCAGACGAGAAAACAGCCCTTGCCTTAATTGTCTAAGAAAAGTGAGGTGAGAGGGAACCCCAACTTAATTAGGTCAATAATCAATAGCCTAACTATTAAATGTGCCTGGATTTATAAATCATCCACATAAACTCAGCAAAAAAAAAAATGCCCCTTTTTTAGGACCCTGTCTTTCAAAGATAATTCATAAAAATCCAAATAACTTCAAAGATCTTCATTACAAAGGGTTTAAACATGGTGTCACATGCTTGTTCAATGAACCATAAACAATTAATGAACATGCACCTGTGAAACAGTCGTTAAGACACTAACAGCTTTAATTAAGGTCACAGTTATGAAAACTTAGGACACTAAAGAGGCCTTTCTACTGACTCTGAAAAACACCAAAAGAAAGATGCCCAGGGTCCCTGCTCATCAGCGTGAACGTGCCTTAGGCATGCTGCAAGGAGGCATGAAGATTGCAGATGTGGCCTGGGCAATAAATTGAAATGTCCGTACTGTGAGATGCCTAAGATAGTGCTACAGGGAGACAGGACAGACAGCTGATCGTCCTCGCAGTGGCAGACCACGTGTAACAACACCTGCACAAGATCGGTACATCCGAACATCACACCTGCGGGACAGGTACAGGATGGCAACAACAACTGCCTGAGTTACACCAGGAACGCACAATCCCTCCATCAGTGCTCAGACTGTCCTCAATAGGATGAGAGAGGCTGGACTGAGGGCTTGTAGGCCTGTTGTAAGGCAGGTCCTCACCAGACATCACCGGCAACAACATCACCTATGGGCACAAACCCACCGTCACTGGACCAGACAGGACTGGCAAAAGGTGCTCTTCACTGACGAGTCGTTGTTTTGTCTCACCAAGGGTGATGGTCGGATTCACGTTTATTGTCGAAGGAATGAGCGTTACACCGAGGAGGCCTGTACTCTGCAGCGTGATTGATTTGGAGGTGGAGGGTCCGACATGGTCTGGGGCGGTGTGTCACAGCATCATCGGACTGAGCTTGTTGTCATTGCAGGCAATCTCAACGCTGTGCGTTACAGGGAAGACATCCTCCTCCCTCATGTGGTACCCTTCCTGCAGGCTCATCCTGACATGACCTTCCAGCATGACAATGCCACCAGCCATACTGCTCGTTCTGTGCGTGATTTCCTGCAAGACAGGAATGTCAGTGTTCTGCCATGGCCAGCGAAGAGCACGGATCTCAATCCCATTGAGCACGTCTGAGACCTGTTGGATCGGAGGGTGAGGGCTAGGGCCAATCCCTCCAGAAATGGTGGAAGAGTGGGGTAACATCTCACAGCAAGAACTGGCAAATCTGGTGCAGTCCATGAGGAGGAGATGCACTGCAGTACTTAATGCAGCTGGTGGCCACACCAGATACTGACTGTTACTTTTGATTTTGACCCCCCCTTTGTTCAGGGACACATTATTCCATTTCTGTTAGTCACATGTCTGTGGAACTTCTTCCGTTTATGTATCATTTGTTGAATCTTGTTATGTTCATACAAATATTTACACATGTTAAGTTTGCTGAAAATAAACACAGTTGACAGTGAGAGGATGTTTATTTTTTTGCTGAGTTTATATCTATAGTCTTTGCTGTAATAAAGGTTTTAAAAAAACAACAAAAAAACATTACAACAGACTCTCTTGTACGCTTATCATTTCTTTTGTGTTGTTTAAATTTTTCCAAACGGTCAGAAAAATGATATTGTAATCTAACAGCACCTGTTTAGCACACATAATATGCACGCAGGGCTTGCTCCATACCTTATTTTTCTTGATCTCCAATATTTTCTACAACAAGTCAAATATATTCCACACATCTGACTTCCCCTTAACCTCCTGCGTAAACAGTAAACATTTGTCACGTCCTCTGCATACTGTACATTTTGCTGTCACATGTGCTACGTTGTTCAGAGTTTGTTATAACCAATTTATTGATGTGATTATGATATGCTAAAGTATAGGTAAGGCCCTATTGGTCACGTGCATCCGATGCATACATGTGTCACGTAAAGAGAGCAAGGGTTGAGGGAATAGGGAATGTTTTTCCTAAACAAATTAGGGGTTTCGGTAACATAACCTTTCAATCAGAAATGACTGTAATTAATTTGCAGCTTCAGCAACACGGACAGCGCGATACACATTGTTAATGTTCTGTGGTGGTCGCTATAGCAGGGAGGAGAGAGAGACAACGGGTGCTAGTTACACAGTCACTCGTTGTCATTTCTTTTTGACACAGCGCAACAAGTCTGAGCTGAGCCCGCCACAATCAAATCAATTGCGGTCGGAACTCCCTCTAGTCATTTGTGTGTCTTAATTATTTCATAAAACAGTTCGCTTTTAAAGTATCAGACAAGCTCAGTGCATATAGTTGGTTTGATTAAAACACATAGGATGTGTCTATATATGGAAAAATAGACGTTTTAACATTTTGACCAATTGATTGGTCGAAAGAACAGAAGACTCTTGGTCAACCAATACTTTTTAAAGTCAGGGACAGCCCTAGTATGCAGGCACTCCGCGTTGCGTCATGCATAAGAACAGCCCTTAGCCGTGGTACAGTATATTGGCCATATACCACCCCCCCCCTCCCCCTTATTGCTTAAATGCACTGAGACAGGGTCATTACACAAATGATTACGCAGGTCTCTTGATTATTTAAACAATTTTCTACTACTGTATAAGTTCCATTAACTACATTTGGGTTAATGCATTTAAGCCTTAATGATGAATGTATTTAAGCCTGTATTATTTACAAAACATATTGAGGCGACACAAAGGACTTGCTGAATGTCATGACATGATATCATTACATATAGGAATTAGTCAAAAGTGGACAGAATGTACTGTATGGCTTCAATCTAAAAACATAATTCTGATGGAAAGAGTCACCATTTAATAGGATGTTTTTTTCTATTACTCTAATGAAGAAAAATAATGCTTAAAACTACAGAATGCTGCTGATGCGTCACTTATATGAGATGTATAGAGGTTTAATTTTCATCAGACAATTTATTCCAGAGAATTTGTCTACACATAAGAGTGTAAACCCCTCTGTGTGATTTGTTTCTAGTAGGAAAGTGCTTGCTTAGCTCCCACTCCATTGTCTCTCTCAGCCACCAGTCTTAGACGGATTATAGGAAAGGCCTGGTCTCAGCCAATTAAACAAAGGGGAGTGGGACTGAAGGGTGAAACACATCACAGAATGGATCCGGTACATGCACAAAACGTACAAACCATCTCCAAACGTCCCTCTGGGCGCTAAGACAAAGAGAGGGGCAAATGAGAGCAACTCAGAGCTCTAAACAGAACACAGCTCTGGGTATTTCAACAGCCCTGGGCCTAGCCCCCGAGGCCTTGCCTCTACCACACAGAGCCCAGTAGATCACCAGCACAGGCCACCATACCTGAATAATCTATTACGAACACAGCTGCAGTTCAGGCAAGCTCTTGTTAATAAGATTCAGAGCCAGACGCTGCAGGAAATCTATTGTTTTTCCAGTTTTTTCCTCCAGCTTTCAGTTTTTCATGTTTTATGAGCCAACCTTTCAAACATCAAGCTAACTTTTCCACTTGACAGGAGGGTAAGAGGCCACATACCAAGCACACAGCAATTAAAACTATCATGAATGAGACCATTTGCTGAAATTCCTACAATGAAAAGCAAAATTCTGCCTTTCACTACATGTCAAGATTCCAGATGATGTATGCGGGTGAAATCACGGCCAACATGGTCAATATTCTAGTGTGGTTGATAGAAATCACAGCTCTCTAGCCACATCTCTAATGGATATCTCAGCCTCCATGGCAGGCTCAGACCTTTCTCCCAACCTCCATGGCCCCCAGCTCTCTGCTTGACCTTTCCCTAAGAACGCCCGGTACAACTTCATTACACCCACTTAATGATGCACCACGCACCGCAGTAGAGAAGAAATAGATACATAAAGAGGAGCAAGGTTGTGACTGAGCCACCAACCTCAAGACATCACTGGCATACACACACAGTAGAAATGCCTCATACAGCTTGACCACAGATGGATAGTTTGCCACCAAAAATCGGACAAAACCTTAGCGGGTATATATAGCGGTGTGAAAGAGACAAACTCCCAATTTCAAGCCAGATTTGTATTCTCCTGAGCATGCAGGCTAAGTGTTTCCCCACTGAGAAATGGCTGTATGTACATGCTGACATGCCATCCAAGGTCAAAGGGACAGGGGCTGGAGTTGGGCTGATAAATATGTTAGCGTGGACACAGACCACTTTGCATTCAACCTGGTGCCATTCAATTATCCCTCCGCACCGGCCAAGTCTTTGAAGAGCAAAAGGCCCTTTGGTGGGGAGACTGATCTAAAAAACAATACAAAATACACAGAGGGAATGGCTTCTAAAGAAAAGCATTCTCTGACTCATTATTCTGCTCATAGGAATCGATGTCTCCACTCATTTATGGACTGAATGTCTTTAACAATAAACAGACTGAAGCCAGACTGGAAAGTGTCTTACGGCAGTAACTTTGGTTCCCACTTGAAGGTCAGCGAGAGTGTCCAAAGACTAGAAAGGGAATCTTTAGAGTGTGAAATTCCTTAGTGTGGATTCAATTTAGTTCCAATTAGAGTTTCTTATCTTCGGTTGAGGAGTGGACAATTATCACTGTCATGGGCCTAACTGTGAAAAAGGACTGTAACAGATCACTCTTACACTCTACATGAAAGCACAATGGCATAACAGGAGAGGCAGAAGAAGATAATTGTTTTATTTAAAAAATATATATATTCTAATGTCTCAATAGTAATATGATAGCCACAGCAGCCTCAGACGGCTCTCAATATTACCACTCCTCTGCCCATTATAACCAGTTAGCATACTCTTGTAATATTGATAATCAATAATCAATCATTTCTAACAGAATCACAGCTACCGTCATTGTGGTGCTTTAGTCTCTGGAGAGTTGAGAATGGAACCTTAGAGCAACCATCAACAGTGAAAATTAAATCAAATGGCAACAAGGGAGCCATCCATCAGAACCAACCGCATTATTTCATCACGTTGTCAGCGAGACATATAAATAAACTCCCAAAGACTATGTCACCCAGTCAACACACATCACTAGTGTTTGATGGTATGTTTGGCAGTGCTGTGTATGGACAAACTGTGGCGAGAAGCAGAGTACCATAGAGACTTTGGACTCCTTTTATGTGCACATCTTTATGAGTTTTGATATCCAGATAGGATCTTTCAAGAAGTAAACAAAGTCAGACAGGCTATTGTGTAACAAGCAGACCCCAGAATCTAGAAGAGGGAAAGAGTTTGAGCTTGTTAGGAAAGTGTATCTTACAGACAAACAAAGCAGTGATGCTCATTTCATCATGCATGACCAATTGTGACCGACCGGCTCGATCTTAAGTAGAAAAATTTAAAATTGTGTTTTTTGCATTGGATAAAAGTAGATGCTCAGAGCAAGAAAATGGTTGAAAGTTCTGCTTTGAAAGTTGATAAACTTGTAACCTCACTTTTGAGAAAATGTTCCTTGAATATTTTGGTACACCTACTGGATAGCTCTTTTTTGTCTACACCCATTCAACATCGTTCACACCCTCTTAGGTTTGTGCCCAACCCATCTCTTTAACTTCTTAGGGAGCGGCTCCCGAGGTGACGGTTTTGGAGAGTCTGGCGTGCCCAAAGTAAAATGCCTCCCAATCAGGCCCAGAAAATAGGATATGCACATAATTAGTACTATTGGATAGGAAACACTCTGAAGTTTCAAAAAGTGTTAACATTTTGTCTGTGAGTATAACAGAACGGATATGGCAGGCAAAAACCAGAGGAATTTCTGTCCTGGAAAAAGTGTATTTGAACCCCTCCCTAATGAAAACAGCTATATATAGGAGTAAGATTGCAGTACCTATTGCTTCCACTGGATGTCAACAGTCTCTAGACAGTGTTTGATGATGTTAGAATGCTCTGGATGGTAATAGAAGAAGAATTTCGAACTGGTCACCAGATGTAAACAGAAGAGGATGCGCGTTCACGGGCTCGCGTGCGCTGTGGTTTTTTCCATTCCTATCATCCAGTTTATAATCCGGTTGAAATATTATAGTAAATATTCATAAAAGTGTTCCTAAGGATACATTATCAATGATGTTTGATTGTTCTTGGACAAGTGTATAGGTATAGGTTGAACAAGTTCTCTTCACGTTTCAATGGGCGAGTGGACGCTGTATTTTATTAACATAATGCGCCAACCAAACGGAGATTTATGGATATAATAAATGACTTTTTCTAACAAAAGAACCATTGGATGTCTTCGTTGGACACTTGGGAAGCCCTCAAGCAGAAGTTCTTCAAAAGGTAAGAGATTTGTTTTTGCTGTGAAATGTGTTTTGTGTGAACCGCGATGGTTTATGAATTTATGCTAATGGCAAAATATTGGAGGTGCTACCCTCAAACAATCAAATGTAGTGCTTTCGCCGTAAAGCCTTTTTGAAATCTGACAATGCTGTGATATTGCCAAGAAGCAGAGCTTTTGATGACTATGCAACACTTGTATATTGATGAATGTTTAATAATTCAACTTTTGGATTTTGAATTTGGCGCCTTGCATTTCACCGGCTAGCGCCCCACCACTCCCTAAGTAGTTAACAATTCACATGTGAGGCCATGTACTAAACAACAAAATATTTCAAGACTAAAAACTAGTTTATACTACTGTACCGGTGTGTTCGTAAATGTAATCAGGAGTGCCAGAGTGTTCGTAATCTCAGAGCGTTGTCAGATTGTCCGTTCGTAATTTGAGCATTCAAAGCGCACACTGGACGCTCTGGCCGAGGAGTAGGGTTGATCCGAGCATTCTTACCTAACAACAGCAGTCAAGCACCCAAGCTAACTGGCTAACTGGCTAACTTTGGCTAGCTTGCTATCTATCTTCGAAAGCCAAGTTAAACAGATCACCGATGATTTCAAATACCACCGTACCTTGTCCACAATGCAATCTGGTTTCCGAGCTGGTCATGGGTGCACCTCAGCCATGCTCAAGGTCCTAAATGATATCATAACCGCCATCAATAAAAGACAGTACTGTGCAGCCGTCTTCATCGACCTGGTCAAGGCTTTCGACTGTCAATCACAGCATTCTTATCGGCAGACTTAATAGCCTTGGTTTCTGAAATGACTGCCTCGCCTGGTTCACCAAATACTTCTCAGATAGAGTTCAGTGTGTCAAATCAGAGGGTCTGTTGTCCAGACCTCTGGCAGTCTCTATGGAGGTGCCACAGGGTTCAATTCTCGGGCCGACTATTTTCTCTGTATATATCAATGATGTCGCTCCTGCTGCTAGCGCCCCACCACTCTTAGGGAGTGGTGGTGCGCTAGCGCCACACTCCCGACACTACCCGGTTAAATGCAAGGTGCCAAATTCAAAATCCAAAAGTTGAATTATTAAACATTCATCAATATACAAGTGTTTCATAGTCATCAAAAGCTCTGCTTCTTGGCAATATCACAGTGTTGTCCGATTTCAAAAAGGCTTTACGGCGAAAGCACCACATTTTATTGTTTGAGGATAGCACCTCACATATTTTTCCATTACCATAAATTCATAAGCCTTCACGGTTCACAGAAAACACATTTCACAGCGAAAACAAATCAATTACCTTTTGAAGAACTTCTGCTGAGGGCTTCCCAAGTGTCCAACGAAGACAATCCATGGTTCTTTTGTTAGAAAAAGTAATGTATTATATCCATAAATCTCTGTTTGGTTGGCGCGTTATAATGAGAAAATACAGCCTCCACTCGTCCATTGAAACGTGAAGAGAACTCGTTCAACTTATACCTATAAACTTGTCCAAGAACAATCAAACATAATTGTAAATGTATCCTTAGGAACACTTTTATGTATATATAGTATAATATTTCAACCGGAATATAAACTGGGCGATAAGAAAGGAAAAAAACACAGAGCGCGCCAGCCGGGAACGCGCATTTTCTTCTATTGACATCTGTGTGGTCACTTCCTAAATCTTCTTCTTCTATCCTCTAAAGCAGCTAAAAAGAATCAAAACACTGTCTCGAGACTGTTGACATCCGGAGGAAGCAATAGGTACTGCATTCATATGCCCTTATATGGGCATTTTCATAAGGGGAGGGGTTCCAAATGAGGCAATGTGTCAAAACCACTTTTTCCAATCTAAAATTAAATCTAGAATCTGCTTACTATTTCGCAACAAAGCCTCCTTCACTCATGCTGCCAAACATACCCTCGTAAAACTGACTATCTTACTGATCCTTGACTTAGGCGATGTCATTTACAAAATAGACACCAACAACTCAGCAAATTGGATGTAGTCTATTTCTTTTTCTCCCCAGTATCTCTACTTGCACATCATCATCTGCACATCTATCACTCCAGGATTAATGCAAAATTGTAATTATTTCACCTCTATGGCCTATTTATTGCCTTACCTCCCTAATCTCACTACATTTGCACACACTGTACATACATTTTTCTATTGTGTTATTGACTGTACATTTGTTTATCCCATGTGTAACTGTGTTGTTTTTGTCGCAGCTGTAGATGAGAAGTCGCAGTTGTAAATGAGAACTTGTTCTCAACTGGCCTACCTGGTTAAATAAAGGTAAAATAAATAAATAAAAATCTACTTCCAAACACAAATGAGAGAATAGCTCACTCTGAACATTTTAGGCTGTTTTTATGTTATCCAGAGCAATGGTGACTGCAACTGTGCTGCTGGCAACAATTGAATTACGCTTTTCTGCCAACCTTTACTGACACCGGCCACATTCAACCTGTGTTGAGCGTCCGTAAATTCGTCAGTTACTCAGACGAGAGTGCTCTGAAATTGGAGTAGATAGCCAGAGCGAATTGACTAGCCACGTCTATCAACAGTTGTCACAGTGACATCAAGAACATTCTATTGAAGTGGTTACTTGCATAGTGGGGTATTCTGTTTTGACATGTAGCTAGCTAGCTAAACAATGAACCGTTATCACAACTCATAATGTACTACCCTGCATGAATCTGCAGGTAGCTAACCAACCAGGTTCAATGTTAGCTAGCTAGCTAACATTAGGCTATAACTAGCAATGCAAATGGCTCTGAGATACGAATAATATTACTACACAGATCATACACGTTAAACTAGTTAGCGAGCCAGCTAGTTAATGTTAGCTAACTAGCTAACAGTACACTTGAAATGAAAATGACTTTATGACAAAATTAGAAATGTGTAATATCTGAAAATGTAGCTAGCTAGACTCTCTGACCCGTAAACATGGCTGGACGCTTCTCCCTCTCTGTCTTGGATGCCATGGTTGCCCTTAGTTTGAAGATGCAATCCGAAGGCAGGTGTTTTATACAACAGCCTTCTGTGTTCTCTCTTTTCGACTCCGTCCGCATATTTGCAATCAAACGCCAGAATTTTCTCCATCTCCTTAGCTATCATACTCTAATTCCTCTGATTTCAAAACCCGGTCCTCCAGAAAGTGGAGAGCAACACTTATGCAATTCTACTACGTGAAACCTTTCAAAAAAGACACGTTAGAAAGGATTACCTATGTTATAGACAGAAACATGCTAGATGGCTCATCTCTCAGCATGTCCTACCCACTCATTATCTCAGCCAATCATGGCTAGCAGGAAGGTTGCTGACTTTTTCCGTGGCTAAACCAACTACAATCGTAATTAAGTTGTATTTGTATTAAGGCACATGAAAGTTCACATGATCCAGAAGGCATTTCTGCCAAAAAACGCATTTTGATCAAAAAAAAAAAATTATGTTCAAATTGCTCTCCTGTGAAGTAGTGGTGTGCGACATACGCCTAGTTTCCTGAAACGAGTCACAATTGAGTTCATAAACTTTATATTCCATTACATTGTATTTAATAGAGCATTTCATATGTCTGGCCAGAACCCATTCAGCTCCCAGAGACCTGAAGAGGAGAGTGTTATGGACACCATGGTCTGTGTGTGTCATGGATACGTAGTCAGTAATACAGGAGGAGGTAACACACTGATGGTTGTAATTACCATAGAAGAAGGAAACAGGCCTGCCCTACAATGTCCTTCATTGGTCACTTCATCATGATATAAGGAAAAATGTCAGGAAAAAAAGATAGCTGTTTTGTAAAAGACAGAGACGTTATCGCTCTCCCAAGGGGACTCACCATTTCCAGATAAATTGAGTACCCTATTAAAATTAATTGGATAAACTGACTACATACCGTTACAAGCGCAAAGGTCACCTGAGAATATTCAAATACCTTTAATTATTATGAAGACATTTTCCACCAGAAAAAACGGTTGATACAAAGACTTAACATGGTCTGACAATGTGACGAGACGAGGCATCAATTACACTGGCCTTTGGCAGTGACACATTCAGCTCCCCCAAAAACAGTTGAACAGAATATTACAGGCATATTTAATCCGCATGCGTGGTAGTGTAGTGTGAATTAACAAAACATAGTGAAAGCACGTCAGTCAACCCACACACATTTAGGCTTTACATTTACAGTGCATAATGGGCCTACATTGAGTGTTTTAAAAAAGTGTAATGTAGAAAATAATGTAGCTCTTCATATACATATTTCCCACAGCCTATATTTTCACATGTAATGTTATTTGTCACACAACATAGGGTGTTTGTGAGGGGGCTATGTCCTAGCCGCCTCCTCCATCTCTCAGCACAGCACAGAGCAGAACAGAACATGTGTCTAACTGTTTGTGCTGATGTAAGAGAGGGCTCTCTGGTTAAAGTGTTAATTACACTTGTGTTTCAGAAGTTGAGAGAGTGACTTGGGTTTCTGTTCCAGAGAAAAATCACATTATTCAACTAATTAATTATCTTAATTAAAGCCCCTCATATGTCAGGCCTGGATGATTACATAATTATTTAAAATAATTGGAGAGTTATTTAATGGCACCTTGAGAGAAGACAGAGGTGAGCTACACTGATTCACAGACACTATGATTGCTCATCTGATGCATTATTCCTGCTCTATCCCGTCTGCTCTGGGATTTGCTTTCTACCACACTAGAGAGAGAGAGGTGCACTAGGCTTTACAGATGTGTTCATATTTTCTCTTAGTCTTGTCAGATTTGGGAATGTAATTGTAATGGGTTGAAAAACTAAGTCACTAAAAACAGACACCCCTTAATTTATTTCAACAAAAGTTGATTTGTCTTATCAAACTAACTCTTTTTTTCTACACTCTTTATCAGTAGTTAGTCCATCAGTCCAATAGATGGCGCTGTTGCGCTGTGGTAGTGGGGGAAAGCGCGAGCACTATTCAAAATAAAGAAAGCGCCAGAACTGTCAAGATGATCCGTTTCTCTTTATCACTTAAGGCCACCCTCAGAATCAGTTTGAGACTGATAAAATTTGGGGGCTTGGCGGGATCGCAACACTATATGGCTGGTTGCTGATCCTACAACACCGAGATACTGACGGCAGAGCTGCAGAGAGGGCTGCGAGAGTCATCCAGAGAGCTGAGGCTACAGGGAGAACTTTGAGAGTCATTAAAGAGCAGAGTGAGACATCAGGTATCCAGTGAAGATGGTGACGCATCGCAAAATCATCGGAGACATCCAGAAACAGCTAACATCACTGAACGGAAGCCAGCTGCACACACTAGCAGTGGCACTAGACAGCGAGAGCGAGAGAGACATTCCAGAGTCACCTGAGTCCAAGAACCAGAACCCGTCAACTACATAATTGACCGCACCAAGTGTGAGAAGCTGCTGAAGCTGGAGGACAAGGGCTTGTCCTGCCTGCCTCACCTGCATGATCAACTTGATAATCTGTTATCAACCAAAGAAAATTACACTATACCAACCGAAGAAAATGACAACACACCAAATAAACACAATGACACTACACCAACCAAGACCAACAACAACACACCAACTGAACAACACCACAACACCAACCACAGGCACTGTAAGCAATGGTACAGAGCCTGCAGCACCCCTTGTTGCAGAACAGGTATCTGGGTTGGTGAGGGTTACTGACGTAGCCGCAAAGCTGCCCCGTAGAGAGTTTAAGATACATGGTGGTCTCAAATCTCTTGTTCTGGGTCTGATTTTACTTACAGCAGTATATGTAAACAAATGGATGAGGGTCTCAGAAAGAAATATGCAGATTCGGAAGTAGTCAGAAATGTACTCAAAGTAATCAAACCAGGTACTTTCTCGGACATGTTGACAAACAAAGAGGGTCTTACTGTAGCTGAGCTAAAACGTTTCCTTAGGTACCATCTCAGAGATAAAAGTAGCACAGAGCTCTTTCAGGAGCTGAGTAACGCTATAAGCAGGACAGAGAAACCCCTCAGCAGTTTCATACAGGTTAATGGGGCTAAAACAGCGGGTACTGTTTGAGTCACAGAAGAGTGGTGACGGGTTTGACTATGACAAGAAGCTGGTGCAAGGTGTGCTTCTCCACACACATTAAGTCTCAGTGACAAATTCACAAAAATCAGAGATGACATCAAGAAACACATCTCTGGTCGTAGTGTGACTGACAACTTCATCCTCGAGCAGAGAACAAAATCAGCCAGTGAGGAAGCAGATAGACAGAAACGTCTAGGTTGCAGTGCTGGACACAGACCAGTAAATGTCAGCTCAACACAGAAACATGGGGAAAGTAAACAATGTGACCAGTCTCCCCCACTCAGGTTGACAGTGAAGTGAAGGCCAACTTCACAGCCATCCAGGAGCTGACTGACACTGTGTTGGCACTGGCACAAAACCTGGAGAAAATTATGAAACCTACTGCAGGTGAGACCCAGGGATACACATATCCCACACTCTGCAGAGGTCAGATGAGAGGTGAGTCCAAGGGACACACCCATCCCCTACCATCCAAAGCACAGACAACAGAGAGAATCAACACCCAGGTTAAATGTCGAGACTGTGCCCTGCAAGGGATCGATAGCTGCCCTCTTCCGCTTTGGTCAAGAAGGACATAGAGCCGTCGGCTGCCTGAAGAGACAGACGTCAGGAAACGGCTCCAGGTCGCTGACGAGGGACAGACAATGACTGCTGCAAACAAAACGTCTCCACTCCATGTCAACTGTGTCAAGACCGAAAAACCAACCACACCACACACAGCAACACCACAACACACTCAGTCTAAAACACCCAATGTGAAACACGTCACACAGCTCATTGAGAATACACGTATGGTCTCATGTCTAGTCAATGGTGTCAAAGCATAGATGTTGTTAGACACAGGGGCATGGGTTAGCATTGTAGGGAGGGCCTGGGTATAGAACGCTTTGCCAAGTGTTAAGATCCAACCCCTTGAAACTTTGTTCACTGTTGGCCAGCTCCACGTCTGTCCCCTTTAATGCATGGCAAGAAGTGTTCCTGGGGCTTTTGAGTACTCAACATGGGAAAATGGACATACATGTGCCTATGCTAGTCAATCAGAGCTGTGTAGACTGTCCACTAATAGGCTTTAATGTCATAGAGGAACTGATCAGAGAAAACAGCGAACAACATCTCAGTGCTCTGCTAAGTGAGGGGATGAGTGTTAGAGGATTAGCTGTTGAAACCATGGTCATAAATAAATGTCACCGACATGTTGTGAAAGTGGGAAGATAGGACTCACCATTCATACAGGTCAGATAGCAGAGGTGAAACGCAGAATCAGAGTCTGGCCAGAGGGAGTAACAGCCATGGAGAGACACTGCCCAGATGGGTTGGAGCTGTTTCCATGCCTCGTGGATGTGCCCTGTGGTGCCTCTAAAGTGGTAAAGATTTCAATCCAGAACTCCATACAACATGGCATTTACCTCTCTCAGAGAACAGTGCTGGGCTGGGTGGAGAGGATAGCAGACATCAGACTTGTAGACACCTCACCTGACAGTCAGAAGAAGCCTGTGAGTCATTTCAGTGATGCTTACCTCTGCACAACTCAGCTCCAATCTGAACAACATGAACAGAGAAAAGAGTCAAAAAACAGCTGGGTCCAGAAACAAATGTCTCTCCTTGTTGACTTATTATATCAACAGGAAGAGTAGCAGGAAATGGTGAGGAATCTGATGTGTTCGCACATTCCAAACCTGAAGCTGAAACCAAACTTGAAGGATGATACGTCTGTCCAGAAAAGCTAAAACTCCATTCTGAAAGCCCTATACAAATAGGTGAAAGAATATGTCCAAAACATGCTTGAAAGAGTCTGGATCAAGAAATCCACTTCGCCACACTCATCCCCAGTGGTCTGCGTGCACAAGAAGGACAGCAGCCTGCGGTTATGTGTCGACTTTAGAGAGCTGAATCACAAGACCATGCCTGACCGTCACCTGTTGCCACGGATACAAAACCTACTAGACAACCTAGGGGGATACACCTGGTTCTCGATACTAGACCAAGGCAGAGCTTACCATAACGGCTTTGTGGATGAAAGCTCAAGACATACCACCGTGTTCAGCTCCCCTTGGGGGTTATATGAGTGGGCTCGCATCCCCTTTGGCCTGACCAACACCCAAGCCAGTTTCCAGAGGTGAATGGACATGAGAGACAACTGTTGTTCTCCATATCTGCCCGATATTCTATGCTATTCCAAGACGTTCAGTAACGAAGACCTGAGACGAGTGCGGTTTCAGATGAGGGAGCAGGGTATCAAACTGAGGCCGAAAAAGTCTTCCGACAGCAATTGAGGTAGATAGGTCGGTTTCAGGAAGTTCTGAAACCAGTGGTGCTGAAGAATTACATGACGACATGGGCCACGTTGGAGCAGACAAAGTGATCCATCTAGTCAGGGAAAGATTGTACTGGCCGTTCATGCAGCGTGAAGTAGTGGACTATGTGATCAGACAGTGCATGTATCAAGCAGAAACGTCCGGCCTCACGCCTTCTCATCGACCTACTGTTCAACCTCGAACTAGAAACTAAGACAAGAACCCAACATAAATTCACATACTGCAAGACTCATACAAAATGGCTTCTGAGAACAGTCAAAGTCCACAGCGAAAGGAAAAGAGTACTACGACAAGGGTGTCAAAGGTGCAATACTCCTGCCAGGCGACCGAGTCCTTGTGAGGAACCTATCGGAAAGAGGTAGCCCTGGGGATAAGACGGTACACCGAGTCGTAGAGAGGGTCCGGTGTCCAAGATACAGTCAAGACAAATCCCTTCTTGTGCTGCACCGGAACCTCCTGTTACTTGACTTACCTAAATGACTTACTTATGTAACACGACACTCCAACCACATTTTTGAAAAATACAAATACAGAAACAGACAAGAAACAGTGACACAGTTGACCAAGAATCGGACAGTTCGGATAACGAGGAACGCTACTATATTTACCGGTACAGTCCCCGGCTCCACTAGAGCGATGTCAAAGCTGCAATCAAGTCAACCAGAGCGGCGTATCAGACTGCAAGCTACTGCTCAGGAGTTCAGACCTACAGTGACACCACAAGAACCAGAACAGATCGAGAAACAGCCTGAAGAGCCTGAAGTATGTGACGAAATGCAGGAGGAACTTCAAGACGTCGTACCAGTGCAGCAGCCAGAGGTCAATTAAGAGGAAGACTTACCTGTGGAAGGCCTCGAGAAATGTTCACCTATGAAAGGCTGGGCCATCTGTCATTCCAGTCATGGACAGCAGGAGCAAACGCAGTCACATTCAGTCCTTACATGATGCCTGGAAACATGGTGCCCTATCCAGTGTTCCAATGAGGTTACTGTTGGACATACTAGACGCTGACGAGACAATGACTTGATTACAGACAGACAAACTAATAGATGCCAGGAGTCATCAAAAAGAGGAGGGGAGAGTATAATTGGTTGGACACCCCTTTATCTTAAACCAAAGTGTATTTGTCTTAGCAATCTAACCTCTTATTTTCAACATGTTTTAGCAGTAGTTAGTCCATCAGTCCAATAGATGGCGCTGTTGCACTGTGGTTAGTGGGGGAAATAATTTCTGGCCAAGCGAACGGGAACAGTTTATCGAAATTTACCGGCCAAAACCAGTCCCTTATCCAAGGATAAATAACTGCGAGAAACTGATCAATTCTAATACATAATTTATATGAACAACATGGCCTGAAATGGAACTGTTAAATGATATGCAATGTCTAAATCGGACTTCTCTATGGCCTCTGCATGATTAATCATCAACGCTCAGGGTGGGACAAACAGTCCAACTCACTATGGAGCGCAGTTCACAATGCATGTAGACCTATCATCTCATCATGGTCAAGTTTCTTCTTGTGACAGGCAGGCCTGCATTTGCTGCATCATAGTCTATGCTAATATATTGTAAAGACCGAATGCGTGTCTAATTTATCCATCTCCATCTGGCTTTCAGGGGTCACCTTATTTTTTTAATTGTAAATATTTTTTAATTGCAGCTGCATAGTTTTAAAACAACTTATTACTTGAATACCACTGCTTTAAATCAGTGCACACACTAACACTCTCTCGCAGTCTTTCTCTCTCTCCAACTCCAGTCAAATTGCATCCAAAATAGATAATCCTATTCTAGATTGATATATAGATTGATAGATAGATAGATAGATAGATAGATAGATAGATAGATAGATAGGATGTCCTAGCCTACCTCTTTCATGTAATAAATTCAATGCAGTGTTAGCCTTATATTTAGCTGATTAATGATTGGTTAATAATAAGATTCAAACATATAGCCTCTGTCTCCAATACGCACGGACCTGTGTTCCAGGGGCCTGTCTCCTTAAAAAAAGCTCCTTAGCTCTTGGAGTCCCCTTCAGGAAAACCTAGACTAGAATAGTTTGCTGGACATTTTTTGGGTTGCATTTCTAAAACATGTCACGCCTACTCCTGCTCCCTACCTCCGGCGCTCAACGTCGCCGGTCTACTAACCACCGGTACTGGCAACCCACATTACGCACACCTGCTCCCCATCAATACGCACACTTGGACTTCATCATCCTCCTGATTACTTTCCATTTATTTAGCCCTGAGCAGTATCAGTCATTAGGTAGTATTGTTTTCTCTAACGTTCAGTACGCTCCTCATGTTTGTTCACCTGTATTGGTTCATTATTAAACTCACATTCTGCACTTGCTTTATGACTCCCAGCGTATACGTTACATACCAATAGACTTTTCGAAGAGGGTCGCAAGCTCTTGTTTGCTTAATGTTAAATACAGCAACCAATAGAACTCACGGGTAGTATGAAAGAAGAGCGGACATGCGATGGCGGTAGGCTATAGCAGTTATTTAATCCGACCCATAACCATTCAATCTTCATGAAGAGAAGTGAAAGCTTTCTGCATCTAGTTCTGGACCTATATTATTCAAGGATGTCATTAGAATGATGAAGATAAGGACAACTAAACTTATTTAAGTTATGAAAAAATTATATCGTACTGGAGCTAGTTTCATTTGTTTACTCAAGAGAGCATATAGATAGATACATCTATGGGCTTCTATGTTTTTCCTGCGTAATGTGTAGTAGCCTATATCATATACAGTACATTCAGAAAGTATTCAGACACCTGGACTTTTTCCACATTTTGTTACATTACAGCCTTTTTCTAGAATTCATGAAATCGTTTTTTTCCTCATCAATCTACATACAATACACCATAATGACAAAGCAAAAACTCGTTTTTAGAATTTTGGGCAAATTTATAAAATAATTAACACTGAAAAATCGAATTTACAGTATTCAGACCCTTTACTCAGTAGTTTATTGAAGCACCTTTGGCAGTGATTACAGCTTTGAGTCTTCTTGGGTATGACGCTACAAGCTTGGCACACCTGTATTAGGGGAGTTTCTCTCATTCTTCTCTGCAGAAAGTGAATTATTCTTGGGAATTAACATTTGTAAAATACCAGGAAAATATTCAAACCTAGTGTGCACTATTCTTCAAAATAAAGAAAGTGACCAGAACTGTCGACGATAACTTTTGCAGCAGTTTCTCTTCATCACTACAGGCCACCTTCAGATTCAATCTGAGGCCGATGACATAATCACAAACAATGCACATTCCGTTCTCTGAACAAGTTCCATTTGCTGTAATCACTATTAATCCTTCTAGAGTTCAGTTATCCTCTCAGTATGGGCTTTTAAGCCACATTTCATACACACAACCATTTGGTACCTGGCTGTCTGTAATTCCAGATTATTATGGGATGTGTTGTACAGTGCTTTATCTGTCATGGGAATGATTAACTGCTTACAATGTTAATGAAATTAGCCAGACAAGGCAAGTCGTTTAATTCTCTTTGGGCCTATTAAACTCTCTGACGATTCCCAATTCTCTACATTTCTTTCAATGGACTTTCTGGGTAATAGAATTTCCAACAAATCCTGCAACTAAAATGAACAGAGTTAAAAAGAGTGAAATGCTCATGTTGGCCACGGCTATTATAAATAATGTGTACAGCCGTCTTTTGTTTTTCATTTGAAGTGTGGCCCATTGTGATCGCAGGCCTGGTGAAATATGGTTACAGCAGAGTGTTATTGTGATTAGGGTGAGAGCCATTGTACCAGAACACATTCACAGACATTTAAAAGTAGCTCAAGCATTAAAATTAGCATTTGTGTGGGCGCGTGCTGTTCTGGCTGCTAATGCAAAATAATAATTCCCTGGGTCTGGACTTCTCCAGACCCAGATACTGTAATAGGTTTCTTTATAAAAATATAATTTCTGGTACATTTCTGGTACAAATTGTATGTCTATGTTTGAATAAATTAGCACAAATTGCTTCTGTGATGAATTGCTCAAGGAGTGTGAAGATAGGAAGATGGAGGATGCTATACTAAACATGCATCATCTTGAATAATTGAAAAATAATGTAAGTAAAATGGATACAACTATTGACATGGTGGTTTTGAAAAACAAATGCTCAAGCGTGTTAAATTGCAGTTAATAATCTCACAACTCAGTGAAAATCTTGGTCAACATTTGTCATATCCAATTACAATCTTGTCTCATCACTGCAACTCCCCAACGGGCTCGGGAGAGGCGAAGGTCGACTCATGCATCCTCCGGAAACACCTGCCCCCTTAACCCGAAAGCCGGCCGCACCAATGTGTAGGAGGAAACACTGTTCAACCGACAACAGACGTCAGCATGCAGGCGCCTGGTAAGCCACAAGGAGTCGCTAGAGCGTGATGAGCCAAGTAAAGCCCCCGGCCAAACCTTCCCCTAACCCGGACGACGCTGGGCCAAATGTGCGCCGCCCTATGGGATTCCCAGTCACGGACGGTTGTGACACAGCCTGGGATAAAACCCGGGTCTGTAGTGATGTCTCAAGCACCTTAAACTGCTGCGCCACTCGGGAAGCCTGGTCTAAACTTTTGAATGACAAATCATCTGTACCCATTTCTAGGTCCGACTATAACAAATGGAAATAGCTAAAAAAAGCTATATAAGCAAAATAAAGCGGACAAAGAATTTCAATTTTATATAAAAGTCCACTAAGAAAAGAATCAAATTGGATGGGATGAAATGAAAGGAAACAGCGAGAGATCCTCACCTTAAAATTTTATTCTGAGACCTCCGTCATTGTTCAAAGATATGTTCATTCTAAACAGTAGACAAAATGGGCTAAAGAATCCAGCATAGCAGAAATAATGTGGGAGGCAAAACTCTTATCAGTCAATTTGAAATAATTTCTCGCTAAAGTATCTGTAATTACCAGCGGCTTTGCTTTCCCTGGGCCTCACACAGTGTGGGTCACAACTTATAACACATGATAGGTTAGCATGGATACCATCATCAGCTAATAATGTGGCTTCAAGGTAAACAACTTATTAGAGTTTGAAAGAGAAAAGAGAGAGTAGGAATAATAGGGCTATTTCTCTCAAAGGGACTGCCCAACAATCAGATATCTCATTAATAATAAAACCTGCTGTAGCATATTTCCTTCCTTCTATTGATGTCCTAGGGGAAATGCAAAGACATTCAAAATAAATGTAAGGTACGGAGATGGCAGGGAGGATGTAATCTATTCTAGTGCTTTCTTTACCACTCAGAAAGTATTCACACCCCCCTGACCTTTCCACATTCTGTTGTGCCTGAATTTGAAATGGATTACATTTTGATTTTTGTCACTGGCCTACACACAATACACCATAATGTCAAAGTCGAATGATGTTCTTTCCCAAATTTTTCCAAATGAATTACAAATGAAAAGGTGAAATGTATTCAACCCCTTTGTTATGGCAAGCCTAAATCAGTTCAGGAGTAACAAATGTGCTTAAAAAGTCACATAATAAGTTGCATGGACTCACTCCGTGTTCAATAAGTGTTTAGCACATGCAATTATCTGCAAGGTCCCTCAGTTGAGCAGTGAACTTAAACACAGATTCAATCACAAAGACCAGTGAGGCTTATCAATGCCTTGCAAAGAACGGCACCTATTGGTAGAGGGGTAAACATAAAACAGCAGACATTGAATATCCCTTTGAGCATGGTGAAGTTATTAATTACACTTTGGATGGTGTATCAATACACCCAGTCACTACAAAGATACAGGTGTCCTTCCTAATTCAGTTGCCAGAGATTAAGGAAAGCGCTCAGGGATTTCACCATGATGCCAATGGTGACTTTAAAACAGTTACAAAGCGTAATGGCTGTGATAGGAGAAAACTGAGAATGGATCAACAACATCGTAGTTACTCCAAAATACTGACCTAGACGACAGAGCAAAAAGAGGGATGCTTGTACAGAAAACAAATATTCCAAAACATGCATCCTGTTCGCAACAAGGTACTAAAGGAAAACAAAAAAAAATGAGGCAAAGTAATTCACTTTTTGTCCCGAATACAAAGTGTTATGTTAGGGGCAAATCCAACACAACACATTACTGAGTACCACTCTCCATATTTTCAAGCATGGTGGTGGCTGCATCAAAGTATGGGTATGCTTGTAATCGTTAAGAACTGTTGAGTTTTTCAGGATGAAAAGAATGGAATGAAGCTAAGCACAGGCAAACTCCTAGAGAAAACCTGGTTCAGTCTACTTTCCTCCAAACACTGGGAGATTAATTCACCTTTCAGAAGGAAAATAACATAAAACACACCAAATCTACACTGGAGTTGCATACCAAGAAGACAGTGAATATTCCTGAGTGATCAAGCTACAGTTTTGACTTAAATCTACTTGAAAATCTATGGCAAGACCTGAAAATGGTTGTCTGGCAATGGTCATCTACAGTATTTAATAATTTTTGAATTCAGGCTGTAACTATAATAAGTCAAGGGGTATGAATACTTTCTGACGGCACTGTACAAATAACACATACAAGTGTTTACAAGCCCATCCATTCCTTCTAAAACAGCCATAGATTTCCATTAAAGTTGATGCTTCAACCAGATGGTAAGCAAAAACAATTCACTCCTACAGATCAAGCTCTAAGAGGTCACTCCACTCATCAAAACATTGCAGTGGAAATACAAGCTTATAGTAGGATGGCTCACTTGAGCCGTGCCCAACCACCAACCCACTCATTTATCAACATAATATTGATATCTCATCGCCGACTCTCCCACACATTCCAGCATCCTCAGAGAGGCTCTATTTTTCTCAAATAATGGTCCAACAAGCAACATGGCCAGTATATTAATATGTAGTTGGAAAAGCAGGAGCTACCACTGGCCGCCCACCCTCCCTCCCACCCTCTCACCACTCCTGCTGCTTCCCTGACTCTCCACGCAGAACCATTCATTAACTTGACACATGTAGAGAGCGATTAGGATCACATTTGAACGTAGCTGAAGCAAATTTAACATGTCTGACTCTGAGGAGTTTCAATTGGGCATGTGAGAGATCACAAGGGAATAGAACATATCCATCAGATGATGTGAAGGACCAGATATGTATGTATCTACAGAGATGTGTGTCATGTCCTGCTTTTTCAGAGAGTAGGTCATCAGTCACATGGTGTTCATGTCAGAATGGCAATGAGCATCCTTCAAAGCACACCTAGAAAGATCTGGGTATGGTCGGGGAGTAATCACTTATATTTTAAAGATCTGGGTATGGTCGGGGAGTAATCACTTATATTTTAAAGATCTGGGTATGGTCGGGGAGTAATCACTTCTATTTTAAAGATCTGGGTATGGTCGGGGAGTAATCACTTCTATTTTAAAGATCTGGGTATGGTCGGGGAGTAATCACTTATATTTTAAAGATCTGGGTATGGTCCGGGAGAAATCACTTATAATTTAAAGGACCTGGCAGCACAATAACCACATCATATTCATGAATCTTTCCTGTAGGTGCATAGACCTTCTGTGGATCGAGCGAGAAAAAAAAACGGTGTAAATTTGTAACCTTAGAAACTGTTCCCTTGGAAACAAGAGGGGAAAGTGGAACTGCAAGTTGTGTAAGGAGAGAATAGATGAGGAGCACAGGATAATAAAGTTACATTTTAATTCACTGTCATCAAAGTTATGTGGAATTGTAGCAGACAAATAGGCAAAATAATTACTGTAACCAAGAAAAATGGTGTACCAATGTCATAATCATGCAAGCATTGTCTCATCAGATTTGAAAGTACAAAATGGTCTAAAGCAGGTACAAGCAAACACACCCAATGCCAATGTTCATGTGTATTGCTCTAGACGTAAGATATAACAGACTATTACCTTGTTGAGAAGTTGATTAATATATGTAGCCAGTGCTGTGTCATGTTGATGAACATCATCTCCTAACAGAGCTATTTTTAATGTGGCACGTGTAAACAATGCAGTGCCACCATACACCCCCTGGCACCCATCCATCCAGAGCTCTGTTAGTGAGGAAGAGACAGAGACACATTTAATCACCTCTTCAGGTTCATTACACACTTGGGCCAGCACCAGTTCATGTACAGTTCCTTAGATGAATGAGTGTGAGTGTGTGTGTGTGTGTGTGTGTGTGTGTGTGTGTGTGTGTGTGTGTGTGTGTGTGTGTGTGTGTGTGTGTGTGTGTGTGTGTGTGTGTGTGTGTGTGTGTGTTTGGCTTAAATGTTTTCCATGTTTACCCATCCCTACTCTCTGCAAAGAAGAGCTGACATCAGAAGGAAGAAAATATACTTTTTGGCACCAATTTTAATTGGCTTTATTGCTGCAATAAATGAATGCAAGATGCAAATGTGCATGAATAAGTTACTAGATAAACCCATTTCACAGTACAACAGCTGGGAGTTGTTTCTCTCATTTCCATTTGAAATCGAAACGACATGAATGCACATATTTGCGCCATCTTAAAGAAGGATTCATAAAAAAAACAGATATGTAGTAACTGCGTATCCCCTTCACACAAAACATCAATATAATGTCGATGGAGGATTGCCTCAGAGGCTACGAATGTAAATATTGGATTTACAGACTAGGCCTTTAAGGACAACAAAATCAGATCATCAAGAGATAGTCTTCTAAAATCCTGGGACATACTGAAGCCAAAACACAAACAGTCCTTACTGCTACAGATAATCAAGCATACAGAATGCTGGATGTGTGACTGTGTCTTGTGGTCTCTCTCTATTGCTTAGTGTGTAATCCATCTTGTGTTGTCAGCCTGCTGGTTGGCCTAATCAAGCAGCCATTTTTCATGGTAGTCTTGTAGGTCTCCTGTCAGAGCCTTTCTGTATTGAGAGTGACACAGGCAGCCGGTGACTGCACTCCAGCACCACACACCGCCATGCACTCCCTGTCTCTTTGACAGTAACACAGTCCTGATACATCTCTTAAGAGACCCCAGAAACTCTGCTCTCTCCCTCCCTCTCTTGCTCCATCCTTTTCTCTCTCCACCTCCCTCAATGCACAAGCAAGGCTGTCACTCATCTTTCTCCATCTCTCTCTTAAGCCCCCTCTTTCTTGTTTTCTCTAGCTCTATCCCTTTCTTTCGGTCTTTCTCTCCATTGCACTCTCTCCACAGCTGTCTGGGGGGACCATCCTGCCTATCTGTGTTGTTGTTTCAGAAAAGCACTCATTCTCCTCCTGCTCTATTGTGGCAAAGGCAAACAGTGTGGAGTGGGTTGTGTGGTGGGCCTGGCTTTCATTTTACAGCTCATTTAAATAGACAAGCTGCATAAAATATAGAGTCACATTCCATGGATCCATTATCGTAAACGTCAACGCCTCCCTCCCCACACACAAAGAGCACAAACAGACTTAAACTGACAAGCATGTAGCAATGTCAAACACAAATAACACACTAAACCTGATTTCTGCCGCTTTCTGTGCGCTGGTAATTACCTTAATTTATTCTCAATTGGATGCCTCCCTTGAAGACAGTGTAAATGTGTTCCTCCACCCCTCATTTCATTCAAGGTGGCCTTCCTCTACACCTCTGCTAATGGCTAAGTCAACTGCCGTCTGTACCCTTCACCCCTCTCCCTTTCTCTCCCTCTCGCTCTCAGATGAGCCTGTCACTCAAACAGGTCCCTGAACGCCCTCCATCTATCTGTCTATCTATCCATCCACCCAACCCAACCCACCACCACCGCATCTTCCAGCTTCCACCTCCTCTTCCATCCACACAAAGACACATCAAGTATAATGAGTGAACATGTTTTCATGTGACTCATTTGATTTGGAGACAGGCTGAGGTGAAAACAATACTCAAGAGGAGGAGGGTGGAAGAGATAGATTTTTCACTGACATTTTTCTCTGAACTTGTCATCCAGACAAAAAAATAGCACAGCTAATATACCACCATACTTGTTAGTTTCTTAGCAACTGCTTCCACCTTGGGCCCACACTATAGAGACTAGAATCTAACCTCCAATTCTTTGCTAAGACCACAGTACTAGGGGAGAGTGGGGTAAGTTGAACCACACTTGTTTCTAGGAAACCATTCCCCAAATTATTAATTTGAACAAATATTTACGAAGAGGTCATCATTTCATGGAGTCTGTGAAGGAAGAACACACATGCAAAAGATGGTAAGCAATTGAGGTTTTCTCCAAGTAAAATTAATTTATTGTGTTAGAGGTTTCAGGATGCTTGTATCTAAACCAAATTAGATAATTTTAAGATTGTTCTAAACCAGTTGATGTCTCTATAAGTTTCAATATGAGGTAGCTACACTGTTTGTATTCGGTCATGTTTCCGGTCACCTTGCCATGATTAAAAATAGTGGTTTGCGCTTTCAGTTTTGTGTGAATGCTGCCATCAATCCACGTTTTCTGGTTGGGGAAGGTTTTAATAGTCACCGTGGGTACAACATCACTGATGTAATTGCTAATAAACTCGCTCACCGAATCAGCATATACATCAATTGTTGTCTAAGGCTATACGAAACATATCCCAGTCCACATGATCGAAGCAATCTTGAAGCGTGGAATCAGATTGGTCAGACCAGCGTTGAACAGACCTGAGCACGGGCAATTCCTTTTTTAGTTTCTGTCTATATGCTGGGTGCAACAAAATGGAGTCGTGGTCAGATTTGCCAAAAGGAGGGTGAGGGAGGGCTTTGTATGCGTTGCGGAAGTTAGAGTAGCAATGATCCAGAATGCTGCCAGCCTGGGTCGCACATTCAATTTCCTGCTAAGTTTTTTCAGGGCCGTCGAGGTGTCTGCTTGGGGGGGATATATACGGCTGTGATTATAATCGAAGAGAATTCTCTTGGTAGATAATGCAGTCGGCATTTGATTGTAAGGAATTCTAGGTCAGGTGAACAAAAGGACTTGAGTTCCTGTATGTTGTTTATGATCACATCACGACTCGTTAATCATAATGTATACACCCCCGCCCTTCTTCTTCCCAGAGAGATGTTTGTTTCTGTGAAACAGAGAATGTTACATTCTCTGATGTCTCTCTGGAAGGCAACCCTTGCTGGAATTTCGTCTACCTTGTTGTCAAGAGACTGGACATTGGCGAGTAGTATACTCGGGAGCGGTGAGCGATGTGCCCGTCTATGGAGCCTTACCAGAAGACCGCTCTGTCTGCCCCTTCTGCGGCGCCGTTGTTTTGGGTCGCCTACTGGGATCCGATCCATTGTCCTGGGTGGTGGTCCAAACAGAGGATCCGCTTCGGGAAAGTCGTATTCCTGGTCGTAATGTTGGTAAGTTGACGTTGCTCTTATATCCAATAGTTCTTCCCGGCTGTATGTAGCAAGACTTTCTGGGGTAACATTGTAAGAAATAATACATAAAAAAAACTAAATACTGCATATTCTCCTAAGAACGTGAAGCGAGGCGACCATCTCTGTCGGCGCCATGAAGGTGTACCCCCATACCCCGTACAAATTATGTTTTCAAAACTGTAATGTTAACATGCATTCTGATTATTGTCCAGGGATACACAACATCCTGAAATATAAGTAGATATCTTTGTTAGAAAGAATACTATACAGTATTTCACTTGATGGAGTGATGCAGAATATAAAAAAACGTACCCCACTCTCCCTTATAATACATATTAAACTAAATTTGATATCACATATTAATGAAAAACCACACACTTCTGTTATAACATATACATTTCCTAATGGCTTTAATATTTTGTTTTAACCTCAGGGAAGCTTAGGTATGCAAATACATTTTAATGTATGATTAGGAAGCTACAGTCCTAAGACTAAATCAATATATTGGCATTATAATACTTTGTATGTATGACCATTTGTGTAACGTGGTTAAGTGTGCCTTGAATTCTAAATAAATGACAGACAGTGTCACCAGCAAAGCATCCCCACACCATCCCACGTCCTCCTCCATGCTTCATGGTTGGAACCACAAATGCAGAGATCAAGTCTCTTTTTCTTATTGGTGTCTTTTTGTAGTTGTTTCTTTGTTAAATTCAACCATGAAGGCCTGATTCACGCAGTCTCCTCTGAACAGTTGATGTTGAGATGTGTCTGTTACTTGAACTCTGTGAAGCATTTATCTGGGCTGCAATCTGAGGTGCAGTTAACTCTAATGAACTTATCCTCTGCAGCAGAGGTAACTCTGGGTCTTCCTTTCCTGTGGCGGTCCACATGAGAGCCAGTTTCATCATAGCATGTGATGGTTTTTGCGACTGCACTTGAAGAAACGTTCAGTTTCTTGAAATGTTCCGGATTGACTGACCTTTGTGTCTTAAAGTAATGATGGACTGTCGTTTGTCTTTTCTTATTTGAGCTGTTCTTGCCATCATATGGACTTGGCCTTTTACCAAATAGCGCCATCTTCTGTATACCAACCATACCTTGTCCCAACACAACTGATTGGCTCAAACGCATTAAGAAGGAAAGAAATTCCACAAAGTAACATTTAACAAGGCACACCTGTTAATTGAAATGCATTCCAGGTGACTACCTCATGAAGCTGGTTGAGAGAATGCCAAGAGTGTGCAAAGCTGTCATCAAGGCAAAGGGTGGCTACTTTGAAGAATATAAAATATATTTTGATTTGTTTAACACTTTTTTGGTTACTACATGATTCCATGTGTTATTTCATAGTTTTAATGTCTTTACTATTATTCTACAATGTAGAAAATAGAAAAAACAAAGAAAAACCCTGGAATGAGTAGGTGTGTCAAAACTTTTGACTGGTACTGTACCTCCATTCATATATTAGATCAAATTGAGATTAGTTTGGCCTCATTGCTTCCAACGAATTGTGTTATATCATGAGGGATTTTATTAGCCTGCTGAAACTTCAGATAATTAAGGCTACATGCCAAGCATCTGGAAAAGAAGGGGAAATTAAAACACAACTTGAAACACTAAGAATTCTAATGGCAAAACTTCCCACCATCTGAATCTCTGCACCATGGGTTTGCATCGACTACAAGACAATGAAATGTTGCAGGGTTACGTAAGAGTCAGAATGAAAATATTTACTTTTCAGAGGTTTAAAGGCAAGTCGTGATGGAGGAGATGATATGACGCATATAGAAGCCTTCCTCTTCACTCATTAATTAAGCATTGATTGAATCTAAAATTACCCAGAGGAATTAGAGCTCACAACACTACTTAATTTCCAATATTTTTTTTGTTTGGAATGAGATGTAAGTATGTATACTTGTCACTGGCTGTTTTAGTCCTAATCTGACATCCAAAATGTCTTACTGGACTAAGCCCTTAGCCGTGGTTAGCATGCAAAGACACTGAGGTAGTACAGGGGAGATAATACTTTATTTTCACATCTGGTTTACCTCTTCCTTAGATCCTACCAGGCCAATCATGTCACTCTGTATGAGACCAAACACATGGCAGTCTCCACTTGATCTTTCCCTTGCCAATCTGATGGCAAAGAACAACCAACCAAGTTTCCTTGTCTCTAACTGTGAAGTCGCCATAAACAGAAAACTGAGAGGTGATGTGGATTTATCATTAGTTGGCAGGCCTTTTAGATCAAAGTTGGCACCATACAGCTCTTACCTCAGTAGATTCTCTTCCACCTCAACGTTTCCATTAAAATTGTTGAGTTGAACTGGGCCTACTCATGACACCACTAGCTAACGATAGCATAGCAGTATAACGGGGAAGAACCTACATATTTTTCAGAGGTCTATTGTATGATCAGAGAGAATCAAGGCCTGGAATAAGAGCAGAGCATAAATTAGGGATGATTTTCCCCTCTTCTCATTTCCTCCCCTCCAGATACAGCAGCACACAGTGCCATCATGAAGGGCAACTGTGAATAATACATTCAATTCATTGCAATAACTTCACTACTCTCTCCCTCCCCCCTCTCTCACTCCCTCCCCCTCTCTACTTCTAATTTTCCTCAATCTCTCCTTACTGAAGTGCAAAAAACACACAGCATATGGTCCTAAAACAAGGTCATTGAAAAGAACACTCATGACTGTCCAGCGAATAAGAACCAAACATACCCGAGATCGTTCCACTTTATGATACAAGTATAAAACTCGGGAAACAAATACTAAATGCCTTAAGGAATATTTCAAAGGTTGGAGGAAGTCTGGAAAGCACGTCAGTCAGCCAGAGTAGCCATTTTAATAACATGGCTTCCACACGGATTATCCGTTAAAAGGAAAATAGGGTAAAATCATGATTCCCAACAATAACAAAATGACTTTGTAAGGTTACCTACCCACTAAATAAACCCCACAGATAACATAGACAATAAGTTTGTGTCACGCCCTGACCTGTTGGAGCCTTTTTATGTCTCATTTTGGTGTGATTTGGGGTGGGCATTCTATGTTATAGTTTTGTATTTCTTTGTTTTGGCTGAGTGTGGCTCTCAATCAGGGACAGCTGTCTATCGTTGTCTCTGATTGGGAACCACACTTAAGCAGCTATTTTTCCTCCTTTCTTTGTGGGAGGTTGACTCTGTTGAGGTGTGTGTATGCTGTGGGTGCTACACCTATTTGGTCTTCATTTTGTTGTTTTGATTGATTGATTGATTGATTGATTGATTGATTGATTGATTGATTGATTGATTGATTGATTGATTGATTGATTGATTGATTGATTGAGTGAATGAAATAAATATGTTTAACTCAACCCGGTACGCTGCGCCTTGGTCCGTCAATGAAGATCGTGACAGTTTGATCATAAAATACTCTTAAGAACTTCATGGGGGTCATATTGACGTCATTATGACCAGAGTCCATGTGATACAGCCACCAAATTTCACACACAGCTGTGGCATGTCTAAAGAAATAATAGAAACTTTAGTAAAAAGTGGTGAAAACATATGCCACGTTACTGTTTTTTGTAACGTTTTCATTGCTAGTTCCAATAGTTTACATGCAATATGAGTGTTCCTTGAAGTCTACTGATTGCAATGACATATAATAATATATTTTGTTTTGTTGCAGGAAACCTGCCCTGTACACATCACTTTAGTTAGAATCCCATAGGAATGTATTATGTTCAGCAGAGAGACAATTAATCAATTTAAAAAAAAATACTTATATGATATGTATGTACTGTATTCTATACTATTCTACTGTATCTTAGTCCGTTCCGGTCTGACATCGCTCGTCCATACATGTACAGTTGAAGTCGGAAGTTTACATACACATTAGTCAAATACATTTAAACTCAGTTTTTCACAATTCCTGACATTTAATCCTAGTACAAATGCCCTGTCTTAGGTCAGTTAGGATCACCACTTTATTTTAAGAATGTGAAATGTCAGAGTAATAGTAGAGAGTATGATTTATTTCAGCTTTTATTTCTTTCATCACATTCCCAGTGGGTCAGAAGTTTACATACACTCAATTAGTATTTGGTAGCATTGCCTTTAAATTGTTTAACTTGGGTCAAACTTCTCAAGTAGCCTTCCACAAGATCCCCACAATAAGTTGGATGAATCTTGGCCCATTCCTCCTGACAGAGCTGCTGTAACTGAGTCAGGTTCGTAGGCATCCTTGCTCGCACATGCTCTTTCAGTTCTGCCCACAAATTTTCTATGGGATTGAGGTCAGGGCTTTGTGATGGCCACACCAATACCTTGACTTTGTTGTCCTTAAGCCATCTTGCCACAATTTTGTAAGTATGCTTGGGGTCATTGTCCATTTGGAAGACCCATTTGCGACCAAGCTTTAACTTCCTGACTGATGTCTTGAGATGTTGCTTCAATATATCCACATAATTTTCCGTTCATGATGCCATCTATTTTGTGAAGTGCACCAGTCTCTCCTGCAGCAAAGCACTCCCACAACATCAAAGTCAAAGTCACCATTATTAGTCAGTTGTAGAACCGAATGCCTTCAACTGAAATGTGTCTTCCGCATTTAACCCAGGTGCGGGGGGGCTGCCATAATCGACATCCATAATCGACATCCACGTCTTCGGGGCCCGGGGAACAGTGGGTTAACTGCCTTGTTCAGGGGCAGAACGACATATTTTTACCTTGTCAGCTCAGGGATTCGAACTTGCAACCCTCCGGTTACAAGTCCAACGCTCTAACCACTAGGCTACCTGCCGTGATGCTACCATCCCCGTGCTTCACGGTTGGGATGGTGTTCTTCGGCTTGCAAGCCTCCCGCTTTTTCCTCCAAAAATAACGATGGTCATTATGGCCAAACAGTTCTATTTTTGTTTCATCAGACCAGAGGACATTTCTCCAAAAAGTACGATCTTTGTCCCCATGTGCAGTTGCAAACCGTAGTTTGGGTTTTTTATGGCGGTTTTGGAGCAGTGGCTTCTTCCTTGCTGAGCGGCCTTTCAGGTTATGTCGAAATAGAAGTTGTTTTACTGTGGATATAAATACTTTTGTACCTGTTTCCTCCAGCATCTTCACAAGGTCCTTTGCTGTTTTTCTGGGATTGATTTGCACTTTTCGCACCAAAGAACGTTCATCTCTAGGAGACAGAACGCGTCTCCTTCCTGAGCGGTATGATGGCTGCGTGGTTCCCATGGTGTTTATACTATTTATACTATTATACTATTGTTTGTACAGATGAACGTGGTACCTTCAGGCATTTGGAAATTGCTCCCAAGGATGAACCAGACATCTGGAGGTCTACAATTTGTTTTCTGAGGTCTTGGCTGACTTCTTTTGATTTTTCCATGATGTTAAGCAAGGAGGCAGTGAGTTTGAAGGTAGGCCTTGACATACATCCAAATTATGTCAATTGGCTTCTGAAGCTTCTAAAGCCATGAATTTTCCAAGCTGTTTAAAGGCACAGTCAACCTAGTGTATGTAAACTTCAGATCCACTAGAATTGTGATACAGTGAATTATACGTGAAATAATATGTCTGTAAACAATTGTTGGAAAAATTACTTGTGTCATGCACAAAGTAGATGTCCTAACCGACTTGCCAAAACTATAGTTTGTTAACACGAAATGTGTGTAGACTCCAAACTAAGTGTATGTAAACTTCCGACTTCAACTGTAGTCTTAATTCATTCCGACTTAAATGTGTGTTTATATGGGTATATGTTGTGTAATTTGTTAGATATTACATATTAGATATTACTGCACTGTCGGAGCTAGAAGCACAAGCATTTCGCTACACCCGCAATACCATCTGCTAATCACATGTACAGTTGAAGTCAAAATTTTACAATTTGTGGGCAGAACTGAAAAAGTGTGTGCGAGCAAGGAGGCCTACAAACCTGACTCAGTTACACCAGCTCTATCAGGAGGAATGGGCCAAAATTCACCCAACTTATTGTGGGAAGTTTGTGGAAGGGTACTGTTAAACATTTCACCGATACCGGAACTTGTAAATTCAATTAGACTTTATTACAGAGTAATAGAGCCGGGCAATTCCATGGAAAGACCGACTTTCTTATCACAGAGCTCTGTCTTTATAGTTCTTCCAGTCTTTACATAGCACATATAGTCACTCCTTTTATGTACATGATCAACTCCTATTGGCCTTATATTTATCCCATTATCTTTACATAGCACATATAGTCACTCCTTTAATGTTCATGAACAACTCCCATTTGCCCTGCTCCACCATTATCTTCCATTCTCAGTTCCTTGCTTGTTACCGCCCATATCTGACATCTGCTTCGACCTGGGTTATAATGGTGTTGTCGGTGATCAGGCCTACCACTGTTGTGTCATCTGCAAACTTAATGATGGTGTTGGAGTCATGCCTGGCCGTGCAGTCATGGGTGAACAGGGAGTACAGGAGGGGACTGAGCACGCACCCCTGAGTGGCTCCAGTGTTGAGGATCAGCATGGCAGATGTGTTGCTACCTACCCTCACCACCTGGGAGCGCCTTGTCAGGAAGTCCAGGATCCAGTTGCAGGATCCAGGATCCAGCTTAGTGATGAGCTTTGAGTGCACTATGGTGTTGAACGCGGAGCTGTAGTCAATGAATAGCATTCTCATGTAGGTGTTCCTTTTGTCCAGGTGGGAAAGGGCAGTGTGGAGTGCAATAGAGATTGCATAATCTGTGGATCTGTTTGAGAGATATGCAAATTGGAGTGGGTCTAGGGTTTCTGGAATAATGGTGTTAATGTGAGCCATTATCAGCCTTTCAAAGCACTTCATGGCTACGGACGTGAGTGTTACGGGTCTGTAGTCATTTAGGCCAGTTACCTTAGTGCTCTTCGGCACAGGCACTATGGTGGGATGCTTGAAGCATGTTGGTATTACAGACTCAATCAGGGACATGTTGAACATGTCAGTGAAGACACCTGCCAGTTGGTCAGCACATGCCCGGAGCACACGTCCTGGTAATCCCTCTGGCCCAGTGGCCTTGTGAATGTTGACCTGTTTAAAGGTCTTACTCACATCGGCTACGGAGAGTGTGATCACATAGTCGTCCGGAACAGCTGATGATCTCATGCATGTGTTACTTTGCCTCGAAGTGAGCATAGAGGTTATTTAGCTCGTCTGGTAGGCTCGTGTCACTGGGCAGCTCGTGGCTGTGCTTCCCTTTGTAGTCTGTAATAGTTTGCAGGCCCTGCCACAACCGACGAGCGTCGGAGCCGGTGTGGTACAATTCAAAATGTAGACTAGTCCTGTAATGGCGCTTTGCC
This sequence comes from Brachymystax lenok tsinlingensis, assembly GCA_030435695.1. NCBI lineage: Eukaryota > Metazoa > Chordata > Actinopteri > Salmoniformes > Salmonidae > Brachymystax > Brachymystax lenok. The sequence continues at coordinate 23,194,156 of CM059790.1, read as the reverse complement.
TGTTTGATGGTTCTTCTGAGGGCATAGCAGGATTTCTTATAAGCTTCCAGGTTAGAGTCCCGCACCTTGAAAGCGGCAGCTCTAACCTTTAGCTCAGTGCGAATGTTGCCTGTAATCCATGGCTTCTGGTTGGGGTATGTACGTACAGTCACTGTGGGGACGACGTCCTTGATGCACTTATTGATAAAGCCAGTGACTGATGTGATGTACTCCTCAATGCCATCGGAAGAATCCTGGAACATATTCCAGTCTGTGCTAGTAAAACAGTCCTGTAGTTTAGCATCTACTTCATCTGACCACTTTTTTATAGATCGAGTCACTGGTGCTTCCTGCTTTAATTTTTGCTTGTAAGCATAAATCAGGAGGATAGAATTATGGTCAGATTTGCCAAATATAGGGAGCGAGGGAGAGCTTTGTACGCGTCTCTGTGTGTGGAGTAAAGGTGATCTAGAATTTTTTCCCCCTCTGTTTGTATATTTAACATGCTGATAGAAATTAGGTAAACTGATTTAAGTTTCCTTGCATTAAAGTCCCCGGCCACTAGGAGCACCGCCTCTGGGTGAGCGGTTTCCTGTTTGTTTATTTCCTTATACAGCTGACTCAGTGTGGTCTTAGTTCCAGCGTCCGTCTGTGGAGGTAAATAAACAGCCTCTTGGCAAATAGTGTGGTTTACAGCTTATCATGAGATACTCTCCTTCAAGCGAGCAAAATCTAGAGACTTCCTTAGATTTAGTGCATTAGCTGTTGCTTACAAATATACACAGACTGAATTCTGTCCAATTAGAACCAATGTAGCTGGTTGGTGGTCATTTTAGAAAACTGGTCTATTATATTATAATACGTTATTAAATCTGCAATGCAACTATAGCTAGTCATCTTTATGTAGTAGTTTACTCACTTTGTGAAAAGACTGAAAAGTCTCATCATAATGGGTTACCTGTCTCTCTGCTGGACATAATGCATTTCTATGGGATTTTACCTAAAGTGGCATGTACAGGGCAGGTTTCTTGTAACATTTCTTAAAATTTACACAAAAAATAATATCATATTAAATATCATTGTATACATTTTTAGAGTGTTTACATGTCAACTATTGGAACTAGCCATGAAAACATTTACAAAAAACAGTAAGTTGGCACATTTTCACCACTTTTCTACAAACATTTTAAAGGATACATACAATTATTTTTGAAGATATGGCCATGTGAATCGTGTACAGTCCCATGCAGCTGGTTGGCATCTGTACAAAAGAGTGGAGCAGCATACTACTAACTTGATCAACCAAGTTGATTTCACCTGTTGACTCTCTCTCAATGCCACATCCTTGTCACTAATTATCAGGACTGCCCTGATAGGCTCATTTGCACCTTTAGTTTGTATTTAAATCCTGTCAAGCCCTTCCTCAGTTTCTGTCCAGTGGTGTGCGTCTAAGTTAAGAGCAAGTTTGTTTCCTATTGTCCAACCACGTCCTAAAATAAATATGTGAACTTTGGCACCTTCTCTGTCATCTGCTTACTCTCTGACCAGAGCAAAGTACCCCTGGTGACATTTATCCAACCAGTTACCTAGCTTGGGTTTCTTAACCTATTTTTCAGTGGCCATATTGGAAATGACCGACAAGGGGTAATGGACAATCTGCGATGACACTATAGCCAGAAATACTTTAGCAGTGTGTGAAATTTGGTGGCGCTATCACAAAGTGCCCCCAAAAATGACGTAGCTGCTGGACTATGCTTAAAATGACCTCAATTTGAACCCTATTAAGGTCTTAAGAGTACTTTATGATCAGAATTGTCTATATTCTCTGTGGGGGGGTTTTGTGGGTAGATAGCATTAACCTCTTCCAGCTAGGGTCCCATTTTCCAAATTTTCGCCTGTCTGACGTGCCCAAAGTTAAATGCCTACCACTCATGGCCAGAAACTAGGATATTTACATATTTAGTACTATTGGATAGGAAACACTCTGAAGTTTATAAAACCATTAAGATATAGTCTGTGGCTATTCCAGAACAGATTTAGCAGGCAAAAACCAGAGAGATTTCTGTCCGGAATTTATTTTTTTGTTGCTCTCCTCTCATTTTGAAGCCCATGTAATATTTTCTATGGGGAATAGGACCGAGGTTGCAGTACTTATGGCTTCCACTAGATGTCAACAGTCTCTGGAAAGGGTATGGAGGAAAAAGCTCTGACCAGATCCTTAGAGAGAGAGAATTACTACGGGTAGGGAAAAAGGTAAACAGGCGTGCACGCTCACGAGAACGTGAACGCGCCCAGCGCGACCAACTTTCTTTTAGTCTTTTAACGTTTCACTTACCGTTCTTGTAAAATATGATCGCTATTATTCATAAAAGAATACATAAGGATGCATTATTAATGATATTTGATTTGTTTGTGAAAAGATGAGAGGTATAATTTGAACGCGATCCCTTCACTGTAAAGCGGGCGAGTAGACTGACAATGCTTGGTGGAGTAGCTGAACGTAGCGTGCCAAAAACAACGGATATTTATGGATATAATTATTTACTTTTTCTAACAAAGAACCATGGATTATCTTGTTTGGACACTTGGGAAGACCTCAGAAGAAGTTATTTGAAAGGTAAGCGATTTATATTAGCTGTGATATGGATATTTTGAGAACCGAGCTGGATATGAATTTATGCTAATGTGGAAAATATGTGAGGTACTAGCCTCAAACAATCAAATGTAGTGCTTTCGCCGTAAAGCCTTTTTAAAATCTGACAACGCAGTGATATTGCCAAGAAGCAGAGCTTTTGATGGCTATGCAACACTATGCAACACTTGTATATCGAAGTTAAATATTACGAATATGTATTACGAATATGTATTTTGAATTTGGCGCGTTATGTTTGCTCTGAAAACGATCCCGCTAAAGGGATCGGCGCGCTAAGAGGTTAAACTCTTTTTTATTGTTTGGAACAATTTTACCAAAATTTCTTCTAACAGGAAATTTGGATGACCTGGTTGAGTGACAGGCTTCCTAGGCTGCCTCCGATCTTTAGAATGTTCCTTAAGGTATCTAGTATTAGTGTACCAAGTTTGATGCTTGTATCCGCTGGACAATAACAGCACATTGGCTAAATTTCACACATGACGCCCCTGCTCCACACCTCATCTCACATTGGTTTGGAAATGTTCTACATTTCATTTAGAATAACTCACATATAGGTCTATGAATCATACATTAAAACCTCATTAGGTGCTGTTGAAACAATTGCCACATATATAGCTCCTAAACGTTAGCATAACCTAAGTTACCGTTCTGTCTTTCACACTTTGAGACAAAAGATGACCCAGGTGTGTGTGTCTCTCTGGGATCGCAGCTGGACCCTACTCCCTCTTCTGGCCAAAGACCCTATAACAAAACACACACCCACAATACTCCCCAGCTAGTGTTTACTGAGCCAAGGGATGGTTGAGGTTGTGTTTCCTATTAAGTCCAATCAGGAAAAAATGTGCTGAATCGCAGTAAAAAAAGAAAAGAAAAGTGTATTCTCTCCTGTGAATTACTGCAACAGCAGCTGACTTGTGGTCGAGTGTTCTTAAGTTGTCTCTATGGAGCCTCGGCAGGAAGGATGTCCCTCTGCCGTATTATTTTAAGCAGAGTAAACCTAAACAGACCATCACAATTCCAGGACCGTTCACCATAATGAAGGAGCCAGACAACAGCTTTTTAAATGTTTTGACATTTAAGCCGCGACACACTACCTTGGCGGGAGGTGAGGATGAACATTGGCGTATGGAAGTGCTGGCTAATTTGCTTTGAAAACAGAGCCCAGTTTGGGGAGGGGCAAGAACCCTTCTAATGGGAGCCCCGCAGATGCCAGCTATTACACTCCAGGACCTCCCGCGAAGCAAACGAGACAGAGGCTCATTCTCCCTCCACAGCTCAGCGGCCCCAGCTGCCACCGCCATAGATGCTCTACTTAAAGTGACACACACACCAAAGCTCATGGGCCCCGCAGGCTTACACATTCATGAAGGGCATTGTTGCACAAACATACTTACATATGCTCTATAGTATAGATTACAACACCACACAGACATAGATACATACTGTACATAAAGAATACAGTACATGGCAACTAGCCTACATAAAGGATATCATAAGCACTACATTGGAAACACATGGGAGGTTCACACACTGGGAACTCATGGAGAGTCTGGCTTAAGCCTTTCCCCGTCAGCAGGGCACACGGTACAGTATGTGTGTGTGTTTCTTAAATGAGAGAGCCTGATTCCCTCATGCTTTCTGGCTGTCCTGGGACCTCAGCCGGTGATGCTGCTCAGCCAACCTTCAGGACTCCGTCCCTGGGATCCGGCCCAGAGACACATGCTCATACAAGGTCAACAGTCACTGCCTCTGTGCCCGCGCACTCACCCTCACCCCGCCCTGACTGGACCTTATTTGTCAGGCTCCCTCTCTGCGTTCCATCATACATTCCAATGAAGACCATCAGCTTGGTTGCTGTTAGGTTTGACATTATCAAACAGGATATCATTTAGAATAAATTAGTGGTAGCAGTAGTAGAGGTATTAGTTTTACTAGTGCCAGTGCTAGGAAAGGTAGCTAGTACTTTTGTGTATACGTTTTCTGTGCGATTTTGTCTCAGATTTGTGCCACGTCTCCAAGGCCATAAACCACTTTAGAGGAGGTGGTGAAATATTTTATATCTAAGCTATCATAGAGGGCAGGTGGAACTGATTGAAAAGAAATTATGAAACACCATCTGCAGTGCCTCAGTCACAACATTTCCCAAAAGATTGAATACAGGGTATCAGATCTGGACCAAAATAAATCACTTTCATCTCCCGGCCAGGACTCAAAGATAATTAAATAATGCTTTTAAATGAACCTCGGTTCCCCCCGTTTGAGTCACGATGTTGTGTTGTTGTGGTGGAGGTGGTGGCCAGTAAACTCCAAGTCTGAGCAGGCCTAACCATGTCTCATGATGAGATACCCAGCAGGCTCACACAATTAGGCCCACACTTCTTTCTGAAGGAGCAGGGATGGTAATTGTTGGAGCCATTTGACAGCCATCCTAATGAGATAACGAGAGACGGCGAGCAAATTAAAGCGCCACCCGTGATAGGAAGAGACAGACAGGGGAACAAACACAGAGCAAGCTGCTGGGCATGTTTACCTCTGGGCGAGGTTGAGAGAGGCATGAGCTGCAAGACCCAGAACATGTGAAGATGATGTTTAGAGTTAGATCCAGGATTGTGGTTTTGTGGCCAAGAACCCCCTTTGTTTCCGCTACAGTTCATATCAAGCCTAACGTCAGATTATTCCATTGCATATCACATTTACTGGGTCACAGTGTATCTTAAAATGTAGACTGATATACTACTGTGCTATGACTACTCACAATTAAAGAGACATTCCAAATAACATGCTTATGACCCAAATGTGTTCTGGGCCAATGGCTGCCGCCACCTCATTTCAACTCCACTGAGAACAGAGTTTATGAGATCAGGCTTTAGTTGACCAGGGGCTTGGAGCTCTCTTCTCTAAATAAGACTGTTAAGGAAAAGACTGGGCCAGGGTGCAGTCATTTTTGAAACGCGGCTACTACAGATGGAGCCGAGATGTTTTTTTCCTCCCACTTCATTTTGCCCACTAAGTTGACTGTGCCTTTAAACATCTTGGAAAATCCCAGAAAATGATGTCATGGCTCTAGACCTTCTGATAGGCTAAATGACATCATTTGAGTCAATTGGAGGTGTACCTGTGGATGTATTTCAAGGCCTACCTTCAAACTCGACATCTTGACATCATGGGAAAATCAAAAGAAATCAGCCAAGACCTCAGAAAGAAAATTGTTGACATCCACAAGTCTGGTTCATCCTTGGGAGCAAGAGTCCTATATCGACATGACCTGAAAGGCCGCTCAGCAAGGAAGAAGCCACTGCTCCAAAACCACCATAAAAAAGGTTTGCAACTGCACATGGGGACAAAGATTGTACTTTTTGGACAAATGTCCTCTGGTCTGATGAAACTGTTTGGCCATAATGACCATCGTTATGTTTGAAGGAGAAAGGGGGATGCTTGCAAGCATAAGAACACCATCCCAACCGTGAAGCACGGGGGTGGCAGTATCATGTTGTGGGGGTGCTTTGCTGCAGGAGGGACTGGTGCACTTCACAAAATAGATGGCATCATGAGGATGGAAAATCATGTGGATATATTGAAGCAACAGCTCAAGACATCAGTTAGGGAGTTAAAGCTTGGTCGCAAATGGGTCTTCCAAATGGACAATGACCCCAAGCATACTTACAAAGTTGTGGCAAAATGGCTGAACGCTCTGTCAGGAGGAATGGGCCAAAATTCACCCAATTTATTGTGGGAAGCTTGTGGAAGGCTACCCAAACTTTTGGTCCCAAGTTAAACAATTTAAAGGCAATGCTACCAAATACTAGTTGAGTGTATGTAAACTTCTGACCCACTGGGAATGTGATGAAAGAAATAAAAAACTGAAATAAATCATTATCTCTACTATTATGCTGACATTTCACATTCTTAAAATAAAATGGTGATCCTAACTGACCTAAGACAGGGAATTTTTACTAGGATTAAATGTCAGGAATTGTGAAAAACTGAGTTTAAATGTATTTTGCTAAGGTGCATATAAACTTCCGACTTCAACTGTATGTCCTTGAATGGATAATTTTTTTTAAATCACACACAGGAGAAGTGATAAGGATAGGATAATTTAGTTGCTAATAGATTCCTGCAGTATACCGGTTGGCCTTCAATTTGAGTTACTCATGAAAGGGTGCAGCACTGAGCTAGCCTGCAATGTCACTTCCTGGAGTAGCTCAAACTGTGCATGTTACAGTATGTCTCCATGAGACACCATCTTAACCGACTTTCAATGCGCTATTGAGTCTTGAATGGTGTCACTTGACCGATGGCTTTGTCCATTCATATATAAAAATGTGTTTAGGTTTTAGTTTGTGCCTTATCATTACACCATTGCAATATTATTTCATTTAAAAGTGCAGTTCGCATTTTAATGAATCCATTTCAAAGTCAAAGACATGTATCATGAAGACTTGAAAAACATGACAGTCAACAGAGACATGCTGCCAATAATAATTATCCTAAGAATGTCCTTTACCCTGCACTAACCAACAAGGGAATTAGACAGAGAATTAAGAAATATGTAGAGAAGGAAAAAAAAATCTGTGCACATATTACTCCCTTCACCCAGAGATGAGACATACAATTATGACAAGGTGAAAAAAGTATTATACATCCCCTCTGCCAGGAGTAGAGGCGATGGCCTTCCTAATACCGAGACACAGTCAGTCAGCCATTTTCTCATATCTTTCCCATGCTCTGCTAACGTCCACTCACACAGCACAGACCAAAACTACCGCAATCCATATTTGATGGCTCGGCCAGGGCAGCAAATTCCTCGTTTAAAATTTCATCCTCGAACAGAAGTGAGATGGTGTATTACTTTAATCATAAAAATGTATATTCCGATAATTCAAAGAGGTTTCCAAAGCCTGATCCCACTTTTCCCCGGTGAGGAATAATGATGCTATTCGATCCTAGTCTCCCCTGGAGCCGAGGATTCTGTCAATAACACCAACCAGCCCCCACATTTATGGACATCAGCGAGAACTTCATATCATTAGCATATCTGTAGGGTTTCAGCTGATGCATTGTGTCCAATATTGCTGATTAGAGTCCCTGTCAGTCCAGCTCTGATCAAAGCACTCATAATGATTTATTATGGCCACCAAATTCTTCATGGAGATGGATGCAGCACTCCTGGTATTTTCATTTATCATCATTCTCCTCTGAGGCTGACCCATATATTAATAACCAGCAGAGAGAAACAGAGGAAGGAAGAAAGGAAGGAAGTGGAAAATAAAGAGAGAGAAGAGATGAAGTATGGTTAAGGAAGATAAATAATATTTTATAACCGCTCCACATCAATTGACAACAGGGGTGGTGTGCTAAAAATTAAACAATGACTTTTTTCCTTATTCCTATTCATGCATATATGTGCATTTTTCATTCCTATATCTATCTCCCAGGTGCACTTTTTGCCCTCTTTGCTCAGATGATAAAACAAACAGTATATCAGTACTGTTGTGTTTTCGATAAGTGCTTTACTTTCTCCCCCGAACAGAGATTGGATCTCATTGTTCATCATCTGGTGTTTTTACTGGTATTCCAATCTGCAGTGACAACGGGCAGGTAAACAGTTAAGTGCTCCAAAACAATAAAAGAGATCTACAGCCTCCCACAGTCAAACTTTACTAATTTAAAAATGAACGACAATTTAAAGGGAAGATACATCATGTACTTTCTGAAAAAATGTAATTAAGCACCAAAGACGGCGGGTGTTTTGGGACAAAATTAAAAACATTGGGTGACATCTAAAGTCACAAGTATCACACATATGTACAGTGCCTTCAGGAAATTCACTGCTCGACTGAGGGACCTTACAGATAATTGTATGTGTTAAGAACTAAACTCATCAAAAAAAGAATCGTCCTCTCACTGTCAACTGCGTTGATTTTCAGCAAACTAACATGTGTACATATTTGTATGAACATAACAATATTCAACAACTGAGACATAAACTGAACAAGTTCCACAGACATGTGACTAACAGAAATTGTCAGTATCTGGTGTGGCCACCAGCTGCATTAAGTACTGCAGTGCATCTCCTCCTCATGGACTGCACCAGATTTGCCAGTTCTTGCTGTGAGATGTTACCCCACTCTTCCACCAAGGCACCTGCAAGTTCCCGGTCATTTCTTGGGGGAATGGCCCTAGCCACTCACCCTCCGATCCAACAGGTCTCAGACATGCTCAATGGGATTGAGATCCGTGCTCTTCGCTGGCCATGGCAGAACACTGACATTACTGTCTTGCAGGAAATCATGCACAGAACGAGCGGTATGGCTGGTGGCATTGTCATGCTGGAGGATCATGTCAGGATGAGCCTGCAGGAAGGGTACCACATGAGGGAGGAGGATGTCTTCCCTGTAACGCACAGCATTGAGATTGCCTGCAATGACAACAAGCTCAGTCCGATGATGCTGTGACACACTGCCCCAGACCATGACGGACCCTCCACCTCCAGATCGATCCCGGTTCAGAGTACAGGCCTCGGTGTAACATCGATGATAAACGCAAATCCGACCATCATCCCTGGTGAGACAAAACCGCAACTCGTCCATGAAGAGCACTTTTCGCCAGTCCTGTCTGGTCCAGCGACGGTGGGTGTGTTCCCATAGGCGACGTTGTTGCCGGTGATGTCTGTTGTAAGGACAACTCGGGCAGTTGTTGTTGCCATCCTGTACCTGTCCTGCAGGTGTGATGTTCGGATGTACCGATCCTGTGCAGGTGTTGTTACAAGTGGTCTGTCACTACCAGGACAATCAGCTGTCCGCCCTGTCTCCCTGTAGCGCTGTCTTAGGCGTCTCACAGTACGGACATCGCAATTTATTTCCCTGGCCACATCTGCAGTCCTCATGCCTTCTTGCAGCATGCCTAAGGCACGTTCACACAGATGAGCAGGGACCCTGGGCATCTTTCTTTTGGTGTTTTTCCAGAGTCAGTAGAAAGGCCTCTTTAGTGTCCTAAGTTTTCATAACTGTGACCTTAATTGCCTACCGTCTGTAAACTGTTAGTGTCTTAACAACCATTCCACAGGTGCATGTTCATTAATTGTTTATGGTTAATTGAACAAGCATGGGAAACAGTGTTTAAACCCTTTACAATGAAGATCTGTGAAGTTATTTGGATTTTTACAAATTATCTTTGAAAGACAGGGTCCTGAAAAAGTTTCTTTTTTGGAAAAAAGTTTTCTTTATTATTGCAAACAGAGTGAGTCCATGCAACTTATGTGACTTGTAAAGCTAATTTCTACTCCTGAACATATATATTTAGACTTGCCATAACAAAGGGGTTGAATACTTATTGACTCAAGACATTCCAGCTTGTCATTTTTTATTAATTTGTAATTTCTTTTAAAAACATTCCTTTTTTTACATTAAGGGGTATTGTGTGTAGGCCAGTGACAAACAAATCTAAATTCAATCAATTTTAAATTCAGGCTGTAACACAACACAGTGTGGAAAATGTCAAGGGGTGTGAATACTTTCTGAAGACACTGTAACTGTTTCTGATACCCTATTATAAACTGGGTGGTTCAAGCCCTGAATGCTGATTGGCTGAAAGCTGTGGTATTTCAGACCGTATACCATGGGTATGACAAAACATGTATTTTTACTGCTCTAATTACGTTGGCAACCAGTTTATAATAGCAATAAGGCACCTCGGAGGTTTGTGATATTTGGCCAATATACCACGGCTAAGAGCAGTGTCCTAGCACTCCGTGTTGCGTCGTGCCTAGGAAACAGCCCTTAGCCATGGTATATTGGCCATATACCACACCCCCCCTCGGGCCTTATTGCTTAAGTATAAAACATCTTGAATCCTGTTGGCCTAATTCTGCATTTCTAACTCAGACTGCCCTTGCTGGCCTGTAACCATGTCATGCAATTGAAATTACCAGTAAAAATACTGTAGGTTATCCAAAACAGACTGGACATTCAGTCATCTAGTAAGACTATAAGATAACTAAAGCAATGGTTGTTGCCAAGTTTACAAACTGTTACTCTTTTACACGCAAATTCCACAAAATGTGAGACACGTGCTTTCATTGACACAGATTAACAAGCTATTTCAGAGCTAGTTTCTCAGCCCATTTTAACATTCTGGAGATAAAACAAAATCATCAAAAAGACGATGTCCAATATTCTTTGACAGTAGGGGTTCTCAATTTATGAGCCACTTCTCTGGACCGCCTCCCAGGTTGAGTAATTGACATGCCATTCGAAGAAGGGATCTTAATGTCACCACCGAGGCAGGGATGAACCTCATTAAGAGATAGGACGAATTGGCATAGGAGGAAGCGGAATTCTGAGAAAAAACAAAGGACACTCCTTTATTGTCCCCCCACAGTTCAAAAGATGAAAAGTAGCAATAAAGTCCTATGTCACAAAGATAACGCACAAACCTGGCTCAAAACACCAGCAGCAGTTCATTCAAGATATAGGTAGGTGGCTGGTTGGTTAGCCCTTGTGTTTATGTCTATGAAGGGTGACTGATTTTCTTTATCATTCTGATATGGATACCATCAAATAGTATATTATCATACTGATACGGACACCATAAAAGCTATCCATTGTTCTGTGACGGATGCCTACTAAGCAACTCTGTAAATGAGGACTGTCTAATTGCTTTGTCAGAGTGATACTATAACTGATACGTCCCGTGTAGCTCAGTTGGTAGAGCAAGGCGGCCATGGTTGTGGGTTCGATTTCCACAGGGGACCAGTACGAAAAACAGTATTAAACTGTCTGCACTTTTCACTACTGTAAGTCGCTCTGGATAAGAGCGCCTGCTAAATGACTCAAATGTAAAATGATAGGGTTTAGGGTATTCCTACACCTTGGCTAGGTAGCAGTAACTCTGATCCACTCCAATCAGCTATGGTAGAGGGCTGCTGTTGTAAATGTCATCCCCATCATATCTGAGACTCGAATCCTCACAGCGATTGTCTCTCTGCCTTTAAAAACAGTACTTAATGAATATGAAAAGTTCTCTTGCTCATCCATATTGATTGGCTTCTTCAACCTCTCAACATTATTAGCTTTTGAGTGTAAATCTTAAATGGGCATATTCAGAGATAATGTAGGGTTACCCAGAGCCATGTGTTCTACGAAATTGGAGAAGGTGCACGTCAGCCTTCATCTTGTTGTTAATCTATTTGGAGAAACTCTGCATTACCTTACAGCGCTGGCGTCCTTTAGCTTAAATGAACTGCTGTGTGAAGGCACTGCTGCTGGGATAACTGGCAGCAAATTATTGAAACTCCAGCTCATCGTAAGAAGCTCCTTTTGTGATTTAATTTCAGCAAAGCCATGGTCCCTCCATCCTCCCCCACGCCAGCACCTTATCTTCAATATGTTTGGGGACAGCTTGTCTGGTAGCATTTAGCATGCTGATTTTGCAAAGTGATATCAAGGAAACCTTTTCTTGTGACCCACCATCCAGCTTCCTGGACTTCATTTCCATTGAATATGATTAGGGCTTCTGTCACTCAGAGCCACAAAAGATGCCAGAGAGCCAATTTAGCCGTATGGGGCCCAGCTCCTTGTTTCTCTGCAGACAAAAGCATTTGTCTCTTTGATAAGGGCCTCTGTGCTAAACAGGTCTGAAATGAATTCTTAATTTCTTGTCAGTGTGTTTTTTTCTAGGTTTGAGTGAAATGTCACATGGCGTGGTGGAGTACACAGGCACACACCACCACCCTCCGCCTCCTAATTGGACAGGGTCCCTGACGAGTTGACCAATAAAACCCTGTTGATTTTCCTTTTGCTGGACTTTTAATGATACGCGGAAGCAATTAGACAAATGTCATCACAAAGTGATTCAGCAGATGAAAATGCCAATTTCAAGACAATAGGTGGTTCTAAACAGCTACAGTAAAAGCTACAGTGTGGTGTCTCCTCTTTGAATTAATTTGCCTGGCCATGACATTGAGGAATCTCATTCATTTGTATCATTAAGAATCTCCAAAAGGGGACTCACAATAAAATTTTGACAGAAATAAATAAAAGCACCTAATTAATTAAGTAATGAACTATGTTTCCAAGGTCAACAACACTCAGGTCCCTGTATCCAGGCTTTTGCTACATTCTGTGTGAGTACTAGAAGACTTGTATTGGTTCCATAGTAGCCAATCTACTTCCCCCCATCATGGACTACATAAGGAGTCACTCTCCTCTCCTCTCCCCTGTTGGGTTGGCAGTGCTGAGCAGAGCACGCCTTTCCTGAATGGACAAGTAAAACTGATTAATGCTGGGCCAGTGTAAACCCAGATTACAGCTCCAGCTTAGGGTGCCTGTTATACAGCCTAACCCAATTAAAGAATCCTATTACATCCAGCATCCAGAGAAATTCACATGCCTCTCCTCTCCACCATGGAGTCTAACCGCATCATCATAAACATGAAAAAGGATACTTCAAAGTGATAATAAATTCAAGGATAACAGTTCTTTCCATATGTTATCCCTTGAAATGTACTCTCTATGCTCAGGATGGGTGTTTGATTTGATATCAAGGGGTGGAAAATATTTATAGTGTGATTATCTGACACAAGGATAAGCTGTGCAGTAAAGGAGGATACATCATGGAATAATATGCAGTTATGAGTGAGAGAGTGTGGTCTGTAGTCAACCACAATCAATTAAGCATGTACAAGTGTGGCCTCTCAGTGAACCTCAGAAATCATTGTGCTACAGTACATGAGTGTTCTAGTTTCTCAAGTGTCTGACTTTCAGCGGTAATGAAAATGAGTTTAAAATAGCTGCCCTACTTTCCGTTAAATAACTTGAACCTTTTATATACCTTGTGCTATATGAATGGATGTCTTTGACTATGGCAGGGTAAAGGTAGGCTAAATGTTGTTGGGTAAAGAGAATTGGTTGTTGACTTATGACCCCAAAAGGACCCTCTCAATCCCCATCCCTATCACCAACGGATGTATTTAGGATATTTGAATTCATCAATGAATTCATCAATGAATTCATCTGGTCTTAGTAATTAGCCCATTTAATAAAGTTCTTTGAAAATGAGCAAACAGAGGCAAGTCTAACATCAATCCAACCCAGAATGACAAGTCAAACATAATGACATTGATAATGTAGTGCTTATCACTGCGATCATTTAGCATCATCAATGTTTGAGAGCTTTCCTCTTAGAGAGCTTTTTGCTGTCCATATTCTCAAGAGCTCAACAAGTCTCTCTATCCTGTAGGCAAAGCCGATAAATAACACCACCACTACTGCTCGGAGTCTCATTTAGTCAAACCTAGTATGCAAACACCAAATGAATAATTCTCTTTGAGCCTCCTCCACACCCCATAGGAGTCTCCAAGCTTTTGAAGAAAGAGACAATTTGGACTATTCCGTAAACTCCAGTCATGTTTGGCTTCACGTTAAAATGGGTTCTCAACTCATTACCTGGCACCAAGACAGAGATTGAAGTGAAAATCACAAGTACACACAGGCCCTCAAGGGGATGGATATTTGCTCTTGACATGTGCTCTAGGTCAATTTAGACCCAGTGGTACATTACTGTATGTATCTCTGTACTAAACTGCCTATTTTATCCTCAAATTAATCCTAAGGTTTTTAGTAGGCCAATTTTGGGCTGCAGTGTAGCCGATTTGGCAATAGCATTAATGATCACGGCCAGAACCCACCAAAAGGAGAACAAACGCTGCTCACAAACACAACCATAATACTGCACAGTGAATGTGCACAGCAGCAGGAAGAGGAAGGCCAAAAGCAGACATTAGACAAATATTAGCAAGCAGTGACACTTCCCCCCCACCACAACTACCTCCCAACGCCAATGCCGCATGCAGCGATGAAGCCATTCTGTTATATAAGCCAGGCAAACTCAAAGCAAATGAGCTGAGACAATTGCATAAGGGCTTTCTGCTGTGTACCAGAGATCCTGCAGCAAAAATCTGCTGGAATTCTGGCTGCTGCCCCTGTTTTAAACTAACCCATGGATAGAGAGACAGAGCCCCTAAGCATGTGAGGGGCAATGAGCCAGTTTGTCACAAAGAGAAAGTGTTGCGCAGTGCCCAGTGCTGTGATTTAAATTAATCTGCTGCTGACACACAGACACACACACACACACAACATGAGACTCTGTAAACAACACATACTTTTGAAATGTTCAATTAAGGAGACGTGTGGGCATTTTCCAAAGCAATCAAAACAAATCTAAAGACAGAGATATTATCTTTTTTATTGCAACTGGCTCCACTCTCGTGTTCGGGAAAATGTCAGTCTTCCGTTCTCTTTTCCCCTCCTTGCTGGCAGAAACACAGGAGCCCCTCTCTTAAGAAGACAGTCACCCACTGCCTGGGATCACATGATTCCCAAGAAATCCCGTTGCCCTAGCAACGGGACTATGATAAACGAGTCTGTCGGTGCTAAGCATTCTGCTCACACAGTTGTCCTGCATGAAGCATTTTTTTCTCCCTTTTTCTACTTCAACATGTAACTTTTTGGGCGACCTGACCAAATTCACATATACATGATGTTATAGATCTGTAATTCCCATTGAAAGCAAGTCTAAGAAACTGTTATATCTGGTAGATCTGTTCTATTGAGAATGCGCTATTTCTTTCCTTCCCGTCTAAATTTAGTTTTTGCGTCTTTTACTTTATTTATTTTTTTACATCAGCTTTAAACAGCTGAAAATATTTTTGGGTTAACGAAAATATATTTCACAGCGGTTTAGATGGTACGATGATTCTCAACCATATACTTGCTTGTTTTGTCACAAATGGAAATTAGGCAAACTATTAGAACTTGCAACCAGCAAATGGCAGAGGATTTTCTACTTGTCTGCAGGCATTTGTGGTTATTTCCAACAGGTTTCTAATTAGAGCAACACATTTGCCATTGACCAAAAGAGGAATTAGGTATCACTATTAGTCACACCTGTCATTTGCTAAGCTCTCTCTCTCTCTCTCTCTCTCTCTCTCTCTCTCTCTCTCTCTCTCTCTCTCTCTCTCTCTCTCTCTCTCTCTCTCTCGCCTTTGACAGAGAACACTGTGACCACAGGGCTAATTCTGGGCTTCCGGTTTGTTCTCTCAGCTAACTTCCATTCCCCCATTTTGTCAAATGATCTGTAGAGAAAAAGCTAATATTGGTCCAGGGGTCAAGAGCCAGGTGGCCAGCTTATAAACAAGTCAGGTCCCTTGGTGGAACTGTGCTGACACAGGTGAATGATGCTTTTTATAAGGCATATCCATCTGATAGCTATAATAAAGACAATATACTGCACATAGCAATATGCAGTGCTGAAGATGGAAAATTTAGAAGCGACAGCTTTAGCTGATAAGAATAGAATACATGATGTCATGTTATCCTAATATATTGCACCCACACAATATACCAATGTTGGTACAACAATATTCATGTGGTCTGACAATGGCAGACAGGCAAACGATGAGGCAATATTATACTGAACAAAAATATAAACGCAACCATTTCAAAGTTTTTAATGAGTTACAGTTCATATAAGGAAATTTCACATAACTGGGAATACAGATATGCATCTGATGGTCACAGAAACCTTTAGAAAAAGGGAGGGGCGTGGATCAGAAAACCAGTCAGTATCTGGTGTGACCACCATTTGCCTTATGCAGCACAACACATCTCCTTTGCATAGAGCTGATCAGGCTATTGATTGTGGCTTGTGGAATGTTGTCCCACTCCTCTTCAATGGCTGTGCGAAGTTGCTGGATATTGGCGGGAACTGGAACACGCTGTCATACATGTCGATCCCAAACATACTCAATGGGTGACATGTCTGGTGAGAATGCAGGCCGTGCATTATCATACTGAAACATGAGGTAATGGAGGCGGATGAATGGCACAACAATGGGCCTCAAGATCTCGTCACGGTATTTTTGTGTATTCAAATTGCCATCAATAAAACGTTCGTTGTCCGTAGGTTATGCCTGCCAATACCATAACCCCACCGCCACCATGGGGCATGCTGTTCACAACGTTGACATCAGCAAACTGCTCGCCCACATGACGCCATACACGTGGTCTGCGGTAGTGAGGCCAGTTGGATGTACTGCCAAATTCTCTTAAACAACGTTGGAGGTGGCTTATGGTAGAGAAATTAACATTAAATTATCTGGCAACAGCTCTGGTGGACATTCCTGCAGTCAGCATGCCAATTGCGCTCTCCCTCAACTTGGGACATCTGTGTCATTGTGTTGTGTGACAAAACTGCACATTTTAGAATGGCCTTTTATTGTCCCCAGCACAAGGTGCAGCTGTGTAATGATCATGCTGTTTAAATCAGCTTCTTGATATGCCACACCTTACATGATGCGTATGTATTTTTGCTTTGTCTTATATCAGGAAAAAGTTAAATATGACAAGACAAGCTCGGTAAGTCCGGGAGATTTAAATGCTATAGCAAATTGTGTGTCTCTTCAATTCCACCATAATGTAATTTATGTTTTAGTTTTACATTTAGTTTTACCCAAATTCCTCCAATTCTATTGTGTAATGCTAATAACAAAATCATGCGTAATATCTTGCAGTGTGTGTCCACCACATAAAAGGTGAAACGCCAAAACAAATAATGAATAATGACTAGTTAAAATCCATGCGCATATATCAGCAGGTCCTTCTGATTAGGGCTCATTATTCCAGGCATGTTCCACCGATAAGGCTATGTCCATTAAATGCCAGCTCAATGCAGTGACTCATTGGAGTACAACAATAGCTCGCTAGAGACAAAGAAAATATACTGCTGACACTCAACAAAAAAGTATGCTCTAAAGACCAGTATACTTGTATCATGTAAGTTCACTTTTTTAAAGAATTACTCACCTTTTGTCAAGTGGTATGACTGCACTGTTATAATGCTCACAGCACAGTAAGTGCATAACCTCAATTAACATATACAGCAAGTGGCTGGAACCACGTGAGCCTCTCCGACTCTCTCTCTCTGTCTCTCTCCAGAGCCTCACCACCATCCCCTCCTACCACAGCCCAAATCCCAGGCCTGACTGGGATCTATTTAAAAACAAAAGGCAACCCCATAAAGCCTCTCTCCCCAACCTCCCACGTCTCCTATCGATTACTGGGTGTTTATAACCCGAGCGGTGACGGATGGAAAATAAAGAGGGCCTGCTTTTAATAAACAATGTGACGAGGTAAAGTCCTGCCTTATTAATTCCTGGAGCATGGAGTGCAGTGAAGCCGGGCGGGGCTTTAAATCCCGCCAGGCTCTGGGCTGCTGAGCCCCTTAAACCCTCCTATCTGTCTTGTGTCTTTCTAGCTGGTAACGCAGGTCCTGACAGCAACGATGCACCACAAGGACCCTCTTAAACACCTTTAAATGCATTTAAAGGATCTGCTTGGATGGACTGGAGCTGGAAAGGAACCTTCTCCAAGGGAAGTTCAAGGGGGAACAGAGAGAATGTGTCACTCATTTCAAATGGAAACAACTCATTGGTGGTTATGGGATCAGGTTTTATGGAATTTCAATTCCGACAATGTAATACAATTTGATTTGTTATGTGTTTTAATAGGAGGCAGCAGTGCGGTGTTGGATCAGAACCTAGCGTGTAGAATTGACCTTGAAGGGAAATTAAGCAAATTCTATATGATTATGCTAGGTTGTGTTTTTGACCCTGAGCTCTGTCACTCATTCCCATGGCCTTAAGGAGAGCTCAGGTGTGTGTCTGCTCACGGCTACTGATCCATGGAGAAGGGTCACAGGACAAGTATGGCTGCTAGGCTAGGTGAAGAACCTGAGCGATTCAAATGCTTTCCTTATCCACCAACCTGGGAATGCACCCACCCACACGGATGCCTGCGCACACACACCCAGTGTCTGAGTGAAAGTCCTTGGCACTGTAAAATACCAGGCCCATTATGTTCCTGTCTGCCCCACCCTCCCTGCTCTTCCCCTTGGCCTAGTTGTAGCCTATACTGGTAACTAATGACACACACAGGGAGGGAGGGAAACTATATTTTTCTTTCTTCTCCCTTTGTCTTCCTCTCTCATCCTTTCTCTTTCTCTCTCACGCAGCAGTGGAGAGATGAGTGATGAACAACTGCCCTCTGTTCTCCCAGCACTGCTTTGCTAACTCATCCCTAATCCTGGCGACACACATGTCAACACTGCCGATCTTTAGTCTGTGCCCACCAAGGGCCTCGGGCGCCACGGCCACAGCAACCACGCTGCGGTTGAAAGAGGGAATTACACAATGAGATACGTGACATGCCAAGTTCACACAGAGCCACTGTGGCACACTGAGTGAGGAATAAGAGCGGGAGCTGGCTCTCTGTAAAGAGTATCCAATGGTTACTCATCAGCCAGTGCACATACATATGTAAAGAGCATGAGGAGCACTGAGACTCCTTGCTGTCACCTCAGGCATTGCAAATGGTACTTTTTTTGTTGCTAGATAGCTCTCAAGTCAGAATTATGATTCTTCACAGTACTCTATTTCTATTTTAGAATTTACAAGAAGAATAAGAGCATTTGATTGTATTATAATAGGCCACATGTGTCCTTGTCCTTTGCCCAGGCCTCATCCGTAATGCTCAGGGGTGATGTGTACAATTGTGTAAACTGTAGTATTGTGCTGCAGAGCAGGTTAACGCTGGGTTGTTAACTCATCTGCTGCCTCCATTCATCAACACAATGAGTCAATAACATTAATTGCAGCATGCAACTAGTGCATGATGGGATGGCAAGTGACGGGTCATAAACTGCAAATCTGTTTATTTCTCTCTCTTCCTTCTGCACAACAATAACACAGAGATGCCTCTGGGCACGGATTATCATATTGGTGGGCAGTCGGCCATGTATGTGTAAAACTGTTGAAGCATCTCCGGAACAATCAGCCAAAGTCCCTGAACTCGCTCTCCCTATCGTGTTTCATGGCCGTCGGGCTACATCTGATAACTCATGGTTGGAAAGATTTCCCCCTTTAAAGGGCTGGTCTCCTAAACAAGAACACCATGCAGGCAGGCAGAGCTCTTTATGCTGGATTCATTTAGCATATTCATTCACAAGAGGTTTTTCAAATGCTGATGAACAAGGAGGGTACAGATGGAGGGGGGTTGTACTATTGGCCAAACGGACATAACTCTTCCTGGCAACACATGGAGGGTAAATGTTCCTACATGACTAGTAATGCCCTTGTATATTGAAATGATAGACATCCGGTCCCAAAAAACAGTCAGAGGTCTGCAATTCAATTAGTTCACCAAGGGCGACGCTGGAAATGCCTGCTGGAATGCTGGCCATACACAGGGCGAATGTGTTCTTTGTTAGTATTCCAGAGGTAATGATGGCGTACGAGCTGCGGGTGTATTAACACAGGGGCCTGTCTAATTGAACACTAATGGCAGGGCACACTAATGGCATTTAAAACACATTTGAGCAGAGGACGGACACCTATTATAGCTGTTCTGTGGCCTCCCAGGGAGCCCGGCCATACCTGTGGGGTTAGGTCTTATTCAGAGCTGCTTTCACCTTCTAAACTGCTGGGAGTACAATTAACTCCTAAATGACCATATCCCAATAAAAGAGACTGTGATGCAGTTTGGAGAGGGTGGGTTCATTCTCTCAGACTGACTAGAATTCAAATGGTGGTTATAGGGTGGTGCCACAGTGAGCTTTGGATTGTCTTTCTCCTTTAGAAGGCCTGGAGGCCATGAGGAGTGACTGTGCAGGTGACCATTGAACACCATGACAATAGCTAAAGGCTTCCTGTCAGCATTGAAAGGTAACATACAAATCACTAGGGGTTGAAGTTGATTGCTTAACCCATTCAGACTGCAAATGCCCCTCCATGAGTCCACCACACAAATGTTCATAGCACACCGCGATGCCACCAATTTCATCGATTAATCATATTTCAACAGTGTGTTTGAAACAATTTTCCTTATTGGCTTGTTTCTGAGCCCATACAGAGAGCAAGAGAAAAAAACTGCATCTGTCCAACATATGTACCACTTGTAACATTATTTACATTAAGAGCATGAAATAAAATTGTGGCTATGAAAAAAAATACCATGGCATTGAAACTGTGGGTGTTTCCAAAGAAACACAGCGTGGGTTAAAAAGGTCAGCGTGGGTTAAAAACAAAAGTGTGACTTAATGAAGATGGATACTGCTGCTTCCCTGTGGCTGAAGGCACTTTCATTAGCAGCTTGGCTTAAACACCCAGCACCTCCCCAAAGGGATATGGCTGAGCCTGGGTACAAAACTGACACCAACACTCATGTGCTATCTCTGGGTCTATCTGAGATCACCCTGATAATATCCCCTTAAGGCGATTCTCAGGGATATGTTTAGAAAGATCTTGTTAAAGGCATCGCTGGCCCTCGGCCATATAATCTATATAATGTGAGGGTACAGTCCATTCGCTACAAGCTTGGCACACCTGTATTTGGAAAGTTTCTCCCATTCTTCTCTGCAAATACAGGTGTGCCAAGCTTGTAGCATCATACCCAAGTAGACTCTAAGCTGTAATCGCTGCCAAAGGTGCTTCAACAAAGTACTGAGTAAAGGGTCTGAATACTTACGTAAATGTCATATTTCAGTTTTTTTAATTTTTTAGAAATTAGCAAACATTTCTAAAAAACAGCTTTTGCTTTGTCTTTATAGGGTATTGTGTGTAGATTTGTGTGTAGATTGTGTGTCAATTTTAGGCTGTAACGTGACAAAATGTGAAAAAGTCAAGGGGTCTTAATACTTTGCCGAATGCACTGTAAATGCAGGTATTCATAAACAAATCAGCAGCCTCAATCATATGGAAGCATTGCGTAAAATTTTTGCATCTATTCTAAATGTTTATGTTTCACACATTTCTCAGAACAATCTGGTTTACATGGTGTCTTGTGAATTGCATGCAGCTACAGAACAGCAAACATTTCACTGCAGTACCAACACGTGAATATCATTGTTCATGTGGACATAATCAAGCAGTTATCAAGCACACAGATAGTGACATGACAAAATGTAACCACATTAAACTGCTAGCATGATAATTACAGTTGAAGTCGGAAGTTTACATACTCTTAGGTTGGAGCCATTAAAACTCATTTTTTACCACTCCACAAATGTCTTGTTAACAAACTATAGTTTTGGCAAGTCGGTTAGGACATCTACTTTGTGCATGACACAAGTAATTTTTCCAACAATTGTTTACAGACAGATTATTTCTCTTATAATTCGCTGTATCACAATTCCAGCGGGTAAGAATTTTACATACACTAAGTTGACTGTGCCTTTAAACAGCTTGGAAAATTCCAGATATTCTTTTAGAGTCAATTGGAGGAGTACCTGTGGATGTATTTCAAGGCCTACCTTCAAACTTAGTGACTCTTTGCATGACAAAAGGCACTGAGGTACTGAGAAAATGTAAAGAAATCAGCCAAGACCTCAGAAAAACAATTGCAGACCTCCACAAGTCTGGTTCATCCTTGGGAGCAATTTCCATACACCTGAAGGTAACACGTTCATCTGTACAAACAATAGTTCGCAAGTATAAACACCATGGGACCACGCAGCCGTCATACCGCTCAGGAAGGAGACGTGTTATGTCTCTTAGAGATGAACGTACTTTGGTGCGAAAAGTGCAAATCAATCCCAGAAAAACAGCAAAGGACCTAGTGAAGATGCTGGAGGAAACAGGTACAAAAGTATCTATATCCACAGTAAAACGAGTCCTATATCGACATACCCTGAAAGGCCGCTCAGCAAGGAAGAAGCCACTGCTCCAAATCTGCCATAAAAAAGCCAGACTATGGTTTGCAACTGCACATGGGGACAAAGATCATTTTATTTTTTAATTTTTTTTTATTTCACCTTTATTTAACCAGGTAGGCAAGATGAGAACAAGTTCTCATTTACAACTGCGACCTGGCCAAGATAAAGCAAAGCAGTTCGACACATACAACAACACAGAGTTACACATGGAGTGAAACAAACATACAGTCAATAATACAGTAGGAAAAAAACAAATCTATATACAATGTGTGCAAATGAGGTAGGATAAGGAACATAAGGCAATAAATAGGCCATGGTGGCCAAGTAACTACAGTATAGCAATTTAACACTGGAATGGTAAATGTGCAGTAGATGAATGTGCAAAGTAAAAATACTGGGGTGCAAAGGAGCAAGATAAATAAATGACTATGGTAGGGGATGAGGTAGTTGGTTGGGCTATGTACAGGTGCAGTGATCTGTGAGCTGCTCTGACAGCTGGTGCTCCAGTCATTGGCAGCAGAGAACTGGAAGGAAAGGAGGCCAAAAGAGGAATTGGCTTTGGGGGTGGCCAGTGAGATATACCTGCTGGAGCGAGTGCTACGGGTGGGTGCTGCTATGGTTACCAGCGAGCTGATATAAGGCGGGGCTTTACCTAGCAGGGACTTGTAGATGACCTGGAGCCAGTGGGTCTGGCGACGAGTGTGTAGCGAGGGCCAGCTGACTAGAGCATACAGGTCGCAGTGGTGGGTAGTATATGGGGCTTTGGTGACAAAGCGGATGGCACTGTGATAGACTGCATCCAGTTGGCTGAGTAGAGTGTTGGAGGCTATTTTGTAGATGACATCGCCGAAGTCGAGGATCGGCAGGATAGTCAGTTTTACTAGTGCAAGTTTGGCAGCATGAGTGAAGGAGGCTTTGTTGCGAAATAGAAAGCAGATTCTAGATCTAATTTTGGATTGGAGATGTTTAATGTGAGTCTGGAAGGAGAGTTTACAGTCTATCCAGACACCTAGGTATTTGTAGTTGTCCACGTATTCTAGGTCAGAGCCGTCCAGGGTAGTGATGCTAGTCGGGCGGGCGGATGCAGGCAGCGAACGGTTGAAAAGCATGCATTTGGTTTTACTAGCGTTTAAGAGCAGTTGGAGGCCACGGAAGGAGTGCTCAATGGCATTGAAGCTCGTTTGGAGGTTAGTTAACACAGTGTCCAAAGAAGGGCCAGAAGTATACAGAATGGTGTCGTCTGCATAGAGGTGGATCAGAGAATCACCAGCAGCAAGAGCGACATCATTGATGTATACAGAGAAGAGAGTCTGCCCAAGAATTGAACCTTGTGGCACCCCCATAGAGACTGCCAGAGGCCCGGACAACAGGCCCTCCCATTTAACACACTGAACTCTGTCGGCAAAGTAGTTGGTGAACCAGGCGAGGCAATCATTAGAGAAACCAAGGCTGTTGAGTCTGCCGATAAGGATGTGGTGATTGACAGAGTCGAAAGCCTTGGCCAGGTCAATGAATACGGCTGCACAGTAATGTCTCTTATCGATGGCGGTTATGATATCGTTTAATACCTTGAGCGTGGCTGAGGTGCACCCGTGACCAGCTCGGAAACCGGATTGCACAGCGGAGAAGGTACGGTGGGATTCGAAGTGGTCAATGATCTGTTTATTAACTAGGCTTTCAAAGTCTTTAGAGAGGCAGGGCAGGATTGATATAGGTCTATAGCAATTTGGGTCTAGGGTGTCACCCTCTTTGAAGAGAGGGATGACCGCAGCAGCTTTCCAATCTTTTGGGATCTCGGACGACACCAAAGAGAGGTTGAGCAGACTGGTAATAGGAGTTGCAACAATGGCAGCAAATAGTTTTAAAAAGAGAAGGTCCAGATTATCTAGTCCAGCTGATTTGTACGGGTCCAGATTTTGCAGCTCTTTCAGAACATCTGCTATCTGGATTTTGGTGAAGGAGAAGCTGGGAAGGCTTGGACAAGTAGATGCAGGGGGGGCGGAGCTATTGGCCGGGGTTGGGGTAGCCAGGAGGAAAGCATGGCCAGCCGTAGAGAAATACTTGTTGAAATTTTCGATTATCATGGATTTGTCGGTGGTGACCGTGTTACCTAGCCTCATTGCAGTGGGCAGCTGGGAGGAGGTGCTATTGTTCTCCATGGACTTGACAGTGTCCCAAAACTTTTTGGAGTTAGAGCTACAGGATGCAAATTTCTGTTTGAAAAAGCTAGCCTTTGCTTTCCTGACTGATTGCGTGTATTGGTTCCTGACTTCCCTGAACAGTTGCATATCGCAGGGACTATTCGATGCAATAGCAGTCCGCCATTGTTCTTGTGCTGGTCAAGGGCAGTCAGGTCTGGAGTGAACCAAGGGCTGTATCTGTTTTTAGTCCTACATCTTTTGAAAGGGGCATGCTTATTTAAGATGGTGAGGAAGTTACTTTTAAAGAACGACCAGGCATCCTCGACTGACGGAATGAGGTAAATATCCTGCCAGGATACCCGGGCCAGGTCGATTAGAAAGGCCTGCTCGCAGAAGTGTTTTAGGGAGCGTTTGACAGTGATAAGGGGTGGTCGTTTGACCGCGGGCCCATAGCGGATGCAGGCAATGAGGCAGTGGTCGCTGAGTTCCAGATTGAAAACAGCAGAGGTGTATTTGGAGGGCAAGTTGGTCAGGATAATGTCTATGAGGGTGCCCATGTTTACAGATTTAGGATTGTACCTGGTGGGTTCCTTGATGATTTGTGTGAGATTGAGGGCATCTAGCTTAGATTGTAGGACTGCCGGGGTGTTAAGCATATCCCAGTTTAGGTCACCTAATAGAACGAACTCTGAAGATAGATGGGGGGCAATCAATTCACATATGGAGTCCAGGGCACAGCTGGGAGCCGAGGGGGGTCTATAGCAGGCGGCAACAGTGAGAGACTTATTTCTGGAGAGATTCATTTTTAGAATTAGAAGTTCAAACTGTTTGGGCATAGATCTGGAAAGTATGACAGAACTATGCAGGCTATCTCTGCAATAGATTTCAAGTCCTCCCCCTTTGGCAGTTCTATCTTGGCGGAAAATGTTGTAGTTGGGTATGGAGATCTCAGAATTTTTGGTGGCTTCCTAAGCCAGGATTCAGACACGGCCAGGACATCAGGGTTGGCGGAGAGTGCTAAAGCAGTGAGTAAAACAAACTTAGGGAGGAGGCTTCTGATGTTAACATGCATGAAACCGAGGCTTTTACGGTTACAGAAGTCAACAAAAGAGAGTGCCTGGGGCATGGGAATAGGTGTGGTGCTGGGGGCTACAGGGCCTGGGTTTACCTCCACATCACCCGAGGAACAGAGGAGGAGCAGGATGAGGGTACGGCTAAAGGCTATCAGAACAGGACGTCTAGTGCATTGGGAACAGAGAATAAAAGGAGCAGATTTCTGGGTGTGGTAGAATAGATTCAGGGTATAATGTGCAGACAGGGGTATGGTGGGGTGAGAGTACAGTGGAGGTAAGCCCAGGCACCGAGTGATGATAAGAGTGGTTGCATCATACTTTTTGGAGAAATGTCCTGTGGCCTGATGAAACAAAAATAGAACTGTTTGGCTATAATTACCCTCGTTATGTTTGGAGGAAAAAGCGGGAGGCTTGCAAGCCGAAGAACACAATCCCAACCGTGAAGCACGGGGTGGCAGCATCAGGTTGTGGGGGTGCTTTGCTGCAGGAGGGACTGGTGCACTTCACAAAACAGATGGTATCATGAGGATGGACAATTATGTGGATATATTGAAGCAACATCTCATGACATCAGTCAGGAAGTTAAAGCTTGGTCGCAAATGGGTCTTCCAAATGGACAATGACCCCAAGCATACTTCCAAAGTTGTGGGAAAATGGCTTAAGGACAACAAAGTCAAGGTATTGGAATGGCCATCACAAAGCCCTGACCTCAATCCAGTAGAAAATTTGTGGGCAGAACTGAAAAAGTGTGTGCGAGCAAGGAGCCCTACAAACCTGACTCAGAACCCCAAACATGCTCTGTCAGGAGGAATGGGCCAACATTCACCCAACTTATTGTGGGAAGCTTGTGGAAGGCTACCCGAAACGTTTGACCCAAGTTAAACAATTTAAATGCAATGCTACAAAATACTAATTGAGTGTATGTAAACTTCTGACCCATTGGGAATGTAATGAAAGAAATAAAAGCTGAAATAAATCATACTCTCTACTATTACTCTGACATTTCACATTCTTAAAATAAAGTGGTGATCCTAACTGACCTAAGACAGGGAATGAAGTGTCATGAAGTGAGTTTAAATGTATTTGGCTAAGGTATATGTAAACATCCGACTTCAACTGTACATGGGTGCATCATACTGTGTGTGTGCTTGTGTTTGTACACACACACACACACGTGTCTCACTGAACCCCAAACATACAGTATACTGTGCTAATGAAGACCGTGCTAATGAAAACTGTATCCTCCTAGTCCAATGAATAATTGCTCTCCAGGGACTACATCTGTCTCTTTCCAGCCCCTAAGGTAAATCAATAATTCAAGATGAAATCATTATTCCGATAAAGTACATATTAGAAAAAAAGAAATTGACTTTTCAGTATAGCCCCCCCCTCCCCAAAAAACTGAAACTTTCACCCTGACAAACGGGCAGCCCATTCCCTCTCACATCTCTGTCCTCGGTCCTCAACTCTATCCCTTTGGTTTTGTCGGCTGACACATGCAGGCGTTGATTATTAAAGGAGTGTTATCTCCACACTGATAGGGTAATCTAACTACAGTCATAATGCCAAAACCTTTGTCTTTCAGCAGTTAATTCCAGGTGGATAGAGGGAGCTAGGCCTGAGAGAGCCATCAGCAATGATTTCAGTGAGTGAGGAGTGACGAGCCCCAGCCGACTCGGGGGAAATCAAAAGCCCTTCATTATTTTGAGCAGATCAATCTGCAAGTAAATCCAATCCACGTAAACGATGCTGTGTACCACACAAGGGAACTGGCAGTGATGTGGAGGGATTCTCTGTGACAGGTAACATAGGAGATATAAGAAGTGTTCTCATGCAGCCATGTTGCTGTGAATAACCTGCTTTACCACAACATTGGACTGGGAGACAGATTGTGATCGCTATATTGAACTTGTTTTACGACAACATAGAATGTGTCCCTTTTTCATCACACTAAGGGTCACATTTACTAAGCTGTTGTACAAGGGCAAATGTTCAGCTGGAGCTAGCCAATTCAATATAACTATTCAAGGCTCTGGAATAATAAAATAATAAATGGCTTTTATTCGCTAATTATTATTGATTTGACACCAAGTGTTGTACTAATGTTTCAGCATTACACTATGCTGATAACAGCCTGCTGAGCTACTTTAGAAGTTATTAGGATCAAAGCGTGCCAATATGAATAATTGAAACATGACCAAACATGAATTTGTGTTAGCGCTGTTTAAAATGGAGTACCATGAGTTGCAAAGATTGTCTGCCAATAAATTGCCATGCAGCGTATTACAGTAATAACATCAAATAACAGAGCACACCAATGACAGGAAATAATTTAAGTGTTGTACTTTCATGGTCAAATCTAAATCTTTGGACTAAAGGGGCTGAATATGTCTTTCCTAATAAAAACTCAACAACATTGTGGACTACTTCACTTCAGAAATTAAAGGGCATTATGCATCATGATGGGTTTCAAACGGTTTTCCAACAAGGCCCATTTCAGACAATAAATCTGCTGTAAATGTCAAATATAATCAGTTTAATATTCTATAAGTGGTATTCGGATGTACGTTGCAAAAATGTCAGTAACTCACAATGAAGGAGAACAAATGCAACAATCTCAATATATCAAATGGTTACATGTGATATTGCACACAATTTGACCATTATCATATGGAACAAGTCTAAATTCACACTATTGAGGCTGGACATCATTTCCCAAAACCACTCACTCAGGCTCTTGAGTACTGAGTACTCCAGCAAACAGGATTGGCACATTGAACTAGGGCTTTCAGTTATGCACTTCTGTGTTGCCAGCTGCAAATTTCCATTACAATTTGCTCACACTTTGGACAATCGGAGTATTGAACTCCCCCTCTCTGTTCTACTATAAAAGATTTGGTTTGGGTGGCAGAAGCACAACGATGGGAGCAAGCGCTTATCTGACCCACACCAACGCTACTATGGTAGATGACAGCATGGAATTTAGGCCAGATCCCTTAAAGGATTCCACACAGCAGCAATCCCCCCAGTCAGGATTAACCATCGTACGTGTTGTTAACCCAAAAAATAAAGTATAAACATTGTGGCTTCTTTTTTATTCTACATGATAATAACTTGCCTTCAGAATGATAGCCTAATCTGTTTCAGAAAATAATTCTACCGCTTTTCACAGAACACAAAAAGGGGATTTGTCACCGAAGCCACAGTCTGATAGTGTCTGGGGGAAGAGAGAGATAGAGGTTCCCGTTCCCCGTCTTGGTTAGTAAGGCTTAGTGAGCACTAGCGCCATCCCCCCAGGTGACTCTATCCAGTAGACAACTCAACTGATCCCTTCTTGTTAAGATGGATCCAGGCACAGGGACTATTAGAGCCTATTACCCAGAAAGGTCTCTTCATAGGCTATAGTGGCACAGGGATCTAACATGACGGCCATTTATTTGTCATAGTTGGGTGCAGGAGGTTACACAGAGAAGCAGGCCCTGAGAAGAGCACACAGGCTCATGCTACAAAGCAGATAAAGGCACAGGAAAGGACATGTGCTGTGAAAGCCTTGTGTGTCAGAGCCTAAAAAACAGAACAATAAATCTTGCTATAGTAGCTTAATTTACTGTAGCATTTTAGAAATAGAGCAAGCTCACTGACTGGAGTGTTCTCATCATAGCAGCAATCCTGTTTCACTGGAAACAAAGGGGACGTAAATGCCTTGCCTTCTACTGTATCATTTAGCACAGAGTCATGTTTTTACACTAAAAGGGGATTTGAGACACTGTCTTGTTTAGTGAACAGCATGAAGAGAGATCTGAGCGCTGGTCTTAAAATGGGGATGGTTTCCCTGAGAGGCGGCTATATATTTAGCAGTTGTCTAAAGTCCTCTCTGTTGCAGTTGAATGAGGATAAGCAAGGGACATACAGGCGGTGCAAACACACAACTGTGCCCAGATCCTAGATAGACGGCCCAAGGGTCTCTCTCTCTCTCTCTCTCTCTCTCTCTCTCTCTCTCTCTCTCTCTCTCTGATTTAGCTGTTAATACAACTCTGTTATTTGTCATTGGAAATGACATTTCAGACCTTGACATTTTCAAACAAACTATTAATGCATTGGAGACACCACTATGTCATACAAGTACAGAATGACTCTTCTGGCTGCAGAACAGAGAGGATGACGTGGTTGAGTGAAAACAAGAGTGGTGACTGTGCACTGGGATGAGAGGGAAGGAGGTGATGAGATGATTGGCAGGAATCCACTGCTTGCTTGCTTGCTAATACAATGGGTTATTAAAAAAACAATATCCTTGGCGGCCCTTAAGGAATGTGTGACCGGTGGAATAGTGGGCGGCTGGCTAGCAGAACATTACAAAAAAGCAGCAATCAATCTGATGTGAAAAGAATACAACTAGCCCACCAACATACTAGCCTATACTTCCAGGCTTGTGTTTTTATAGATTGTCATAAATATGGTCCTGCCTTGTGAACTTCGATTGACCTCCAGGCACATTCCAGTCAATATTCCCCCAGTGTGGAATCATTGAAGCTGTTACAACAGGACCAATCTCTGTCCCCTCTGCCTCTCCTTTCTCCTCTCACTTTAATCATTCCACAGGCTTTACTACACAAAGGTGATGGTTTACATCCTGCCTGATGCCTATAGGATGGCAAGGTTTCCCAGCTCCATGGGACTAATGTTTGGAGTTGAGAAGGTGATGGATGCTTTGAGAGAGGGGGATCGTAGAGGGTCGGTCAACGGCCAAAACGATAGGAGTCAGAGAAGAGAGGAGGAGAGTGCATGGTGGCCCTATAGATGGATTGTATTCAGACGGCGGTAGGGAACAAACACAGGAGTCTTAATCAAAGTGAGTGCCCCTGTCATGGACGTGCTCTCCCATGCTCAGGCCCCCTCTGAAGTGGAGTCCAGGGTGATAAATAGCACATCTGACATCACTCTCCAGAGAATGGAGTGATCGTCACTCCAACGCCCACAGCAGACACCGGTAGGTAGGAACCACCTCCTACACTCTAGCCAGATACTAGACAGGTCTCTCAACATCCTGCTGTGTGTACCAGCGAGGCATTATATGCATATACTCAACAATGCTGTGGAAGAAGAGCTCGTGTGGATGATTTGTTCTTCACTAACTATAGTTGACAGTCTATATATAGACCCACATAAAACACACACACACACCCTCACACACACACACACACACAAACATCCAGATATACATTTATGCAGTAAGTCATTGAGAGGGTGGACAGCTCTACTGCAGCTGTGGTCCTGAGACCTTGTTGTGATGCCTCCTGAGAGCCAGGCAGTTGAAAGACCCTTGGATGCATACACGTACAGGTGCTGCTCTCAACACCAGCGCAATGGCAATTAGCATGCGCTTGGATCAATGTCATTCACCTCGACGCCCAAAGCCTTCAAACCCACTTGTCTGACAAAGCACTCACAGAGAATACTGTTATGCTACTGCATCATCCATCTGAATCAAACAACTATTTTCCCTACCCTGCAGAATGCATTTTAAACCGGTAGAGAACATAATTTTTCCCAAATGCTTTTTTGTTCTGGTTTTGTGTTTTCCACAGTGAAATTATTCCTCTATGGAATAACAACCCATCAGAGTGCAGCTGCCCCAGCGGACGACATTACACAGTGATTTAGTGGAGCGTTGAGGAGCCTTTTCTCTTCAATCCATACACAACCAGATTCCCTCTCGCACACAGAGGGCCGCTGTGAATGCTAAACAGACAGACAATTAAGAGGTATCTATCTGCCTGTTTGCCGTTTTGGGGGTCTGGATCGGCGGGGTTAACAGAGGGGTCCTCCCTACCCATCTAATGAGCAATCCTAGCCTGCCGCCTCCTCCATCTCCACTCCACTCTCCCTCATGTAACATTTAATTTGCAGGCCGGAGAGATGAATGCTAAGGGTCACCGTCACTGTTGCCATCTGTTGCTACTTCTTCTTCTTTATGTGATTGGCTTATGCTTGTCATCTCCGAAATTCTAATAAATCTGCAATCTGTTTTCTTTGGTTCACAACTTATTTTCGTTTACCTCAGGGTTATTACCATTCAGGGCCACAGGAGGCCATATAACGGTCCAGTGCTGCATAATGCTACTTTACGAGATGTCACAATATGAGGCCGTTTCTATGATTTGCAGAGTAAAGCCCCATGTTTAAAGAAACAACATGTGAAGTGAGGAAACGTGAACTGGAATCATAAAGCAGGCATGCTGAAATAGCTTGTAATAAACATCAGTCGAGCTCACTCTAATCGCTGGGTCCTGGGAGCCATGCAGGAGCCAGGAACAGCCAGGGGCACACATCAGCAGAACAGTGATTGGGTTAGAGGGCACAGCCAAGAGACTGTTACTACATTAACGGTAGTGTGTGGGCACACTTCAATCAATGTAATGCACCCTAGTCCATCCATGACCTCTGCTGGATATGGGCTCCTGCTGGAAATCGTATATCAGCCTGTTCAGAATTCAAGACAACAGTGTGTGTATTCTGTACTTTAACCGAGATGTATGCAGTGCCTAAAAGGCCCTGGGATGGATCATCTGTATGATGCCATCTGAGCCCTGCAGTAAATCAAATCAAATCAAATATTTGTCACATTCTTCGTAAACAACAGGTGTAGAGTAACAGTGAAATGTTTACTTACAGGCCCGTGCCAACAATGCAGAGAGAAAAAAAAAGATAAATTATAGAATAATTATAACACGAGGAATAAATACAGAATGAGTAACGATAACTTGGCTATATACACTGGGTAGCAGTACAGAGTCGATGTGCAGGGGTACGAGGGGTACGAGTACTAGGGAAGCACCATGGTAGAGTACACAGCATAACGACACAATTGGATTTACCAGTGGCTATGGTAGGAACCTGGGAGCCTTGTGCAAACTGTGTGATCCGTCTCATAGTGAGAATTATGTCTGGGAGAAAGGGCCATGCAGGCAATCTCTCCACTACCCAAACCCCCCCCCAGCCCCCATCCTAGGGCCCTGTCGCACTATAACAGGATTCACCCAGCCACAATGAAGAAACTCTGTGGTTAGGAGAAAGGATGGGAATAAGAGAGATGAGAGAGGGAGAGGGGGGAGATAGAGTAAAGAGAGGAAGAGGGGGAGAGATGCAGGGAGAGAGAGTAGAGAGAGGGGAGGAGAGATGGAGGGAGAGAGAGAGATGGAAGGAGAGAGAGATGGAGGGAGAGAGAAAGTAGAGAAAGGGGGAGAGAGAGTAGAGAGAAGGGGAGGGAGGGAGGGAGGGAGGGAGTAGATAGAAGGGGAAGGAGGGAGAGCGAGAAAGAGAGAGAGAAAGAGAGAGGAAGAGGGGAAAGGAAGGGAGACAGGGAGGAAGTGAGGGAGAGAGAAAGAGAAGGAGAGGGTGCTATCTGAGACAGGGCTCTTCTAATCCCCCGGGCACATTTGTCACCATCACAGAGGAAGTCTGGATTCAGGAAAGAAAATTACATTTTATAGTAAACTTTGAAAGAAAAATACATTTTTGATCAATTGCAACACACTGTGTAATCATAATGGGAAAATAATTAGCACGCACAATTACGCTAAGTAATGGAAAATATACAGCGCTAAGCTTCAATGGAAGATGGAGAGGGCTATTGGTTTACAGTGCAGACACTGAACATGCATATGTGACGGAAAATGTTATGTTGGTGCTTTTCTATTTAACAATTTCTATGTTCTATGTTGGTGCATTTCTATAAACCAATTTCTGTTTTCATGCAAGGGACTGATTGAACAAATCCTCACTATCAGTGTCTGCAATTTGGCAGTACGCCCAGAACCTTGTTTAGAGAAAGGAATATATCTCAGTTTCAAGGTCTCAGCTTAGAGAAAAGAAGCCTTGTGAGGTATTGGTCTGTCACATGTTATGAACCAGTATTGGTCGGTCACATGAATGAAGCAAACTTTAATG
This sequence comes from Brachymystax lenok tsinlingensis, assembly GCA_030435695.1. Lineage (NCBI taxonomy): Eukaryota > Metazoa > Chordata > Actinopteri > Salmoniformes > Salmonidae > Brachymystax > Brachymystax lenok. The sequence continues at coordinate 23,160,596 of CM059790.1, read as the reverse complement.
ATTAATTAATTATGAATAAGCTTAATCATGCAAATATGACGTGTCTGCAGTATATAAGGGAACTAACTGGACTGCCCCGTTAGAGCTCCTGACAGACATTCACTATGGTGCATCAAGTTTATTGGAACCTTTCCAGCGAGCTGACAATAAACAATGAGTCATTTAAGATTGACTTCGAGTGTCCCTGAGAAAAGAATTTTCACAACACATATTAAGATAGAGAATCTATTTTAATTTGGAGGACAGGTTGGAAAAGCTTATCTTGACCCTGATTTGGTACCATGTCATCACCACGTTGTTGTCGGTCTGCTATGAGAAAGGAACAATATTTACCCTCCATTGGGCTGGAGTCAGATATGACCATAAAGCAAACAATCATCTTTCACAGTAGTGACAGGCACTGAGTAAAATAAAGAAATCCTGACTGATTTAGAAGGAACCTCCACATCCAGAAAGCACCGAGGAGACTCCAGCCCATCTAATGGTGTGCTATAAAAACAGGCCTAGGCTCAGTGAAATCAAGCAACTGCCACAGCACTTTCACGTTCAGTAAATCCACGGCTTATAAAAACATAGGGCGGATAGTGAACTAGGGTCCATTTTAGGTGAGTCTCCATGCCATGTGGTTCCCCATAAACAATTCCATTACAAATTGGAAATATATGATCTCTCGTAAGGGTAGTGGGCGTTTTACCTGGTGGGTCTACTATAGAGAACTGGGCACGTCTATTCATAAGCAGGAGAGAAAGGAGAGAGAGAGAAATATACAATATTCAACAACTGAGACATAAACTGAACAAGTTCCACAGATATGTGACTAACAGAAATGGAATAATGTGTCCCTGAACAAAGGGGGGGTCAAAATCAAAAGTAACAGTCAGTATCTGGTGTGGCCACCACCTGCATTAAGTACTGCAGTGCATCTCCTCCTCATGGACTGCACCAGATTTGCCAGTTCTTGCTGTGAGATGTTACCCCACCAAGGCACCTGCAAGTTCCCGGACATTACTGGGGGGAATGGCCCTAGCCCTCACCCTCCGATCCAACAGGTCCCAGACGTGCTCAATAGGATTGAGATCCGGGCTCTTCGGGCTCCGGGCTCTTCGCTGGCCAGAACACTGACATTACTGTCTTGCAGGAAATCATGCACAGAACGAGCAGTATGGCAGGTGGCATTGTCATGCTGGAGGGTCATGTCAGGATGAGCCTGCAGGAACGGTACCACATGAGGGAGGAGGATGTCTTCCCTGTAACGCACAGTGTTCAGATTGCCTGCAATGACAACAAGCTCAGTCCGATGATGCTGTGACACACTGACCCAGACCATGATGGACCCTCCACCTCCAAATCGATCTCGCTCCAAAGTATAGGCCTTGGTGTAACGCTCATAACTTCGACAAGAAACGCAAATCTGATCATCACCCCTGGTGAGACAAAACCGCGACTCGTCAGTGAAGAGCACTTTTTGCCAGTCCTGTCTGGTCCAGCGACGGTGGGTTTGCACCCATAGGCGACGTTGTTGCCAGTGATGCCTGGTGAGGACCTGCCTTACAACAGGCCTACAAGCCCTCAGTCCAGCCCCTCTCAGCCTATTGCGGACAGTCTGAGCACTGATGGAGGGATTGTGCGTTCCTGGTGTAACTCGGGCAGTTGTTGTTGCCATCCTGTACCTGTCCCGCAGGTGTGATGTTTGAATGTGCCGATCCTGTGCAGGTGTTGTTACACGTGGTCTGCCACTGCGAGTAGTTTTCATAACTTTGACCTTAATTGCCTACCGTCTGTAAGCTGTTAGTGTCGTAACGACCATTCCACAGGTGCATGTTCATTAATTGTTCATGGGAAACAGTGTTTAAACCCTTTACAATGAAGATCTGTGAAGTTATTTGGATTTTTACTAATTATCTTTGAAAGACAGGGTCCTGAAACAGGGATGTTTCTTTTTTTGCTGAGTTTATATAAAGAGAGAGCTAGAGAGACAGAGAGAGAGAAAGAGAGAGAGAGCGAGAGAAAGATGGAGGGAGAGAGAGAGAGAGAGAAAGATGGAGGGAGAGAGAGAGAGAGAAAGAGAGAGAGAAGAAATAGACTAGAGCCATCAGTCAAGTAGTGTCAAGCAATCTAAGATTGTTACTTGTATTGATTTACTCAGGGAAAGGTCCTCAAATAAAGTCAAGAGGACAAATGTAGTGTCCTCCCTCCCCTTCCTCCACACTCGGCGCACTACAGCCAACTTAGGGAGACATTAACGTTCATGCTGGCGTCAAGGGCAGAGAGGCAGCCCTATAAAGACTGTAGAGCAGTACAACAGCCATTGCGACATTATAGAAACCAAATAAACTAAGATAGGGGAGAGAGTGGTAAGTTGAGCCATTTTTACATTCAGTATCACTCCAAGGGAAATAAAGTATTCTTTCTAACAATTATGTCTACATCAGTGGCGGTCAGTGCCTTTTAAGATGAGGGAGGACAATTATTTTATGACCACTGCCTTATTTCTATTACAGCATATTGGATGACTGTCATTCATATTCCATTCAACTAGCTCAATGCAACATCGATAGGTTTAAGCTACAACATGATACAAAAATTTTACCTATACCCATCAAGAGGTTGCTACAACCTAGCGTATGAATGAAAGTTTGCAATGTAAGTGCACAGGTTGAGAGAAGTTTGAGCAATCAAGGTGACAGACATTGACACATTCAATACTGACTTGCACTTGTTTTGAAAACATAGCTTGTTAAAAAAAAAAGTGGTCTCTTGGTAGAACTTACAGTATAAGTTACGCTGCCTAAAAATGTCTGTACCGAATGAAATATTACCACTATCTTTATTTCCCAAACAATTCAACACAATAGCTTTTTTGAATTTTAATAATTTTAAGCATAATTTAGCACACAACACACACTTTGTACTTTTATCTATCTATCTAAACTTACCCCATGTACATTGGCTCAACTTACCCAAAGGCAAACATTTTGACTATATTAGCCCAGACAGTTACAAGGATGCACTTTCATGTTAGGTTTAGGACCTCATATTGAAGCGTATAGAGGCCCCAACTGATGTATAGAACAATCTTAGAATTATCTACTTTGGTTAAGACGCAAGCATCAATTCATTTTAAATTGGACCTAACTTGCTTAAAACTTTTTCCATGTGGCTTCTTCCTTCATGAAATTATTACCTCTTCCTAAACATTTGGTCAAATTATTATTTTTATGTATGGTTTCCTAGAAACAAGGGTGGCTCAACTTAACCCACTCTCTCCTACAGGATGAAAAGCCATGTGTACGTATCTGTGTCTGGCCCTGTGCAATACTAACCCGCTCGATGTACACACTAATCAAATTAGTGGATGTGATTTCACAATAAAAAGACAGACAACTATCTATCAGTCGTATAAGTCCAGCTCATTCACCCAAATCAGATCAGTATAGTTTTAGATGGGGAGAGGAGGGGGAAGGCTGGAATCTTTCTGTCTCCAGTGGATTTCTCCATTGAGAGTCTGGTTTGCTGCTGGTGCCAATGAGAGGGTAAGTCATCTCCCCACTCCCTGCTCCTGCCAGAGATCCGGTCGGCCGGTTGAACGGTAGCCCAGCAGTTACTGGGGAGAGGAGAGAGAGGTCTGCTCTGCTGTGCCCTGCCTGCCTGCCTCTGAATCGAAACCAGACAGCTTGCCCTCTTCTGCAAAAACATTTAAGCAAAAATGTGGAGCAGGCTGCACTGACGAGAGATTATGGAGCACAGAGGGCGGCGGGCTCTGCCTCCTCCGCTCAACCGCTCCAGCCCCTCAAATGCAGCACGCTGTTTACTCAAGCTCTGGAGATATTCCCCCGGAATTAAGCTCCGCCACTCACCTATCACTCACACTGCTGTACTCACCACACCCCACCACTTCTATCCCAGGCCTTAAACTCTGTGATGTGATGCTGCTGCCTCTGGAACGACACAGCCACTCCTCAGATAGACAGAGAGCATGTGAGCACACTCACTCCCACCCCCTTCCCCTCCCATCAGCCCCTTGTGTAAGACAAGAGACCCTCATTCAAGATTCAGGATGGGTTTAATGTTCCTGTACTGTCCCTCCTCCTCCACCCAGCCCAATCTCCCCCTGACGCTGACTCATGCCAAATATGATGGATGTGTGCAGCCCAAACTGAGGAGGGAATTGACTACCTCTTTATAATAGACCAGTCTAGACCTGTCATGTCTATCAGCCCAACGCTCACCGCTTACAGTACATCTCCCCAAAGTTAGCATCCAACATATCAATTTCCTGTATTTTTCTCATTGATACATGCCTCCTGCTAGTGTGTGCTCGTTGCGTTAGAGTTATGTTAGCGTTATGTTGGCGCAGCACAGGGTGAGTCACTCAGTATGGGGTGATTAATGGCAACTTGGGCTGGCGTTGCCTTCACATGGTGGGAGGTATGAAAACTGGATGTACCTGTTAATATTGGTCTAATGGTCTCTGGTGTTAGTCATGCACACAGCGGGCTATGATGAGGGTGACGTGTATGTATTAGCGACGCAGCACAGTGTTGATCATGCCCCCTGTTCCCAGCAAATGAATGCGTGTGAAATTCAATCTATTTGGGAATAATTGTAGAACATCTATCCTTAGAGATCCTCTTCTCAAGACGGAGCATGTTGCGAGCGCCAGGCAGTGCTGGGAATTGTGCTGAACAGATTCTGCTGGAAGATGACAGTGAAGGCCATGCTTTCAATTAGCCATGCACTCATGATGCATTTTCTCCTGCTTAGCATCTATATATTAGGTGGAATATGCATGGAACACCAAAACTAGATTCAAGAGGTTTTATCAATGACTTTCAGGCCTCAGGTGTTAAATATCAAAACCTTCTGACACAATACTGTGTGTTTATTTTCTGTGTTGACATTTTGTGAAATTTCGTGGAAAAAGGATACAGCCAGCATGCTCTCTGCCCACAACCAGCCGGCTCTCTGTTTTAATCCGTCCAAATACCCTAATCCTTCAGACTGACCATGAGAACCACAACCCGACAGTCATCTCATCAGAAATATTCCTGCTCATTGACTAATCCCATTTAGGGCTAACAGTGAATACATTCTGATGCTATGCCATGATTCCTGGACATGTGAATACATTCTGATGCTATGCCATGATTCCTGGACATGTGAATACATTCTGATGCTATGCCATGATTCCTGGACATGTGAATACATTCTGATGCTATGCCATGATTTCTGAACAGTGAATACATTCTGATGCTATGCCATGATTCCTGAACAGTGAATACATTCTGATGCTATGCCATGATTCCGGGACAGTGAATACATTCTGATGCTATGCCATGATTCCTGAACATGTGTGCTTTACTTTAACTGGTGCATACATTCTCCAGGAGAGTTTCTTTAAAATGTGATGTTAAAAGCCTGGGAGGAGTCCCCATGCTACTGTTCCTGGTTAAGAGGCTAATAAATAGTACTAATACTGCTGATGAAACAGATTAAACACGTTGTCAGAAGAAAATGCTTAAATTACATCTCTGACTAATATGCATTAGTGGTGGAAAAACATGCTTTGCACTCTTTTGGTCCTTTTGTGGCGGGACGGCAGTAAAGCACGGCACATCCGTGACAGGAAGCTGAAATTGAAAGCCACTCATCTGTTTAAATATCCACGTTATTGTCAGTTGCTAATGAAAACAATCTTTTACTGTTAAATTTGAATGGGCAAAATTGCATTTAAAAATGCATAAACCAAGAGAGCCTGACTGATGTGACAGGAGCAAGGGAGAGGAAGAGAGAGAATAGACAGAGTGGGAGAGGGAGAGGGAGAGGAGAGGAGAGGAGAGGAGAGGAGAGGAGAGGAGGGGGTTGAGGGAGAGACTGCTTGATGCCCCCCCTCTACCATCTTATTACCACAATGCTGCTGAGCTCTTGGAAATTCCCAGAATGGAATATATTTTCTGCTCATTGAAAAACAATTTATCATGTTGTGGTATATGGCTTCATCTTTTCTGTCTTAGTTTTAACTATGCAAATAAATAAGGGAATGCATTGTCCTTCCACATCAGGCATCAGCTGTTAGCTAGAATGTTCCCATTCTAGTTGTTTTTCTATTGATTATGCATATTCTCACCAATGCGTCTCAAGACAGAATTTATTTAACACACCTGCTCACACATTAAACAACACACAATGGAATCTCGACAACAATGGTGTCAGGTTCCAGTTTAACAGACTCTTTGTACCATGGTGTAACAATCCCACTCCAAAGCTAGACGTAAGTGTAAAATTAATCATCACCTGGTCCTGTCAATAATTTGACAGGTACAGCAGTAGTTCAATCCTTAGTGTGTTTACTGTATCTGTGGCAATGTCATAATAACTACTAGCTGCCATCAGTGCCTTTCAGTCTGTCAGTCTGTCTGTCCCCTATATGGTGGCTGCAGGGACATGATGAATCAGTTGATCAGCAGCAGGACAGCAGGACCAGTGGCTAAAGGGTAGTTTAGTATGGAGTACTATAGAGACCTGTGGTGTAACTGGACTGTCTGCAGCAACACCACAGGTGAGAGGTAGCAAGGTTTGTCTAGGAAGCTGTGAGTGACACCCACTGTGTAAAGTGGCTGACAAAAAAGCCAGCAACATCTTACCTACAGGGATTTGGTAGAGAAGCTACAATGGATGGATGGCCCTGACCTTCTCTCATGGATATAAACACAGCCGTGCGTTCAGCAGTAGCTAGTGAAAGTGAGGACGGTGAACAAGCAGAGTAAATCTGGTGACTAAAACCTCCTGATTTAGGTGAACGGATGACTTACGAGCCATCTGAGCATAAAAGCTAATTAACTTGCCAGCGGCGGGTGGATTTGCCTCATGACATTAAGCACAGAGACATATGGTAAAGTTACAGGTAATTGGATTAGTGTGATTAATACAACTCATCAGTTATAACGTGTTAAAGAGTATGAATCACTACGATAAACGTCCGACTCAGTATTGTCTGTTCGACTAAGGGACCAACCGTGGCAGCTGCTAGTCACCCACATGCACAGGGATCGACACAGACACACACTTCTAAGAAGGTGCTTTTGGAGTAGCACTCCTACATCCTGCAGTACACTCTGAGATCATTGGTGCGACAGAACATCAGATCAGTGACAGTGGTGGAAACTAAATACATTAAAACGTTTTCTCTATATTCAAATCTCAGTTGGATGACGGCCAATCCTAAATGAGTCAGAGAGTGCTGTGCCACTGGCTGTGCCTGTAGGAGATCTCGATAGCAGCTCATCAATGAGAGGATAAATCCAAAACCAGTGCCTTACCTACAGATGGTCAACCTTCAATCTTAATGCCCATTCCATCACACCCGTGTCATCAACTATACTTAACAAAACTATAAACGCAACGCAAAGTGTTGGTCCCATGTTTCATGAGCTGAAATAAAAAATCCCAGAAATGCTCCACAAGCACAAAAAGCTTATTTCTCTCAAATTTTGTGCACATATTTGTTTACATCCATGTTAGTGAGTATTTATCCTTTGCCAAGATAATCCATCCACCTGACAGGTGTGGCATATCAAGAAGCTGATTAAACAGCATGATCATTACACAGGTGCACCTTGTGCTGGGGACAATAAAAGGCCACTCAGAATTTGCAGTTTTGTCACACAACACAAAAACACAGATGTCTCAAGTTTTGAGGGAGTGTGCAATTGGCATGCTGACTGCAGGAATGTCCACCAGAGCTATTGCCAGAGAATTCAATGTTTCTCTAACATAAGCCGCCTCTAACGTAATTTTGGAGAATTTGGCAGTACATCCAACCAGCCTCACAACCGCAGACCACGTGTAACCACGCCCAGGACCTCTACATCAGTCTTCTTCACCTGCGCGATCGTCTGAGACCAGCCACCCAGACAGCTGTCTGTAATAAAGCCCTTTTGTGGGGAAAAACCCATTCTGATTGACTGGGCCTGGCTCCCCAGTGGGTGGGCCTATGCCCTCCCAAGCCCACCCATGGCTGCGCCCCTGCCCAGTCATGTGAAATCCATAGATTAGGGCCTAATAAATTCATTTTAATTGACTGAATTCCTTATATTAACTGTAACTCAGTAAAATCTCTGAAATTGTTGCATGTTGCATTTATATTTTTGTTCAGTATAGTTTTCAGCCCCTAATATTATTGGTTTAGAAAACCTTGCAGCATCCTGCGAAAACAACCTCCACCAACCAACCAGCCGGCATGCGGATAGTTTCCAGCTAAATGTGAGATTCTTCTTTTTACCATAGTTAAGCAACGTTGCTGGCCCGGAGCGTTGTGCAATGCTCTCCCCCTGTGCTGGGAAGTTTCCTGGGAGCACCACTCTAATCTGTAGAGGGCTTCTGGAGACAACTCAACATCTGTTCCCCCTCCAGGCCTGTGGCATCACACCCATCACAGTGCTCACACACACACACACACACACACACACAAAACACACACACACATCACACAGATGCACTAAAGCAGACACACACACACACATGCAGATGCACGTACGCAGACACGTACACTAACAGACACATCCACTGAGCACGTGCACCCACGCAGACACACTCTCTCACACACACTGAAACACATGTCGCATACCCACACACTTACGGATACACAAACACCAGAAACCGCTACTACTGAGTAGAGTAAAGGTGGATGTAGGGCTCCCACTCTAAATGTCCCTAGCAGCATGCTGTATGTTTCTATGTCTGTCTAGCTAGCCCATCTCCACAATGTCTGGAGCGGAGCCTGTTATCTGTCTATGGGACAAGGAACTCATTACAGCCTGCCTGCTCAAACACCTTGTGACACTGCCTCACTACACACACTCCCCTCTCTTTAAAAAAGACCAACACGCTGCACAAACAGTCTGCACACACACCAGGCAATCTTCCTCCACTAGTAATCTATGGTGCTTCGGTAAATGGAGAGAAGTACATGGTGTGTATGTAAACTAGAAATATCTTCCCAGTTTCTGCATGCTTCACTATGGGTACACAATCATATTGGAGTGAGCAGCATTGGCACAGAGGGGAAAGCCATCTCCTATGTCAGAAGCTGTTATAAGGGGGTGTTAGTAAACATATGATCTCTGGATAGCTGTAAAGCACCCTCTCGGTTTTCCCGAACTAGCAACCCACGGCCACCTCACAGCTCTCTGAGGACCTGTTATGAACCTGTAAGGGCAGCGCTTATAAATCCACCTTTCCCCTGCACCCTCTTCATCACAACTCTGGCGCTGCACCACGGAGCAATGGGCAGTTATTCCAAAACCCAGCCCACCATCCCTCCATCTCCCTGCTGCTTCTGTTCCTCACCGTCCAGCCCAGTACAGTACAGACAGATCCCTCTGTGCACTGTGTGCAGGGCCAGGCATGGAGAGAGGAGAACGCTATCTATTCTGTCGATGGCAGACACAGAGAACACGCAGATTAAAGAACAGCAGACAGTGTGCGCTAAACCTAAGCCTTCTGCCTGGGATGGGGCGTATGAGAGGGTCCCCTATAAATGACTACACCCCCACCATGTCGGAGTTAAACCACAGCCCTATGGGCTATCACATAGACACACAGATTTTGGAGGATCAAGAAGAAAGAAAGTGATATCAGGTACCTCACAATAAACATATACCTGAATGGAACAGTAAGGGTTCAAGGGAGTGAATTACCAGTCCCTGATCAACATTACAACATCACAAGCGAGCTCCGCCCCAATGAACAAAGACAGAGAGGACACGGCCAAAGAAATGCCCAAATCACCTAAGCCCAATTCCATTATGGTGCAGATGAGACTCTCCCAGCTAGAGTCGGGATTTGTGGAGTTAAAAGAACAAGTCCTGGAGCAGCTCTCCACCAGCACTGATGTAAAGATGCAGCAGCTGCGTGACCAACTCTGCCAGGTGAAGAATGAACAGACGGTTGATAGAAAACCTAACATCAGAAGTCAGAGAACTCCAGAGAGAAAGAAAGGAGGAACTCTGAAATGAAGACAGTGACAATGAGACAAGTAGAGGAGATCAAGGAATAGCTTATGAGAGAGGTTTTAGAAGCAAAAAAGGAGCTGAAGAACAGAGAGGACACCATACAGGCTCTGAACGAGCAGCTACCCAGGGTCACTAACCCCAGCCCACCCCCCACCCGCTCACCCCCAACAGCTATCCAGGAGATCCCTCTCCAACCAACACCAACTCTCCTCCCTCAGATCCCTCTCCAACAAATAACCTACCTCCCTACCACCTCTGCTAGCTCAACCAACACTCCCACCTCGCCTCAGTTCCAAGAACAACCTGGGATTGGAGTCATTCTCTGTGACTGCAACAGCAAACATCTACAGGAAAGAAAACTACTACCTGACATGGAGGTGAGAAAAATATGGTGCCCCATGACCCAGAGTGCCCTCAAAATAATTTCAGAGGACACTTTAACAGAAGCAAAGACAATAATAATCCTCACTGGAACGAACAACCTAAATAACATGAAGACGTTTGGCCATTATGACCACAGAGAAATACCCATCTGCAAGAATTTGAATTGAATCTCTTCTGCGCGCTGTGATGTTCCATTCAATATTATTTTAGAAAACAATGCAGAGCTCTCAAGAATATGTGCTCTTAGGCCTAATGTCTTTTTGGAACACCACAAAGACATCCACCCTCACCAGATGCAAGACCCCATCCACCTAAACATGTGTGGTGTAATGGTCTTTCCAAGGGTGCTAAAGTACACAGCCAATATGAGAAGAAAGACCAAGAGCATCCGGCCTATGGAAAGCCAGCAAATAAGAGGCCAGTACTCCGCCCAGAGAACAGCATTCTGCCCAGAGAGGCCAGCACTCCGCTCAGACAGCCCAACTCTCCACCCAGAAAGTCCAGATCTCCACCCAGAGGGGCCAGCAACCTCCCTCTCCGTTGGCCCCCACTCAAAACCCCACCCCACTACCCATCATGCTGACAGGACAGCACCACCCCTTTACCATCCATCATGACAGGACAAATCAAAATATATTTTAGATTTTAGATTCTTCAAAATAGCCATCCTTTGCCTTGATGACAGCTTTGAACACTCTTGGCATTCTCAACCAGCTTCACCTGGAATGTTTTTCAAACGGTCTTGAAGGAGTTCCCACATAGGCTGGGCACTTGTTGGCTGCTTTACCTTCACTCTGCGGTCCAACTCATCCCAAACCATCTCAATTGGGTTGAGGTCAGGTGATTGTAGGGGCAAGGTCATCTGATGCAGCACTCCATCACTCTCCTTCTTGGTCAAATAGGCCTTACACAGCCTGGAGTAATTTTCCTGTTGAAAAACAAATGATAGTCCCACTAAGCTCAAACCAGATGGGATTGCGTATCGCTGCAGAATGCTGTGGTAGACATGCTGGTTAGGTGTGCCTTGAATTCTAAATAAATCACTGACTGTGTCACCAGCAAAGCACCCCCACACCATCGCACTTCCTCCTCCATGCTTTACGGTGGGAACCACACATGCGGAGATCATCCGTTCACCTACTCTGCATCTCACAAAGGCACAGCAGTTGGAACCAAAAATCTCAAATTTGGACTCATCAGACCAAAGGACAGATTTCTAGCTGTCTAATGTCCATTGCTTGTATTTCTTGCCCCAAGCAAGTCTCTTCTTATTATTGGTGTTCTTTAGTAGTGGTTTCTTTGCAGCAATTCGACCATGAAGGCCTGATTCACGCAGTCTCCTCTGAACAGTTGATGTTGAGATGTGTCTGTTACTTGAACTCTTCCTTTCCTGTGGTGTTCCTCATGAGATCCAGTTTCATCATAGCTCTTGATGATTTTTGCAACTGCACTAGAAGAAACTTCCATAGTTTCCGGATTGACTGACCTTCATGTCTTAAAGTAATGATGGACTGCTGTTTCTCTTTGCTTACTTGAGTTGTTCTTGCCATAACATCAAATAGGGCTATCTTCTGTATACCACCCCCACCTTGTCACAACACAACTGATTGGCTCAAACGCATTAAGAAGGAAAGAAATTCCACAAATTAACTTAACAAGGCACACCTGTTAATTGAAATGCATTCCATGTGACTACCTCATGAAGCTGGTTGAGAGAATGCCAAGAGTGTTCAAAGCTGTCATCAAGGCAAAGGGTGGCTACTTTGAAGAATCTACAGTCTAAAATATATTTGTATTTGTTTCATACGTTTTTGGTTACTACGTGATTCAATATGTGTTATTTCATAGTTTTGATGTATTAACTATTATTCTACAATGTAGAAAATAGTAAAAACAAAGAACACAGTTGAAGTCGGAAGTCGGTCATTAAAACTAGTTTTTCAACCACTCCACACATTTCTTGTTAAACAAACTATGGCAAGTCGGTTAGGACATCTACTTTGTGCACGACACAAGTAATCTTTCCAACAATTGTTTACAGACAGATTATTTCACTTATAATTCACTGTATCACAATTCCAGTTGGTCAGAAGTTTACATACACTAAGTTGCTGTGCCTTTAAACAGCTTGGAACATTCCAGAAAATGATTTCATGGCTTTTGAAGCTTCTGATAGGCTAATTGACATCATTTGAGTCAATTGGAGTTGTACCTGTGGATGTTGTTGTACCTGTGGATGTATTTCAAGGCCTACCTTCAAAACCAGTGCCTCTTTGCTTGACATCATGGGGAAATCAAAAGAAATCAGCCAAGACCTCAGAAAAAAAAAAATTGTATACCTCCACAAGTTTGGTTCATCCTTGGGAGCAATTTACAAACGCCTGAAGGTACCACGTTCATCTGTACAAATAATAGTACGCAAGTATAAACACCATGGGACCACGCAGCCGTCATACCGCACAGGAAGGAGACGCGTTCTGTCTCCTAGAGATGAACGTACTTTGGTGCGAAAAGTGCAAATCAATCCCAGAACAACAACAAAGGACCTTGTGAAGATGCTGGAGGAAACAGGTACAAAAGTATCTATATCCACAGTAAATCGAGTCCTATATCGACATAACCTGAAAGGCCGCTCAGCAAGGAAGAAGCCACTGCTCCAAAACCACTATAAAAAGCCAGACTACGGTTTGCAACTGCACATGGGGACAAAGATCATGTCCTCTGGTCTGATGAAACAAAAATAGAACTGTTTGGCCATAATGACAATTGTTAGGTTTGGCGGAAAAAGGTGGAGGCTTGCAAGCAGAAGAACACCATCCCAACCAAGCAGCACGGGGGTGGCAGCATCATGTTGTGGGGGTGCTTTGCTGCAGGAGGGACAGGTGCACTTCACAAAATAGATGGCATCATGAGGATGGAAAATTATGTGGATATATATAAAAAAAAAAATACCTTACCTAACTAGTCAGTTAAGAACAAATTCTTATTTTCAATGACGGCCTAGGAACAGTGGGTTAACTGCCTTGTTCAGGGGCAGAATGACAGATTTTTACCTTGTCAGCCTTTCGGTTACTAGTCCAACACTCTGACCACTAGGCTACCTGCCGCCCCATATTGAAGCAACATCAGTCAGGAAGTTAAAGCTTGGTCGCAAATGGGTCTTCCAAATGGACAATGACCCCAAGCATACTTACAAATTTGTGGCAAAACGGCTTAAGGACAACAAAGTCAAGGTATTGGAGTGGCCATCACAAAGCCCTGACCTCAATCCTATAGAAAATTTGTGGGCGGAACTGAAAAAGCGTGTGCGAGCAATGAGGCCTACAAACCTGACTCAGTTACACCAGCTCTGTCAAGAGGAATGGGCCAAAATTCACCCAACTTATTGTGGGAAGCTTGTGGAAGGCTACCCGAAATGTTTGACCCAAGTTAAACATTTTAAAGGCAATGCTACCAGATACTAATTGAGTGTATGTAAACTTCTGACCCACTGGGAATGTGATGAAAGAAACAAAAGCTGAAATAAATCATTCTCTGTACAATTATTCTGACATTTCACATTCTTAAAATAAAGTGGTGATCCTAACTGACCTAAGACAGGGAATTTTTACTAGGATTAAATGTCATGAATTGTGAAAAACTGAGTTTAAATGTATTTGGCTAAGGTGTATGTAAACTTCTGACTTCAACTGTATGTCTATACTTGATTTTATTATAAATATAGAATTTTTTTATGTTTTGTTTTGTTACAGTAATGTCCTTGTCTATAACTGTTCTTTACTTTGTCATGTATTTGTACATTTTATGTGGACCCCAGGAAGAGTAGCTGCTGCATGTGCAGTAGCTAATAGGGATCCTAATAAACTAAACTAAACTAGACAGACAGGGAGACAGACCGTGTTGCAACCAATCTCCCTCATGCTCATCCATCAATCCTAAACTATGGCAGTGAGAGAGATGTGTATTGAAAATAGTAATGTGGAATGTTTATGCCGCCCCCATGATATCGTAACAGGCAGACAGGGAGAGAGAGAGAAATACCCACTCACAGACAGTACACACTAACTAAAAACACAGCCAAGATGCAGCCTCTAAGCATACTGTTTGGGAGGGGGCAGGGGAAGAAAAGACAAATACATTAGATGGAGAGAGAAAGTGAGAGAGAGAAAACGGGAGGGATAGAAAGAGAGAGAAACAGAGAGAACGCAGGAGAGAGTGAAGGAAAGAGAAAGCGAGAGAGATAACCAAGGTAATGAAGAGGTTGATATGCTTGCACTGCTGTGACATTTCCTTGTTGTGTTTTAGGGGGACAAAATTAATAATAATTACAGAGATTAATATCAATGATTAAATGTTCCTATTAATGATTATTCCAGTAATTAGAATCAGCAGGATGCAATATGCTGCAGTATTAATTTTTACATGCAAATCAAGTTGTGATCACACTATGTTCTCTCCTCTGTAATGAGACATACAGCTTTCAGTCTACCCAGGCAGCCTGGTTTACACCATTTTGGTATGAGGAGAGAACACGGGATGTCTCACTGTTCACGCAACGTGATTAGAGAGATGGATCCCTACTCCTTTAATCTTCCATATTGTGTTGATTTTCCACAAGGAAAGAATGAAAACGCCCTGTTGCAGGGAAAAAAGACTGACCTTCAAGGGGATTTGGGGATTTACGATGGTATTAGGCAGAGAGACGTTGGCTGATGTATTTACTAAAATACCACATTACTAAAAGACTGCAGTCAAAACATGGTTGTAGGCAGGGCCGGTTCCAGGCATAAGCGACATAAGCAGTCGCTTAGGGCCCCCTCTCAACTCTCAGCTTACTATTGAGAGTAAGAGTAGTAGAATGAATACACTAGGCGCAATTTTTGAAATTTGGTTGTGCATCAGTGGTTTTTCTCTTGTTATGTCAGTCACTGACTGTCACTCAATTGGCCATGTCAGTTAACAATTTTAGATGGGTAGTTAGTATAGCCAGCAATCTAAACTTGTAGTAATCCTGGCCGAATACAGACCGGGCATGCAGGGCACGTGCCCAGTGGTCCTGACCTCCAGGGGGCCCCCATTGATTTAGTTAGTCATTCTCACTCAGATACCATATTATTAAGTCATTACAAAATGTGTAGAATTGCAGAAAATGTATTTACAACTGCAAAAATGTCTCTCCATCCCATGTATTTTTGAGGGGGAATTACAGGAAACTAGCTGTAAAATTGAAAATTCTCTCCGTCCCATGGCCAAAATGTGTAGTATTGCAGAAAACTTGCTTTAACACAGCAAAATTTTATCTTTGCCCCATGGCAACATGTGTAGAATTGCAGAAAATAAACTAACCAATCAAATCTCAATTAGGGCCCCCAAAAGACTAGAGCCGGCCCTGATTGGAGGAAATGAAATATAAAGCTAATAACAATGGCATTGTAAACCCCAGTGAACAGACAGTGCATGTCTGATGTCTAATAGTAAGATCTAGTGAAATCTCATCATCATCATAAACTAATTTGTAATTTGTAACCATATGGTTGTTGATCTCAACATGTAACTTAGAGAGATTACAAATTAGTTTATGATCAATATTTCTATCTGCTAATGTCCTTAGGAAAGCATGGTCTATTGTAAAGGACATGACAGTCTTTTGTCCACAGTGTCTGAAGCATAGCAAGCTAGCTCCTGCCCCAGCCTCACGCTTGTGGTTGAAGATATAAATCTTCTGGGGCACAGATTCACCTCTAACTAACCACATTTGTGGACAATTTACAGCGGTGGATCTCTGTTAAAACCCACCAATAAATGAATCTAGGAGGTGTGGGGCTGGATGCCTGCAGGTTACCAGGCCCAAGATAAATTCCTTCGAGGTTCTGGTAATCTTAATCCTCAATAATCAAGGCCAGCAGAGTCAAAGCAAAGAGTTAGAGCACAGACAAAATCGGGCCTGGGGCTAAAGAAAAATCCTCTGACCAATATTTCTCCAGTTCTGTGAGCTTACTCTAGTCTAATTTCAAACTCTGTTTATGAACTCAGTGTATAGCCAGGATGAGTCTAAGGGGTGGTTACAAGCACAGAATCTCACCTGCTTTTTCAAGGAGCTTTGCGCACAAAGGTGAAAAAATATCTTGGTTATGAACAGGTTAGGTAATGTATAATATTCATAAAACTGACAGAAACCAGAGGGAATTTGACTTTACCTGCACTCATGAGATTAAAAACAAGCTGTGAGATGCCACCATCGCCAAACTTCCCCTGAGCATCTTCTCAGATAAGTGTCAATTTCACAAGCAGGGGGAGAGCATCATGGCATGATTATGACACGGTAAATATCAGATATTCTTCATCCCCACTTATTATCTGCTGTAAAAGAGGGCCGAATGGAAAACACTGACCCGCATCAGCAGCAGCTCTCTCACTCGCCTAAATATGACACAAGTTACAGCACCCAGCCAACCAATCAGCATCCCGGGCCATGGCAGCTGGGGCAGACAGACGCTTTTCCTCGAGCCAAGAGTTGACAGGAGAGTGGGGTTTATTCAAGCAAGGCAGAATAAAAGAATAGCTTTGCTATAACAAAGAGAAAGACACCTCTGGGCTGTGTCAAATTACTGCAGGAGATATGAATAATTCAGCTGCAAAATACACTGGATCAAATGTTGAGGAGGGATTACAGCTAGGGAGGATGGTTAGTGTCTATAAAAAAAAAATCTGACACTGGCACAGAGAAACGTTTGCTTTCCCACTTTCCTTCTAAATGTGTACATGTGAACAGGGTGCCCTCTTGAGCTACAAGCTTCTCCCGCTTTGATCCTCCAATACGCCTCGTTTCCAAGTTGTTAAACATATCCATCTTTTTTTCCCGGAGCCCAGACAGCAGCCCCGCACCGTGCTGCCCTGCTCCCCCGAACTCAGCCCAGCAAGCACCTTGATCATCCACACTGGTTGGTTTCCACAGAAATGCCCAGGAGCAAGGCAAGCTTATCCCTCACGCTGTGGTAAAGATAGATGTGTCAGTCCACATCGATCCATCTGTTGTTGCCCTCCTGCACGTCAGCTCCTCACAGTATCTCCTATCTGCAAGCAAAATAAATGCCATGGCTGGACCGGATGAGGGTGGTCAGCTTGACAGAAACCCCCGCGGACATCGGCCAAATAACTTCAGGGGCTTTGGCCATAAATTGTGGCAGCTTCACATGAGATGGAGTCACAATGCAATTTTCCCCAGCAGTCGAGACACAGTAAATAAAGGTGGTAGGGGGGCAGTACAGTTAGCTGGGAGCCATCAGCCAGATAACCTCCCAGTGAAATCAGACCAATACAAACATCAGGCCCGGTGAGATCCACAAAGGATTACAACAGTGGAGTAACAAAGAGGAACAAAGCCACACTCATCCCTGTGTGCCATCCCGTGTATGAGGAAACATCACATCCTGAGTGGTTTCTTGGTTCTGACTATCTTCCTGAGGCAGACCTTGTGCCAAACAATGTACTTATACTAGGAGAGCATGGATCTAAGAGGGTCCGGCTAGTGAGCCTGTGGGGTGAGTGTCGAGGACAGAAAGACCAGCCACTAAGCATGCTTAGATGGACATCTGCTGCGCTCTACCAGTCATCAGAACACTGAGGCCACAGCCCCCACAGCCCTGCTGGTGGCACATGCCCATGTCCTTCAGCCACAGCCTCTCTTTCCCTCCACCAAAGCGTCAAGTCACCTGGGAACAATTTGCAGACCACAACTGACTATTGGGATTACCTTACATTACCAGTTCAGATGTGTGTTACTTAAGTTACTTTTCTAACAGGTTAGCGTTTTTCGTCATGAATCTTGTTCTGGAGACAGCTCTGCAGAGTTGTCACTAGCTCGCACAGCCACAAAGTCATAAGATCAGATTTTAAACTTAACCCTAACCACACTGCTAACCCTAAGGTCAAACCCTAACCTTAAATTAAGACCAAAAAGCACATTTTTGTTTTCATTAACTTTTACAATATAGACAATTTTGACTTTGCGGCTGTCCTTTCTAGGGGGGAAAATGGCTCAGTTCTGCCTCCAGGACAAGCCTCATGACAATAAACATCAATCTGCACTTGTACATGTTATACAATCAGTGGAGGCTCCTCAGAGCAGGAAGGGGAGGACCATCCTCCTCAGTGAATATCATTTTAAAGTTATCCTTTTTAGATTAAACTATACTAAATATAATCACGTCACCAAATAATTGATTAAAACACACTATTTTGCAAAGAAGGTCTACAGTAGGGTAGCACCATGGTGTAGCCGGAGGACACCTAGCTTCCGTACTCCTCTGGGTACATTGACTTCAATACAAGACCTAGGAGGCTAATGTCTCTCACCCCCTACCATAGACTTACACAGTAATTATGACAACTTCCGAAGGACGTTCTCCAACCTATCAGAGCTCTTGCAGCATGAAGTGACATGTTGTCCACCCAATCAAAGGATCAGATAATTAATCTAGTACTAAAAGCATAAGCCTGGTGAGTAGTTTACTCAAAGAGAGAGAAAGACAATCGTTGAACAGTTTTGAACAAATTAATTTGTTCCAAAATGAAGAAGAAGCCAGAAAGAAATGGTCTCTTTTTCTCATTTTCAGTTTCACTTACTTAGCTAGCAAATGCAGCTAGCTAGTTTAGCCTACTGAAACACCCTTACTACATGATTGTAGTGGGTTTACTAAGTCGTTAGTTCTAAACTTAGCAAAAAAAAGAAAGGTCCCTTTTTCAGGACCCTTTCTTTCAAAGATAATTTGTAAAAATCTAAATAACTTCACAAATCGCTTCACGTTCACGTTGGATGAAATAAATGTATCACTAGCCACTTTAAACGATGCCATTTATATAATGTTTACATATCCTACATTACTCATCTCATATGTATATACTGTACTCCATACCATCTACTGCATCTTGCCTACGCCGGTCAGCCATCGCTCATCCATATATTTATATGTACATACTCGTATTCATTCCTTTACTCTTGTGTGTATAAGGTAGTTGTTGTGAATTTGTTAGATTACTTGTTAGATACTACTGCATGGTCGGAACTAGAAGCACAAGCATTCGCTACACTCGCATTAACATCTGCTAACCATGTGTATGTGACAAATAAAATTTGATTTGATTTGTTCAATGAACCATAAACAATTAATGAACATGCACCTGTGGAACGGTCGTTAAGACATTAACAGCTTACAGATGGTAGGCAATTAAGGTCACAGTTATGAAAACTTAGGACACTAAAGAGGCCTTTCAACGGACTCTGAAAAACACCAAAGGAAAGATGCCCAGGGTCCCTGCTCATCTGCGTGAACGTGCATTAGGCATGCTGCAAGGAGGCATAAGGACTGCAGATGTGGCCAGGGCCTTAAATTGCAATGTCCATACTGTGAGACGCCTAAGACAGCGCTACAGAGAGACAGGACGGACAGCTGATCATCCTCGCAGTGGCAGACCACGTGTAACAACACCTGCACATGATCGGTACATCCGAACATCACACCTGCGGGACAGGTACAGGATGGCAACAACAACTGCCCGAGTTACACCAGGAACGCATAATTCCACCATCAGTGCTCAGACTGTCCGCAATAGGCTGGACTGAGGGCTTGTAGGCCTGTTGTAAGGCAGGTCCTCACCAGACATCACCGGCAACAACGTCGCCTATGGGCACAAACCCAACGTCGCTGGACTAGACAGGACTGGCAAAAAGTGCTCTTCACTGACGAGTCTCGGTTTTGTCTCATCAGGGGTGATGGTCGGATTCGTGATTATCATCGAAGGAATGATCGTTACACCGAGGCCTGTACTCTGGAGCAGGATCGATTTGGAGGTGGAGGGTCCGTCATGGTCTGGGGTGGTGTGTCAAAGCATCATCGGAATGAGCTTGTTGTCATTGCAGGCAATCTCAACGCTGTGCGTTACAGGGAAGACATCCTCCTCCCTCATGTGGTACCCTTCCTGCAGGCTCATCTTGACATGACCCTCCAGCATGACAATGCCACCAGCCATACTGCTCGTTCTGTGCGTGATTTCCTGCAAGACAGGAATGTCAGTGTTCTGCCATGGCCAGCGAAGAGCCCGGATCTCAATCCCATTGAGCATGTCTGGGACCTGTTGGATCGGAAGGGTGAGGGCTAGGGCCATTCCCCCAGAAATGTCCGGGAACTTGCAGGTGCCTTGGTGGAAGAGTGGGGTAACATCTCACACCAAGAACTGGCAAATCTGGTGCAGTTCATGAGGAGATGCACTGCAGTACTTAATGCAGCTGGTGGCCACACCAGATACTGACTGTTACTTTTGATTTTGACCCCCACTTTGTCCAGGGACACATTATTCAATTTATGTTAGTCACATGTCTGTGGAACTTGTTCAGTTTATGTCTCAGTTGTTGAATCTTGTTATGGTCATACAAATATTTACACATGTTAAGTTTGCTGAAAATAAATGCAGGTGACAGTGAGGGGATGTTTTTTTTTTTTTTTGCTGAGTTCATTAGCTATGTTGACTAGGACGTTACTTTAGCTAATATGGTGATAACAATGTAGGCTATGTGTAGTGGATTGGCTTGGAATGTTTTTTCCAAATAGTCACATACTGTACAACTGATGTATTGTGCATTGAAATCCACAAGCGATGGGAAGAGGTGAGAGGAGGAGAGTGCATAGACGCGAGAAGGACATGGCATGGCTGTGTGTTTACGCGTGATCAGCGGTGTATTCATTCCGCCGATACTGTTGAAAAATGCTAACGGAACAAAACGGGGATAAACATACTTTGTTTATCCCCTATTTGTCCAATAGAAGCTCTTGTTCGCAACTGTTTAACTAATGATTACATTCTATATAAGCTAGATGCAGGCAAGAGTGTGCAAGGCGGTATTGAATGTCACTGCCTGGCCATGTGTCACTGTCTGTCACCTCAAATTTGTCTCTCAACCTGTGTGCACCTACGTTATAAACTTTCATTCATAGGCTAGTGTCATGACCGTCCTGTGAGGATCCAAATAGGTCAGATCAGCTTGGCAATGGATGATTTCAACCAGACACTCTCTCACCCACAGGAAAGTATATGCACGAAGTTTCCATCCTTTACGTTGTGTATGAAATATGAACAATTATGAAAGTGTTTTTGTTAAGAGCGGGATGTGAAACTATAAGAGGAAATTGTTTCAGTAACTTTGTACAAATAAGTAGTCACTGCCCCCTTGAGTGAGTTCAGAGAGCGTGTCAGCCTCACGAACCACACCTTTTGAAGAACTGTATAAAATGATGGGTTAAGAATTACCATATCAGACCAGAGAGGAGTTGAGCTGCAGCTCACGTCCAAAGTGGTTCAAACTCTGAAATCTCAACATGAGGTAGAGACAATAACGTCACCTCCCGGACAATCACTGGTACGGCTGATTAGCTGTCCTAAGTAAAGTATTTAGAAAAGCTATTTTAAGTGGGACCATTCTACTACTCTTCAAACCATCCTATTCTACTACTCTTCTCAAATCACCATATTCTACTACTTTCATCACCAATGGGAACCGCCGACACAGCTGGCTAGCCTATCTTCCAAGGAGCATCTTCCAGAGTGAACAACAGTAGAAGATGGGGGAGACCCCTTTTGGACAATCAGAGCCTTACTAGCGTGCTGCTGAAAGGCCTAACACCCTTCCTAAGAAGGCCTGGTTCCGACAGAGATAAATGGAAAACAAAGGCATTCACACGTAAATAAATGCATGATTTCTTACTCCAAACAGGCGGCGGTTCGTGTGCAAAGTATATGATTACTGTGAGAGTAGTTCCTAAAATGTACCAACGATAAGTGTCTCTTTCTCTCTCCATCTCCTTTGTAACAAGCCGCTATATTGCATCAGTCCGCTAGGGTCCTGTTTCTAATGTATTAAGCGTGTATGTTTATCCCGTGTTATCCTTTAGTTAGCTAGTAAATAAATAAATAAACCAATTTATGTAGTACTGAATCATAAGTAAGGCTGGGTTTTTTGCAGATGCAAGGAGGTTACGACTGTTCAGAATGATGATATGATAAGAGGTTATGATTCATAGGTTAACTGTCATCCAATATGCTGTAATAGAAATAAGGCCATGCTCATGAAAGAAAATTGTCCTCCCTCATCCTAAACAGCACTAACTGCCACTGTATACAATAGTATATAATATCCACTCAAGATACAAGACGCTGTATACATGTAGCATTTGTAGAGAGAGAGAGCAATCCTGAAGAACCGCTAAACGCATATTAATAAACACACTCAAATTACACACTCAAATGCTCATAGAAATGGGGTCAGACACTTTCCATGTTCTTCTTAAAGATCCTTAGGCAAGCCCAGGGTTACCAGTCAGAGACTGAGGCCAACAGCTAACACGTTAGTTGGGCGAATGGGCAGGCCAGCCATGAAGCAACAGACAGGAAAGAAACACAGACTAATGAAACAAACTATCTGCGGTATTTGTTTCAGGGAGAATAAATAAATAAGCATGAAAAATAATAATCCTCAACATTGGGCCACATGCAATGATTAAATAAAAAAACTGCAGAACCAATTATTTCAGCAAGAACAAAAAGACAGCGGTGAAGATTGTTGAAAAGGTAAACAATGGGAAGAACATGGCTGGCTGCATCTGCTCCCGGAGTCCTGCCTGGTGCAATATCACACTGACATACTGCGTGCTGCAGGCCTAGCATGGGAGGAGCAGTGGAACCGGGGCTGTTTACCTGGCTAATGCCCAGACAGCGGTGGTAGATCACTTTCCTCTGTTGCTCTACCTATTGTTGGGAGATCAACAGATGCGTTCAAGGCCAGCTGGGTTTTGATACAGGGAGTCATTAAGCACAATAAAAGCCATCCTGATTTAGACATGTTATTAACTCCTTTATTAGCCTTGGCTTTAACTACTAAAAGGTCATATTTGTGAGCTTCTACAATTCTGGAATTCAAAGGATGCTAAACGATGGATTGGACCAGAGAATGTATTGAGGCCATAAGGTTCATGCCAACACTACAGTGCGCAGGGCTGTGTTTTAAATAGGTCTTATGTGAGTTGAAGCGCGGCCAGACTGTGGTTTTATACAGGAGTCCATGATGAGTATGATTCGGCCCATAAATTCAGAGCAATTCTGATAATGATGCACTGACAGCAGTGTGCTACACTCCATTAAGGCGTCCTACAAAAACCTGACACATCTGCACACACACACACGGAGGCAGGCCTAGAAACGGCCCTTGGCCAAATCCATCCCGTGCTACACCCAAACCGATAAATAAAGCTCACGTCAGCCACTCTGCATATTTAGGGCTCCTTATGACTCTGCATGCCTTCCCTGACAAAGAAAAACAAATCATCAGGTGGCAAAATAAAAAAGACCAGGAACCCAAAAGGTGCAATAAAGTTGTCTGGATCATTAGTGGGAGAGAAAAGCACCACTAGCATTCTCTCTCCCAGTCTTCCTCTCTCTCGCTCTCTTTCTCCCGTTCTCTCTAGTCCTCTTTTCTGCTCTCCTCTAATTGTCAGGTTAATTAGGAGGAGTAGCAGCGTTGGTTAAATAGCCTTTCCTCGTCTCACACACACACACACACACACACACACACACACACACACAAGATGAAGGGGCCACGATAGCAGGGCCCCTCTGTTACTTCCTATTGCACATTCACACACAGTCCTCACTACAAAAGGGCCACAGAGGCCAAGGCACTTCTGGGCCTTGTTAGACAGGCCCTTGATTGGCTGGTCAGACGAGCAGAGCGCAGGCTTGTCACACATCACACAGCGGCTGCCTGCTCCTGTAACGTTACTCTGCTCTCATCTCATTCAGCAGAGCTGAGTGGTTTGATCCGCTTACCCCACCGCCACAGGGGTAAATACAAACACTGAGGAAAATGTCAACAAGACTCTTTGTGATGCTAAAAAGATACATCTGATTAAATATGCTCCCATTTTTCCTGTAGCGCCAAACCACAGCTTCTTAGCTTTACAGGAGAACCAGCATTAGTGAAAACACAGCCACACCACTTACCTGATCCTCACCAAAACTGGTGCCTTTAAATCTTCACATGAACTCTATCAACATGAAACCAGTCCAGAGGAATCAGGCCTAATGTTTTAAAATTCCAATCATTATCGTTGCTAGTTTAAATTCAGGAGGCGTTCAAGTTGTTGCCAAATTGTTCACAATAAAAACATCTGACATACCACGTTTTCTAATATTCATAATTTGTACAAATAAAGACTTGTTATGGAGAGAAATCAATTTGGAAATAGTTGCTTTATGGGGACAAAAGCTGGGGCTCATGCTGGGGTCTGGTCATAAAGTATTCATGGTTATAATTATCCCCCATATTTACTATCATCTTAAATCTTGTGCCTCCAAGCTCAGTTTCCTTTGACACATATTGCTGCTGGTATGAGTGAAAGGAGGATATTGCCACTGAGTTCTGTGCATTAAAGCCTTGATGCTTTCAGGAGGGGTAAATCACCATATGAAGCGAGAATAAGGATATTCATGAAAACAAATGACAGCATAATCTCATTGAGGGTGAAACCATAGCACCTCCGTTTCACTCTGTTTCAAACTGTCGCCCCAAGGCAAAGAAAAAGCATTGATGGGCGCCTACTGTCCGGTATGTACAGTGGGGCAAAAAAGTATTTAGTCAGCCACCAATTGTGCAAGTTCTCTCACTTAAAAAGATGAGAGAGGCCTGTAATTTTCATCATAGGTACACTTCAACTATGACAGACAAAATGAGGAAAACAAATCCAGAAAATCAAATTGTAGGATTTTTAATGAATTTATTTGCAAATTATGGTGGAAAATAAGCATTTGGTCACATACAAACAAGCACGATTTCTGGCTCTCACAGACCTGTAACTTCTTCTTTAAGAGGCTCCTCTGTCCTCCACTCGTTACCTGTATTAATGGCACCTGTTTGAACTTGTTATCTGTATAAAAGACACCTGTCCACAACCTCAAACAGTCACACTCCAAACTCCACTATGGCCAAGACCAAAGAGCTGTCAAAGGACACCAGAAACAAAATTGTAGACCTGCACCAGGTTGGGAAGACTGAATCTGCAATAGGTAAGCAGCTTGGTTTGAAGAAATCAACTGTGGGAGCAATTATTAGGAAATGGAAGACATACAAGACCACTGATAATCTTCCTCGATCTGGGGCTCCACGCAAGATCTCACCCGTGGGGTCAAAATGATCACAAGAACGGTGAGCAAAAATCCCAGAACCACACGGGGGACCTAGTGAATGACCTGCAGAGAGCTGGGACCAAAGTAACAAAGCCTACCATCAGTAACACACTACGCCGCCAGGGACTCAAATCCTGCAGTGCCAGACGTGTCCCCCTGCTTAAGCCAGTACATGTTCAGGCCCGTCTGAAGTTTGCTAGAGAGCATTTGGATGATCCAGATGAGGATTGGGAGAATTTCATATGGTCAGATGAAACCAAAATAGAACTTTTTGGTAAAAACTCAACTCGTCGTGTTTGGAGGACAAAGAATGCTGAGTTGCATCCAAAGAACACCATACCTACTGTGAAGCATGGGGTGGAAACATCATGCTTTGGGGCTGTTTTTCTGCAAAGGGACCAGGACGACTGATCCGTGTAAAGGAAAGAATGAATGGGGCCATGTATCGTGAGATTTTGAGTGAAAACCTCCTTCCATCAGCAAGGGCATTGAAGATGAAACGTGGCTGGGTCATTCAGCATGACAATGATCCCAAACACACCGCCTGGGCAACGAAGGAGTGGCCGTAAGAAGCATTTCAAGGTCCTGGAGTGGCCTAGCCAGTCTCCAGATCTCAACCCCATAGAAAATCTTTGGAGGGAGTTGAAAGTCCGTGTTGCCCAGCGACAGCCCCAAAACATCACTGCTCTAGAGGAGATCTGCATGGAGGAATGGGCCAAAATACCAGCAACAGTGTGTGAAAACCTTGTGAAGACTTACAGAAAACGTTTGACCTCTGTCATTGCCAACAAAGGGTATATAACAAAGTATTGAGATAAACTTTTGTTATTGACCAAATACTTATTTTCCACCATAATTTGCAAATAAATTCATTAAAAATCCTACAATGTGATTTTCTGGATTTCTTTTTCTCATTTCGTCTGTCATAGTTGAAGTGTACCTATGATGAAAATTACAGGCCTCTCTCATCTTTTTAAGTTGGAGAACTTGCACAATTGGTCGCTGACTAAATACTTTTTTGCCCCACTGTATATAGGTAGCTAGTGTTGGGGGATTAGTGATAAGGACAAAAGCTGGAAAACCTTACCTAATACTCCAAGCCGGTAGTTCACTGTGATGACGATAACATTGCCGTAACTTGCCAAGATGCTGCCGTCAAACATATTCCCAGTGCCCTCCATGTAGGATCCCCCATGGATAAATACCATCACTGGCTTGGGGCTACCGCTTTCACGGATGTCTGCAAGGGGGAGGAAATGATTAAAGGACAAATTAAAATGACAGCTGGAGATGCAATCTAAATTGTGGACGCTTTGGTTTTCTCATAATTTCGGACACATTGACTTTGCTTTGAGACAATTTCTGCTTTGCACGTGAGACCATTCATTTCATACGTGACAAGTATGACATGTTCCTGGTGATTGAAAATTCCGTATTAATCTTGTTTTTTTGTTTCAGGAAATTTTATGGGCTCATATTTTTGGGGGGCCAATAAACTGTCAGCATTAAAGAAGCGTAGAGATTAAAACTTACATTTCAATTTAAGTGGCACAGGTAGCTAGTTTTATCAGTAACGTAGAATCTAATAAACAAGATTGAAGCTAAATGTTTTAATGATTAACATTCTTCAATAAAAGTTTTTAATTCAATTTCAGACATCCAACATTTCCCTTTAACAAAGTGTTATGCTTACTGAACATAATGACATCAACTCATGCTGTCTTTTCGAGGGAGGACATTTAGTTTGGCCGCTGGGTTTGAATTAAATGGGGGATAGGGAGGGATACAGAAAAATAGGCTTCTGATTACTTTTATCTTCCACAAAGGAGACAGGCGTTTCATCTTGGGTGCAAAATATCCACATTCATGTTCAATATCTTATCGATGTTTGGTGTTAGGGGACACTTGCAGGAGGTCTCAGAGCTACGGAAAGTAATTAAATAGAAAAGAAAATAGGATGGCATCTTCCAAAATGCCTTTATGGCAAAAAATGTGACTGTATTTGCAAAATCCAAGCCCATCTCTGTTCTTTTAGTTGATTTTCTTCCTCCCACTTTGTCTTTCTCTTTCCTTCAGAGGAGTAGAGAGGGAAGAAAATGCCAGGGCACCTCTCATCCTCTCTTCTTCAGTAGGCAATCCATAACTTCTATATTACTGATTAGGACTGAGCAGCTGCTGAGTGTGTGTGCATGCGTGTGTGTGTGTGTGTGTAAGTGTGTGTGTGTGTGTGTGTGCAAAAGCACAAGTTAGTGGGGAAAGAAAGAGAACAAGAGAGAGGGGGGAGAGAAATAGGGAAAGAGTGGGAGATACTGTAAAGAGAGAGATCCGGAGGGCAAATCTAAATTATTTTTCATTCACTTTGATTAATTAATTGAATCACAAAAGAGCAGCTGGATTCACGCAGGTGTGTAAACTACCGCAGCATTGAGACAGGAAAGTAATACCTGATCTCTCCATATAGTTACAAACATAACAGCAAGGTAAATGATTAAATATGTAAATAAAAACTAGGAATGAAGACTAACTGGAAAGATTGCGTGTCTGTTTGTCTGTCTATGTCAATGCATGCGCACATGTGTGCGTGTGAAAGTGAGAGATTCATACAGTGCATGTGTTGCCCTCCTCTGTCTCTTGTGCGGGTGCCAGCAGCAGATTAAAGTGACACACATCTGGTCACAGAGGGTTATGGCTGTGGTGTGTAGAGTACTGTCTGTCAGGATGTCCATTACATCTTTCATGTCATTCACACTCCTTTATGCTGTTTGTTCTTGCGTTCACTTCATCTTTGTGAGTGGCAAAAAAGCAAGTGCTAATTCTAATTCCTTTGGAGGGATTCCAGGCTTCTCTGACAGAGGTCAAACCATTTTAAACCTCCATAAATGAGGAATAGAAGCCAGGGAATTGTGTGTGCTGGCTTTTGAGAATAGATGGCAATTCAGCCATTTGTTCTAAACTGGGCCTACTAATCATAAGGTTCGGTCATGCATCCTACGTGGACACCATGGCGTGCTAGGCTAATCCTAGCTGGAGGTAAGGTGAGGACAGGTGCATTCCTATACAGGCGCTCACATCACAGAAGACTAGCTGTAAAAGCACTGCACTGGATCTCCATCCAATGCCAAATCTGGATGGCCTTGCTAACAAGCTACACTATAACGAGAATGCCCCTGTCACAATTCTCCCGAGGACAAAAGTTTCCATCCATTACAAATCCACAGGTGGAGAACTGCACATCTTATATTCCATGACATAGAGGTTCCATGGCAGTGTGTTGTTGTTGTTGTTTGATTTCATTTCTCTGTTGTGGCTAGAGGTTAAATGTCAAAAGAGCACCGCCAGTGAGATAGCAAGCCGATTGGTCCTTGGGCCACTTCATTCACACATCTCAATGCGTTGGTTTAAACAGCACATTGTCTTCTGTCTTAGAGAGGATTATTAGTCTGGCCTGGATTCTTTATCAAGTGAATACTCGAGAGGCTTGCTGGGATTTCACTGTATATTTGTGTCTCTAATCTTTTGATGTGTGTACTCAGGAAATCGCAAGTTGCTGCAGATCAAAGATAGCTGCCGCATTCCTAGTTTAGTTTTCTGTAATTGGTGCTTATTTCACAAGATTATACAGGAGATGTGCATTATTAAGACTGTGTTCTGTCATTAAGTAGGAAGTTAACTTTCTCACTTTCTCTTTGAATAACTTAATTTGGGGTTATTTGAGTACTTTCTTCAGTCTGTTACTTTTCAGAGAGAAGCCCATTTTAGATTTGTCGATTTAAACATTTGGCCTTGATTCCTAGGTTTACACAACTGTGCCATAATGTACTTGAATTTGTGTAAAATAGTGATGAAGAGGCCTCGTTAGGAAGGGATTTTGTGATCAATATGTTACAGGTCTTTGCCCATAACGATCCAGGAACATCCATACATGTTGCATAGGAAACTTACAGGTTTTTTTATAACACAACTGAAGGTGACTTATGTGTTAGGATTGATCAGGGTATCCAATTCCCCAGGGTTGGAATAGTATATTTTATTTTGGAAAAGGAAAAGAGTTGTGAAAAATCATGCAAAAAGGTGTTACGATTTCATTGAAGGGTTAATAGTTACTCTCTTTTAGATGGGATGCAACATGTATTTCTTTTTTTACAAAATGTAAAAAGAATTCAAGCAAAAACCTATGTTAGATTATTAACAATTAAGTACTCTGGAATGACGGGCGACATTAAACATTCTCTTAAAACATCAAGCAAAAAAGACAAAACACATCCAGCAAAAATTACGGAGAAAAAAAATCTTCACTTTCAAAAAAAGGACAAGAAATGTAAAAAAAAAAAAAACAAAGAGGAAAAATTGGAGGGTTCCTTGTCATGCAAATCAGTTTGGCATCAAAAAATACCTTCATCCTCCGCCCCGTCATTATCACCTAAATCATCATTGTGTTTCTTTGTAAGGGGACCTAGGATCAAGAATGGAGAAGATGGAGGAAACAGATAATACAAGAACACACAAACCTTAAAAACGCTCAAAAGAGAAAGAAATCTTAAGTGATTTTCCCTGTGAAAAATTTTACTAAAAGAGAAAGAATGTAAACAATATCATACACATTTGTGGAGCTTGGTAGCTATGAGATAGTAAGACTTTTGTTACAAAGTACTGTAACAAAACAAGAAGGACCTTCAAAATAGGACCCTTTCTTATAAAAAGATTCAAGAATGTAAGATAAGTCGTTCCCAGTAAAACAGAAAGGGTGTTTTCAGAACACAGCTTAACCTCATGTCATTCTCACCCCTCTTTCCCAACTTCAAGTAAACAGACAAAAGCATAATTGTTATGGATGTTTGTGGGGGTGTCTTGTAACATTATGTTCCAACAGGTAGCCCACGTCTGTGAATGTTAATGTGCTAAAAGAGAATACTCCAGATTGAATCATTAGTGGACTCATACTATGTAAATATGTCAAATAGAACCTAAATGAAGTAATTTCATTGCAGGATCACAAAATGCAAATGGTAAAAAGTTAATGTATTAAGTGGCTCCAAACACAAAGAGGTTAATTGCTTAATTCTCCCTCATTGGCAAAATAATAAAGCAGGAAATAGGTCAGACTGCATCAGAATAAACCAAGACAGGATTCATTTAGTGAGTAACAGCACAAAGACCACAGCAATGGACTGTACTATAAACACGACACAGATGGACAAACAGATAGACAGGCACACAGAAAGACAGACAGGCACACAGAAAGACAGACGGGGGCACAGAAAGACAGACGGGGGCACAGAAAGACAGACGGGGGCACGCACAGACACACAAGGTTGACAAAGCGCTAGTCTAGACACATGCGAGCTAGATCAAGCATGTGTAAGCAGAGAGCAGCACATGAAAGAGTGAGATACACAGTATGACCAATGAAAGAAGCCTTCACACACATCACTCAAACTCATCCTGCTTATGATCATGCTCCAACATGACAATACAGTACAGGAGAACCAAAACAGGAAAGCAATGAGAGGCAGGGATGGGAGGGGGAAATGGAAATGCTCTGTTTTCTGTTCATTCTATTAAAATAGTCCAGCCATTTATTTTCCTCATGTCTTGTAGCCAGAACGCTAGAGCAGTAGGCAATGGCATGGCACCTCTATAAGTTGTAGCAACATTCTGGAGAAGAAAACAGAGGTCATTCAACACTGGAGAGAACATTTGGCGTAAACATCCTGTTTAACCCAGCAGCCTTGCAGAGATTTATTTTGTGAGATACATGACAAAAAATGAAAACAGTTAGAGTAAAGTACACTGTAGCCTACCTTATCGGAACACAATATTAAACCATCACATTCTCATAGGCTAAGGTAAGGCTTATATAGCAACTGAACGAAGATGTTGGAGCAAGGTCCTGCAGTGCCCTGTGACATGACTGTGCATGGCTGTCCCCTAACTGAGGGGATGGTTGGGTCATATCAGTCAGGACGGCAACATGACAGCATGCTGTCAGCATCATGTCACTCCTAAACTCCAAGAGACTGAGGGCCAGGCCCTACACACTGACTTTTCAACCCCTCTGACCCCCTTGGAGTACTGAGAGACTCAACGCTTGTGTGTAGCACCTGGCTCCACGGCACTGATTAGGGAGACTCTCTGTTTTTCTGTCTTTCCCAGTCTTTATTTTCTCTCTTCCCCAGTCTTTATTTTCTCTTTCTCCCTTTACCTCAGTCTACCTTTCTCTCCCTCTCTTTACTCTGCCTCTCTGTCTGTCTAACTGCCAAACTGTTTGCTTGTGCTGTTGTCTCTGTACCCCCCTCCACACACTGTCTGTCTCACCAGTAATGCTGTCTTCCAGTCAGATGATAAATTGATTTATTACTGCAGCCTAGCTCTTACACACCCCTTCCAAATGAATTTCCATATCCCTCGTTGTGCCGATATTGATTTGTGTTCATCTCTGACTGATAAAGTGCAACTTCACGCTTGAGTACTCTGTAATGCAGAAAAAGAGGTAGGCTGGTGAGGCGTGCAGCAGGCGGCCGACTCCGGGGCACCTGGCCCTTAACACTTTAATGCACTATGAACCCTGAGGCTCCAACCAGATTAGGTCATTAATGCTTTGAGCTCAATTGATCTCACATTGTGCACATGGGCATCCATACGACACATTCGTCAAGGATCTTAGGCCTATCCAAATGGAAACAAACCAACTCAATCAATCATTGATTTGACCATAAGAACAACGGGCTCTCTAACATACAAAAGCCAATGAATCTGGGGATTAAGTACTGACCTTCGATAGTACTGGCTATAAAACATATTCTTGCATTAACAAATATTTCACATCCTTTGATAAATGACTGAATGTCTATGGTGAAATATAGCCTATATGGTGAAATATTTCATACAATTCAGTTCGTGCCATAACATTTTGATCAAGAGCAGAATGCACAAGAACTTACCTTTCAAATCAAGTCCAACAGCACAACTTATTCCCAGGGGCCGAGTGAGTCATGAGCCTGGTGCCCATGGGACACATGTAGTGCAGTGTGCATGGCTATACAGCCAATTACAGGGCTCACAGCTCTGTGGATCTCTTTGATAAATGACTCAGGACCAGGTGGTACTCAGGAACAGGACACTACTGAATACATCCACCCATGTAGTGTGCACTTGATGCAATGCCATCCTACTCTATTCAAATGTTAGAGGCACATTACAGAGAGAGGCTGTCTCTTTGACTGACTGACTCACACTCTCAAAGCAGAAACAATAACACAGATGCGAAACAAATGCCCACAGGTGTGGCTGGGGAGGATTTGACGGCATTAACATTCTAAAACAATATAGTAACCTCAACCTGCACTCATCATTAAAAGGGCAATCAGCAGTTGGTGCATACATTTTTTTACTTATAAATTATTGATATGGATCCATCGATTCTTGAAGAATATAACGTATAAATGCCCCATGAGCTTAGTTCAACTGTCGTACCCCATCAGAACCCAAAATATAAGCTTGTTTTACTCCAATGTTTGTAAACAACGTAAATGTAAACACTGTATTGCCTCAAACCATGGTTAAAACTATAATTTTGATATCTGGATGGTCAGTCCTTGCAACCACACTCTACAAATTAGGGGTTCAATAAGGTTTTTTCTAAGATCCTCAAAGTTCTTTGAAGAACCTTAAGGTTCTAAGCACTGACAATTTCCCCCAAAAGGTTCATTGAGAAACCTAGTTAGTTGGTGGGGGTTCTTGCTGGAACCTAACTGCCCAACTGAAACATTTGGATTTGAATTTGAAAGGACAGCAGGTGCAGGCCCTTAACTGAAAAATGTAAAGGTCTCAATTTAAAGGGAAGGTTTGTCCCTTGTATGATGTAAATTGATATTGTTTTATGATGATACCACCTATCTTCTCATATTTGTGCAAATCTTCTAAAACAGAAAATGGACAAAATTCAATGGATATCAATTAACAAAGAGGTAAGAATATGTAGGCTACAAGAATATGTTGAAGGCAAGATGTATTTGGTGCAGATGACTGAACTGCTCACTTTTGCATCCTTTTCTGCAAGTATACAAAGACGAGGAGGCATACACAAAGGTAAGTCAATTGGTATGTTATGCAGATCACATTTACCATCCTCCTCCCTTACCTCTACAATGAATATCTCATAGGCCTCTACATTATAGACAAGGTATGTGTATGAAAACCATTATCAAAACTGTTCATTCACATTTTTCACAAAAACCAAGGTATGAATACTGTCATGCATGTTTTGTTAATCATCTGTATAATAAAAATAATTGGATTCACAGACTTCATCTCTGATGAATTTAACAGGAAACCTGTTTGATCACCATGCACTGCAAAATCATTTCGGATATGGATACAGAAAACATCAATACATTAACATCAACAGGCCAGAGGATGTACCCATTGAACGTGGGGCTCTGCTGGGAGTTTACCTCCTATTTAGATTATTATTATTTTAGTGGCAAAGCGGAATAAAAACAAACACTGAAAACTAAAATATGATGTTATTGTTGTTATGTATAATAATAATAATAATAATAATAATAATAATAGGGAGGGGGCAGTTCATCAAATGAACCCAAAAATGTTTTTCAAGGATCTATTAAAAGGGGTTCTTTTAAGAACCCTTTTAAATGGTTATTCGAAGAACTTATAGGGGTTCCCCCACAGTTTCAATTTGAAGAACCCCTAAAGGATACTCCAGGAACCTTTTTCTTTTTAGCGTGCAATAGGTACCCATTGACTTTTTCCAGATTTTGTTACGTTACAGCCTTATTCTAAAATGGATTAAATAAATACAAATACTCCGCAATATACACACAATACCTCATAATACAAAGCAAAAACAGGTTTTTAGAAATACCTTATTTACATAAGTATTCAGCCTTTGCTATCAGACTCGAAATTGAGCTCAGGTGCATCCTGTTTCCATTGATCATCCTTGAGATGTTTCTACAACTTGATTGGAGTCCACCTGTGGTAAATTCAATTAATTGGACATGATTTGGAAAGGCACACACCTGTCAGTAAAAGGAACATGACAGCCCGCTTGGAGTTTGCCAAAAGGCACCTAATCTTGAGAAACAAGATTCTTTGGTCTGATGAAACCAATATTTAACTGGAAGTTTTTCAGGGGCAGGGACTGGGAGACTAGTCAGGATCGAGGGAAAGATGAACAGAGCAAAGTACAGAGAGATCCTTGATGAAAACCTACTCCAGAGGGCTCAGGACCTCAGACTGGGGTGAGGGTTCACCTTCCAACAGGACAACAACCTTAAGCACACAGCCAAGATAACACAGGAGTGGCTTCGGGACAAGTCTCTGAATGTCCTTGAGTGGCCCAGCCAGAGCCCGGACTTGAACCTGATCGAACATCTCTGGAGTGACCTGAAAATAGGTGTGCAGCAACGCTCCCCATTCAACCTGACAAAGCTTGAGAGGATCTGCAGAATGGGAAAAACTCCCCAAATACAGGTGTGCCAAGCTTGTAGCGTCATGCCCAAGAAGACTCGAGGCTATAATCGCTGCCAAAGGTGCTTCAACAAAGTACTGCGTAAAGGGTCTGAATACTTATGTAAATGTGATATTTCCGGTTTTTATTTGTAATAAATTTGCACACATTTCTAAAAACCTGGTGTTTGCTTTGTCATTATGGGGTACTGCGGGCAGATCGATGCAGATTTTTTTATACATTTTAGAATAAGGCTGTAACCTAACCAAATGTGGAAAAAGTAATGGGGTCTGAATACTTTCCTATACTCTGTCTATGAACTTGAGAGTGGTTATATTTCTCCAGCCCCATCCCTCAGCTTTTTAGCGAAACACTTTGTTATTATTTTAACTGCTGATTGCCGCTTTAAGCCAGCTATGCATGCAGCTCTCGAGGCTCTGTAGATGCAAACTATACAGATAGGCAGGGTGGAGAAGACCACGGGACTACTATGTGCTCTGCAGAACACACATAGTATACATTCAGTACAACAGACGACCCTCTCAGCTGCCTGCCTGCCTATGACAAGGCTTCTCACACGTCTAGGCTAACACGTCAAGCCCAAGGCAACTAACCACGCCATATGGAACTAAAAGCCTCGGCAACCACCCTGATTTTCCTTCAGTTTCAACCCAGCAGCCTGTTTGTCCTGTCTAACTACGCACCCTACTACTGGTCACACCTGACAGAGAGAGAGAGAGAGCATTCTCTACCCTCGTGGAAGGGAGACATACTGTCCTAAAATGTGTGACGGCTAAAGCACAAGATGAGGAGGAGAGGCTAGGATGAAGCTTTCGACAGGACCGATTACCACAGAACTGAACAAGACGCATCTAGAGCACACTCCCAGGGGAGTTAAGGCTTATTTTCCAACCAGCACTTTCATATACAGTACAGCTTGTAGTAACATATGAGAACTATGTCAACTGTGTCATACAGGACTCAACACTGTTACTCTCAGCTATTTAACTGGTATTGCACATCATCCCCATATTTTCTGTTTGCTCTCTTCTATGTAGCTGCTAGTGAGAGAATCCAAGTAGGATACTGTATAGGCACAGTGAGACCTGGCATCAAACATAAATTCTTTCTTCAAAAATAATTTGTAACCATTTCAGCATGAATATTTCATGATGCTACTTGAATGTGCTTCAGTGTAGAGGTCTGTGCGGGACTGATTTCTTCATCCCGCCCGCACCCGCAGCTTTTCAAACTCCACCCACAGGTTTTCTGTCCAACTCCTACTGCAAGAACTGGTCCCAACCGCAGGCACATGTGATGCAGCTCACTTGGCCATGGTCTCAGCAATTGTGTGCCCTATAGGCGATATCAAAATAGCCTGGGTTAAATTGAGATTTTCACGTGGCCCATTATTACTAGGTTATATGACAATATACTAGACGGCTTTGGAAGAAAAGCAGAGTTGGGGAGACTTGCACTTTCTCAAGCTATTTTTATAGCCTACCTTTTAGGAGTGTGACAACTTTCAGACATTTCCTTGGAAAGATAATTGCCAGTGATTCTCTGCCCATGCATAGGCAGCCTATTCTATTTCAATGAGACCACATATACAGTATACGCATTTTTTATTATTCTATACGTAAATCCGAGACACTCCAATTAGTATGATACAGTGGGGCAAAAAAGTATTTAGTCAGCCACCAATTGTGCAAGTTCTCTCACTTAAAAAGATGAGAGAGGTCTGTAATTTTCATCATAGGTACACTTCAACTATGACAGACGAAATGAGAAAAAGAAATCCAGAAAATCACATTGTAGGATTTTAAATTTATTTATTTGCAAATTATGGTGGAAAATAAGTATTTGGCCAATAACAAAAGTTTATCTCAATACTTTGTTATATACCCTTTGTTGGCAATGACAGAGGTCAAACGTTTTCTGTAAGTCTTCACAAGGTTTTCACACACTGTTGCTGGTATTTTGGCCCATTCCTCCATGCAGATCTCCTCTAGAGCAGTGATGTTTTGGGGCTGTCGCTGGGCAACACGGACTTTCAAAGATTTTCTATGGGGTTGAGATCTGGAGACTGGCTAGGCCACTCCAGGACCTTGAAATGCTTCTTCACGAAGCCACTCCTTCGCTGTTCGGCGGTGTGTTTGGGATCATTGTCATGCTGAAAGACCCAGCCACGTTTCATCTTCAATGCCCTTGCTGATGGAAGGAGGTTTTCACTCAAAATCTCACGATACATGGCCCCATTCATTCTTTCCTTTACACGGATCAGTCGTCCTGGTCCCTTTGCAGAAAAACAGCCCCAAAGCATGATGTTTCCACCCCCATGCTTCACAGTAGGTATGGTGTTCTTTGGATGCAACTCAGCATTCTTTGTCCTCCAAACACGACGAGTTGAGTTTTTACCAAAAAGTTCTATTTTGGTTTCATCTGACATTCTCCCAATCCTCATCTGGATCATCCAAATGCTGTCTAGCAAACTTCAGACGGGCCTGAACATGTACTGGCTTAAGCAGGGGGACACGTCTGGCACTGCAGGATTTGAGTCCCTGGCGGCGTAGTGTGTTACTGATGGTAGGCTTTGTTACTTTGGTCCCAGCTCTCTGCAGGTCATTCACTAGGTCCCCGTGTGGTTCTGGGATTTTTGCTCACCGTTCTTGTGATCATTTTGACCCTACGGGTGAGATCTTGCGTGGAGCCCCAGATCGAGGAAGATTATCAGTGGTCTTGTATGTCTTCCATTTCCTAATAATTGCTCCCACAGTTGATTTCTTCAAACCAAGCTGCTTACCTATTGCAGATTCAGTCTTCCCAACCTGGTGCAGGTCTACAATTTTGTTTCTGGTGTCTTTTGACAGCTCTTTGGTCTTGGCCATAGTGGAGTTTGGAGTGTGACTGTTTGAGGTTGTGGACAGGTGTCTTTTATACTGATAACAAGTTCAAACAGGTGCCATTAATACAGGTAACGAGTGGAGGACAGAGGAGCCTCTTAAAGAAGAAGTTACAGGTCTGTGAGAGCCAGAAATCTTGCTTGTTTGTATGTGACCAAATAATTATTTTCCACCATAATTTGCAAATAAATTCATAAAAAATCCTACAATGTGATTTTCTGGATTTTTTTTCCTCATTTTGTCTGTCATAGTTGAAGTGTACCTATGATGAAAATTACAGGCCTCTCTCATCTTTTTAAGTGAGAGAACTTGCACAATTGGTGGCTGACTAAATACTTTTTTGCCCCACTGTGTGTTACATTTCGTATGGTATGTATTCATTTGTGGATGTCCATCATCCATTTCTTATCAAATGTTACGTATTACAATTTGTATGATATGTTAGGAATTGCCATTAGTCCATTATGTTACATTTGCAAAACGTATGATATGTTACGAATTCAAATTATTTTGGCTAAGGTTAGTTAGGTGGCTAGGTGGTTACCGTTAGCAAGCTGGCTAACGTTAGCTGGATTAATCAATCAAATTTATTTTAAAAGCCCTTCTTACATCAGCTGATGTCACAGAGTGCTGTACGGAGAAACCCAGCCTAAAACCCCAAACAGCAAGCAATGCAGGTGTAAAAGCAAGGTGGTTAGGAAAAACTAGGGTTTAGGGTTAAGGTTAGGAGTTAGGTTAAAGGTTAGTGTTTAGGGGAAGGGTTAGCTAAAAAGGTTAAGGTTAGAGTTAGGGGGAGGTTTATCTAATATGCTAAGTAATAAAAAAGTTGCTAATTATCTCAAATGCTAAAGTTTTCGGTAATGAGATTGGACACGCAACCTTTGGTTTGCTAGTCATTTGCATTATACTTCTGTCGTATGTAAAAATACTAAATGTAACATATCATAATAATTTCAGTGGCACGTGTTACGTCTAGTCTATGAGACCAGGCTGATCTCACACACCCAACTAGAATAGGAAAGGTAGGCTACTGAAGGTGAAGCGCGACAAAGATTAATAATGTGACAAAGATGTGCAGAAAGACGACTGTTTCCAAAGCTGTAGGCAAAAAGTATATTTTCATCCCAAAATAATCTGTCTGACCACCCACAACGTGAAAAATGCTCACCGTGCCGCAATGATCTCTGTCTGGACTCGCAGCCCTCTACTTCAGTGTTTTCTCCCCTAATGAATCAATACACATACCTATACTTTTATATACCTATATTTTCTGATATATTTGACATGTCCTGCACACTCAGTCAAATGTGTAATACTGTGTAACATCAATCACAAATGGTAACAACAGGAGAATCATAAATATTTGATTTCCGTAACTTGGCAGACATTCTAACAACTGATGACAAGGGTCTCTGGACCCAACGAAAAAGGGTCTGATGCTGGGTTTCAAATATCAGTAGTAAATGTCAGCAAAAAAGTATTTTCTTGGAATCCCCCCTGGGGAGAGCAGAGAGGACCTGGGGACCCAAATGTCACAGTGCCTTTGGATTGTAAAGGTGCTGCTGCTCATTAGAGCCAGCCACTGACAGGATTCAAAGGCAGGTAACATTGTGTGTGTGTGTGTGTGTGTGTGTGTGTGTGTGTGTGTGTGTGTGTGTGTGTGTGTGTGTGTGTGTGTGTGTGTGTGTGTGTGTGTGTGTGTGTGTGTGTGTGTGTGTGTGTGTGTGTGTGTGTGTGTGTGTGTGTGTGTGTGCACGCAGGGGGGATTTCGTTAGGAGCTGTCAGAATCAGAACAGGGACATAGGAAATGACACACCTCGTAATAAGCACCTTTCCTGTTGAGGGGAAGTTGCCAGGGGAATGGGTCAGCGACACCACCCCCTGCGAGGAGCACATAGCAAGATCAGTGTTTCCCCTATATAAAGGATGTAGAAAAGATAATGGACTTATATATGTTTTATTAAGATCATCGTTGAGAACTGACAATCACCAAAATAAAAACTAGACAGTCAGGGATAATCTAAAATCATGGAGCCCCCATTAATTTTGTTATAATGTTTGAGTCACTCAGATAGCATAAGAACAAGGTATAAGCCACGTGGAAAAGTGTAGCACTGCAGGAAATTAGCTTTAAAACTGCAAGTTGTCTCTCAGACCAATGGCAAAATGTGTAGAATTGAAGGAAATTAGCTTAAAATCGTTTTTTGTCGCTGCGGACAAGAGGACAACCTTTAAAATGCGCCATTGTTCACACCCACTTTGAAACTGCTGCTGCTGAAAAAAATCCTCGGGAAACACTGAAGATAAATCATCTAACAGGAGCATGTCCTGTAGCAGCTCTGTTATTGGCCAGCCTAGCGTGGGCATAATCATTCAGGCCTTGACCATTTGATCATGAAGAGGGGCATCTCCATTCGATATAAAGTTAAGTAAGCACTAGGAGAGGATAGAGTTGAGTGTGACCAATTTCCCAGCAGAGCAAAATATTGATCCAATTAAAAGTGCAGATACAGATAGTGCTAATTGTACTGGAATCACAAGATGTAGTATTGGCAATGCATGATGATTTCTCATCAATGCTTCACATGTTCCTATAATCATTGATTAGTATGCCTCACTGCGCATAAATTACGTTATTTCTTGTCAATTTCTATGTTCGCTCATTACACATACAGTTGAAGTCGGAAGTTTACATACACTTAGGTTGGAGTCATTACAACTCATTTTTCAACCACTCCACAATATTTTTGTTAAACTATAGTTTTGGCAAGTCGGTTAGGGAATCTACTTTGTGCATGACACAAGTAATTTTTCCTACAATTGTTTACAGACAGATTATTTCAATTATAATTCACTGTATCACAATTCCAGTGGGTCAGAAGTTTACATACACTAAGTTGACTGTGCCTTTAAACAGCTTGGAAAATTCCAGAAAATGATTCTGATGAGCTAATTGACATCATTTGAGTCAACTGAAGGTGTACCTGTGGATGTATTTCAAGGCCTATCTTCAAACTCAGTGCCTCTTCGCTTGACATCATGGGAAAATAAAAAGAAATCAGCCAAGACCTCAGAAAAAAAATTGTAGACCTCCACAAGTCTGGTTCATGCTTGGGAGGAATTTCCAAATGCCTGAAGGTACCACGTTCATCTGTACAAATAATGGTACGTATAAACACCATGGGACCACGCAGCCGCCATAGCACTCAGGAAGGAGACGCGTTCTGTCTCCTAGAGATGAATGTACTTTGGTGCAAAAAGTGCAAATCAATCCCTGAACAACAGCAACTGCACTTGAAGAAACGTTCAAAGTTCTTGAAATGTTCCATATTTAATGACCTTCATGTCTTAAAGTAATGATGGACTGTCGTTTCTCTTTGCTTATTTGAGCTGTTCTGTATACCACCCCTACCTTGTCACAACACAACTGATTGGCTCAAACGTACTAAGGAAAGAAATTCCACAAATTAACTTTTAACAAGGCTCGCCTGTTAATTGAAATGCATTCCAGGTGACTACCTCATGAAGATGGTTGAGAGAATGTCAAGAATGTGCAAAGCTGTCATCAAGGCAAAGGGTAGCTACTTTGAAGAATCTCAAATATAAAATGTATTTTGATTTGTTTAACACTTTATTGGTTAGTACGTGATTCCATATGTGTTATTTCATAGTTTTGATGTCTTCACTGTTATTCTACAATGTAGAAAATAGTAAAAATAAAGAAAAACCCTTGAATGAGTAGGTGTGTTCAAACCTTTGACTGGTACTGTATATATATATATTATTTTTACAAATTGTATCGGTATGCATCTGTTTGTCTCAATTTGATACATCAAAAGGACTTGAGAAAATCAAGTGTGGAGATGGCTGTGGTTGAGTTAGATGTCGCCCTGAGGTTGAGCATGTGAAATCTACCATAGATAACGACCAAACAAGGAATCAGCCAGACACTGAGCTAAACAACCTTATGAGGAGCTGCCACACACATAAAACAACCCTCATGAGTCAAATAATTTATTAAACATAAATATTACTTTCTGGATGATCTGCTTATGTATTCATTTTGTATCCGTCGTGGCCAGGGATGTAGCCTGATCAAATTGGTTTCGTTCCTTGCTCCCAACTGGGCCTTTTATGTCACAGCTAAAAGGAGATTCTGAGACCGTTCTCTCCTTCTCTCTCTTGCTATCGTTCTATCCGTCACTCTCCCCCTCTGTCTTTCTGTTCAGGTCTGTCTGTGTCTGTTTGTCTGCTTATCTATCTTGGTTTCTTTCACTTTCTCATTCCAGTTTAAGTCTCTGTGGATTCTCAGAGTGATTCAGGAGGGTCTTCAAACAGCTCCTATCTACCTACATCCTGACACCTGTAGACTACCCGCACCCCATGGCCCTGACTAAAGGCCAAACCCAGCCTGCAGCTGAACAATGCACCTGCTCCTAAACAACATGTTATGATGTTATGCTAGCTGGATGCTCAGTCTCTAGACTCCAAATGAGTTGTACTCTGACAGGAGCTGGACATCCAATGTTCATCAGGGTTCTAGCCCAGGCTCCCAACATGACACAGAGCACGGAGCATGCCTCTGAGGCCAGGCCTCAGCGAGGGGAGGTGAGACAAAGGGGAAAGGGGGTTGTTCAAAGAGGCCCAGGCACCAGCGGGACAGCAAACGGGCTAATTTGCCACAGTATTCTATTTTCAAATAATTTCAATTTCAAAGCACTGCATTACCATGCGGCGGGGATGAAAGAGAGGACTGCAGTGCGTTGCTCAGCTCTGCCATCAACATCCCTCAACCCCAGCCCTCCTCTCCTCTCAAAAAGCACGTCAGCAGAATTAGGCATCATTTACCAGCTCCAAAATGAATTCAAACACGTTCTCCTTCTCTCTTTTTGCAGTGTGTGCACTGATGCCTTTGATTTGGACCTACAAATTACAAATTTAGCTTTTAATCAATATTTCATCTCTCCCATCTGAGAACCTGTATATATCACACTCTAACTCACAAAATGCCGATCCTAATGGTTGCAAAGGGAAAACATTTTGGAGTTTGGATATGCCGTATCCTATGAACTGTGTACAGTACTTGGAAAATAATCACAAAAGTAATGCAAAGTTGTTTTTAAAGTTCTGAATGTAACAGTGTGTGATAGGTTATGTAATAATGATAATCAGTATTATCACTGATAGGAACTAAAGCTGTGCCCATTACCTGTTGAGAGAAAGGCTTAAAAAGCAGGCAACACAATGGCAGAGAGAAGAACAGGTCCACAACATGGAAACTGCCTTTCCTTTGATATTACTGTAAGGCTGAATAATGGATGGCTCCAACAACCCTTAATGTTCTCCAGGAGAGAGAGGTTTTGTATCTATCATCCCAAGCATCAAGTTCAATCCCGTCTCATCAAAGCTAAATTTAAACTCCGTCATCCACTTAAAAAGAACGGCACTTTTCAGAGGGAGAGAAGATGAATAACAGTGGAACGAAGGTTAAAAGTGAACGATACATCTTGCCAGGGAGACAAGAGCATTAGTAAACCAAAGCAACAACACCCCAAGGTGCATTTTATATCAATATCTCCTGCTTGTTTAGAACCCCCCCCAAAAAAAAGAAACATTATTTAAAAAATGAACATGCAAAAATGTAAATAGAGCAGCAATATCTAAAGAGTGATAAGATGAAGAGATTTTCCTTATGACAAAAAATAATCATGTTGATTTTGGATTTCCTCCAATGTTCTTCTTATCTCCGCTCTCTGCTACTGTTTGTGTTTCTCAGTGAAATGTAGTACAAAACCACAACAACAACAATCCCTTGACGGTCTACTATACAACAACAGATTGGCACAGAGGAGAAGCATTCGCTGTCAAAGCTCACTTGCAAAGAACAACACAATTGAGAAATAAAGCAGTATGCTAATTAATCATCAAAGCATTGTTTTCCTGCAGTTTTACCCTCACAAGGAGGATGCCGATTTCCATTAACAATCCCCCATCTACTAACTACTCTATGCGTCTACCCATTAAACCGCCAACCTTCTCTTTCATCTAACCAAGACCAAGTTGATTCAGTTAAGAAAAGTTTAAAAAGTGGGAAGGAATCTTTGCCAAACTCTACCACTGCTACAATTAGGCCTAAGCCTATTTCTCTGTATCTCCTAGTGTAGACCTATGGTAAGGTATCAGAAGAATGTTACTGCAAGGCAATAATCTTTGCCAAACTACCACTGTCACAACTCTCTCTGAGTATCCCCGGGTGTCCACCTATGGTCAGAATGTTAGTGCACGGCATAATGCTGAATCAATATCCTCCATTTGCAGATCACTCAATTACATCAGCAGCACC
The DNA here is from genome assembly GCA_030435695.1 of Brachymystax lenok tsinlingensis. Classification (NCBI taxonomy): domain Eukaryota; kingdom Metazoa; phylum Chordata; class Actinopteri; order Salmoniformes; family Salmonidae; genus Brachymystax; species Brachymystax lenok. The sequence goes on along the minus strand of CM059790.1, from coordinate 23,116,250 downwards.
CAAGCCTGGCTAATTGATCTCCTCCTTCCCTGTTTTCAAGTTAATGAGCACATCTCAGCAGCATTGCATCCAGACTGAACAACAAGGCCACTCATTTGGCCAGCCTGGTACACTATTGGCTGGCTCCACCGATCGGCTGAATGGGGAAACATTGCAAAACTACATCACAATTAATCATCTTCGATTTCTAATTAAATGTACAAAAAGGGAACAGTCTGATTATATAGGGGCAACCAATTACACTGAACAAAAATACAAATGAAACATGTAAAGTGTTGGTCCTATGTTTCATGAGCTGAAATACAAGAACACAGAAATGTTCCACACGCACAAAAATATTATTTCACTCAAATTTTGTGCACACATTTGTTTACATCCCTGTTAGTGAGCCTTTCTTCTTTGCCAAGATAATCTATCTACCTGGCAAGTGTGGCATATCAAGAAGCTGATTAAACAGCATGATCATTACACAGGTGCACCTTGTGCTGGGTACAATAAAGGCCACAAGTTTTGAGGGAGCGTGCAATTGACATGTTGACTGCAGGAATGTCAACTGTTGCCAGAGATTTGAATGTTCATTTCTATACCAAAAGCCACCTCCAATGTTGTTTTTTAGAATTTGGCAGAATGTCCAACCGCCTCACAACCGTAGGCCACATGTATTGCGTTGTGTGGGCGAGTGGTTTGCTCAACGTTGTGAACAGAGTGCCCCATGGTGGCGGTGGGGTTATGGTATGGGCAGGCATAAGCGAACACAATTGCATTTTATCGATGGTAATTTGAATGCACAGAGATACCGTGACGAGATCCTGATGTCCCATTGTGAGGGGGGCTGATCTTTATTCCCAGTCATGTGAAATCCATATATTAGGGCCTAATGAATTAATTTCACTTAACTGATTACTTACATGAACTGTAACTTAGTAAAATCTTTGAAATTGTTGCATGTTTTGTTGTTGTATATGTACATAAACCCTGGATTGCTGATGCTATGCATTGGCCATTTATAATAGCCTAATTCTCTTTACTGGTCGGCCATATTGGCCATATTATTTTTTGTGGACACAGTAACATTATCAATCTCCCAGAAATTATACTTTAAGGAATCATTTTTTAATGCTTTTTAAAATGTTTTATCTGTATGTTTAGCTCACATAATATAATTTAAAGTATGCATTAAGATGTCTGTAATATAATAAATGTGGCAAAAACAAATGTAGACATTAATAAATATATTTCTATAGCTTCCAAAATATGTTCTACATAGTGGGGGAGTGCCAAGATTGAGGCACAGTAGCTTCAACAGAGCGCCCCTACCAGTCACCTAGTGTATTTATAAATCTTTGGGCAAAAAACAACACTTCAAAGTCGCGTCAGGTTACTTTGATACAGCATAGAAGATGTAACGTAAATGATTTGGAAATCATCTCTTAGATTGAGCCATGGTTGTATAGTGTCAGTTTTGGCAGATCACCTTAGTAACATGTGTCTGACAGTTCAACGTGACTCACAGCTGACAATACTACAACACTACAACGATCATGTCTGGCTGTAGAACATGCATCAAAGTGCATTCAGTATACTGTACGTGTATCTAGGAAATCAAAGCCTGGAATTATATAATAAGTTATCCCCATAGGGAGTCTTTTCAGAAGTTTGGGGTTATATTTTACTAGGGATTAATGGATGGGGTTTGTAGAGTGCTTCGTGCCAGCAATGACATCTGCATAGAAATATTGCACAGTGAATCAAGAACTTTTCATCTGCAGGAAGAGTGTGTCCTGCTTATCAGATCTCCATATGGAGGGCACACTGGTAAAAATAGCTATGACACTGAGCTGCTTAACAGCTCCAAATTAATTCTAATCCATTTATTGTTTGCCATTAAACTGTACAAATATGTACCAGGGCAACCCTGCACAGACAAACCTTACTCTGTGGAGAGTGATAAAGGAGTTGGCATGAAAACAGACGAGTGAGGGGGGTGAAATAGATACAGGAACACAGAGGGAGGGAGGGAGGGAGGGAGGGAGGGAGGGAGGGAGGGAGGGAGGGGCAAAGCTACACAGAGATAGCGGATCAAAGTGTGAATAAGAGTGAAAGAGAGATAGAGAGACAGAGACAGAGACAGTGGGGCAGATAGAGAGACAGTGGGCCAGATAGAGAACCAGTGGGCCAGATAAAGAGACAGTGGGCCAGATAGAGAGACAGTGGGCCAGATAGAGAGACAGTGGGCCAGATAGAGAGACAGAGAGGCAGATAGAGAGACAGAGAGGCAGATAGAGACAGAGAGGCAGATACAGACAGAGAGGCATAGAGACAGAGAGGCATAGAGACAGAGAGGCATAGAGACAGAGAGGCAGATAGAGACAGAGAGAGAAACAGAGAGGCAGATACAGACAGAGAAACAGAGAGGCAGATACAGACAGAGAGGCAGCGGAGTGGTGAAAGGGGGCTATAAATGCAAGGTGGGTCCTACCATAAATGTTATTTTAAACGCTAAGAACAATGTGCACTCTTTGGAGAATTATCAGGGTAAATGCCCACATATCACTAATCCAGGGAGGGGTAATGAACTAGTAAATTAGTCTCAGAAAGCTTTAATTAGTATCAAAGTATGAAACCGAGTAGCCGACCCATTAATCTGCTATCCCCCTCTCCCTTTCTGATGACTTGAAAAGCACAGGTCAATAAAAGACAAAAGGAAAATGGATATGGATTTTCTGACGCAAGTGACCAACTGAGATGATTAAGTAGTTCATCACACAAAAATATAGAATTCTTCCCACGGAGGCATCGACCTGTCCTATAGATACATTAAATGGCTGGCAGGAAATCGTTGAGCATACGGCCGGCTATGGATCGCACGGACGACGGCAGCCAATGATCACCTCTCTGTGTGCGTTGCAATGCGCTGGAGAACAACCCACTTCCAGTCCCACCCGGCACAGAACAAGTGCGGGTTAGGAGAGCATAAGAACATTGCAGTGACATAAACCAACTGAAAATGATGACCTACAGTATCTATCATAGCTGGGACAATAAACAGAAAATTATCGACATCGACCATACCGATCACTTATCGCAGGCATTTTGCTGATATCGTTCATTACGATAAGCAGCCTATACTAGAGAAATGTGAAGTTTGAAATGAAATAAGTTTGCTAATATGGGTGATAGTTAATGGAACAATTGATGGCTACAACCATTAAACTAGTATTTTAAAGGATACTTTTTTTTAAACTGTGTTGCACAGTTATGTGATAAAAGTATCATTCTATTTATCGTTATCGCCTTCAAGGAATTTATTGCGATATGGATTGTTGTCCATATGGCCAAGCTCTACTATCTATGACCACAATGGCTGTGTAAACTAAAAGCTATATTTCACAATAAAGCAGGAAGAGGGGCTGTAGATTACCCATTTAAAACTGTATTTGTAGTTACACGGCAGATAGCTTGATAAGCAGGGGTTTATTCTGGTCTTCTCCACGCAAAGGAGAATCAAACTGACTGCAGACTCCCAACAGACATGCCCACAGAGAAGACAAGGGATGACAGAACATTCCTCTGAAGAAATACACAGACAGGAAGTTATTTGTAGGTTCCTCTGCTTTAACAAACAAGAAAACAAGTAAAGCTAAGAGTAGATCTTACAACATGTAGAGCCAGTTTAACCTTAGTCTGTGCCGTTTAAAATTGGCAGCCCAGCCTAGTAGAGAAAGAGAGAGGGAGGGAGGAGTCGATGGGCAGAGAGAGGAGAGCACATGTTAGATTGAACATATTGTGCCTTCAGAAAGTATTCAGACCTCTTGACCTTTTTCCACATTTAGGTAGGTTACAGCCTTATTCTAAAATTGATTCAATATTTTTTTTCCTTCATCAATCTACACACAATACCCTATCATGACAAATCCAAAACAGGATTTTAGCATTTTTTGCAAATGTAAAAAAAAAGATATATAATACATTTACATAAGTATTCAGACCCTTACTCAGTATTTTGTTGAAGCAGCTTTGGCAGCACCTTTGGCAGCGATTACAGAGTCTTCTTGGGTATGACGCTACAAGCTTGGCACACCTGTTATGGGGAGGATCTCCCATTGTTCTCTGCAGATCCTCTCATGCTCTGTCAGATTGAATGGGGAGCATTTCTGACATGTCTCTCCAGAGATGTTTGATCGGGATCAAGTCCGGGCTCTGGCTGGGCCACTCAATGACATTCAGAGGCTTGTCCCAAAGCCACTCCTGCGTTGTCTTGGCTGTGTGCTTAGGGTCGTTTTCCTGTTGGAGGGTGAACCTTCGCACCAGTCTGAGGTCCTGAGCACTCTGGAGCAGGTTTTCATCAAGGATCTCTCTGTACTTTGTTCCATTCATCTTTCCCTCGATCTTGACTAGTCTCCCAGTCCCTGCCACTGAAAAACATCCCCACAGCATGATGCTGCCACCACCATGCTTCACCGTAGGGATAATGCCAGGTTTCCTCCAGAAGCTTGGCATTCAGGCCAAAGAGTTCAATCTTGGTTTCATCAGACCAGAGAATCTTGTTTCTCATGGTCTGAGAGTCCTTTAAGTGCCTTTTGGCAAACTCCAAGCGGGCTGTCATGTGCTTTTACTGAGGAGTGGTATCCGTCTGGCCACTCTACCATAAAGGCCTGATTGGTGGAGTGCTGTTGTACTTCTGGAAGGTTCTCCCATCTCCACAGAGGAACTCTAGAGCTCTGTCAGAGTTACCATCGGGTTCTTGGTCACCTCCCTGAACAAGGCCCTTCTACCCCGATTTCTCAGTTTGGCCGGGCGGCCGGCTCTAGAAAGAGTCTTGGTGGTTCCAAACTTCTTCCATTTAAGAATGATGGAGGCCACTCTGTTCTTGGTCACCTTCAATGCTGCAGAATTTTTTTGGTACCCTTTCCCAGATCTGTGCCCCGATACAAACCTGTCTCAGAGCTCCACAGACAATTCCTTTGACTTCATGGCTTGGTTTTTGCTCTGAAATGCACTGTCAATTGTGGGAACTTATATTGACAGGTGCGTGCCTTTCCAAATCATGTCCAATCAATTGAATTTACCACAGGTGGACTCCAATCAAGTTGCAGAGACATCTCAAGGATGATCAATGGAAACAGGATGCACCTAAGCTCAATTTCAAGTTTCATAGCAAAGGGTCTGAATACTTATGTAAATAAAGTATTTCAGTTTTTTTTTATACATTTGCAAAAAAATCTAAAAACCAGTTTTTGCTTTTTCATTATGGGTTATTGTGTGTATACTGCTTTTTAGTTTTTTTTATCCATTTTATAATCAGGCTGTAACGTAACAAAATATGGAAAAAGTCAAGGGATCTGAATACTTTCCGAATGCACTGTATAGTGTACCCAGTAGGACTGGACGGCACCATGTTTAATAGACTTATACACTTATCTCTTCTCAGTCCAATAAAGGTGTCATTGGGCAGAAAGTGTCAGATAAAGAATATCTGGAGACTTGTGGCATGGCTGGTGTATACAAGCAGACTGGGACAAGAACTCCGCAATGCCATTTTATCCACACCAGCCCACATCACTGCGCGTGCCGCCAACTCACCCCCACAACCCCCCCGGCAACCCACCAGCCATACACACACTCCCCATATACCCTGACCCTACACACACTACTTCGACACAGGCAATATTGCTGACACATAACTTTGGTACGGCTTTTCTCAACCATTTCTGTACCAGTGACTGGCGAGACATGGTCCTCCTTTTTTTTAACCAGTTCATGTCAAAAGAAATACATTATGTAAAAACACCACAAGAGATCCAACTCACCACGATAACTGTGCTTTAGATCTAGCCATTTTGTTTGTCTCACTGTTGTGCTGTCTATCTGTCTCAGCACCTTCTCTGCTATCACTGTGCTTCTTCTGCCTTATACAGTACATTATAAAAGCCAGGCTACTGACTTAGGTTATATTGCAAATTAGTGTCGGTCATATCTGTTCCCTTGCAACACCTACCATTAAGTGTTAATTACTATTACAGACTCCAGACTAACATTTTCCTCTGGTGTCACTAACCTTTACATTTGGTGGCACCAGCCCATGATTTGGTCAGACCTAAATCACGAGTTATCATCTCATAAAGTAATTAATAGTGCTTTATTAGGAAGTATAATAAAAATACTATTGAGGAATTCAATACATAAGTTGTTTGATCTAAAACGTCCAAGCAGGAATGCATGTTTCAAGATATATTTATGTGCAACCTAATCCAGTGATTGTCATGAATTATGGGTTGACAAATAGACTGTAGTTGCTATTATTTACTGTCAAAATAGGACTCCAGAATTATATATTTTTTTTTATAGAGATGAATTACATATTTATGTGCACTAGTGCTGACCTCATTTTATTTGATTGTTTTGGTCATTGTTGATCAACTGAGATTTTATTTGCAGTCGCAAATAATAAATCATGGCACACGAAACACCGGCCTGATTCGCGCCTGGACTAATCCAGAGGCCGTGGGATGGCATGGGATGGCCGTGGGATGGCACAGTCCATCACTCTACAAGACAGACATCGACAACGTAAGACACGCGCACCGCAAGAGTATTTGTCTTGGCACACCAAGCAATTTGATACAATTTAGAAAATAAGTGAAATTGCATTAGTTTGAAATTGCATTGGTTTTCGATAAATGGGTACTACTTTGGACCTGACACCATTTGTGAGAGTATTCCTTAGGCCTACAGTATGTGCGAAGATAAAGTGTCTTGGCTCTTGAGTTTAATTTAAAATGTTGAGTCAAGAAGAATGGGAGTCTGGCTAAGACACACAAGGCCCGTCTCTCTCCAAAATGCGCTCTCTCACGCCACATTATGTGCATTCATTGTTTCATAACTTAATTGTGTGAATTGCTTGCCCTTTGATTGTTAGTGTCTATCAATTCTCCATTACATATTGTATATCACCAGTAGTACATTTCCCGCTAATCCTCATTATTTCTAATCTATAATATTTGTTTGGTTACAGTAATTTCAGTATATGCATTCAATATTTTATTATTATTACAGTTGTTACAGAGGGACACATTGTTTGCAGAGCTTACAACCTATGCTACATGTGTTAGAAATAAGTTTTGGTTTATTACATTCCTTTTTCGAGTTTCATCCATTTAATCATTGTCTTTTATAAGGACACACACCTGAATACGCATGGAAGTAGGCCTAGGCTAGCCTCCCGAGTGGCGCAGCAGTCTAAGGCACTGCATCACAGTGCTAAAGGCGTCACTACAGACCCAGGTTGATCTCAGGATGGGTCGCAGCCGGCCATGCCCAGGAGACCCATGAGGCGGAGCACAATTGGCCCAGCATCATCCGGGTTAGGGGAGGGTTTGGCTGGCCTGGATGTCCTTGTCCCATCGCGCTCTAGCGACTCCCTGTGGAGGGCCGTTCGCATGCAGGCTGACTTCATTCACCAGCTGTACGGTGTTTCCTCCAACACATTGGTGTGGCTGGCTTCCGGGTTAAGCGAGCAGTGTGTCAAGAAGCAGTATGACTTGGCGAGGTTGTGTTTCGGAGGACCCATGGCTCTCGACCTTTGCCTCTCCCGAGTCCATACAGGAGTGGGACAAGACAGTACCTACCAATTGGATATCACGAAATTGGGGAGGGAAAAATTTTGTAAAAAGCACCAAAAAATTATAACAAAAATAAACAAATAAAAGAGATCGGTCTAGGGTACCTGGCCTGCGCACAAATGTCTAAATGTGCCCATTTGGGGATGTCTGATAGTATTTCTGATTGTCTTAGCTCTCCACTACTAATGAGCAGTGGAGCTTTTAATGGGATCGGTGTCCCCACCGCGGGACAGTTGAGCTAACGTGTGCTAATGTGATTAGCATGACATTGTAAGTAACAAGAACATTTCCCAGGACATAGACATGTCTTAAATGGGCAGAAAACTTAATTTATGTTAATCTAACTGCACTGTCAAATTTACAGTAGCTATTACAGTGAAATAATACCATGCTATTGTTTGAGGAGACAAACAACAAACAACAACAAACTTTTATCATGGCAACTGGTTTGATACATTCACCTCTGAAGGTAAATAATGTACTTACATTCAGTAATCTTGTTCTGATTTGTCATCCTGAGGGTCCCAGAGATACAATGTAGCATAGTTTTGTTTGATAAAATAAATGTTTATATTCAAATGTAGGAACTGGGTTCTACAGTTTGAACCCCTGCTGTGTCTTTTCTGTAGGGAAACGAATTATCCATCATTTATGACATTCCTGGGAGTGTGTAAACATTTTTTCTATTACCATATCATTGTATGTTCTCTATAGTTATGTACTTGAAAATGTATCAATTAACCAAAACGGCACACTTGGGCAGACTTGATTCAACATTTAACAGTAATGCAATGGATCATTGGATCAGTCTAAAACTTTGCACATACACAGCTGCGATCTAGTAGCCAAGATTTAAATTGAGCCTATACTCCTAGGTGATATAATGGCCTTTCTCTTGCATTATAAAAATGAAGGAACAATTTTATATATATAAAACGCATGTTTTTTACTTTGTATTCTCTTTTACCAGATCTGATGTGTTATATCCTCCTACATTAATTTCACATTTCCACAAACTTCAAAGTGTTTCCTTTCAAATGGTATCAAGAATATTGTCACGACTTCCACCGAAGTCGGTCCCTCTCCTTGTTCGGGCAGCGTTTGGCGGTCGACGTCACCGGTCTTCTAGCCATCGCCGATCCACTTTTCATTTTTCCATTTGTTTTGTCTTTGTTTTCTACACATCTGGTTTCAATTCCACAATTACATGTTCATTATTTAACCCTCTGTTTCCCCCATGTTTGTGTGCGTGTTTATTCAGTTGTTCAAGTTGGACTATTTACGGCTGGTTGATTGTTTGCCGGGCTCTGTGTTTTACGCCCGTTATGTTTGTGAGACCGATATTGTTCCCGCACCTTGCATCATTTAGTGTACTGGTGCTGTTGGATTATTAAATACCTTGTCCACACATCTCTGCTCTCCTGCGCCTGACTCACTGAACCAGTACCCACGATTTTTGACAAATATGCATATCCTTGCTTCAGGTCCTAAGCTACATGCAGTTAGATTTGGGTATGTCATTTTAAGCGAAAATTGAAAGAAACGGTACGATCTGTAATTTTTTCTTCACCTCAAACTGCAAGTAAACAAAGTCTGTTTTTACATGTACATTGTTTTTAATGACACTAGTTCCTCAATGCATTTGAAAATTATTTCCAGCTCTCCCTTTTGTTAACCACGAGCCTCGGTGTGAAAGCGAAAAATGTCATGCTCTGATCCAGTGGAAACCTTATAAAATACCGGATTACTTCTTATCCCTTACAGCTGTGTGCTGTGTCTGTCCGGAGCACTGGCGTGAGGGCCAAGAATAGTTGATACAATGTTGCAAGTTTGCTAGTGCAAGCTTCTGCTCCAAGCCTGACCCAGTTAATAGTGGATACAATGTTTAAATTTTGTTGCAGACAGGCGGAGTAGGGAGATGAATGCGATTGAAGAACATTAACGAACTGCCACTTGTATGTCCTAATTATTTAATCAAACAGTGTGCTTAAAGCATCAGACAAGTTCAGTGCATACTCAATTCTATTAAAACACATGGGGTGTGTCTATATATGGAAAAATACACAACCAATCGATTAGGGGAAAGAACAGACGACTCCTGGGTCGACCAATTTTTTTATTATAATTTTTTTTCTTTTCAGGACAGCCCTAATTTTATAGCCTAATTACTTTAGGGTTCAACACCTTAGGAAGTGGAAACGCATTAACTATATTGCTATTGGCAGGTAGCAGGTACCCTAGTGGTTAGAGCGTTGGGCCAGTAACCGAAAGGTTTCTGGATCCAATCACGAGCTGACAAGGTAAAAATATTTTGTTCTGCAGTTAACCCACTGTTCCCGGGTGCCGAAGACGTGGATGTCGATTATGGCAGCTCCCCGCACCTCTCTGATTCAGAGGGGTTGGGTTAAATGCAGAAGACACATTTCAGTTGAATGCATTCAGTTCTACAACCAACTAGGTATCCCCCTTTCCCTAAATATAATACCCACTGTGAGCCATGTATTCATCCAACCGTACATTTCATGTTCTAAAAAACGTTGCAGTTGTAGGTCAGGCTACTACCCCATGAGGCCTAAAGGCCAATGGCTGGTGCGCATTTCTCGTGCGCACTGCTCCATATCTCAAAGCTATATCAAATATCTTGGTTGTAAAACCTTGCTGCTATTGAGCTGAATATTTTGAGTTGAGAACTAAAAAGTACGCCTACAGAAAGATGCTACCCTCCTCAGTTCGACAAGGACACGAAGGTTCCAAAGCTGTGTTTTTTCTGCAATTGCATTTTTAAAAGTTATATGATCAGAACACATTTTTTCTCGGACGCATGGGGGGAGAGTGGCTTGCTCATCATAGCAGCAGCCCCCAGCGAGGGCACAGGGGCAGGGAAGACACTTTCATTACAGGAATCATGAGGATAATGCACATCACTGTTTGACCAAATTAAGGTTTTAGCCATACAAAAAAAAAATGACGTTTTGAGTGAGGTGACAATGTAGAATGTGCTCGTTCTACATATATAGGCACACATTCCATTTTTTACGAGCCATGATGATAGAGTTGGAGCAGGTCTCTTTGCTGATGATGCGTCTCTTTGAATTTGAGTTTGCGTGAGCTCAGCCTATCAGAAAATCGGGCTGGCAGTTGCCCACTAATCAGCCAAAGGCTCATTATAGATTATTATAACAGAGAAACAGCATAAGAATCGTCACGTTTTCCATTGTTTTTTTTTATATAAAAAATTTCAGTCAGTTTCTACCATCCCATCCAACCAAAAAATGGTCCAGCCCATCTGGCATTTGCCAGAATTGACAGATGGCCAATCTGCCCCTGCTGGTGTATTTTATCCCCCTGAGATTTCAAACACTCATTATTTTCATACCTCCTACTCAGTGCTACAGGTAAGTGCTGAGTTGCCATGGCATCCTCTAGCTTCAGCCCCCACACTTTGGTGTTCTCATTATGTTTCTGCACCAGAACAGAGAAGAACCAGCAGATGGACAGTTCTTTCACTGATCTGTCCATCTGTTGTGGGTTCATGGACAAGTGTATGGGTGGTGGACAAGGATCTCCTTTATAGTAAAAGCATTGCATGAATCGATCATCGTGTGTACAGGTCCGAGAAAAAAAAAGCCTTTTATCAACATTTCATGCAATTCTACGTAATTTAACCACCACCCATACACTTGTCCATATTGCCAAATCTTTTTTAATACCACACACATTACCGAAATTACACGCTACGAATGGACAGAGAGATACAGTGAGGGAAAAAAGTATTTGATCCCCTGCTGATTTTGTACGTTTGCCCACTGACAAAGAAATGATCAGTCTATAATTTTAATGGTAGGTTTATTTGAACAGTGAGAAACAGAATAACAACAAAAAAATCCAGAAAAACACGTGAAAAATGTTATAAATTGATTTGCATTTTAATGAGGGAAATAAGTATTTGACCCCTCTGCAAAACATGACTTAGTACTTGGTGGCAAAACCCTTGTTGGCAATCACAGAGGTCAGACGTTTCTTGTAGTTGGCCACCAGATTTGCACAATTCTCAGGAGGGGATTTTGTCCCACTCCCCTTTGCAGATCTTCTCCAAGTCATTAAGGTTGAGGCTGACATTTGGCAACTCGAACCTTCAGCTCCCTCCACAGATTTTCTATGGGATTAAGGTCTGGAGACTGGCTAGGCCACTCCAGGGCCTTAGTGTGCTTCTTCTTGAGCCACTCCTTTGTTGCCTTGGCCGTGTGTTTTCGGTCATTGTCATGCTGGAATACCCATCCACGACCCATTTTCAATGCCCTGGCTGAGGGAAGGAGGTTCTCACCCAAGATTTGACGGAACATGGCCCCCGTCCATCGTCCCTTTGATGCGGTGAAGTTGTCCTGTCCCCTTTGCAGAAAAACACCCCCAAAGCATAATGTTTCCACCTCCATGTTTGACGGTGGGGATGGTGTTCTTGGGGTCATAGGCAGCATTCCTCCTCCTCCAAACACGGCGAGTTGAGTTGATGCCAAAGAGCTCCATTTTGGTCTCATCTGACCACAACACTTTCACCCAGTTGTCCTCTGAATCATTCAGATGTTCATTGGCAAACTTCAGACGGGCATGTATATGTGCTTTCTTGAGCAGGGGGACCTTGCGGGCGCTGCAGGATTTCAGTCCTTCACGGCGTAGTGTGTTACCAATTGTTTTCTTGGTGACTATGGTCCCAGCTGCCTTGAGATCATTGACAAGATCCTCCCGTGTAGTTCTGGGCTGATTCCTCACCGTTCTCATGATTATTGCAACTCCACGAGGTGAGATCTTGCATGGAGCCCCAGGCCGAGGGAGATTGACAGTTCTTTTTGTGTTTCTTCCATTTGCGAATAATCGCACCAACTGTTATCACCTTCTCACCAAGCTGCTTGTCGATGGTCTTGTAGCCCATTTCAGCCTTGTGTAGGTCTAAAATCTTGTCCCTGACATCCTTGGAGAGCTCTTTGGTCTTGGCCATGGTGGAGAGTTTGGAATCTGATTGATTGCTTCTGTGGACAGGTGTCTTTTATACAGGTAACAAGCTGAGATTAGGAGCACTCCCTTTAAGAGTGTGCTCCTAATTTCAGCTCGTTACCTGTATAAAAGACACCTGGGAGCCAGAAATCTTTCTGATTGAGAGGGGGTCAAATACTTATTTCCCTCATTTAAATGCAAATCAATTTGATTTTTTTGTTGTTATTCTGTCTCTCACTGTTCAAATAAACCTACCATTAAAATTATAGACTGATAATTTCTTTGTCAGTGGGCAAACGTACAAAATCAGCAGGGGATCAAATACTTTTTTCCCTCACTGTAGGCCGGTGTTCAGCTTATCATTATTATTTCTCTAATGCCAAATCAGTGTGTCTTATTTGAAATGAAACTGTCCCTGTTTGCTAATAATACATTCAGAGATGTCATTAGGAATCTGAGCATGGTACTTTCAACCAAGACAGAGTAGGCCTACCGACTGGCTACTTTTCTTCCATTGCTTAACCCAACGAGAAGGTCACAAGTGTTTCCCCAAAAGCAGCCTGGGTTTATTAACATCTTCTATTGTACAGAAAGTGAATAGCTCAATCAATTGATAGTGACAGAATTAGATTACTTCCCAAGCAAAGTACATTATTTGTCTCCTAGGCTATAGAAGATTGTAGCTCAGTTTCTGAATGTCAATGAAACAAAACAATATACAGTGCATTCGGAAAGTATTCAGACCCCTTGACTTTTTCCACATTTTGTTACGTTACAGTCTTATTCCAAAATGTATTAAATAAATACAAAACTCTTCATCAATCTACACACAATACCCTATAATGACAAAGTGAAAACAGAAATGCCTTATTTACATAAGAATTCAGTCCCTTTGCTATGAGACTCGAAATTGAGCCCAGGTGCATCCTGTTTGCATCCTGTTTCCATTGATCATCCTTGAGAATATTTTACAACTTGATTGGAGTCCACCTGTGGTAAATTCAATTGATTAGACATTTTTTGGAAAGGCACACACCTACCTATATAAAGATCCCACAGTTAACAGTGCATGTCATAGCAAAAACCAAGCCATGAGGTCGAAATAATTTTCCGTAGAGCTCCGAGACAGAATTGTGTTGAGGAGCAGATCTGAGGAAGGTTACCAAAACATTTCTGCAGCATTGAAGGTGTCCAACAACCACAGGAGGCTGCTGAGGGGAGAATGGCTCATAATAATGGCTGGAACGGCACAAATGGAAAAGCAAACACATGGAAACCACGTGCTTGATGTATTTGATGCCATTCCACCTATTCCTCTCCAGTCATTAATACGAGCCAGTTCTCCCCAATTAAGGTACCACCAACCTCCTGTGCCAACAACACAGTGGCCTCCATCATTCTTAAATGGAAGAAGCTTGGAACCACCAAGACTCTTTCTAGAGCTGAGCAATCGTGGGAGAAGGGCCTTGGTCAGGAATGTGACCAAGAACCCGATGGTCACTCTGACAGAGCTCCAGAGTTCCTCTGTGGAGATGGAACAACCTTCCAGATGACAACAGCACTCCACCAATCAGGCCTTTATGGTAGAGTGGCCAGACAGAAACCACTCCACAGTAAAAGGCACATGACTGCCAGCTTGGAGTTTGCCAAAATGCACCTAAAGACTCTCAGACCATGAGAAACAAGATTCTCTGGTCTGATGAAATCAAAATCAAAATCTTTGGCCTGAATGCCAAGCGTCACGTCTGGAGGAAACCATCCCTCCGGTGAAGCATGGTGGTGCCAGCATCCTGCTGTGGGGATGTTTTTCAACGGCAGGGACTGGAAGACTAGTCAGGATTTAGGGAAAGATGAACGGAGCAAAGTATAGAGAGATCCTTGATGAAAACCTGCTCCAGAGCGCTCAGGACATAAGACTCAAGCGAAGGTTCCCCTTCCAACCGGAAAACAACTCAAAATACTTATGTAAATGTGATATTTCAGTTTTTTCTAACACATTTGCACAAAATTCTAAAAACCTGTTTTGACTTAGTCATTATTGAGTTTTGTGTGTAGATTGATGAGGAAAAACAACTATTTAATCAATTCTAGAATAAGGCTGTAACGTCACAAAATGTGGAAAAACTCAAGGGGTCTGAATACTTTCCGGATGCAATGTATCTCCCAATATGCATCGGAGTCGTCTTTCCCGGGTATTTCACAGCTTGGTTCTAGCATAAAGCATTGCAGACAAAAGCGCTGTTAAAGATCACTTTACATATTCGGAAACATTTAATTTTATTCAGTCTTAAGCTAACAAGGGATAGGCCTGTGCTTTTTGCACGTCTTTAATAAAATATAGGCCTTCACTGACACGAAGGTAGGTTATTTAAACAGTGCATGGAGGGTGGAGGAATTTACTTACAAATCTATGGATATTTTCTTCTGTCAAACAGATAGGCCTACCTATTATTTCATAAATAGGAAGAAATAGGCTCCAACACAAAGCCCTCTTGTTGTTAGTAAAGTCTAATTCAAATGAAGACGGTTTTGGGCTCCCGAGTGGCACAGCGGTCTAAGGCACTCAGTGCTTGAGGCGTCACTACAGACACCCTGATTCGATTCCAGGCTGTATCACAACCGGCCGTGATTGGGAGTTCCATAGGGCGGCGCACAATTGGCCCAGCATCGTCCAGGTTTGGCCAGTGTAGGCTGTCATTGTAAATAAGAATTTGATCTTAACTGACTTGCCTAGTTAAAAAGAAAGAAAAATAATTATGCCTACTCGAATTTGCCTACTTTCAGTAGCATGAGTGGTCTATTTCCGATTGATTGTTCCGCTGCTGCTTCAAGTTTC
This sequence comes from Brachymystax lenok tsinlingensis, assembly GCA_030435695.1. Taxonomy (NCBI): domain Eukaryota; kingdom Metazoa; phylum Chordata; class Actinopteri; order Salmoniformes; family Salmonidae; genus Brachymystax; species Brachymystax lenok. Next base: position 23,100,803 of record CM059790.1, on the reverse strand, counting down.
AGCACCACAATGTACATTACTCGAATATGGATTATTCTGAGGTCAATAACTCTGATAAATAAATCCTGGGAAAGAAACATTATTTTTAATCAAATCAATTATAGTAGTAGCAAGCTATCAAAGTTGACCTCTGGTCCTCCTTCTCATCTTCAGGCTATCCTTCGCAAACTGAACAGAACATAGACTATAGGCTAGTCCGCATGCACCATTTTTTGGACTAGGTCTAATAAAACAAATAATCGAAGGAAGCCTTTGACTCTCCTCCTGAATTGCCACCATAGGCCTACACAGCACAGCCATTGGTTAGACAGCACACAAAAACGTTTTGATCAGCAAGAGCAGAGCAGGCCAGGGCTCAGGGTTAGAATATCCATTGCAGTGTGTAATGCAGCTTAGATTTATTTACACCATCCCAACAGCTATCTTAGAAATATAACTTTGCTCTGTGCTTCTCAAAGAATGCACTTTGTAGCCTATAGGCTTTAGATTACACTAAGTAGTCTATAGGCACACTTGATATTGCACGCCCAACGGAGAATCTGAGATTAGGGGCGGCATCAGGCACATCGATATATAGCCTAATATGTAACTAATTCTAAAACACTGAGAAATATTGAAATTTCATGAATTACAAATTACATGACCCTCCCCTGTACTAGATTTAATAAATACTAACCCCTCCCCTTGACTGAAATTGAAAAAGCATGACCCTCCCCCATTTTCATCCAGGTAACCATTCTGCAAATTTCAATCCATCCCTAAAGACAAAGCTGGGAATAAGAGACGGCAGAGAGGAGAAGATGAGAGGAGAGAAATTAGAGGAAGAGGAGTGTGAAGGCAGAAGGGACAAAAGGAATAAGGAGAAGAGAAGGAGAAAGAGTAATTCCTTTCCTGCATTAGGAGGGGAAGGGGGGTTTCCCGTAAGAGCCTGTCCCATCCCGTCCTGCCAGCTTGCCAGCCAGCTCACATGTCTATGCATGCCTGGCTGGCATCAAGCAAACCACTGCTGACAGCCTACAATCCCTTTGCATTCCCAAACAGGCTGGAAAGAGACCCGCACTGCATCACGACCAAAAACAACAGAACCAGATATGGGACTCCAAACCTCCTATGACAAAGCAGAAACAGCAATGCCATACAGTGTACAAGACAAGCTGACAAACTGGCCCCTGGCAGTGGAGTTTTAACCTCATACAACCATCCGAACGTCTTGCAAACTTACATTGTGTTTTGCTACATGGATTGCGGTAATCAGTCTGGTAATTCGGAGGGTAGTTGAGGTGACCACCTATCTAAAACATTAGCATGGCAGCCAGGGTAGAAAATATTTCCTGTCTCACAAACTTGAGACATACAGAACAAATGAAAGAAACCCTCAACATGCCACAGCCAATGCTGGAGAACCCTGAGATTTCATATTTCTCTAGCTGTATTGATCTTTATATCACAGTAATTCCTTAAACAACTATAAACGAAGGCTAACAAGGCTCTTTTCTTTCTGACAGACAATTCTGACAAAATTGAGCAAGTCTCCTATGAGTAGGCTTCATGGTACTCCGTGACCTCCCCTCAAATTGAACCGCTGAATCTTAAGCAACCTTATTTAGACGGTCTCCCATCGGACCTGAAGGGCCATGTCGAACGTATTTAACGTCTGCTTTGCATTCACGTGGAGTCTTGCTTTTACATCCCATTTCCATTTTACATCCCATTTCCAGTATGCTGCCCTTGCGACAACTACAGTACAGACAGAAGGTAAGAGGTTTGTTTTCTTGTTACATAACAATGCTAAAAGAACACTGAAAAAAAGGTGGCTCAAACATTTTAACTGAGCGATTTGACATTCGATAGGCCAGCTGAAAAGTCAAAATTGGCTATACTATGATTTTTTTAATTTACAGTGAGGGAAAAAAGTATTTGATCCCCTGCTGATTTTGTACGTTTGCCCACTGACAAAGAAATGATCAGTCTATAATTTTAATGGTAGGTTTATTTGAACAGTGAGAGACAGAATAACAACAAAAAAAATCCAGAAAAACGCATGTGAAAAATGTTATAAATTGATTTGCATTTTAATGAGGGAAATAAGTATTTGACCCCCTCTGCAAAACATGACTTACTACTTGGTGGCAAAAGCCTTGTTGGCAATCACAGAAGTCAGACGTTTCTTGTAGTTGGCCACCAGGTTTGCACACATCTCAGGAGGGATTTTGTCCCACTCCTCTTTGCAGATCTTCTCCAAGTCAATGTTTTGAGGCTGACGTTTGGCAACTCGAACCTTCAGCTCCCTCCACAGATTTTCTATGGGATTAAGGTCTGGAGACATTTCTTGAGCCACTCCTTTGTTGCCTTGGCCGTGTGTTTTGGGTCATTGTCATGCTGGAATACCCATCCACGACCCATTTTCAATGCCCTGGCTTAGGGAAGGAGGTTCTCACCCAAGATTTGACGGAACATGGCCCCGTCCATCGTCCCTTTGATCCGGTGAAGTTGTCCTGTCCCCTTAGCAGAAAAACACCCCCAAAGCATAATGTTTCCACCTCCATGTTTGACGGTGGGGATGGTGTTCTTGGGCAGCATTCCTCCTCCTCCAAACACGGCGAGTTGAGTTGATGCCAAAGAGCTCCATTTTGGTCTCAGACGGGCATGTAAATGTGCTTTCTTGAGCAGAGGGACCTTGCGGGCGCTGCAGGATTTCACTCCTTCACGGCGTAGTGTGTTACCAATTGTTTTCTTGGTGACTATGGTCCCAGCTGCCTTGAGATCATTGACAAGATCCTCCCGTGTAGTTCTGGGCTGATTCCTCACCGTTCTCATGATCATTGCAACTCCACGAGGTGAGATCTTGGATGGAGCCCCAGGCCGAGGGAGATTGACAGTTCTTTTGTGTTTCTTCTATTTGCGAATAATCGCACCAACTGTTGTCACCTTCTCACCAAGCTGCTTGTCGATGGTCTTGTAGCCCATTTCAGCCTTGTGTAGGTCTACAATCTTGTCCCCGACATCCTTGGAGAGCTCTTTGGTCTTGGCCATGGTGGAGAGTTTGGAATCTGATTGATTGATTGCTTCTGTGGACAGGTGTCTTTTATACAGGTAACAAACTGAGATTAGGAGCACTCCCTTTAAGAGTGTGCTCCTAATCTCAGCTCGTTACCTGTATAAAAGACACCTGGGAGCCAGAAATCTTTCTGATTGAGAGGGGGTCAAATACGTATTTCCCTCATTAAAATGCAAATCAATTTATAACATTTTTCACATGCGTTTTTATGGATTTTTTGTTGTTATTATTCTGTCTCTCACTGTTCAAATAAACCTACCATTAAATTTATAGACTGATCATTTATTTATCAGTGGGCAAACATACAAAATCAGCAGGGGATCAAATACTTTTTTCCCTCACTGTAAGGTTAGGGTTAGGCATTAGGGTTAGCAGTGTGGTTACGGTTAGGTTTCAAATCAGATTTTAAGACTTTCTGGTTGTGCTAGCTAATGTCCACTCTTCAGAGCTGCCTCCAGAACAAGATTCATGATGAAAAACACCAACCTGCCAAAATTATCTAAAAAAAATCTAATACTTTTAGTCCCTTTGTGAAATAAATGACACATATTGAGTGACCAACAAAAACAGAAAATCACACAACCTAATCAAATTGCATAGTGCATAGTCATCATGCTTTTAGACTGGTGCCTGCCACATCTGGCTTCCCAGTGAGATACAATTGAAGTCGGAAGTTTACATACACCTTAGCCAAATATATTTAAACTCAGTTTTTCACAATTCCTGACATTTAATCCTAGTAAAAAGTCCCTGCCTTAAGTCAGTTAGGATCGCCACTTTATTTTAAGAATGTGAAATGTCAGAATAATAGTAGAGAATGATTTATTTCAGCTTTTATTTCTTTCATCACTATCCCAGTGGGTCAGAAGTTTACATACAATCAATTAGTATTTGGTAGCATTGCCTTTAAATTGTTTAACTTGGGTCAAACATTTTGGGTAGCCTTCCACAAGTTTCCCACAATAAGTTGGGTGATTTTTGGCCCATTCCTCCTGACAGAGAAGGTGTAACTGAGTCAGGTTTGTAGGCCTCCTTGCTCACATACGCTTTTTCAGTTCTTCCAAACATAACGATGGTCATTATGGCCAAACAGTTCTATTTTTGTTTCACCAGACCAGAGGACATTTCAACAAAAAGTACAATCTTTGTCCCCATGTGCAGTTGCAAACCGTAGTCTGGCTTTTTTATGGCGGTTTTGGAGCAGTGGCTTCTTCCTTGCTGAGCGGCCTTTCAGGTTATGTCGATATAGGACTCATTTTACTGTGAATATAGATACTTTTGTACCTGTTTCCTCCAGCATCTTCACAAGGTCCTTTGCTGTTGTTCAGGGATTGATTTGCACATTTCGCACCAAAGTACGTTTATCTCTAGGAGACAGAACGCGTCTCCTTCCTGTGCGGTATGACGGCTGCATGGTCCCATGGTGTTTATACTTGCGTACCATTGTTTGTACAGATGAATGTGGTACCTTCAGGCGTTTGGAAATAGCTCCCAATGATGAACCAGACTTGTGGATGTCTTGGCTGATTTTCCCATTATGTCAACCAAAGATGTCAAGCAAATGTAGGCCTTGAAATACATCCACAGGTACACCTCCAATTGACTCAAATTATGTCAATTAGCCTATCAGAAGCTTCTAAAGCCATGACATAATTTTCTGGAATTTTCAAGATGTTTAAAGGCACAGTCAACTTAGTGTTTGTAAACGTCTGACCCACTGGAATTGTGATTCAGTGAATTATAAGTGAAATAATCTGTCTGTAAACAATTGTTGGAAACATTTGATACTTGTGTCGTGCACAAAGTAGATGTCCTATCCGACTTGCCAAAACTATAGTTTGTTAACAAGAAATTTGTGGAGTGGTTGAAAAACGAGTTTTAACGACTCCAACCTAAGTGTATGTAAACTTCCGACTTCAACTGTAGATAAGTCAAGTAGAACATGTAGTTCCGTCTACACTCTTTAGTAAGCCCAGACAGACAGACAGGACTGTGTGTGCAGAACTGAAAAGCACCCGCCCCCCCCCTCCCTTCTCTTATTAATGAAGATCTGATATGCACAGGAGGAACAGAGAGAGCCGTCCATTCTATGCATCCAAATCGTCAGATTGTGTGCTCAAGCATCCATTACAGATGAGCTCAGCCTTGATTAATCCAATCCCCCTCATGAGCAGGACCAAAGATGAGATATCAACTCAAAATGAGCCTAAGATTCCCATTAGCCTAAACTCTAATCTCCCAGCCCTCATCCTTGCCTTTTCAGCAGAGCAACTTATCAAAGGCTCCCTCCTCGAATTATAATACATCGCAGCCCGCTCCAGCAGTAATTCAAAGTTATAAGTAATAAGAAGTATATTAAGGCCTCATCCTCACTATTAAGCATTCTAAGTAAGTGCCTAATGTTATTCAGCTTTCAAATTACAAGTCCGCCACCCAAAGTGGAAGTCTCTGCTAAAACAAATTATGCAAAATTATAAATCAATTAAATCAAATGTAAGCAACAAGACACAAGACAATAGTCCTTTGCACAGCCACATGAAAAAGGGTTGGTAAAATATTCCCACTGGTTCAGCTATGAATGACTACAAGTCAGGTGTTGAGCAATGCATCTTCTCAGGGAACAATTAACCCCCAGGAGAAAAATAATAAAATAGACAAGATGTGAAATCGTAAAAAAATGTATAGAACGGGGAAATAAGAGATGTTGTCCATGGGAACTCTGTGCCCTCTGTGTCTCTCTAGCGTTAGATGTGATCTTGTCACTCAGGGAGGACGTGCATATGGTGAAAACCACTTAATAGAGGCCCCATCCTGACCCTCCAACTCAGTCGTCACGGCAACAGAGCGACCGGTAAATCGCTGTGGCAATTGCCCCAGGACGTGCTGTGCATGGGAATGCAGGGGTCTGCTGTGGCTGCCACCATCTGTGGAGGGCTGGCTCCATGGAGAGGCTTGCGCACAAACACACACACACACACACACACACACAGCAGACCCAGAAAGCAGTGGCTGAGAGCAGACTAGAAGCAGAGACGTCATGCCCATAGGGGGCACGTGCCCCCTAAGAGTTATACATTTTAATTATTTTTGAATTTTTCAGATGTTAAATGAATTACTAAACTTCATGTTTAAGCCCAAGATTTATCATAAATATTTATAAAAAGCTCTGTCAGCTGTATTACGCGGAGGGGGCACTGACTGGACCAGGCAAAGAATACCCTTCCCCATTCTCCCTAGTAAGTGGTTCATTCCCAGGTGCACCATGGAGCTAAGATATGCTAGGCAGGACACTAGATACTCTAACACGTCCACCTCCAAAATCCGAGGACATGATTGTGCTTCCATTGTGGGTGTGGTAGCGAAGCAACCTTTATATGCATGCAATTAACATATATTAATATTCATTACCATTTCTCCCGCCAGTGGAAGAAATGCTCTGGTGCGCTGCATGAAACAGAGGTGTGCGTCACCCACACTGCAGCGAAAGAGCGGCAGAGGCTGCTGAACTAACGTCAAAAGTCTGACGAGGCGCACTGCGTGGTTTCAGACGGAACTCTATCCCCACTCTTCCAAAGAGAAAGTAAAATTTCTTAGCACCATCGGTGTAGTGATGGTGCGGTGTTTGAACTAGGGCTAACCCATCCTGGATAAGCTTGGCCTGCTGGCCCTGACGTGTTGAACAAGTCCTCCAGAACCCCAAAGACTGTCTAACCACTTTTTGGCTTGGACATAAAAATACATACTTGAACTTTGACGGTCTAGGTAACCATTTGATTCATTTCAAGGTCATATTGCTAAAAACAGTTATTCACCTTTACAATCCTTCTTTTCAATCTACAGTAATACATTTCCTTCCAGGATACACCATTTAATTTAGCCTTTACCCTGCATTGCATTCTTTTATTTAGAATAATATGTGTACTAGTCCTTGAGACATTTCTGGAATACTCCAGGTTCTTAAAGGTCATATTTTATTAGCTATATAACTCTGTGGGCAACAAAAGGCCTTTATTTGTGTATTGTTTAAATGAGGAACATGCAATAGTAACTAAACTTGGCCTTGTATGTACTTTTTTTTAGGTAGCCTATGCCAACCTAACCGGAATGAATATCCCTCCCAAGTAGATAATTAAATCCTTCACCCATAATTCAGAAACCACATTCACAAATTCACTAACACCTTCCTTTTCTGGTGAACAGCTATATGTTCTTGATCAGTATATGTTGCAACTGCAGCAAGCCCAGATTCCACATGCAGCTTCCCAATAACTTGACAAGGGTTTTACCAGCTCTCCAATATGACAGCATACCTACAATCGTAGCTCCATGGTAATCAAATCACATAACCAATTGGGAGCCCTTAAGATCAAAGTAGAGTCTACATCATTGATCCATGACTACCCTCTGGGCACAGACGCCAATTCAATGTCTACTCCACGTTAGTTCAATGTGGTTTCATTGAAGTTATGTGGAAACAATGTTGATTCAACCAGTGTGTGCCCAGTGGGTATTTCCCCCACAAAACCAAATACCAGTGCTTCACTTTGCTCACATCCTACCATGATGTCTCTCTTTGGATCTGTTTAAAACTCAGCAGAGAGGAAAGCTGATATGGCGATATTAGCTGGGGCAGAGCACCTCCATGTTAACACCTGGTTGTTCTCAGATTTTGTCACTAGATGAGTGTGAACGAATGAGGCAAAGGTCATCCGCTTTCATCCAATTACACCCTACTCCTGTACTGGCAGAAAGATCCTTATTCCATGTGGCTGCCTTTCATGTTCCTCTCTCTCATATTGTGGGATGGGAGGATGAAGGCAATCTGCATACTCTGCAAAAACGAGAGAAGAGAGGTGAAAAAAAATACGTTGCCCTTCCCTTGGGTTTATGGCGGCCTTTTGTTCTCCCACCCAATGGATCTATATCTCAGCCCTGCTTTGAGACGGAGGAGCATGACATGGTTTAAAGTCTAAACCTGCAGATCAACATGCAACCCGCTAACCTTGGTACTGTGCTGATGTCAGCCCTCCCTTGGCCCCTCAGCTCTTGAGAAAAGAGACCTGTTCCTTTACAGCTGTGAAATCTGTCATACACATGTATGCTGGCACATAAAAAAATAAAAATGTAACCTTTATTTAACTAGGCAAGTCAGTTAAGACCAAACCCGGACGACGCTGGGCCAATTGTGCGCCGCCCTATGGGACTACCAATCACGGCCGGTTGTGATACAGCCTGGAATCAAACCAGGATGTCTGTAGTGACGCCTCAAGCACTGAGATGCAGTGCCTTAGACCGCTGCGCAACTTGGAAGCAAATTGATGTCTACATGTGTTTTTTATACTATGTGGACATCAGAGTCACTGGCATGGTAGGGCTGTCAAAACATGAAGCCTGCCAAAGAAAAAGTCTAAAATATACACCTTAATAGTGTGCTACAATATTCTCAGAAAGTAATATTCAGATTTGCTTTGAACCCCTTGGTCCTACATGTCTTCAAGGCCCAAGCAGAGAAGTGCTTGCGCCTTGAAAACATGTAGGCCTGTCACACAGATCTGTTTTGGATTGTAAGGAATTTCCATGGAATACACCCTTCCCCAAGTCCTTGAGATGTCAGAGAGCACACAGTTGACTTGAGTTTATTAGAGTTTATTTTTACAGGGACAGTGCACATTAATCAACATCTCAGTAAAAGTGCCGGGTTTAGCCAACCGGCTAATTTTTAAACGCAGTCCCTGGGCAGTCAGTGTAGTAAGTTAGGAAAATATAACAGAAGTCCCATTAGAAGCAAAATCCACAATTTATTCTAAAACAGTTATTAATATGTACAATGTACACTTGGACCAACCTTAAAGGGACATTTCCTATTCATCTGACAGAGCATATGACTCAGTGCTTTTCCTTTACAGTAAACTGCTCAGAGTCAAAAAAAAATCTGTCACATCTCATTAAAAGTCTGCTTATTCAGGTTTGTTGGGGTCAATTAATTATAGCAGTCATGCCATTAGTTTCACATAAACTACTTGTAAAGTATACACAATCATTCTCACGATTGCTTCATTAGTTGACTAAAGTGTCTGATTTTTTTTTAAAGTTAAAACCATCAGGCAAGTGAGTCCCATCAATAAGCAAATTAATTACATCAATTAGTGGAGCCGACATGTGAAAAACGATGACAAAGAGAGACAATCTCTTGAGAATGGCTCAAGGCTCACAATCAATTTAGTTTAAGCAATGTAGTGTAGCCTAATGTGTCCAGACCGGCTGAATCCACAAAGTCACCGACCTCGGAGTTAAAGAGTATTTGCTAACTCTCACACAGGAAATAAAGACAGGCGTAGCACTTATTAGCTCATAATAGGGTTTTCAACTAAATAAGCCTGAGCTGCAGCGTAATCAAATCCACTGCAGGCTTGATGATAATCAAACACAAAAGTGGTGTTCAGCCATCCGTGTGAATCTTTCACCAACAATTACCTTCAACTTCTCTGACTGACATCAAAACCATAAACAACATTTAGATATTTGATAAATATTTGTTAAATCAAACAACTGATTGCATCAACATCTACGTACATCTACCTACATTGTTCCACCACCTTAAAAAAACATCCAGCTTCTTGGGTTCAGATGGTAGTGTGGAAGGGACATGAAAGGCTACTCTGATGTGTAACCGATAAGCCCTTAGGAGATCCACTTCATGGGCTGCGGATGGAGATGAAAATGCTGTGTGCTAAGCCTCCCACTGACATGGTTTAAAGGGCTCAGCTCAGGACGCCCAGTTCCAGCTCTATGTCCAGGCTAGGACGACTCCGTCATTAAAGAGGAGACCTGGACCAGGACACACAGGCCTGGGGGACTCACACTTTCACTCAAACAATCCAGCAGGTGAATTTAACAAAGGGAGAAGCGTTTGGTGTCATTTGACTTAACCCAATCCACTGGTATTTGCACTGAGCTCAGTGTGTAGATGAAATGGTGTGTTTGGACTAATTGGTTAGCTGGGGATCAATGTATATGCTAACTGGTGGGATGCAACAGCCTGCAGCCCACAGAGATAAACAGTACAATAACTCTCCTATTGTTGGAGCAATGGGAAAGACCACATATGGTTTCCATACTGGGAGACAGTACGGATCATCTCCATGACTCCCTCTAATTGCTGTTTTCTCAGTAGTCGCTTCGCTTGCCAGGATTATAGAGAAAACACACTTCTTGGAGTGAGACCGTCTAAGTAGAGACACAATGAAGAAGAAGTTTGTTTTTGTTTGGTTTGTTAAATATCCTTTACAACTTTGGCAACGGGTCAAACAACACAGTGTGTGGGGGGTATAGGCCTACAACATAATGGGCAGGAGTTAAAGTGAAATATATGAGCAGGCAAAACATAGCGGAATTGAGAAACCATGAAAAGCGCCAAATTACAAATGAGGAGGAATCCCATCTCCTAATCCCTGGCATTCCACACTTCAGTCCATAGATCTGGTTAAGAATGTCTTTATTCAGAACAAAGACTCTCTAGAAATCAGCAAGGCTCCACCCACAAGCTAAACTACTGGATAATTGCTTGTCTAACAGGAGGTTGAGAGCAAGAACACAACAGTTCTTCTAACACAGTAATACTAATCTATTGGTTTAAGCAGAAAGGGATGGAGGAACTACAAATGCTGTAGTCGTACTAATTGCTCTCTAGAATAGTGGCTGATAAAACCGTGTGGACTGTCTGCCACCACAAAAAGGGCTGGTTTGAGTAACACTATAAAACCTAATTATGCCTCACAAAGCAGCCCGCTCCATTTGGAATAAAAAAGAGAACCCAGAGCATTAATGGCAGTGCCATTAACAATTTGTCTCTACCGCAGCTAATTAGACAGGTGATATTTAAAAAAACGGTTCTAAATTTAAACAGGGGGCCCCATATATTCTCTAAAGCTCAATACCCACCGCTAATAACATCAATAACACCCACCCCCAGCATCAAAGGGCAACTCATTGCTGAACACAGAGGGAGAACATTTCAGGGATTTTGTGATGACAATAAACCCCTGAACTTAAACGAGCAGTAAGGTTAGACAACGGCCAGCTCTCCTGAGACTCCAGAGTGGAGAATTATTTCACTGAGATTCAGGTGCAGAACAGCAGGGTGAACACACGGCCCAGGGATATCCATTTACAGTGATAAAACAGGGGATTGGGCTGGATTGGGCCCAGTTTTTTTATAAAGCCGCATAGATCTGGCATGGGATTATGACTGGGTACTGGGTATGATATGTTCTACTCTGGGAACCTTCGCTTTGCTGTTGTTCACCATCATCAGCGTTTGGTAGAGAACAGAAAAGCTACTTCAAAAACATTTGTTTAAAACATACAAAATTACAAGATAATGATCAGTAGACAAACAATATAAATATTCAGGAGAACATACAAATTGGCCTGTTGAAAGCACCTCCTCTTGTGTTCTCTCTGCAGATATGGATGATGACTAAATGTAAAGTGCATCAGTCACCATGGTATTACAGTAATCAAACCAATAACAAAACAGCCACTGAAGGTGAGAGGAGAGCTCTCCATAGTGTCACTTAATCAATAATGCGCAAATACCAATAAAGCCTCTCGCCAGCAATCCACCCTGCTTAGCAAATAATAAAACCCAAACCCTGCAGTACTGGTAAAGGCCAACAAATTAGACAAAAAGCATTCTAAAAAGTACTCTTTATACCAATCAAAATATCCCAATAAATGTTGGAATATTTGGTAAACACAGTACAATCAGAGGCTGTCATCAGTTACATTATAAAGCAGTGGTGTATTCATTAGACCGATTCTGTTTCGTCTGTTGCAAAACATTTTGCAAGGTAAACCGTCAACTTTAGGAACCAAACGAAACAAAACAAACGGGGAGGGGCCTACATGAATTTGTCCAATAGAAACTCTAGTTTTGTTGCAAAACGGTTTCCATTTGGAGAATCCGTCTAATGAATACACCCCAGGACTGCTCCTCACTAGCGCTCTCACCTCACTTACCTTCAATCTAGCCCTCTACTTGGCACTGATTCTGGTAGCCAGATTTGTTTCCTCCAACTCCTCCAGATTGTTTTCACCTAATTTATTGCAGAGGGAACAATGGGTTGCTTCAGCTTCTGACAATAAAGCATGTGCTGATGCAATTGTTCTATGTAGGCGCCTGTGATGATGAATGTGCATGTGAACTCCTCAAATCGGACATTTCTCTCCGTTTCTCCCCCACATGAACGGACTAGTTGTTCGCTTTACACATTGCTTACTAACTAACCTATTCTAACGCTGGTCCCATCAAACATTTTGCTTTGCATTATAAAATAACACATGCCAGAGACTGGTAATTGTATCATTTATACAAATGTTTAGATTGTAAATCTGTTGTTTGGTATCGCCAACCTTTTTGTGGCTACTCAGTGAACTGGCTCCGATGTGAATGCGCGCGGGTGAAGTACCCGGATTTAGCCACAGGTTCTTGCCTATTTTTTACATTTATTTATACCATTTAGGTTCGTGTTTACATTTTACTGGACAACATGCAACGATTTTACTGAGTTAAACTTCATATAAGGAAATCAGTCAATTGAAATAAATAAATTAGGCCCTAATCTATGGATTTCACATGACTGGGAAGGAGCACAGCCATGGGTGATCCTGGGGAGCCCACCCACTGGGGAGCCAGGCCCAGCCAATCAGAATGAGTATTTCCCCACAAAAGGGCTTTATTACAGACAGAAACACTCCTCAATTTCACCAGCTGTCCGGGTGGCTGGTCTCAGACTATCCCTCAGGCACAGAAGCCAGATGTGGAGGTCCTGGGCTGGTGTGAGGCAGTTGGACGTAATGACAAATTCTCTAAAACGACGTTGGAGGCAGTTTATGGAAGAGAAATGAACATAAAATTATCTGGCAACAGCTCTGGTGGACATTCCTGCAGTCAGCATGCCAATTGCACACTCCATCAAAATGTGAGACATCTGTGGCATTGTGTTTTGTGACAAAACTGAACATTTTAGAGTGGCCTTTTATTGTCCCCAGCACAAGTTGCACCTGTGTAATGATCATGCTGTTTAACCAGCTTCTTGATATGCCACACCTGTTAGGTGGATGGATTATATTGGCAAAGGAAAAATGCTCAAATGCTCACTAACAAGGATTTAAACAAATGTGTGCCCAATAATTGAGAGAAATAAAATTTTTGTGCTTTTGGAAAATTTCTGGGATATTTCATTTTAGCTCATGAAACATGTGACCAACACTTTACATGTTGCGTTTATATTTTTGTTCAGTATTATTAGAAACGTTAATACTTATGCAAATTATCTCTTGTATTGCCTTAAACCAAACTTTTAACCAAGTTTAATTTGTCAGCTTTTCTCTTCACATTTTCTCAAGTTATTTTGGCCATTTTGTAGCCTTCATTTTTGTAAAAATAACTCTGGATACAGTTTTCTCCGCAACCAACACTGTAAATAAATACCACCTACATCAAAATAAATATCTGGATCTGGAGACTTTGCACCCCACTTTCTCTGCTCAATTCCAATTTCCCCTCCCTCATCTGGGTCCATGTGTGTTGGTGAGGGTAATGCAGGACTAGCCTTGTACAAACCAACCTGATGTTCATGAGAACAGAATGGTTTATAGCGAGGCTACTGCAGGACAAATTCTTCTTTACTTTCACAGTATTATTCAGCACAAAGGGCATATAGGGCATTTAATGTGCATATAATAATAGGGCATATAATGTGTGAACATGCTATGAGTACAGAGGCTTAGACACAAAGGCAAATATCACGCCCTTTACTTAACCACACAAGATACAGGGGTGATATCGTAGTAGGAATGTGGGAAAAATATACAGTACCAGTGAAAAGTTCGGACACACCTACTGATTCCAGGGTTTTTCTTTTTTTTTTACTATTTTATACATTGTAGAATAATAGTGAAGACATCAAAATTATGAAATAACACATGGAATCATTTAGTAAGTGTTTTAGATTCTTCAAAGTAAACACCCTTTGCCTTGATGACAACTTTGCACACTCTTGGCATTCTCTCAACCAGCTTCACCTGGAATGTTTTTCCAACATATGCTGAGCACTTGTTGACTGCTTTTCCTTCACTCTGCAGTCCAACTCATCCCAAACCATCTCAATTGGGTTGAGATCGGATGATTCAGGAGGCCGGGTCATCTGATGAAGCACTCTCCTTCTTGGTCAAATAGGCCTGACACAGCCTGGAGGTGTGTTGGGTCATTGTCCTGTTGAAAAACAAATGATAGTCCCACTAAGCTCAAACCAGATGGGATGGCGTATCGCTGAAGAATGCTGTGATAGCCATGCTGGTTAAGTGTGCCTTGAATTCTAAATAAATCACCAACAGTGTCACCAGCAAAGCACCCCCACACCATCACATCTCCTCCTCCATGCTTCACCGTGGGAACCATACATGCAGAGATCGTCCGTTCACCTACTCTGCGTCTCACAAAAACACGGCCGTTGGAACCAAAAATCTCAGATTTGGACTCATAAGACCAAAGGACAGATTTCCACCGGTCTAATGTCCATTGCTCATTTCTTGGCCCAAGCAAGTCTCTTCTTCTTATTGATGTTCTTTAGTAGTGGTTTCTTTGCAGCAATTCGACCATGAAGGTGTGATTCACGCAGTCTCCTCTGAACAGTTGATGTTGAGATGTGTCTGTTACTTGTACTCTGTGAATCATTTATTTGGGCTGCAATCTGAGCTGTAGTTAACTCTAATGAACTTATCCTCTGCAGTAGAAGTAACTGGGTCTTCCTTTCCTGTGGCGGTCCTCATGAGAGCCAGTTTCATCATAGAGCTTGATGGTGTTTGTGACTGCACTTGAAGAAACTTTCACATTTCTTGAAATGTTCCACATTGACTGACCTTCATATCTTAAAGTAATGATGGACTGTCATTTCTCTTTGCTTATTTGAGCTGTTCTTGCCATAATATGGACTTGGTCTATTACCAAATAAGGCTATCGTTTGTATACCACCCTTACCATGTCACAACACAACTGATTGGCTCAAACACTTTAAGAAGGAAAGAAATTCCACAAATTAACTTTTAACAAGGCACACCTGTTAATTGAAATGCATTCCAGGTGATTGCCTAACGAAGCTGGTTGAGAGAATGGCAAGAGTGTGCAAAGCTGTCATCAAGGCAAAGGGTGGCTACTTTGAAGAATCTCAGATCTCAAATATTTTTTTTTTGTTTAACACTTCACTTACTACATGATTCCATATGTGTTATTTCATAGTTCTACAATGTATAAAATAGTACACATTTTTGCATGTAGGGGCACCCTTTATCCTTCACAAAAAAAATACAATCAAGCTTGAATTAGAGCAATTCCTTTAAAATAACTCTATACAGTACATGGGTGAATAGGTGTAATCGTTCTACTTTAAAGCATATGATGACCTGATCACCAAAAACCCTCACAGATATAGAACATTGTAAGGGCTCTTTTCCACAGATGCGCCAATGGATAACACATTGAGGGTGACATTCCGTACAGAGAAATAGTCCCATCAGGACGCGTGGTAATGAAGGGCAATGAGGTCTGAGGATCCTCATTACCCACACCTAGGCACAGTCCAACTAAGAATGGCAGGACAGGAGGAGGCATAGATAAGCCCAGTGAAAGGAACAAATGGCTCCCAGAATAGAATAGCACCAGAGGAGAGAGGGTGTTCAGTCAGCCTGTACAGTATGTCAAATATCTTAAATTCTCCATTGTTTGGGGCTATGGCTGGCATGTCAGACAGTTTACCCTGGTCTCTGAGTCTGGGTTTCTCTATAGAGAGCGCCTGACAAACTGAGGTAATTAATAACTGTCACCTCTCTATCTCGGGAACCTTTGTCACGTTAACAAAAAAACCTACTAATTGACTCTTGACTGAGATTATCGCCAGAGATCAGCTAATTATTTTTTAATATATTCATATTCCAAAGTCATTAAAAGTGTCTCGACCTAGCAACAAGGACCTAGCGACTGGGATTGAGCATCACGACACCCTTAATTACAGGCACCTAGTCTGGACTACCTGGAAACCCATGAAGCAAAATGCAACCTGGTTTCAAATAGAACAGTGTGAACTAAGAGACAGTATATCACACAGAATAAATAATTTGTTTGTACTAGAAACATAAACAATGGTATGAGTACTACTAAAAAGGGTTCAGTCTTTATAATTAAAGCTGACATTTGGTTCTCAATGTCCGTTATAGCTTATTGATTCTGTGTTCTTTTTATGAACACACAGTAGCTAGTATGTAGCACAAGGCCATGTACTGTAGCTTTACCCTCGCTGACAGCATCATGTTTTAAGATTACCCGAAAAATGAAGTTAGCATGGGGAAAGATTACCACAGGCATGCTAATGACGTCAGATTAGCATAAAAAAAGAGATCATTCCTGCTCAGAAAGTCTAACTTCTGATTCAATTAATATCCCCTCCATTGGTTTATTTTATGGATTTTAATTCCATACAAACAGGCAGGGTAGGGCTTAATAACGTGGCCTCCTACAACCTTGAATTCAATTATGCTCCTTTCATCACACAAATACAGTTTTTGCGAATCCACCGCTGTTGCAAACGCTGCTGCTGCTTCCACCAGGCTATCAAAAACAATATGATGAAGCCTCCCTCAGTTTGAAGCCCCTTCTGGGGATGTTTTTAATTTTCTATACAGAATTGAAATCTCCGAAGGTGAAAATCTCCTCAACTGATAAATCTCTGTGGCAATAAAAAAAAATGCATTTGAACATGTCTCTCAAAGCGTATCAAAAGCCATCCACAAAGAAATATCTAAATAGGAAAAAAAGAGGACTATAGAAGCCAGGCATGCATGTTGTGAATAAAGCTGAGGCTCCCATTCTCCCACCCCTCCCGACCCTCAGACTCAGAGCCAGGCTGGAGCAAACTAAATATGAAGCAGGAATATAATAGATAATTTGGCCAGTAAATGGCAGGTATTATGGGAGCCATCTCCACTCAGAGGCATATGATTTACCTTAGACACTAAGGTAATAGCTTTGCAAATTCCCTCTGCCATTTGACAACGGCTCGCCGTACTGAAATGTGGGGGAAAAGGTCATAAGTCAACGACAATCCATCACAACATCAATCTCTTTTTATTCTCCTCCCAAGTCTTAAATACCAAACATTGGCGGAAATTGCTGTTTCGCTTCCCCTCCCCAGAAGCTCCAATCTGGCAGGTCAGGCTGCAGGGCCTGATGCTGGGCCCGATGTGTCAGACGCCGCCCCTGAGTTCACACATTTCTTCAAGCTTGTTTTCTCTCAACAAAAGGGAAGTGCTTTCCCTGATGGTCTCCTGTGTGTGTCTCCGACCCAGCGGAGGGAAGGGAAGGAGAAGGGAAAGGAAGGGGCTGTCAGAGGGGACTTCTGGCAGACTCAGCCTGCCCCTAGAGGCTGCTGCTTTGCCATTGTATGGTTTTGTGGGATATCAATGCAGAATACAGTTCTGAAAACTTAATCTGCTAAATCTAAGCCTCATGGAGTCCCAATACAATCTACTGTACTGACTGTATAGATGACAACTGCAAAGCTTGGTGCCCTTCTGTGATTTACGATTCATCTATGCTATGTTACACACGCAGCGTTTCTTATCAATCAATTACACACATTAATCATTATAGCTAGGTTCTAAGGGCTCAGACACACCAATAGAGTTTGCTGGCTGAGAGTATTTAGCACCTTTGAACGGAATTTGCTGACTGATGTCAGTCAGACGTCTACAGCGGGTGGTCCCTAAAACAGCTCGCTGAACAATCGGCAGAGGAACGCTAGATCCACATTTGGTGTGATGTGTACAAGGCTTAAAGGAAAACTCTACCCCAAAACTATCTTTTGGTAGTCCATTGTTGACATTGTCAAAAAAAAATTGCTTGTCTGCAATCAAGATTTCAAGATATGTAACTTTCAAAATACAGAATTTGCATCCATATGATCCATTTTGCATCAGATGATGCTGCGTTTTGTATCATACTGGGAGGATTTCTGTATTTTCAAAGTTACATGTCTTGAAAACTTGATTGCTGACAAGCAAAGCATTTTGGGACTATGTCAACAATGAACTAATTAAACAAATACCAAAAGAGAGTTTTTGGGTGGAATTTTCCTTTAACTTGACCATTAGACGCCTGAACCAACCCTTGGACAGTTAGTGCTCTGTCTCTGCTTTAAGAGGGACCCTCACAGCAGGTGGGCTTCTTTGCTAAACAGTAGG
The DNA here is from genome assembly GCA_030435695.1 of Brachymystax lenok tsinlingensis. Lineage (NCBI taxonomy): Eukaryota > Metazoa > Chordata > Actinopteri > Salmoniformes > Salmonidae > Brachymystax > Brachymystax lenok. The sequence goes on along the minus strand of CM059790.1, from coordinate 23,082,448 downwards.
CATGTCCCAGAGCTGAGGGGGGCAATTGCCTGTCTCCTCTCACCTCTCCTGCTGGGCTGGCAGCCTGTCTGTCTGCCTGTCTGTCCTTCAAAAGGTCCCTGCTCCCATTCATCACCAGCTCCTCTTCTCCCCTGGGATAATTAAAGAGACCACAGTGATTGCTCGGCCCTCCTTTTATTGTGTCAAAAACATATTTCCTCTAAACGCTTGAAGATGGCGCCGAGGAACATGGCTGACGTTTTACATTCTCCCAACCAATTGTGTTATTTTGGTCGTTTTTTTGCTTTTTGTGTAACTTATTGTGTACATAATGTCTCTTATGACCGAAAATAACTTCTGGATATCAGAACAGTGATTACTCACCGCAGACTGGAAAAAACTTTTTCCTTTAACAAGTCCGACGAGAAGGATATCCTGCTTTCACTGGAACAGGCCCAGATCCACGCCTTTTGCGTGAAGAAAAGATGCAGGAAAAGGGGCCTCAGATCGGGCAGCCTTCTGAGAATCTGTAGGCCATCGAGTAAACTCACACTGCCATCCGTTCTTCTTGCTAATGTGCAATCATTGGAAAATAAAATTGATGACCTACGATTAAGATTATCCTACCAACGGGACATCAAAAACTGTAACATCTTATGTTTCACCGAGACGTGGCTGAACGACAATATAGAGCTAGCGGGATTTTCCATGCACTGGCAGAACAGAGACGCTACCTCTGGTAAGACAAGGGGTGGGGGCGTGTGTCTATTTGTCAATAACAGCTGGTGCGCGATGTCTAACATAAAAGAAGTCTCGAGGTATTGCTCGCCTGAGGTAGAATACCTTACGATACGCTGTAGACCACACTATCTACAAAGAGAGTTCTCATCTATATTATTCGTAGTCGTCTATTTACCACCACAGAACGAAGCTGGCACTAAAAGGGCTCTCAACCAACTTTATAAGGCCATAAGCAAAGAAGAAAATGCTCACCCAGAAGCGGCGCTCCTAGTGGCCGGAGACTTTAATGCAGGCAAACAAATCAGTTTTACCACATTTTTACCAGCATGTCACATGTGCAACCAGAGAAAAATAAATCCTAGACCACCTTTACTCCACACACAGAGATGCATACAAAGCACTCCCCCGCCCTCCATTTGGCAAATCTGACTATAATTCTATCCTCCTGATTCCTGCTTACAAGCAAAAACAAAAGCAGGAAGTACCAGTGACTCTCTCAATACGGAAGTGGACAGATGACGCGGATGCTACACTACAGAACTGTTTTTCCAGGGGGTAAGAGCAGGCAACACGTCTGCCACGCTGATCCTTAACACTGGGGCCCCTCAGGGGTGTGTACTTAGTCCCCTCCTTTATTCCCGGTTCACCCACGACTGTGTGGCCAAACACGACTCCAACACCATCATTAAGTTTGCTGACGACACAACAGTGGTAGGGCTGATCACCGACAACGATGAGACGGCCTATAGGGCGGAGGTCAACGGGGTCGATGGGGCTGTAGTGGAGCGGGTAGAGAGTTTCAAGTTCCTTGTTGTCCACATCACCAATGAACTATCATGGTCCAAACATACCAAGACAGTCGTGAAGAGGGCACGACAAAACCTTTTCCCCCTCAGGAGACTGAAAAGATTTGTCATGGGTCCCCAGATTCTCAAAAGGTTCTACAGCTGCACCATCGAGAGCATCCTAACCAGTTGCATCACTACCTGGTATGGCAACTGCTAGGCATCTGACCGTAAGGCGCTACAGAGGGCAGTGCGTACGGCCCAGTACATCAACAGCTTCTACCCCCAAGCCATAAGACTGCTGAACAATTAATAAAATCACCACCGGACAATTTACATTGACCCTCCCTCCCTTTTCTACACTGCTGCTCTATGCATAGTCACTTCACCCCCACCTACATGTACAAATTACCTCAACTAACCTGTACCCCCGCACACTGACTCGGTACCGGTGCCCCCTGTATATAGCCTCATTATTGTTATTCTTATTGTGTTACTTTTTATTTTAGTCTACTTGGTAAATAGTTTCTTAACTCTTCTTGAACTGCACTGTTGGGTTAAGGGCTTGTAAGTAAGTAATTTTTTTGAAAATTTGATTTGATTTGAAAAGGCCACTGCCTGTTTGCTGTGACTGAGAAAAAGGCCTTATCGATGACTGGCTGAAGGAAGATGACAGTGCAGATATCAGAGAGCAGGATCTTAGGGTTGGGGGGCCACTGTGATGTGGAGAGCCTCTGCTTTGTCATCTATGAACTGCAGGCGACAAGCAGGTGACCATAAATTCTAAGGCCTTAAGTGAAAAGCCAGAAATATAATGATTTGAAAAGAAACAGCATTTCACACCCTATTCCTTTTGGAGTACTTTTTATCACCCTGACAAACTTGGAAATGCCTTTGGAAATAAAAAGCAAGGTATCAGCCAGGTGTAAATCTCCTTTGATATATGGGAACGTTTGGCAAACACAATTTGTGAGTTGTTAAGGTTTCCCCTCTTTCTCATTATTGAGACATCAGGAGCTGAGTGCACTGAGACAGGTGTCACGAGAACAAATGATGACAAGTCGCTGTTCAAGTATCCTGTGTTATACAGTACAGTGGGAACTGTTGCTCCACGCTGCCTCAGTGAAACTAGCATCCTGTTACTGATCTGCTATAACAGTGGCTTGAGAGGCATTGAGCAATATCTGGCCAGAGATGTCAAACTCAGTTTGAGCTGTTTAAAGGTCCTTCCTATCAGCAGAAACACCAATTAACCCGACTTCCTGGCATAATGGCGCTCCAAAATCCCAAACAAAGAGCCCTGAATAAAATTAAACACAGGCCTCTGTGTCAGCAGCTAGATAGAACATTTAAACAGCGGAACAAAGAGGGCCAAGTCACAGTGGACTACCATCAAGCACATTAAAAGCCAAAGCCAGGCTGTCTTCCTGCGATTATTCAAACGTCAGGGACCAGCGAAAGACCAGTGTGATTAACAATCTTGATATTTCAAATCTGTGGACTGGGCTAACCTGATTTTCAGCCTGATTTTTATTCTCTTCTTCTTTTACGAGGAAGGAGGTAGAGAATTAGCCAAGCTTGTCATGTGGCTTCCTAAATGTCACTACACTGGTTAATAAGGACCAACAGTTGGAGTCCTGACAGCTTTAGAGGCTAAATCGCTGCTAGCTATTTGAGTATAGCGTGCCGTTTTATATCACCAAGTCATAAATCCTCCTGAAATAAACACAGAAAATATGCTCATGGCATTTGTTACAATCGGCAACAAAAATGATTTGGCCCTACAAGAATGTAATGTTTCTGGAGTCTGAATGTTGTTGCGGTTTTTCTCTGTGGTTCTGGTCTGTGTTGACCTTTGGTCTGAGTGCTAAGGCTTCCGATTAAGTTCTTTATGGAGTAGCGCTGGAGGGAGATGGCAAACGTGACCCTGACCATTGCCTGTCCAATACTATTGGAATTCTTCACAGTGACCCTGAGCAGAACTGAATTTAGTGATCCCACAAAATGAACCCTGATGGCATGAGTGCAGTTCCTGGGTCCTGCGCTGCCTGCAACAGACAGATTATTCAAGCATAATTCATAGAGAAGATCCTGCTGTTTTAAAGGTTATGCTAAAATTACTGTAGCTAGAGGGTGTCAAAAAGTGGCATATAGTACAAATGTAGGTGTAGCATCTTAATTAGACATTAATTTCACAGCAAAATAATCCTGCAGCAACAGGATTTGACCGTTTAGTCCATAATGTTGCTTGATCGGTGGTTAGGCTATTATCTTGCCAAAAATAGGCTACATGAAAAGTGCAATACTGTTAATATAACACTGTTACTGTGGGTTTTCTGTAAATGTATGTAAATCACAAAGCTCATCTGCATTTCCTGCAATGCAGGAACATTCTCAGCAACAAAAGAGTGGTCAAATTAAGATCCTACATCTGTATACCACATGCAAGAGCATACAAATGTATGATTTACTAACGCTGACGGGGTCAACAGAAAAATTCCTAAATCATATGACAATAATGTAACTACAGTAGATGATGCTATATATTGTCATATTCTTCGGTCTGGATTCAACCCGGATCGAGGAAGATAAAATGTACAGGTAATTGCCGCTTCAGACACTGCCTTTAATTGTCAATCACGCTATAAAGTGGATCTTCAGCGCTACGGATTGAATAGAGCCCTTCTTGTCACAAAGTGACAGCACAAAAGGAGGCTGGAACGCATTCCCAATGCTCTCTCTTTTTATGGTGCTATCCTCTGATTCAACATGAAATTATTGATGTCTAACATTAACTTCTTTCGGCTTAGATCTCTTACACAGAGACACTGATACACTCAGCTCCGGCAAAAACCCACAAACATAAAATAGACAACAAAGCATCACATCCTAGCTCAGGGTGCGGTTTGAGTGGGATGATCCAAAGTTAGTCACACACAAAAAGGAGTGTGACTCAGACTTGAAATGGTGCTCCATCTATATAGTTGACTACTGACTCAAAGTGAGGCATGTGATTGGCGCAGCCGGACTCTGATGTCTGCTTTTAACTCTGCACTGACATCCTTTAACACCTCAGGGGAGTATACTGAGCTCAAACAAGTCTCCACTCTGCAGACTGTGGGAATTAAACATATACGAATAAGATTCCGTGTGATTGTTTTGGCTGAATAGATCTGTAGTTGTTTTGGTTTCATGCACTGTAGTGTACTAATTATTGGTTATTTTTGAGTTGCCACACTTCGTAAAACAATACACATTTAGTTTTTTTCCCCTCTGCCCCTTTTTCATAAGAATGTCTACTAATTGAGAATATTAATGAGATGCTGTTTCTTAGCCAGTGGGTCCAGCAGCCCCAATCTCTCAAGAACTCTCTCTGATGACTTCAAATGCCTGCTTTCATCATAGGTAAATCCTTTTGGATCCTTTATCGACGCACAGAAAGGTATATCTAATGTAGGATTATGCCACCATTCAATTTTTTTTTCAATTTTAAAACTGAGTATGAAGGGGATTTGACATGTACAGTGTCCTCATTGAATATCTCTCTAATGAAAATAAATAGATACAAATCATCTGCCCAGGATTTACTTTAGTTTACTTATAGGACATCTTGATATTTCTGTCTACACACAGGTTCTTCAGCTGTCCCCATAGGAGAATACTTTTTGGTTCCAGGTAGAACCATTTTTGGTTCCAGGCAGAACTCTTTTGGGTTCCATGTAGGGTTCTACCTGGAACCAAAAATGGTTCTTAAAAGGTTCTCGTATGGGGACAGCCAAAGAACCCTTTTAGGTCCTAGATAGCACCTTTTTTTCTTGGAATGTAGTTGCAGTTGGATTGAAAATCTTTTGCTTTGAATTGTCTATCATGTCCACATACAATTCTGCTGTAAGCAGGCTGCACAGTTGACACAGAATAACCACAGTATCAGCGGTCTGATACTGAAGCTCCCCTACCTACCTCTCTCCCTCCCTCTGCCTGGCTGCCACAGGGATTGATGGCTCTGCCCAGCCATTAATATTCAAGGTGAACTCCTCATAGTTTCAACTGCTTGTGGAACCTGCTCGGCACGGCCGGACCTCAAGGCTGATTTCTCCCAGTCTGCCTGTTTTCTGATAGTCACTTAATGTACTCCTCCACCCCTCCATTAATCATCACCTTTGCCTTTACCTGTCAGACCAGAGCGTCGCCTGTTTGCAAGATGAGTGGAGAGGCCACCCATCAGAATACATGTTGCTTTTACAGCTGTGTGCACACATGATGAACTCTGTGATTAAATGACCCCCGCTATAACGACAATGTGCACTGTCACAGATGGGAGACGGACGATGTGGCGAGCCGCTGCACCAGTGAAAAAAACCTGACTGCGGCCCATTTCCTGGTTGTCAATATGCTTAATGACAGGAGTGATGAGTTATTGACAGCTCTTGTCTAATTAGAGGCACTGAGGTGTCTATTGCAGCCTTTGTGCAGACACAAAGAGGACCATTGATTTTGCTGTGGTGGACTGTATCTGGATACTTCAGGGAGTATGTGTGTGTGTGTCTGTGAGGGAGAGTGTGCGTGTGTATACTGTATATGAGTGTGTAAGAGATTGCCGGGCAGGGGAGCAAGTTATCTGCTTTCCCTTTGACCGACAGAAGCCTTAAATTCCAATTAGTCACACTTCGGTGGATTGGTGAAACTAATTACTGGCTTTAACTCCAGGCCAATAATGAAATGTTTGGTGGAAAGTGGGAGCATGGGAGACCTGAGTAATTTGTGGCTTGGTCCCCGAAGTATTCAAGTCCCCCATGTACCATTCTCGACCACTCCTGGTTTTTGTTTGAAATTAAACATTAAAACAAGTGGACACAGGGTGAAGGTACTTAATGATTTCAAATCCTCATGGATTTATCTTTAATATGCATCTGAAAGCCACCTCGACAACTGCTGGGGTTAAACATTTATTAATGACACCCTCTGATATGGAGCACCTCAGTAGAAAAATGATTTATGGAATACTGAATGTGCAAATTACAGTTTCTTCCAGCACTAACCTCTCTGTCATTTAAACATATTTGTTACGGGGGCCATAAGTATTAAAAATAAGTTTCTACATGGGAATGAAAATGTGCCAATGACCTTTCTACAGTAAACAGGCAGACTGTAGAAGAGGTAGCAGCTGGGAGGTAAACTTAAACCCAGTGATTAACACACTGGGTCAGGTGCTCTGTTCCCATTACCAAGTCAAGGTGAAACCTGCATTTACTTAGATTCCCCTGCACGGTGGCCATCTGCAACAGCTTGTCACTCCAACCCGCTCTCTTTCTCTCTCTCTTCCCCCCTCTTCTTCAGGTTCAATAGTTGTCATTTACTGAGAAAATGCACTGTGCTCAACCGGGAACGGGGCCAAGTGCAGCACGGAATCTGTTTCATCCGACACTCCCTAATTTAGCATAAACCATGATTAAAGTGACTTGGCAGTCGGCTAAAACCAAATTTCATACTCCCTGATCACAAGAATGGGTGTGCAGTTGGTAGCCAGAAATGAGCCTGATGATGTGGACTTGTTATGTAAATGCCCACCCTGACCATTATTAAATACGTTCAAACTGATGTACAACTATCAATGGCAATTGGTTAATGTACTATATATTGACAGACCTTTGGACTATAGTGCAAATAGAAAAAACACATCTCCTCTGTCAGGTATAGTACAAGGTATCCTGAGTATACGGTCCCAGGTATCCATGATCTAAGGCCTATATAAAACCTATGGGGTTTTACTCATCACAGATCAAACAAACAAGCCTCTTTCCAATACTGCATCATCCTGAAATCAAGGTTCCTGCACCATCACATTTCATCACAGGTTGCCATTGGCATTACCATTCTGTTTGAGTTATACATCACCGTCTTCTGACACATAGCAAACATGTCCTTGGGCAATTAGTGGATTGTATGTCAAGGAAGATGATGTTTAACAGCTTCCCAATGTAGTTCACATGAGGCACACAGCAGCTCCGCACTAAAGTGTGGCCTGGCCCTTTAAAATAGGCCGCAGTGAATTGGCGTTTCAGAATTTATCACAGCTGCCACGACCAAGTCGGTCCAAACATTATATCACCCACTGGCGCTCTCTCTCTCTCGTTCTCTCACCTCTCCCTCTTTCTATCCCTCGCTTTCTCTTTCTCTCTCCCTCCTTCACTGCAGCATTGCACATCCGGGCCTGTGTTTTCTTAAAGAGCCTCTATTCAACCCTGCTCTGAATTCCGAGGAATAGGCCATGAGATCACAAAAAAATGAAGTGATAGATTTAAACCCTACTGCGCTGAACATATGTTAGCATGTGTAAAAGTGCAAAGATGTGCATACTGTACAGTGCTTGTACGTCTGTGCATCAACAGTAGGGCTGTAGTTCAAATGAGGCACACAGCAACATGGTATTGACACTGATTGTTAGAAAGAAAACAAACTCTAAATGTGGGAACATTTCCCTCTTTACTCATTGCATTATAATTGTTGATTGTTCTCCACCATTGCAGCCTCATGCATTACATAGTGTAAGGACATTTTGGAAAGGCCCATAAAGAATGTCTGTGAATATGAAAGTGAAACTATGGAAAAAAGCTGTTACTTCGTGGCAGCAACATCTATGTTGATTCAACAGTATATTTTAAATATGCATGAGAGCTTGCAATGCATTTCACACTGCATCAAAAGACAATTTCTGAGAAATGAACAGAAAGCAATATTAGGTTGTTGTTTTCCATTGTTTCCCTACTACTAGAGGAGCTCTATAATAAGTGCCACGCCTGGACTGTTAACCTCAATTTAATGCCCTTTATTAAAGATAAAAAATTAAGATACTAATTTATTTATCACAATACAGTCGTCATTAATATTTAACTGAAGTTATCAACACTGGAACCTTGGAATACCATCTTCACAGAAACCTCTCAGTATGACAACAATAGTAAATGTTCAGCCAACATTCTTTCTGCTACAGCATAAAAGATCAGGGAAGACTTTTCCAATCAACATTTTCATACCTCAGTTGATGGAAACTCATGGTGAGAGCACGGAGCTCTCAAAACCAGGTGAGGTATTACTTTTTCTTATTGAAAATACACTGGAAGTGTGGCTCTCAGTAGTGGAATCAACATCGATCAATTGAAAATTAACAGATTCGATTTCCCACAAAGTCTGGAAGCACCTTGTTAAGTCTACAGAGCAGTCCCACGACTCACACATACTTACTACACACCACAGCAGTTAAAACCCTTTGTATGTGTATGCACAATCCGCAGAGAGAATCCAATCCGCCATGAATAACATATAGGGCCTTTCCCAACTCTACCAAGCTCTAATGACTTCATTCACAGCCTGATTTTTTTATAAATGCTGAGCCCACCATTGTACACTTCTGCTCAAATTGAATACACTTAGCACAAACTATAGGTGATGTTCATAATCACCACTGGAATAATTCATCTCTGATTTCCTGATAGAGAACAAGGCAGTTTGTATGTGTACAGAAAAGTCTACAAATGCACACCCACGTTTGCCTGCACAAACACAAACACACAGGTTTGCCTGCACAAACACAAACACACAGGTTTCCTCCTTTGAGCTCTCTTACAGAGAAAGACTGAAACACATGGTAACATACAACCATATACACATTCACCCACCCACTCACAGTGCTTCAGCCCACATAAACAAAGCTACAGCACACCTTTAAAACAAAAACTTTAGCCCAGGTTTTACAGACAGCTTCTCTCCGGGGAGACAGTGGGGAGAAGGCCGGAAACTTATTGGAGCTGTAAAAATCTATTCCTGAGGCCCTGCACCTCCCCCAGGAGCCCCCTTCAACCATTACAAAACTGGGACGAGACCTCATAAATGGAAAGGGGTGGGAGGGTGCTAAGGGCAACTATATATTACTCTATGTGTAAAACAGCCTTCCACATAACACTAACTACACTGGGTTCCAGCTATTTGGAGTACTGCAGAACTACTATAAAATATTATTTCCAAGGACTGATGTGTGTTGCTGTAACAACTGAACAGCAGCTCATAGAAACCATCCCCAAATTGATTAAAGAGCTTTATTTAAGCTTCACCGACTTTCCCCAACCACACAGATCTATTCTAAATCAGCTCTGTAGTACCCTCAGTGTGGATGCAAATTTGGAGAACAACCTAACTAATATCTTATTAGGTGGGGAGTAAAAATTACTCTTGAAAGTTGTAATAGTAGAATAGACATTGGGTAGTGCATCATCAGTTCCTCTTGTCACATTAGTCATTGCATACCTTAGAGAGCTATTTATAACTTGTCAGAAATGTCCAGATCAACTAGCCCATGTCAGCAAAAAAATATATAAATAGATTTTTTTACCTATAGATTTTGTTGTAATTTTCTAGTCACTCAAATATCACATGAATACACATTCGACATCGCAAAATGTATTGAATTGCAAGAAAATTTGCTTTAAAAATGCAACATTTTATTTGCAACCCATGACAAAATGTGTAGAATTGCAAGAAATAAGCTTTAAACCTGCAAAATTCTCTCCGCCAACTAGAGGGGTATGAACAGTTTGTGTCATGGACAGTGCTTGTGCCCATAGAAATAGATGTGGTGCATGTGTGAGGGGGCCGAGTGAAAAAGTTTGGGAACCCCGGATGTAGAATAGAAGGACCACACTATCACAGTTCAACCTGAATTACACCAAACACAACTTCAAATGTGCCTCTCTTTTACATATGCCCAAAGAGGAACAAAACATTGAACGAATACTAACCATAACTGAAAAGCTCTGCAGTCTTACAGAGGATATAGAGGATGAATTAGCTCTCCCCTGAAACAATCAATGTGACTGATAAATTCTCATCTGTAAATTTGAAATCCTATTATCAATGTGGACTGGAATGATGAAAAATAGCTTACTAACTAACATATAAAAGAGAGGCACAAAACATGACTCTTTACTGCATTACTGATGTCCCTGAGCTCTACTCATTGCCTGGATTGTGTGTGCTTCCACAGTGACCCGAGATTTAGGGTGAGTAGATAATTGCAGTGGCAAAATGCTGTGTGATCAGTGCCAAAAAATGAATCAGACATATCAGTGTGTTGCAGCTTGTGGAGACTAAAACATCATTCCATCTCATACACTGCTATACCCATGTAGCACTGCAATCAATAAAGTCTAGCCCTAACTTTTTTAGGCAATAAGAACACATGGAAGTAGACAATGTAGCAAAACACAGTAACATAGTTGTTGCAGTTTTGCCTTCATAAAGGGAACATTTAAGAGAGAAAACATTAAAAGGTGTGATCAGCCCCTTCATTGGCTTGCACTCGGCGGGGGCAGAGTCATGTGACATCTATCATACTCTAATTTCAGTGTTAAGTGGGGGGTCAACATGGTGGCTCTGACTGGCAGGAAAGGAGTGCAAATGATTAAGCGAAGAGGAACAGGGAGAGAGGCGACAAGTTATGATATGATTAGTTAGTAAAAGTATATTGGGTATATACATTGGAGCTACTGTATATGTTTACAAAATACTATGTGTGACTAACGCTGGGTATACAGTGAGGGAAAAAAGTATTTGATCCCCTGCTGATTTTGTACGTTTGCCCACTGACAAGGAAATGATCAGTCTATAATTTTAATGGTAGGTTCATTTGAACAGTGAGAGACAGAATAACAACAAAAAAATCTAGAAAAACGCATGTGAAAAATGATGATTACAAACTGATTAGCATTTTAATGAGGGAAATAAGTATTTGACCCCCTCTCAATCATAAAGATTTCTGGCTCCGAGGTGTCTTTTATACAGGTAACGAGCTGAGGGAGTGCTCCTAATCTCAGCTTGTTACCTGTATAAAAGACACCTGTCCACAGAAGCAATCAATCAATCAGATTCCAAACTCTCCACCATGGCCAAGAGCTCTCCAAGGATGTCAGGGATAAGATTGTAGACCTACACAAGGCTGGAATGGGCTACAAGACCATCGACAAGCAGCTTGGTGAGAAGGTGATAACAGTTGGTGCGATTATTCGCAAATGGAAGAAACACAAAAGAACTGTCAATCTCCCTCGGCCTGGGGAGTTGCAATGATCATGAAAACGGTGAGGATTCAGCCCAGAACTACACGGGAGGATCTTGTCAATGATCTCAAGGCAGCTGGGACCATAGTCACCAAGAAAACAATTGGTAACACACTACGCCGTGAAGGACTGAAATCCTATAGCGCCCGCAAGGTCCCCCTGCTCATGCCCGTCTGAGACCAAAATGGAGCTCTTTGGCATCAACTCAACTCGCCGTGTTTGGAGGAGGAGGAATGCTGCCTATGACCCCAAGAACACCATCCCCACCATCAAACATGGAGGTGGAAACATTATGCTTTGGGGATGTTTTTCTGCTAAGGGGACAGGACAACTTCACCGCATCAAAGGGACGATGGACAGGGCCATGTACCGGCCAAGGCAACAAAGGAGTGGCTCAAGAAAGATCTCCAGACCTTAATCCCATAGAAAATCTGTGGAGGGAGCTGAAGTTTCGAGTTGCCAAACGTCAGCCTCGAAACCTTGACTTGGAGAAGATCTGCAAAGAGGAGTGGGACAAAATCCCTCCTGAGATGTGTGCAAACCTGGTGGCCAACTACAAGAAACGTCTGACCTCTGTGATTGCCAACAAGGGTTTTTCCACCAAGTACTAAGTCATGTTTTGCAGAGGGGTCAAATACTTATTTCCCTCATTAAAATGCAAATAAATTTATAACATTTTTCACATGCGTTTTTCTGGATTTTTTTGTTGTTATTCTGTCTCTCACTGTTCAAATAAACCTACCATTAAAATTATAGACTGATCATTTCTTTGTCAGTGGGCAAACGTACAAAATCAGCAGGGGATCAAATACTTTTTTCCCTCACTGTATATGTTTAAGGGACTTGGAGGACTGCTAGAGGGATGGAATATTTGAGATGATGTGGGAATATGTTGACAATGCTATAACAGTGTCGGAGCCTGATATGCCCAAACCCAAATCTGCAGAGGGGAGGAGGGTTGGAGAGGGGTTGCCCTGCCCTGTGTGTGTAGCTCAGCAGAGAGGAGAGAGGGCGCAGAGAGAAGATGTTTAATGAGCGCCCCCCCAGCCTCCTGCCTGCCAGAGTGGCTGCATTAACACCACACGCCTTATCAAGGGCGCTGTCACCGGCACTGAGAGGCACAATGCACTGCCACTCTGCTAGCCAGCAGAAGAGAGGGAGAGAAGGAAGGAGAGAGAAAGAGGGAGGAGTGGGGAGGGAAGGAGCCTAGAGGACATTATCTTGATGAAGCCATGATCGATAAAGCCAGAGCAAGCCAATGGAACAGCGATACCATCCCTTTTAATTGAGATTAGACTCTGCAAGTTCACCGTACGTCCATCTAATTTAAGAGTGTCCGACGTCTCACCACAGTTAACTTCTCACACACGTCATCAATTACAGGATACTCTCTGACCTGGGACCTGGCAGCCAATCAGAGGGCCCCACTTCCTCTCCTCACCTCTCGGTGGATCGTTGCCTGGGGAGGGGAGGGGAGACGCCTCTCTCTGGGGCCCCATGCCACCGGCCCTCCCTTCTCTGTTTTCTCTGTTATTTATTCCAGTGCATACATACCTCCTTGTCTACATATTTTCTTGCCCGGTTTCCTGGCACATTCCTTGGATATTCTTTTTACTGTAAAATGAATAGAAGACTAAAAAATAACATGGAGCTCCATTAAGGACAGTTGGAGCATGCAACACCACTATCTGACTGCTGAGGAAGGAGAGAATGAGGTAGCAAAGAGAGTTCCCACTGGGCACACAACGGTTGAATCAACGTTGTTTCCACATCATTTCAATGAAATTACGTTGAACCAATGTGGAATAGGCGTTGAATTGATGTCTGTGCCCAGTGGGTTTCTCTTACTGGCTTAGTTCATTAATCAATCAGTCAGTAAATCAATCAATAATCATTATTTACATGAGCTTCCTCCTTGATGAGCCCTATTCATTGTGCCTACACACAATGGACAGATGATGAGCTGCTGTCAGTCAGGAGTGAGGAGTGAGGAGGAGGAGAAGCAGGAGGAGGAGGGGTAAGGAGGAACCAGTCTCACCTGAATGGACGTGCTGAGGTAAACAGGAGGATGTGCGTGAGGAAGGGATCAGGAGACTGATGAACAGCCGCACACTCACACACAGACAGACACACACACACACACACAGAGACACACACACACATAGAGTGGCACGCACACTGACATACTCACACACATAAAAGCAGTGTCATGCACATAAACATGCAGAGGTCATGCTTTTCTCACTCTTGTCAGTACAAAACAGACAGGAAAATATTTTAAAAGGGGTTGTTGGTTTAGGTCTGTTTTTCCTGTTTGTCCTGCTGTTAACTCACCATCCTCAGTGGGGACATATATGTTTAAGAAAAGGCAGTCCTCGCTCTGGTCCTGTACGTAAGAAGACACTATCTCCAGGTTGTTAGTGAACCACACAGGCAGCATGACGTCTGGCAGACGCCCCTCCACGATGGTCTGAGGGCAGACCGGGCCGAACTGTGTGGCGTTGCGGACCTCCGGCCACGAGATGGGCGGCTCCGGGGGCTGGAAGCGCCTCTCGCCCGTGGGGGGTGCGGCATAAGGTACCCCCTGGAATTGAATGACGGGTCCCAGGATCTCGTTGTTGAGCTCCTTCTTGACACCCCTCAGTTTGCCGTAAACGGTGGTAACCACGGGGTCCGTTTCGTCCAGTTTCTGAGAGGCCGTGACCAGGGCCTGCTGCGCTAGGCTCAGTATCCACAGCAGGAAGGTGAGGTCCAGGCCCAGACCCAGGCCTACGCCCAGCCGGGGCTGCATGGCCCTCCAGGCAGGGTGCAGCCTCAGACGGCCAGGCCTCTGCAGGGGCATGCTCCCTCTGCCACACCAGTAGACACACACACCAACTAGGGCTCACCACACAGCAGCGCTAGCAGCAACAATCCACTTTAGGTCCGCCCACAGAAAGGGGTACAATCAAAGGAAAAGTATGAGGCCTCCCCAATGTGCGGCTGTCAAAACTTTCAAAGGCTCTTCGCATGGCAAGTACTCCCCACTGATTTCACACTGGCGGAGGCAACATCTTCACTTGCTGCTATTCGTCAGGCCGCATCCTATTGACAGTCCTGTTTTCCATCCTGGCGACGCAGGCAGGGCAGCCATTTGCAGCAGGTCTTCCACAGATAAATCAACCCCAGTCGAGGCGTGGGTCTATATCCTGCAGGAAATAAAAAATTATTAATTAGTACTGAGGTGGAGAGAAGAAATATGAATAGAGCAGGGCTTTACTGGCTGTTACATTCTGGCTGTGATGCCATCAAGCAGAGCACAGGGGAATCACAGTCTGCCTAGTGACACCTCATCAATCATGTGCAAGTAGCAGACTGACTGAGTGACTGGATATTAGTTAAGGGAACCCTCCTCCTCTTCCAGACCAGGGAGGGAGAATTAAGAAGTACATGTTCATAGAGAGAAAGAAATCCTATTTGTTTACAATGCGATGACACCTGTCATAGACACATAGTGGGGACATAAAGAAACTTCAGTTATGACAGTGTTAGCATGGAAATGGGAAAATAGATCAAAACATTCTCTAAGAGCATCCATATTCTTATGACTAAAGCACCCTTTTGAACATGTTTACTCAACAAGGAGATTGACGTTAATTAGGAAAATATGCTCAGAAGAATAACATAATAAAGTTGCAAACCCGAGCCTTGAGGTAATGCGACATGTTGACTTGCTTCTCCTTGCACATTAACTGGCTACTTCCAAATCTTAGGAGAGAAACCTTTCAACCTTGCATACAGTTTGGTACATAAAACAAATATTTGAAAGCTATATTTGGATCATCCTCTATAGACGGGTTAGCTGATGTCACGAAACGTGGCGCACGATTTAATGAGGCAGAAGTTTGTGTGTTGTTGTGATTCTGGATGGCCAGATAGCTAGCAACAATGACAAGAAGCTGCCATGTGGGGAATCGTAGGTGGCTCGTTTCAGCTAGTCTCATCTTGTTCTTAATACCATGTCTTGTTTTGAGGTGTTTTGACTGATCCCAGCTAGCAGGATCTGGGCCGATTCGGCTGAGAGTTGGGGCACTCGGCTAAGAGTCAGACTCGGCAGTATTACTTATGGCTAGGATGCGAGGATTGAGCTCGGGCCGATTCCCGGTGAGAGTTATTTGGTCCAAATGTATTATTTGGGGCTTGGGCCAATTCCCGGTGACATTTATCTGGCCCAAATGTATTACTTGGGGCTCTGGGCTACTCTCTGGCAGATGATTACACGGGTTGCTTTATATAATTAACATTTAATTATTTATTTTTCCATATTTTCCCATTGTTTCTGTGATCAAAAAATACAATTAACATTTCAATTAAATTCTTTAAGAGTCCTGTGTAGTATTTTACTGTTTTGATACTATGTGCAACGCAATTGATAAGCATTAAAAACTTTGTGGATGGAGCCTCCCGAGTGGCGCAGCGGTCTAAGACACTGAATCGCTGTTACAAACTGCGTTGCTACAGATGCTGGTTTGAGACCTGTGCTGACCTGGGCCGGCTGCGACCGGGAGACCCATGAGGTGACGCACAATTGGCCCAGCAACGCCTGAGTTAGAGGAGCGTTTGGTCGGCCGGGATGTCCTTGTCCCATTGCGCTGTAGCGACTCCTGTGGCGGGTCAAGCGCATGTATGCTGGCACGGTCACCAGGTGTAGGGTGTTTGCCTCCAACACAAAAAAAATTGTGGATGGGTATAATTTGTATGTATAATAGTAATATTCAAAATTACTAAAATCGCGTAATTTTGTATACATTTATTTACATTTGCATCGGTCCACTTCTGGGGGGATTCTGGTAAAATTCCGGCAGAGTCGACTGAATTCCGATAGACGGAAACGGCCCGATGTACATTCATTTTGATTCTGGGCCAAGTCTGACACCCGATTCCAGGCCGATTCAATCAGTTCCGGCACCCCGGAAAAGGGCCGCTTCTGGGCCAATTCCTCATTGCTAGCTGGGATGTCACCTCTATGTAATATGTCTAAAATTTGCTAGCTAGCTAACCAACAAATCATTGTACAAATGTATTTATGTTTTCAATAAACATTGGAGATTAAATATAGTTTACATGTTGTCCACGATCTAAGCCAACCCTTTGTATATTGCCTCATAGTTGCACACGCATCGTTTTGTTGCTAAACAACCAACCTGTCACTAGAAAACAAGTCTTAATGAGGAATGGGAGGTTAGTTTGTAACTAGAAGCGACTCGCTCTCTAACTCTCCCAGGGGAGCCAGTTACAGGCGGATTCAGATCAGCCATTCATTTAGACCAGCACATGAAAACAGCGCCAGATCTCCCAGCGAAACCCAAAGCGGGTTTATGTCCTCCCAATATGGGATGCCTGTCCTCAATATTACTGTACCGGGTCCGCCAGACATAGAGTCAATGACACAGAGTTACAGACACAGAGACAGCAGCAGAACAGACACATCATTCAGAGTTCAGACCAAAACGTGGAGACATCAGCATCCGGAGTGGAGACTATACAATGTAGTGTAGTAACCATGTAGGCAGGGGCGTCATTCCCCTCAGAAATCTGAGGGGGTACAAAATACCTGAGGATGGCTGAGAGGTGGTCTGCATACCTCTTGAGCTGTCTGTATCTTCCTGACTGGAATATGCTGCTCGGTATCTATAATGCTAAAATCTGGGTAAAGTAATTTGAGTTTTATTCAGTACATTTTAGTTATTGCTTGGTTTTCTAAAGTCTACCAGCCTTTCCAGCAGGCATGCCAGCTAAGATAGTTAGACAAGCTAGCTACTCTAACTTGATTGCTAGGGTGAAGTGGCTTCTGAGATGGCTTCTGAGATTTGGAGATTGGGAACTGGGCTAGCTAAAGTCAACTTCAGAAAATTGCTAGGTGGCTAGTAGTATTACAGAGAAACAACCACAACAACAAAAATGTATACAACAAATGATGTATCTATATTTATTTTAAACAGGACAAATCTGAAGAGTCAAGTGTTCCTGTTCCCCCTATGGGCATGATGCCTCTGCATCTAGTAAGTGACTTTAAAATGAGTGGCCCAGTGGTGAAGTAGGTTGACACCATGGGGAGATGAGTGATCCTAACAACCCACAACCCCAAGACATTAAGCACACCCTAAGGTTAGACATTTTTAGACAGCAGTTCTAAAAATACACTGTAGCTGTGAGCATGTTGAAAGAAACACTTAGGTTGGTCAAGCAGATATGTCAGTTTATTGGTCCTCCTGTAGACCTAAGTATACTTATGTGTGTGTGTGAATATACAACAATACAGGGTTGGAACAGAGCTTTATATCTCCCATACTAAATGTAAATTAAATGCTCTGGGTTGGAGGAGTTTTGCAGTGCTCTGATAGTTTTAAACCATCCCAGACACAGCAGATGAGATGTCCTTGTGTACCCAATGGTAATATTTGCAGTCATTTATGTTTTGTATATAGCCAAACACATTCATTATTGGTACCACTCTCACTTAAACCCTTGCAACAAAACCATATTTCAAAACAAATCGCATCTATTGACAGAGGCGTACAAATTATATGCATCCCAACAAATGCATAGCAAACAGTCTGGAATAATTAGGCAAACAGATAAACAGAGAAATGAAATGAAAACCTCTGGCATTGATTGTGTACTGTATTGTTAATGAGGCTATAAAACTACTGTGAGGTTTTTACAATGGGGAGCCTAAGAAAAACTGCACATGGACCTCGCCGCAAGCCTTTGTCATCTCTGACACACCAGACAAATATTTAGACTGCAGACAAGGCTTTGGCTCTAATCTTTTTTCAGAATCCAGGAGGGGCGAGGTTTGGCTGGAGTGATGATAGCTGGCTGGAGCAAAGCAGGATTTGGTAACATTGTTGTGCTGCACTGTGTGAGGGAGATGAAGTAAATGAGTGTGTGCACAGAGGATGAGATCAGATTGTGTCCTTTAATCCTTATGACAATCTAACTCAAACAGGCCTATGGTGAGAGGAGTTTAGTGAGGTCTCTCCCAAAGCTAAATCTCTCTGGGGTGGTAATGTACTGTACACATCCCAGCAACACTGGGCCGCAAACCTATGGTAGCTACCTTAACACTCTGTAATATCTATGTCATACCTGCAGCATAACAATAGTGTCACCCTGATGTCATTTGAATCAAAGGGAAAATCAATTAAATACTGTACTATATGCTCATGTTTTCCTTCTAGAAAATTATTTCTCATTCCATTTCCCTCACTTTCCCTAAATGGGGACAGAAAATGGTTGCCACTTTGCCTCCAATTTCCATGCTTTCTGTGTGTGATTAAACCCTTCCAGGTGTTGAGAACAAATTTCACACGTGGCCAAGATATCCATTTAACAAATCCTTTGAAAATCCCCTGCTTAAGAACCCCACCATAATAAGCTCAGCGGATCAAGCAAAAAGAGGTGATCTATGAAATCAACCTTGCCATTTATTTTGCATGTGGAGTAACTCATGTATCATCCTGTTTTTCCACGTTTTTTTCCATGTTGTTAGTATGTTGTTGGTTCCCAGAGTACATTTACATTCGTAAAACTGACCATCCTACCGATCCTCGACTTCGGTGATGTCATTTACAAAATAGCCTCCAATACTCTACTCAACAAATTGGATGCAGTCTATCACAGTGCCATCCGTTTTGTTACCAAAGCCCCATATACCACCCACCACTGCGACCTGTACGCTCTCGTAGGCTGGCCTTCGCTTTACACTCGTCGCCATATCAGCTGGCTCCAGGTCATCTACAAGTCCCTGCTAGGTAAAGTCCCGCCTTATCTCAGCTCGCTGGTCACCTTAGCAGCACCAACCTGTAGCACGCGCTCTAGCAGGTATATCTCACTGGTCACCCCCAAAGCCAATTCCTCCTTTGGCCGACTCTCCTTCCAGTTCTCTGCTGCCAATGACTGGAATGAACTACAAAAATGTCACGGAACATGACGCTGGAGGGACGAAGCAGGTACGGGGAGTAAACATATAACTTCTCTAGGAGCAGCAGCAGAGGTGACTGTTTTGGAGAGCCTGGCGTGCCCAAAGTAAAATGCCTCCCATTCAGGCCCAGAAAATAGGATATGCATATATTTAATACCATTGGATAGGAAACACTCTGAATTTTCCAAAACTGTCATCCATTTGTCAGTGAGTGAAACAGAACGCATATAGCAGGCAAAACCCCGAGGAATTTCTGTCCTGGAAAAAGTGATTTTGACACATTGCTCATTTGGGAACCCCTCCCTATTGAAAATGACCATATATAGGCATATGAATGCAGTACAGGTCGCTTCCGTGTGATATCACCAGCCTCGAGATGGTGTTTTCTTCCATTTTGGGTGAGTTATCCCAGAGAAAACGACGAAACCATGAGGACCCCTCTTTATGAAAACTGTTCACATTTGCGGCAAGACGAGAAGTCACGCCGTGTCTTATTTATCGCCTTTAGCGTTCAGTTTATATTCGGCTGATTTATAATAGTAAATATACATAAAAGTGTTCCTAAGGATACATTTAAAACTATGTTTGATTGTTTTTGGACAAGTTTATAGGTCTAAGTTGAACGAGTTCGCGCCGCGTTTCAATGGAGTAGTGGAAGCTGTCGTTTCTGATTATAACGCGCGAACCAAATGGAGGATTTATGGATAAAAGACGTTACTTTTTCTAACAAAAGAACCATGGATTGTCTTCGTTGGACACTTAGGATGACCTCAGCAGAAGTTCTTCAACAGGTAATTGATTTGTTTTCGCTGTGAAATGTGTTATGTGTGTGCCATGATGGCTAATCGATACATGGCTATTGGAAAATATGTGAGGTGCTAGCCTCAAACAAATGAATGTGCTGCTTTCGCCGTAAAGCCTTTTTGAAATCTGACAACGCTGTGATATTGCCAAGAAACAGAGCTTTTGATGAGTATGGAACACTTGTATATTGGTGGATGTTTAATAATTCAACTTTCGGATTTTGAATTTGGCGCTTTACATTGTCGCTGGTAGTGTCGGGATGAGCCCGCTAGCGACCCACTGCTCCTTGACTCGTTAATAAATAACTGACAAGACAGAAACAGCGTCAGCAAAAGAATACAGTCAAAAACTAATAATGCAGCAGAGGGGAACAGAGCTGGGGAACAGACAAATATAGGGGAGGAAATTAACAGGTGATAAGTGAGTCCAGGTGAGTCCAATAACGCTGATGCGAGTGACGAGGGAGGGCAGGTGTGAGCGATGATGGCAGGAGCGTGTGATGCAGGGTAATCTGGCGCCCTCAAGCGCCAGGGGAAGGGAAGAGCGGGAGCAGACGTGACACAAAAATCCCTGAAATTGGAGACACTTATCTACCTCACCAGATTTAAGCACCAGCTGTCAGAGCAGCTCACAGACCACTGTACCTGTTTATAGCCCATCTGTAAATAGCCCAACCAACTACCTCATCCCCTACCGTATTTATTTATTTATTTATTTATCCAGTTTTTTCTACATTGCACATTCATCTACTGCACATTTACCATTCCAGTGTTAAATTGCTATATTGTAATTACTTTGCCACCATGGCCTATTTATTGTCTTACCTTCCTTATCCTACCTCATTTTCACTCTTTGTGTATAGATTCGTTTTTTTTCTACTGTATTATTGACTGTATGTTTGTTTTACTCCATGTGTAACTCTGTGTTGTTGTATGTGTCAAACTGCTTTGCTTTATCTTGGCCAGGTCGCAGTTGTAAATGAGAACTTGTCTACCTGGTTAAATAAAGGTGAAATAAATAAAAATAAATAAATTCCCAGAGTACGACCAACATGCATCGTGCAGATCCCCTGCAGGAACTTGTCCCAGTGTGAGTCTAATCACTAACCTGTTCAGGGACACTGCAGCCAAGTGTCAATGTTGAAATGGGAAGCTTTGAAATGGGAAGCAATGTTATGACTTTATGTTATGTCAAAAATATGTAACAGTTCACTTACAATCTATGCCGGATACATCACAATACGTCATCACCACTTTATTTATTACCCTATTAATAAACTGATGGGTATACGGAGTGGCAAAATACCACAGAAAAGGCATGGCTATACAGTATATAGACTGAGAGATGATGGTAGATGAACAGCGTTTAATGAGGTTTAGCACATTTTTCCCCATAGGAGCCACTGGAAGGTCCCCGATTATATAGAGGTGTACTCTGGAAAACAAACGGCCTATTATTTGAGCCCAAGCTGTAAAACATAGAGAACATAGAGGCACAAAGCAGAGTTATGGTGGCAGTCAGTCAACAGACTAAACCTTCCATCACTGTGTGGTTTACATCCATGCGAGCTCCCACTGACCTTAATGATCTAATTTCACCTCCAATAAAGGCTTTTGGGGAATTTATAGACGGCTGCTTATGACTATTTCAGTGGATATGCTTAGCCAGCAGGTCCACCATGGCCAGAGTGTGATTTGGGGATTTTGTGGTGTGACAGTGAGATGTCGCTGTGAATTAAGAACACGAGTCGGAAGCCTCCTCTGTGCTCATAACAAATTGAGCACCGTTTGTGACAATGCCCATTGTATCACCATCCTTTAGTAAAACATGTCAGTCACATTTTGAGGAAGTGAATAACTAGACTTGACTGCAGCAGCTCCACTGAGGCCTGTCTCCAAACTGGGGGAAATCCCAGGGCTGGGGTTATTAATAAAGACTGATGAATAAGTCCAGTATCCATGCATTAATAAGAAGAAATCTACAATCTATAGTAAATCTATAAGGAAATTATGATTAAGAAACAATAATGATCATATGACAAATGACCACCACCACTATGTGTGCTACTAATAAAAAATGATAGAGCGCTGATACTAATAATATCATCAATTACATTTGGTAGCAGCGGTAATAGTAGAATCACTAAAGTAGTAGTATCCACCATTTCGTTTTCCATCATTACTACCATCTTAATTATGGCTAATGACACTTAACAAATTCCATGATTTACTCAATTACTGCTTAAGTCCCTCTGACTGTAGCAGGTTTTCGTGTGCTGTCATGTCACATCAACTCTGATGGCCCCTCAGTGCTCTGGAGTACTGGGAACATGGAGGAGTTAAAACTGTAATGGCAAGCCGTGAGCGCTTCACACTGCACACACACACTGCACACAAACTGCACACATATACACACACACACAGAGAGAAACACACGGCGTATGGTGCCCAGCATACGCCTGCAGCTCGTGGCGGAGCAGTGAAGTGCATGACGACAGGGGTGACGTGGCTGCGCATTATTCAGCCTGCTCTACTCCCAGCGTCTGCAGCAGCTCTGGTGAAGTCCTGCATCACACTGCACACTATAGCCTACACTACTCCCTACACTACTCCTTACTTTACCCCCTTACCCTTAATTAGCCCCCTTAAGGAAGCCTCCTCCTCTGGTCTCACATCCCCACATTACACTGTTTACCAAGATGATAA
Organism: Brachymystax lenok tsinlingensis; assembly: GCA_030435695.1. NCBI lineage: Eukaryota > Metazoa > Chordata > Actinopteri > Salmoniformes > Salmonidae > Brachymystax > Brachymystax lenok. Next base: position 23,059,362 of record CM059790.1, on the reverse strand, counting down.
ACAGCATCATAACTGGACAGCTTCATGGGTGCTTCTACTTAGCAAATCAGGTCAATTCTCTCAAATCAAGTTTATATTTAACTGCATTTCACATGGGTGTCAAGACACTGAACAAAATGAAGCAAGAACTGCCAAACAAAACAATGCAAGAAAAGGGAATACAAGTTGAATAAACATTGATAACACAACCAATGGATAAAGACAGGGACAGGTAGCGAGTAGAGGTGGTAGAGGCAGTGATCAGCTGATCACAGCCCTTGTTAGAGCCTGTATTTAGAAAACATGTTTTCATTTGACTACATTTATGTAGCATGGCTGGATGGTTGTGTGGGAGGGCATCTGTTTTTTTCCCTCCACTTGGTTCACCTGGCTGCCATCTTTGTGCCTTCTTGCCAGGGGTCACAACTGAAGCACTAGGTTGGCAAGAAAAATGTAAAAATGTAAAAGCTTCCTGCCTTCTCTCCGAGAGTCCCTGTGCTCAGTGAGAAACATTTCCTCCTACTCTCTCACTTCAGGGCACAGAGAACAGGCCTGGTCAGGAGGATGCGTGGGAAAGTCATTATCATACTTGGAAAATGATCAACTCCACTATTAGATCATATTTTCCACTAATACAAATGTGGCGGGCTCTCCCCAGCCCTGCTCTCCTGGGGCAGACAGGTCTTACGGCTCCACTTCAGCCCACCCCTAGGATCCAGGGGGCCCCCTCAAATTGGTTTACATCAAAGCAATAATTAGTCAGTTAGTTACTGCAGAGCTCATAAGGGACTGGGATGCCCTCAAGGGCCAAGCCTGTGAGCTGGAGAGAGTAAACACAGAACCTACACTCAGCTCTTTTCCCCTGGTGGGACTCAAACTTGGGTTTGGTTTCTTAATGGGCACAAATAGAGGGCAAAACTTTCTTTAAGAGATATAAATGAGTCAAAACTTTAGTGGAGCGTTTGTGGTGTTAATTCTCAATATGAATCTAATATTTTTTCACTTTGCTCTGATCTGGCTTTAAAAGCCACCCCCCTGAGTGGAAGGACAGGTGTTCCTGTGAAAACACAGAACCTACTCAATTGGAAAGTGTGAGAGCACTGCTGTGGCCCAGCTCTCTCTCACCTTTAGAGCTACAGGACTCTGATCGATTGGCTGAGACGTCCTTTCACTCCAGCAGCTGTGGATAGGTGGGAAGTGGGGTACAGATGAGAGGAAGCGAGCAGCAAGCAAAAACTGCACTCCTCACAGGGACACAGAGATAAAAGTCCATTAAGGCCGTTTAGCTTTGTCTTGCACTTTGAGTCCCTGGCACATACTGTGCTTCACTTTATGTCTTTGGTTTTCTCAAGGAAATGGACAAAAGAAGTGTAAAAGGACTGGGTGCCCTCAGGTGAGAACCTGAGTCATCAGTCCAGAGGGTTGGTCAGGTCCCACAGGAGAGCTCTGTGCCTCTGTTCACTCATTAGATGGGGTGCTCCAGCGTCCCTCCATTGGGTACACACACACACACACACACACACTTCCGACCTGATTAATGCCCCATTTCCCAGAGCTTGCTGTGCTCCCTGTCAGAGCTGATGCTCTCACTGCACCCATTTCCCACCTCAGATCAGTCAGACATAATGAACTGACCAAAAACACAGCAAATGACCATTAAGCTCAGCTCTCATGTTGACAAGAGGAGACCATCAGTGATCAGTCCACTTAAATTGAAGAAAGACTGTAGGGCTAAATAACCAGCAAATGGCTAGTTTACATGCAAAACCACATACCATGGCAAATCCCAAACACCATCCATGACACAGGATACTCGCAAAGCCCTCTTTAGGGGGGCCATTTGGAGCCCATGCTAGAAAATGTGTGAAAAATGCAGACAGTTCCAAAATGGCCCCAAATTAAACAACACCATGTCAGAACTTGTAACAGAAACCTCCACAGCAATCATTTAAGGAGGAAAGGGTATCAGATATCTTCCATATTCTCCATCCCATAGCAAAAGCAGGTGTGCTTCCCACATGTCTAGTAGCTTGTGGAATTATTATCTGAAACTAAAAGCCACACTGTTTGACTGTGATAATGTGCCAATACCGTCCAGGCAAGCTGTAAAGGGAAAATATTTTGCACTTTAAAAAAAACTATTAATCTAAAATAGTAGTATAGAAAGAAAAACTGGCGAAGGTCATCTTGCTTTATAAATGCCCAGACAGAGAATGTTATGTACAAAGACATGCAACAGTTGGAGGCTCTCCGCCAATACTGTAATGAAAAGAGTATTATTCCAATGACAATTTGGCAATCAGACTTTTTTTGCAATACTTGTAACAAGGGAAATTAGATTAATAACGCATTACGAGACATGGAGTTGACTTTCTCTACTTGAACAATAGAATATGCCATCAATGCTTATTTGTCATAGGCTGTTGATTTAGCACTGCTGTAGGCACTGTGCATAATGCACTGAAAAAGAAAGTGTTCCAAAAATGTCCTAACCAACATTATGAGGGTGAGTTCACTAAATCGGTCACATAATTCTAAAGTAACGCACCTGAAACAACAGGAACGCAGAAGTCAACACTTCCATTATTTATGAACTAGCTCCCTCCCATGTACAGAGTGGGTAGCTGAGTTGGAGGCTGCCAGGGGCTAAAGGAAAGAAGGTAGATTATTGTAAGAAGCTCTAACCTTTCAGGCTACTGGCTTGACAATAGATCAATGGTTTGAGACTTTTGGGGGTATGAACTACTGATGACACAGATGTTAAAAAACATAAATACATAAATAATAATAAATAAAAAAATAACAGTAGCCTAAGCATTAGCATCATTGTATCCCTTTGTTTCAAATCAATCTGTCTCCTACCATACATTTTACTTGAGTTGAGTGAGTCAAGATCATATCTTTATTTAGCTAGCCATTTAAATTAACATTTATATAAACATTTTGAATTGTCCTTTTAATGTTAAAGACGTTAACTTAAATGTTTACGGGAACAATCTAATATTTTACTCGTTGCTCTCACAAATCAGTAGACCTAATTGATTATTTTTTTGTGCTTGCGTTACAATATCAAATGTTATTGGTCACATACACATGGTTAGCAGATGTTAATGCGAGTGTAGCGAAATGCTTGAGAGCTACTAATCATACGGCTCTCTATTTCAAATCTCATTCAACTGTGTCCTTGACTCTAATATTGTGTACGATTTGATTGGGTAGGCCTACCTACTACCTCATTCTCTGAGCTTTTACAGGAGCAAAATCCAATGTGGCTAAAACGACACAACATGCAGTGTTCGTGTCAATAAAACTGTAATTAACAGCACCACGCCAGAGCGCACTATATGAAAAATACCCACTTACGCATATAGCAATCGATGTAAGTCAATGACGAATAGCTTGAAGATCACAGAATGATAACTGGTGAGTTTATCCCCCATATCAAACATGCCTTAAACATCCATATTGTAGATAATATCATTAACAACTATTTGCCAAAGCCAAATAAACTAATCCAGTATTTTACTGCCATGAGTACCTAGTCCTGTCTATAGGCTATGAATTGAGCGCACATAAATACCGCATTTATCCAGTTTTCTGGTTCCCTGTGCCTATAGCCATTAGTGTTGAACTTTCCCATCAAACGTTGGCTACTCGATTTACTGTATAATACATTCAGTTCTTCATAGCATAAAATGTTTAGCCACCATCTGAGTGTTTTAATTGTCTACTCAGTCGTTTCTGAACATACCCATTGACATTAATTAACGAAGGCTAAGACATTCCCGACTCAACGTGAGGTATATATCTTTAATTATGGGTCAATTAAGTCATTTGGCTGATTAATTTCAATTAAGGGTGGAAATTAATTTTCCTTCATCAAGTGAGGATGGTGTTCTATCTTTATTGCACTGAATAGGGTTAGGTCTCTTCACAGGACTGCAGCTGGTGTTAAAATGGACAGTGCATTTTGGATCTAAGCACCTGTGCAACTGGCATCAGCACAACTGACCTTTATGAAAGTAGATTAATCACATTTTCATATTCAACATACAGGCACGTGAGTGTGTGAGCTTCCAACAGAGAGATTTCACCAGAGAGCTGAACAGGAGCATATTGTCAAGCATCTATAGCTAAATATGCTCTATCGTTTAATGTAGCCACAATTCCATCATCCCCAATTGAAATTCGTCATAACTCTAGGATAATTATATAGACTATGCAATATACACATTATGCATGGAATTAAATACATTTAGGCAGTCTAGAACTTGTTTATCACCTCATTCCCAATATATTACAAATGACCTCGACTCAAGGGCTCGCATTTAAAATCACCATTTGATAAAAGTACACAAAAGCTGGGACCAAATAACATGTTTAAACAGTCATATTTCCGTATATGTATATTTACCATAAGGCTTGATCTCCACCACTCGTCACCTCAGACAATTTTCCTCAGTGCCATGTCCCGTTATTTCAGAGTGCATTGCTCTTTAAAATCAGGGACACAAACCTTGCCAGAAAAAATAGGACTTTTCACTTCAAAGGTTATAAACTCGCTTTTTCATACTTCGTCGTAATTCGGTCCAATTTCGCAGAATAAAGAGAAACTAAAGGGTCCCCCTCAGCCGGAATACGTGTTTATAATCCAAAATGTTTTCCTTCATCAGAGACGACCATTTGCTCTGGGTCTTGCGCAACCCTCCTTGTCTTAACAACATGAAAACTAAAGAACTGAAATATTTTTTATCTGCTCCTCACGATTCAGGGTGCACTTGCTTGATAAAATGCCGAGGTCTCTTCTCGTCCCTGTTGGAGAGAGGATGCGCTGATCGAAAAATGGAACAGAGATACACCTAGTGGCCCTGGAAAGAACTTCAATAAAGCTGCTAAATATTTTTTAAAGAGACAAGGAATATTTGTTTCCGTTTGTCTGCAACTAAACTTCCTATTTTCAAGTCACGATTTTACTCTAGCCCATTATAGGTTACCTATTGTGTTGTATCTCTATGTGTGGGCATTTCTGAAGTAGCTATTCTTCCCAAAATGAATCACTTCCCTGAACTTACTGCTGTTGCGTCACATTCACAGGTACTTTTTGACTGCATTTTATTTGCATGAACGTAATTTTTTTTGTAGTACAGAAAATCACCAGTGCATATGAGCATATACCACCTGAGAGGGATAATTATTTAAACCATGGATTGGACTTAGCCACCATATAGAGCCATTGTTTTGAAAGCACTTCACAATTGATAGGCTACTTGAGGCACATGGAGAATGTTAAGAGTATTGCTCTGTTTTCTACAAGCATTGTGGGACTGCCACCATATATAATTTCACCTAAGGGTTATTTTCAGCAACACGGACAGCCTTTCCATGTAGAGAAAGATAGAGGTTACAAACAACCATTGAAGTTGTACCCTATTAATGTTAAAATAATAGGGCAGAGAAGTCAGAGAAGGCTAGGTTTAATAGATTTCTACACTTCAAAGGGAGTTTCAGTTGTGGTTCTATTGTGTAGACATGGTCACAAATTAAGAATCTCAATTTATACTGAACAAAAATATAAAGACAACATGTAAAGTGTTGGTCCCATGTGTTATGAGCTGAAATAAAAGATTGCAGACATTTTACATATGCACAAAAACCGTATTTGTCTCAACTTTTGTGCACACATTTGTTTACATCTCTGTTAGTGAGCATTTCTCCTCTGCCAAGATAATCCATCCACCTGACAGGTGTGACATATCAAGAAGCTGATTCAACAGCACAATCATTACACAGGTGCACCTTGTGCTGGGGACAATAAAAGGCCACTCTAAAATGTGCAGTTTTGTCACAAAACACAATGCCACAGATGTCTAAAGTTTTGAGGGAGCGTGCAATTGGCATTCTGACTGCCGGAATGTCCACCAGAGCTATTGCCAGTGAATTTCATGTTAATTTCTTTACCATAAGCTGCCTGCAACATAATTTGAGAATTTGGCAGTATGTCCAACACACCTCACAACCGCAGACCAAGTTCATGGCGTTGTGTGGGTGCGTGGTTTGCTGATGTCAATGTTGTGAACAAAGTACCCCATTGTAGCGGTGGGGTTATGGTATGGGCAGGCAAAGCTACGGACAACGAACACAATTTCATTTTAACAATGGCAAAGAGATACCTTGATGAGATCCTGAGGCCCATTGTCATGCCATTCATCCACCGCCATCACCTCATGTTTCAGCATGAGAATGCACGGCCCCATGTCGCAAGGATCTGTAATTCTTGGAAGCTGAAAATGTCTCAGTTCTTCCATGGCAAACTCGAAACATTGTATCAACAATTCTGGGCCGTGCCAGTGAGTTCATGACAGACACAACTGTAGGCTATTTTTGCAAGGGATAAGTGTCACGTCCTGGCCATAGAGAGCCCTCTGGATTCTCTATGGGGTTTTGGGCCAGGACGTGACCAGGGGTGTTTGGCATTCTTTATGTTGGTTTTTTGAGTTGGTTCCCAATTAGAGGCAGCTGTTGTTTGTTGCCTCTAATTGGGAATCATATATAGGTTGCTCATGTCCCCACCTGGGTTGTGGGTTATTGAATGTGTTTTGTTGTATGTACACCATATGTGACGAGCTGGTTGGGCGGCGGCGTTGTTGTTTTTTTTTGTGAAGTGTCACTAGTTTTTCAATTAAAAAGATGTGGAACGCAACACACGCTGCTCCTTGGTCCTCTCCTTCCTTGGATTGTGACAATAAGAAGTAATACATTTTACACCTTATCAGAGCATTACATTTTTCAGTTTCATGCCAAGTGGTTTTCGGAAGGGAGAGAGCTGTAAATATTGTTTAAATACTTTGATGGACTATTGTCATTATCAACTGATTCTAAAAGGTGAAGGAAAATGACTACGAAGCTCCACAGCTCATTAGTGGTGGTGAGTTAAGAAGCAGAAATACTACCAGACATCCCCAAATGGGAACATTTACAGGCATACATTTGCGTGCAGGACAAGTAGACTAGTCCTACCTCTATATGCGTAATCAGGTGCGTGTCCTTACTCAACATTGACAGGAGCGTTTCAAACAAAAGACGATTAATAAATTGACAGAACTCATAGATGGAATGAAATAAACAAAAACTTGTTTCTCACAAGTGTAGCATAGTTTGAGTTCTGCAAAACACATGTCCACACGGACAATGAGAACGGTAAATGACCGTTATAATAATATATCGAATGCATCAACAGAAATAACCATAGCCAAACAAGCATTGCCGATTAGAAATGATGCGAATTAACGGTAAATGTAGGCTACTACTTGTGATATATGTCTTGGGGAATTGATAGACACAGCAAACAATGCACACAATTAAGTTATGAAACAATGAATGGACCATTGCCTCCTCAATGGATTAGTCTACTGAGACAGTCCCAAATCGCACAGGTGTCTCGTGTGACATGACAAAAAAAATATATATTTGCGACTTATGTTTTCAATACAGACCCTTTTGTCATACAGTAGGCTATTCAATATAAGGCACCCAGATCTTATGAATGTTTCACAGTTTACCCTTAATCTTGTAATAAATCAAATCTAGTGATACATAACTTGACATTTCTGCCATCCATTGTGACATTGTGGGAGCATAACCAACCTTCCAATTAATGGCAATACATTTCCTAACCGCTATCAATAATAGGTTACACCGTTTCTTCTGATAATAGTCTCCAGTATAAACATTTCCAAGCAAACAAAAACAGAGAGAAGGGAGAATCTGTAGACATGCTGAGATAACAGATCATACTCTTTGCCAGAATTCAGCCAGCCTTCACAGGACAATAACATGCAAATATGTCCCCTTTTGGTTTTACATTTCCAGCAGAGGAATTACATTTCTGAGTGCATGATATTCAGTTTCACTGGCATATAGGATGCTCTATGGATGGTCTTAAACTGCAGTAATTTATGTCTGAGATTATATAAACATGGGCATTCAAACATACAGTATCTGTATTCATTCATCATCAGTATTGTGTTGTGTACTGAGTGTGCACCATGACCAGTGTAGTCTGTAGAGCTGTTTATACCATGTCAGTATGAAAAGTAGGGAAGTCGGTAGAGAAAATGACAGATCAATAACATTACATTGCTATACTGACTTTAATAAAAAATCACATTGCGCTGTCAAAAAACATCAGAATATCGATCTTCAATCGTATGGCCGCTGGTTTCATAGTTTGATTCAGGTCTAGTGTGATTGAGGCAAAAATAATACCTAAAGTTACTGAGCTAGCTAGCTAACGTTAGCCAACTTTTGGATAGCTCTAATGGTACATCAACTTATGATAACTAGCCAAATTAATTTACTTCTGTTGAAACGGGATAAAAAGGCTACAAAACATTTCCATACACACAACAGCTGTTAGATACTGCAATCTTAAAAAAATAAAGGAAAGCCTGATGAAGACAGCTTGTCTGTCGAAACATTGGACATAAATATTTTTGCATCTGAGCTCCTAGAGTGTGCGGCATTCCTTTATTTTTTTAAGTGTTCCACTCCGCTAGCCTGCACCTCGCCTAAATAGGTGTGCATTTCTTTCACCTCTAGATACTGCAATCTGACATATAGCTAGAGGCTAGAGCTGAACTGGCTGTGGTAGCTACTAGCTAGTGAGCTAGCTAGTTGATTCTCTTCAGACGGAACTTCAGTCGAGAAGGGATGTCAGTTACACTACTAGCTCAGCACTGCACTGGGAAAAAAAGTAAAACAGCAGTTACCTTGCCACCTACATCAGTCAAATAAAGAGTAGCCAATTTCTGCTCTGCTTGCTTTTACAACTCTGAGAAAAAGCGCAACACACAGACTGCAGCTGCAGACAGCAACACCGTGCTGGTCAGAAGCTTTGCCTGTGCGCACGCTCTGTGGTGTCCGAGTGGTCCTAAATCCAACCGGCTGAAACCGCCCAAACAGCCTACCTGACCATTGAGGCGTCCACATTGTCCTATAGCACACCGATGCCGTTTTTTTGTATCACAGTGCAATGATAAAACTGTGGGGGACAAAAATGCAATTTTAGAATGTGTGTGTGTGTGTGGGGGCATGTCCCCCCGTCCCCAGTGAAAGTTGTGCCACTGTCTATTGCCAAAGAGGTTGCTGTATTGTAAATCCTTTGTGATATGGATGATGTTTGGCTCATGTGGGCATAGCTGTCCTTGAAGGGGGGGCATGTCCCCCCTGTCCCCAGTGAAAGTTGCGCCACTGTCTATTGCCAAAGAGGTTGCTGTATTGTAAATCCTTTGTGATATGGATGATGTTTGGCTCATGTGGGCATAGCTGTCCTTGAAGGGGGGGCATGTCCCCCCTGTCCCCAGTGAAAGTTGTGCCACTGTCTATTGCCCAAAAGGTTGCTGTATTGTAAATCCTTTGTGATATGGATGATGTTTGGCTCATGTGGGCATAGCTGTCCTTGAAGGGGGGGCATGTCCCCCCTGTCCCCAGTGAAAGTTGTGCCACTGTCTATTGCCCAAGAGGTTGCTGTATTGTAAATCCTTTGTGATATGGATGATGTTTGGCTCATGTGGGCATAGCTGTCCTTGAAGGGGGGGCATGTCCCCCCCCGTCCCCAGTGAAAGTTGTGCCACTGTCTATTGCCAAAGAGGTTGCTGTATTGTAAATCCTTTGTGATATGGATGATGTTTGGCTCATGTGGGCATAGCTGTCCTTGAAGGGGGGGCATGTCCCCCCTGTCCCCAGTGAAAGTTGCGCCACTGTCTATTGCCAAAGAGGTTGCTGTATTGTAAATCCTTTGTGATATGGATGATGTTTGGCTCATGTGGGCATAGCTGTCCTTGAAGGGGGGGCATGTCCCCCCTGTCCCCAGTGAAAGTTGTGCCACTGTCTATTGCCCAAGAGGTTGCTGTATTGTAAATCCTTTGTGATATGGATGATGTTTGGCTCATGTGGGCATAGCTGTCCTTGAAGGGGGGGCATGTCCCCCCTGTCCCCAGTGAAAGTTGTGCCACTGTCTATTGCCCAAGAGGTTGCTGTATTGTAAATCCTTTGTGATATGGATGATGTTTGGCTCATGTGGGCATAGCTGTCCTTGAAGGGGGGGCATGTCCCCCCTGTCCCCAGTGAAAGTTGTGCCACTGTCTATTGCCAAAGAGGTTGCTGTATTGTACATCCTTTGTGATATGGATGATGTTTGGCTCATGTGGGCATAGCTGTCCTTGAAGACTGTTGTGTCGTCACAAAAGGCCACTACTGGGCTAGCTACCCACATGCTGTGGTTGCTTGTTGCTTTCACTGAATGAAAGACAATGCACAGCCTGTTTCCCATTTGAGTGAGCTGAACCATTTGAAAAGAAAGAATTGCCTCCAGCTAACTGGGTCTTCCTTGTTCAGTGTCATTGTCTCTTATATCATTTCATAAATATTGCATATTTTAATTTACGTGCTCCATTTTTATCACAGACAACCAGATAACCCATTGAAAGTTTTAATGCACTTTTCACATTAATGCACTTTGGTCATTAGCAGTGAAACGCTGCCCTGACCTCATCCAAGATTCATTCCACCCACTGAATCTAAAAGCTGCTTTTTGCCTGTGATTTTATCTGATGAAAGCTCTGCATTCAGCGCAGACTGTGGACTCTAATATCTGTTAAGAACCACGAACAATGTAAATTACACCAACCCACTTCTCCTCTGTGGATCCACGTTCACTCTTCAAAGCCTGAGAGGAGGACGCCCCCATCATATGACTCATGCTCAGAACTACAACAGCATCCATCCTGTCTATACTGTATTTCATGGGCAACAACATGATCTCCCAGAAAGTGGCTATTGTATAGGGAGACACTTGAAATTGACTCAAATGTTAGTCATTCACCCTGCCATTCTCTCCACCCATGTACAATGGGCCAAGCTGGAGAGGTCTTCTCGAGAATTACATGAAACACCGCCAGCTTTTCCATATGTCAGCCTGGGCTGTCATTCTGAGGTGCCTGCCATCATGCAGATTGGTCGTTTTCTATGCACAATGTGGAACACGGATGTGGACAGATGTTGGGGGAGGCACAGAGAGGCTGGGTACAGCACCACGTGGCTCCATTGCCCCGAGTGGAGATAGGAGAGCATGGTGCCAAGCACACGCTGGTGTAATGACCAGGCCCCCCTCAGGCTGACTCTGAGGATCGGCCTGCCTATGCCTGGCTACGAGGAGCTGCCGCTGCTGTGGCCAACCCCCATCTCCTCTAACCCACTCTCCTTGTCCGCTGCCGCCTCCTCCTCCTTTTCCTGCTTCTTCTCCTCCTCCTCCACCTTCTCTTGCTTCTTCTTCTCCTCACACACTTAGTTACCTTCCAGCAAATCTGAAAAGAGCACCAATCTAAAATAGAACCCATTCCACACCATCGTCACATACTGTATATACCACCACTCAACTGCCTGCCAATCCACCATGAACTATGTTGCAAAGCACAGCAAAGTACTATAGGTCTCTTTATCCCTCTAAAAGTATTGTGATTGATTTAAAGCCCCACCGACCACTTGTTTCCTGGATACCTACCTCCAGGGGGTCCCGCATACAGAGAAGGTATGATAGTCTAATGGTGTAATCTGTCTACCAACTAGGTCTCGAGCACAGGCCCTGCAGAAACCGTGCCAATGCCGCGATTAGTAAATGGGTCAGGTTTTTATCCATAACTAAATTAATGAAAATGCTTCCATTTGTGATTGCTCCTTCCTTGTGTCAGAGAGTGCGGTCAGCCATAATCAGTTCCACAGGTATTCTGTAATGACAGTGTGGTTTGTGTCCTTGCTGGCTGCTCTCAAATAGTGCTGCTCATTCTATTCTGTCATACAAAGTAAATCATTTTACATTCGTTTCTACAAATGAATTTACAACTGCCATGGTGTATGTTGTAAACAAAGAATGCCGGCTTTAGCCATATTTATATAAGAAAACCATAGAGTGAGAGGATCTGCGACATTTACCAATGAGCTGAATATGGAAGGCTACTGTAACAAAACTCTTTAGGTTCCCCTGTGCCATATATCAATATAATTTCAGCTACACAACATTCTAATCAAGGCATGCAAGTTGTAAAAGAGTAGTGATAACAATGTGCACACTGCTCTACTGTATATTTGTAAACCCAAAAGATTTTGGTACTAAACATTTTTTTAACAGAATATCATTCACACTCATTTGGCATTCAAGTCATTGAATTGAATTTCTCTCTTCCTTCATCTCTAGTAGGATATGGTTAAAGGCAGACGTTCTTGCAAAAGTGACTCACTCATTGATGTCTGAGCGAAAAGCCCATCAAATTTATATCTGATGCCAGGGGGACCGGCAGCCTATTGTTCCAGGAGTGAGAGAGCAATCATCTGATATCATCAAACTGTAATGAATCTGTATGGGGGGGAGAGGCGAGAGGGAAATTAAATGCATCTTACAGAGACATTTCAACTCCAAAGCACAACAATCCTCTCTCATTGGCACAGTCAATACAGAAAGAACAACAAGAAAAACGAAATGTGTCGTAACTTTTTTAAAGGGGGACTAATGCACTGCATTTAGATATGATGTTAAAAATGTACAACAACAAAAAGTCTAAAAGCTTTATGATGCTGAACCATCCAAGCTAACCACTATGAATGGTCTATATGCAGTCCAATATTATTTAGGAGTTTGTCCACCCATTGAGTCATAAGGGACTTTGTCTGTGCACTACATCATGTAGAGTGAAATGGGATTCATTGGTCGTGCAGGATCTCTCCCTTTATCACTGAGTGAGGAACTGGGAGAGTGTGGATCCACCATATCTGAGAGCCCTTTCCAATTACATCAGGACGGGGAACGGTCTGGAGCTGCCTGGCACATATTGACTGCCCACTAAATCTTGTTTATACTGTGCCATGGGGTCAACAAGTGTGACTGCTGCATCCCACTACTGGCAAAACAGATTTCCGGGATGGGAGAGGAAGCCTCTAGCCTCCAGCCCTTCAGCCTCTCTCTGTCTGGAGCATCAGCCAGCTCTTCTACTCTGTCTGATGTCCAGACTGACAGAGGCATGGTCTTAGAGACACTCACATCAGTGGAGGCTCCTCAGAGGAGGAAGGGGAGGACCATCCTCCTCAGTGATTTTCAGATCAATTTAAATTGTAAAACATTAAAAAAGTTATGCTTTTTAGATAAAACTATTCTAAATATAATCACATGCCACCAAATAATTGATTAAAACATACTATTTTGCAAAGAGAGTCTACAGTAACCTCAACAGCACTCTGTAGGGTAGCATCATGGTGTAATCGGAAGACAGCTAGCTTCCGTCCTCCTCTGGGTACATTGACTTCAATACAAAACCTAGGAAGCGAATGGTTCTCACCCCCTTCCATAGACTTACACAACTTCAGGAGGACGTCCTCCAACCTACCTGTTGTCCACCCAATCAAAGGATTAGAGAATGAATTCAGTACTGAAAGCATAAGATACAGCTAGCTAGCATTGCAGTGCATAAAATGTTGTGAGTAGTTGACTCAAAGAGAGAGAAAGAAAATAGTTGAACAGTTTTGAACAAATTAATTTCTTCCAAATTGAAGGAGAAGCAAGACAGAGATAGAGAGAGATTTCGTCATTTTTATTTCACTTTCAGTTTCACTTACTTAGCTAGCAAATGCAGCTAGTTAGTTTATCCTCCTCAAACACCCTGCTTAAGCAGATAGATCCTATGTTAGCTAGCTGCCTATGACTATCCAACACTTCCAAGGTAAGCTTATGATTTTCCTAATTTATTGCCACCAGGGCCCGCAAGTGTAAGTGCTAAAATGCTTACTGACTGTACACTGTAATGCTACTGCATGATTGTAGCAGGTTTACTAACTCATTCGTTCTATTAGGTATGTTGACTATTACATTACTTTATCTAATATTGTGGCAACGATGTAGGCTGTGTGTAACAGTTATGATATGGTTTGGCTTGGAAAGGTTTTTGCGCCTGGTCACATACAGCTGATGTTTTGTGCATTGAAGTCCACAAGCGAAGGGACAAGGTGAGTGGAGGAGAGTGCATAGATGCGAGAAGGAATACAACGTGGCTGTTATGAAAGTGAACTGTGTTTACGCGTGATCAGGGGTGTAATAATTCTGTTGAAAATGGATAAACATACCTGAATTTGTCCAAACTCTCGTTTGCAACTGTTGGGCTAATGATCACACCCTATATCAACTATAGGCAGGCAAGAGTGTGCAAGGTGGTATTGAATGTGTCACTGTCTGTCCATGTGTCACTGTCTGTCACCTCAAATTTTCTTAAAACGGCACTGACCGCCACTGACTCACATAATGTGCCTGGGAGTATTTCTGTGCCTACAAGAGATGACAGAAGTGTCTGTGAAGCAGGGGGCAAGGGACAAACCTCTGAATCTATCCGAAAAATAAAAGTGTGGTTTATTGTAGGGAAATTGTTATGATATACAAAAGCCTGGTTTATCCCTCAAATCAAAAGAGTCCCAGACAGTGCCTGGAATAAGTAAAAAAAAAAAAAGGAAATTAATTTATAAAGATTTTATCTGAGACAGTTTTATTTTATTTTATCTGAGACAGTCGGGGACATATTAGCTTCTTAACCTCCCATTTCCACTTGCCAATGAGTCTAGGGAGTTTGGTCTGGCCATAAAGCTGGGCTTACTGTGCTGCTAAACTTAGTAGGATGTGTCTGCATTGTGGACATGATGATGCATTAGTGTGCCAGTAGACAACTGATAAATAAAGTAGTGACCAGGGGAAGTAAGGCAGAAGTGCTGTTTCTCATTGGATGCAAGGTCAAGCAAATATGGCTGTTTCAGAATTCTGCACAACTTCTTCTCGAAACATTTGCCTGACATTGAGATCACATTCAGTGTCCTTGCGGGGCAACTGTTTTTGCTCGGCGCCTTTTGCTCATTTGTATTCCAAAACAAACAGGACACCAGGTTGATGAGACTGCGTTATGAAACCTAGGCTTTCCATCTTCTTTGATGTAAAAAACTACCTCTTACTTAGTTTTTGACAACAGAGGAAAAAGTGCACAGCCTCTTCCCCCTCATCCTCCCGGTCTGCCTCACTCTTCCTTGGCAAATAAAGGGAAAACCTTGGGAAAAGTACTGCTGAATTTGTCAACCTCATAGAACTCTAAGTTCCCCCGAGCAGCATAATGTGTTTAAACTGAGTGGAAAAAAAGTACACCAGAGAGATAGAATAACCTGAAAGTGTGAAATGGACCTAAATGGATTTTTACCCTGCGAATGATGCATTTTAGGCTAAAATTCCAGTATGTGTTGTGAAACTTGATAGATACCTTACATATTCCACTGTTCATCATTTCAAGTGTAAAGGGAAGTCTGTCTTTTGTATTAGATTTCAAGTTCTTCATTGATGTAATTGGTTGTGGCATGGGGAGAATGTGAGGTCTCTAAAAACTGTAAAAAGCTATAACAACACACTATTGTATCATTTACAGGTACATATATGTCAGTAATGGAGCTCTATCTTGTTTGATTCCATAATGGATAATAAATACTACATTACAAGAGGATTACTGACTGCTCAAAAAGTTAATCCTTGAGATACTGTTGGAGAATAACATAACATTTTTACATTTTACATTTTAGTCATTTAGCAGACGTTATCATATCACAGTCATAATAAGTCACATTTTTCCTCAGTAAAGTAGCTATCAGCAAAGTCAGAGCGAGTAAGATTATTTTTTTTAAAGTGTGTGTTTTAAAAAAAGATTTTTATTATTATTTGTATTTTTTAAGGGGGTGGATCAGCTTCAATTTTGCAGATTGTTGTTTCCATCAATGTAATTGTCTGCATAATTTCCAATCCCCCATATATTTTTGGGTAAATATATATATCCACATACATACAATTCATACTTTTTTTAGAATATACCTTTATTATTCCCTGCAAACCCTACCACCCCTCCCCCAATTGGAGTAAACTAATAAACAATAACACTTAGGCTTCTACCTTCAGTTAATTTTATTTAACTAGGCAAGTCAGTTAAGAACTAATTCTTAATTACATGAACGGCCTATCGGGGAACAGTGCCTTTTTCAGAGGCAGAATGACAGATTTTTGCCTTGTCAGCTCAGGGATTTGATCCAGCAAACTTTCGGTTACAGGCCCAACGCGCTAACCACTAGGCTACCTGCCGCCCCATACTGCACACATTTTACAGACACAATCTGTTTTACAATAGTTATATTTTGTTTGTTTTTAGTCCTGGCCTTCCTCTATTTCTGATGTCCATCCATTCTATTTGTAACTGTGCTATTGCACAACATTTCTGTTATACATTTTAAAGACCCTGTCTGTTTTACATTTGTTATCTTGTTGTTATTAGTCCCACCCTTCAGCTCCATTCAACCCCTCCCATCTATCTCTTAACACTATCCATTTTGGATTTCTATTTGCCATATATTTTTCAACTGTGCTGTGATGCTTCACAAAAGTACTGAGACTTAATTTCTCATAGCGACTACAGATTGTAAATAAAGATAAAAAAAATTATTGATCGATTGACTATGACTTTTCAAATCACCCAGTATTGCTATCTGCAGCGTTAGTTCTAGGTAAATGTTGCAATTCTTCAGCCATTCCTGGACCTGTGATCAAAAACGAGCTACATATGGACAATACCAACATAAATGATTTAATGACTCTGCCTCCTCGCAGCAAAAATCTGCAGAGCTGGAAAGATTGTATCCCCCATATATATAACAATCTATTGGTTGCAATCATTTTGTATAAACATTTAAATTGAAAAATTTTGTTTTGAGTTTTGAATCCGGCGTCGTTTTTTCGTGTCAATTCATTAACCATGTGCCATGGAATCGGTACATCGAAAATCTCTTCCCAACTAAGTTCCTTACTTTTTCCCCCTTCCACTTGCGTCTTCCATTTTTGTGGTAATGCTGCAATTAGTTGGTTGTAATTTTGGGTAGAGCAGACATTTCCATATGTCTGTGTTAGCTGCACGTGTGAAATAACTCCACCAGTCATATTTATGATATAATTTACAAAGATTATACCCTTTTTCAACATTTTATCAAAAAATATGTTTTTTTTTGTATATTTGAGTTTAACCAAAATATCTGTCTTTTCAGGTGGATTAAACTGAAATTAAAACCAACTTTCTCAGGCTTGTTTAAAAAGTAACAATATTTTGGAGATTATTTCGTTTTCAAATAACCGAAAGTGAGCAGTTGTTATCTGAATAAAGGGAAAAGGGCCATTCTTGAACATGGGGTGAGACATTCTTACTAATTTACTAGAGAACCATTTCTGATTTAAGTATAACTTTTGTATGATTGATGCCTTTAGTGAGAGGTTTAATGCTATAATATTTAATCATTTCTGCCCTCCAAATTCATATTTGTTATATAAACATGCCCATTTAATATTGTCTGGCTTGCCATTCCAATTAAAATTGAATATTTTTTGATCATATAATTTAAAAAGCAGGTCACTAGGTGTAGGCAAAACCATAAGCAAATAGGTAAACTGTGATATGACAAAAGAGTTAATCAGGGTGATTTTCCACAAACTGACAGGCATTTTCCTTTCCATGGTAGCAAGATCTTATCTATTTTTGCTAACTTTCTATTAAAATGTATTGGAGTGAGATCATTTCTTTCTTACCCGCCTGCCTGACCATTCTGCCTGCCTGGACTCTGATCTGGTTTTGACCTTTTTGCCTGTCCACGACCATTCTCTTGCCTACCCCTTTGGACTATTAAACATTGTAAGACTCCAAACAATTCCCTCTTTTGTCTGCATCTGGGTCTTGCCTTGTGCCTTGATAGTACGAACTGGCCATGACCGACCCAGCAGACTTGGACCAGCTCCGCCACGCTGTCTCCCTGCAGGGAGCACCATTGGGAGACATGAGGAGTTGGTACAGGGCCTTTTGGAAGGGCTCAGGTCCTTGATGGAACGCCACGACCATGGGTTAAAGGCTATTATGGAGCAAATCAGGGAGTTAGCTCAGAGGCTACCTGCCACCTCGGAAAAAAACCAATCACCCAGTAATTTTCCCCTATCTGTGGTGAGTTTGTACAGCCTATCCCCGAGAACCCCGCTTACCTCCTCCGGAGCAATATTCAGGGAATCCTGGTACCTGCAAGGGTTTTCTTTCTCAGTGCTCGCTTATTATTGAGCTATAGCCATCTTCGTTTCCTTCAGACAGATCAAAGATAACGTATATTACTACACTAATGTCGGGAAGGGCGCTCTCCTGGGCTACGGCAGTTTGGGAGCTACAATCTGCCATTTGTGATCATCTGGAGGAATTCATAGCAGAAGTGAGAAAGGTATTTGAGTCTCCGGTTTCTGGGAGAAAGGCGGCCCGTAAACTGCTTGACTTACGTCAAAACTCCCGTAGTGTGGCAGACTACGCGGCTGATTTTCGCACATATGGGTGCCGAGAGTGCCTGGAATCCGGAGTCTCTTTTTGATACTTTTTTTGCACAGATTACCTGAGGAGGTAAAGGATGAGCTAGCTCCTCGGGAATTGCCGATGGATCTCGACTCCCTTATCGCCCTTACCATTAAAATTGATGGACACCTAAGGGAACGCAAGAGTGAGAGGAGGTCTGGTCTCGGGCACACTCGTGCACCCGCTATGGCGCGTTCACCTCCAAGGGAATGCGGAAGTTTTTGAAGGCAGCTCTTCTGAGAGGATTCGAAGCCACACGAGCCCTCTCGGGAATCTACAACGGGTGATTTAGATACTCCTAAGCCTATGCAGTTGGAAAGAGCTAGGTTATCAGTTGGGGAACGCTGATGAAGGATGAATAATAACTGTTGTCTGTACTGTGGAGGGGCAGGACATTTTATAGCTACCTGCCCTATTAGGAAACCCTTGTCTCTAGTGGGTACCAGTACTATGGTGAGTCAGACTGGGAGTTCCCTAATTCCCATCACCTGCACAACCCTTTTTGCTCTTGTGCTGTGGGGAGACCAATCTAAGTCTCTCCGAGTGCTCATTGACTCTGGGGCTCATGAAAGCTTTATGGATGCCACGATAGCTTTGGAGCTTGGTATTCCCACTCAGCCTTTCTCTGTGCCCATGGATGCTAGGGCACTGGACGGCCGCTCTATAGGGGAAGTCACCCATAGTACTGTGCCCGTTCAATTACGGGTTTCTGGTAACCACAGTGAGACAATACAGTTTCTCCTCATTGCATCTCCCCATGTTCCGGTTGTTTTTGGACTTTCCTGGCTTCTAAAGCACAATCCGATGATTGATTGGACCACAAGCTCCATCCTGGGTTGGAGTCCATTTTGCCATTCCCACTGCCTTCAAACAGCACAGCCTTCCTCAAGTCGTCTTCCTCTGGATGTTAGCAAGACTGTGGATGTCTCTGCTATCCCCACAGAATACCATGACCTCCTGGAAGTGTTCAGTAAGCACGTGCTACTTCTCTTCCTCCGCACCGTCCTTATGATTGTGCCATTGATCTTCTCCCAGGCACTACACCACCTCGGGGTCGATTGCATTCTCTGTCTGGACCAGAGACCAAAGCTATGGAGGAGTACATAGAGGAGTCTCTGGCCACTGGGGCCGTCCGTCCATCTGCATCTCCTGCCGGCGCAGGGTTTTTCTTTGTGGAGAAGGACAAGACCCTGCGTCCGTGCATTGACTACCGGGGACTTAATGACATTACTGTCAAGAATCGTTACCCCCTACCTCTCCTCTCCTTGGCATTTGAACCTCTCCAGGGGGCCACCATATTTTCCAAGTTGGACCATCGAAATGCCTACCACCTGGTTCGGATACACGACGGGGGTGAGTGGAATACAGCCAGTGGACATTATGAGTACCAGGTCATGCCATTTGGACTCACCAACGCCCCCACTGTTTTCCAGGCTTTGGTCAATGATGTGCTTCAGGACAGGCTAACCGGTTTGTGTTCGTGTACCTTGAAGACATCCTGTTTTTTCCCGATCTGCACAAGAACATGTTCTTCGTGTCAGACAGGTCCTTCAGCGTCTCCTGGAGAAGCAACTGTTCGTGAAAGCTGAGAAGTGTGAGTTCCACCGCTCTACAATCACCTTTCTGGGATATGTCATTGCTGAGGGCAATGTTCAGATGGATCCTGGAAAGCAGTGGTGGATTGGCTTAAACCAACGTCCAGGGTGCAGTTGCAACGGTTTCTTGGGTTTGCAAACTTTTTACCGCAGTTTCATTCGGGACTACAGCACCTTGGCGGCCCATCTCTCGGCACTCACCTCTCCCAAGGTACCGTTCAAATGGTCTCTAGCTGTCGACAAAGCCTTTGTGGACCTGAAGCATCGGTTCACAACAGCACCCATCTTCATCCATCCGGATGCCTCGCGTCGTCAATTTGTGGTGGAAGTGGATGCTTCGGATGTTGCAGTGGGGGCCATCCTGTCTCAGCGATCTGCCCAGGACCAGAAGCTTCATCCTTGTGCCTTCCTGTCCCATCATCTCAAAGGAACTACGATGATGGCAACCGAGAACTCCTGGCGGTGAAGATGGCGTTGGAAGAGTGGAGGCACTGGCTGGAAGAAGCAGAACAGCCATTCCTGGTCTGGACTGACCATAAAAACCTGGAATATCTCTGTACATCCAAGCGCCAAACTCTAGGCACCAAATTTAACTTCACCATCTCCTACCGCCCAGGGTCAAAGAATGTGAAGCCTGACGCCCTCTCCCGCCTACACAGTTCCTCTGCCACACCCTCAACCTCTGAAACCATTCTCCCTACCTCATGCCTTGCTGCCACTGTGGATTGGGGTATTGAGAACCTGTCCGCGAGGCACAACGCTCCCAGCCTGGACCTAAAGGGGGCCCGGCTAACTGGCTGTTTGTCCCTAATCCAGTCCAGTCCCAGGTCCTGGAATGGGCTCATTCCTCCAGGCTGACCTGTCATCCAGGGTCCCGTCGTACACTAGCCTTTCTCCGACAACGTTTCTGGTGGCAATGGTCCCTGACGTCTCTGCCTTCATCGCCGCATGCACAGTGTGTGCTCAGAACAAGACTCCACGGCAACCTCATCGTCCCTGGTCTCATATATCTCTGTACTTTGTCACTGTGCTCCCTCCGTCTGATGGCAACACTGTCATTCTGATGGTAGTCGATCGGTTCTCCAAGGCCGCCCATTTCATCCCTCTCCCCAAACTACCTTCAGCCAAGGAGACGGCTCAGCTTATGGTGCAGCATGTCTTACGGATCCATGGACTCCCGGTAGACATGGTCTCCGATTAGGATCCTCAGTTCTCGTCTCAGTTCTGGAAGGCATTCTGCACCCTTATTGGGTCGTCGGACAGTCTGTCAGCGTACCCTCGGCCCAGATGTTTGTCCACCACTGTCGACGAACCTGCAGAAGAGCCAGGGTGGCTAATCTCAAGACCAACTTCAGTTATCGTCGACAAGCGGACCGTCGCCAGACCCCAGCTCACCGCTACCGCATTGGGCAGAGGGTATGGCTTTCCACTTGGGATCTGCGCCTTCGGGTAGAGTCCCGCAAGCTGTCTCCCTGGTTCATTGGTCCTTTTCCCATCTCCAGAGTCCTGAGGGCCACTGCTGTCCGTCTTGTGTTGCCCCGTACCCTCTGTATCCACCCTACCTTCCATGTGTCTAGGATTAAGCCTGTGTCTCACTGTCCTTTGTCTTCTGTCTCCAGGTCCATCCCTCCCCTCCGGGTTATCAGTGGCCAGCCAGCGTGTACGGTGAGACGCATCCTGAAGGTTCGACCATGGGACAGAGTTTCCAGTACCTGGTTGACTGGGAGGGTTATGGCCCGGAGAAGAGGTGCTGGGGCCTGGCTAAAGTAATCTTGGACCCGGCCCTCATTGCCGATTTACGCCAGGTATACGCCCAGGTAGGACGCCAGGGGGCTGTACTGTCATTCCATGATCTGTTTCACCTGTTCCAGTGATTGTCTCCACCCCCTCCAAGTGTCGCTTATTTTCCCCAGTGTATTTATCCCTGTGTTTCCTGTCTCTCTGTGCCAGTTTGTCTTGTATGTTTAGTCAAGTCAACCAGCGTGTTTTTCCCTTACTCCTTTTGCTATTCTCCTTTTTCTAGTCCTCCCAGTTTTGACCCTTGCCTGTTTCTGGACTCTGTACCCGCCTGCCTTGACTACGAGCCTGTCTGCCACTCTGTACCTCCTGGACTCTGATCTGGTTTTGACCTTTTTGCCTGTCCACGACCATTCTCTTGCCTACCCCTTTGGATTATTAAACATTGTAAGACTCCAACCATCTGCATCTGGGTCTCGCCTTGTGCCTTGATAATAAGTATTCAACCCCTTTGTTATGGCAAGCCTAAATAAATTCATGAGTAAAACATGTGCTTAACAAGTCACATAATAAGTTGCATGGACTCACTCTATGTGCAATAATAGTGTTTAATACGGTTTTTGAATGATCTCATCTCTGTACCCCACACATACAATTATCTGTAAGGTCCCTCAGTTGAGCAGTACATTTCAAGCAAAGACAAGGGAGGTTTTCCAATGCCTCACAAAGAAGGACACCTATTGGCAGATGGGTAAACAATTTAAAAGCAGACATTAAATATCTGTTTGAGCTTGGTGAAGTTATTAATTATATTTTCGATGGTGTATCAATACACACCTAACTCAGTTGCTGGAAAGGAAGGAAACCGCTCAAGGATTTCATTGTGACTTTAAAACGTTTACAGAGTTTAATGGCTTTGATATGAGAACTGGATGGATCAATAACATCGTAGTTACTCCACAATAATAACCTAATTGACAGAGTGCAGAGAAGGAAGCCTGTACAGAATAGAAATATTCCAAAACATGCATCCGGTTTGCATCAAGGCACTAAAGTACCACTCTCCATAATTTCAAACACTGCGTTGGCTGCATCACGTTATGGGTATGCTTGTAATCGTTAAGGACTGGGGAGTTTTTCAGGATAAAAAATAAATGGAATGGAGCTAAGCACAGGCAAAATCCTAGAGGAAAACATGGTTCATGTAACGTCCAGGCCTGAGTGTACAGGCTGGAGTGTTTAGTTTCGTTTTGGGTGTAGGGTTTCTTTTGTTCTATGGTGTGTATTTCTATGTTGGGATAATGGTTCCCAATTAGAGGCAGCTGAGTTTCGTTACCTCTAATTGGGAACCATATATATGTTTGGGTTATTGCTAATGTTATGGTTATCGTGTCTAGTTAGGTTCATGCCATCGTGTCTAGTTAGGTTCATGCCATAGTGTTTAGGTTCATGCCATAGTGTTTAGGTTCATGCCATAGGGTTTAGGTTCATGTCAGTGTCTAGTTTAGGATTTAGCGTTTGTGTTCGTCATGTTCCTCGTTTATTGTTTTGTTCCGTCTCGTCCCGTCGTTAAATAAAGTATGTATTCTGGTTACTTCGCTGCGCATTGGTCTGTCCAAGGAGATAATCATGACAGAATAACCCACCCAACGAAGACCAAGCAGCGAGAGACGGCGGAGCATCGTCGTCCCAGGAGGAGGAAGAGATCAGCGCAAGCTGAGCGGGGAAATTACGAGGGGCTATATGGGGCATGGAGCCCGGAGAGGGATAAATATTTTGGACTTCGCCTGGCTAGAAGGGCCGAACCGCTTCCCCCCAAAATTTTGGGGGGGTACACGAGGAGGTTGGCCGGTTCAGGGGGGACTCCTGAGCCAAATCCTCGTGCTCCGTGGAGGGAGCATTGGAGGAGCGCCGCACGGAAAGGACACCGTGCTATGCAGTTTTGCGCACGGTTTCCCCTGTGCGGATTCAGAGGCCGGTGCGAAAAATTCCAGCTCCACTCATCAGTCGGGCTAGACTGAGTGTGCAGCCAGGAAGAGTGGTGCCAGCTCTGCGCGCCAGATCTCCAGTGCGCCTCTTAGGACCAAGATATCCTGCACCGGTTCTGCGTGCAGTGTCTCCGGTACGTGTCCACAGCCCAGTGCGAGAGATCCCAGCGCCACTCGTCTGTCAGGCCAAAGTCAGTGTGCTACCTGGAAGAGTGGTGCCAGCTCTGCGCGCCAGGTCTCCAGTGCGTCTCCTAGGACCAAGATATCCTGCGGTCCTACGGGCAGAATCTCCGGTGCGAATCCACAGCCCAGTCCGAGAGATTCCAGCTCCACTCATCGGTCAGGCCAAGGTCAGTGTGCTACCTGGAAGAGTGGTGCCTGCTCTCCGCATCAGGTCCCCTGTCCGTGTTGTGGATTCAACACGTCCTGTACCTGTTCCATGTTCCAAGATCCATGTCCGTGTTGTGGATTCAACACATCCTGTACCTGTTCCATGTTCCAAGATCCATGTCCGTGTTGTGGATTCAACACGTCCTGTACCTGTTCCATGTTCCAAGATCCATGTCCGTGTTGGGGATTCAACACGTCCTGTCACTGTTCCACGTTCCAAGATCCCAGTACGTGTTGTGGATTCAACACGCCCTGTACCTGTTCCATGTTCCACGATCCAAGTCCGTGTTGTGGATTCAACACGTCCAGTCCCTGTCCACGCTCCAAGATCCATGTCCGTGTTGTGGATTCAACACGTCCTGTCCCTGTTCCACATTCCAAGATCCCAGTACGTGTTGTGGATTCAACACGTCCTGTACCTGTTCCACGTTCCACGATCCATGTCCGTGTTGTGGATTCAACACGTCCTGTCCCTGCTCCACGCACCAGGCCCCCTGTATAAAGGTTAAAAAAAAAGATCCCTGTTATGCAGAATGGTCCAGGGATATAGTGAGTGGGGAGTGCATGACTATCAGATAGAGGGACTTTCCACGATCCATGTCCGTGTTGTGGATTCAACACGTCCTGTCCCTGCTCCACGCACCAGGCCCCCTGTACGCCTTCAGAGCCCGGCATGTCCTGTCCCTGCTCCACGCATCAGGCCCCCTGTGCGCCTTCAGAGCCCGGCAAGTCCTGTCCCTGCTCCACGCATCAGGCCCCCAGTGCGCCTTCAGAGCCCGGCACGACCTGTCCCTGCTCCACGCATCAGGCCCCCTGTGCGCCTTCAGAGCCCGCCACGTCCTGTCCCCGCTCCACGCATCAGGCCCCCTGTGCGCCTTCAGAGCCCGGCACAACCTGTCCCTGCTCCACGCATCAGGCCCCCTGTGCGCCTTCAGAGCCCGTCACGTCCTGTCCCTGCTCCACGCATCAGGCCCCCTGTGCGCCTTCAGAGCCCGTCACGACCTGTCCCTGCTCCACGCATCAGCCCCCCTGTGCGCCTTCAGAGCCCGTCACGTCCTGTCCCTGCTCCACGCATCAGGCCCCCTGTGCGCCTTCAGAGCCCGTCACGTCCTGTCCCTGCTCCACGCATCAGGCCCCCTGTGCGCCTTCAGAGCCCGTCACGTCCTGTCCCTGCTCCACGCATCAGGCCCCCTGTGCGCCTTCAGAGCCCAGCACGTCCTGTCCCTGCTCCACGCATCAGGGCCCCTGTGAGCCCTCAGAGTCCAGTACGGCCAGTTCCTGCTCCGCGCACCAGAGTTCCAGTGAGCATCATGAGTCCAGTACGCCCAGTTTCTGCTCCACGTACCAGAGTTCCAGGGAATGGTCCAGGGCCTCCGGTGCGTGAACTCGAGCCAGCACGGCCGGCACCGGAGCCCCCACCTGGGACAAAGGGACCACCAAGACCCCCACGGATTTTTGGGCGCCGGGTCGAGTCCGCGCCTTTGGGGGGGTATTGTAACGTCCAGGCCTGAGTGTACAGGCTGGAGTGTTTAGTTTCGTTTTGGGTGTAGGGTTTCTTTTGTTCTATGGTGTGTATTTCTATGTTGGGGTAATGGTTCCCAATTAGAGGCAGCTGAGTCTCGTTTCCTCTAATTGGGAACCATATATATGTTTGGGTTATTGCTAATGTTATGGTTATCGTGTCTAGTTAGGTTCATGCCATCGTGTCTAGTTAGGTTCATGCCATAGTGTTTAGGTTCATGCCATAGTGTTTAGGTTCATGCCATAGGGTTTAGGTTCATGTCAGTGTCTAGTTTAGGATTTAGCGTTTGTGTTCGTCATGTTCCTCGTTTATTGTTTTGTTCCGTCTCGTCCCGTCGTTAAATAAAGTATGTATTCTGGTTACTTCACTGCGCATTGGTCTGTCCAAGGAGATAATCATGACAGTTCAATACGTATTCCACCAGATACTGAAGAGGAATTCACCTTTTAGAAGGAAAATAACCTAAAACACAAAACCAAATCTACACTGGAGTTGCTTACCAAGAAGACAGTTAATGTTTCTGAGTGGTCTAGTTACAGTTTTGAATCAAATCTACTTAAAGATCTATGACAAGACCTGAAAATGGTTGTCTAGCAATGATCAACAACCAATTTGACAGAGCTTGAAGAATTTGGAAAATAATAATGGGCAAATGTTGCAGAATCCAGGTGTGGAAAGCTCTTAGATACTTAACCTAAAAGACTCACAGCTGTAATCGCTGCCAAAGGTGCTTCTACAAAGTATTGACTCAGGGATGTGAATACTTATGTAAAAAAAAATTCACCTCTTCATTATGGGGAATTGTGCGTAGATGGGCGAGAAAAAAACGATGTAATCCATTTTGAATTCAGGCTGTAACAAGAACATTTGGAATAAGTCAAGGGGTATGAATACTTTCTGAAGGCACTGTATAGTGTTCATACACACAATACAACGGTCAAGCCAGGTGTATTTTGGAAATCAATATCTCCAGTATTCATTGACCCAGCATTGTCACATTAAGCTGTAGTCATTTGAAAATGAGAGATGACAGTAGACAATAGGATATGAGACCTCAGGGTTCAAGAAGTAGGGGTGGAACGGGGAGAGGGGAAAGTGGGGTTGATGTTGATGTTTATTGTCATGAGTCTTGTCCTGGATGCAGAACTGAGAGATTTCCCCTTAGATAGGCCAGCTTCAAAGACAAAAATGGCTATTGTAAAAATTTATGAAAACAAAAATGAGCTTTTTGCTCTTAAATTAATGATTAGGTTAGGCATTAGAGTTAGCAGTGTAGTTAAGCTTAGGGTTATGGTTAGGGTTAGGTTTAAAATCTGATTTTGGGACCAGCTTGTGACTACTCTGAAGAGCTGCTTCCAGAACAAGATTCATGACGAAAAATTCTAACCTGTAAAGGAAAGGGGTGTCGAATTGTCACACATTTATGAAGAACTGACTGCTGTCTGCACCATGGATACGCCATGGCCTTTAAATTTGGAGAATGCTGCTGAATCAGAGAATTACCCCTACGCCAGGAGTCAGGTGAACACAGTGGAAAAATCGATAGCAGAGGGCCAAGATAATAAAGGTTAAAAAAAAAGATCCCTGTTATGCAGAATGGTCCAGGGATATAGTGAGTGGGGGAGAGAGTGCATGACTATCAGATAGAGGGACTTTTCCTGTAACCACTGAGAATGGGGACCCATGATGTAACAGCTGTCTCTGAAGGACACAGCTGTGTATGTGTGAGTGCTAGCGTTCATGTCCTAGTATTGTATGTATGGTCGTTCATTTATCATTCCATTACACTTCAGGGAAAGCCTGCTATGCTTGCATCGGCAGCCACGGTGGAGCAATACAGCAGCCAACAGGAGCGCTATGGGCTGTAAGCATAGGCCCAGTGTGTGCTGCACCGTAAAATAAATCCCATTGTGAAAAGACACACAATTACTTAGAGAAATTAAAAAGCTATACTGAATGTGGAAATGGCCTCATAGTGGTTCTCAGAGAAAGCCTTATTTTTCAACACTCGCCCTCCTACTCTCCCTCCCTCCTCCTCTCTCCTTCTTCCTGCTCGGTCTCTGTAAATCTCAGCCAGTCCTTCCAGAGCCTGATTAAATCTGAAATGGGAGAGTGAAGAGCTGAATACCCTCCAATCTAAAAGGTAATTAATATGGACTCCCTCCCTATCTTGGTCCACCTTCATTAAAGACCTCAAAGAGACACATTTGTTGATTACGTACACTGCCCTCATCTACTGCAGATGCAGGTCATAAACCAAGGTGAGAAACATAATATTGTAGAATAATTACGTATTAAACTGAGCTGGATCATTGTGAATTGAAACAAGGGTAGGGTGTGTGTGTGTGGTACTGTATGGGTCGGGTTCTCTAGTCTCACTGATACAGATGTTCTGTCAGGGGATTGGACCTTACAAGGCACATTGTGGCAACAGCGGTGCCATTACACATTCACACATATGCTGTGTGTTTATCATACTTGCATAGCTCGGCCTAGAATTTTTCATTTATCATCCCTCCATTATTTATTACTGTCACTGCAACTCCACAAGGTATTTTACACTTGGAATACATTAAGGATGAAAAATGCTGAGCTGAGACATGAATGTGAATATT
Source organism: Brachymystax lenok tsinlingensis (assembly GCA_030435695.1). Classification (NCBI taxonomy): domain Eukaryota; kingdom Metazoa; phylum Chordata; class Actinopteri; order Salmoniformes; family Salmonidae; genus Brachymystax; species Brachymystax lenok. The sequence continues at coordinate 23,031,054 of CM059790.1, read as the reverse complement.
CTTCCACTTTAATGAGCATATTGCAGCTCCTTTTAGAATAATTAACTGAGCACTGATTTCCAAATAGCAATAATAAGAGTTATAATAATCTGCTGTTAAATAGTACTGACTGAAGCTATTTTTGCATTACTACAGCATAGAGAACAAGTATGCAAATTATGAGGCTGTTCGTGGCCAATACATTATTACAGTATGCAAGGTGGCATCTGTGTGGATGAAATATTACTGGAAATTCTGTCTTCCATCTTCACTTACTGGTAATGAATAATTCTCTCTACATTTATATTTACATTTATAGAGACTAGAATGCAAGCTAAAGTTCCAGGTACTTTTGTACAATGTGACCTATGACCTCAGACTTTTAAGGTCACCATTTGTAGACTTACTGGCAAATTGAATCAGGAAAGGCAATGGCTCCAAACATGGATGTGTGTCTGTATGTGTGCAGTGTGTTCAAAAAGTATCTGGCTTAGTATGAGGTCAATATAAAAGGAAAGCAGTTTGTGTTTGTAAGGCCTCTATTCCTGGAAATTCAATGTGATGAGCATTCATCAGAAGAAATTTCAAGCTCTTCAGAATGTTTGTGTGACAATTCTATTTCACTCCCCCTCTTCCTAACAAAATAATCACATAGCCTAGTCTACAGTACATCTCCATGTTCTCATGACTTTTGCCACTCAGTGTCATACTTTATAGAGTCACAAATGACAGGCTATGTCATGTCAGTGGCTAAAACTTAACGGAGCCTTGTTTAATGGCCCTCCTCCACTAAATAATGCAAACGCTAAAATCCCACGGTGAATGGGATTAGAATTCAGATCTATCTCTGAGTCAGAGCAGGACGTGTCTGCCCTATGTAAGTCTACAAATGATGTGTGCCTGGCCTAATTCTCAGGGTGAGAGGAAGCCACAGCACGTGCAACAACAAGATAATTCCCACCAGCCATCTCTTTTCTGCACTGTGCCACCTGTCAACAATGGATTTGCGTCAGGGGAGGATGACGGTGCAGAATCCCTTGGTTATGGCACTCGAAAAAGAACTGGCCGTGTTACATAAGGCAGTTGTGAGACGTACAGTAACAGTAAAAAGTTTGGACACACCTACTCATTCAAGGGTTTTTCTTTATTTTTACTATTTTCTACATTGTAGAATAATAGTGAAGACATCAAAACTATGAAATAACACATATGGATTCATGTAGTAACCAAGTGTTAAACAAATCCAAATATATTTGAGATTTGAGATTCTTCAAGTAGCCACCCTTTGCCTTGATGACAGCTTTGCACAACAACAAAAAAATCTTGAATAAGTAGGTGTGTCCAAACTTTTGACTGGTACTGTATGTGCAGTCGTATGTTCAGATACAAGGAAGAATATCTCTGTCTCTCTGTCTGTGGCCGAGCACTAGCCTGATTATTGAGCCGTGAGCACAAGCCGCAAGACCCAAATGTGCAGAGTAAAAAAGGGCAAGCCAATTCCAGCTTCAAGCCAAGCATATCATTTGTTGTTTTGTTCCCGTCATATTTTAGGACGAAGGTTTTATTTACCCATAAGTTACTTTAGAAGGATTTGAACCGGAAAAATATACTTTCAAAGAACATGGAGAGAAACTGAAAATAAAAAATAACTCCTTTTTGTCTGGAAGAAAATGTCATGTTCTGGAAAAAGCAGCAGGCATGAATGAAATGGAGTGCAGCAAACAGCCACAACACCCTTCAGAGGTAATGGTTGCTGTTTTGATAAGCACAATAGAAACAAAACGGTACTTTGGTGACCCAAGCACTACCACATCTGACTCAAATGGCTGGTCAAAATGAACTTCTTGTACAGCAGAAGCGTAGATTGGAACTGCGAAGAAGCCCTTTAGAGGATTACAGTAGATTGAATGGAAGAGGCTCTAAACTCCATGCAGACATAGAGCATGTCACTAATTGCAGTTTAAGTGCTGTTAATCTACATTAGGCTAAAAGGTTGTTAATCTCAGTGGATCCATTCCTGTTGTTCAGTTGTCAATTGGTTACCTTACTTTTGTACTATATGTCAGTGTGTGGTTAAACACAATTCAAAAGCATAACCCGAAATCATAGTGCTTGTTAAAAGCTATTTTAAGGTAATTCCTCCTCCCCTCTCTCAGGTGTATTAATTTGGGGATGTAAAGCTTACAGTAAACAATGTTTTATTTGTGAAATTCAGTCTTTTTCATCCGACAAACAAATGAATGTTTGTATGGGAAAACCTTGTGCAAAGCAGCTAAAGAGATATCTGCCAAATCTTCTCTTTGTGTCCTCTCCAGCCATGCTTAAATGTCATTATGTGCAAGTTGGAGAAAAAAAACTGCCCCAAATCTTAGAGGGATATTGTTCTGTATTCAGAAGCATCGTCATTCTCTAGTCTTTAAATTAATCACGGACAGTAACAATGACAAAACTCAGACCTGATTCATGATCCTTACCTCCATCTCCAATAATGCTGTAAGTCAAGCTTATAAGAATGTCCCAATGTGTAGTGTGAGTTACATTTAATTTGGATTTGTGTGTGTGTGTGTGTGTGTGTGTGTGTGTGTGTGAATCAGCCGTTAATAACAAGAAACATGAACGAGCAGGGTGGGATCTTCCTCCCTACAGTGGCATAGACAAATGGTTCTCCACAGTTAATGACTATGTCAGTGTACCCCCACTGTGCCTCTATTGACCATTTGTAAAACACCCAACCCAATCAGTGGCCAGTGGATCACCACCTGTGTGCCTCCATCCCCTCTCCGAGCAGACCACCACTGTGACACACTGCATCATGACTCAACAATGGATGGAGAGAGAGGAGTGGGAACCAAGAAACGAACTTCACAATCTGCTGTTATTTTTCTGTTGCTGGCCATCATTGTTTGTGTTGTACTAATGGTCAGCGAAGGGGCTCCCAGATCCATTAGGAGAGCCAGGAGCTGGTAGGACTGCTCACACCATGCATAAATGACTCAAGTCCTGGTTTCTTCAAGCATGAGGTAAAATAACATATCGCCAACGAGCTGTGCTGTCAATATTAGTGGGAATAAATGAGCGATGGGATCAGTGCCATTTATGCCTTCTAAGCCAATACGTTGAAGTGGGAAGACATTCATTAATCGGCAATAGCAGCAGGTATGCTTTAAAGGATGCTCCCTGTTGAAAACGCCTCACCCGGCTGTCTGTCTCAGCCATGCTCCTGTTCTGTTCTCTCGGTGGGAGCGTTCATCCCGTAAGAGGGCCGTACTCAACAGCATGCATTTTTAACAGGGGGCTGTGTAGCGAGCGCGGGATGCATGATTTATGCCACCATTTCAAGGCTTGGTGCCTCTTCTTGAGGTCTGAGTGGTGCAGCTCCATTAGTGACAAACAGACCTGGCTGCAGCCAAGGAGAGGAGGAGGGGTTGGGGCAGGCATGGTGGGAGGAGACCTGGCACACGTCACATGACCAGGGCAACATATCACACAGAAGTAAGGGAATGGACTCACCTGGAGCCTCAATGTTTATGTAGGCTGTCTGGTAGCTCAGCCACCACAGCTCCCTGGGCCCTCATCCCCCTGCATGTACTTTCATGCCTCGTCTGTTCCTATCAGATTGAGGCTCAGCAGGACACAGATTATTTTTTACCTGAAGTGGGAGAATTAAGGAGACCAATCCTGACCCCTCCTAGGAGCCCTCTGTATAGTGTCAGAGCACCTCCTACTGTTCAAACAGGCATGGACAGAGCCATGGATGCACCCATCACCATGCTATGGTACTCATCCAATCACCCAGAGCAATTTACCAGTTTCATATCAGTGGGAAAAGCATCACTCCACCTCATCCCACAAATTCACCACTTTTCCGCCACTTTTCCACTCCTAGACAGAGAATGTGATGGTCAGACTATCATGTCTATCTTCTCTCTCTACGAACACACTGGAAATGCACCGTCCGCCACAGTCTATAAAAATACAGCCACATACATACAGTCACAGTCTATAAAAATACAGCCAGATATATACAGTCACAGTCTATAAAAATACAGCCACATACATACAGCCACAGTCTATAAAAATACAGCCACATACATACAGCCACAGTCTATAAAAATACAGCCACATACATACAGCCACAGTCTATAAAAATACAGCCACATACAGTGGGGCAAAAAAGTATTTAGTCAGCCACCAATTGTGCAAGTTCTCTCACTTAAAAAGATGAGAGAGGCCTGTAATTTTCATCATAGGTACACTTCAACTATGACAGACAAAAGGAGGAAAAAAATCCAGAAAATCACATTGTAGGATTTTTAATGAATTTATTTGCAAATTATGGTGGAAAATAAGTATTTGGTCACATACAAACAAGCAAGATTTCTGGCTCTCACAGACCTGTAACTTCTTCTTTAAGAGGCTCCTCTGTCCTCCACTCGTTACCTGTATTAATGGCACCTATTTGAACTTGTTATCAGTATAAAAGACACCTGTCCACAACCTCAAACAGTCACACTCCAAACTCCACTATGGCCAAGACCAAAGAGCTGTCACCAGAAACAAAATTGTAGACCTGCACCAGGTTGGGAAGACTGAATCTGCAATAGCTTGGTTTGAAGAAATCAACTGTGGGAGCAATTATTAGGAAATGGAAGACATACAAGACCACTGATAATCTTCCTCGATCTGGGGCTCCACGCAAGATCTCACCCCGTGGGGTCAAAATGATCACAAGAACGGTGAGCAAAAATCCCAGAACCACACGGGGGGACCTAGTGAATGACCTGCAGAGAGCTGGGACCAAAGTAACAAAGCCTACCATCAGTAACACACTACGCCGCCAGGGACTCAAATCCTGCAGTGCCAGACGTGTCCCCTGCTTAAGCCAGTGCATGTTCAGGCCCGTCTGAAGTTTTCTAGAGAGCATTTGGATGATCCAGATGAGGATTGGGAGAATGTCATATGGTCAGATGAAACCAAAATAGAACTTTTTGGTAAAAACTCAACTCTGTCGTGTTTGGAGGACAAAGAATGCTGAGTTGCATCCAAAGAACACCATACCTACTGTGAAGCATGGGGGTGGAAACATCATGCTTTGGGGCTGTTTTTCTGCAAAGGGACCAGGACGACTGATCCGTGTAAAGGAAAGAATGAATGGGGCCATGTATTGTGAGATTTTGAGTGAAAACCTCCTTCCATCAGCAAGGGCATTGAAGATGAAACGTGGCTGGGTCTTTCAGCATGACAATGATCCCAAACACACCGCCCGGCAACTAAGGAGTGGCTTCGTAAGAAGCATTTCAAGGTCCTGGAGTGGCCTAGCCAGTCTCCAGATCTCAACCCCATAGAAAATCTTTGGAGGGAGTTGAAAGTCCGTGTTGCCCAGCGACAGCCCCAAAACATCACTGCTCTAGAGGAGATCTGCATGGAGGAATGGGCCAAAATACCAGCAACAGTGTGTGAAAACCTTGTGAAGACTTACAGAAAACGTTTGACCTCTGTCATTGCCAACAAAGGGTATATAACAAAGTATTGAGATAAACTTTTGTTATTGACCAAATACTTATTTTCCACCATAATTTGCAAATAAATAAATTAAAAATCCTACAATGTGATTTTCTGGATTTCTTTTTCTCATTTCGTCTGTCATAGTTGAAGTGTACCTATGATGAAAACTACAGGCCTCTCTCATCTTTTTAAGTTGGAGAACTTGCACAATTGGTGGCTGACTAAATACTTTTTTGCCCCACTGTACATACAGCCACAGTCTATAAAAATACAGCCACATACATACAGCCACAGTCTATAAAAATACAGCCACATACATACAGCCACAGTCTATAAAACTACAGCCACATACATACAGCCACAGTCTATAAAAATACAGCCACATACATACAGCCACAGTCTATAAAAATACAGCCACATACATACAGCCACAGTCTATAAAAATACAGCCACATACATACAGTCACAGTCTATAAAAATACAGCCACATACATACAGCCACAGTCTATAAATATACGGCCACATACAGTACGTACATACAGCCACATACACACAGCCACAGTTATTGGTACTAGAATAATGAGTATTGATCCACACTATGAAGCCAGGAAATAAATACTGTTGTAAAAACAAGCAGGTTTTTTTTCCATCTCCAGCTTTATTTACATACTTCTTCTCCACCAGCTCAGAATCTATAGAGCCAACACAACAGAAAGGTATTAGGGTTTATTCATTCTCCTGTATGGAGTCCTGCTCCCTCGGCCCCCTTTAATCTCTGGAGTACATTCTGCGGCGCACCTCTTGTGCACCGCCCTATGCCCACTATGGCATCCCTCTTCCTCTGGCTCTCAATGCCCCTCTCTGACAACAAAATAATGAGGTTTCGATATTTAAAGACATTAAAGTGGGATTCGGGGAGCCGTGGAGGTCCCTCCAGCAAAATACTAAATATGGATTTGTTTTTAGGCATTCAACAGTTCGGGCCTCATTTCAGACGTCAGGCTGAGACTCCTCACTGGGTAATCTAATACACTTAGCCGCTGTTTGGAAACCAATCTGTTCATCCTTTACAACAAATGTTCTTCTGTTTTTGCTGCCTTCCAATTTTTTTTACCTGGGGATAAAACCTGTTTTGGAATATTAATGGTGCACCTATTCCTTGTTCAATGGAGCTTTGACCATTCCCTCTCATAATATAGGAGAACATTGGTCCACTGAACTGACTACCAAGGGAAGATTGAATGCAAGGAGGGCCATTAGCTACGTTAATGATTGAAGAACCACATTGTCTTGTTTTGTACAGCATGTAAATGACAGGCTGTATTAAAATATTGTATCAATAAGTGGCTAACATCTTTAATAACATGAGAAAAACATGTATTTTGTTTTTGACTGTAGGCAGATCTTCATATCCTATGCAATTACGTCAAGTAGAGACAGAATGCATCTACAGTATGTGCCTGGAGGACATTTAAGATTGGACAATATCAACCCTGACTTTTACACATATTCAGAATTACGGTATGTGGGATTATGGCTTGTCACAAAACTGCCAAAGGGTTATAATCCATGCACATGGTGCTGTACTGGTTTCAAATCCCAACAAAACTTCAGTGAAGGATATCAAAAGCTGTCTAACTGCTAATGACAGATTTTTTCAGATTAACGCGAGAAGTACCCACTTCCTGTAAAGGCAGTTACAGAGGATCTGTAGCATAATGAGGCTCTTTGAAGTGAGAGCCTGAGATCAGTGAGTTCCTCAGAAGAGGAGTTTTAACTGTCCCGTCCTCGATCCAGCTCTTCTGATTTAAGCTGAGAGAGATAGTGTGAGCCAACGTAGCTTTAACTCCTCCAGTCTCAGTCCTCTTAAGCATCCTCTCTCTCTCTCCAACACCAGGGTGGAGTGAAACACTTCTGACGTCTCTGTCCTTTATTACAAGGTGGGTGCTGCCATGACCCTACTTCTGGCGCTGTGCACCGAATTACGGTAGTTGGACACTTAGCTGTGCTGCATACTAATCAAGCAACAGCATCAGGAACATTTCTGTCTAAATAATATGAAAATATCAATAAAAAGCCCAACAACTGATTCCTTCTAAATGGGAAGCACAGCAATATTATTAGCTTCTAAACTGAACATAGTGGTCCCGGTGTTAGGAGCCTCGCTCTAAAGCTCCTACAGTATGTTGCACAATGTAGACTTGTATGAGAAGCTGTGAAATCAGTGAACATGCCCTCTCTCCACTGATTAGTCATAACTCCGAAGCACCTGGGATTGTCTGTTTGGTTGTGTCTCCGCCTGCGTCTGGGTGTTAGTTCTCAAGCCTTCAGGGTAGTCATGCTCTGACTGCTTTGAATCTTCGACATTTGTGAATCTCAACAAACTCCTCCTATTGGTATTCAACAACAACACCAATGTAGTGTAAGCAGCCATTGCATCTATGTGGCGGTCCACCAATTCAGTGGCTTTTGAGAAGTGTAACTTGGTATAAAAAATATAAACATGTTTGATTTCACAAATGTTTCACATTCTGTCATAAAGAGCACATGTTCAACTTATTAAAAAACGAATTTTCCCATCTCAAGAGGTTAAATAAAATAAAAAAAAGACTATAGTAAGCGTCTATTAAGTGCCAAAGAAAGTAACAGAGTTGACCTTGACAGGGTTGATGTTTTAATCTTAAATCACCCATAAATCCCCTTGTGACAGGGGGAATGGAAGCTTGTTTTGTGCAACAGGGAAGTGCAGTTGAATGCATGATTCAAATATATATTGTTTTTGTAAAAATATTTCTAGCCTGCCTTTCTATGGGTAACAGGGTTGATGTGTTATGCTCAACCCGCTCAGTTTTCCACCACAAAACACAAGACAACTGGCAAACAGAGTAGAACCAGCTCACCTGCTTTTACACTATGATTTGACTATTAGATAGATGTTCAATGTCTCTTTTGAAAAAACATATTTAAAAATAAATAGTTTCACCATATTAAAACAAAAGTTCAGTTCACGTAACAGGGTTGTCCTTAAAATTAGGGACAGACAAATTACTCACTAATCACATGAAATAAACAATAATCTTCAGAAATGACTTTGTCAAAGCAACAAAATAACTTTACAATAATAGCGATAACTGATTTTTTGAATTCTCAATGTGGTCTATATTAAAGGGCACTTCGTTTAATATAACAGGCTTTTAAAATACAATATTGGTGCACAATTCCTACTTAAAATATCAATAGGCACTCATTTCATGGAACGACCTTTAAATCGTCTCGGTTGAAGATGGCACTTCATGCTAACCATTTTGTCCTCTTGTCCTTGAAAAATCAGCCAGCTCTGCAATTATTCGCCACCTCACCGACAAAGACGCTTGAGGCCACCACTTCATGTCCAGCATTCAGATAATCACACAACGATATGGGAAGTTCGCGCGAATGGCATGATCCACCATTCAACGTCTGAAAATACACACATGCTGCACTAAATACCCCACCGAATGTCCCCCTTATTTCTATTCCAAGCTGAGCCTCGGCTGTATGAGAATGTGGTTGACCTGCCAAGAACTACCTTTAAACATGTAAATCCCCGGCTACTATCATCTGGGAACACACTTGCGCACAAAAATAGCGAGCCACTTCCTAAACCGTACAATGGGTATGGACTAGGAGTGATATGGGGGAACGTGTACGAGCAGGAGCAAATAATCTCATGAGCACTTCCTGGTTCCTTACAGGTGTACCTGTAATGTATCACACGCTTTGATGAAGGGAGGAAGAATCACAGACAAACAAACCAACTTCTGCTCCAGTGATATTTCTTAAAGCCCTCATTGGAAATTCATAACTTGACACCTGACAGAGAAACTAGCGGTAGCCCGAATGCAATTTATATGCCTTCATTAATAAGATTATGTTTCGTTCTGTATTTGCAGAAACAAACACAGAGCAGAGCACACTGTTTGAACTAATGACACAGTGTAAGGCAGCCCTGCCTTTTTTCTGCTAACAAGACCAGGCATCATAATCGTGTGGTTGGCTGCTGGCTCTCCTTCAGGCCTCCTGGATCACCAGGAACAGACATCTTACTGCCCTGTCTGTCTGTAGTGTCTGTCTGTCTGTCTGTAGTGTCTGTCTGTCTGTCTGTATGTCTATTGGTCTGTTTGCTCATGCATGGACACCAGCAGGCAAAGCATTAGTATTCAGCAGGCCCCGGCTAGAGATGTGAGAAGTCTGGACACAGCAAAACCTTTAGTGATTCCATTGTTTACCCCAAGGGGGCTGGCAGAGCTCTGCCTACCCGTTGCCTGTGTTATCACTGGAGCACGGCCATTCTAGAGGACTATAGAGGGCTGGGGAGCTTAGGCCGCAGTTATGGCTAAATGTGTTCAATATTTTCCATCAAACCTACCCACAACCTCCATCTACACCACCACACAATCACAAATTCATCAGCCACCCACCATAAGCCAACGGAAATTAAAATGTGAAGCCAAATCTGCTCTTCTTCCATAATTAAGTTGAACGCAACCAGTCTCAGCCAGCTCAGGTTACTGAAACTCCCCCCTAATCTATCCTAAAGGTAGATGGTACATTTTAACATTTCTCTCGCCAATGCAAGCTACACATATTGCTCATAGCTGTCAATGTTTTTTGTCCTTCCGAAACCCATTCAGAATTGTTCTCTGTCTCTTGCTGTAGTCTTTTTCCACTTTTTGTGCCTATATTCAATCAAATTGTTTACAAAAAAGTTGACCCAAAAGAGAATCGTACCATCACATCAACACTGTGGGGAAGAAGGCACAACAGCGCCTGTTCAACCTCAGGCGGCTGAAGAAATGTGTCATGACCCCTCACAAACTTCTACAGATGCACCATTGAGAGCATTCTGTAGGGCTGTATCACCGCCTGGTACGGCAACTGCACCATCCTCAACCGCATGACTCTTCGGAGGACACGTTATACCTGCCCTCCAGGACATTTACAGCACTCTGTGTCAAAGGAAGGCCAAGAAGATCATTAAGGACCTTAGCCACCTGAGTCACGGTCTGTTCACTCTGCTACCATCTAGCAGACAGAGACAGTGCAGTGAATCAGAGCCAGGACCGAGACACTGAGAAACAGCTTCTATCACCAGGCCATCAGACTGTTGAACAGCCATCACTAGCCGGCTACCTGCCCAGTACTTTGTCCTGCACCTCAGAGACATTTTTGCACACATACTCCCACACACTCACACAAAACACACACACAAGCTCACACACAAGCTCACACACAAGCTCACACACACACATATTACACACACACACTCCTGCACTCACATATACACTCACACACACGCATATACCCATTCTCACGAACACACACACACACAGCCAATAGTGCTGTCCCGTGTATATAGAGACATTAAACACTGGATACTTCCCGTTTATTTTATACTTTTTTTCACACTGTGCATTCATATACTCTTCATATAGCTCATTCTAATATATCTACTACTGTACATTGCATTTTTGTTACACTGTTTATACACACCATATATTCATATACTTGATTCTTATTTATATACTGGATTCTTGACATAGCTAATATATCTACTGCAGTACATATCATTCTCACTATATATTTTTGGTTTATATACACATAGATTGCATTTGGATTACTGATACAGTGTTATTTGGGTTGCTAACTGGCATTTGTTCTGACATTTCTTGATTTCAATTTTTTTGTATTTTGTAGTACAAGCTATTCGCTGCACCCGCTATAACATCTGCTAAACTGTGTATGCGCCCAATACACTTTGATTTGAAAGCTGTAGCACACAAATCAATAGCAAAATAGTTTTCTCTTCACACATGGTAGTTTCCATGAGCTATGTTGTAGAGGGCAGCTTGAAAGTGGTGTATAGTGTGTAGCGTTTAGCCACCAGTGAGCAGTGTCAGTGGTGTGTACAATACCAATAGTGCCTATCTGAGATACACAGGCATTTCTGGAAAGCATACAATACTCACACACTCAAAAACATAACAAGCTCAACCCTTGATGCACAGAACAACTGTATAACAATGATGCATTTAAACTCTGGATTGCTGATGCTATGTATTAGCCTAATGTATATATAAAACATTGCTGTATACGTGTGTGTTCGGGAAAAAAAATACACACACCCTTCACAGAAACATAATGTTCCGGCGTCCTCACACACACACACACACACACACACAAAGTAAAGAAAGAGCACCCAGAGGAAGCTCTATGCACAGCATATACAGCACTTTAATGTGACACCAATGACCCGGTCTCTGAGTCCGTCTCCCCCAGGGACTGTAAGGGTGGACAGTGGACATTAATCAAAGTCCATTCTGAGAGCCAGGACAGTAGTGGCTGGCGTGGCCTGCCAAGTCGTTTCACCGGGTTCATCATCTCTCTGACTGCTACCAGCCAAGGAGATACTGTAGGAGCTCAATACTTCATTATTAACAAATCACAGTAAAGACTGGGTCAACTGCAAGTCCTTATTCTGATCCTACACCCTGGAGTCATTTAGATTCATATATTTAACACATTGTCTCACGTCGGATAGTGCGACGGCCTGATCTGTCTGATAACGCGCAAACACTCATGGGATAGCTAAAAATATGCTGTTACCAAGGTGATATCGTCCACTGAACAAAGGTGTTCATCTTACCAACAATTATAAACCTGTAGGTACTATTGATGTTTTTTTTTCATGAGCAAGTCTTCACTACCTAATTCTATATCTAACTAAGGTGTTTTGTGGTGGTAGAATGAGTATTTATGAAATTCGGAATGTACAAGAAAATGTGCTAGTTAACGCGTTAGCTGGCTAGTGTCTGCTTGTAGGCTGAACCAGTTTCAAATCAATCCATATGAAACAAAAGACAGGGTTGCTAACAACGCCAGTTCACGTGATTAGTGCGCCGAGTACAACAGCAGAGCTGACTGCTCTGCGACATTATCACATTGGCCAAATGTTACAAAGTAGCGAGGCACAGTGCCAGCTGTCAGAGTCAGATACATGCTGATTTCTGAAAACAGTCCCATAACTTTGGTGCCGTACAACTTAATGCTGGCAAACTAGCTACCGTATGGCCATTCAAACAAGCTTGCACTAGGCTGCTACAGTAGCTGGATAGCTACCAAAAGTGGATTAGGAACTTGTGTTAGGCGGATGAGAAAAATCTCAATTTTCTTTAGATGAGTTCCACATCCTACCTGACATATCGGTTGAGGGTTGTGTAGGAGTGATGCCATCCGATGTAAGACAATTATATTTAACATGTACTGTATATATCCAAGAAAAATCAACATGGATTTCTTTCACTGTACTGTCTCTATGGGACCAGAAGGCAACACACACACAGAGTACATTCTGGCTCCATAAGCCACTTGAAAGACACTGCACATGATTGTTTTATGAGATGTGACATATAGGCACTTGATATGAGGGGATTTATTATGGCACCATCTGTTCCTCACATAATGCATTGCAAATGCCTCATGCAGCTATCATGTGATGTTCATGGGATGAGGGATCTGGGTTAGCGATGATTTACACCTGATCCTTTGCCACAATGGCTGTCTGTTATAGATCACAGCATCCCAATCTGTCTCACAATCATCGACGTGTGTTCAGTGTTGTTCAGTGCCACTGAGAATCAACCACTGCATTCTTGGTTAGCTGCCTGTCTAAGGACCGTGTTGGCTCTTCTTTTGGCTGCCGTAGGACAGAGCTACATGTAGGACAGGACATTATTGTTTCCCATAATCCAATAGTCACCAGGTCTCACTGCTTAAGAACACTTGTCAGCAAGTTCGAACAGTGTTCCTAGGCTCTGCTCCCAGGTGCAGGTTGGCTGCTGCTCAACCATGTTCGCTGTGCATTTGGCCACGCTCCAGGGTAATTTTTGTAAGGCCAAGTAAACTATGGGGCGACATTTGACGGAGAGCTCTACAGATGATATCATCACAAGCAGGGACATGACTGTGGGCTCGGCATACTAATGCTGCCTCCATAGAATCAACCCAACCGTATTTGATACGACCTGTCTGACTACAACAGGGTTTCTGAAGCCATTTTACATTCACCTCGTCTATCACGCTACTGCTTCTAAAAAAGAGGACAATCCATCTGCACTTCTCTGAAACTCTGATTATACACTGTCTCAGTGTCTAGTGAGTTCTACACAACACAATTACCTATTGTAGATGACCAGGTTGTTTGGGGTTTACCATAGTTGTAGTTTAGGGAATCACAAGAGGCTGTTTTAACTGGGAAGCACATTTACCCTGTTAAATAACTACGGAACATTTTGACATTTTTACCACGCCTTGGAAAAAGGGAAACAAATGAATAAACCAACATTGAACTGGTAATAACCAGCCGCAAATGTCCAGGTCTGGCCATCAATCTGCAATCCTGTTGCTGTTTTAACACAAAGACCAGCCCTTTTATTGTTGACACGGATGACGTGGTCATTTTGTCTGTAAACCCAAAGTGAAGCAGAGCAGTTGAGGAGGGGCACACAAAAAAAAACATGAAACATAAAGTAGTTATTTGGTCATATATACTCTATAATTAACTATATGGCGAAATCTCTCCCCCTCAGTCTTCACTGTTTTTATGCAATAGTGCATTGATTTCAAGCCCTTAATTAAGTTTGTACAAAAAAGTTTAGAGGGCTGTGTGAGGGTTGAGAGTGAAAAATTGCGTATTAGAGCCACTCAGCTCATTGCTGATTCACTCTAATACCAGGCTGAATGGAGGTCAGCCAGATATAGACTGCAGAATGCATCAAATGGCGTACAAAGGTCACGATCTTCACCTGCAAGTCAAACGGAAGCATTTGACTATTCAAAAAAGAAATGCATTTCTTAAACCTACTCTTAAAAAGTTTCAAATAGAACAGATGGTGCTTGAGAATAAAAGCATACGCAAAGTGGTCAGTGTTAGCCAAAGTGTGCTCTAGTTGGCAGGAATTATTTAATTGTCTGATCAACCTTCATATCCCTCATTTCATTTTGCATATTCATATCAGCTCTCCCCAGAGATAACCTTGGAGAACCCTCTTACTGTTAAGAGGCCCAGTGCTTATGAGAACAGAAGACGCAGTGGAGGCAGCGGTGGCTCTACCCAAGGTGCTCATTTCAGTTCAAAGTGAGGCAGTAAGTAGATCACATAGCTAGGTGAAAGAGGTCTCATCCTCACTGCAGTGATAACCCATGTCCCAGCACTTCTTCTATAACCAGTGGCTATTCCACTCCTCCTTCCCTCCACTGCTCTGCTCCCCATACTGACCAACAAAGTCCTGGGAGAACATGATCCTCATATCTATCAGGCCCCTGGCCTACTTTTCCTGGAATGAAGGGTCATGATCTGTTCAACAAGGTTCACACAACATTTTCAGGTCTTGAATGTTTGCAACAAAAACAACCCCAGACGAACGAGGGGGAGACATGAGCAAGTGTGGCATATTTTCAAGTGTTTCTAGGCTTAAAAAACAAGAGGCAGCCGTATCAATGTACAAACCCTGCCCTCTCTCTCTCTGGGTGTCCCACAGAGCCATCGGTAGAGGACAAGGCTTCCCTAATACACAGAGAAGTACTGATTTGTTACATTTTTCACAGAGCTATTTAGTAAAATGTTAAACTGCTGCTTACTTTGTCAAGGAGAGCAGAGGGCCGCAGGAGCATTGGGCTGAGACTAGAGTCAAACATCCACTTCTGTAAATGGAGAAAGGAGAAGGAAAGGAGTGGTGGAGAATAGAAGGTAATGTACAACTGCGTCAGTACAGGTAATTCAGATGAATGCAGTGAGTGCAGGCCATTTACTCAGGATGGAGAGAGAGAATAAACAATTAGAATAATTACATTCCCAACTCTCCTTAACACTAGTGAGAAAGAATCCTGAGCTTCTGGGGTAAGCTTGTTAGTGGCATCTTCAGCAAAGAAAAATATGACTAATATAACAGAATGTCATTACCTATAAAGGGCAGCCTAAATAGACTCTTACAAAAAAGGATTCCAAAAGGGTTCTTCGGCTGTCCCCATATGAGAACCCTTTTTGGTTTCAGGTAGAACACTTTTTGGATTCCATGTAGAACCCACTGTTGAAAGGGTTCTACATGGAACACATAAAGGGTTCTACCTGGAACCAAAAACGGTTCTTCAAAGGGTTCTCATGTGGGGACAGCCGAAGAACCCTTTTATGTCTAGATAGCACCTTTTTTTCTAAGAGTGTAGCCTGTATACTGAATGGTATTTGGAAAGGCATTCCTTAGGCAATGTAAAACTAGTACTGTTTACACTCGTGTGCACTGTAGATAGCTACCAGTTGCTATTCCATCTATCTCAGGAGGACTTTCTGGCTCAGTCAGTGTCCGTGGCTGTGTTTTAGCCATGAGCGCCTGCCTGTAGAGCAATATGTTGCCATCTATAACCTTGGCAGTGGCCCTGTGAGAAAGATCTACAGCCAATAGACAGGTGATCCATATAGTGTATTACTGTGGCGGTCAGGCATTTAATCTGGTGAAGTGGACAGTACTGCTGTTAGGAGCAGGGCTGGCGGATGGACCCATTGTATGGGTCAAGGCAGATAGGTCACGGTCCTCATCATCGTGCTGCACACAGTGACAACGTATGCAGCCAAACACGTGGCAGGTGGCAGGGACATGGGGACATGTAGCGTCCTGTACAGACAGCTGAGATGACACTAGTTTGGCCCCAGCCACACTAAGGCGTCAACATCAGCTAAGCAGCAGAACATATAAATCATACAGACAATATGGAGCCCTTTTCTCTGAATAACACTCAACCAACCACCTATCTAGCTCCATCTTTCCAGTACATAAGGACACAAGCATGAACACACAGACACACACACCTCTGTGGAGAGCCACACTAGGGATCCCGGTGATCTTTGAGCAGGACATCTCAATAATATATTCATGTTGTCATTAAATTAATCAAGCTAAAGCCAACCCCAATTGATTGTTGTCAAACAACAGTTGACCTACACTTGTCTTCCACAAGACCTGGACGATTACACTGAAGTACTGTACAGGCAGAGGCCTCCTGCTCCTAATGAAGCAGCCATTTTCATAAGTGAGTCAAAGAGATGCTATCTTCTCCGGTGTGGGAAGAAAAATCTTCTGCATTTGAATGCAAATCTGCATCTGAGCTTCTGTGCTTTATTGGCAGTAATAACTCAGATAGACTGCAGATGTACAAATGTTTTGATGATAATTGCCTCCAGTCTTCTGTATCCCCAAGGGGATATGAGTCGGATGATCAATGTGGGGAACACTTGCCATTTTATACCCTCACTTCATGATTACTTTCCCTCAGATCTTATTTCATTATGTCCTCTGTGTGAGCAAACAATGCTGCAAGTCAAAACTACAGACTAAAATGAATAACTACAGCCCATGAATTAGTAGGAAGCACAATTTTATAAATAAACTTTTTTTCATCTTGCCTTGAGCTCCGCATTCAATATGCTTTGTCGCTTGTAATTTTCCAAGCCACTTTTAGAATCACATTATGCTATCGAGACAGATCCTGGAAATGTTGCATAATGATACAACGCTGAAGTATTTGAGTACTGGTGAGCATTCAAAATGTAAAGATAAAGTTTAAACTGCCTGGTTTCATAAACCAGAAAAATATCCAGAAAATCCAGAAAAATAGGAAAGTAATGGAAAGTAATGATGTCAGTACTGGGAGCATGAAATGGATCAATATGACTTTTAAGGCGTCTGATTCCCCAGTAATGACTAGGTAGGTTATATTGGTTTACGTATACAAAAAAAGATTAACTGTAGTAAAGAAGATATCAGCAAATGCAGTCCTATTTCACCCAAATACATACAGAACTGTTAGCTGAGCTCATTAGTGTCATACTCACCAAAGAGACTAAATGAAGCCGTTCCCCATTTTCACTTGATGTGTGACTTCCCTAATGAGGAATATTCAAATTTGACTAATGCTGTCTTATCAATTTGCTCAATGAACCCAATGAGTCTGAGTCTGACCGTCACCAGAGCTGTGTTACGTAACATGGCTTTGCCCTCTTCCATCCGTCAGCTCTGTGTCTCTGTGTGTGTCCCAAATGGCACCCTATTCCCTGCATTGAGCCATATGGGGCCTGAGCCATATGGGGCCTGGTCAAAAGTAGTGCACCATATAGGGAATAGAGTGCCATTTGGGACGCAGTCCATGTCTCATCCCCCTGTTCTCTCTGACAGAGTGCCTTAACATTAGCTGTGACTGCACAGCTAATTGCTGTGTTTCAAGCCTGTGTGACCGAGGTAGAGGAGCTGTGCTCATATTGACGTGACCGGGATGGTCAAAAGCCAAAGGTGGCTATAAACAGTCTCCTGGCTACAGGGCTAAACAAGGAGATAGCCACAGCGCTAGCAGGGTCAAACACATTGTAGCTATATCCCAAATGAATGAGATTGCACTGCAGAACAGACCATCATGTTACCTATTCTTCCCAAAAATGATATCCATATTTCAGAAAATGGAGATGACTAGGACAATGATCATGAGCTACAAAAATAAACCTGTAAAAAAAATTAACTTGACTTGTTGACACAAGACACGGTTCATGTCTGTGGAGGCCTCAAACACGTGTGAACCAGGATTAGAAAGTCAAAGTAGTCATGAGGTGGCTAGTCAGCCATGTTGAAAGAATGGGGAACACTCAGCTTACACATCAGTCTAACTCAATGGAGAAAAGAGAAAGCATTGTTTCCAATACACACTGTGGAGTGGATTCACTAACAATGGACATACAGTACATGTATGTCAAGGAGGCAGCATTCAGGAAGTATTGGAAGGAAAGGACACTCCAGCGATAAAGTGACCCTGAGAGACGTGAGTAAATAAAGCAACGTCTTAGTTAACGTTTTGTGTTTCTGTGCTTGTTATATGATTTGTTGTTGAGCGTGAGGCAGAGTGAGGCAGTGACCCTTCATAGAGAAAACATTCTGTTATTTAGATTAGCTGTCTACAGTACCCTCCTGTGCCTACGGCAACCAGTAAACAGTCAGGACAGACCAACAGCATGACTCAGGTTCCAGCACAACATGAAGCATAACATGTAATGTAATTACAACATGGCTCTGATGGCAGTTTAACATAGAAAGTACTACAAAAGTGAAACATTATCTTCAGCCCATTAGCCAATCAGGCTCTCAAGTACAACCTGAAATACATGTTTGTACCAGCAACCCACTTTGATCAACCCTCACCATCTCCTTCAACCAAACAAAAGTAAAATAACCCAACTGTATTCAATATTGGTTTATCTAAAATCCCTGGTTTGTGTAACAGAACCATTCAATCTTCTAAATGACACTCACCACTTCAATTGACAATGAAAACTTGACTAAGTGGAGCCCATCAAGTAAACTCATAGCTCTGTAGCTATTCAGTGGTAAACATTTCTTCACTCTTTTACTTCTTCCACTGTAGTACTCAACAGGATGTTGAGAACTCTCGCTCGCTCTCTATATTTCTCTGAATATCTTTTTAAATGGTTGTCTATCTCCCTTTCCCCCTCTTCTTATGCAGTAGACATTCAGACTGAATCAACTCATCTCTGTTGGCAGTCTACAGTATGTAACCCTGGACTCAATAATAATGTTCAATGAGACATCAACAGTGGCCAGACAGCATGACCCTTGGAATTATTGTTTAAAATAGTCTGGAAGCACAGCTGTTCACTTTCTAAATATTCATATGATGGACATGGAGCTGGCCAGCAGAAAATTACAAAGAGAAATGTATTGTGGTTGGTGTCAAAGCTGTCTGGCTTTCATCTCTACAAAGAGGAACATAGGGTCACCAACAGACCACCAAACCATGATACCTGTGACTCAGACACCCAATAGAGCATGTGCATTGCATACTGAATCCAGATAAATTAAATATAACTTCCTAATTTCATAGTGAGTTTAGTACTCACTTAATCAGTATTGACCTTATCAGTACATCACCTGTGAAACCGAAGGTGAGCAGGCCTTCATAAAATATATCCAGGTCTGCTACATGAAATTAAGCAAAGAGTCTATAATGCACAACTGTGTAATCCACAGAATTTAGATGAAGGCCTGGAATGCACATTACTGTACACTATGCACATTCATTGAAGTCAGTGTTTTACATCACCATTCATCCAAACATCAATCATGATGAAGATACATTAGTCCATCACCCAACCACAATGAATAATTCAACAATATCTCGCTATGATACCTCAATTACACTAGACCTGTCAATGGCCTATCAGGATTGATGGCGTTGTGTGTAAATTAATATCTGACCTGTACTGCCATCTACAGGCAAACAGTCCTGAGGGTAACTGAGTTTGGCAGTGCAACTAATTGAGTGAATTTAAAAACCCTATCTCAAGCTATCCTTTATGATCACAATCACTGTTATCAGGAGATAAGCAAGCAATTTGAGTGACTCAGGCCTACATAGGGTTATCACTACTATCCACTGCACAGAGACTGGAGCTTTGTGATTTATGCTATCCTTTTCAGCTATCAACTATACTGTAGTTGTATGAGGCAGGGAATATCTCAAATGCATTGCATATGTCATACAATCATGAATCTCATGTTGTGAGTATCCAATCAGTGCCTCGACCCCGACCAGTATGTGTGGCAATTGTTGATGGAGTTGGTTGTGGTACTGATTTACTGTGTCAAATTGGACTCAAGCTAGTGCTTCATTTAAAGTGAGAGAGATGAGGCAACTGATGCCGTACTGCCTGGTGGCTGGTGCCTCTGCGCACAGTGCTGGTGATTTCAACTGAAAAGCCAGGCTGGAGAAATGGCTCCTGTCGAACAACAACTACACGCATGGCCCGCAAACTGTCTTAATCAGCACGATGGACAGCGACGCAGTGCTTTCTAAAGGGGAGACTAAGCTGGCCTGGCTCAATGTTGGAAAATGTGAGGGAAATAGTAAAACACTGGGAAGTTAGCAAAGCTGCTTACTTCTTATTGTCTCAATTGTTAATTAAATGAAAATGAATAACATCTCTGATACTACAAAATGTCGCACCAGATTTCGCAATGGAGATCGAATACTGTTATTTTCAGATATGTTTTATTTATTTGTAAGCGACATTCTCTGTCTTGAGAGCTAGTTTATTAATTCGATGATAATGTTGTGGAGGAAAAATTTGACTTTCTAAATAAGAATATATAATAATATTTCATCAGTTTGTTGACGTAGTAACAATTATCTTACTTGGAATTATCGACCTCCGGGTAATATAGCCTAATACACACTCACTCAGTTACTCAACATCTCTCTCGCGCACGCATGCACGCACACACACTAATCAATCAGAAACTTTGTTTCGTCTTGATAGTTTTCCTCAAGAGGCATGAATCCTCAGTTGCACTATGCAAATAGAATAAGGGATGGAGACTGGCCTTAAAAACATAGGCCTAATAAATCACATGATCTAAGATAAATCATGAAAGAATGTAAAATATGCTGATAGCTTATAAAACATACCTGAGTTATGGGAGAATCTCTATATTGCTCGTCGACTCGGATCAATCCTTGAAGGAGTTTTCCCAGTTAATACACAGTTAAGGATGGTTGACTGTTGCGATGACTGAAGCAACGGAAGTGGCAAAGGTTTTTCAACTGCACCCGGTTTCTGCCGTCAATACTCCCAAAAAGCTTATCAACAGTCAGTTTACACATTTTTCTCAGAATGTCTTGGACCAGCTGCTTGGACCGGCTACATTTGGGGCAACCGTTATACCTTCCCAAAGTTTGAAGGTAAAACGGTCGACTCCCGCTCCTGCGCCAGTTGCTGTGTGTATGACAGTGGACGGAATAACAAGCAGAATGGAGTCCGATGAAGAAACCAAGTCAGTTCTGACGTTCCAATGAGAGCGCCACCGACATGGTTAACCTGTATGTTGATAGACCAAGTCCAGACAAATTACCCAACTCTTATAATCACCAATGTTGATATGAAAAGATGAGCAGTTAACTGCACAAATCCTAACGAGGCGGTACATCTCCGCTGCCGTAACAAAACGGATATGTGATTCTGCAGAAAGCAGCCCGAACGTTCTATGTTTAATCAGGCAAGAGCAGCTCTTAACACAGGTTAAATCTCACATTTACGTTTATTTGAGCTTGGTCTATTAGAATACATTCATAGAGATTCCCAATGTGCACCCATTCATTTTGATCATTGTCTTTGAATGTCGCTGCAAAATTCTGAAGAATAAAACAATAATATAATTATTAGGCACGTTTGAACCTTTAGAACCCAGTTTTTGAACCGCTGAATTTCTTAGGCTTGTTTTCACATAGGACTAGGTATTTCCTTCCTCCTAGGGTTTGAAGTTCCTGAGTGTAGGATCATATTCTGTTAAAAACCTAATCTAATCCTATCAAATGGTGGAATCAAATGATGGAATCAAATGTTCAACAAGCAATCTTGTAAATACTTTTTGAAGCAGGAAAATGCATGATTATTTTCTCAGGACCTTAACATTTTGACACTGTAATGATCTTCTTATAAAATGAAAAGACCAGCCTCATTGAGGAAATACAATTAGTTTACAAATCTCAATCTCAATATTTGAACTCTTATACCTGTGTAATAAAGACATTGCTCGTTCTGATGTCTCTTAATTTATTCATTTGTATTTTTTGGATGTGTGTGTATTGCAGATACTGTACCCAGCAGAGATATATCTTTATCCTCATTATATGGTTCCTTCTAAAGCAGGGGTATTCAACCGGGGCCCGCGGCCCCCTAGAGATCCACGGAGGTACTGCAGGGGGTTAGTGAATATATACACACACACACACACACACACAACCGATCAAAAGTTTGGGGTCACTTAGAAATGTCCTTATTTTGGGAAGAAAAGCAATTTATTTGTCCATTAAAATAACATAAAATTGATCAGAAATACAGTGTAAATGTTATAAATTGATTTGCATTTTAATGAGGGAAATAAGTATTTGATCCCCTCACAATCAGAAAGATTTCTGGCTCCCAGGTATCTTTTATACAGGTAACGAGCTGAGATTAGGAGCACACTCTTAAAGAGAGTGCTCCTAATCTCAGTTTGTTACCTATATAAAAGACACCTGTCCACAGAAGCAATCAAACAATAAGAGTCCAAACTCTCTACCATGGCCAAGACCAAAGAGCTCTTCAAGGATGTCAGGGACAAGATTGTAGGCCTACACAAGGCTGGAATGGGCTACAAGACCACCGTCAGGCAGCTTGGTGAGAAGGTGACAACAGTTGGTGCGATTATTCGCAAATGGAAGAAACACAAAATAACTGCCAATCTCCCTCGGCCTGGGGCTCCATGCAAGATCTCACCTCGTGGAGTTGCAATGATCATGAGAACGGTGAGGAATCAGCCCAGAACTACACGGGAGGATCTTGTCAATGATCTTAAGGCAGCTGGGACCATAGTCACCAAGAAAACAATTGGTAACACACTACGCCGTGAAGGACTGAAATCCTGCAGTGCCCGCAAGGTCCCTCTGCTCAAGAAAACACATATACATGCCCGTCTGAAGTTTGCCAATGAACATCTGAATGATTCAGAGGACAACTGGGTGAAAGTGTTGTGGTCAGATGAGACCAAAATGGAGCTCTTTGGCATCAACTCAACTCGCCGTGTTTGGAGGAGGAGGAATGCTGCCTATGACCCCAAGAACACCATCCCCACCGTCAAACATGGAGGGGGAAACATTATGCTTTGGGGGTGTTTTTCTGCTAAGAGGACAGGACAACTTCACCGCATCAAAGGGACGATGGACGGGGCCATGTACCGTCAAATCTTGGGTGAGAACCTCCTTCCCTCAGCCAGGGCATTGACAATGGGTCGTGGATGGGTATTCCAGCATGACAATGACCCAAAACACACGGCCAAGGCAACAAAGGAGTGACTCAAGAAGAAGCACATTAAGGTCTAGAAGTGGCCTAGCCAGTCTCCAGACCTTAATCCCATAGAAAATCTGTGGAGGGAGCTGACGGTTCGAGTTGCCAAACGTCAGCCTCAAAACCTTAATGACTTGGAGAAGATCTGCAAAGAGAAGTGGGACAAAATCCCATTATCAGCAACCATCACTCCTGTGTTCCAATGGCACATTGTGTCAGCTAATCCAAGTTTATAATTTTAAAGGCTAATTGATCATGAGAAAAACCTTTTGCAATTATGTTAGCACAGCTGAAAACTGTTGTGCTAATTAAAGAAGCAATAAAACTGGCCATATTTAGACTAGTTGAGTATCTGGAGCATCAGCATTTGTGGGTTCGATTACAGGCTCAAAATGGCCAGAAACAAAGAACTTTCTTCTGAAACTCGACAGTCCATTCTTGTTCTGAGAAATGAATGCTATTCCATGTGAGAAATTGTCAAGAAACTGAAGATCTCGTACAACGCTGTATACTACTCCCTTCGCAGAACAGCTCAAACTGGCTCTAACCAGAATAGAAAGAGGAGTGGGAGGCCCATGTGTACAACTGAGCAGGAGGACAAGTACATTAGAGTGTCTAATTTGAGAAACAGGCACCTCACAAGTCTTCAACTGGCAGCTTCATTAAATAGTACCTGCAAAACACCTGTCTCAACAACAACAGTGAAGAGGCGACTCCGGGATGCTGGCCTTCATTAACAATGTCTACATTGTACTTCTGATCAATTTGATGTTATTTTAATTGGACAAAACATTTTCTTTTCAAAAACAAGGACATTTCTAAGTGGCCCCAAACTTTTGAACAGTAGTGTATATATATATATATACAGTTGAAGTCAGAAGTTTACATACACTTAGGTTGGAGTAATTAAAACTCGTTTTTCAACCACTCCACAAATTTCTTGTTAACAAACTATAGTTTTGGCAGTTCGGTTAGGACATCTACTTTGTGCATGACACAAGTAATTTTTCCAACAATTATTTACAGACAGATTATTTCACTTATAATTCACTGTATTATAATTCCACTGCGTCAGAAGTTTACATACACTAAGTTGACTGTGCCTTTAAACAGCTTGGAAAATTCCAGAAAATGATGTCAAGGCTTTAGAAGCTTCTGATAGGCTTATGAACATAATTTGAGTCAATTGGAGGTGTACCTGTGGATGTATTTCAAGGCCTACCTTCAAACTCAGTGCCTCTTTGCTTGACATCATGGGAAAATCAAAAGAAATCAGCTAAGGCCTCAGAAGACAAATGGTAGACCTCCACAAGTCTGGTTCATCATTGGGAGCAATTTCCAAATGCCTGAAGGTACCACGTTCATCTGTACAAACAATAGTACACAAGTATAAACATCATGGGACCACGCAGCCGTCATACCGCTCAGGAAGGAGACGCGTTCTGTCTCCTAGAGATTAACGTACTTTGGTGCGAAAAGTGCAAATCAATCCCAGAACAACAGCAAAAGACCTTGTGAAGATGCTGGAGGAAACAGGTACAAATGTATCTATATCCACAATAAAACGAGTCCTATATCGACATAACCTGAAAGGCCGCTCAGCAAGGTAGATGCCACTGCTCAAAAACCCCCATAAAAAAGCTGGACTACGGTTTGCAACTGCACATGGGGACAAATATCGTACTTTTTGGACAAATGTCCTCTGGTCTGATGAAACAAAAACAGAACTGTTTGGATGATCATTATGTTTGGAGGAAAAAGGAGGTGTCACGATCTCCAGAAGGGACAGACCAAGGCGCAGCGAGGCATCCAGTATACATCTTTTATTAATCAAACGTAACTGGGACAAAAACAACAGATCAAACGAAGATCGTAACGCTGAACATAACATGTCAAACAAAACTAAGCTATGACCAAACAATAACCCACAAATCCCTAGTGCAAACTACAAACATATATATGGTTCCCGATTAGAGGTAACGACACTCAGCTGCCTCTAATTGGGAACCATTACCCCAACATAGAAATATATAACCTAGAACAGAAAAACCCTACACCAAAACAAAAACTAAACACTCCAGCCTGTCTTCTCAGGCCTAGACGTGACAGGAGGAGGCTTGCAAGCCGAAGAACACCATCCCAACTGTTAAGCACTTGGGTGGCAGCATCATGTTGTGGGGGGTGCTTTGCTGCAGGAGGGACTGGTGCACTTCACAAAATAGATGGCATCATGAGGGAGGAAAATTATGTGGATATATTAAAGCAACATCTCAAGACATCAGTCAGGAAGTTAAAGCTTGGTCGCAAATGGGTCTTCCAAATGGACATTGACCCCAAGCATACTTCCAAAGTTGTGGCAAAATGGCTTAAGAACAACAAATTCTTCAATTCTATAAAAAATGTGTGGGCAGAACTGAAAAAGCGTGTGCGTCAAAGGCCTACAAACCTGACTCAGTTACACCAGTTCTGTCAGGAGAAATGGGCCAAAATGCACTCAACTTATTGTGGGAAGCTTGTGGAAGGCTACCCAAAATGTTTGACCCAAGTTAAACAATTTAAAGGCAATACTACCAAGTACTAATTGAATGTATGTAAACTTCTGACCCACTGGGAATGTGATGATAGAAATGAAAGCTGAAATAAGTCATTCTCTCTACTATTATTCTGACATTTCACATTATTAAAATAAAGTTGTGATCTTAACTGACCTAAGACAGGGAATTTTTACTATGATTAAATGTCAGGAATTGTGAAAAACTGAGTTTAAATGTATTTTGCTAAGCTGTATGTAAACTTCCGACTTCAACTGTATATATATGTACAGTACCAGTCAAAGGTTTGGACACACCTACTCATTCAAGTGTTTTGTCTTCATTTTACTATTTTCAACATTGTTGAATAATAGTGAAGAAATCAAAACTATGAAACAACACATAGGGAATCATTTAGTAACCAAAAAAAGTGATCAAAAATCAAAATATATTTGAGATTTGAGATTCTTCAAATTAGCTACCCTTTGCCTTGATGACAGCTTTGCACACTCTTGGCATTCTCTCAACCAGCTTCACCTGGAATGCTTTTCCAACAGTCTTGAAGGAGTTCCAACATATGCTGAGCACTTGTTGGCTGCTTTTTCTTTACTCTGCGGTCCAACTCATCCCAAACCATCTCAATTGGGTTGAGGTCGGGTGATTGTGGAGGCCAGGTCATCTGATGCAGCACTCCATCACTCTCCTTCTTGGTAAAATAGCCCTTACACAGCCTGGAGGTGTGTTGGGTCATTGTCCTGTTGAAAAACAAATGATAGTGGGACTAAGCACAAACCAGATGGGATGGCTAATTTCTGCAGAATGCTGTGGTAGCTATGCTGGTTAAGTGTGCCTTGAATTCTAAATAAATCACTGAAAGTGTCACCAGCAAAGCACCCCCACGCCATTACAACTCCTCCTCTATGCTTCACAGTGGGAACCACACATGCAGAGATCATCCGTTCACCTACTTTGCATCTCATAAAGACACAGCGGTAGGACCCAAAAAATAGGACTCATCAGACCAAAAGACAGATTTCCACAGGTCTATTGTCCGTTGCTCTGGTTTCTTGGCCCAAGCAAGGCTACTTTAAAGAATCTCAAATGTAAACTATATTTTGATTTGTTTAACACTTTTTTGGTTACCACATGAATCCATATGTGTTATTTTATAGATTTGATGTCTTCACTAGTATTCCACAGTGTAGAAAATAGTAAAAATTCAGAAAACCCTTGAATGAGTAGGTGTGTGAAACTTTTGAATGGCTGATGGCAAGCTTTCTTGACTTGGACATACATTTTTGCCAAAACATTGTTAACCTTTGTTTATTGTTTATTCAAAAAGAAGGTAATATCTTCTTTCTAATGATCTCAACTTAACTCCTAATATTGAGCAAATTACACTCATTTGAGATAATTACACTCACTGGAGTATCTTACATACCAGCTGGCTGTCAAGCTGGCTGATGGCAAGCCTTCTTGACTTGGACATACATCTTTGCCAAAACATTGCTAGCCTTTGTTTAACCAGCTTAACAGCTGCTATTATCGAAGATGGGTTTTGAGTTTGGCTGGCACAATTACAGTTATTGTCTTACTACATTAATGTTAGGAGAAGGTGAGAATTCAACTTTATTTTCAACTAGATATAGTTTACCCAATAGCAGTTTCTTCCTTTTTACATGAAGTAGGTCAAGTTGGTATCATTTTACGAGCAGCAAGGCAGGGTTAGGAGGAGAAGCTTAATTTCTATCAAAACCATTGTTTTTTGAGACAGGGGTGTCACCAAAGCTGTGTTGTATTTTTTAGGTATGGTTTTCAAAGATGTATTATGAAAAAATAATTCTACAAAAAAGGCAATTATGGCAATAACAGTGTCCATTTGCATGACAATGAATTGTTTGTTACCCAAAATTCCATAATCGTCACAGACATAGTTTGGAGTTACCTTCCTAGCTAATAGGCTATGTTAGAGTTTACGCTTTCAATTATAACGTGGTGAGGTCAAAATAATGAAAAACTATCTACCAAATCTATTCATTTTAAAATGTTACTTGTCCTTGCCATTATTATTCACCGGATGATAAGACAAGACATGTGGAGGAAAAACATGTGTTGCTAACATGATGGGGTCTCTGGGTTGCCGGTTTGCATGAGACGGGGTCCATAGGCAAGAAAAGGATGAAGACCCATTCTAAAACAAAGTTGTTTATTATTATTTCTAGTTTACAACAACAGAGAGAGTGTGGGAATGTGACTCAGAACATTGCCTAAATTAGTTGAGTATGTGAACAAATGTGGAGCTGCGTTTCAAAAAGAAAATCAAGCGCACATCACAATGACTGCTGAATAGAGGCAGCATGTTTCAGATGTATTCAGTGAAACAAACATCAGGTTTTGGCTACAATTATTGTGATTTAGTTAATTTGCCAACTTCAATATCTGAGTGGAAAATGTGTCTTTCTGTTTTTTTTTTATTATATGGTAGAATAGAAAATATACAGTTGGGTTGTAATGTATCAATACTTGGTCTTGAGGTGGTAGGCTACACCAGTTGATATTGATGGCAAATTACAGAAGGCATTGATTTCTGTTGCAACTAACATTCATTTTATTTCAGAAGTGTTGTGTTGTTAAAGAAGGGTTGTGTAGCTAAACAATTATGTTTTACATGACCTCACGAAATAGCCCACATTCTGTGGTAGACCTAAAGTCTAGATTATAGTTTAACCACTTCAGGTGGTGGAAACAAAATCCTGCCAGCATTCTTTATGATACAGATAAGATCCTGAATGTCACCATGGTGATCATGGTACTGGGTAATATAGCTTTCAGACAAATCAATCAGCCGTAATATATATACTAGACTCAACATCTATCCCAACCACATCTACATCATTGTCAAACTGTGTACATTCAAAAACACAAATAGCCTCTAATTGAAAGAAGTAAAAGACAACACTTCACTGACATGCACACAGTGCTGGTATAATTGCTCAATAACTCATCGACAAACACCACCAGAATCAGATAAACATACAGCGTAAGTCCAATACTTGTTATGAAATGCCAGAGGCAGGAGCTGCATTGATATTTTCTACAGCATTAATAAAACAATGTTTATCAATATGCCAATAACAACATTCTTTATATTTAATGGGTTACTGTTGAGGGTCTCATGTCTGTTTTTTCACATTTCTAATTAATAAATGAAACATTCAATATTACAAGGTTCCCCTCCCGACCTAGAGCATCTCTCATTTAGAGAGGAGCTTCCTGGTACTGAGTCTGGGCTGTGAGCTAATTTAACATCATAGTGATGACACTCTCTTTGGGTCCCGTGAAAAGCCTAGCACTCAGCAACAGCATTAGGCCAGCACCATCCATAACACAGAGACAGAATCCTCCATGCTGCCAGGCCCACTGTGGCTAACACTGAAATCCACAGAGAAGACATATGATGCACTCTTTCTCTGACATACTATAACAATCTTTACCATGCTTTTATTTATTCACTTTCATTCAATTGCTGTTCTCTCTCGTCGCCTTCCACCTAGCTCACTTTCTTATCCTGCATCCAATATTAGCTTTTGGATCCAAATTCTCCTTTTTGGCAAACAGGTAGTTGTGTGCATGTTTTATGCATCTCTCATGATGAGAATTTATTGTATGCTAAAACATGGTATCACTTAAAAGTGTATTGGTGTAGACAGAGTGGTGGAAAGTAAAGCTCACTATAGTACACAGAACACAAATTTACAGCAATGCAACCTTTAGAATGCATCTGATGGTAAAACAAAGGTACTGCTGAGCTTACTGTCCTTGATCCAAGACAGCTGAGATCTCAACTGACAGTGAAAACGGCTTACACACGGGGGATGTGAATGTGTTAAGTAAACAGATCCACTGAACATTGTATTGACCTTGCCATTTCCTAGAACATTCTCAAATACAGGACATATTTATACACTACAAAGACTGCTCAATATGGGGTCAATTCATACAAAGCAATGGGCCCACATTTTAATTTCTGCAGTATTTATCCATTTCCCTTTCAAAAAGCTGAGCCTGCATGGCATGTTTCTCCAAGCCTGTTTGGACATTAAATATGTTTCTCCAAGCCTGTTTGGACATTAAATATGTTTCTCCAAGCCTGTTTACTTTTAGTCAAAAGAGGTTCAACTAAAGTTGGGCAAGTACATTAGCCCAGAACCATACATTACATTACGTCAGTAATGCTGTGTTTGGAAATCCTGCATCATGTCTAGTACCAACACCCTAAAAAGTTATTCAACCGAGTACGAATAAAGAACACTTCCCACCGAAGCAGGGAATTGTCATAGCAAGGCAGACCTCAACCACATTTCTAGAGGGACACATAGATAATGTGTGGTATATCCAACAGGTTTTTTTTGTTGTTGTTTAATTTGAAGTGTATCGTTTTAGATGAAAATATACGGAGTGGAAGATTGTAGGGCTCTTGATATGGCCCGAAAGCATTTTCTCATCCACTTGTATTCCACACCATGGTATATTACTCTAAGAACCAGATACTTATCCTCATGGTGATTTACCCTCAAATAAATCTGATGACATATGGATTTAATTAAGCATTGGCAGAGAGTAAGGTTTAGTAAAGGTTTATGATTTGAAGTCAAGGGTCAGTGCTGGAATTGGTTTAACCCTTGATAGAACAGAGTTAAGAACGTGCTGTAAACTCACTCCACAGCTAACTTGAAATGTCGCTGATGGAGCTATCTAATTGGTACTTTTTGTATAGTTCAAACGGTTGGTACATTGTCAAGGAGGCGGTCACGTGTGTTGCAAAGCATAGGATCCCTTGTTCGAGCCCAGTATGGGGACAGGGACAGTAGAGCAAGATATACTGCTAGCAGCATATTGATGTCCATTTCATTAACTCTAGGATTACCAAGTTGGCATATTTAGCAATTTATTTGTAATAATAAAATAACACAGAGCTACCATTTCACTTTGATTCTGTTATGTTCATAATTTAGAAGGAGACAGAATCTCTTCTGAACCAATTTGTTTGTAATGTTAATCAGTTACGGACTGATGATTTTAATTAATATTATTTTTTGTATTTCTTAATGAATTTTACATTAGCACCCACCCCTCCCCATCCTCTTCCTCCTCTAACCAGAACCACAACCCTAGCACTGGTACTAACTTTGACACCTGATGAGTACTAGCCTTGTCTCCCTATGCTGTTTGCTGTTATACTGCAGCTACAACCAGTTTACATGATTTATTTAATCAGCCGTGTCAGCCTTTGTGAGCAAACTGATTTTTATATGGCCCTACTTTCTTCATTAGATATCCACACAAGTTATTATATTTCCTTCGTCATTGCAGATTTTTTGGGGGCTCAGGAAAAGCAAGCTATAGGGTCTAACAGTAGACCCACCACTGCAGAGAGGAATCCAGAATGAGTTACCCACCCCTCTTCCAAACCATCCACATAGCAGCAGCCTCTCCATCGGGAGACATCGACACCTTTTATGTCATTACGACTCTCCACGCTTGACTACTGAATATGCAAGGAGATGCATTCCACTGTAGCATGTCATCGGTATTATCTTTCCCAAGGTAGGGTGAGCAAGGTCTATGTATTGGGTTGCAATTATGAGAAGGAACAAATGTAGCAGAAATAAATCTGAAGGATGTCTCTGTGACGTGGCTTTCTATTTCATTGTGAATAGTGTGTTAGACTAAGCATAAATATACTCCCAAGGTCCTCCTCTGTAAGGTAGATGCATATGGATGAGCTGCTATCTCATTATTAGCAAAGAGATTGAGAGAAAAATATAAAGGCTTGACTTTAGAAAGTACAGCTGTGTCCAGAAGCACTTCTTTAACGTGAAATATGGCATACTATAACAGCCCTCCACTTACTTATCCAGAAACTGGTACAGCTCTTAACTGCCCTCTAGACAAATACAGATGCAAAGAAACTGCTCTGTAATAAGAGTATTTCACACAGATGTACTCCGCACTAGTCATATAACAGCCTTTTACAGCACCATAAGATTGTCTCTAATGGACTATCTAATAATTCAGAGCTGAGGTATTTTATACATTTCACTTTGCCAGGCCGTGTGGACTGTGACATCGAACCCAGCCACTAAAACGAGTG
The DNA here is from genome assembly GCA_030435695.1 of Brachymystax lenok tsinlingensis. Classification (NCBI taxonomy): domain Eukaryota; kingdom Metazoa; phylum Chordata; class Actinopteri; order Salmoniformes; family Salmonidae; genus Brachymystax; species Brachymystax lenok. Next base: position 22,998,911 of record CM059790.1, on the reverse strand, counting down.
GTAAGCAAAAGGTGGAATAAACAGCTATTTATATGCATCAAAAGGAAACAATAGGCAACAGAGAAATAGCTATGTCTGCTGTTCTGCGTCAATTGTCTAGGTCCAATCTGCTGTGCAACATGTGCCAGTACCATGGTCCTGTCACTCAGACGACTGGAAAGGAACAACTACGGCTGGCACAATTATCGTACAACTGTGTAACCGACGGTTATGGATGAAGACCGACATGAAAATAAAATAACCATCATAACCGTTAAAATAGTTTTTTTCTTCTTTTTTTTGTGTGTGGAATAAACAGCTAATTGAAGATGGGACGACTGGGTGTTCGTGAGGTTGTGTCCGTTTTAGCCATAACATGGTCTCTTAACAACGTGATGAAACTTTGCTCCTTGCAGAAACAAGCAAAGTAGTCTACGGTTGCCTAGGCAATGCCTCCACAATGCAGCAGCAGCACATATAGAAATAGAATGAATAGAACGGTCTTGGAACCTCTAACCCTGACAATTTGACTTGACTGGTAAACTCATGGGTACACTCGTAATGGCAGTCTGGTATTGTAATGCAATAATTTGCATGGTAATGTAGAATATTCATTCAAATGATGTTAACTGATGTGGCTCATCCAATGTAATGTATTGTTTGTAACGTCAGTTGAGTTTAATCAACAAATCACAGCACATATTTTAGCACATATTTTACTTCCTACTTTGCTCCTATGGGTACACTCGCAATGGCCGCCAGTCCACCCATTATGCCATCATTGACTTAAAGGGGATTCCCGTTCTGTTCATTCAATTTCTAATGCAACACATGCATTCAGGAGCGGAGGAGAGGAGAAAATGTGCATTTCGAACTGTTATTACTGTGACCGTGGTCATTTGGCTGGCCAATTACCGTCATCCAAAATTTCATGACCGTCTCAGCCCTAGGAACAACAAAAGCTTTCTGCCACAGGAGAGAACCCTCAAGAAATCACTGGATGGGGATTAGAGAGGCTACTGCATTTCAACAACACCTGTGTTATTGTTGAAAATGAAGACAGCCTTACTGAGTCTACTGAAAATGTGACCTGCTGAAACTGTACTTTGACCCTCAAAACAACAGGAGATCAAATAGCTCTACACACTCATAGTCTTTGTCTAGTGTATCATTCACTCTGAACCATTAAGAACCCCATAGCACAGTACAGGGTATTGGTAAAATGACACAGACAGGTTGAGTGTAGTCCTAGCAGAGCTGAATGTGACACCATACTTGAGCACCCTCCAGCCCCTTTGTCATTTCTAAGGAACTCTAAGTCAAAGTTGTATGATAAATCTTCACAATGGCAAATGAGTCTCATACAATACCAAGATGTTAGTGTTATTTTAGTTTCACATTCTAAACCAGAGAATGAAGAGACAAAAAAGACTTGGGGCCATCTGATGACATTGACACATTTTCTTTTTAATTGGGTCTGTCAGTTTTAAGTGCCATCTTGATGCAGCAGACTAAAAATGGCAGAATTACAACATCTAAGAGATTGGGATGGGAGAGTTCAGACATTTTATTAATTTACTCCATACACTTATCCCCATCTGCATGTGATAAGGTTTAACATTCTCTGCACTATGAAAACCAGAAAAATGGCCTTGACACTAAACACAAGTTGTGTTAGGAGTACCACATGTGAGACTGACATGCAGGCTAATACAAAAGTCAGACACAGATTCATGGATATACTGTAGGTATCAAATAGAAAAGGATGTGTGCAGAACATTCATTAATCTTGAGAGGTTAGAATGTTAACTACCTCTGCTGGAGACAAATGGCAGATTCACTCTCCTTAGAGGCAATATTATACATCTGTCACCAAGCTGTTGCTGAGGTACAATGTCGCTGTGAGTTATGGGATGTCTATAAACATAGCAAGTTACGTCAAGCCATCTGAGCATCTTCATTCTCACTGTTGAAACTATAGATTATTATAGCGCACCCAGCTCCTTGTTTAAATAATTCCTCCAGAGAGACTTTTCAAATGCTTTGTACCCATATCAAGACCATAGAAAAGACACAACTAATGTTCTATTTTGGTTCAAGGTACTTCTGGTAGCCTATATTGTCAGGAGCTCCAACACAAGCATAATTTGTTTGCCTGCCAATCAGTGTCCACTTGCTCTTGAGAAGCCAAGGCATTCTGCCTCATCCAAAGGGTTCTCAGCTATAAGCACCACTTATTGGTGGGACCATGTAAACTACAATCCCGATGCTCTGTTTTAATGTTTAGAAACGTCAATAATCATAGCTTGCAATACAGTTTTTGAAATATTTGGAACTTGTCTTTCATATCAGAGAGAAATAATTGTTCAGTTTTGCACAGTAAGTGTATATACGCTGTGTGCCTCCAGCCGACAAACTACACTTCCGCAAGACTTCCTCCCCAGTTTTGCTTACACACAGGTGTTCGAACACCCTAGATAGCTAATAGGCACAGGTGGTCTCCTGTCTTCCATCTGTCTTCAGTCTGTCTTCCGTAAACACACACTGTAACATGGAGATATGGCCGTGTGAGAACACTAAACCTAACTCTATAAAAGGTGTGGTGTAATTTAACCTATTGTTTTTAGAAAAATATTTCTCACTGATATGAAAGCTATGCTCCTTATGTTTCCAAAACCGTACCGCATGTGATGAACAGTAAGTGTCGGGGCTTTTAACAGAAGTCCACCGGGAAGGCTACACCTTCATCAATAAACCTAAAGGTAGTTAGCGTCTATGAATGGCTAGACTTGCCTGTGCTTATGGTTCTCACAGGTGAAGTAAAATTATACAAATTACTTTGCTCATGATGCGACCCTCAAATGACACAAATGTACCAACAGTCTAAGTGCACTGGATTTGAAACAATGATACAGATGTAACCATGCTATTCAATGTACTATCTGAGCAGAACTGGTGGTCCCAAGTCAAAATGACATGTGCATTCCACAGATCACGTTTATGTGTTCAGAAAATAATAATAAAGATTAGGAAAAGTTTCGCAGCACACATGTCATGGTGCAGAAATATTTGTGTTGTTGTTTCAGCATTAATGCTAATATCCTGCAATTCTACAAATTTTTCCATGAGGCAGAGAGAAAACTTAGCATTCTTAAAGTAGTGCATTTATAAAAGTAAAAAAATGTATTAAAAAAAACTTGAGGGGGAATACAAGAAGTATTGAGTTGAAACATGTATAATTGGTGGAGTACTGTCGATACAAATATCCTTGTGAGGCCCATGTTGCCCAAGATTAATAACATAAATTGTAGATTCATAGTATTACATTTTATTGTATTACACACTCTAAACTTGTTCCACGGATCCCTTGGCCAATTATTTTAACCTGTAGTTGTTAGTAATATTAATTAAAAATTAATATTTTTGATCTGGCTGTGGACCGACCCCCTGCAGTACCTCCACAGACCCCACTTTGAGAAACTGATCTAATCATCAAGCCCTTGACAAGTCGAATCAGTTGTTTTTGTCCGGGGCTGTTGGTTGTACTCGAGGACCGGAGTTGAGGAAACTCTAGTCTAGATGTCACTTTCGCCATACCCAAAAACTGTAATCAGGTTGCAGCAGACAGCGTACAAAAACATTTCACTTAAGGCTATGGGTTCATGTTGAAATACTGGAATCAAATACGTGTTTTATAAACAGGTGGTTTCTTTTTTTTTTTGCTACGCACATTTGCCGCGAATGATAAAGTATAGAATCCAAACACCTGACGATCGCTTTCAAATGGTGTAACAGAATGTTGTTTTACGAACCGAATGCAGATGATTGAATGCACACAACCCTCATAAAAAGCAAGCAAAATATAGGTAAGTAACAAATCCCATCTAGCCTACATACCAAACAGCCATTAAATATCTGGTGTTGCCTAATATGTTTACAAAAACGCACCTATTAGCAGCGAATTGATGTCGCCACTGAGCAAGATCTGTGGATAGCGTCCGCATGACTTTCAGAATCTCTGACTATGAAAGCAGTCTAGGTTACATATAACAAATTATTGTTGCACAGTTGTAGGCCTACCATACCCTGGTTAATGCGCAATTAGACAGGTGGCAAGGTTAGGCCTACCATTATGTAATCTGTCTCTAGGCCAACCTTCTGTTTGAGAAACTACATATTTCCTACTTTCCTAAGTTCTGATGTAGACCAGGAATTTGGTTTATAACCTAAAACGCATATTTTGCTGGAATTTGACATATAAACAATGTTTCTCTTTGAGATTTCTTCCCACACACACAAACAGTCACAATGCTTGGGGCCAGGCTACACAGTAACAAGTATATTCTTGCCTCAGAACTTTTCCAGCTGAGTCTTTGGCCTCATGAGTCTACAGTATCTGTTCATATTGGTGATCATCTCCTGCAGGCACATCATGGTTCAACCTGCTGGAGTTCCACAGCTTTCAGATAATCAGGCTCAGGCAGGGAAACCCAGCTCGGTTACAGAGACAGAAGTGGGTCTGATTCAGAATACCCAGGCACCACCACCACCCAAGGAAAGTGGCACAAATAAGAGGAGGAAGGCGAGAGTGAGGGGAAACAGCACCAGGCCCAAGAAGAGAATGACGGACAGCAGGGGTGTTAGCGATGGACCGCTAGTGGAGAAGCAGGGGGTGTGTGATGAGGGAAGCCCCTTACCTCCACCCCTCCGTATCTCTTTAAAAAGCCTGTTGGCGGCTGAGATGAAGCTAGTGTATGGTGACGAGCAGCACAACATTACCCAGCAGCCCTCCAAGTCCCCAGTCACCTCCTCGGCTTCACAATTTATGTGTCAAGCCTCTGAAATAGTAGGCCCTCCAAGTGGACCTAATCTCGGCTTTCTGCCTCAAATTGACAAATGGCTGGATGTAGCCTTACAGGATGCCGACTCATACTACCAACAGAAGAAATATGGGATCGCAGCCAGTCGTTTTACCACAGCTCTGGAGGTACTTGATATTTAAATTAAATCTGTCCATAGTCCTTCCTCATTTATTTATTTATTTGTTCACTTTCTAAACAAATAGATTACATCATTATTTATTGTCTCCATCCCTCCCTGGACTAGTAAAATGATTGTCAAACCTTTTTAAATCAAAGTGTTGAAAACTTGAAATGAAAACTGCCGGAACTTATGACAGCAGCCAGCTTTCTCCCAGGGTGTATGACCTCTATCTTCACAGATATCATGTGTTACAAATGTCATGGCCTTTATTGTAATACATATTTGGATACAGTTGTGTACATCTGTTTGTCTTGTATGGCACAATGCTGTATGCTTAAAACAAAGCAGCTTATTACAAAGCTTATGTACTTTGGAAATCCCACAAAGCAGCAAACTTAGAGCACTATACTACAGAGCAGGATACATCAGTTAACCAGCTAACCAACTGGGCAAAAACTGGTTGAATCAACATTGTTTCCACGTTATTTCAACCCAAAAAATCTATGTGATGACGTTGAATCAATGTGGAAAGCTGATTGGATTTGCAAGAAGTCATCAATGGAAGGGCATTTCGTATTTTTTCACCTAAGTTTTAATGACATGGTGACCTTTTCTGTTGATTTGACGTTGAATTCACATAAGTTGAAAACTCAGCCAAATGTAAATCAGAACTTCAGAGGTTGAACTGACATCCATGCCCAGAGGAAACTTTGATCAACCACAAATAATTATTCATTTTCTGGTTCATAAAAAAATATAAACTTAGATATGCTGAATTTATTAGACCATGCCTATTTCAAGCGTATCTTTCTAAAAGTAAAATGCTATACTATATCAGAATATTTATCTGGATAACTCATTGAACCTGCTTTGTAGTAAACCCCTCTGGTCTAGTGTTCAATGGAAAAATCTCAGTTTATTGTCTGCGGAAACAAATTATTTCATTAGTGCATCGCCAGGTACATCTTAGTCTCTTATATGCAAATGAATCATTCATGAATCCTTTTAACGTACATTGTTGAGAGGTCCTATAATTAGCACATGCTGCATAGTTTTGCCAGTGGCACTAAAATGTTGTCATAGTCATTTGATTAAGCTCCTCTGATGACTCATTTGTGTGTTACTGGTCACCCCAACTACACATCAGACATGCTTTCCATGATCCCTAGAAAAAAAACAAGACTTGTTTGAAATGTTCTGTTCATATGATGATTGCAGAGACAAAAAGTATTTCTTAGACTTGATGTCAAATGTGCCAACATTCTGCCTTCTGAGATTTAATCATTTCTGTCTATTTTGAGAAGCTTTGTGTTCTAATGTTGAAATACTCAGGTTGTTATCGAGGGAGAGATTGTTCTGTAACTCAATTGTGAGATTTGTGTAGTGAAAGCCTCTCTCTCTCTCTCAGCTGTGTTCAAAAGGCGCTGCAGTTGAACAATCTTTGCATGCGGTGTATGAAGACATTTCTAAGGTTGCCAGTTTGATTGAGTCCAGACTTGTTGCCTGTTACCTGAGACTGAAGAGACCGGAGATAGCCCTCAACCACTCCCACAGGTAAGGATGAGGACGCTTGTCAGATGTTATATTCACAAAAACACCCAGCAAAGGACTCAGCAGTGAGAGTAAGTCAGAATTACCCACAACAAGTCTGAATACAACTCCCATAGACATCAATTTTTGTGCAGAAGGATAACATAACCATTACCCCCATCTTGTGTAGCCAAAAGCAGTCAGAAAAGTATTTCCCTGTATACTGTTGATTCCATGCGTATAAAAGGGAGGATGTGTTAATGGAGCAGAGATAAAGCTAGTTATTTCTGAGCAGTTTACATGCTGCCCACCCGCCTGACCTCCACTTGCTTCTGTCCCTCCGACCTGCCTGTTAGCCAGACCATTACACCTGTCCACCGCCCCCTCCATTAGGACCCAGACCTGGACCCCCATAACTCACCATGTCTTGGCCCCACTGTCTTCTTACCCTTGGAAGCACACAGTGCCTGGGAACTATATGTGAAACTTTTCCCCTGTCTGGGCCTGTTATGTATGGAGCTACAGTGTCTTCAGAAAGTATTCAACGCCTTTGTTATGGCATGCCTAAATAGGTTAGGAGTAAAAATGTTCTTTAAGAGTCAGATAATACGTGGCATGAACTCCCTCTGTGTGCAATAATATTGTTTAACATGATTTTTGAATGACTACCTCATCTTTGTACCCCACACATACAATCATCTGTAAGGTCCCTCAGTCAAGCAGTGAATTTCAAACATAGATTCAACCATAAAGAACAGCAAGGTTTTCCAATGCCTCGCAAAGAAGGACCATTATTGATCATGGTGAAGTTATTAATTACACTTTTGGTGGTGTATCAAAACAACCACTCTACAAAGAGACTGGTGTCCTTCCTAACTCAGTTGCCATAGAAGGAGGAAACCGCTCAGGGATTTCATCACGAGGCCAATGGTGACTTTAAAACAGTTAGAGTTTTTTGGCTGTGATAGGAGAAAACTGAGGATGGATCAACGACATTGTAGTTACTCTACAATACTAACTTAAATGACAACGTGAAAAGAAGGAAGCCTGTACAGCATAAAAATATTCCAAAACCTGCATCCTGTTGGCAACAAGGCACTAAAGTAATTCTGCAAAAAATGGGGCAAAGCATTTTTGTCCTGAATATAAAATGTTATGTTTTGGCAAATCCAATACACCACATTACTGAGTACCACTCTCCATATTTTCAAGCATAGTGGTGGCTGCTTAATGTTATGGGTATGCTTGTAATCATTAAGGACTGGGGAGTTTTTCAGGATAAAAAATAAACAGAATGGAGCTAAGCACAGGCAAAATCATATAGGAAAACCTGGTTCAGTCTGCTTTCCACCAGACACTGGGAAATGAATTCACCTTTCAGCAGGACAATAATCTAAAACACAAGGCCAAATCTACACTGGAGTTGCTTACCAAGAAGACAGTGAATGTTGCTGAGTTAGTTTTGACTTAAATCTGCTTGTAATTCTATGGCAAGACATGAAAATGGTTGTTGAGCAATGATCAACAACCCATTTGACAGAGCTTGAAGCATTTTCAAAAGAATAATGTGCAGATGTTGTACAATCCAGGTGTGGAAAACTCTTAGACTTACCCAGAAAGAATCACAGCTGTAATCGCTGTCAAAAGGGATTCTAACATAGGATGTGAATACTTGTGTAAATGAGATTTCTGTATTACATTTTCAATACATTTGTGAAGATTTCTAAAAACATGTTTTCACTGTCGTTATGGGGTATTGTGTGTAGATGGGTGAGGGGGGAAAAAATATATATTTAATCCAAAGATGTTGATGTGCAGTATAGAAACATGAACTAGTGACAAAGGATCTGAAGGCTTGTTTACTGACAAACAAGTCAACAGTGTTTGGTTGTTTTGGGGCTCTGTCCACTGTTGGCGATTTCAGCTCTGGCATGTGGTCATTTTGGATCAGGATGACAGGTAGTTTAGAGCAGATGTGTTGAACTGAAAATATGCTTTGGGAGTATGTAAAACCAGTCAAACATTAGAAAATGATATTTGGCCAAAAAAGTTTGAAAAGGGCTGTTTAATACTTCCACAGGAGCAGTATGTCATATATTTGCCCTAACTTTGAACAAGTGAATATTATTATTCAACTAATGGCAGCTGCCTACATTCCTTTCTCAGCCGTGCTGTGTTGGTTGCACAAAAACAAAATCTGAATGCAAGTTTGCTTTATGGAGTTAGTAACACTTAAAAAATGGATGGGTTCAAAGCAAGCGCACATGTTCACAGCTCCTGAAACCACACATGGATTACAGATTTTTCCCTTTTGTATTTTTGTTGTTGCATTTACCGGCTGTGAATGTGGTGCATTCTGTATTTTCTGTTGCTTCATAGGAGCTGGCTTTGAGCAGGATGAGGGGAAAGGCGGGATTCGATCAAAGACAGCCATGACGATTCCCCCATAAATGGATTTTGTATGTATTAGTTTAGGTGGCTGGAACCCGACAAAACAATACAGATAAAAATACCATGGTGCAGTCTTTGAACCCGCTGTGATGACAGTGTTTATGGATTACTTTCTGTTCCAGCGCTGCGTCTGTCTCGTCTTCAGGTTGTAGATGCCATCTCTCTTCCAATTCTGTTCTGTTCTCACATTGTCAAATCGCACATCTACAAACAGTTATTTTGAGGTCCCAACATCTTCCTCAGACTGAAAAAAAATTCAACTGAGAGAATGTGAGTGTCCCTTATGTAAATTAGATTTACATTCCTCATTTCTTCTCAGTAGATGAATTGATGTATGTACAGATCTAAAGTATGATTGAGTCATTATGTTTTACCAGTTAGTGCATTTTCATTATTATTGTTCCTGATGTAGTGCTACACCGTAGCGGTATGTGTTCTCAAGCTATATCTGTGACTGAGGAAGTTTCCCTTTTCTTCCCTAAAAGCAATGAACCTCACTCACCATTGAACAATGGCCATTTACTTGGCATTCCTGTCTGTAAAGTTTAAAATAGAACACTTACATACAAGAAACTATAGCTAAAAGGCTGTGCGTTCATCTAAATGCCAGCCATTTAGTTAAGGCAGCAGATTAATGGCTGTAATTATCTGGGAGGCTTTAAAGAGCCAAGCCCTACTCAGGTAATCGTTTCCATGTAGATGAAATAGGATGGCCATAAACAGTTTTAGGGAAGGATACTGAGCATTTGTGGGTTGTTTCTGTGCAAGGAGTTAACAAAACTTTCACAAAGTGATCGGTGGTACTGACATTCATATTGCATTATCTCACTGTCTAGCAGATTTCTCTCCTTAGCTGCAGGTACGTGTTTACAATACATTGAGAGTGGTGCTGAGATGTCGATTAGCCAGCCAGACAATGTCAGACCAGATTCAGACAAACAGGTCCCCAGACATCGGAGGAGAATAGTGTTCTACTTTTAAGGAGAGAACAGAACTAAGTTGCCATGATTTCCTGATTAAGGAGATGGTGCTATGCTCTGGCCCTGTCAGAATAACAGAACGATATGGCTTCATAAAAGACTGTGAATGTTCTCTGCTGTTTCTCAACATTGGGGGGGGTGGCTCAGGCGTACGTGCTTAGTCCCCTCCTGTACTCCTGTTCACCCACGAATGTGTGGCCACGCACAACTCCAACACCACCATTAAGTTTGCCGACGACACAACGGTGGTAGGCCTGATCACCGAAAACGATGAGACAGCCTATAGGGAGGAGGTCAGAGATGACAACAACCTCGCCCTCAATGTGAGCAAGACAAATAAGCTACAGGAAAAGGAGGACTGGTCATGCCCCCCATTCACATCAACGGGGCTATAGTGGAGCGGGTCGAGAGCTTCAAGTTCCTTTGTGTCCACATCACTAAGGACCTGTCAATGAGAAAGATGGTGCCAATAGACATGGCAGCTCTGCTTCTAGCTCCTAAGCAACTTTGCAGAATTTGTAGTTGTTTTGTTATATCTTACATTATTAGCCTAGAAACGTTTTTTGTGTTATTACATACAACCGGAAATAACTTTTGGATATCAGAGTGGCTGTAACTCACCAGCATTCTGACCAGAAATACGACTTTCCCGAATTAGAACCTTTGTTCGTAGCCCCCAAGGCAATTGCACTTATCCCAGAGGCTGCTCCAATTCGTAGTGGACTTATAGTCCAACTCAGGAGCCGTGCACACCATCCACCACTTCCGAGTATATTACTCGCTAATGTTCAGTCCCTGGATAATAAAGTAGACAAGCACAGGGTGAGGATCTCCTTACAGAGAGACATCAGGGACTGTAACATACTCTGTTTCACGAAATCATGGCTCTCTCCGGATATACTGTCCCCGTCCAGACAACCAGATGGGTTCAGGAATAAAGAACTCATCAGGAAGAAGAAAGGCGGAGGTGTATGTCTCATGATTAACTACTCATGGTGTGATTGTGATAATGTACAGGAACTCAAGTCCTTTTGTTCACCCAACCTAGAATACCTTGCAATCAAATGCTGACCATATTACCTAAAAAGAGAATACACTTTGGTTTAGGGTTGATCTCAATTAGTCGATTGTTTGGTCAATAGGCTGTTGGTCGACCGAGATTTTCTTTAGTCAAGCAGTAGCAAATATATATATATATATATATATATATATATATATATATATATATATATATATATATATATACTGAAGTGTGTGTGTGTGTGTGTGTGTGTGTGTGTGTATGTGTATATATATACATACATACATACATACATACATACATACATTCATACTTAAGTATGTGGACACGCCTTCAAATTAGTGGATTCATCTATTTCAGCCACATCTGTTGCTGACAGGTGTATACAATCAAGCACACAGACATGCAATATCCATAGACAAACATTGACAGTAGATTGGCCCGTATTGAAGAGCTCAGTGACTTTCAACGTGGCAATGTCATAGGATGCCACCTTTCCAACAAGTCAGTTAGTAAAATGTTTGCCCTGCTATAGCTGCCCTAATCAACTGTAAGTGCTGTTATTCTGAAGTGGATCAGCTCAGCAACAACAGCTCAGCCGCGAAGTGGTAGGCCACACAAGCTCACTGACAGGGTCCGCCGAGTGCTGAAGCGCGTAAAAATCATCTGTCCTAGGTTGCAACACTCACAACCGAGTTCCAAACTGCCTCTGGAAGCAACGTCAGCACAATAACTGTTAATTGGGAGCTTCATGAAATGGGTTCCAATGGCCGAGCAGCCGCACACAAGCCTAAGATCATTCTTTTACTTTTGGATTTGTGTGTATTGCTGTGACTTATTAAATATTACTGCACTGTTGGAGCTAGGAACACAAGCATTTTTCTACACCCGCATAGGTGTATGTGACCAATAAAATGTGATTTAATTGAATTGTCCAAGACAGTCGTGAAGAGTGCACGACAACGCTTATTCCCTCTCAAGAGGCTGAAAAGATTTGGCATGGGACCTCAGATTCTCAAAGTTCTACAGCTGCACCATTGAGAACATCCTGACTGGTTGCATCACCAGAATGGCAACTGCTCAGCATCAGACCACAAGGCGCTACATAGGGTAGTGCGTACATCACTGGGGCCGAGCTTCCTGCTGTCCAGGACCTCAATACTAGGCAGTGTCAGACTCCAGCCACCCAAGACATAGACTGTTGACTGTTCTCTCTGCTACCGCACGTCATGTGGTACTGTAGAGCCAAGTCTGGGACCAAAAGACTCTTTAACAGCTTCTACCCCCAAGCCATAAAACTGTTGAAAAGTTAATCAAAATGGATACCTGGACTATTTACATTGACCCCATTATTTTATTCTTATTTATTCAAATGTTTTGCACTGACTTGCACAGGCTCAATGTACACTCACTGGACACATATACACATGGACACACACACACATGCAAATTGATGCTTTATGCACACATGCATGCATTCACATTTCTTCACACTCTTGACATATTCTACTGCTATTCTCTGTTTATTCTCTATGCATCTTTACCCCTACCTACAGTACATGTACAGTGAGGGAAAAAGGTATTTGATCCCCTGCTGATTTTGTACGTTTGCCCACTGACAAAGAAATTATCCGTCTATAATTTTTATGGTAGGTTTATTTGAACAGTGAGAGACAGAATAACAACAAAAAAATCCAGAAAAACGCATGTGAAAAATGTTATAAATTGATTTGCATTTTAATGAGGGAAATAAGTATTTGACCCCTCTGCAAAACATGACTTAGTACTTGGTGGCAAAACCCTTGTTGGCAATCACAGAGGTCAGACGTTTCTTGTAGTTGGCCACCAGGTTAGCACACATCTCAGGAGGGATTTTGTCACACTCCTCTTTACAGATCTTCTCCAAGTCATTAAGGTTTCGAGGCTGACGTTTGGCAACTCGAACCTTCAGCTCCCTTCACAGATTTTCTATGGGATTAAGGTCTGGAGACTGGCTAGGCCACTTCTGGACCTTAATGTGCTTCTTCTTGAGCCACTCCTTTGTTGCCTTGGCCGTGTGTTTTGGGTCATTGTCATGCTGGAATACCCATCCACGACCCATTTTCAATGCCCTGGCTGAGGGAAGGAGGTTCTCACCCAAGATTTGACGGTACATTGCCACGTCCATCATCCCTTTGATGCGGTGAAGTTGTCCTTTCCCCTTAGCAGAAAAACACCCCCAAAGCATAATGTTTCCACCTCCATGTTTGACGGTGGGGATGGTGTTCTTGGGGTCATAGGCAGCATTCCTCCTCCTCCAAACACGGCGAGTTGAGTTGATGCCAAAGAGCTCCATTTTGGTCTCATCTGACCACAACACTTTCACCCAGTTGTCCTCTGAATCATTCAGATGTTCGTTGGCAAACTTCAGATGGGCATGTATATGTGCTTTCTTGAGCAGGGGGGACCTTGCGGGCGCTGCAGGATTTCAGTCCTTCACGGCGTAGTGTGTTACCAATTGTTTTCTTGGTGACTATGGTCCCAGCTGCCTTGAGATCATTGACAAGATCCTCCCGTGTAGTTCTGGGCTGATTCCTCACCATTCCCATGTTCATTGCAACTCCACAAGGTGAGATCTTTCATGGAGCCCCAGGCCGAGGGAGATTGACAGTTCTTTTGTGTTTCTTCCATTTGCGAATAATCGCACCAACTGTTGTCACCTTCACACCAAGCTGCTTGGTGATGGTCTTGTAGCCCATTCCAGCCTCCAGGTCTACAATCTTGTCCCTGACATCCCTGGAGAGCTCTTTGGTCTTGGCCATGGTGGAGAGTTTGGAATCTGATTGATTGCTTCTGTGGATAGGTGCCTTTTATACAGGTAACAAACTGAGATTAGTGTGCTCCTAATCTCAGCTCGTTACCTGTATAAAAGACACCTGGGAGCCAGAAATTTCTGATTGATAGGGGTTCAAATACTTATTTCCCTCAATAAAATGCAAATCAATTTATAACATTTTTCACATGCGTTTTTCTGGATTGTTTTGTTGTTATTCTGTCTCTCACTGTTCAAATAAACCTACCATTAAAATTATAGACTGATCATTTCTTTGTCAGTGGGCAAACGTACAAAATCAGCAGGGGATCAAATACTTTTTTCCCTCACTGTACGTATTACCTCAATTACCTTGACTAACCTGTACCCCTGCACATTGACTCGTTACTGGTACCCCTAGCCTCATTATTGTTATTTTGTTTCCATTTTTCCTTCAGTTTATTTCTTACTTTTTTAAAAACTGCATTATTGCTTAATTAAGGGCTCGTAAGTAAGCATTTTGGGGTAAGGTCTACCTACACCTGTTGTATTCGGCGCATGTGATCAAATTTGATTTGTTATATTTGATAATGCCAGCCAGGTCCAATGTCTCATGTTTTAAATGAGAAGTTCATCTGAGAAAGGTTGGCAAGCAGACCTGCTTCTGGATCCGTTTGTGAAGTTTTTGCCAAGGAAATGTTGGCAACACCCAAATGTGCCATCAGAGACCTTTGCTGTTTTTTTATACAAGATGTATTTGTTACATTCCAAAGCTCCAAGATGTTAAATAAGGAATAAGCAGCTGTTTTCCACCCCAAATGCCACAGCTTGCTGTAGAACATTTCTGACATTAATTCTATTGCCCTCATCAAGCTCATTATAAGAGTGTGAGCAGTGGTGGAAAAAGTAACCAATTTTCATACTTGAGTAAAAGTAAAGTTACGTTAATAGTTAATATACTGAAGTAGAACTGAAAGTCACCCAGTAAAATACTACTTGTGTAAAAGTCTAAACGTATTTTGTTTTAAATATACTTAAGTATCAAAGTAAATATTATTTCTAAAATATAATTAAGTGTCAAAAGTAAAAGTATAAATTATTGGTAATTCTTAATATTAAGCAAACAAGACAGCACAATTGTCTTGTTTTTTTTAGTTTATGGATAGCCAGGGGCACACTCCAACACTCAGACATAATTTACAAACAAAGCATTTGTGTTTAGTGAGTCAGATCAGACGCAGTAGGGATGACCAGGGATTTTCTCTTGATAAGTTATAAGTGTGTGAATTGGACCAGTTTCCTGTCCTGCTAACCATTCAAAATGTAATGAGTACTTTTGGGTGTCAGGGAAAATGTATGGAGTAAAAAGTACATAATTTTCTTTAGGAATGTAGTGAAGTAAAAGTTGTCCAAACTATAAATAGTAAAGTACAGATTCCCCCAAAAATTACTTAAGTAGTACTTTAAAGTATTTTTACTTAAATACTTTACACCACTGAGTGTGAGACGCACACAGATCTCTCTTTCTCTATCCCCTGTCTGGACACGAGGGTCCTCCCATGCGTAAGGAGTCTTACTGTACATTAGAGTGATGCAGAGGGGGAGTGTGGATGATGATGATGATGTTGACAGTATCTTAGCCAAAGATCCATGGCATGTTAGGCCTGACCATAAGCACAGTTCAGATGCATCAGACAGGCAAAACAGAATGCTTTTATAGGTCAATGTGGCATAATAGCTCTGTTTTCAAACCAGTTAATTATTCAGTGGATGGGGTTGGGGCGGGCAAAGGATATGAGAGGGAACAAAAGGCGAACAGCAGAGCGGCTAATGACTTTGTAGATGGGAAATGGGCCGATAAACCGGGGGGAGAGTTTGCGGGATTCCACCCGGCAGGGCAGATCCCGGATGGACAGCCATACCTTCTGCCCTAGCCGATGCCGGGGTCTGGTGGCGATCTGCTTGTCATCGATACCTAGAGGTGGTCTGGGCAGAAGGTAGAGGTGGCCGACCGGGCTCTCTTCCAGGTACGACGACAGCGGCGGACAAACATCTGGGCAGAAGGTATGCCGACCTCTTCTTCCTGCTCAGGGAAGAGCGGGACTGATACCCCGGGGAACACTCAAAAGGTGATAGACCCGTTGCAGAGCAGGGAAGGGTGTTGTGTGCGTATTCGTCCCACACAAGCTGCTGGCTCCAGGTGGTGGGGTTGACGGATACCAGGCAGCGCAGAGTAGTCTCTAGGTCCTTGTTGGCTCGCTCCGACTGGCCGTTGGACTGGGGGTGGAACCCGGAGGACATGCTGGCCAACGACCCAATGAAGGTGCAGAACGCGTTCCAGATGGGGGAAGACCCGTGACAAAGTCCAGGGAGATGTGAGACCAGGGACGGTGAGGGACAGGCAAAGGTTGGAGGAACAGGCAAAGGTTGGAGGAGACCAGCCGGAGCTTGCCGAGGAGTCTCTTGTTCTGTGCACAAATCGTGCAAGCGGCGACTAATGCGGACAGGTCAGGGACCATAGTAGGCCACCAAAAGCGTTGTCGCACAAAAGCCAGGGTCTGACGGGAGCCCGGGTGGCAGGAAAACCTGGAGGAGTGGGCCCACTCCAGGACTGCGGAGCGGACAGCGTCAGGAACAAACCCCGGGGTTCGGCTGGGAACGCTGCGCCTCACGGACCTGCTTCCCTATTCCTTAGCTGAGTGCCGGCGACAGGCACGAAGTGGGATGGATGATCTTGGGTTCTGGGGTAGTAGTCGTGGGGCTATAGCGGCGTGACAGCACATCGGCTTGACATTCTTGGATCCCGGCCGGTACGATATGGAGAAGTTGAACCGTGTAAACAGCAGGGCCCATCTAGCTTGCCTGGAATTGAGGCGCTTGGCGGTGCGGAGATACTCCAGGTTCTTGTGGTCGGTCCACACGATGAACAGTGCCTCCATTCCTCCAATGCCATCTTCACCGCGAGAGAAGCTCATGATTCCCCACTTCGTAGTTCTTCTCCATGGCGTTGAGGCGATGGGAGAAGGTGCAGGGATGTAGCTTGAGGTTCGGGGCAGAACACTGGGACAGGACAGCCCCCACTCCGACATCCGAAGCATCAGCCTCCACCACGAACTGACAGGATGGGTCAGGATGAACCAAGATGGGAGCTGTGGTGAAGCGATGTTTGAGGTCCCGGAACGCCCGGTCAGCAGCTGGAGACCACGTGAACAGAACCTCGGGCGAGGTGAGTGCAAACGGGGAAAGCCAGGGTGCTGTAACCCCCGGATAAGCGGCGACAGAAGTTGGTGAACCCCAGGAAACGTTGCAGTTGTACCCTGGAAGTAGGCTGGGGCAAATCCAACACCACTTTCACTCCCTGCAGTGATGATGTAACCCAGAAAAGGGATGGTGGAGCGATGGCACTCGCACTTCTCTGCTTTTACAAACAGCTGGTTCTCCAGGAGGTGTTGGAGAATTTGTCGGACGTGAAGCACATGTTCTTGGGTGGTGCGGGAGAAGACGAGGATATCATTGAGGTAGACAGAGACGAACCGGTTCAACATGTAGCGGAGAACATCATTAACCAGAGCCTGGAACACAGCAGGGCGGTCTTCCACTCGTCCCCTTCCCGTATCCACACCAGGTGGTAGGCGTTCCGTAGATCCAGCTTAACTTAACCCAGGAAGACATCCCGGGGCAGGTTGTGCTGACTTCAGGCAATGGGCGTGGCAGAATGGGCTCCAGCCCATGATGGCACCAGTAGACTAGTTAATGAGGGGATTGTGTCGCTGGAGCCAGGAGAATCCCAATACCACTAGAAACTGAGGAGACTTAATGAGCAGGAACTGGAATGCCTCACTGATGTTCCCTGACACACGTGGTTGATGGGAGTGGTGTTGTGGGTGACTCGCCCTATAGAGCGGCTGTCCAGCGCTCTAACATCCATGGGAATGGAGAGGGACTGAGTGGGGATGCCCAGCTCGGAAGCCAGGCTAGAGTCCAAAAAGCTCTCATCAGCCCTAGAGTCGATGAGGACCCGGAGAGATTTCGACTGGTTGCCCCACAGCAGAATGGCATTAAATGGAGGGAAGGGAAGCAGAAAAGTTCTCCATATGGCCCACCAGAGTACTCGCTCCTACCAGTGAGCCTGGCCTTTTAACGGACAAGAGGACACAAAATGACCACGAGTCCCGCAATACAGGCAACTCTTAGTGTTGAGCCTGTATAGCCGTTCCACTGGATACAACCCAGCTCTGCCTAGTTGCATAGGCTCGGGAAACGGTGACTAGACCGTCTTCGGCAACTCTCGGGGAACCTCGGGTAGCCTCGGGTTCTCACGGCAACGGGGCCGTCGGGGACTTCCGGGATGCCTCGAAGGCGAGGTGGAATCCTTGGACGGGTGAGTGAAATCGAATCTCCTCTCCCTCCGTCATCAAGGCGATGAGGGAATCGAGATCCATCGGTAATTCCTGGGCTGCAGCTCGTCCTTGACCTTCTCCGAGACTCCGTGTAGGAACATGTCGAACAGCGCTTCCTGGTTCCAGGCACTCTCAGCTGCCAACGTGAGGAAATCCACCGCATAGTCTGCCACACAGCTGGAGTAGCTTCCGGGCAGCCTCTCTCCTGGAGAATGGGGCATCAAACACCTTGACCTCTCCCACAAACTCCTCCTGACTGACGCATATTGCTCCCATAGAGCTGTAGCCCAGGCGAGTGCCCTCCCGGACATCAACGTGAGAAGGTACGCTATCTTAGAGCGGTCCGAGGGGAAGGAGGAGGGCTGAAGCCCGAAGATGAGGGCACACTGAGCTAGAAACGCCCGACAGCTGCCCAGCTCTCCATTAAAGCGTTCCGGGGGAGATAAGCGGGGCTCGCGAGAAGGTGGTGTCGTGTCTCTAGTATGTTTAAATGAGATGACATGCTATTTTCAAATCTAACGTTTAATTGATTATGTGATTGAATTAAACCATGCAACAATTAAACCATTAATAACCTGGGGCAACACGGAAGCATTCGTTTATATAGAGAGAGGCTATCTCCTGAATCCACTTTTAAAGATCTTTTATGTCAGTAGCAGTCAATCATTAATTATTCTTTACCTTCTATCAGTCTGAATGTCGTAAAATTCTTGGTTATCTGCACGAACCCTAGCATAAATTATGAATCAGAAACATACAAATTGGCTTAATCATTTATTTACTAACTAACTAAATAATCACAGAAATACATAACAAACAAGCAGTAGATATTGGTTACTAACAATGATGGATAAAGTCCTTAGTGGGCTATGCTGATATGACGGCTTGGTAGACAAAGGGAAGGGCGTATGGACTGAGAAAGAGCGGGAATAACAACATGGATTCATTACACACAGTCTATAATTATATTAATTGAAATGCTAATCCTTTGCCCATGAACGGCCGCTCATTTGAAAATAAATTGCAATTCATATTTACAACCGCATGTCGTTGTTGTCTTCTCTGTTGGAATCCAGTCCGTCTGCTGGAGAGTTCATGGTTGCATTTCCCAAAAGATCAAAGTATTTGTTAGAATGGCTCCTTCAGAGTACCATTCAGGAATAGAATAGATAGATGTTTCGGTGGTTGTCTGTATTCTCGTCCTAGGTTTACATGATTTCTAGCTGCAGACTAGTAATTAATGTCTAAGATTTGCTCTTATTCTGTAGGGATCAATAGTCTCAGAGTTTAACCATTTCCAGCCGTGTAGCCAATGCTCCACGTGGTATAGTCTTGTCCTTTGGTAGATTTGTAGTTTAAACCACTTCACACACCAGTGTCACCTGGCATGTTTTGGTCTCAGAAATTCAACCATTTGCAACCTCAGCTCACGCTGGGGTTTGCTTACTCTGATGTGAATTTCATTAGGAGTGGGTTTTATGCATTTCAGTAGAAAAGGGCGGTCCATGACACCAACATAATGTCTATGCTCACGTGGGCATGGCCACTGACTAGTTCATCTTTATATGAAAATCCTTACTCATTTAGAAGGTTAACAGCACATGACATATTTTCACAAATAGTTTTATGTTTAATCACATACGTTTCACAATATTTAGATGTAAACCTGACAGCTGGGAAATTTACACTTTAAGAGATACAGTTATGCGTGTTTCCTGTCCTTCAGGAGATCACCACATGAAGCACACTCGTCATAAGGGACAGTTAAGTGTCCACAGACTATTCCCACATTCTCAAAAGGAGCAATATTGTTTAATTCTCCCCTTTTTGTGGATTAAGAGTTTGGCAGTTTTGTGGATTAAGTCTCTGTTCTGGGAGACTCCGTCAATACTGCATGGTAGTTTCTACCCGGTATTTACGACCTGAGGAGATAAACCTGGGTTAGCAGAGAGAGGTGTATATTTAAAAAGTATATTTGAGATTCTTCAAAGTAGTAATGATGGACTGTCATTTCTCTTTACTTATTTGAGCTGTTCTTGACATAATATGGACTTGTTCTTTTACCAAATAGGTCTATCTTCTGTATACCACCCCTACCACCTTGTCACAACACAACTGATTGGCTCAAACGCATTAAGGAAACAAATTCCACACACCTGTCAATTGAAATGCATGCCAGGTGACTACCTCATGAAGCTGGTTGAGAGAATACCAGGAGTGTGTACTTTGAAGAATCTAAAATCTAAAATATACTACATAATTCCATATGTGTTATTCTATAGTTGTGATGTCTTCACTATTATTCTACAGTATAGAAAATAGTCAAAATAAAGAAAAACCCTTGAATGAGTAGGTGTGTCCAAACTTTTGACTGGTATTTCCCCTAAAATCCTACAGCTTCCAATAGTTTTTTTTCTCAGATTTAATTGTATTTTAGAAAGGACAGCGCTCTACTAGGGATGCTGGCCCATGTTGGCTCCAATGCTTCCCACAGTTGTGTCAAGTTGGCTGGATGTCCTTTGGGTGGTGGACAATTCTTGATACACACAGGAAACTGTTGAGCGTGAAAAATCCAGCAGCGTTGCAGTTCTTGAAAACACTCAAACCGGTGCACTTGGCACCTACTACCATACCCCGTTCAAAGACATTTAAAGGATCGTCCCGATTGGCTCCGGACACCTATAAATGGTGTGAACAACTTGGAGTTTTACGCCGACCGCGCTATATACATCGATCGCGGAAGAAACTTCGGAATTATCACCACTCGTCCTCCAATAATATTCCGGTTGTCTCTACCAACACCCGTGCGTCGGGCACAACCCAGCTGGAAAATCGATCCATTAACTTTGGAAATCTAAGATCATTGCGCTCTGATCCGGACCTCCGAACTTGCAGAGGCTCATCTTCAGACCTGCGATGTGCGCTGTTGAACACCCGCTCTCTAACTACTAAAGCATCAGTATTGAATGACATAATCACTGACACAAATCTGGACATGCTGCTTCTGACTGAAACCTGGCAGGTGCCTAACGACCTTTTCAACCTGAACCTCTTAACTCCGCCTGGGTACATCTACTTCTCTCAGCCGCGTCTTCATCGTAGAGGTGGAGGCCTGGCTGTAGTTTGCCGTGAGACTATTAAAATTTCCAAGATAGAGTTTCATGACGTTACAGCATTTGAATATCTCGCGCTGAAAATGACTGGCCAAACGTCACTGGCTGTAATCTTAATCTACCGACCTCCAAAATGTCCCTCTGATGTTTTCTCTGAGATTAGTGCGTTACTCACTCCTGTCTGTGGTAACAATCCATCTGTTATTCTGCTTGGTGATTTTAACATACATGAAAACACTGCACATTGCAATGAATTGATGGCTGTACTGGACTGTTTCAACCTAACCCAACATGTAACTTTTGCTACTCACTCCAGGGGTCATATACTGGATCTCATATGTACATCTGGCTTAAATAATATTCTTGTTAGCAACTCTGATTTTGCTTTTTCAGATCACAAATTCATAAGCTTCAGTTGTAGTTTTCCTATATCTATATCACCACTGAAGAAAATGCTGACCTATCGTAAAATCAATTCTGTGAATCCATCTTCTTTTTCTGCTTTAATAAGGGATTCTTCTTTGTCAGAATGTCTACTATTAAATTGTCCATCAGAAATCTGCTGTATATACAATAATGTCTTGTCTCAAATACTTGAGAGGCAGGCTCCTGTCATAACTAGACTGGTTCCATCTACTCGTGCCTCACCATGGTTCACTCCTGAACTACGAACGATAAAAACCAAGGGTCGCCTAGAAAGACTATACAGGAAAACTGGACTTGTTGTCCACTCTTTGGCTTTTAAAGAACACTTGCTTAAGTACCGTACAGCCCTTAACGATGCAAGATCCTCTTATTTCACCTCTACCATTAGAAATTCAAAGTGCAGGCCCAAATCACTCTTTGCAATGGTTAGCAAACTCACAAATCCACCACAACATGTTATGTCGGGTTCTGTGGGGCTTGTAAATAGCTTTTTACAATTTTTCTCGGACAAGTTAAAGTCAATCACTGCATCCATCGCCAAAAACACTCCTCATCCAAGTGACTCAAATGTTCACTTAATAATAGCTGATTTTACTCATTCTACAAACTCTCTCTCTGCTTTCACTCTAACTACTCCAACTGCTATAAGTGATCTAATTGTGAAGTCAAATTCCACATCCTGCCAACTTGATCCTACACCTACTGTTTTGCTTAAGTTGTGTGTCCCTGAGGTTGCACCCTTCATAACACATATGATTAACTGTAGTTTGGCGTCCGCGCGTGGTTCCAGCAGATTTAAAAATGGCTGCGGTGACGCCCATTCTTAAAAAATCAGGCCTAGACCACCTAAACATGGAAAATTACAGACCAATATCCAACTTACCATTCTTAAGCAAAGTCCTTGAAAGGGTTGTTGCTTCGCAATTGCGATCACATTTGGATATAAACGGTCTTTTTGAACCTTTTCAGTCTGGATTTCGCCCAGCTCATAGCACTGAAACTGCTCTTCTCCGGGTGGTTAACGACATTCTTTTGTCCATGGATGCAGGGCTGATAAACATCCTGATGCTTCTTGATTTAAGCGCTGCTTTTGACACAGTCTGCCATGAAATACTTATCTCTAGGCTTTCTGACATTGGTATCACTGGCTCTGCTCTTTCTTGGCTCATCTCCTACATTAGCGACAGAAAGTATTATATCACTATACAAGGGTTTAGATCTGCCACTGCTTCACTTACACAGGGTGTCCCTCAAGGTTCGGTTCTTGGCCCACTATTATTCATCATCTACATATATCCACTCGGTGATATCATACGCGAGCACGGACTTCAGTTCCATTGCTATGCTGATGATATTCAAATCTACCTCACCACCAGCTCTGATAGGTTATCTTTGCCTGACTCACTCACTGAATGTATCAGGGACATCAAGAAATGGATGTCCCTGAATTTCCTTAAACTGAATGATAATAAAACTGAGATATTATTGATTGGTCCTGCTGCCTCAGCCAAAAGGATTGATCAGTCCTTTGATGTTGATGGAATCCACGTTAAGCCTTCGTCATTGATTCGTAACCTTGGTGTCTTATTCGATTCAACTCTATCTTTTGGCTCTCACATTTCTTCTCTTGTTAAAAACTCTTTTTCCATCTTCGTAATATTGCTCGTCTCCGATCTTCTCTCACTTTAGCTGATGCTGAAACTCTAATTCATGCATTAATCACTTCACGCTTGGACTATTGCAATGCCTTACTTCTTGGTCTTCCCAAAAACTTATTGCAAGATTACAGTATGTTCAAAACTCAGCAGCAAGAGTTCTCACCTCCACTAGGCGCTCTGCTCACATCACTCCTCTGCTTCATGACCTTCACTGGCTACCTGTGGCATCACGTATCCACTTTAAGGTATTGCTTCTAACTTTTAAAGCATTAAATGGTCTTGCTCCCCAATATCTCTCTGACTTACTCTATCCTTACCGCCCTGCTCGGTCCCTTCGATCAGCTGAACTTGGTTTGTTGACCGTCCCTCGTTTCCGGTTGTCCACTGTAGGTGGGAGGTCATTTGGTGTTAATGCTCCTAAATTATGGAATTCACTACCTCTTACACTACGCAATACCTCATCCGTGAGTGCATTCAAGATCCAGTTGAAAACATATCTGTTTGACATGCATTTTGGGTAGTGTGTATCCTATGTGACTGCGATGTATGTGTGTGTGTTCTGAATGTATTGTAATGTGCAATGTAAAGCGACCTTGAGCTATGGAAAGGCACTATATAAATAAAACTTCTTCTTCTTCTTCTATTTAAATATTTTTTGTCTTGCCCTCAGGATGGCACACATTCACGATCCATGTCTCAATTGTTTCAAGGCTTAAAAATCCTTCTTTAACCTGTCCTCCCCTTCATCTACACTGATTTTAAGTGGATTTAACTAGTGACATCATTAAGGGATCATAGCTTTCACCTGGATTCACCTGGTCAGTCTATGTAATGGAAAGGTGTTCCTAATGTTTTGTACACTCAGTGTATAGTGCAATGTCCCCTAAAACAGTTTTCTTACATTTTGAAATGATCCAGGTTTTTCCAACATGTTTTACACATGTTCAGACTACCTTTTGAGGTAATTAATATTTGGCAAAGTACAATTTTTTTTATTAATATTATAGCCATTATTTTATAGGCAACATTTAGTCTGAATATGGATGAATTGACCTCAAGGGGCATGAAATGCAGTTTAACCAATTTGTGTGTTGTCAACAATTCAATATTTTCTTCACCAAGATAAGTATTGGACGCATGATTTTTTTTCTTCATACTTTATAGTATCTTATATTGACTTATCAACCGCGTGGTTGAGCAAATGTTTTGCCTTTTTACATTTGAACTATTTACATGTTCCTACTCTTCAAGGTCTCTACTAATTGGAATGGTGCAATATTTATCCCTCACCAACTGAGTTCCTTTCTTTTATCCCATATCTTTGGTGACTGTTTTTTAGTTTTCGTACAGACCTCTGAGTGGGTAAAGTTAGTGCCACAACACTGAACTGCAGGAACCCAAAAGGATACAAATTATGTAAATTGATGCAGGAGGGCCGGGGGAGTTGACCAATCAAGTTCAAGTGAAGAATTATTTTCATATCCACTTCTAAATCCACTGTCAAAACATACTCTACCAGCAAAATGATAATAATTGAATTTGTTTATTTCATTTAGCTTTACAGTAGTTATCTTTTTAAGCCTAGACATAAGAGGACAAAGCTTGTATAAAATGGCAAACACATCAGGAACAATAATTGTGCAGAGTAATTTCACATCAAACATATCAGACCTTAATTCTTTTCCCTGCTTGCATCACAGTTCCTCGCTCCCATTGAACATTTCATTCTATGATTACCTCATAAATCTCCATAACTGATCTGCCATAAAAGTATATTTCTTTGTCTGAAACAGCTACAGCCAAAATCACTCTTGACTCAGCATAATGACAACGATATTTTCCCCTTTTAAGTGACCCAAAAGAACAACTCAGCAATATGTTGTTTACATTTTTTTGTACAATGTAACCACCAGGCATCAAAGAAAGGCTGTTTTTGTTTTACACTTTGAGGCAATTACGTTTTTTATCAGATTCTCAGACAATGAAACTATGGACCATTCTGAACTGGTTGAATCTCTCTTCTATATAACACTAGTCTCTTTTTATTTCTCTTTGTTCTTTCCTAGAGCCATCCAGCTAAACCCCATCTATTTCCGCCACCATCTGCGCCAGGCCATGGTGTATCGACTGCTGGGGAACCCATGTGCCGCGGCGAGGTAAGAGTTAGTGGTAAATGCTAGGGTGGGAGGAGGGGGTCCTCCACAGGAAATGAAGACAGATTAACTTTGGCTAAATCGCCAAGTCATTTACAGAGGGAGGATGAACACATGTCCAGTCAGCGGGTTGTCACATCGGCTCGCCTACTGGTGGATCCCTCTTTTCCAGGAAAAATATGTTCATGGAGACACATAAATACTAACTGATCAATGTAGTATGAGTAGTGGGTAGAGGACAATTGGACTCATAATTACATTCTCTGCTAATGCTGCCATAACCAAGATACTAGAAGCCATCACTTCCTACAGCTCCAGTGTTGTTAATGTGTCCACCAGTAGTCCCTTACATATGACAGTGCTTATACTATATTGAATGAGGAGGGAATAAATCTCAAAGGGCTCCAGAGCCACAGCCGACCGTCTGCTATTTATTTTGTTAATGTCCCTTCCTGTTTCGTCATTATCGAACCACATCATTGGAATGGACTGGAGCAGAGAGCAGGTTAAGTTTGGTTAATCTCTCTCGCTCTTTCCCCCCTCCATCCCTCTTCTTTTGAATTGTCTGGGGGACTAATTAAATCAAAATTTAGCGACCTGCCTACTAATACAAAAATAAAAGGGCCTTATGTGTTTAGCAGTTTTCCGTTTGCATCAGGGCTTTGATAAATGGTCAATGGGAAGGTCAGTTGCCTTTTCTTGGGTCTCTGTGTTGGGGTTCTGGCATTGGGCCTGAACAGAATGGCTACAGTACAGCTGTTAGGGATCCAGGGAAGAGAGGAGAGGGAGAGGAAGAGGACACAGGCAGTGGACAGTGCTCTGTCTCTCTTCTGAACACATCTCAGACTCCTGTCCATTCCCCTCAGGTCAGCCAATGCTGACACTGCTCTGTCCTGGACACTCCAAAACAGAAAATCAGCATCTTTGCCTAGGCTCAAATCATCGTAGATTAGTGAACTGAGGGATGCGTCTTGTCAAGGCATTGCATATGCTGTTTCTGTTATGACATTTTACATTTGAGTCATTTAGCAGACACTCTTATTCCAGAGCGACTTACAGGTGCAGTTAGGGTTACGTGGCTTGCTCAAGGGCACATTGACAGATGTTTCACCTAGTCTGCTTGGGATTTGAATCAGCAACCTTTCGCTTAATGGTCCAACGCTCTTAACCGCTTGGCTACCTATGAGAAAAGCAGTCATAATCTTGGCCTGCTGAAAATAACTAATTTAAATGTGTCTTCTGTATGGCACATTGGTAAAGATTGCTTGTGTGTACCTCTCTGGGTACAGTAGGTGTATGAGTTACAATGGAATATTTTTCATACAATAGACTAAAACCTTTCTTGTTTTGGAATTTCAAGAGATTTTGTGCTTAGCCTTGCTTATAAGGCACACCATTTTCTTCTTGGAAATTATATAAAGCCATATCAAAGCTAATTACATGGATAAGTGAATACATTCCTTAAGCCGTTTCAGGTGGGCAGATAATTAACAAACATCAATCTCATTTAATATTCATTTAATGGTACTGTTCTTTTATATGCCAATGGTAGTGAGAATGTGATGGATTCTCCCCTTTGTTCCATGAAGAAATCCTGCTAGTAGAAGGCTCTCACCATTCCTCCACTGGATTGTGCTTTGCAATTTTCCTGACATGTGGTGCACTTTCCATCATTGGATAGTCATCTGCAGACAATTACATTACAGGTTGCCACCTTGAAGATTGAATAGGAATGTTTATTTGACCACTCGTATGCTATAACATGTCTCTCCTGTAGAGGGGTTCTTCTCAGGAAAAAGGCTCTGTGAAGAATGTGATTTTAGACAAAGAAATGTGTCCATTTAAGCAATTAAGGGTCATGGTTTCCTCTCTCTAGTGTCAAACTGCGTTGACACCGAAATGTAATGAATAGAGTGGCTCTGAATTATTGAATACCCATACAATGCTGCAGTGATCCTAATAGCCTTGTTTTTGGCAAATATGTTTTACATGTTGTAGGAACGTTTATCACTTGACAAATGTGGCCGCGGTGCAGGTGGGTTAAGGGTCATGGAATATTGTGTGGAAGGGCGGGTGGGTGGCGGTCGGGTTGAAACAATACATTTAAAAAAATCTATAAATGTTTTTCTTTAATTATGTTTTGTCTAACTGGCATTAGTACTTAAGTCTAAGCTTCAGGGCAGAACTTTACACGCGCCAGATAGCATACACGCCAAACGCATTTGGGAACAGGCAGCAAAAGTTAATGTCTATCCACTGAGGCAAAAAGGACAATGTCTGTGTTTTAATTCAATAAGCGAAAGCTGTGAAATGGAGAGTTGAAAATAAAGAGAAGAGGGACAGAAAAGTAATGTTTGGGAAAGATTTGATGAAGTGGTAAAAGAGGATGATAGCAGTGCCTATGCTACGTGAATGATGATTGTGAGGCGCTATAGAAATTCGACAGTTAGAAGATGGGGACTTCAAAAAAGCCTATGGCACGAGAAGGGAACTGTAGCCTACTGTTCAGATGGGTACAATGGAAACTGAAATATGGACACTGACTCTAGGTCTATAACTTCTCACATAGTCTTAATATTAACTCCTGGAGAATTAAGCATTTCTTGCAGTAAAATGGTACACCAAATGTACATTTTTACTCAGGAGTGGATAAATATGATTTCTTAGTTTCAGCATCTTGAGAGGTGCTGTGCTGTCTTTATAAGCATCATAAAAGCTGATAGTATTTCAACCACATAGAATATGCGTCCAAGCCGAACTGAAATCTTATCAGAAACATGTTGGGTTGTTTTCACAGCTTTCTATTTTCTCACAACCGGTCAAACTGATGTCATTTAGACATTTTCCCCCCCAATTATTCCTTTATTTTCCCCGGTCCCTAAACGTCTTTGCTCCATGAAAGAAGCAAAGATGACAGAGAAACTTTAGATTGAAGCATTCTTTCTATCATTTAGGACATTATTCTGGTGAGCAAGGGTTTATTTAGTCTTCTACTGCAACATATAACGACTGAAGAGAAGCTGCATGTACAGTGGGGCAAAAAAGTATTTAGTCAGCCACCAATTGTGCAAGTTCTCCAACTTAAAAAGATGAGAGAGGCCTGTAATTTTCATCATAGGTACACTTCAACTATGACAGACGAAATGAGAAAAAGAAATCCAGAAAATCACATTGTAGGATTTTAAATTTATTTATTTGCAAATTATGGTGGAAAATAAGTATTTGGCCAATAACAAAAGTTTATCTCAATACTTTGTTATATACCCTTTGTTGGCAATGACAGAGGTCAAACGTTTTCTGTAAGTCTTCACAAGGTTTTCACACACTGTTGCTGGTATTTTGGCCCATTCCTCCATGCAGATCTCCTCTAGAGCAGTGATGTTTTGGGGCTGTCGCTGGGCAACACGGACTTTCAACTCCCTCCAAAGATTTTCTATGGGGTTGAGATCTGGAGACTGGCTAGGCCACTCCAGGACCTTGAAATGCTTCTTCTGAAGCCACTCCTTCGTTGCCCGGGCGGTGTGTTTGGGATCATTGTCATGCTGAAAGACCCAGCCACGTTTCATCTTCAATGCCCTTGCTGATGGAAGGAGGTTTTCACTCAAAATCTCACGATACATGGCCCCATTCATTCTTTCCTTTACACGGATCAGTCGTCCTGGTCCCTTTGCAGAAAAACAGCCCCAAAGCATGATGTTTCCACTCCCATGCTTCACAGTAGGTATGGTGTTCTTTGGATGCAACTCAGCATTCTTTGTCCTCCAAACACGACGAGTTGAGTTTTTACCAAAAAGTTATATTTTGGTTTCATCTGACCATATGACATTCTCCCAATCCTCATCTGGATCATCCAAATGCTGTCTAGCAAACTTCAGACGGGCCTGAACATGTACTGGCTTAAGCAGGGGGACACGTCTGGCACTGCAGGATTTGAGTCCCTGGCGGCGTAGTGTGTTACTGATGGTAGGCTTTGTTACTTTGGTCCCAGCTCTCTGCAGGTCATTCACTAGGTCCCCGTGTGGTTCTGGGATTTTTGCTCACCGTTCTTGTGATCATTTTGACCCCACGGGTGAGATCTTGCGTGGAGCCCCAGATCGAGGAAGATTATCAGTGGTCTTGTATGTCTTCCATTTCCTAATAATTGCTCCCACAGTTGATTTCTTCAAACCAAGCTGCTTACCTATTGCAGATTCAGTCTTCCCAACCTGGTGCAGGTCTACAATTTTGTTTCTGGTGTCCTTTGACAGCTCTTTGGTCTTGGCCATAGTGGAGTTTGGAGTGTGACTGTTTGAGGTCGTGGACAGGTGTCTTTTATACTGATAACAAGTTCAAATAGGTGCCATTAATACAGGTAACGAGTGGAGGACAGAGGAGCCTCTTAAAGAAGATGTTACAGGTCTGTGAGAGCCAGAAATCTTGCTTGTTTGTATGTGACCAAATACTTATTTTCCACCATAATTTGCAAATAAATTCATAAAAAATCCTACAATGTGATTTTCTGGATTTTTTTTCCCTCATTTTGTCTGTCATAGTTGAAGTGTACCTATGATGAAAATTACAGGCCTCTCTCATCTTTTTAAGTGAGAGAACTTGCACAATTGGTGGCTGACTAAATACTTTTTTGCCCCACTGTATTTAATTATAGACTAACAAATAGCCTACCAAAATTCAAAAATTATAAGCAGACAAATATCCAAATTAGGCAAAATAAATCCTGCAACCCCTGTCAAATCATTCCGTCCTCTCTGACTGTAGCCTACAGTTCATTTTGTAGGGTTAGGGTCGGGCATTTTCACTTTATCACAGTGGGGCAGTTGCGGATGGATTATTAGCAATTGCGTGCGGGTGAACAAACAGCTGACCAGCGCACTGCTAATGTGCATTCCATTTATAAGGAACTGCTTCATTGCAATCAGAGGGCTAATATTAATACTATGCATGCCGGCAGTGGCGGATTTAGGTATGGGCGACATGGGCAGCCGCCCAGGGCGGCATCTTGCCAGGGGCAGCACGGGGCGCCCACACCAAAACATTTGGAATGGTGACATTTGCGGGAGTGGGGAAATCTATCTAATAGGGCACCTCTAACTTTGAACAGTACTAATGCAATTATTTAAATCAGTCACACTACGAAATGGTTTGTGCTGGTTTGTGCAAAATTGTTAAGAATAATATAGAACTGGTCTGCACACCACCAAGGTGAATTGGTTTAGTCTTGACTCTTGGTTGGTAGTGTTGGGGGATGGGTAATGTATTGATGCTCGAGTGCAAAATCAACACAAATGGATAAGAAAAGGTCTAAGCCATCAGGTGCCCAGTTTGTGAAAAAGAGGAGGAGAAATGCGCAAAAGATAAAGGTATGCAGTTATGTCATCTCTTTATGAGTGTAATATTATGCATGTAATGAAATAGGCAAGTATAACACTTATGTTTGTTAGCCAATGTTGCTATGTTGCTTGCTATGCTATTACACATAGGGCGACAATATTCCCTTTTCTATCCAACTAGCTTACATAATATTGGATATAATTTCACACAGTTTCATCATGATAATGTATGTAGCCTGCATCAAAACGATTACAACCTAAATAGCACATTATTGATTTGGTTAACTTTCATTGAGGTGTCATCATAAAGGTTTTCTGTGATTGTATTGACTATTTCCAATGCTGTAGGCTAACTTAGAAGACGTCTATATTATGCTGATATTTTGTATCTTTTGTGATATATTGAGTCTTTTGGGGTGTCTTATGCCTAGTATTAGCCAAGGAGGTTGTATGGTTCATTTGGGTTCCTATTCTGACATTTTTATAAATTGTGCATAATGACATGTATATTTAATTGTGCAACAAATGTATTTAGGATGTCAGACTTATACTGTATTTCAATGCAAACACAGGGGCACTTCTGAAATATTTTGGAGCACCCTCTGGCACTAGCCAGAATGAGGAGCCATACACCTCCTCAGCCACACGGGCCTCTTCAGAAATGATCTTGCAGTCTCAGGATGAGGAGCCATCCACCTCCTCAGCCGCACAGGTGTTTTCACAAATGTTGTCTGAGCCTGAGGATGAAGACCCATTTGCTTCCACTTCTCCCTAGCAGGATTCTTCAGGTGTGTGAGTACACACGCATGTGTTTATGTGTGCATCCCTGCATAACATAAACAAAATAAATAATTTGCCATCACCAGTATTGGTGAGTGGACTTTGTGAGTGGTGAAAAAATCCCTAGCAGTTGGTTGGTGTATTCTGAAAGAAACAACAGCCTCTTCTTCTGCTTCTGCTGCAAACTCTTTTCTAAGAACAACATTTATTTAGCAAACTCAGGACTGACAAACTGGAAACATGCAAGTTCTTTGCTGACTTCACACACAGCAGTCCAGAAAACATGGAAAGAACTAGAATTGAGGATCAAAAAAGTGGAAACAATCAAGCATGAGATG
Source organism: Brachymystax lenok tsinlingensis (assembly GCA_030435695.1). NCBI lineage: Eukaryota > Metazoa > Chordata > Actinopteri > Salmoniformes > Salmonidae > Brachymystax > Brachymystax lenok. Next base: position 22,966,981 of record CM059790.1, on the reverse strand, counting down.
GCACTTATGGCTGAGATTGAGGCTGAGATGATAAGATGGAGAGAGGTGTTGACACGTCTGGCTGCTATTGTGCAGTCTCTGGCAATTAGAAATCCGGCACTAAGGGGACACACAGAAACACTGTACTTTCCATCAAATGGACATTTCCTCAGAGGTTGAACTGATGGCACAATTTGATCCAGTCATGAAAGAGCACCTCAGCCGTGTCCAAAAAGGGACCTCGAGTCACACCACCAGCTACCTTGGTCATCAAATACAGAATGAACTCATTGATTTGTTGAGCAGCAAGGTCATTTCAATAATGGTGAGTGACAAGCTGGCAAAATTGTTCTCTATCATTCTAGATTGCACCTCCAGTTGTCAGCCACACTGAACAGTTGTCAGGAGGATGAGCCCCTCATAAAGGAATATTTTATGGGGTTTTTGGAGGCAGAGGAGTCCATGGGCCAACATTTGATCCCTGATTCTCAAAAGATTAGAGGAGCTAAACATTCCTTTTGAGGACTGCAGAGGACAGTCTTATGATAATGGGGCAAACATGAGAGGCAAAAACAAAGGTGTCCAAGCCAGACTCCTGGAAATGAATCCAAGAGCTCTATTCATGCCATGTGGGGCTCAGACATTGAACCTGATTGTGGCTGATGCTGCTAAAAATTCTGTCGATGTCACTTTGGCATCTTACACAAACTGTACACCTTGTTCTCAGCCTCCACACAGTGATGGGCCATCCTGAAAAAACATGTGGACATCACTTTGAAGATGTGGACTGAGACATGGTGGGAGAGTCAAGTTAAGAGTGTTGAGCCACTGAAGTATCAGGCAGCAGCGCTGAGAGAGGTGAGGGATCAAACCAAAGACCCTGTGATAAAGATTGAGGCCCAGTCCTTGTCAGAGGAGGTGGGATCATACCGCTTCAGCATCTGTACAGTGGTGTGATATGACATCTTGAGCCAGATCCAACATGTGAGCAAGCTGATGCAGTCTCCCAGAATGCATGTGGATGTTGCAGTAAGTCTTCTCAGAAAGACGAGAGAGGTCTCAGCAACTACAGGGCAACAGGCTTTATGACTGCACAAACGTCAGCCAAGGATATTTGCAAGGGAATGAATGTAGAGGCTGAGGTCCACAAAGCGGCACTTTTCATACAAATCATTTGATGAGCCTTTGATTGATGCCCTGAAGAAGCTGGAGGTGACATTTTTCAGTGTAGTTGTTGATGCTGCAACCTCAGCCCTTCAGGAAAAATTTTCCACATTGAAAAATGTAGGAGACAAGTTTGGAGTGCTGTCAACCTTCCAAAGTCTCTTAAATGAGGAACTGATAGAACAATGTGAGGCCCTTAGTATGACACTGCACTATAAAGAACAGTCAGACTTGGATGGCAGAGAGCTTGCACAGGAACTGAAGAACTTGCCTGACTTGCCATCGAAGACCATGACCCTGCTTGAGCTGCTGATATTTATACACGAAAGGGAGCTCTCAGAAATGTATCCAAATTTGTGGACTGCTCTCAGAATTTGTCTTACTCTTCCAGTGACCTTAGCTGAAGCAGAGAGGAGCTTTTCAAAGCTGAAGCTCATCAAATCCTACCTGAGGTCCACCATGTCACAGGAATGCCTTAGTGCCCTTGCTGTCATCAGTATTAACCATGCAATTGCTGGGCAGATTTATTATGATAATGTAATTGATGACTTTGCATCAAGGAAGGCAAGAAAGGTCAGGGTTTAGATGGCAGTTGTGCAATTTAGTTTGTGTGTTTCTTGTTTGAAGTGCAATAGTGTAATAATCAGGTTATCTTTTTAAGTGTGTTGTTCTATTTGTGTATCTGTGTGATAGGATTTGTGCAATTTCATTTTTTTGTGTGTTTATTGTTAGCAATAGGGTAATAGTGTAATAATTTGATTCTCTTTATTTGTATTTAAATACTACAATTTGTTTCTATTTGTCTTTGTTACTTTTTGATATTTATGAGTCTTATTTTTGTATATATTTATTTATATAATTTTAAATGTTATGACTTTATTTGTGTTCCAAATGTCTGAGTAAAAATTACAGTTAGTGCAGAATGGGAGGGGGCTGTGGGGGGGGGCTGAAGGGGGGGTTCGCCCAGGGAGCCATACAAGCTAGAACCGCCACTGCATGCCAGTCTCTCTTGGCTTAGCATTGAGGAAAGACTGACTGCTTCACTTCTTGTTTTTATAAGAAACATGTTGTAAATTGCAAGTTGTTTGCACCTACACAAAGCACTGACCCCACGAGACACCTATTTTTTTTAGTCCCCAGGTCCAGAACAATTTCAAGGAAACGTCAGTATTACACAGAGCCATGAGTGAATGGAACTCCCCTTCCATCTTATATAGAGCAAGTGAACAGCAAACCTGGTTTAAAAATAAATAAAGCAACACCTCATGGCACAACGCCTCTCCCCCATGTGACCTACTTGTTGTGTGTACTGACATGTATGTGTAACTGAAAGACGTACACAGACTACATTTTAATATTTTTAAATGTATGTAAGGTCTTTTGTCTGTAATGTCTTTTTCGTTATGTGTCAGACCCCAGTAAGACTAGCTGTCTCCATTGGCGTTGGCTAATGGGGATCCTAATAAATCAAATCAAATGTATATCAATAGACACATGCATGCCATGATTATGGAAACTAGAGGAGGTAGGCTACTGAGTGCCTGGTGAATGGAGAGAAAAATATCCTGTACACACCACTAACTCATTTTCTTATACGATTCACTTTTGTCTTCCATTATGCATACATCTGATTTGCCAAGCCCAGAGCTCTGATTTGTGTGAGAAAAGAGGTGTTGAATGCCAAACCAAGAGTATGGTGTCTACTGACACCAGTAGAAAACAACGCAGAGTGCCCAGTGCCGTTCTCTACAGCTGCATGTGCTGCTTATGGAGTAGCTGTGGCGTGTGGGGTTGGACTGTTATTTTCAGCAGCTTTCAAAGACAATTCTTACAATGGTGTGTCAAAAATCACCTAAGTATCATAACATATCTATGTTGTGGTGCAGTACAGCTATCTGGGCTGAGCTGCTATGTGAAGGGAGTTGTTGGTGATGATGAATTGACCATCCCCTACTAGTCCACTGTGCTGTGGGGCTGCTGTGGCCTTCCTCTTACCTTCCCCATCACTTCTGTTTGTTTTTTTCTTCCTTAGACTTTAATGGTGTCACATTGTTAAGTCTCTACACAAGCTGCCTCTATTGGCCATTTTTTTCAGGCCAGCCGTCACAAACGGCCCCATGCTGTCAGACTGGTCATTATCTTGATATGAGGGGTCATGTCGGTCCCAAATGTTTTTTTTTCTGTCTTGAGGTTGTTGTTTTTTGGTTGTCATGCTGTCTTTTGACAAATCTCTTATTGTTCATCCACCCCCCCCATGTGGCTAGAGTGAGCGAACTAACAGGAACTTTTCAAATTAACCCGAATCCCAGTCTGCCTGTTGAATTTAACTCTGTCAAATTGACTGCCAGCATCGACATAAAGGAGATGTATTTTTAATGTATACATATCAAGAGGACGAGGGGCTGTAGGCAGCAGGCTAGTCTCAGAGGGCGGTCACAGTGCAACCAGAAAGGTTTCCAATTCCAAGTGTTTTGAAGACATTTTTAAAAGGCTTGTGATAGCCACATCTACTTTACTTTCTGTGACATCACTCAATAGACAGGGCCTCTCATGTAAGGGAGCTATTGAACCGATCACCCCTGTTACCTTGGACCCTCAGGAAAGGAGATTAAGGGGTCAGTTGACATTATTGGCAAAACCTGTTTATATAGCTCTCTCTGTTACAAGAGTGGCATGACAGGATTAAATGGCATTATATTTGTGTTTTCTCTCACTCTGTAACAAAGAATATATTTTAAACTGAGATGACTGAGAACTATGGCACTCTGCTTCCAAACAATAGCTGTTTCTATATGCAGCTTCATGCTAAATGCAAACTGTATGCCAGCAATTAGCATTCCATTGAATGCTTCATGAGGGGGAAATCCAAGATGCAGGCTTCTCGCAATCTTGGCTTTATTGCAGAGATTGCATAGAGTTAGCACTCCGATGTACATTGAAAGCTACCAATGCATTTTACCATTTAATTGTTGTGGGAATACTAAGACTCTAGGGTTTACTAGATGGACTTCACGCCAATTAACAAGGCATGAGTCCTAACCTCTGCTGTAGTCAATAGAGGCTGGTCCAACAATGGAAAATCAGTTGCTTCACTCTTTGGGGAGGGCAATTGGGTTTTCCTTTCTCAAACACACACCAGTGAGTGCTCTCATGAGATTCATTGATTGGGGATGTGATGATGACTTCAACTATACCTGGCCTCTCTCTCTCTGGCAATCCAGGCCCACTGGCCCATCCATCCATCCCTTAGAGCTGAACCATCATCATCACTGTCAGATGAACCAATCATGACCAATTACTGGGATTATCTTTCAGTGATCACAGCACATCTGGCAGCCATCAGCCATTGTATAGATTGTTGGAAGCAGGGGAGACAGCAACCTGGCAGGCCAAGGCATGATCCTAGCTGCTAGAGACCTGGCCAGTGCCAACAGGGTTGAACTAAAACTAGGGTAAAGGGGCATACCTAGTCAAATCCACAACTGAATGCAATCAACCGAAATGTGTCTTCTGCATTTAACCCAAACCCTCTGAGTCAGAGAGGTGCGGGGGGCTGCCTTAATCGGTGCTCAGGGAGCCATTGTTGTCGGGGGTGGACTGCCTTGCTCAAGGGCAGAACAGCAGATTTTTCCACCTTGCCGGTTCAGGGATTCGAATCAGCAACCTTTCGGTTACCGCCCCTAGAATATTATTATTATTATCATCATCACCACTCAGCCTCTTTCTTCCAGCCCTTGTCCCAACAAGTACCAACGCTTAAGATTATTTATTGGTAGCTTCTTCTCTGGTGGCGAGCCAAAAATGTAATAAATCTTTGATGGAAAATCTGAGATAGTTGCTTCATCAATTTGACAAATTTGATGTGTTCTTCTGGCGACTTGTGTCACTTTCTACCAAAGCACTGAACATTATTTTACAGTTATGCTACCACAGTGTCTTAAGAATAAAAACTCAAATCCAATGTGCCTCCACGAGTATAGAGGTAGACAGACAGGAGTGTGACTGTATGGTGTGATGATTTTAAGGGTCTTTCACAGATGATTGGTGAACATGTTTGCGGAGGATTTATGCAGCATCAGATGTGACATCTGTAAGGCGACCCAGTGTGCCATATACAGAGCTTTCAGCCATGGACAGGCATTGGCTATAAATGGGGCATGCTAAAGTAACCCAAAGGTACTCTTTGCAAAACAAACAATACCTGACCATGTGATCGTTTACGCTATACAGTTACTCATATGTGCAAGATCCACTTACAGGCATAGTGCTCCCAAGACTAAATGTGACTTTTTCAGTCCCTTGTTTTTTATGTATCATGTCATGTGCAATTCATTCTTCTTTGTTTTTGTTGGCAACCTGGTTATTCTGAGAACATGGGGCAAATACACAATAACGACATAAAGGTTTTTGAATGGCAGGATGCCAGGTAATACTTTTCCCTTGACAAATGTTTATCCTTACATCACAGGGACACCAGAAACACTGAAACTGGGTCTTATGTCTGCTGTTTTGGTTGACTTTTTGATATTGCTGCAGATAGTTCTTTTGATAATGTTATCAGTGCTATGCTGTTCCATTTTAGAGAATGAAAACCTCTGTTTTGTATGTGCTCTGCTTGACTCTGCTGCGCTTTGCTTTCCTGTGCCATGCTGTGCTATGCTAGACTATTGCATATGCAGTTTTCACCTAGCTTTTGAATGTGTGTGCTGTCTCTGTTGTGCCTCTCTCCCCACAGAGTGTAACATCTTGATTGAAATTTGTCTGATAGTTTCTGTGTGTCTCTGTCCTTGTCATTAGGAGTGCCATGATTGCTGACTGGGTGTACTGGCTGTCCGGGGGCTCAGAGGAACACATAAGCAAGCTCATCAAACTGTATTGGCAGGTGAGAACAGATGGCCCCAGAGCAGAGACGAGGGGCCCACCACCCAATCAAAGCTCAATGAATGATTATTACTTAAAAGACTGCCGACTGAGGTAGCTCTTTGCATATCAATCAGGCAGAACGCTGCATAGCAGTAAACGGTTTATAATGAACCAGAGCACAGCGGGGTGGCACCTAGTGAACCTAACCTCAACACTGGCAAGCAAAGGTCATCCATGAATCAGCCTCTAGACTACTGTATGGTTACACAAACATTGTCCTCTCTAATCTAATCTTAATGACCTCAACCACTACTATCACACAATTTACAGAATTGACAGAATACATGTAATGTGTTTCCTATGTTTTCCAGTTTTTACTTGCCTGGCATGTCTAGCATCATAACCATGTAGTACTGAATATAAACCCCAAGCTTTGTACATGAGTTGCCATAAGATGTTGGAGGTTGGCGAAGGAACACATGCAAACAGAGGGAATTACACTCACTGAAGTTGTTTTTCTGCATTTCAAGTTTAGCAGAGGAAAGGTGAAGAGTTTTTTTTAATTCGGAGGGCAAAATGAATGCTTTTGACCTTGAAAGTGGGTTTGTACAGATCTGCATTCGCTTGAAATCGAGCCTTGATTTGCATTTGCTTGAAGTGAGATGAGTGCGGGATAGATTTGAGTATTCAGTACATCAAGCACCTTCCGTTTTATTCATTTCCGTCCCATGTGAATTTCAATACGTCTGTGTGTGTTTATCCTGACGGCCCTTAAACTAGCTCCCAACATCACACACAGCCTTCTACCCACTCTGGGTTTCAAGTCCCTCGGTGAGGGGCACAGATTTAGAACCACACTACTTCCACTTTGAATGTTTCCTTTGTCAAATAAGCAGGGGAGAAACTTCGGACTGGTGGACTGGTATTGACGTCAAGGAGGCTTTTTTTTTTCTATCGCATGGCCTTTTAATGGATAATCTGTACAGCTAACTCATCCCATATTTTATTGCAGTACTTTCTAACTAAACATGCACATGGAAATTCATGTTAATAGAAAATATCTTAGAGCCCTAGCTGTGGCATTTGTTTCATTGTGATACATTTTCTTCCCTGCTGACAAATAGCTCAGAAATTCTCCATCAAAACAGAACACATCAGTGGGCGAAAACACAACATTATCTTCCTAAGTACTGTAGGGAGATAATGTTCTGTTTCTCTGGGTGGTCAGACTAATGAAGCCTCAGCTCTTTCTCCTTCACCTATCAATAGAGGTGATTTAATAAGGTAGCTAGCTAGCGATCTGAAGCTCAAAACGAACTCATTGACATAGTACTGTAATCTGCTTATTCTAATGTCATCTGAAATAATAAGTGGATGGAGAGCTGAATTGTCTGGTAGGGTAATATTTCCCTTTAGCTTCAGACAAATGTAAAAGGTTATGGGAAAAACAAAGCCATGTTAATCCCCAATCCATAATCTGTTCCCTCTCATTCAGAGTGGATTTAAACGGAGAATAGATTAGTCCAGGAACACCGTTCGTTTCCCAGTTGCAATGTTTTATTCATTCCAACAACCCAACGGAAAGCATAGCAATGTTTAAAATTCTTAGACATTTTCTTGTTTACAATACTTTTTTTTTCTCCAGGCCATCAAAACACAGAAAACCGTAAGAACAAATGTAACCTTAATTGGCCAAATCAGCAGATCTACTGTAGCAGCTCTTGTAGCAGCCTGAACAATTCAATCAGCTCTGCTTTTAGTAACTTTCATCATTTTAGGAATGTCTACCTCTGAATAAGGCCAGCAGCATACCACCCTGTATCCCTTTCCCACTGCTGGCTTGCTTCTGAAGTTAATCAGGGTTGGTCCTGGTTGGTCCCTGGATGGGAGACCAGATGTTGCTGGAAGTGGTGTTGGAGGGCCAGTAGGAGGCACTCTTTCCTCTGGTCTAAAAAAGTATCCCAATGTCCCAGGGCAGTGATTGGGGACATTGCCCTGTGTAGGGTGCTGTCTTTTGGATGGGACGTTAAAGATCCCATGGCACTTATCGTAAGAGTAGGGGTGTTAACCCTGGTGTCCTGGCTAATTTCCCAATCTGGGCCTCATACCATCACGGTCACCTAATCATCCCCAGCTTACAATTGGCTCATTCATCTCCTCTCCCCTGTAACTATTCCTCAGGTTGTTGCTATAAATGAGAATGCGTTCTCAGTCAACTTACCTGGTAAAATAAAGGTTAAATATAAGAATAAGGAAATGAGTCACAATGGTAACAATGGTCCTCTCTTACTCTCTTCCCTCCCTCTCACAACTCCACAATCCCAGGCTCTGTTGGATGAGGCGATCACCATGGAGGATGGTTTCTCTGTCATGTACACCCCGCGCTCTGCTGGGGACTCCGTGGGGGATTGCATCGCCAAGGCTGAGGAGACCTTCAGGAAACAGCACCCTGCCTTCACAGACTACCTGTTCACAGGTATGGAATATAGACCAGGGGGAATGGGAGCGAGGAATAGACTCATCTCTATGAGATTCATCCTTTAGAAATGACAGAGCTCCCTCCAGTAGAAGGAGTGAGTGAGATGAACATGGTTCTCCCCCACATCTTCCTCTCAGCAGGAGGCTGTACTGTAGCCTGTTCTCCTCACTGTCAGCCTGCAGCTCAGACTAGCAGGGGTCAAACACACACACTGCAGGTGCCTCAATTACCCTGCCCTGCCTCATCTTTCCTCCATGCTCTCCTATCGAAAACAAATGCATATCTACAGACCCCTGTCTAGATCAAATAAGCTGCCCTCTACCTTGGTTTAGCCACATTAGCTGGTCCCCCCCATGGGATGTCTGTTACCCCCCCATGCAAGTGTGTTCCAATTTGAGAAGTGCTGTTCCATTAACTCTTAAAGATGCAGTCCATGATCTCAAGCACTTACAAATTCATAACATATTGTACAAATTGGAATTCCGTAACGTATTATACGTATTGCACAAAAACATTTACATATTTTTTCAAATGCAGGACTTAACATTTTCGAAATGGATGACATACTACACAATTGTGCAACATTTTCAGGGAGCACTACTTTCAAACCCACTGGCTGAAATAATACAAAACCTCTGGAGACTCACTTTAATTACCCTCTATACTGAGACATGGGCTCTGAATGGTGCATGTGTCCGCGGACAGGTCAAATTTCTCAAACTGCCACGGGGTGAGGCATGAGCTGTAGTGTCCAGGAAGGTCATCAGCAGGAATGGTTGGAAGAGGGGAGGAGAGGAGAGGGGAGGGGAAGGAGGAGGGGGGAAGGGAGGGTAGTACCCAGAGACAGTGGATGAAAAAGGCTGAGGATCTCTGAAGGCCTTGATTAAAGTTAGAATTGTGTTCAGTTCTTTGCTTCCACCCAGCCAGGATAACAAGCCAGACCAGTAACCCCCGGTGACACAGGTCAGTGGTCAGAGAGGAGAGGGGAGTGCTCTCTGGACCAGCCTCATCAATAACACCACCACACAGGGGAGGGAGAGATCTACACAGACACACAAACACACCGAGAGAGGAAAGAGGAACATTCACTTGAGTTGCTCCAGAAGTCTAGGCTACAGTATTACTATTATAAGACTCAGTGAGTCTTGCTGAAGGGTATTGCTTTTTTGTATTCCATTCACCATGGAAACTCTGTATTCATAGACACAGCAGGGAACCCATCATCTATCCATCACCACTCTGAGGGTGAGTGTCTGTCTGGGGTGAATCCTTTTAAGGCTAATAGCATTAATGTAACTTTGGGTCAGCAATGCCATGAAAACAACCCAAATGAGTGACCTGGTTTGGGAGCAGAGCAACCATTGTGGAGGACACTGGTAATACAGTAGGCTACCCAATTCCAATGTAACCCAACTCCCTATGTAGGGTCCCTATTCCCTATGCACTGTCATCAAAAGTATTGCACTAAATAGGGAATAGATTTCAATTTGGGATGCCGCCTAGTTGTAATCCAATCATTGGAATTCCATGGAGAACACACCCCGGCTGTGACTTCTGTCAACTTTGCCTCGGGATGAAAAAGGCAATTTCCCAATTATTATGCATTTATGGTACACTATGCATACAGGCAGTAACATATGAAAGGGCTGACATTTGTGTGTGGTTTTGAATGTAATATTTACGGGTGAATTGGCCTGTAGAACATTACAGGACATAAAGACACTACTTGTATGTCAAAGCATTGTGAGAATAGCAATCAACAGACTCAAGAAGAATCAACGTACCAAAGTCTGTCTCACACATACTGTGCATTATATTAGTCATATACTATAAAGACTGATTGGATTCTATTGATTTGAGAGGAATGAGTTGTTAGCTAAATGTGGTGCAACGTATCACTTCTCAATTCTAAGATGTACTGTATGTTTTTGATGTACACTTTCCTTGATGAAATAAACCTAATAAATAAATAGATTAAGATTTACCTTGAATGTATTCATGTTAATTACCCAGCCCTCCTGTTCCTCTCTGCCTGTCCCACAGACCCCAGTGGAGGTCACCTGCTGCCCCAGACCACAGACTGGAGCAATCCCCCGTCCAACCAGCAGAAATACGTCCTCACCCTGGGCTTCAGGAGGGGACAGGACGGCAGCTTCCTCAGCAAGCTCACCAGCAGGACCTGCCCCTCTTTTACAGGTACAGGTTCTGTACATCTCACTGACGCGTGACACTGCTGGCACACACAGAACACAGAAGTCTGTTGCTAGCAGCTGTAGCCATTGATTTTATTGTCCCGGCTACTGCAATACTTACCAACTCTTAACTCATGTATGCCTTTTCAGTTTGTAAAACGATTTTAAAATGTTGGAGTTTGTACATCTGTTGAAGCATGCTCGTTTTATTATGGACGTGTAACTCTGAGAACTGAGAGTTGATAGTTGTTTTCTGACTTGGTTGCAGATAATGTAGAATATTGAAGTATGCAGTTCCAAGTCACTGAACCCCCTTGACATCACACAGAATGGTATGACTGTCACCTAGCCCTTGACCTGGTGATCACGTCACACTGTCAACTCTGTGTTCTCACAGCACCTTCATACTCACAAGACCAAAGAGATCCCACACACTTTCTCTAAAACAGACACACACTTCTCAGAATGAACAAACAGCAATGCTGCAGAAAGACATTTCATATTTATTAGCGACTATTCAGACAGGGTTGTTGCATACCACAGTACTGCAGGCTTAGAACACTAGATTGGATGATGGTATGAAAATTGACCACAGTCTTTCAGTTCATTACATTAGTCAGCTGGTCAATTTTGGAATGAGTGGATTTGTCATTTGACCCCAGTCATCTTGCAATCATTACGTCAAGGGGGGCAGGGGAGGTGAAATATTGACACTGTTGGAATGGAACAGAAATATTGCTTCTGTATTATGCATTTACATGGCACTCCATATGGTCTACAGTGGTTACTGTACCACCAACTGAATTTTACCCTTGCCGGAGTGCCCCTAAAGTACCCCCTCATGTGCATTTTATCAGTAGGCCTATGGTCTCATGAGTCTTCTTAAGTACCCCGTGTGGATTGGGAACCACTGGTCTAGAAAGAGCATACAGGAGAGATGTTGTAGAATTGACTGCTCTGCACTAACAAAGATTATATAATCGCTCTCTCTCTCTCTCTCTGTGTGCGTGTGTGTGTGTGTGTGTGTGTGTGTGAGAGAGAGCCGGCTTCTATCTTTGTCTGCTTGTTCAGTTCCTCGGTAGAGGAGCGGACAGACAGAGCTGAGGAGGTCAGCTGTGCTGTAGTCATCTGCTCTGTTTAAAGGGGTGGGGGTAGGCAGGGGGGAAATCGATGCCTTTGTGTAATGTATCAAAGACATGGGCACTGCATGGGTCTGTTAAGCCATCGGTCATTTGCCGCTGGCGCAGAGAGGGTGGCTGCTGAGCTCACCATAAGGGGATGTCACCACTGCAGTGTGCGTGTGTGCTGCTGCTGCTCTGTGTGAGTCACAAACACAGAACCAGACACACCATCAATCCTCCATCTCTGATGAAGAACAGTTGCCTACAATACATTGTTATTTTGACTGAAGGAGCTAGATTCGTTTTTGCTAGACCAGCTACAGTATACATACTGAATTACAGGTACAATAATTGATAGTGTCTTAAACCGTAGTGTTGATTAGCTGTAATTTATTTGTGCTAAAGTAAGCTGAGTTTGAATTTAAAGCGGAGTCTGTGGATGTTGATTGTATGTTTATTTCTTTGTTTGTTCAGGACCCAGAGCCTCATTCAGCTCCAGTAGCCCAGAAGACATGGAGCGGGTGTATGACACATTCAGCAGGAGGATCCTACCAGTCTTAGATTTTATTAAGTGCACCAAACTAGCTGTGGGTATACGTTTACATGCTTTGAGTGGAAGAAAACAAAGCAAGCATAATTGATATAAAGATAGAGTGGTGCTGTACTGGTAAACACTCCTGATAGCAACAAAAGGTACTGAGCGTCACTGTACTGGAACACCACATGCGTTATCTGTCAATTACCCTCTCCTCTTGTTAAGCACAGGCAGGATGGTGTGAAGGTCATCACGTCTTGGTCGTGGCTAGGTTGATATGGACTCATTTCCCTGTGAACGGACGGCTAGGCAGCAGCGTGAACGGACGGCTAGGCAGCAGCGTGAACGGACGGCTAGGCAGCAGCGTGAACGGACGGCTAGGCAGCAGCGTGAACGGACGGCTAGGCAGCAGCGTGAACGGACGGCTAGGCAGCAGCGTGAACGGACGGCTAGGCAGCAGCGTGAACGGACGGCTAGGCAGCAGCGTGAACGGACGGCTAGGCAGCAGCGTGAACGGACGGCTAGGCAGCAGCGTGAACGGACGGCTAGGCAGCAGCGTGAACGGACGGCTAGGCAGCAGCGTTAACGGACGGCTAGGCAGCAGCGTTAACGGACGGCTAGACAGCACTGGTAAGAGCTGGAGTAATCTCCTGCTGTGATGTCTAGCCTATCAAGTCAGAACTGTCTGTCATATTCTTCAAGCAACTTTTGTTCAGATGCATCACAGTAACTGTATCTTAATTTCAAACTCTTTCTCTCGTATTTTGTACCACGATAACAGTTCACACAGTTTGTAATTTAATGTGGCAGTAGGATACCCACTTATTTCCTAAAATCCCTGGATTTGGTGGAGTAAGAAAATGTTCTGTAATCGAGCAACAGTGGTCATTTATTTTAGCTCGTTATCAGGACATAATGTGGATCATAATTACTACATTTTCAAAGACAACATTTCCATAATGAAGATCATTTCTAGGAGGACTGTGATGTCTTTTGTTGTTCCTTTAATAATCCTTATAAAGAGGAAGACCATAGAAACATGTAAAAGGAAAGTACAGGTTATGTGGAGAACATAACTAAATGTACAGGAGGCTCATCTCTTTGAGATCTGACAGGAACTATTGATTGTTTTTTCAAAATGATAATGTGGTGTCCTCTTATCTGCAAGAAATTGATTCACTCATAGCAGCTCTCTCTTGCTTACCTGAAGAGAACCACACACACACAGACACACACATACACACCCCCTTCTACTCACGTGTGTACTATAGCCATTAGTTGTATGGCTATTCAATAATGAATTAAGGTGTGTGTTTTGAAAGGGAATAAGCAGTAATGAATGAAGTAGCATGGCGCTTCAGATTGACTTGTAACAAAGACTTTGTGGGGAAGATGTTTGCACTGTCGTTGTTGTTGTTGAAATATGCTTGTCCCTAGTAATTGGAGTGCTCATTTCTTGCAGTGCAGGCCAGGCCAGTTCCCTGATTGGTGTGCTGTGTCTCGATCCTGTCTCGGGTTTACTAAGCAGCATGTGGCCTGAGGGAGTCACACAATCGTATTATACACACACATAATCACACACACAGAGCGAGAGAGACACACACATGCTGCTCTCCCCCGTGGCCCCTGGCAGCATGGCTGCAGGTCAAGCGGACTCCCTCGCCACCACATAGACGGCCCTGTCACCAACGAACTCGCTCTCTCCTCCCGCTGCTCTCAATAATTCAACTGGTTGATCACTGATCGGTTTTTTTTCTCCCCTTAAGATGGCAGACAGTGACATAGAGGAGATTTCATTTGGAGCCACACAGCAGTGTTCTGGCTGTCGGTTTCAGAAGCATCATAATTGTATTACATCTGCATCTGTGACACCGGCTCTATGAGATGCAGAGACACAATGGTTATTAAATTAGTCACTCCGCAGCTGAGAAGGCTCAAGGAAATCCTATTATGTTGCGATGTGTCTACACAAATGCAGATTGAACACCCTCCAACAATTAGTATACAATTATTTTATGTGTGCTGCATGTATTTGGTAGAGCTGTGAAGCGCGCAATGCTACATTGTGTAATTTTAAAATCGGGATGGGTTTTTCACGTCTGCTACTTTAGATGTAGTATTTTAAAAGATTTGTTCATGAAATACATCTGCATATGTTCTGGGTTAGGGTTAAACTGAACAGTATGCTAACATAAAGAGATGTAGATGAAAATATTTCACTGTAGGCACCAACAATTTGATAATTTGCTTAGTTTAACTAGCAGCATCATAGAGGCAGTAAAAGCATTGGCATAGAGGTGGTAGTAAAACTAGTTTCAATACTGTACATATTTATTATATTGCTGCACTGTTTGACTTGTGCTGCTCTGCTCTGTAACATTACATGCGAAGGGTTGGAGGGAGTAGTACAAGAAAATAATTATTTGAAATATTCAGGGGGAACAAAACAGCATAGCTTGTAAAGGAATGTGTTGTTTTTTCCCTCCTCTGGATGTTGAAAGTTAACCGAGAAGGGAGACAGGCCCGGGACAAAACAAAACCTTGAGGTCTGCGAGAGGAGGGGTAGAGGAGGGGCGTTGTCCCACAAAAAGAAAAAGGAGAAATAATCACAATTTCTCAACATGATTTCCAGCCTTTTGTTGCCTTGGAATTAAAGGGCCCGGGCACTTTGTCAGGTTCCAGCAGGTGGAGAAAGAACACAACGGGAGATATGCCAAAAGATATCCAGTGATGGATCGCTTCAGGAAGCGCCAGCTACTTAGATTAGATACCACTGGAAGAAGGACCTTTGACGCTAGTCCTGATGGAACTGTGTTAACAGCTGTCAATACTCCAAAACTCTGCAAAATGCTAATCCTGCTGAAGATCTATGCTCATTTGTTGTTCGATGTTTTGTAGTAGACCGTGTAGTGGCCAGCAATCCCTGTTTCACCACCCCACTGTTGTCGCTTGAAAATTCAATGGTATAATGAACCGGTACAGACACCTGCGCAGTGTGACATATGTACAGTTTAAGTTGGAAGTTTACATACACTTAGGTAATTAAAACTCGTTTTTCAACCACTCCACAAATTTCTTGTTAACAAACTATAGTTTTGGCAAGTCGGTTAGGACATTTACTTTGTGCATGACAGAAGTAATTGTTCCAAAAATTGTTTACAGACAGATTATTTCACTTATAATTCACTGTATCACAATTCCAGTAGGTCAGAAGTTTACATACACTAAGTTGACTGTGCCTTTTAAACAGCTTGGAAAATTCCAGAAAATGATGTCATGGCTTTAAAAGCTTCTGATAGGCTAATTGACATCATTTGAGTCAATTGAAGGTGTACCTGTGGATGTATTTCAAGGCCTACCTTCAAACTCAGTGCCTCTTTTCTTGACATCATGGTAAAATCTAAATAAATCAGCCAAGACCTCAGAAAAGAAATTGTAGACCTCCACAAGTCTGGTTCATCCTTGGGAGCAATTTCCAAACGCCTGAAGGTACCACGTTTATCTGTACAAACAATAGTATGCAAATATAAACGCCATGGGCCCACGTAGCCATCATACCGCTCAGGAAGGAGACGCGTTCTGTTTCCTAGAGATGAACATACTTTTGTGCGAAAAGTGCAAATCAATCCCAGAACAACAGCAAAGGACCTTGTGAAGATGCTGGAGGAAACCGGTACAAAAGTATCTATATCCACAGTAAAACGAGTCCTATATCAACATAACCTGAAAGGCCGCTCAGCAAGGAAGAAGACACTGCTCCAAAACCGCCATAAAAAAGCCAGACCACGGTTTGCAACTGCACATGGGGACAAATATCATACTTTTTGGAGAAATGTCCTCTTGTCTGATGAAACAAAAATAGAACTCTTGGCCATAACGACCATCGTTATGTTTGGAGGAAAAAGGGAGAGGCTTGCAAGCTGAAGAACACCATCCCAACCGTGAAGCACGGGGGTGGCAGCATCATGTTGTGGGCGGTGCTTCGCTGCAGGAGGGACAGGTGTACTTCACAAAATAGATGGCATCATGAGGGAGGAAAATGATGTGGATATATTGAAGCAACATCTCATGACATCAGTCAGGAAGTTAAAGCTTGGTCGCAAATGGGTCTTCCAAATGGACATTGACCCCAAGCATACTTCCAAAGTTGACTTAAGGACAACAATGTCAAGGTATTGGAGTGGCCATCACAGAGCCCTGACCTCAATCCCATAGAACATTTGTGGTCAGAACTGAAAAAGCATGTGCGAGCGAGGCCTACAAACCTGACTCAGTTACACAAGCTCTGTCCGGAGGAATGGGCCAAAATTCATCCAACTTATTGTGGGAAGCTTGTGGAAGGCTACCTTAAACGTTTGACCCAAGTTAAACAATTTAAAGGCAATGCTACCAAATACTAATTGAGTGTATGTAAACTTCTGACCCACTGGGAATGTGATGAAAGAAATAAAATCTGAAAGAAATCATTCTCTCTACTATTATTCTGACATTTCACATTCTTAAAATAAAGTGGTGATCCTAACTGCCATAAGACAGGGCATTTGTACTAGGATTAAATGTCAGGAATTGTGAAAAACTGAGTTTAAATGTATTTGGCTATGGTGTATGTAAACTTCTGACTTCAACTGTATAAAAAAATTGTGATTAGTGATCAACAGGGCCGAGTGAAAAGAGAGGGGGGGGTGCTTTACAAGTTTTATTTTTCCCATGTTTCCTTGTTTCTCACATGCTGTGTTTGTTCCAAGACAACAGGCAGGATTTTCCCCAGGGTCTGGGCTTGTGGAGATGCTGCAGTATGCTAGCTACCTGGGACAGATCCAACGCAGCAGGGAGCAGACCGTCATCCTCCACCAGGCGCTGGCTGAGCTCGCTGTCGCCCCCTACCTGCAGGACCTCAGCCACGCAGATACCTCACTGGTAAGCAACTATAAGTCTCTGGACAAACTTTGAAAGGCCTACCTAGTACTGACTCATTCTCTGTGCACAGACACACAACAGGATGCAGCGACCTCAACATCACTCTGGTAATATCAGAGGCGGTACAGGGGTGGATAAGAGGTCTCTCCTAGGCCTGAGGTGATGTTATCTAGGAGCACTTTAACAGCACACGGGCAAAAAAAAAAAAAAAGTATAGGAAAGAGAGAGAGAGACCTTTGCTTTCCCAGAGAGTGTAGATAACAGGAGGGAATAGGGAAACAGAAATGGAAGAGGTGGTGTATGCAAGTCTCATTCAGGTATACAGTGTGCTGCTGAAGCTCTATAATTGCCTCTTGACTAGAATAGAGCCGCACAGTGGCTATGATATTGCAACCAAATCTACCATGAATAGAGACCAGGATAAAGGTGCCATGTTTGTTTGCACAACAACAGCCATGACCGCTTCTACTACCACAGATATTACAGTACAGTAAAGGGGTCGGCTGTCGCATACACTGGAGCCATGACGATGTGCCTCCTTTCAACAGGCAAGGAGAAAAACACAT
Source organism: Brachymystax lenok tsinlingensis (assembly GCA_030435695.1). Taxonomy (NCBI): domain Eukaryota; kingdom Metazoa; phylum Chordata; class Actinopteri; order Salmoniformes; family Salmonidae; genus Brachymystax; species Brachymystax lenok. Next base: position 22,949,165 of record CM059790.1, on the reverse strand, counting down.
GTCCAAAATAATTATATTTCTGTCAGTGAATCAGTTTAAATACCCAGGTCTTTTAGTGGATAGTTTGACACAGTCACTCAGTACTGGGAGCCTGGGAGATGCTCTGCTTTTAGTTCAAATATATGCTGTTTAGCAGACTCTTTTATCCAAAGCGACTTCAGTCATGCGTGGATACATTTTACATGCGGGTGATCCTGGGAATCAAACCCACTATCCTGGTGTTGCAAGTTCGATGCTCTCACTGTTTCTGTGTGTGTGTGTTTTTAGTTTTACTATCCTTATGCGGATAGTGAAACAAGGAAAATTCAGCACTTCACCGGTCCCCACAAGGAAAAAGGCTTTTTTAGAGTTATGTTTACGTTAAGGGTTATGGGTTAGGGTTATGGGTTAGGTTAAGTGTTAGGGTTATGGGTTAGGTTAAGTGTTAGGGTTATGGGTTAGGTTAAGGGTTCGTGCTGCAAATAAATGGGCTCCAAAGTGCAGCCCCATGTATATTACCTCCTCCCACACACCTTGTTGGATGCAAGCAGGTCACCCGAGATACAAGTCAGTATTCGACATCCATCCATGTCTGAGGACGTCGGGAGATTACATGGAAAACGGCAACTAGGGGCAACAGTGAGCTCTGTTACCTTCAAGTAGGTTTTGGTTTTGCTAGAGCGTTGTGGACAGGGATGGCGGATGGGCGTCCGCATCTGCCTCTGGTTCCAAAGGTTGCATATTTGAACCCAGTAATACAAAGTTTTTGTTTTAAGCCTGTCCCAAACCTTAACCCTTACCTTAACCATTCAGAGTTAATCCCTAACATTAAGAATTTGGCATTCATGGCTAAACTTTACCTTAAACACTTAGAAATGTGACATTTGAGAATTAGGCATTTATGGCTAAACTTTACCTTAAACACTTAGAAATTTTACATTTGAGAAACATGGATGAATGTTCAATTCTGACGTGAGACTGAGAGGTTGTTGGATGGACTAGTGCTGTTTGTCAATTTGTCCACATTGTCTCCCCCTAGCCCACCGCTGCTGTGAAAGGCCACAGCATCCAGGCTTCTCTAGAAAAAAGACAAGATGGCAGCCCTCATTGTATGAGGAATGAGTTATAAAAATAATCATCCGACAAATGATTTTTTAATTAGCTTTTAAGTCTGTGTTTAGAGAAGTTATTGCTGGTGTGTGAATTGCGCTCTGATAATCTTTATCTCGGGCCCACAGCTGCAGGCTCTAATGGCAGACACCATGGACACCCTTGAAGGAAGGCGGACTGATAGAGAACGTGTGTGGAATGAAATGCAAAAGGTAAATAGAGAGAAAGGGGAAAATGACAATGAGAACGAAGAGGGGACGAGGGGATGAAAATACCAACGTCTACACTGTACCCTCCAAACACACGCTTAGCATTCTCCCAACAAAATCTAAATGATGATTTGACACATCAAATCACTAAATATTTTTTTTCTTTTGCATTGGGATATCCTTGTGGCACGCCTGTCACCTCTATTAAGATTAACAATGCCTACTGAACTTTCAAATGGCATGGCTCCCAGGAGGGAGAGGCCCATTTCATTTTTCAGACCAAATTATTTTCTTTGTTAATTAGTCAGGCTTTGGCATTTCATCTCACTACGGTACGTAGTACTGCAAACAGACTTGGCTTGAGAACAAAACCCAGTGTAAAGCTACTGAGATACTGTAATGCAGATCAGCGTATAAACATCAAGTCCTGTAGGGCTGGAGCCTCGTTGGACAGCTGGAAATCAAAGATAAATCACATTACAATATCCCTGATTGCATTTCCATGCTCTCTGTCCTGTGTGGAGTTGTTTCCTGGTGCCTCCTGGTATGGGAGGGGGGTTGACGCAGGGCAGTGCAGTGCATCACTGGGTCAGTCCATCTCACACCCAGTGGAGCATGACCACAGCCGTTAGTGATGGGCTGTATTAATCATGCACACACATCGACATACACACATACTCTATCACACACACACGCGCATATCGACACATACTCACACCTTAAAAGCCCACTGCCATAGGCTGAGCCCAGCGCTGGTGGATGGGTCTCTTCACTCCCTATCTGACCCATACATCATTCCTATGCAGGGTCTGTCATACTGAGCAGGAGAGGGCTGGGCTGGCAAGCTGTTTCTGTTTCAATGTTTAAACATGTAATCGCTGTAATGGATACAGTAATAGTTGTAATTTACTTGAATTATTCAATGGGACATTATAGTACTTCCCTATTTAACTGATTTTCACTGAAAGGTCAAGCTTTACTTATGATAACTAACATCACATTTTCTAACTCAAGACTATAGTTGAATTCACATTGTAATTTACCGTAATGGTAGTGGGTGTAATTTTCGCAGTTATTTGCACTGTCTAAAATCAGTTAAAGAGACATAAGGCTGTGGAAGAAAATGGAAGCACTGCAAGCAATGTAGGCTACCTTATCCTCCACTCAGCCATGCCATCTCTCAAGTATTTTGTGTAAGGGCCATTTGAACTGTTACTGTATCCACAAATTAGCCTGTGCTAGCATACATGCACCAATCCACTCTATAAAGTGCATAAGGTCATAAAATCTCCCATCCTCAGACCTGTAAAATGTATAATCAATGCCCGCCGGTATTTGCTTCATATATCCTGAGAGTGACAACCATCCTTTTCTCAACACAATAATTTATTGAGTGCGGCTACCCGACGCCTAGAGAAATATTAGAGGTGGCAAGTTAATTTTCCCTTCGGCTCTCGTCAACTGGCATAAATCAGCAAGGAATTAACTAACAAATAGAAATGACAACTTGATTCTGACACAGGTCTGCATACACATTATTTTCCTGAATATACATTGTTTTCCTGTTTTTTTTTTGGCCAGTCATTATAAGGACATTGGCCCTTGCTGTAAATAAATTACATAAAAATAACTGCACTTTCCCCAGTTCCGGCAGACGGACGGCATCAATGTTTTCCGCTCCATAAAATATCAATAAGAAATGTAGAATGCACCGCAGCGCTGTAGTGTTTTACTCAACTTCAGAATATTTCCAACCCCTCCCTGGAAAGATGGAAAAGCTTAAGATCAGTGCATCTGTGAGTGCTTGTACAGGAGTCTGTGCTCAAACAACACAAAGCAAAACTACAAAGTAGTCCTAAACTGTGACTCACCACAAAGTTTCATTTTTTATTTATTTAGAAACTAATTTGTCTTGGAAACAGTGAAAAGGTCATTAAATGTTTTAAGGGCTGTATTGACTGGGCTAGTTTCAATACATTGAGTGTCAATCGATAGGGTAACACTCCGTCACTGTGGTGATGAGGGCTGACAGGTTTGATAGACACTTTGACAAGTGTCATATCACAGCTCAGCTCCATGGGCATGGCATGGCAGCCTCCATAGACACACACACACACACACACACACATAATTTTTGTTGTTGTATTGTTTGTATTTTCTGTTGTATTGTGTTTGTATATCGTACATTTGTGTGACTGTTCTTGTGTATCCGTGTTTTGTTACTTCCTGGACCCCAGGAAGAGTAGCTGCTGCTCCTGCAAAACATAATGCGGATCCAAATAAACAGATAGATAGCATAGCCACCTCAGTCAGCCCTGGGCCCTCTGAAGTTGCTGCTGCTTTCATATAGAAAGTGGTGCAGATGGGGCCTGCACACCAATGGAGAGGCTAATTGTTGTTCAAATGGAGTCCCAGGTTCTAAGATGCATGGGGAGGGAAGGGTGGAGTGCGTATGTAGGGTGAGAAAGTGCAGGATGGGGTTGAACCAGTCAATGTCTCAGCCCCACTTCTCCTGCTCTTGAATTTAGGTGAATCCCCAGGATATGGCTGTGGAGTTGGGTCTCAGATCCCACTAATAGAAACAGACACCCCAGCACCACCACATCCACCATCAGACTGGCTCCTCTGTCACTCAATACACACACATCCCTCTCTCACCGTGTCTCTTTCAGTCTCTCTATATTGTATCTGCCCTCTCACTGTTTCTCTTTACATTTCTTTCATTCTTTTATTTCCCCCACTCTCTCTCCTTCGCTCTCACCTCAGCCTCAGAGAAAGTGCTCCCTCTCCATCTCTCCCTGGTACTCCAAATAGGCTTTTGTAAATTCATCTCTTCATCATACATTCACTTTCATATTTCACTCCCTTTCTCCTCCTCCCTTTCTCCGGTATGAGCGCGGGCTGGGCACAGTAAATTCCCACGCCAAGCCTTCACCTCACAAATGAATGAGGGAGGTACAGGCCAAACCCTACATCTCTACCAGGTAATTACTTCCCTGGTGGGGCAGAGAGAGAGGAGGTTGAGCTGCTGGGCTTGGCTCGCAACACACAATCTATATAACCTCGCTCCTCTGGAAAAATCTGTCTTCACGTGCAAAGTGTTAGTTATTGCTTATAGCACATTGTAACTTGTTCTGTTCTCTTGTGTTTTGAATTGTTTTCTGCTCAGGTGGGGATGTTGGAGGATCTGTTGTTCCAACTGGAGGAGACCTATCTGAAGAACAAGGCTCAGAGAGCCAGTAGGAAGCAGAGGGCCGGGGTCCAGGGGGCGGAGGGGAAAGCCAGAGGAAGACCCAAAGCAGAGGTCAAAATAGGGGCCAAAGGAGGGGGTACAGTGGTGACGGACAAGGCCAAAGTCTGTCCCACTGAAACACAGCAGGAGACAGCTGTAGCACCAATGACCTTACCAGACCCATGATCTGTAGGCCAGTGGAGGCCCAAAGTCCTCATCCTCAAAATGAATGGACACCCTCCTCTTCCCTCTCACAAAGCCTCATCTTCAGTCCCAGCATCTTTCACACCATTACTCTAGGCTGGCAGAAATAAATGGACTCTGCAGCCTTGCTTTCACTCTGATTTAGGGTCTGTTTTTAACACTCCACCTTGTTTAAGATAGCGTTTCTAGCCCCACCTCTAGATGAAAGACCTAGCTGATTCAAACGTGTGGGAGTGTTCAATGTATACACAAGATGTTTTCATGTTTAAACTCGCTCATTTATGATTGTTCATGCGAGTTGTAATATGACAGCTGGTTTGGAAACACAAACAAATCCATATGGTGCTGTAGCATGATCATCATAATGTATCCATTCCCATTATGGGATTCACAGCAAATCTGGCTTCAGATTCTCTGATGTTTTGAAAACTGTCTAACATGAAACAACCTTCATTAAATCACAACATTATCTTTATCATTATGTTTGGGTAACTAACAAGAAATGCAAAACCTTTTTCCACAAAACCTTTTGCCACTCAACCCTTAGGAGGAGAGGAAAAGAAAAGGGATTCAAATAAAACAAACATGCTTCCTCCTGATGTAGCTAGCTGGAAACAGCAGCATAAACACTTTGTGTACAGTATGATGACCATGTTACTACAGTCTGGACTATCACAGTCATTTCAATGCCAAATGTGCAGTTTGGGGATTGATCGTGCAGTGCGAAGCCTTGAGTAAACACAATCAGTGGGGCCCTCGTCACTCACGTGCCCACGGCTGATCCATCAACTGGCCGGTCAGCACCGGCTTCCCAAAGTAGTTCCTCTGGGACAGCCAATCAGAGGCGCTCAGTGCTATCGACAGCTGCTCTCTCTTTCTTTCTCTCTCCTGTTATCTACTCTCTCTGGGAAAGCAAAGGATGGTCTCTCTCTCTCTCTTTTCCCTTACTACTGCTGAATAATACACATTTCCCTATTTGAGGATTCATTCAGGGTTCCTACTCTACAGTACCTGAATGTGTATCTCTCTCTTTCTCTCTCATCCCACCCTCCATCTGTCTCTTGCTTCCTCTGTTTCTGTTCAGATGGGTGCTTAATACCTTGGGGATTCTGTTGACACCCGAGTCGGCATAAGCAATGTTGTGATCAGCAATATGGGAATGCATTAGTTTATTCGCTGAATAAATTAATGGCAGTTATTGAGTGGTCAGGGAGAGAAAACGTTGGCATTGTACTCTATTGGCATCTTTAAAAGATTAATTATGCCCGATGTAGTTTCCATTTGGTAAACAATTATTATAATCCAAGCCTACATGTATATTTAATGAACACATTAAAGACCATAGCCTTGATTTTCACTGATTTATGTAAAGCTGTTTATATGAAAATGGTTAGAATGGCGATATAGGAATGCTAATGTGGTTAGTTATTTTTTTATGTTTTAATTAGTGTACTGTTTTGCAGTGTTGCCTCACTGCCTGTTTTTGCCTCACTGCCACATGTCTAGGCTGTAGCTCAGTGGGCTAACACAGTTTTGTGGCACACTATTGACATGGGTTCACACTGTCGACATGGGTTCACACTGATGCCTGGTTCAGAATTGGTCAGTTGATGTCTATTAGCTGCTGGAGTTGATGTAGAGTGGAAGAGGTCATGGAGTCCATTGAGTAGAATGGAACTGTCATGGCGATGGTGTGATCACATTTTTCACAGTTTTTACTAATTGGTGTGTGAGCATCAAGTTAAAACATACCAAATGTAATCATTTATTGTTGAACAAAGAACCGCGTCTTGAGAGACCAGGGCCCGGTTTCCCGATAGCGATGGAACTTATTCTTGTGTTTTACGATGCATTTTTATATATATATTTTTTATTATTATTATTAGCCCATCCAACACAACCGCTCTTCAGATGACAAAAATAGCTTTTTACAGCTTTTTTTGTTACGTGTGTGTATTTTTTTATTTCACCAGGTAGGCAAGTTGAGAACAAGTTCTCATTTACAACTGCGACCTGGCCAAGATAAAGCAAAGCAGTTCGACACAAACAACAACACAGAGTTACACATGGAGTGAAACAAACATACAGTCAATAATACAGTAGAAAAAAAACAAATCTATATACAAAGAGTGCAAATGAGGTAAGATAAGGAAGGTAAGGCAATAAATAGGCCATGGTGGAAAAGTAATTACAATATAGCATTTAAACACTGGAATGGTAGATGTGCAGTAGATGAATGTGCAATGTAGAAAAACTGGGATGCAAAGGAACAAGAAAAATAAATAAATACGGTAGGGGATGAGGTAGTTGGTTGGGCTATTTACAGATGGGCTATATACAGGTGCAGGGGTCTGTGAGCTGCTCTGACAGCTGGTGATTAATGCTGGTGAGGGAGATAAGTGTCTCCAGTTTCAGAGATTTTTGTAGTTCGTTCCAGTCATTGGCAGCAGAGAACTGGAAGGAAAGTCGGCCAAAGGAGGAATTGGCTTTGGGGGTGACCAGTGAGATATACCTGCTGGAGCGCGTACTACGGGTTGGTGCTGCTATGGTGACCAGCGAGCTGAGATAAGGCGGGGCTTTACCTAGCAGGAACTTGTAGATGACCTGGAGCCAGTGGGTATGGTGACGAGTGTAAAGCAAGGGCCAGCCAATGAGAGCGTACAGGTTGCAGTGGTGGGTGGTATATGGGGCTTTGGTGACAAAACGGATGGCACTGTGATAGACTGCATCCAATTTGTTGAGTAGAGTATTGGAGGCTATTTTGTAAATGACATCACCGAAGTCGAGGATCGGTAGGATAGTCAGTTTTACGAGAGTATGTTTGGCAGTGAAGGATGCTTTGTTGCTAAATAGGAAGACAATTCTAGATTTAATTTTGGATTGGACTTGTTAGATGTGAGTCTGGAAGGAGAGTTTACAGTCTAACCAGACACCTAGATATTTGTAGTTGTCCACATAATCTAAGACAGAACCGTCCAGAGTAGTGATGCTGGACGGGCGGGCAGGTGCAGGCAGTGATCGGTTGAAGAGCATGCATTTAGTTTTATTTGCGTTTAAGAGCAGTTGGAGGCCAAGGAAGGAGAGTTGTATGGCATTGAAGCTCGTCTGGAGGGTAGTTAACACAGTGTCCAAAGAAGGGCCAGAAGTATACAGAATGGTGTTGTCTGCGTAGAGGTGGATCAGAGACTCACCAGCAGCAAGAGCAACATCATTGATGTATACAGAGAAGAGAGTCGGCCCAAGAATTGAACCCCTTGGCACCCCCATAGAGACTGCCAGAGGCCCGGACAACAGGCCCTCCGATTTGACACACTGAACTCTGTCGGAGAAGTAGTTGGTGAACCATGTGAGGCAATCATTTGAGAAACCAAGGCTGTCGAGTCTGCCGATAAGGATGTGGTGATTGACAGAGTCGAAAGCCTTGGCCAGATCAATGAATACGGCTGCACAGTAATGTCTCTTATCGATGGCGGTTATGATGTCGTTTAGGACCTTGAGCGTGGCTGAGGTGCACCCATGACCAGCTCTGAAACCAGATTGCATAGAAGGTACGGTGGGATTCGAAATGGTCGGTAATCTGTTTGTTAACTTGGCTTTCAAAGACCTTAGAAAGGCAGGGTAGGATAGATATAGGTCTGTAGCAGTTTGGGTCAAGAGTGTCTCCCCCTTTGAAGAGGGGGATGACCGCAGCTGCTTTCCAGTCTTTGGGAATCTAAGACGACATGAAATAGAGATTGAACAGGCTAGTAATAGGGGTTGCAACCATTTCAGCAGATCATTTTAGAAAGAAAGGGTCCAGATTGTCTAGCCCGGCTGATTTGTAGGGTTCCAGATTTTGCAGCTCTTTCAGAACATCAGCTAACTGGATTTGGGAGAAGGAGAAATGGGGGAGGCTTGGGCGAGTTACTGAGGGGGGTGCAGGGCTGTTGACTGGGGTAGGGGTAGCCAGGTGGAAAGCATGGCCAGCCGTAGAAAAATGCTTATTGAAATTCTCAATTATTGTGGGTTTATCGGTGGTGACAGCGTTTCCTATCCTCAGTGCAGTGGGCAGCTGGGAGGAGGTGCTCTTATTCTCCATGGACTTTACAGTGTCCCAGAACCTTTTTGAGTTTGTGTTACAAGAAGCACATTTATGCTTGAAAAAGCTAGCCTTGGCTTTCCTAACTGCCAGTGTATATTGGTTCCTGACTTCCCTGAAAGGTTGCACATCTCGGGGGCTGTTCGATGCTAATGCAGAACGCCACAGGATGATTTTGTGCTGGTCAAGGGCAGTCAGGTCTGGGTAGAACCAAGGGCTATATCTGTTCCTGTGCGATTGCACAGTCCGGATTGACTGACCTTCATGTCTTAAAGTAATGATGGACTGTTGTTTCTCTTTGCTTATTTGAGCTGTTCTTGCCACAATATGGACTTGGTCTTTTACCAAATAGGTCTATCTTCTGTATACCACCCCTACCTTGTCACAACACAACTGATTGGCTCAAACGCATTAAGGAAAGAAATTCCACAAATTAACTTTTAACAAGGCACACTTGTTAATTGTAATGCATTCCAGGTGACTACCCCATGAAGCTGGTTGAGAGAATGCCAAGAGTGTGCAAAGCTGTCATCAAGGCAAAGGGGGGCTACTTTGAAATACTTTTTGATTTGTTTAACACTTTTGGTTATTACATGATTCCATATGTGTTATTTCATAGTTTTGATGTCTTCACTATTATTCTACAGTATAGACAATAGTAAAAAGAAAAAAACCTTTGAATGAGTAGGTGTGTCCAAATCTTTGACCCAGTTTCATTTGAAGCATGTTTGTATACTTGCATCAATTGCAAAGACATTGGCAACTTTAACTTTGTTTTGAAGTTATCAGGTCGCAGAGAGGTGAATAAACCATGTGATTCTATGTTTAGTGGAGATCTTCCGTGTATAAAGTTACGCGGGAGGACAAAAAATTATCTAACAACTCACTTAGCTGTTCTACGAGTGGTCTTGGCTGTTCTACGAGGCGGACGTTAGATAACGAGCGTTTTCAAGTGCAACGTTAATAACGATTGTTTTTGGGAAACAGCTCAGAGATTTAACGATGCTCCTACGAAGGTTATAACAATGAACTTAGCCTTAAGATGCTTTTGTGAAACTGGGCCTAGGACATTGTTGCACTTTGAATAAATTCCAATGGGGTTCAAAAGAAATAGGCTACTTGCATTTGTGTTAAGAAATGATGGAACTCGTTTTAACAGACCACGGCAAATTATTGTCTGGAAGCACAACAGTCAATTCAAACATCAAATGGCAACCTCACTTTTCAAATGTAATATTGTTCTGGAGGTGGAAATTATATACTGTAACGAGTGCGCTGAGAGTCGGGAAGCAAGTACAGGGAGTGAGTGTTTTAATAAATAAACAAAACAATAAAAACACGAAACACAAACAACGCACCGACATGAAACAGAGTCAATAACACTTGAGGAAAGAACCAAGGGGAGTGACAGATATAGGGAAGATAATCAAGGAGGTGATGGAGTCCAGGTGAGTGTCATGAGGCGCTGGTGCGCTTACGACGGTGACAGGTGTGCGGGATAATCAGCAGCCTGATGACCTAGAGGCCGGAGAGGGAGTATACGTGGCATACTGTATACTGAATTTTGATGCTTGAATATTTGCATGAACAGAAAGAAATAGGAGGCGGGAGCAGGTTATGGATTAACCTCGTCAAAATGCAAATAAAATGATATTGGGAAGAGATTGGAAGGGCTGTAGGGTGTGCTGGCAAAGCCATTTGTTTGACAAACAAATATACAGTTGTCAGAGAGACGCAGCAGCGAGATTGGCTGACAGACTCAGGAGGGAGGCAAGCTGCTTTATAAAGAAGGGGGGATAAACAGTCTGCTTTGCGGCCAGATGAGCGCTGTGGTAAACATCTCTGCCATGTTTTCTTCCAGCCGCACATCTTTGTAGAGTCCTTGTGATCACATTGTGGCGAACAACATGGTTGCCGTGTAGTGAAGATGCTCAAAGTCACTCGATTTGTGTTCACGAAACAAGACACAAACCAGTGCCCCAAATCTGCCATGATCCCAGCCTCAGATCACAGAGCTTCAGCTCTAACCCAATGCTGAATTATTTTGTTCGGAACAAGTGTTTTGCACAGCAAGGAGGCTGCAAGGAGCAAATGTCCAGCCTCCTACAGGTGAGCAACTTTGGGGGAAACAGAGACTACGAGATAAAACAACTTGTCTGAGAAGGACAGACTGAGCAACAGAAGGCACACAATCGAATCCACCTTGAGCCACCTGGGCAAATCTGCAGGGATTACCACTGGCATTGAAATCACTGGCATTGAGCCTTTTGTCAATTTGATGATAACAGAGCCCCTGATAACCAGGAAGAATTCTGCACAGGGTCAGAACACAGATCTAAAGAAACCGAAAAACAGAAGAATACGCTCAATGCAGGCCGCAAAATCTCCTTCAGACTTGACAGCCCAATCAGAAGATTGGTGGTAGTGTGTGGACCCATATGGCATCCACAGGTGGACAACTTTACCTGCCAACCAAACTCCTCTAGAATGCCAAAATCATTGTCCAGGGAGAATGCCAGTGACATTGAACCAACTGCAAAACCAAGTTTCTTTGTTTTGAAGCCATTTTAGTTAGCCACCCATGACTGTGTGGCAGTGGCTACACATGACTGCAACTCAATTCTCAAGTTTGCCCACAATATAGTGGTAGGCCTGATTACCATCAATGACGAGACCTCCTACAGGGAGGTTAGAGCCCTGGCGGGGTACGGCCAGGAAAATGAACTTTCCCTCAACGCCAACAAAACCAAGGAGCTGATCGTGGACTACAGGAGCCAGAAGAGGGAGCAAGCCCCCATCCATATCAACAGGGCCACAGAGGCGAGGGCTTCTGTTCCTTGGTGTGCACATCACTGAGGACCCAAAATGTTCCCACCTCAATGACACTGTGATGAAGAAGGAGCAACAGCGCCTCTTCAACCTCAGGTGGCTGAAGAAATTCATCATGGCCCCTCACAAACTTCTACAGATGCACCATTGAGAGCATTCTGTCGGACTGCATCACCGCCTGGTTCGGCAACTGCACCGTCCTCAACCGCATGTCTCTTCGGAAGGCACTCTGCTTGCCCTCCAGGACATTTACAGCACTCTGTGTCAAAGGAAGGTCAAGAAGATCATTAAGCACCTGAGCCACAGTCTGTTCACTCTGCTACCCTCTAGCAGACAGAGACAGTACAGGTTCATCAGTGTCAGGACCGAGACACTGAGAAACAGCTTATATTACCAGGCCATCAGACTGTTCAACAGCCATCACTAACCAGCAATCTGCCCGGTACTCAGCACTGCACCTTGAGACCCATGTATATGGAGTCATGGAACGCTGGTCACCTCGTACTCTGTTTATATACTGTTGTCACACACTGTGTATGTATGTATGTATGTATGTATGTATGTATGTATGTATATACTGTATTCACAACATAGCTCATCCTAATATACACACTACTGTCCATACCATTTAATATTTAATATTTTTTAAATAATATATTATATTGCCTAGACATTCTACTGCAATGTTGGAGCTAGTAACATAAGCATTTTGCTGCACCTGCTATAACACCTGCAAATCTGTGTACGCAACCAATAAACTTCTATTTGATTTCAGTTTTTCTGATGGCAATAAAGAATTTGATGTGCCAAACATTTTTGTAACTTAGCAGACACTTATTCAGAGCAACTTATTGGCAAGTGCCTTGCTCAAGGGCACAGACATATTTTTCACCTAGTCAGCTCAGGGATTCAAACAAGAAACCTTTCTTTATTCTGTTTTAGAACACAAAGAAAGTGCCTTTGACTGTTCATTCAAAGGGAGAAGCTAACTGTGGTGGAAAAAACACTTGGAAATATGACAGGGCTGGGTTTGTAGTCGACTACAACTGCATTCACTTAACATTCAGAGACCAAGCAAAGGGGCTGTACAGGCCTGACCTTTGGTGAGCTTTAGGATAGCTGTGCAAACGTTCCTCTGTGATAGACTGCAGCATTGTTGCATATAAAAGAAGTACAATTACAGATTATTTCCCCCCTCTTCCCTTTGCAGTACGATCCATTGAACCTGCTCACGACAATACTTTTTTACCCTCAGAAATGCCGGACAGCTAGAGAGAGACACTGAAAATATACTTAATAATTATTTCTGAAAACAAAGAAGGGAGAGTCTGATTCCTGTAAGACTTTAAACAGGTTTGAAAGGCGCGTTGACTGGAACATCTTTGAAGACATCTTCAGGAGGGGAAATAAAACGGCTGGGCTCATACCTGGTAATCCTAAAGAAGAAGGTACAGGAGGAGTGATTTTAAGTCAGCCACTGACAACTATAAAAAGCTTTAGACATTCCTCCAGTCTTTAAATAGCTAAAGAGTCGATGTTAGTAAAGGTAAGGAGTTTATATTTAAACCTTACTCAAAGAGATCATCTGTAGACATCGACATTACACAAGGCATCAATTAGTGCTTTGAGCTGACACGAGAAAGATTATGTAAAAAACTGTCCCGCTCCGGGGTTGGATGTGATGTCTCTATGAGGAGAGTGGTTGAGGATGCTATTTTAATTGTCATAAGTTCAGTGGTTTTAAAAATACATTTAATTGGTGTTGCTTAAAAGTCAGATGTTGGTATGTCAGCAGCTCCTGGAGGAAGAAGCAGTGCATTCTCAGACAGCTGAAGAAGCTCCTCTGTATTTCCTCTGCATTCTAGTCTCTGACTTGGGCTGTTATCACCTTCAGAGAGTTAATACGCTGCAAAGTCATTTGTGAACAATCAGTGTATTTTTTTACACAAAAGCACACCAAAGCGCTTCAATTGACCCTGGAAGTTTTGGAAGAGGCAATTACTGAAAAAAGATTGGATGAGAGCCAATACAGATGAGAGGAAGAGGACAAGAGAGTGCATACTGAGACTGACAACCTCGAGAGAGTTTATGAAATGTAATTTAGTTAAACGGTCACACAGCACAAGTTATGCTGTCCTTCTGTTTGTAAAGGAATCAGATTCTGAGGCATATTTGTAATTCTTGTGGGTGCTTTTGTCCATTCTTATTATGACCACATTTAGATGATACCTGCAGTAAGATCTTCAATGGGAAGCACAAGGCCCTCTAGGATTACATCATCAATAAATCATTAGCATCTTTATGTTCTGTGGACACTTCAGCATTCTAATGAAGGACTAAGCTAACATATGGAATTTTTTTGAAAATGGTCATACCATGGATCATTTAGCTATTTGATTTAGAATTTTAGGACCCCTTTAGGTATAAAAATAAATATTTGATAAAATATTGAATTTGTCATTTACTACTAAAGCCCATAGAAACGCATTGAATAACACATTCATAAATGTAAATAAATTATAACAAGGAATAAGGTTTTGAAGTGTCTGTCCAATATCTAAGAGATATAAGAAAGCTCAGGACATTGTGTGTGTATGTATATATATACATACACACACACACACACACACACACACACATACATACATACATACATACATACACACACACTACCGTTCAAACGTTTGGGGTCACTTAGAAATGTCCTTGTTTTCCATGAAAACATACATGAAATGAGTAGCAAAATTAATAGCAAATATAGTCAAGACGTTGACAAGGTTATAAATAATGATTTTTAATTGAAATAATTATTGTGTCCTTCAAACTTAGATTTCATCAAATAATCCTCCATTTGCAGCAATTACATTGCAGACCTTTGGCATTCTAGTTGTCAATTTGTGGATGTAATCTGAAGAGATTTCACCCCATGCTTACTGAAGCACCTCCCACAAGTTGGATTGGCTTGATGGGCACGTCTTCACTAAATAGTTATTTGGGTCATTGTCCTGTTGTAGGACAGTTAAGCACCGTCCACAGGGTATGGCATGGTGTTGCAAAATGGAGTGATAGCCTTCCTTCTTCAAGATCCCTTTTACCCTGTGCAAATCTCCCACTTTACCACAACCAAAGCACCCCCAGACCTTCACATTGCCTCCACCATGCTTGACAGATGGCGTCAAGCACTCCTCCATCATCTTTTATTTTTTTGTGTCTCGCGAATGTTCTTCTTTGTGATCCGAACACCTCAAACTTAGATTTGTCTGTCCATAACACTTTTTTCCAAATTTCCTCTGTCCAGTGTCTGTTCTTTTGCCCATTTTAATATTTTGTTTTTATTGGCCAGTCTGAGATATTACTTTTTCTTTGCAACTCTACCTAGAAGGCCAGCATCCTGGAGTCACCTCTTCACTGTTGACGTTGAGACTGGTGTTTTGCGGGTACTATTTAATGAAGCTGCCAGTTGAGGACTTGTGAGGCATCTGTTTCTCAAACTAGACACTCTAATGTACATGTCCTCTTGCTCAGTTGTGCACGGGGGCCTCCCACTCTTTCTATTCTGGTTAGAACCAGTTTGCGCTGGTCTGTGAAGGAAGTAGTACACAGCGTTGTACGAGATCTTCAGTTTCTTGACAATTTCTCGCATGGAATAGCCTTAATTTCTCAGAACAAGAATAGACTGACGAGTTTCAGAAGAAAGTTCTTTGTTTCTGGCCATTTTGAGCCTGTAATCGAACCCACAAATGCTGATGCTCCAGATACTCAACTAGTCTAACGAAGGCCAGTTTTATTGCTTCTTTAATCAGTACAACAGTTTACAGCTGTGCTATCATAATTGCAAAAGGGTTTTCTCATGATCAATTAGCCTTTTAAAATTATAAACTTGGATTAGCTAACACAACGTGACATTGGAACACAGGAGTGAGGGTTGCTGATAATGGGCCTCTGTATCAATTTGATGTTATTTTAATGGACAAAAAAAAGCTTTTCTTTAAAAAAACAAGGACATTTCTAAGTGACCCCAAACTTTTGAATGGTAGTATGCATATATATTTTTTACACATATTTAACCCCTTGTTTTTTGGAGCACAAAACTACCTCCATATTTCCATTAATTTGTATAGGTTACCTTCAGAGGAGTGCCGTGCCGTGTTCTACCCTTTCCATAGAGTGGTCATAATAGTTTGTAGGCTAAACCGTTACAGACGTAGGCTAAACCGCTACAGACGTTTGTGTGAGAATACAGATTTTCGCGATGTCTCAGGGTCTGACAAACACAGCTGTAGTTCGGCCACCTTCCACAACAAATGCGGAAGGCAGACATTGGCGAATATGGTGGGTCTTAAACTGACATATTTTGATGGGGATGTTTTTATGTTACCTGAATTGATACACGGGTGCGTCAATAGACTAAGGATTCAGAGTACATCTTGGGCTAGCTGACAATGTAACGAAAACAATGCTCTTGCTTCAAAGGGGCAGAAAGCCATGTGTTGTTATGGTTCTGGAGGGCCAGATAGCTAGCAACAATGACAAGAAACTGCCATGTAGTGAATCGTTAATAGCTTGTTTTAGCTCGTTTAATCTTGTTCTTGTTTTGTTTTGTCTTGTTTTGAGGGGTTTTGACTGATGTCATGTCTATGCTAATATGGCTAAAATTTGCTAACCAACAACTGTAACAATGTCTTTGAGAGACAAGTGCTCATTGTGCAACTTTATTTGTTTTCAATAAACATGGGAGACTAAATATTGTTATCAACAATCTAAGCGAACCCTGTCTGTTTTGCCACATAGTTGCACACGCGTCGGTGTTGTTGCTAAACAGCCAACCCTATGGAAAGGGGAGACTCTCACAAACACGATGGTGTTCCCCATTTTTCTCTACAACCCCTCTACAAGTGTCACAGGACTCGTCTGAAGGTAACCCGGTACAGGTTAAAACAATCATTGGAAGTATGGAAATAGTTTTGTGCCAACAAAAAAGGGGTTAAATATGTGTCAAAAAATAGATATATTTCCTGAGCTTTCTTATATTGCTTTCTTATATCGTTCAAATCAAATGTTATCACATGCGTCGAATACGACAGGTGTAGACCTATCAGGGAAATGTTTACTTACAAGCCCTTAACCAACAATGCAGTTTACAAAAAAAAAGTGTTAGTAAATACTTTCTTAAAATAAACTGAAGTAAAAAATGTATACCATTTTTAATAAAATAAGAGCAACAATAAAATGACAGTAGCGAGGCTATATACAGGGAGTACCTGTACAGAGTCAATGTGCGGGGGCACAGGTTAGTTGACGTAATATGTACATGTAGGTAGAGGTAAAGTGGCTATGCATAGATAATAAACAGAGTAGCAGCAGTGTAAAAATGGGGGACAATGCGAATAGTCCGGGTAGCCATTTGATTAGCTGTACAGGAGTCTTATGGCTTAGGGGTAGAAGATGTTAAGAAGCCTTTTGGACATAGCGGTAGCGCTTGTCGTACGGTAGCAGAGAGAACAGTCTATGACTAGGGTGGCTGGAGTCTTTGGCAATTTTTAGGGCCTTCCTCTGACGCCGCCTGGTATAGAGGTCCTGGATGGCAGGAAGCTTGACCCCATTGATGTACTGGGCCGTACGCACTACCCTTTGTAGTGCCTTGCGGTCGGAGGCCGAGCAGTTGCCATACCAGGCGGTGATACAACCAGTCATGACTCTTTATGGTGCAGCTGTATAACTTTTTGAGGATCTGAGGACCCATGCCAAATCTTTTCAGTCTCCTGAGGGGGAATAGGCGTTGTCGTGCCCTCTTTACGACTGTCTTGGTGTGTTTGGACCATGATAGTTCGTTGATGATGTGGACACCAAGGAACTTGAAGCTCTCAACCTGCTCCACTACAGCCCCGTCGATGAGAATGGGGGGTGGGCTCGGTCCTTATTTTCCTGTAGTCCACAATCATCTCCTTTGTCTTGATCACATTGGGGGAGAGGTTGTTATCCTGGCACCACACTGCCAAGTCTCTGACCTAGCAGTCTCATCGTTGTTGGTGATCAAGCCTACCACTGTTTTGTCGTCAGCAAACTTAATGATGGTGTTGTAGTCGTGTTTGGCCATGCAGTTGTGGGTGAACAGGGAGTACAGGAGGGGACTAAGTACACACCCGTGAGGGGCCCCAGTGTTAAGGATCAGCGTGGCAGACGTGTTGTTGCCTACTCTTACCACCTGGGGGCGGCCCGTCAGGAAGTCCAGGATCCAGTTGCAGAGGGAGGTGTTTAGTCCCAGAGTCCTTAGCTTAGTGATGAGCTTTGTGGGCACTATGGTGTTGAACGCTGAGCTGCAGTCAATGAACAGCATTCTCACATAGCTGTTCCTTTTGTCCAGGTAGGAAAGGGCAGTGTGGAGTGTGATTGAGATTGTGTCATCTGTGGATCTGTTGGGTTGGTATGCGAATTGGAGTGGGTCTAGGGTATCCAGGAGGATGCTGGTGATGTGAGCCATGACCAGCCTTTCAAAGCACTTCATGGCCACCGACGTGAGTGCTACGGGGCGGTAATCATTAAGGCAGGTTACCTTCGCTTCCTTGGGCACAGGGACTATGGTGGTCTCCTTGAAACATGTAGGTATTACAGACTCGGTCAGGGAGTGGTTAAAAATATCAGTGAAGACACTTGACAGTTGCTTTGAGTACACGTCCTGGTAATCCGTCTAGCCCAGTGGCTTTGTGAATGTTGACCTGTTTAAAGGTTTTGTTCACATCGGCTACCGAGAGCATTATCACAGTCATCCAGAACAGCTGGTGCTCTCGTGCATGCTTCAGTGTTGCTTGCCTCGAAGCGAGCATAAAAGGCATTTAGCTCGTCTGGTAGGCTCGCGTCACTGGGCAGCTCGTGTCTGTGTTTCCCTTTGTAGTCCGTAATAGTTTTCAAGCCCTTTCACATCTGACGAGCGTCAGAGCCGGTGTAGTAGGATTCAATCTTAATCCTGTATTGACGCTTTGCTTGTTTGAGGGCATAGCTAGATTTCTTATAAGCGTCCGGATTAGTCTCCCGCTCCTTGAAAGCAGCAGCTCTAGCCTTTAACTCAATGCAGATGTTGCCTGTAATCCATGGCATCTGGTTGGGATATGTACTTATGGTCACTGTGGGGACTATTGATGAAACCGATGGCTGAGGTGGTGTACTCCTCAATGCCATTGGATGAATCCCGGAACATATTCCAGTCTGTGCTAGGAAAACAGTCCTGTAGTGTAGCATGCTACAACTTCCGGCGCCGACAGAGATGGCAGCCTCGCTTCACGTTCTCAGGAAACCATGCAGTATTTTGTTTTTTTATGTATTACTTCTTACATTGTTACCCCGGGAAATATTACGTTTATTACATACAACCGGGAGGAACTATTGGATATAAGAGCAACGTCAACTTACCAACATTACGACCAGGAATACGACTTTCCCAAAGAGGATTCTCGGTTTGCTAACCCAAACACAACAATAGACTGGATAGCACCCGGCGACTCAAAACAACGGCGGCGCCGGAGAAGAGGGAAGCAGCGCCGGTCTTTTGGTCAAGCTACGTCGACCAGGCGGATCGTGCACCTCTCCCGAGTATTTTAATCGCCAATGTACAGTCTCTTGACAACAAAGTAGACGAAATCCGATCGAGGGTTGCTTTTCAGAGAGACATCCGAGACTGCAACGTTCTTTGCTTCACGGAAACATGGCTCACTCAGGACACGATATCGGAGTCGGTACAGCCACCTGGTTTCTCCACGCATCGCGCGACAGAAACAAACTTCTATCTGGTAAGAAGAAGGGTGGGGTGTGTGTCTTATGATTAACGAGGCGTGGTGTGATCATAACAACATACAGGAACTCAAGTCCTTTTGTTCACCTGACATAGAATTCATTACAATCAAATGCAGACCGCATTATCTACCAAGAGAATTCTCCTCGATTATAATCACAGCCGTGTACATCCCCCTCAAGCTGATACATCGACGGCACTGAAAGAAATTCATCGGACTCTATGTAAACTGGAAACCACATATCCTGAGGCTGCATTTATTGTGGCTGGGGATTTTAATAAGGCTAATTTAAGAACAAGGCTCCCGAAATTTTACCAGCATATCGAATGTGCCACCCGGGCTGGTAAAATCCTGGACAGCTGTTATTCCAACTTCCGTGATGCATACAAGGCTATTCTCCGCCCTCCTTTCGGCAAGTCTGACCATGACTCCATTTTGTTGCTCCCAGCCTACAAACAGAAACTAAAACAGGAAACGCCCGTTCTCAGGTCTGTTCAACGCTGGTCCGATCAATCTGATTCCATGCTGCAAGATTGCTTCGAGCACGTGGATAGCATGTTCCGGATAGCATCTGACAACAACATTGATGTATATGCTGATTCGGTGAGCGAGTTTATTAGCAAGTGCATTGGTGATGTGGTACCCATAGCAAATATTAAAACCTTCCCGAACCAGAAACCGTGGATTGATGGCAGCATTTGCGCAAAACTGAAAGCGCGAACCACTGCTTTTAACCAGGGTAAGGCTACCGGAAACATGACTGAATACAAACAGTGTAGCTATTCCCTCCGCAAGGCAATCAAACAAGCTAAGCGTGAATATAGAGACAAAGTAGAGTCACAATTCAACGGCTCAGACACAAGAGGAATGTGGCAGGGTCTACAGTCAATCACGGACTACAAAAAGAAAACCAGCCCCGCTGTTCCCACATGCTTCAAGAGGGCCACCATTGTTCCTGTTCCCAAGACAGCTAAGGTGACTGAGCTAAATGACTATCGCCCCGTAGCACTCACTTCCGTCATCATGAAGTGCTTTGAGAGATTAGTCAAGGATCATATCACCTCCATCCTGCCAGACACCCTGGACCCACTCCAATTTGCTTACCGTCCCAATAGGTCCACAGACAACGCAATCGCAATCACACTGCATACTGCACTAACCCATCTGGACAAGAGGAATACTTATGTAAGAATGCTGTTCATCGACTACAGCTCAGCATTTAACACCATAGTTCCCTCCAAGCTCGTCATTAAGCTCGAGACCCTGGGTCTCGACCCAGCCCTGTGCAACTGGGTCCTGGACTTCCTGACGGGCCGGTCCCAGGTGGTGAGGGTAGGAAACAACATCTCCACTCCGCTGATCCTCAACACTGGGGCCCCACAAGGGTGCGTTCTCAGCCCTCTCCTGTACTCCCTGTTTACCCATGACTGCGTGGCCAAGCACGCATCCAACTCAATCATCAAGTTTGCTGACGACACTACAGTGGTAGGCTTGATTACCAACAACGACGAGACTGCCTACAGAGAGGAGGTGAGGGCCCTCGGAGTGTGGTGTCAGGAAAATAACCTCTCACTCAATGTCAGCAAAACAAAGGAGATGATCGTGGACTTCAGGAAACAGGAGAGGGAGCACCCCCCTATCCACATCGAGGGGACAGTAGTGGAGAAGGTGGAAAGTTTTAAGTTCCTCGGCGTACACATCACGGACAAACTGAATTGGTCCACCCACACAGACAGCGTGGTGAAGAAGGCGCAACAGCGCTGAAGAAATTCAGCTTGTCACCAAAATCACTGACAAACTTTTACAGATGCACAATCGAGAGCATCCTGTCGGGCTGTATCACCGCCTGGTACGGCAACTGCTCCGCCCACAACCGTAAGGCTCTCCAGAGGGTAGTGAGGACTGCACAGCGCATCACCGGGGGTAACCTACCTGCCCTCCAGGACACCTACACCACCCGATGTCACAGAAAGGCCAAAAGATCATCAAGGACAACAACCACCCGAGCCACTGCCTGTTCACCGCTATCATCCAGAAGGCGAGGTCAGTACAGGTGCATCAAAGCTGGGACCGAGAGACTGAAAAACAGCTTCTACCTCAAGGCCATCAGACTGTTAAACAGCCATCACTAACATTGAGTGGCTCCTGCCAACATACTGACTTAAATCTCTAGCCACTTTAAACATAGGAATTGGATGTAACAAATGTATCTCTAGCCACTTTAAACAATTTTGTATATAATGTTTACGTATCCGACATACTCATATCAAATGTATACACTGTACTCTAAACCATCTACTGTATCTTGCCTATGCCGTTCGGCCATCGACCCAAATCTCTAGCCACTTTAATAATTATAATTGGATGAAATAATGTATCACTAGCCACTTTAAACAATGCCATTTATATAATGTTTACATATCCTACATTACTCATCTCATATATAAATATATATATATATATGTGTGTATATACTGTACTCCATACCATCTACTGCATCTTGCCTATGCCGGTCAGCCATCGCTCATCCATATATTTATATGTACATACTCGTATTCATTCCTTTACTCTTGTGTGTATAAGGTAGTTGTTGTCAATTTGTTAGATTACTTGTTAGATACTACTGCATGGTCGGAACTAGAAGCACAAGCATTTCGCTACACTCGCATTAACATCTGCTAACCATGTGTATGTGACAAATAAAATTTGATTTGATTTGATCCGCATCATCTGACCACTTCCGTATTGAGCGAATCACTGGTACTTCCTGCTTTAGTTTTTGCTTGTAAGCAGGAATCAGGAGGATAGAATTATGGTCAGACTTGTCAAATGGAGGCCGGGGGAGAGCTTTTTATGCATCTTTGTATGTGGAGTAAAGGTGGTCTAGGATTTTTTGTCCTCTGGTTGCACATGTGACATGCTGGTAAAAATGTTGTAAAACTGATTTAAGTTTGCCTGCATTAAAGTCCCCGGCCACTATGAATGCCACTTCTGGGTGAGCATTTTCTTCTTTGGCCTTATAGAGTTGGTTGAGAGTGGTTGTAGTGCCAGCTTCGTTCTGTGGCGGTAAATAGACGGCTGCGAATAATATAGATGAGAAATCTCTTGGTAGATAGTTTTATTTATTTTATTTTTAAATTGTACCTTTATTTAACTAGGCAAGTCAGTTAAGAACAAATTCTTATTTTCAATGACGGCCTAAGAACAGTGGGTTAACTGCCTTGTTCAGGGGCAGAACGACAGATTTTTACCTTGTCAGCTCGGGGACACGATCTTGCAGCCTTTTGGTTACTAGTCCAACGCTCTAACCACTAGGGTACCTGCCACCATAGTGTGGTCTACAGCTTATCAT
Organism: Brachymystax lenok tsinlingensis; assembly: GCA_030435695.1. NCBI lineage: Eukaryota > Metazoa > Chordata > Actinopteri > Salmoniformes > Salmonidae > Brachymystax > Brachymystax lenok. The sequence continues at coordinate 22,926,385 of CM059790.1, read as the reverse complement.
AAGGTACTCTAACTCAGGCGAGCAATAACTCGAGACTTCTTTGATATTAGACATTGCGCTCCGGGTAACACCAACATCATCTTTTAGGGAGTGGGAATGAGGAGACCAATAATGGTTGCAAATGAGATCATCTGTCCAGATGAATTTAGTGCATATTGATGGTTTAACGAGACATCAGCTGGCAATAATCTAGTGCCATCGATGGTTGCAATAGGCCCCTTGTTATTTGTTTATATTCCAATAGGCTACATTTTGTAGGCTACCCGTTAGCCTATCCATTGTCACATAATGAAAGGTGTGAAAACCGATAATAGGCTACCGTTTGTTTCCCTGGCTAAGTTAATGAGCTGATTTGGGCCATCAGTTGATTGAGAGATGTAGACTACTGTAGACTACTGAACGATAAACGTTCCTACAGTGTGGATGCTCGCTCACGTTTTATATTTAGGCTATGTATAATTTCCAGAAGTGGGTAGAGTACTGTAAATCTGTACTTACGTAAAAATACTGTTTGTTAGATTGTAATTTACTCAAGTAAAAGCAAAAGTAGCCCTCTTAAGACGCTACTGAAGTAAGAGTAAAAAAGTATCCGGTCAGAAAACTACAGTACTAGTTACAAATTTAGTTTGGTAATGGTTTCACCTTATAGTAAACTGTGACAGCAAACAAAAAGGACAACAACTTAGTGCAATTGATATGACATTAATTTAAGCCTGCCAGCACCATCTTGCAGTTGTCCTCGAGCACAGGTAGTCTCCAATGAAGACTGACGTCAAACAAAGTCTGTAGGCTGTACAGTTCCAACTACAGTCTTATTCAAAGTTGTCTTCATATCTATCTTTGTGCTCAATGTCATAAAAGGATAAATGGTAACCGAGACATTGCAATAATTTTACAACTTCAATAGCACTAATCAAAATTAATTTCACATTATACGGTACCAGTCAAAACCTTGGACACACCTACTCATTAAAAATTTTTTCTTTATTTTTACTATTTTCTACATTGTAGAATAATAGTGAAGACATCAAAACTATGAAATAACTCATAACATGTAGTAACCAAAAAAGTGTTAAACAAATCAAAATATATTTTAGATTCTTCAAAGTAGCCACCCTTTACCTTGATGACAGCTTTGCACAAACTTGGCATTCTCTCAACCAGCTTCACCTGGAATGCTTTTCCAACAGTCTTGAAGGAGTTCCAACATATGCTGAGCACTTGTTGGCTGCTCTTCCTTAACTCTGCGGTCCAACTCATCCCGAACCATCTCAATTGGGTTGAGGTCAGTGGATTGTGGAGGCCAGGTCATCTGATGCAACACTCCATTACTCTCCTTCTTGGTCAAATAGCCCTTACAGAGCCTGGAGGTGTGTTGTGTCATTGTCCTGTTTAAAAACAAATGATGGTCCCACTAATCGCAAACCAGATGGGATGGCTAATCGCTGCAGAATGCTGTGGTAGCCACGCTGGTTAAGTGTGCCTTGATTTCTAAATAAATCACTGACAGTGTCACCAGCAAAGCACCATCACACCTCCTCCTCCATGCTTCACTGTGGGAACCACACATGCGGAGATCATCCGTTCACCTACTTTGCGTCTCACAAAGACACAGCAGTTGGAACCAAAAATCTAAAATCAGACCAAAGGACAAATGTCCATTGCTCGTGTTTCTTGGCCCAAGCACGTCTCTTCTCCTTTTTGGTGTCCTTTAGTAGTGGTTTCTTTGCAGCAATTCAACCATGAAGTCCTTATTCACACAGTCTCCTCTAAACAGTTGATGTTGAGATGTTACTTGTACTCTGTGAAGCATTTATTTGGGCTGCAATTTCTGAGGGTGGAAACTCTAATGAACTTATCCTCTGCAGCAGAGGTAACTCTGGGTCTTCCTTTCCTGTGACGGTCCTCATGAGAGCCAGATTCATCATAGTGCTTGATGGTTTTTGCGACTGCACTTGAAGAAACGTTCAAAGTTCTTGAAATTTTCCAGATTGACTGACCTTCATGTCTTAAAGTAATGATGGGCTGTCATTTCTCTTTGCTTATTTGAGCTGTTTGAGATGTTCTCCAATAGGTCTATCTTCTGTATACCACCCCTACCTTGTCACAACACAACTGATTGGCTCAAACGCATTAAGAAGGAACTTTTAACAAGGCACACCTGTTAATTGAAATGCATTCCAGGTGACTACCTCATGAAGCTGGTTGAGAGAATGCCAACAGTGTACAAAGCTGTCACCAAGGAAAAGGGTGGCTACTTTGAATAATCTCAAATGTAAATATATTTTGATTTGTTTAACACTTTTTTGGGTACTACATGATCCCATATGTGTTATTTCATAGTTGATGTTTTCACTGTTATTCTACAATGTAGGAAATAGTACAAAAAGTAAATTGTACAAAAAGAAAAACCCTTGAATGAGTAGGTGTGTCCAAACTTTTGACTGCTACATGTAATGGCGAATGCATACAAAAAAGATACACCAAATGAGATGTAGAATTTCACTCAGAATGAAATATCAAGAAAGATCAGGTAAGAATCATTTAATTAATAAATAATCAAACAGATATCAATTTCCAAAGCCAACTCAATCATTTTTTTTCTGCCAAGGTAGGATTTACCAGTCATGCCTAGATGGATACAGTTCTGACATTTTTTTTTTACATTTTAGCTAACCCTAACCCTTTTCCTAACCTTAACCTACTCCTCCTAACCCGCTACATTAATTATCCTAGCCTGCTGCATAAATTCTCCTAACCTGCTACGAAACATTTTTTTTTTAATCTAAAGCTGTATCCTTTAGACAAAACCAGATTTACCCTCCATCCTCCTTCTCTTCTGAACCTCTCCTTTCCACTTTGAAGGAGTATTTTCTTTTGTTGGGCTGGTCCATGAAATTATTTTGTCAAATGTAACATAGTAAAAAGTAAGTTACTTCCTTCAGAAATTACTTGAATAAGAGTACAAGTACAGCCCACTGAACGTTACTAGTTCCTCCAAAAATTCAAAGAGCAGCAGTGGGCAAGATTCAAACCCATGCCGACTCTGGCATAATGTGTGGTGGGGCCAGCACCTGTAACCACTGGACCACACAGGCACTGAAGCAACATTACATTTATTCTGTCTATTGGTTTCCTTGAACATGTAATACAACATTTAATCTAAAAAACGGATTTTCCCTAACAAAAAAGACATCTTCTATAAATATGTAAATGTATTATAATCCACACAAGACGCGCTGTAGCCTGCATGTAGCCTACAAGGTGAAAAATCGGTCGATGTGCCCTTGAGCAAGGCACTTAACCCTAATTAGCTCAAGGGACACCGTACTAATATGGCTGATCCTGTAAAACAAATCATGTCACTGCACATATCCGGTGTGTGACAATAAAAAAATTCAAATGTTAATGACGCTCAGTGGACTTGCATTCTAATATAGAATACAAACACTGCTTCCAGCTGTTGTTGTTGATTCTAAATATTCATTCAAATTCTCCAGCTGCAGGATTATTTTCCTCCTGCGACGAAAGGGGCCAAATTAAGATCCGACATCTGTAGTGTGAGTAAATGTTTGCTGCCGACACCAGGCTTATGTTAACAGACATATGCTCACAGAAATGAATAATGAGTGACCTGGAGGTAAAAATGCATCCATTTCTGAAGGTGTGTGGGAAGTAAAACCATTCCAGGAAGAGCAGATGATTCCACACATACTGGAATGGTTTGTTGGTTCTATGAAACTATAGATGTAGATAACAAATAAAATCAAGAATTGACATTCTCTTAATTAAAATGCTGTATAAAGTCTGAAAGTGAGTGATATGTAGATATGATAGGAAGGAATGTCCTACGCGAGCTAGAAACCTTAAGACAATCTCCCAGAGAAGAGCTGAGAGCCTCACAAGGTCACAGACATAGACTGTTAAGGCACAGCTGGAAATGGAGCGGAAACACTGCCCTAACTCATCATTATTATGGTAAAACATGTAAATAACCTCCGCTCTTTCTCCATTTGATATTGGCTCTTTAAGTAATCACTCCCCTTAGTGGAAAGTCAATACTGTTTCTCACCTGTTAAAGCCATAAGTGCCATAAACCCTTGTGCCATGCATCCATTTTTCATCATTTGAGACATTGATCCAAGTTGTGCTATCACCTCTCTCTCAGGGGGTGTCTTATTGCACAGGCAGACAGACTATTGGGGTTTTAAGTTACCTAGAATATCAGGTCGTCATTAGTGACCAGAAAGAATCCAGCCAAAGAACTGGATAGAGTGACGTCCTACTGAAGTTTTCAACTATGGTAATTTATCAAGGGCTTGTTGGAGACAGACAATATCCCACAGTACATGAACATGACAGCTGTTACAGGAAAACATACATTAATTTATTTAAAAAGGGGCACATCTTCCTTGTTACACACACATAGATGTTTCACTTTGCAAACAGCAGACAACCTTAATTGACAGTTGCAAACAGCAGCACTTCTCTCCCAAGTGGCGCAGCGGTCTAAGGCACTGCATCTCAGTGCTAGAGGCGTCACTACAGACCCTGGTTCGATTCCAGGCTGTATCACAACCGGCGTGATTGGGAGTTCCATAGGGCAACGCACAACTGGCCCAGTGATGTCCGTGTTTGGCCGGGGTAGGCCGTCATTGTAAATAAGAATTTGTTCTTAACTGACTTGCCTAGTTAAATAAAGGTTCAATAAAAAATAAATAAAAGGGATGATCAATAAAAAGGCCAATGTCAGGTCATTGGTGAGAATGAAGAGCTATGGGATGACCCTGAGATAAAGTATAGTGTCTCCAAGATGATAAAATAGCTAAAATGGCTGAGGGGAAACTTTCATCCATAAAACTATATACACTGCTCAAAAAAATAAAGGGAACACTTAAACAACACAATGTAACTCCAAGTCAATCACACTTCTGTGAAATCAAACTGTCCACTTAGGAAGCAACACTGATTGACAATAAATTTCACATGCTGTTGTGAAAATGGAATAGACAACAGGTGGAAATTATAGGCAATTAGCAAGACACCCCCAATAAAGGAGTGGTTCTGAAGGTGGTGACCACAGACCACTTCTCAGTTCCTATGCTTCCTGGCTGATGTTTTGGTCACTTTTGAATGCTGGCGGTGCTTTCACTCTAGTGGTAGCATGAGACGGAGTCTACAACCCACACAAGTGGCTCAGGTAGTGCAGCTCATCCAGGATGGCACATCAATGCGAGCTGTGGCAAGAAGGTTTGCTGTGTCTGTCAGCGTAGTGTCCAGAGCATGGAGGCGCTACCAGGAGACAGGCCAGTACATCAGGAGGCGTGGAGGAGGCCGTAGGAGGGCAACAACCCAGCAGCAGGACCACTACCTCCGCCTTTGTGCAAGGAGGAGCACTGCCAGAGCCCTGCAAAATGACCTCCAGCAGGCCACAAATGTGCATGTGTCTGCTCAAACGGTCAGAAACAGACTCCATGAGGGTGGTATGAGGGCCCAACGTCCACAGGTGGGGGTTGTGCTTACAGCCCAACACCGTGCAGGATGTTTGGCATTTGCCAGAGAACACCAAGATTGGCAAATTCGCCACTGGCGCCCTGTGCTCTTCACAGATGAAAGCAGGTTCACACTGAGCACGTGACAGGCGTGACAGAGTCTGGAGACGCCGTGGAGAACGTTCTGCTGCCTGCAACATCCTCCAGCATGACCGGTTTGGCGGTGGGTCAGTCATGGTGTGGGGTGGCATTTCTTTGGGGGGCCGCACAGCCCTCCATGTGCTCCCCAGGGGTAGCCTGACTGCCATTAGGTACCGAGATGAGATCCTCAGACCCCTTGTGAGACCATATGCTGGTGCGGTTGGCCCTGGGTTCCTCCTAATGCAAGACAATGCTAGACCTCATGTGGCTGGAGTGTGTCAGCAGTTCCTGCAAGAGGAAGGCATTGATGCTAAGGACTGGCCCGCCCGTTCCCCAGACCTGAATCCAATTGAGCACATCTGGGAAATCATGTCTCGCTCCATCCACCAACGCCACGTTGCACCAGACTGTCCAGGAGTTGGCGGATGCTTTAGTCCAGGTCTGGGAGGAGATCCCTCAGGAGACCATCCGCCACCTCATCAGGAGCATGCCCAGGCGTTGTAGGGAGGTCATTCAGGCACGTGGAGGCCACACACACTACTGAGCCTCATTTTGACTTGTTTTAAGGACATTACATCAAAGTTGGATCAGGCTGTAGTGTGGTTTTCCACTATAATTTTGGGTGTGACTCCAAATCCAGACCTCCATGGGTTGATAAATTTGATTTCCATTGATAATTTTTGTGTGATTTTGTTGTCAGCACATTCAACTATGTAAAGAAAAAAGTATTTAATAAGATTATTTAATTCATTCAGATCTATGATGTGTTATTTTAGTGTTCCCTTTATTTTTTTGAGCAGTGTAGTTTCACCCATGAAACGAGGTGTTATGAGTGTCTGACTGCATCGGATTCAGATGTAAATAGAAAAAATTCCATCAAACACATACAGTGCATTCGGAAAGTATTCAGACCCCTTGACTTTTCCACATTTTGCTACGTTACAGCCTTATCCTAAATTGTATTAAATAGTTTTTTCCCCTCATCAATCTACACACAATACCACATAATGACAAAGCAAAAAAATCTAAAATGAAACATAACATTTACATAAGTATTCAGACCCTTCACTCAGTACTTCGTTGGGTATGACGCTACAAGCTTTCAGGTCTCTCCAGAGATGTTCAATTGGGTTCAAGTCCAGGCTCTGGCTGGGCCACTCAAGGACATTCAGAGACGTGCCCCGAAGCCACTTCTGTGTTGTGTTGGCTGTGTGCTTAGGGTTGTTGTTCTGTTGGAAGGTGAACCTTCGCTCCAGTCTAAGGTCCTGAGCGCTCTCTGGAGCAGGTTTTCATCAAGGATCTCTCTGTACTTTGCTCCATTCATCTTTCCCTCGATATTGTCTAACCTCCCAGTCATTGCTTCTGAAAAACATCCCCACAGCATGATGCTGCCACCACCATGCTTCACCATACGGATGGTGCCAGGTTTCCTCCAGACTTGACGCTTGGCATTCAGGCCAAAGAGTTAAACCTTGGTTTTATCAGACCAGAGAATATTGGCTCATGCTCTGAGAGTCCTTTAGGTGTCTTTTGGCAAATTCCAAGGGCTGTCATGTGCATTTTACTGAAGAGTCGCTTCCGCCTGGCCACCCTACCATAAAGGCCTGATGTTCTTGGGGACCTTCTTTTTTAATTTTTTTATTAAACTTTTGTATAACTGTATCAATGGTGCAGACATTTTTTGGTACCTTTCCCCAGATCTGTGCCTCGACACAATCCTGTCTCGGAGCTCTACGAACAATTCCTTCTAACTCATGGCTTGGTTTTTGCTCTGACATGCACTGTCAACTGTGGGACCTCATATATACAGGTGTGTGCCTTTCCAAATCATGTCCAATCACTTGAAGTTACCACAGGTGGACTTTATTCAAGTTGTAGAAACATCTCAAGGATGATCAATGGAAACAGGATGCACCTGAGCTCAACTTCGAATCTCATAGTAAAGTGTCTGTTTTTTTATTTGTAATACATTTTAAAAAATGTCTAAAAACCTGTTTTCGCTTTGCCATTTATTTAATCAATTTTAGAATAAGGCTGTAACGTAACAAAATGTGGAAAAAGTGAAGGGGTCTGAATACTTTCCGAATGCGCTGTACCTGACATTCAACAAGGGACGATATTTATTTTATAGTCAAAACTAATTCCATTCATGTAATGGTTCATATGGTGTGGACCACAGAGACTATATGACCCTGGACCCTCACTTAGCTCTCAGTCGTACATTTTAATGATCTGCTAGTTCCATGGTGGTGGAACCATGGTGGTACTCTACTACTTATAGACCAGAAGGTTTTGAAAAATAAAAATATCACTACAACTCTGCCATCAGAGTTTAGGCCCCTACAAAATGGTAACCATCTTGTCAAGAGCGACTGCCACTAAAAAAACAACTACTCCCTTTGAAAACGACCTGTGGCATTGATATGAGTCAGAAACAATTATTCTAGTGTTGAAATTGACTACAAAGTGTAAAAATAATAATTTTGGTAATAAAACGGAGTTTGGAAACTTAGTGCGTCACAATGAGTAAATGAAGGTTGGATTTGGAGTACAATTATGTCAACAAATCATGTCCCTTTTGCCAAGCCCCATGTGCATATCACCCATCCGCTTCCCTTCATTGAATGGGGCTCCATTGTTTCATCAGCCCCACTGAAAAGCCTCCACAGCCAAAGTGCTATGGTTTGCATGCCGTGCCAAAGGACCCTAGTATGCTGAATAGCTAGGTGATTGGAGTTTGTCGGTCCCCAAGTCTGCATTGGTAACGCTAGCTTGGTATGCAACAACCGGTGTTGGTGAGTATAACCAGAGATACTGGAATATAATTATGTATATAAAGAAAATTGCTAAAAACATAGGCCTACCCCTTGTTAGCTTAACAATTTTAATGTAATTGACGTGACTACACTGAGTGTACAAAACTTTAAAAGCACAAATTAACTTTTAAGAAGGCACACCTGTTAATTGAAATGCATTCCAGGTGACTACCTCATGAAGCTGGTTGAGAGAATGCCAAGAGTGTGCAAAGCTGTCATCAAGGCAAAGGGTGGCTATTTGAAGAATCTCAAATATAAAATAGATTTTTGTTTAACACTTTCTTGGTTACTACATGATTCCATATGTGTGTTGATGTCTTCGCTATTATTCTACAATGTAGAAAATAGTACAAATAAAGACAAACCCTTCTAAAAATGTTGGGTCCTTATTACCTCATTACACATGTAATTACACTGTAACAAATATTGTACTTAATTTAATAACTGTAGTTACATTGTAATAACAACATAACTGGTGGTAATTGCAGTCTGTAATTACAGAGGTGTAAGAACATGCTTGTTACCATGCTTGTTACAAATTCACCAATTTAGTGTTTAGTTTCTTCTCAGTTGTATCTGATTCAGTAATAACTGTCACAAGGTCGTAATCTGATGGACAGATGCGCTATGTGTCCGAGAAGGTTATAATAAAAAATAACTTATAAGTAATGTGTACATTACCCATTATGACAACCTGAACCTCCTTGCCATCCAAGTGAGGATAAACCCATTAGTACAACGCAGAGTACATGTAATATCTGCATAAGTACAATACAATTATTAGGTGTTACACAGTATTTAGCTACTTAAAATGAAGTGTATGTTGAGGGCTACTTACTTGTAATTAATGTGTATTTATATAGTACATTACCCATCCTGACAACCTGGCCCTCATGTTAAGGCTTCTGGAAGCACCATCTAAGTGGGAGGATAATCACACTAGTTCACCACAGATTAAATGTAATATCTGCATAAACACAATGTAATTACTAGGTGTTACACAGGATTTAGCTACTTAAAATGAAGTGTATCTTGAAGGCTACTTACTTGTAATTAATGTGTGCTTATATAGTACATTACTCATCTTGACAACCTGGCCCTTATTTTACAGCTTCTGGAAGCACCACTGAAGTGAGAAAATAAACACACAAGTACACATACATAATATGTTGGAACATTTCTGCGGGGACTTGATTCCATTCAGCCACAAGAGCATTAGTGGGGTCGGGCACTGATGTTGGGCGATTAGGCCTGGCTTGCAGTTGGCGTTCCAATTCAAGGTGTTCAATGGAGTTGAGGTCAGGGCTCTGTACAGGCCAGTCAAGTTCTTCCACACCGATCTCCACAAACCATTTCTGTAGGGACCTCGCTTTGTGTACGGGGGCATTGTCATGCTGAAACAGGAAAGGGCCTTCTCCAAACTGTTGCCAGAAAGTTGGAAGCACTAGAATGTCATTGTATGCTGTAGCGTTGAGATTTCCAGTCACTGGAACTAAGGGACCTAGCCCACACCATGAAAAACAGCCCCAGACCATTATTCCTCCTCCACCAAACTTTACAGTTGGCACTATGCATTTGGGCAGGTAACGTTCTCCTTGCTTCCGTCAAACCAAGATTCGTCCTTTGGACTGCCATATGGTGAAGCGTGATTCATCCCTCCATGAGTGATCACTCCTGTTTCCACTGCTCCAGAGTCCAATGGCGGCAAGCTTTACACCACTCCAGCCGACGCTTGGCATTGCGCATGGTGATCTTTGGCTTGTGTGTGGCTGCTCGGCCATGGAAACCCACAAACAGTTCTTGTGCTGAAGTTGCAGTTTAAAACTCGGTAGTAAGTGTTGCAATCGATGACAGATGCTTTTCAGTTGACAGGGACAATTGTAGCAGGGCAGAAATTAGACAAACTGACTTGTTGGAAAGGTGGCATCCTATGAAGGTGCCACGTTGAAAGTCACTGAGCTCTTCAGTAAGGTAATTCTACTGCCAATGTTTTGACTATGGAGATTGCATGGCTGTGTGCTCGATTTTATATACTTGTCAGCAACGGGTGTGACTGATAGCCGAATCCACTAATTTGAAGAGACATGCATATAATTTTGTATATACAGTATAAGGTATTTATTATGGCAATACTCTCTCCAGACAATTTGACGTTTGCGCTGCACCCGATCCTATAGCTGTACAGCAAATTATCAATCTGCTCGCAAACTCACCTGACCTGTGTTGATTGACAGTTTGCTGGTCCAATTAGAGTGCCAAGTGTGCGTTACACTAGCCAATCTGTTGTAGTTTTTTAGCAAGGGCGATGTTGCGGCTACTGTCTTTGTCTGCGTATAGATTAATCCACGTAGACTCTGTGCCACAAGATTTGTGACAAAATATTACAAAACCTGGCCAGATAATTTCAAGTCATCAGTCTCAAATCAAAGTCGAGTCTCAAATGATCATGTCTCGAGTCCACAGCTCTGTAGTTAGGCACCTTGGTTGGCTAGTTAGCTACATTAGCTAAATTCGTCTAGCTCGCTCACAAAGGACTTGTGGGCTTAATGTTTTCCCCATACAAAACTTAGAAACGGGTTTTGTTCCACGAGTGCATCTGTTGTGACCGTTTTATTGACAAGTCTTTATGGAGCTAGCCAGCTAGTTAACGTTAGCTCACGATTTGTGTAGTCATACTTTTTCACATGGTGACATGCTACCTAGCATTTGCCCACCAGGGAAGGGATATTTAGCGAGTGCATCTGTTGTACATAACTAATCAAATGTAATGAGTCCATTCATTTTCAGAATGGGCTAGTAGACAATGTGCCAAACTAGCCTGCGATAGCAGTGAAATGGCTAGTGGTGTCACGTGTGTTCCATCTCCGGCCTCTAGGTCACCAGGCTGCTCGTTATGGCGTAAACCTGTCACCATCGTGACGCGAACCTGCGTGTCATCAGACTCACCTGAACTGCATCACCTCCCGGATTACCTTCCCTATATATGTCACTCCCTTTAGTTCCTTTCACATGCATTACTGTGTCTATTCATGTGTCATGTCTGTGCGTTGTTTGTGTTTCTTATTTTGTATTTTGTTGTGTTTATTTATTAAAATACTCACTCCCTGAACTTGCTTCCCGACACTCAGCGCACATCGTTACAGTAGAAAATGTGCCAAACTAGCCTGATACAACAGTGAAATTTTGCCTTTACAAACATAGCATGCCACAGATTTAGGACCTGATAAAAGAAATGGTGGTCTGCTGGCCAGTTCCCAAATCCTTATGTTACATCGCTGCTCGCTGCATGTCAGTCCCTTTCAGACAATCACCCTATCACTGTTGGTCCTCCTCTGTGACCTCATGGCTGAGGGTTTTAACTTTCCTCTTGAGAATTAGAATCAGAAGTACAGTCATATAGCTCATCGCAATACTTCACCTCTTCGGGCAAATAGTACCCTAGACTGTCCTGATCATCTGGTTGAGCATTCCAGATAACTTCTCCATCCCAGCAGAAATGTCCCATCCAAATAGTAGGAATTTAGATTTAGATGTGCAGGTAGACCAAAGCCCAGTCTATTTTACTGTTACTATAGTCAAGTCTGTGGGTTATGGGATTTAAATATAGATGTTATCATTTTAGTAATCAACCTAGCTAGCTAGTAAAAGTTTTTTTTTTTATTATTATTTTAAAACGGGCGGACCAGAAACCCAATGACAACACTCAGGTACGCAGTTGCCATTTTCCATTGGGAAAGAGAAATTGCTCTGTATTTACCAGAAAAGGTAGCTCATCCACCATGATAGAAGAGGAAGATCCAAACCCTACCACCATGCCAGACGATGAAGTTCCAGGCCCCTCGGCCGCTGAAGAATGTAGGAGGCTGCTGTCTGCACAGTTGCAGAATGTTCTCACTGAGGTGCATCTTAAGAAAACATTAGCGCAGTTGAAGGTTTACAGGAGAATCAGCTGTATACCTGCAACAGGTGTTCAGCATCACAGCTGTCTGATAAAGTACTTAGAATGGAAACAGGACTTTCAGACAAAGACATGTTCAACATCGTTGAATACTTGGAACGTTACAAGGACTGCGTTGTCTACTTTGCCAAGTGGAGGGTTGAGATGCTGTCATATGAGGTGTTTATGGTGCTTATGAAGTTGCGTCACAGCTACACCAACTTGCACCTGGCTCAACTATTCCATTGTAGTACAATCACTTACAATCACTTTCATTCTCGTGATCCACAAGCTTTTTTCATTAGCATCATGAAGACTGTTCCAAGTCAGGAGAAGAACCAAACGTGCTTTCCTGCATCTTTTCAGGGTTCCAGAAGAAACTGCAGGATAGTCACTGACTGTACTGATATAGAAGTTGCTATTCAAAGTACGATGGATTACTTCAAGCTACTCTAGGGTGTTGCACCTAATGCGGTGATAACATTCTGCAGTGATCTGTATCCAGGATCTGTGTCCTGGATCTGTGTCCTGGATCTGTGTCCTTGTCCCGAAGTCAGGGTTTCAGAAGATCTTCACGTCTGGAGGCATGATTTTAACAGACAAAGGCTTCTTGATCCAGAGCTTAATGCCTGCAGGAGTCACTCTGAACATTCCTCCATTCCTGAACCACGGAAGATTCACAGAGAGTGAAATACATCTCACAAAAGACATAGTGAGAAACAGGATTCATGTTGAAAGGGCAAATGCTTGACTAAAAGATTTCAAAATCCTGAGATTCATCCCAACTTATCTGTGTGGTTATAGTAATGTGCTGGTGTAGACTTGCTGTGCACTTGTAAACCTCCAAGGCCCACTCATCAGAGAAGTAGCTGTTGTTTGGGAAACAAGAACAAACAATGTGGCACGAGGATTGGGTGTTGAGGAACCACTTGTCACATTGGCCAAGGTGGGTTTGTGTTATGATAAACAATGCATTTTCTGTCCAGATAAAGTGATGTCTCTCCCATCCTGCATTTACCAGAAAAGGAAGCTCCACACAGCAAAGGGGATAAGAAATAATTTAAACATCTCAGATATAAATTCCTTAAGTTAACTACATTACTTAGTTGGCTGCTTTGAGAAAAACCTGTATGTAATATAACCTATTCTGGGAGCCTAGTGTGTGTGTGTATGAACTACAGTATGTGTAATATTTTTGGACCAATGGCTTCCCTGAAAACAGGTACTGATAGGAGGCGTGACGAGGACACTGATCCAGTGCCCCAGCCTCCAAAAAACAGATTAAAATTAAACTTCAAGAACAAAAACTGATTTGTGCAAAAACTATTTACAAGATATTTACATATGTTCACTGTTGTAGTGCACATTTTGGGAGCATGTGGTCCTCTAGTCCAGCAATATGAGTCTGCCAGAGGTCATCATGCTGGATGGGGATGGTGCTGGAGGCTTTGGTGGTCCACATGCTCTCAAGAAGCAAGTGTCCCTTCCAGTGATGTGGAGCTGCCCTTGGACCTGGTGCCAGTAAGGATGGTCTTCACAGAGGCTGTAAGACCCTCCCTCCTCCTGGATGTAAAAATCCTTTGACTTCAATAGTAAGGTCCCTTGCACCATAGGGACACTTGACCTCCACCACTGCTGTGGTGCCCTCCAAACCATCCGGTGAGGCACCCAGGATCCCAGACCCTGTGACTCAAAGCCTTGACTCCTGCACATCCTGAGATCCTCAAAAGGTTCTACAGCTGCAACATCGAGAGCATCATGACTGGTTGCATCACTGCCTGGTACGGCAATTGCTCCGCCTCTGACCGCAAGGCACTACAGAGGGTAGTGCGTATGGCCCAGTACATCACTGGGGCTAAGCTGCCTGCCATCCAGGACCTCTACACCAGGCGTGTCAGAGGAAGGCCCTAAAAATTGTCAAAGACCACAGCCACCCCAGTCATAGACTGTTCTCTCTACTACCGCATGGCAAGCAGTACCGGAGTGCCAAGTCTAGGACAAAAAGGCTTCTCAACAGTTTTTACCCCCAAGCCATAAGACTCCTTTTTGCATTGTGCCCCCCTGCTACTTTATGTTTATCATATATGCATAGTCACTTTAACTATACTTTCATGTACATACTACCTCAATTGGACCGACCAACCAGTGCTCCCGCACATTGCCTAACTGGGCTATCTATCTGCATTGTGTCCCACCACCCGCCAACGCCTTTTTTACGCTACTGCTACTCTCTGTTCATCATATATGCATAGTCACTTTAACCATAACTACATGTACATACTACCTCAATCAGCCTGACTAACCGGTGTCTGTATGTAGCCTCGCTACTTTTATAGCCTCGCTACTTTTACAGCCTCGCTACTGTATATAGCCTCGCTACTGTATATACTGTTGTTTTTATTTCTTTACTTACCTATTGTTCACCTAATACCTTTTTAATTTTTTGCACTGTTGGTTAGAGCCTGTAAGTAAGCATTTCACTGTAAGGTCTACACCTGTTGTATTCGGCGCACGTGACAAATAAACTTTGATTTGATCCATCTCTGTAGCCATTTTGAATGCCTTGATGCCCTCCTCTTCGTTATCTGTGCCCCACTTTACAGACAACACCCCATACAATGACTGTCAACACTTTGAAATGCATTTGTTGAAATGTGCTATATAAATAAAGTTTAATTCGATTGATGACATTATAGCTTTTAGAGATATTTAATAAACTGCAGTTTTTCCATTAACTTTTGATTGCTAACTTGATTAATCTGATTAATGATTATTTAATTGATTAAGTGGCTCTTTCCTTGTAGAATGTTGACAGCTGTATAGAAAACATTGTTTTGCTAAGATGCTCAAACTTAACTTAATAGCTACACTCACCCACATAGGATAAACTCTATCCCTCATGCTGGCCCTGACCAAACCAGTAAGTTTCCCCTCACTATAGCTGCACTTCTCCACGTGGCCAGATTTATTGTGGTCTCTTCCCCTTTTAATGCTCGTATGCTCATCCTTGAAAAATAGACACCAAAGTCGACATACTGTACAAACAATTATCTAGGTTAAGTAAAACAAAATATTTTTTTATTCTACTGCTCTTCTATCTAGCTAGCTAAAGTTTAGTCAGTGGCTAGCTAAGCAAGAGAAAAGGGACAGAAATGCACAGTTTGGGCAGTGGGCACACAAGGTCTCTGGGCACAAAGGTCTCTGATCGCGCTGGTGAACGGTAGCTGCAGTCACAGCCAGAGATAACTTGCAGGAGCTTCCTGCAGGAATTTGTAGTCTTGCTGAGGTCTTCTCTTGCTAATTAGCATTTCAAATTTTTCAGAGTAAATTGAGGCGAATACATTTAGAAAACTCACATTGTCCGAGAGAGAATTACATGGCTATCAAAACGGGGTAAGCCTACACGAAACACAGACCTTATATGAAGTAGTTCTAAAATTCTAGACCCAAAAATGTATGGCGAAAAAAGGATTGGTGCCATTACACGTTTCGACTACTAAAGACTGCACACTAGCTAGGTAGGTTTCCATCCAATAGGTGACTGATTTTCATGCGAATATTCTCAAATCTGCATAAAGAAAATGTGTGCATTTTCCCCACCAGTGGTGTTTCCAGCAAACGGACTTGTTGCCAATGAAAATCAGTGCGTGCTGATGTAGTGTGCACATAATGTACTTTTTTGCTTAAGTTTTCACGTACCGAATAAAAATCGAATGTTCAATGTTTTTCCATCACATTCTCAACTCTACCGATAGTTTTGTCACAAAAAATGTTGCATTAAATAGCAAATATGCTTACTCTGGTCTTGGCACATGCGCTCTAGGCAACAGCTCACATATACAGTGCAGGTAGGCTCTGCGGGTAAACTAGTCAACATGCAGATTATGGATAAGAGTGAGAATGCTTTTATTTGTCAAAATGGCAGTCAAGCATCAATCATCATGTCACCAGAATAAGGTCGTGTCTACACTTGACACTTACATGCGACTTCTGCTTTTGGAATACAAAGCTAGTATTGAAAAGACGGGTATCTTTTAAGTCTGAATGTGTTCAGATCTGGCTGACCACTTCAGGAGGTGGTCAGGGTAGCAGTGTGTGCAGATTTCTCCTCAGCCTGGACGCAATCAGGCTACCGAAAGCACATACAGTGGGCGACATCATGAGCACTCCCACAAGGTGCCTCTCAATTGTGTTTCGAGAATGAGACCGAGACCGAGGTAGCTTTTCATTAAAAAGTTGGAGGAAATATATTCTTAGCTGTGAGGAACCTGTTTGCTGGCCTCATAAATGCTAGCTAGCAAATATTTAGAAACACTTATTTTTTGTTTGGCTAGAGTTATGCTTGCTTGCTAGCTAGCTGTAGGTATTTATACAAATGAACCGAAATGTCCTGTTTCCATCAAAGCTGTCGTGATTTTTTTTATATGGTACGACTTAACTGGCATATAAACTGTGGATGGAAACTTAGTTACTTACCTTTTCCAACATTTTATTTGCGCATTGTTACATGACGTCAGTGTCAGTACCTGTGAGCACGTTCGAGGTTGTCATTATTTCGAGCGTGTTTTGCAGATGGGCAGATCTTGACGTGATAACTTAATTCCTGGGATAAATAATTGCACCAATGCATCCCATCCAAAAGTGAAAATGTTCCTCAACAGCGAAACCCTTGCAAGGTTACATGATGGAATAAGTGTTTGTCTTATGACCTGTCACGTCCAGGCCTGAGTCTACAGGCTGGCGTGTTTAGTTTCGTTTTGGTGTAGGGTTTTCTGTTCTAGGTGTTGTATTTCTATGTTGGGTAAATGGTTCCCAATTAGAGGCAGCTGGGTGTCGTTACCTCTAATTGGGAACCATATATATATTTGTAGTTTTCACTAGGGTTTTGTGGGTTATTGTTTGATCATAGCGTAAGTGTTTAGTTCATTGTTACGATCGTCGTCCGTTTGTTTATTGTTTTCCCAGTTTGCGTCATTTAATAAATATGTATACTGGAAGCATCGCTGCGTCTTGGTCCGCTAATAAAGAAGATCGTGACATGACCATTAAGTGATTTTATAAAACATTATTCAACCAAGCTTAATAGGCATATAATTCGACAAGTGTTAGAGTTGCGAAAATCAAATCTGGTATCAGGACAAAAGGTGACAGAGTCACCAAGAAAGTTCTAAGTCTTTTTATTCACTCAAGCAATAAATGGTAAATGCAATCTTCGTATATACGGGTTCAATGTATTACCACGCAGGGTTAACAGAGAACTGGCCAACACCTTACAACTTCTTCTTTTAATACTCTGACAGAAGTAGTTCCCGCTTCTGAGCTGGCCTGTCAGAGTAGAGACTGGGCGTGGTTTAGACTTGCCCAGTCTATCGAAGGCGCACAGGCTGGTCCCAGCCCCCAGGCGTTTCAGCTTTCAGGCGTTGTTGCCGTGCAGATTATCTATGCGCTCACCCCCTAGATACTGAGGCCAAAAGTTCAGCTCCTTTTTTTGTGTCTCAACCTAGAAACTGCTTGTTTGCAAAAATGTTCTATTCATGTGTTCCTAACTCAACATACTGTTATCTCCCAAGGTTAACCATAGCCCCTTAGCCAGACACCAGGTGTTTGCACAATCCACTGTATTGTTCCACAATTTATCAGCCTTAGCTCAAACACATTCCTGTGTAGCAAAGAAACATATTCTCAAACCTAACACAAGCACGGATAGATATCTCACAATTTTAACCTTTTAATTGAACTATTGTCAAATGCACCGTTAAATGATTTAATAATTGAAAGTATTTTTTATGTGATCCGTTTGTGAACCTGTTTTTGACATTGGGCCTGGGCATCAGACTTCAGATCTTTATGGCAGAGTTGTATCAATGAGGTGGTCGGTTTCCATTTTAAATTGGCTAACACATATCACGTAGTTTGTGCAGGCTCAAATATGGTGCGTTGAGATGCTATCGGAAACTTTAACATTTGTAACAAGCATGGCATTCGTTGTTGCACCCTTGTAATTACAGACTTCAATTACCGTCAGTTACATGTTGTTGTTACAGTGTAACTATGAATTATTACAATTAATTACATTACTTGTTACAGTGCAATTATATATGCAATCACACTGTAATAAGGACCCCTTAAAATGAAGCGTTACCTAAATATATTTTATTGAAGGGAGGTTCATCCATTTTCATTCAGAGAGGTCTGATTTTCTCCAGGTATTCCTCATTATAAATAACATACAATCCCTAACTTAGCTAACAACGTTAGATAACGCTATTGCTGGTTATGTAGGTAGCTAGTTATCTTTTTATAAAGCAGGCAGATTGGCTAACGTAAGAGTAGTTAGCTAGCTAGATAACCGCTACCCGATTACAACTTAGTTAGGTTGTAGCTCATACAAGTTTATCTAGATACTGCCATTTATGTAAGCTAGCTACAGGCTAGCTAACGTTAGCTTGCAAGTCAGATATGCAAGTTAGTTGATCATGTATTGTCTGTATTTACACAGATATAACAATGAGCCAGATATTTCACTGGATGTATAAATGTGAAGCATCTGGTTGGAATTTCCACCTCTGCCAAATATGGTGATGAGAGGAAGCCCAGTGACCAGCAATGGGAGGAGATGGAGCAAGATGGACATTCTGAACATTTTTCATCAATTAAACATTTGGTCTCCATACAGTTTTCTGTTTCCAAAACTAGAATCTGAAACAGAGTGGACTGCGTTTTGTAGACTTTACCTTTTGCCAAAGTTTCCTAAAATTGCGTTGTTTAGAAGGAGTGCAAGGGCGAATTTAGTTATTGCATACGTGCACTTCAGAGTAGGCGTTCCCTAGACGGAAATATGCAAATAAATGCTAGAATGCTCCAATAGGATTGTTACATCTGCTCCTGCCACGCCCTCTGCTTCTCATCCTGTGTCTCCCTAACCTGCCCACTCCCCCCAGTGTTCTCTCCCTCTTCCTCTGTGTGTGTGTGTGTGATTGTGTGGGCGGAGACAGGTGTGCTGGAGGCAGAGCTGATCCCCACCAGCTGCAACCTGTTCCATAATCAAGATCTCTACAAATACTCAGCCCTGCCAGTTCATAACCTCTGCTCAGTCAGTCTGCGGCTTTTAGATGTTATGCCTGTTTTCCTCTCCGCTACAGTTCTTCCTGCTCTGACTTTGGCCCCTGTCTCCAGTCCCACGTCTCGTCAGTCCTGCTACTCTGTCCTGGACCCCCCACTCCACTGCATCCTTGGATTCCTCTCTGGACCTGCTTGCCCAGTCCCAACTCCCCTCGCTCCAGCCTCAGCCTCCGTACCTGGCTTCCTGCAACCGCCCAAGCTTCCCCTGGCCTTCACCCCATCTTCCCCCTGAGTAGTAGTTGCTTAGTATCTAAAAAGTAGTATGTTGTTTGAAAAGTTGCTAAAATGCTAAAGTTGTCCATAATGAGATTCAAACACTAAACCTTCGGGCTGCTAGACATTAGTTTTTGCCTTGAGTAACCTTCTGTTTTACCTTAAGTAGCCTTTTGTAACATCCATGCTAATTTCAGTGTCCGTATTTCCATTTACTACGTCTAGTCTATGAGACTAGGCTGTCCTGTAGGTTTTCACTCCAACCCTAATCTAGCGCACCGGATTCTAATAATTAGCTTTTTGATAAACTGAATCAGCTAGTTACAACTGGGGTTGGATTGAAAACCTACAGGAGGTTGGCACTCCAGGAACTGGGTTGGAGCCCTGGTCTAGGGCAAAACTAAATAGTGGATGCAGCTATGGTGGTAGCTAACTCGTGTCTGATTCCTCAATAGCGTCACCGGCCTGAATATAATCCAATCTGGAGCTACAGTCAAAGCATATAATTATGGTTTCAACTAGTTACCACAGCCAGAAGTCAAACTTGTCTATTGTAAAAATTCATGAAAACAAACATTTGTTTTTTGGTCTTAATTTAAGGTTGGGGTTAGGCATAAATCAATCACATTTATTTATAAAGCCCTTCTTACATCAGCTGATGTCACAAAGTGCTGTACAGAAACCCAGCCTAAAACCCCAAACAGCAAGCAATGCAGATGTAGAAGCAAGGCATAAATGTGGTTAAGGTTAGGTTTAAGATCACATATTAAGAAGAGAAATTGTAGAAATGGGCAACCTATGACTTTATGGCTGTGGTAACTAGCTTGACCAAATGACTGCCCTGATGACACAGACGGCTTCATCAACCTGTCACAGGCCCTCCCAGTCAATGCCACCTCATAAGATGAAGTATATAGTTTATGAGGATTGCCTGTTGCAGATGTTCGAGAGACTGTATGTGTTCACAGATGAATCTATGGAGCCAGCACTTGGAGACTTGCAAGATGATGTGAAGGAGTCATGACCGACAGACAGACTTGATACTGACGTCTCTGAATGGAGAGAGACCTGGCAGTCAACACATCCACAATGTGGGACTGAAAATGATTACTAATAATATAGTACAGCAGAAATGTCCAGTATTTGTGTCACTGATGAACTCTGCCTCAACTCTGCCTGTGTCTACAGATGAAGAGGACTGTAGATGCTTTTGCCAGACGCCAGCCTCGGTCATTTGATGGGGAGACCATAATTGGGTAGGTATTATCTGACTTTAGATATTACCTAGCCTAACTGCCATTGGTAATCTAATCTGGAACAAGTTTGGGAAACCCCGGTATCACTGACATGTTTGCCAAGGTAGCCCCATTACCAAAAGACAAAATGCCGATGCAAAGTATCTGTTTCAGCTGGGAATGACAATGAAAGGTACACATTTTTATATTAGCAGAACACTGCTTCTATGGTATTATGTAAAGGTTTGTTTATTATACATGTACCTGTTACTACATTTGAAAGTTATCAAAACACTTAGTTTAGAATATCTACATAAATTCAGCAATTGCATTCTTCCATATTACTCTGTAGGCTACTGACCTATTCAAAGCTTCCTCCGGCATTTCACCATTCATCTGCCTGTAGTTATTTAACTCAACCTGCAGGTTTGTTGTGATTGAGTGGGAGGAAACTGCTGCAGGCAAGGTTCTGACAGATGGGTGTGTACTTGCCACCAAGACACACCCACATCAAACCACACCCCCAAGCCAACTCGAGTTTGGCTTCTGTCACAGCTGCCAGCTTTTCTTGAAGAGCAAGCCAAAAAAAAAAAAAAAAGAGGCCAAATCAGCAGGCGCAGTTCCCCTTTAACTGGCCTGACAGATCTGCTTTGAAGTGGAGGAAAGGCAAATATGAAAAGAGTGTGTCCTCTAATGGGTGCCTTTTCACTGTGGCATTCCCTGGTCTCCCTTTGCCTCTGGGCTCTAGCTTTGGCTCACTATCCAGGAGGCTGCTTATCGACTGGCCCTTTGAACAGACTGGATGGGGAGAATGTGAGTGCTATACTGAGCTTTAGTGCCATGAATACAAATGTAGAAATGGCAAAAATAAGGGGATAATATTAAAGACACCTTTCAAGTGAGTTACCTGAACCTTAATAGGCCAGTAGCTGTAGCAAAAAGTGCCAAATAAGGACGTTATCACATATATTGCTTTACACGATAGCTCAGACTGCTTGCTTTGTCCAGTAATGTACATTTCTTGCTCAAATTGAGACAATGAACATTGCTGCCTTGTCTCACTTTAGAGTGGGCTATTCTGAACAATACGTCAAGTGGTCAAAGGATGCTTAAGGCAAGCAAATGGCATCCAGTTAACAGTTTCCAAATCAATACTTCATTTCAGGCAGCCATTTATTGCTGCCTGGTAATTTCCAAAGCCTACATGGTTCAGATTTTCACTTTCCCCCCCAAGTATTAAAGGAGGAGAATACACCAAGGACAAAATGAATGAGAAAGCAACTGAATAGGTAGATGGGTGAAGTCCAGATGCATGTTTTTGTTTAAAAATGTAAACCTCCCCAAAAAACCTCCCAAACACATAATTCAATGCAAGGGATTTTATTAAAATAATTCCAAAACATAAGTGACTGTATAATAATAGCCACTATTCAACATAGATGAATGGGGGTGAGGGTGCTTATTTATTTTTTAATTTATCTGTTGACAAGTAGTGAACAGCACCCTATATCTGAATAAACCACCAGAAATAAGCTTCAAGTTGGATCATGTACATGTGTAAGTGCGTTGGATACAGATACATTGGAAGATGATACTGTACCGATAATGACAGACAACAGGATAGAGGCACATTAATAGGAAGAGAGAAAGATACTTTTTATAGACAATTTATAAAATGATTATGGAGAATAAATATGTACTGCAGCATCATTCCTAGTCCTTCTGAACAAAAACAACCACCTGACAACATAAAACAATCCCCTAAACTACAGCAAACAAACAGCTTATGTTCCACTAATCCTGATCATTTATATAAAAAGTAAAAACATTTCAAGAGCTTTATAAAAGCTGGAAACTATAGTAAGTGAAACCAACAGGCTTGTTCCCATAAAACAAAGAGATAGTTTCATTGGTTAATCATTCAGTGAATTATATCCCTCTACGACAAAACTACATAAAATGTCAGTGAATATCTTCTCTATATATGTGGCTGTTTATTACATATGTCAAAATGTCTAACACACGAAGCCAACTTGTAACATTACAAGTAAACACTAAATACATGGGTATACATCCTTCATTTTTCAAGTCGGACAATATCTGCCTGAACTTGTGTTATTTAAAACACTTAGAACGTGCCAATCAGCAGTACCATTGCAGAAAGGTGAGCGAATTGAATTTCAGTGAGGGGTGCACGGTGCAGAACAGCGTGCTGTGTTCATCCCCTCTGAATCAATCAGAACAGGTGGGTTGTGGAGCGACTGAACGTGTGGTACTTCCTCTCAAACATGGATGGCAGGTTGACCATGGAGGGAGAGTGCATCGCCTGGAGGGAACAGAACAGGGACATCGATTAAATTGGGAAATTGATTGTGTTCCAAAACAGAAATGACCCCTCGAGTGTTAGTTTAAGGACAATGAGTTACTTGAGTGTTTACTTAAGTTCTTCAACACGAGGGCTTCCTGATCACAAGTATACGCTGGGACTTCTGGAGGACAGTTTAAAAGCCTCGACACGAAGATGGATTGTCATGTGGGCCGCAGAAGCAATCTTGTGGGAAGTGCTTAGTGAAGGATACAAGGTTGTTTTATATGCACCAGTCTCATTTAATTACTTTTACATTCAGCCTTCCCAGCCAAATGTTGGCATTGAACTAATCGAGCGACGCCAATAGAATATTACTGTTCTCTGCCCAACTTGCAAAACAAGCGTTTAAACCATTCACAACATTGTCATGTTGTAAAGACGCGATTCTCTCGGTCACTGTGCTGCTTATTACTGTGGATGAATCAGATATATTGAAAAGGAACCTTGAGTACCTATATGTTACCGCAGCAACTTGAACGTGAAAGGTGCTGAATAATGCAGGGTGTTTTCTGGGGAAGCAGAGTCTGGCTGGTTAAAATGCATACATATTTGACTCTTAAGAGTCTGCCCTATGGAGACACAAGTGTTAAAAGGTAAGAGCGTAAACAGGTACGTGTCCTGTATACTCCTTCAGTAAGGCTGCTGCTGGCTAATGCCAGGGTGAAAGGAAAGGCCAGCCTGAATAGCAACCCAATTTATGCACCAGCACCTCATTGCGTGCTTGTTGCTATAAACACCACCACACAATTTCACTTCAACAGGGCCTAGTCATGTTAATGAGATTTGAGGTGACATTATGGTTTAATTTGAGGACCTGGGATCAATAGCAGTGGAAAAGCGATGGCCAGACCGTACAGGACAGACACGAAGCCAGTGCCAGGGTTTCACAAATGCCCAGTGATGGATTGCCAAAAGGTCTGGAGCCTCCATCCAAACACTCAAGCATCATGCTGCACAGATGTTGGCTTTTTGAATTAAATTAGTGGGAGAATGATTAAATAACTGTCACCACAACATTTACTGCTTTGGAGGACATATATCATAACCAAATCATCCGCTGCCATCACTGCTGTAAAAACACATCCCTCCTTATTCCAAAACGGATTGAGGGAGTTTATGTAAAAGCTGTGAGCGTCTGCCCGGTGCTTCAGGCGAATGTTAGTGGAACTGAGTGAGTGAGGTGTGCAGCAGATAAGTAACAGCCCACAGAGAGCAGGAGAGTGAGTGCCACCCAGGGCTCTAAAGGCTGCATGTGCAACCTGGAGTGAACCATTGCGGCTAAAAACATCCAATGCCAAACAATATTTTGTCGCAATACTTCGCTGTACTGCTCAAACAAGACCAGCTGAACAAAAAAAAAAAATTCACCTAGATAATTGTTATATGATTTAGACTTCGCTTTACCGCAGCTTCTGAGTGCCAGTCTTCTCCCTCCCCGCGGCTGCTTGCTTCCAGCTCCAGGGCAAGACACAAGCCCCGCCCCCTGTCACTCAAGCAGGCAGCAGTTTCTCCACAGCTGTTAATTCTCTCAGCATGCTGTCAATTTATGCACTCAATATATTCTTTAAAAAAAAGAACGATGCTGCATCCCAGGCTGCTTCTAAATATGGATCCACATGTTCTCTCACTTAGACTACAAGTCTGTGTATCTTGCGCTCTGCAAAACGCAAGTTAATTTAAGAAAGCTGGCATGTGCCTAAAATAATGTTTATCGCTAGCTGGATAGCTAAATGCCATTTAGCAAAATGCACTAGCTAGGGCAAAGCAAACATTAGCTCTAATACAGGTTGCTACCAGTATTGGTGTAGATCGGCATGTTTGTACAATGGCATGTTCTGAATCTGATGGTCTACTTTAAAACCTTTGTCTAAATGCAATGCCTATTCAAATGTGATTATAGTCCCCTGGGAAACACTGACCAACACTTTGGTTCCATACCCTGTTATAACCCATACCTGGCTTTTTCATTTGATGTTACGCCAAAAACCAACCATAGAATTCAAATAATAATTATATTTCTATGATTCCAACAACTCACCCAAGTGTTTTGATCTATAATCGCAAGTCAATTCGCTATATTAGATTTAAAAAAATGTCAAGAATTTTTTTTGCCCATATCGTGCAACCCTACTAACTTCACCAGTATATGCAAACATTTGGTGGCACAGAAGGAAAGGAAAAGTGATGTCTTCAGGGGATATATAGGTCCAATGTAGCCTGGGTACCAGTCTCTTTAGCTAACAATTTAGTCCCTGTACTCCTTTCTAATCGACCTGGCCCAGGTATCCTGGCAGGATATTGACCTCATTCCGTCAGTCGAGGATGCCTGGTCGTTCTTTAAAAGCAACTTCCTCACCATCTTAAATAAGCCTGCCCCTTTCAAAAGATGTAGGACTAAGAACAGATACAGCCCTTGGTTCACTCCAGACCTGACTGCCCTTAACCAGCACAAGAACATCCTGTGGCGGACTGCTATTGCATCGAATAGTCCCAGCGATATGCAACTGTTCAGGGAAGTCAGGAACCAATACACGCAATGAGTCAGGAAAGCAAAGGCTAGCTTTTTCAGACAGAAATTTGCATCCTGTAGCTCTAACTCCAAAAAGTTTTGGGACACTGTCAAGTCCATGGAGAACAATAGCACCTCCTCCCAGCTGCCCACTGCACTGAGGCTAGGTAACACGGTCACCACCGACAAATCCACGATAATCGAATATTTCAACAAGCATTTCTCGACGGCTGGCCATGCTTTCTTCCTGGCTACCCCAACCCCGGCCAACAGCTCCACCCCCCCCACCGCAGCTACTTGTCCAAGCCTTCCCAGCTTCTCCTTCGCCAAAATCCAGATAGCAGATGTTCTGAAAGAGCTGCAAAATCTGGACCCGTACAAATCAGCTGGACTAGATAATCTGGACCCTCTCTTTTTAAAACTATCTGCCGCCATTGTTGCAACTCCTATTACCAGTCTGCTCAACCTCTCTTTGGTGTAATCCGAGATCCCAAAAGATTGGAAAGCTGCCGCGGTCATCCCCCTCTTCAAAGGGGGTGACACCCTAGACCTAAATTTCTATAGACCTATATCAATCCTGCCCTGCCTCTCTAAAGACTTTGAAAGCCTAGTTAATAAACAGATCATCAAATCCCACCGTACCTTCTCCGCTGTGCAATCCGGTTTCCGAGCTGGTCACGGGTGCACCTCAGCCACGCTCAAGGTACTAAACGATATCATAACCGCCATCGATAAGAGACATTACTGTGCAGCCGTATTCATTGACCTGGCCAAGGCTTTCGACTCTGTCAATCACCACAGCCTTGGTTTCTCTAATGATTGCCTCGACTGGTTCACCAACTACTTTGCCGACAGAGTTCAGTGTGTTAAAACGGAGGGCCTGTTGTCCGGGCCTCTGGCAGTCTATGGGGGTGCCAAGGTGTTCAATTCTTGGGCCGACTCTCTTCTCTGTATACATCAATGATGTCACTCTTGCTGCTGGTGATTCTCTGATCCACCTCTACACAGACGACACCATTCTATATACTTCTGGCCCTTCTTTGGATACTGTGTTAACTAACCTCCAAACGAGCTTCAATGCCATACAACACTCCTTCCGTGGCCTCCAACTGCTCTTAAACGCTAGTAAAACCAAATGCATGCTTTTCAACCGTTCGCTGCCTGCACCTGCCCGCCCGACTAGCATCACTACCCTGGACGGCTCTGACCTAGAATACGTGGACAACTACCTAGGTGTCTGGCTAGACTAAACTCTCCTTCCAGACTCACATTAAACATCTCCAATCGAAAATTAAATCTAGAATCAGCTTTCTATTTCGCAACAAAGCCTCCTTCACTCATGCTGCCAAACTTGCACTAGTAAAACTGACTATCCTACCGATCCTCAACTTCGGCGATGTCATCTACAAAACAGCTGCCAATACTCTACTCAGCAAACTGGATGCAGTCTATCACAGTGCCATCCGCTTTGTCACCAAAGCCCCTTATACCACCCACCACTGCGACCTGTATGCTCTAGTCGGCTGGCCCTCGCTACACACTCGTCGCCAGACCCACTGGCTCCAGGTCATCTACAAGTCCCTGCTAGGTAAAGCCCCGCCTTATCTCAGCTCGCTGGTAACCATAGCAGCACCCACCCGTAGCACGCGCTCCAGCAGGTATATCTCACTGGTCACCCCCAAAGCCAATTCCTCTTTTGGCCGCCTTTCCTTCCAGTTCTCTGCTGCCAATGACTGGAACGAACTACAAAAATCGTTGAAACTGAAGACACTTATCTCCCTCACTAGTTTTAAGCATCAGCTGTCAGAGCAGCTCACAGATCACTGCACCTGTACATAGCCCAACCAACTACCTCATCCCCTACCATAGTCATTTATTGATCTTGCTCCTTTGCACCCCAGTATTTTTACTTTGCACATTCATCTACTGCACATTTACCATTCCACTGTTAAATTGCTATACTGTAGTTACTTTGCCACCATGGCCTATTTATTGCCTTATGTTCCTTATCCTACCTCATTTGCACACATTGTATATAGATTTTTATTTATTTTTCCCCCTACTGTATTATTGACTGTGTGTTTGTTTACTCCATGTGTAACTCTGTGTCGAACTGCTTTGCTTTATCTTGGCCAGGTCGCAGTTGTAAATGATAACTTGTTCTCAACTTGCCTACCTGGTTAAATAAAGGTGAATAAATGTGCCAAAGAGACTGGCCTTTCTGCCATCTACAAATATGAACATTCTATTACTAATGAGATCAAGGAGAACAGAAGTTTTGATCCTGATTCGATACCCTCACAGCTATCTTGAAATCACAACGATTACGCAAATATTGGTACTATATTACCTCTTTTCCTCTCCACAGAACACATTGATATCCGGTTGCTAAGCAACAGTTTGTTTGTATAACAAAAAATGCCGAATAACTGATGTGTTGTTCAACCCGGCCTACGGTTCCCAATGGTCCCAAGAAATAGAGCCTGCGAGAAGAGCCCTGTGGCTTCAGGCTATACGGCATGGGAGGGTGGGAAATGTGTTGACCTGGTGTCCAAGTAAGCTACACGTAGCTACTGTATGGAAAACATTTCATCACAGGTAAGACATTTAATTTGTTTAGTATAGTCAGTTTAACTCCACTCACTACTTGTAGCTGTATAGTCTGTTTGTGTTGTTAGTCTTGGCTAGCTTTATGTTCCAGTCAGTAGCTAACGAGCAAATACTCACATGGCTGCTAGCACCATCATGAAAAGGGTCATGAGGGAACCCCTACAATATAAGTTGTGAGAACGCAATGTTGGAAATAAATCTTTAGGTATGTGGTACTTTTCTTAAAATGTCGTTTTGCAAATTGACTAAAATAAGCTAAAGAGACTGGTACTCAGACTAGGCCCAATGTTGGCGCTCTCTCATTTTGGTGCGCCTACTTATTTGTATTTTTTTTAAAAGGTGCAACATAGTGAATTTTGCATTGTAATTTCAGATAATGTCCATAATATATATTACTTACCAGACAGTGTTGTGATCGGCTGTGATATTCGCTTGTTGATTTCTCCCACCGGAGCGGCATCGGTTCTGACTTTGTGGTTGTGTTATCTAGTGGAAATCGCGCCGTCATTTGCTAGTTGCTAAAATTCAGACCCCTTTACTTTTTCCACGTTTTGTTACGTTACAGCCTTATTCTAAACTTTATTATTCATTTTTTCCCTCATCAATCTACACACAATACCTTATAAGGTCAAAGCAAAAAGAGGTTTTGCCCGTAGAGCTCTGATAAAGGACTGTGTCGAGGCACAGATCTGGGGAAGGGTACCAAAAAAATGCCTCAAGCATTGAAGGTCCAAGAACACAGAGGAATCCATCATTCTTAAATGGAAGAAGTTTGGAACCACCAAGACTCTTCCTAGAGCTGGACGCCTGGCCAAACTGAGCAATCGTGGGAGAAGGGCCTTGGTCAGGGGAGGTGACCAAGAACCCGATGGTCACTGACAGAGGTCCAGAGTTCCTCTGTGGAGACGGGAGAACCTTCCAGAAGAACAACCATCTCTGCAGCACTCCACTAAACAGGCCTTTTTGGTAGTGGCCAGACGGAAGCCACTCCTCAGTAAAAAGCACATGACAGCCCGCTTGGAGTTTGCCAAAAGGCAACTCTTTGGCCTGAATGCCAAGCGTCACGTCTGGAGGAAAGCTGGCACCATCCCTACGGTGCATCATGCTGTGGGGATGCTTTTTAGCTGCAGGGACTGGGAGACTAGTCAGGATCGAGGAAAATATGAACGGAGCAAAGTAGAGAGATCCTTAATGAAAACCTGCACCAGAGCGGGACAACGACAGGACAACGACTAAGCACACAGCCAAGACAATGCATGAGTGGCTTTGGGACAAGTCTCTGAATTTCCTTGAGTGTCCAAGCCAGAGCCCGGACTTGAACCCAAACGAAAATCTCTGGAGAGACCCTCCGCATCCAGCCTGACAGAGCTTGAGATGATCTGCAGAGAAGAATGGGAGAAACTACCCAAATATGCCAAGCTTGTAGCGTCATACTCAAGGCTGTAATCGCTGCCAAATGGGCTTTAACAAAGTGCTGAGTCAAGTCTGTGAATAATTACGTAAACGTGTTATTTCAGTTTTAAATTCAATACATTTAAAAAATAAAAAAAGTTTGCTTTGTCATTATGTAGTATTGTGTGTAGATTGAGGGAAAACAATTGAATACATTTTAGAATAAGGCTGTAACGTAACAAAATGTGGAAAAGTGAAGGGGTCTGAATACTTTCCAAATGCACTGTATCTGAGAAAACAAGAACCGAATAGTGTAGGGAATCATTGTACCATCTAAAATCGCTGTACCTATCAAAACCGAAAGTTACTCCACCAGTTTCAAAGAGCTGAAAAAAACAATATTTGATTGAAAATATATTTCACAGCGATTTAGGATGGTACAATGATTCCCTACACTATTCAGTGCTTGTTTTCTCAAACTGAAATTGAGTTTACAGTGTAGAATTTTAGCAACCAGGAAATGACAGAGTGATTTCCATTAGATAACGCAGCCAAAGTCAGAACAGCTTTCACATTTTGACAGATGCTGCTCCGGCGGCAGAAATCAATAGTCAAATATCACAGCCAATCACAACACTGGCAGGTAAGTAATACTGTGAAACACTATCATTCCACTATTACTGCAGATATATTATGGATGTTTTCTTAATCTACAATGCAATAATCCTGTTTAGCACCTTTAAGTTTAAGAGCACCAGTGCAACCAATATTTGTATTTATTTTGAGCCCTGGTGCCAGCACAGTCCAGGAATTAGGAGTTATTCAGTGAGACAGCCACCACCCAAGCACCTATCCCAGTGAGTTAAAGCCAGCGTAGTGATGCTCACATCAGTCTGAGGTCAGTCAGCCGCCTATAGGAGGGTCTCTTTGCGGGGGGCTCAGGCAGCCTGCCTTGCAGGGGTCAGAGTAGGGGACCTGCAGGTACCTGCAAGCCCCAGGGGGAATCCTCCCTTTGGACGGGACCCTCAAGGAAGGGGAGCTGGTAGAGTAAGGAGGCCTGGTGGGGGTGGGTTGGGGTCTAGGTGGGGTCTCCTCAGAGCAGGATGGACTAGGGGTGGGGTCGGGGGTGCGAATACAGACGGGAACGCGGAGGCGGGGACAGGGGGCGTTGTCCAGGGAGTTCGAGCGCTGCACCACGGCAGCAGCAGAGTCCTTGGTGGAACCACTGAGGTTGAATGTGGAGGTAGAGCGAGCCATCTACAGTCACAAATCAGAGCATGGGGGGGGAGGGTCAGAGTATTGGGGGAGAGAACTCACAGGACAGACTACATATCCCACCACTGCACCAAGGTGCACTTAAAATCGCTTTTTAATAGCGAAGTTTGAGAGCAGCAACTTTCTTCAAATATTTAGTGTTGAATGATTCATATTTACCGTTTTAGTTTAAGGAAAGAAATATCAAAAAGGTAACCTTGCTCAGAAAAAGGGTAATCAAAGATTTTTTTTTTTATTAAACCTGACATCACTGACAGTTAGAAGAAAAGGAAATAAACGGCTAAAAGTTGAAACAGGCATGTGAAAACTGCAGCCATTGTGGCTTGCGCTGGAGGAACAGCAATTTCACCATTAGACAAACTCCTAATGTGTAACCCATTTACCATCATGCTTTGGAGAGCACTGCAAATGGATCTTCAGAGGGAAACAAGGTACATGGTGCCATTAGACTGCCCATGTCAAAATAGCCCTGTTAACCTCCCCCTTGACTTGTAATATGCCCCTTTAGCCTCTTGACTTGGTTAGACAAGCCGTGTTCAAGGCCTGGACTTGGAAGTAGATGGGTGGGTGAACTTACAGACAAGGTGGCACTGCTGCCCACACGGCTCATGTTCTCGGAGCTAGGGCCAGGGCTCTTGTCTTCTGGGGTGCTGTTGGCCATGAAGGCTCGCTGGATCACCCGTTTGGGTGTTTTGGTGAAGGAAAAGGCTCTCGTTACCTGGGGTGTAAACACAGTCACACAAACACTCAAACCCTGACTCAAAATAGCTCTTTCTAACATGCAGCTGTGAACATATCTAATATCCAGCATAGGCCTGTGTGGAATACAGGAGTGAGACGGGCTAATTCGGAGCCCATTTACCTTCTTTGAAGTCTTTTTGATGACTCTAGAGGCTTTACTCAGCGTGCTGTCCATATCCTTTGTGTTCACTTGGACAGAGTCAGGCTCAGTGCACTGAATTAGATCGAGCTGTTTAAAATAGAAACAAACAAATAAAGATCCAGCCCATTCTGCAACGCTGTCAAAATGCAAAGAGTGAGAAGCAGTTGTCCGTTTTTGCAAGCAGCTGGAGCTCATTTGTATTCGGGGTGTGGGGAGAGACAGTGAATCAATTAAGATAGCAAGCCCAGGTGGTAGTAGAGGTTTACATCGCCACCTAGTGGACACCTCACTCAAAGCTGGGACTGCCAGGGCACACCTACAAAGGTTTTACGCCCGTTTTTAATTATGATGGGAAACATACGTCTGTATGTAGCAGCCAATTACTAGTTAACTTCCTCAATCAATCCCTAATACTACATCAGTGAAAAGACCTGTGGAGGAGAGATAAACCAACCCATCTATGTCTGAAGTGTTAAAGTTCAAATACAATTCCACTTCTAATTACATTAATCTATCTTCCAGTTTAACCACAGAGGACAATCTAATAGGATTAAAATGACCAAAAAGGACTCTTGCGCAACGTAATTTGTAAGTGTAATAAAACAGTGGCCTAAATAATTAAATAACAGCATTTGTGTCCTCTTCAATCCCCAGAGTCCAAACACTGTTCTGCATGAGGACACCAGACCAGTGAGGGATGCCTTGGTCCCTCCGGCCAGTCTGGCTGTGTTAGTGAGAGGACGAGCAGACAGGCAGCATGTGTTGCAGCTTGTGTTCTCGGGGAGCCCACCCAGCCCTGTCTGGCCTATAGCGGCTCAGTGGACAACTGTCTCTCGCTGTCTCTCTCACCGCATCAGCCTTGCAGATGGTATTGGCCACCTGGCGACAGAGCATCTTCAGCCAGGTTGACTTCATTGTGTCCTCAGTGGTCAGCTGGAAGCTGAAGAGAAGATTCTCCTGCTCCGTGGGCGGGCGCACCACCAGGGCAAAGGCATTATGGCAATCTGAGACAGGGAGAGAAAGAGGGAGAGGGTGGGTAGGGAGAAAGATTTGAGCTTTCTGGATTGGTCAACTTAATGTAAAGAAATAGTCTAGCTGGCCAAACATTTCTTCTATTTCGCTTTAAGACGCATAAAAGGGCATCTCTATATGTATCAACATTAGGGCTGGCACAATTACCGTATAACCAACAGTTATGGATGAAGACAGTCATGAAAATAAAATAACCGTCATAACCGGGTTATTGTGTGTGTAACGAAAAGGTGACTTAAGACGGGACAGCCGGGCATTCGAGTCAGTTTCTGCGGTAACATGGACTCTTAACAACGTGATGAAACTTTGTTGGTCCTTGCTGAAACAAGCAGAGTGTTATAGCAAACTAGTCTTCGGTTACCTAGGCAACACCCCTCCCTGCAGCAGCACAGAAATAGAATGAATAGAATTGGAACCTCTTAACCAGTCAAATTTCAAGGGTTACTCATTGGTACACTCGCAAAGGCTGCCTGGTATTGTGATGCAATAATTTCCATGGTAATGTAGAATGTTCATACAAATGATGTTAGCAATGTGGCTCACGCAATGGAATGTGTTTTTTGTAATGTCAGTTGAGTTGACTCAAATCACAGCACATAGATCGATTTAGTTCCTGTGTTACTCCTTTTCTTACACTCGTAATGGCCGCCAGTCCACCCATTACGACATCAGTGTCTTGAATGGGGATGCCAATTCTATTTATTATGTTTCTATGGCAACACATTCAGAGAGGAGAAAATGTGCTTCTTAGAAAGTGCATTTTGCTACTAACAGTTATAACAGTGACCACGGTCATTTGGCTGACCAATATTAACAAAAACTCCATGACTGTCATAGCCCTAATCAACATACACTGCTTGTAGCTAATACAGTGCATATTGACAGTGAAATTAAACAAAAATTAGCAGCTCTTTTACAAGGCCAAACATGAGCTGAGTCACTGCTAGTGGGAGAGAGGAGATGTTTACTTGATTATGAATACTTTCAGATTGCACTGTATACAGTACTTCAATAAAAAAAATTAACTGGTACTTGGGGACCTTCAGATGAGTCTTGTGAGGCTTGTGGGTGTCCGAAAGCAAAACAACCAACGTGTACGTGAGAGTCTCATCCTTCCATAGAGGGGTCACAATAGTTTGGGGGTTTTATTAGTGTGTAGCCCGAACTGTTCGGACGCTACAGACAGAAGTTGGCAGATCGGCTGTACCGACTTCAAAACGGAAAACACCATCGTGTTCGTGAGAGACTCATCTTTCCATAGAAGGCCAAAACGTTTGGACACTACAGACGATTTTGTGAGAAGATCGATTTGAGATCTCAGTCTGACAAACACCGCTTTAGCTCGGTCAGCTTTCACCGCAGATGGAAGAAAAAAAATCTCTAGCTTAAAGTGACAGATTTTTTTGGTTTTGTATTAATAATAATAATAATAATAATAATATGCTAATTAGACTTCCGCGGGGGGAGCGGACATCCTATCTAGGGGGTTAAGCACTGTCTGTTACGTAGTGAACATGCCAGGGGCTGGGGCTCACTCACCATCTGTATCCTGCAGGTCCAAGACCCTCCTGATCTGGGACAGAGGCATGAGAGTGATGTGTTTGAGTTGGGCTGCAGGTCGCATCTGGCCCAGAGGACTCCTGAATGTGCTGATCACCTTATGTCTCTTCCTGGCAATCTGCAAATACAGACAAAAATTCTGAATCAAAAAGGGGCTTAGGTGGTGAGCGTGGCAATGGGTGCAGTCAGCCAGTCTGAATTTGAGAAACTGTTAGAGTCCCCCATCTTGGCGATGTAGAGATTTTTTTAAATGTTAAGGCAATTTCTTGCAATTCTACACATTTCTCCATGAATCCAAGATACATTTAAAGCTAATTGCACATTAAATGTTCTCATGGTTAATGCTTTGTTTTTACTCAAACATAAAATCAACTGCTAAATTCATTGTTTTTAGAATTTAAAATGTCCCTGTATAGCTTCTATTTTGGTGACTGTTTTTTGTCAAAGATTATACTATAAAAAAATTTACTTATCTTTACAACATACTTAATATCTGAAGTATGTGTCCCCTCGGGGGGAGGGGTGATAGCGGTTATGCTGTGACAAATCATTAGGGCCTCTTATAAAAGGCAAACGGTCCCAGTCATTTGCATGCGTTTAAATGGCCAGCGTGGGGGCCGGGCGGAGGTTTGGGTCTGTCCCATGAAGGCAGGGTGATATCTATCGGGCAGAGGGGAGTGGAGATCTGAATACAGAGGAGTTAATCAATGAATAATTCAAGAGTGCAGCCCCTGCTCTCCCCATCCTCATTACCAGGCTGCTCTGACTCTCCTGAATCAGGAAGCCTCACCCATTCTGGGTTTGATTGCTCACCCCCATACTAATGTAACACTTCACTAATTAGGAGAGAGATAAGAAACTGTCAGCAACGATAGATCGCACATCAATAAATAATCCACTTTTATTATTTTCTTCAACAATCTCCATTTAAGCATTTCAAATTCCAAAGATTTCATAATCAGGGGGAGGGTGAGAGGACGGCAAGGGGAGCAGCTGGTATGGCAAGATAGTGAAAATGAGCAATGGTGTTAACTTGGAGAGCGTTTGGGGTGTATTGTAAAGTTGTACAATGTAATAATAAGGTGGCATGAGGGAAAGACCACAGCTCAAATGGTAGGTTTTTTTTCCCCTTTTAAATATTTTTTGGTATTTCATTTAACCCATCTGGCGTGCCAGATGGGCAGGTTTGCACTTTTGGTATTATTTCATTGGTGTGGGAGTTACCTCGAGACAGTCGTTGAAGAGAAAGAGTGTGACATTTTCGCCTCGGTCACAGGGTTTGTCTCCCAGGGCGATGGTCTCCACCCTGTGGACAAGGCTGCGGTGGGACGAGAGCAGGTTGGCCTAAAGAGAGAAGAGGATGAATATCACACTCAACCAAAGACATCCAGCAGCCATTTGTGAATAAATAAATGTCACCAGAGATACCTTCACAATTCAATCACAGGCATCATTTAAAGCTTGAATCCTTAGTGGTGAAACAGCCACGTTCGTTTGCGATATTAGAACAAAGTTACTGCAGTCAACTAAAGCGTATTTTACCCATTGCACGTGCAATAGAGCACAATACGTACTGCAAACATTTTTTACCATGCTGCCAGCTCTGCAATAAAAACAATGGTGGCGCTGTTTCCCACTACTGCAGATTCCATCTTTAAAGGGCCATACTTGGTCATTTCACTGCTTATTCATTTGGATGCTCTGCTTAGGGCTGTGGCAGTCACGAAATTGTCAGCAGGTGATAATCATACAAATAACTGCTAGTCTCACGGTAATTGATCGTTAATTAACTTAAGTTTAGCGCCTCCGGCTTCCACGCACAGCCTACAATCCACTGATGCGGACCTTGGGAACATCTACATTTTAAAAATAATTTAATATCTAGCCTACACCATCACAATAAATCCATTATTTATTTTAGACAGGTATAAAGAAACAAAGAGTAGTACACTCCATATGTATAAACTATGGAGTGTATAAAGTTAATATACAGTACCGGTCAAAAGTTTTAGAACACCTACTCATTCAAGGGTTTCTTTATTTTTACTATTTTCTACATTGTAGAATAGTGAAGACATCAACACTATGAAATGACATATGGAATCATGTAACCAAAATAGTTAAATCAAAACGTATTTTATATTTCAGATTCTTCAAAATAGCCACCCTTTGCCTTGATGACATCTTAGCAATGCTTTTCCAACAGTCTTGAAGGAGCTCCCACATATGCTGAGCACTTTTTGGCTGCTTTACCGACTCATCCCAAACCATGTCAATTTGGTTGAGGTCGGGAGATTGAGGAGGCCAGGTCATCTGATGCAGCACTTCATCACTCTCCTTCTTGGTTAAATAGCCCTTACACAGCCTGGAGTTGTGTTGGGTCATTGTCCGGTTGAAAAACATGATAGTCCCACTAAGCCAAAACCAGATGGGATGGCTAATCGCTGCAGAATGCTGTGGTAGCCATGC
This sequence comes from Brachymystax lenok tsinlingensis, assembly GCA_030435695.1. Lineage (NCBI taxonomy): Eukaryota > Metazoa > Chordata > Actinopteri > Salmoniformes > Salmonidae > Brachymystax > Brachymystax lenok. Next base: position 22,889,331 of record CM059790.1, on the reverse strand, counting down.
TGGTTAAGTGTGCCTTGAATTCTAAATAAAATCACAGACCGTGTAAAAGGCAAAGCACCCCCAAACCATCACACCTCCTCCTCCATGCTTCACGGTGGGAACTACACATGCAGAGATCATCCACACACACTGCATCTCACAAAGACACAGCGATTGGAACCAAAAATCTCAAATTTGGACTCATCAGACCAAAGGACAAATTTCTACCGGTCTAATGTCAATTGCTCATGTTTCTTGGCCCAAGCAAGTCTCTTCTTGATATTGGTGTCCTTTTGTAGTGGTTTTGTTGCAGTAATTCAACCATGAAGGCCTGATTCACACACATAACAGATGTGTCTGTTACTTGAAATCTGAAGCATTTATTTGGGCAAAGATTTGAGGCGGGTAACTCTAATGAACTTATCCTCTGCAGCAGAGGTAACTCTGGGGCTTCCTTTCCTGTGGCGGTCCTCATGAGAGGCAGTTTCATCATAGCGCTTGATGGTTTTTGCGACTGCACTTGAAGAAACTTTCAAAGTTCTTGACATTTTCCATCTTAACTGACCTTCAAGTCTTAAAGTAATGGACTGTCGTTTCTTTGCTTATTTGAGCTGTTCTTGCCATAATATAGTCTTGGTCTTTTACTAAATAGGGCTATATTCTGTATACCACCCCCACCTTGTCACAACACAAATGGTTGCCTCAAACACATTGAGAAGGAAAGAAATTCCACAAATGAACTTTTAACAAGGCACACCTGTTAATTGAAATGCATTCCAGAGAACTACCTCATGAAGCTGGATGAGAATGCCAAGAGTGTGCAAAGCTGTCATCGAGGCAAAGGGTGGCCATTTTAAACATATTTTGATTTGTATAACACCTTCTTGGTTACTACATGATTCCATGTGTCATTTCATAGTTTTGACATCTTCACTATTATTCTACAATGTAGAAAATAGTAAAAATAAAGAAAAACCCTTGAATGAGTAGGTGTTCTACAACTTTTGACTGGTAGTGTATATATAGTGTGTGCAACTATTTTTATAGCTTCCGGTTTATTTCGCTGTTAGTCAGCACCTCCACAATAAATCATTTACTCTGGGTGTACACCAGCTCATGCTTTCTATTAGACAGGTCTAAAGAAACATGATATGAAGAAAATGTTGCCTATTTCAGAAGAACAGAATAGCATATTCTGAGTCATCTTTATGTTAGGCCCTGATCTGGCTATGCCAAATGGCTGTAGACTACACTAGTTCATTTAGCAGGCAAGATTTGCTTTTAATTCCCGTGGTATTACTTATAGTTAGAACGATAAAATTGAAAAAAAATAAAAATAGAAAGGATATTTTCCCCAAGCGATTCCCGAATGAGTGCGCACATGCGGCTATTCCATGTTGAGCGGTTAACAAAGAAGTAGGTCCTCCTATATGTTTAATTTAGTATTATTTATGCAACTTCAGTTGTGGTACAAATGTTAGGCTATATGATTTGGGGGAAAAAATGGCACGAAAGGCAAGTACTCTGCTCCGTTTCTAGCCTTACACTGCACATGCTGTGCATCATTCACAAGTGATAATATTCTCACCCCAGAAGACTATTCTCAATGTAATCTTGTCTTTTGATTATATATACACTAAATAATGTGATTTATATGAGGGAATTTACCATTTTCATGCACCTGTCGGAACAGGGGCAGGGTAAAAAAGACGTCATCTATATACACTTGAACAGCGAATGGAGCGCATTTCCCACAGATGATTTTCAGCCATGTAGGCTACTCTGATTGTAAAGCCAAGCCAAGTGCTTAATATTAGGAAACTTGAGAAATAAATATATAGTAGGCCTTGCCTATGGAAAGCTGATGGGATACTCTTTTTAATAGAGGCCATCAAAACTCAGTTCTCAATCAATTGCATAGCCTATAAAAATGTAGCGCAAAATGGGCTTATAGGAACACTAATGTCATTCCAAGCATCAACCAGCTATGAGGAGCTGGCTCTCTCTGCGCAACAGGCGATCCTATTCCTCTCAAACTCGGAATGTCAGGGCTCTCATGAAGTGTTTGGTTTGATTTTCGATTTGCATTGATGTCAGAATGATTAGAAGGACTAGAGTGCTGAGTACTGGCCATTAGCGACTGGCAGATAGCAAGCTTGGTAGGCTACTAATGACCATCAGCGGCATCAGAGCTCAGTTTTGGAGAACCCAATGGTCACGTGGAATTTGACAGCGGTCATGACTCGTGACTTAATACGTGGCATTAATATGGTCACCCTAACAGCCCTAGCTCTGCTTAACCAAATCCAGATATGAGCTATCCTCACAGCCCAGAGCCAGAGGTGTACCAATTTACTCCCTCTAGTACCAACTCATGTCCACAATAAATCACCTCAAAACAGGACACCAGAACAAAATAATGGCAAGGTTCACATTATACACATAGCGCTACATAAATTCCGTCCAGAATGTAGCTTGAAACATACACAAAGCACAACAAGCCATGCATTACAAGATATACAGTTGAAGTTGGAAGTTTACATACACCTTAACCTAAGTTTAAATGTATTTGGCTTTCACAATTCCTGACATTTAATCCTAGAATTCCCTGTCTTAGGTCAGTTAGGATCCCCACTTATATTAAGAATGTGAAATGTCAGAATAATAGTAGAGAATGATATATTTCAGCTTTTATTTCTTTCATCACTTTCCCAGAGGGTCAGAAGTTTACATACTGATTGAGTGTATCTGGTAGCAACGCCTTTAAATTGTTTAACTTGGGTCAAATGTTTTGGGTAGCCTTCCACAATGCTCCCAAAAATAAGTTTTTGGCCCATTGATCCTGACAGAGCTGGTGTAACAGTCAGGTTTGTAGGCCTCCTTGCTCACACATGCTTTTCCAGTTCTGCCCACAAATGTTCTATAGGATTGAGGTCAGGGCTTTGTGATGGCCACTCCAATACCTTGACGGTTTTGGAGCAGTGGCTTCTTCCTTCCTGAGCGGCCTTTTAGGTTATGTCGATATAGGACTCATTTTACTGTGGATACAGATACTTTTGTACCCGTTTCCTCCAGCATCTTCACATGGTCCTTTGCGGTTGTTCTGGGATTGATTTGCACTTTTCGCACCAAAGTACGTTAATCTGTAGGAGACAGAACGCGTCTACTTCCTGAGCGGTATGACGGCTGAGTGGTCCCATGGTGTTTATACTTCCGTACTATTGTTTGTACAGATGAACGTGGTACCTTCAGTCGTTTGGAAATTGCTCCCAAGGATGAACCAGACTTGTGGAGCTCTACAAATGTTTTTCTGAGGTCTTGGCTGATTTTCCCATGATGTCAAGCAGAGGCACTGAGGCCTTGAAAAACATCCACAGGTACACCTCCAATTGACTCAAATGATGTCAATTAACCTATCAGAAGCTTCTAAAGCCATGACATCATTTTCTGGAATTTTCCAAGCTGTTTAAAGGCACAGTCAACTTGGTGTATGTAAACTTCTGACCCACTGGAATTGTGATACAGTGAATTATAAGTGAAATAAGCTGTCTGTAAACAATTTTTGGAAAAATTACTTGTGTCATGCACAAAGTCGATGTCCTAACCAACTTGCCTAAACTAGTTTGTTAACAAGAAATTTCTGGAGTGGTTGAAAAACGAGTTTTAATGACTCCAACCTAAGTGTATGTAAACCTTCGACTTCCAACTGTACATATGCATTGAACAGTGTGAAAAATGCATCCCAGGGAAATTTGAAATATGGGTATCAGCCTGAACGCATAGGGAGAGGCGTGGCCGTCATGGTGCCGGAGGACAGCTATTTACAGATTAAAAGCTCAACAAAGCTTGCCACATTCTAGTGACAAAATACACAAACTTACAGGGCAGCCGTCAACTTCATAAACGACATCAAAGATCTGCTTCTGTCCCTCTGTCTTTCTCTTGTCTTCGTTTATATGACTGGGGGATAAAATGCATTCAGTTTAGCCAACTGATGCTACAATAATTTTATGTAAATGGAAGGGATAATGGATGAGGCTTCAACTTCATTACAACAAAATGCTTCAGGCATGGCTGGAGATGCACAGTTGACTCACGTCATAACTTCCTTGAGTGATTCGATTGCCTTCTCCAAAGTGATTTTGTCAGGGTTGTCATCGGCAGTGTGCTTCTTAATATCTGCAGCATGGATGGGGTCAATGGACAATAACATACATAATTGATAGAATAATGAAAAGTCAACGGCAAACAGATATGACAAGGACAAATTTATAACAGTGAATAAAGGCGAGGAGCATCTTTTTCCTTTATGACACTTTAGTTGCAAATCAAGCACTCTTCATACTAGTGTTGTCACGATACCAGAATTAGTATCTCGATGCCAAAACAATGCAACGGCAAAAAAAAGAGAGCGGGGAGAATTTTGGTAGAAGGCTAAACTAGTTACAACTTGTTATTAGTTAGCAACATATTGATGACTTTAATTTCTCCAAAAACATGCAACACAGTAAATGTAATGTAGGCCTGCCTACCTGTTACAATTGATCCGTGTTACATTTAAAATCACATCAAATTTAATTCAGCCCCGGTCTCGCCTACGCAGTCATGTCGAATTGCGGAGCACTATGCTGATACTGTTTTTAAACAGTGCAGTTGGCGCTAGTTTTTTTAGGAGTTGAAAAATAAATGAAGTTGTGATGGAAATCTGGTCTTTTTAACAAGGGCCATCAAAAGTGCTTTCAAAGTGTTTCCCGCGATTGCTTAAATTGCCTTCTTACTAGAACGCATGGTTTTCTCCCTGTTGAAACCCGCAACTTTAACTCTATTTCTCACACGGAACCCACATCGACAAGCTGACTAGGTAATCGGGTAAACTATTCTACTATTGGGTTGCCTGATTTTGCTGTTTGTTAATTATTTTGTTGGCACAGGAGATATTTATATCTCTTGCGCTCCTAGCTTCTCAAAAGTGGCTTGCGCTGCCAGCTGACTCCCCACTGCATGCGAAAGAAACTAAGCCTAGTACTGCCTTGAGAGAATTCAGACAAATTAATAGACAGACACGATCCGCTCAGGCAGTTTACGACATCCGAGACACATTTGATAGAAGTACCGAAAGTAACAGAAATTCTACAACTGAAAAGTTTTTTCATGTTGTAGTATCGAAAAAGTACCGCAGTTTCAGGATACCGTGCAACACTTCTTCATACTGCAGGTGAGGAGAATGCATTGCAATCAGTACTTCTATCATGGCACATATGCAGCATGCTGCTCAACATGTGGCTGTCAAGTGTGAGCAGTGTGTGTGGTGTAGTCTACCATTGAGAAGGAGGGCAACACTAGGCAGTCTCTGCACGGGGCGAATCAGAAGTTCCACCAGCTTCTGCCGCCCACATTCTGGCTTCGACTGATTGATCTGGAGGCAAGAAAACACTAATGTTGAAGGAGAGGAGGCCTGACAGATGTCGCAAACTACTCATAAACATGCTCACACACACTAACAGAGTTTATCTCCAAGCTTACTTTACATAAAGAGACAATAAATAAATGATCTTTAACATGAGGCATATGGTAACTTCAAAACCCACACTCACATGAATGTAGTCTCACATACCTTGAGGAAAGCATGGAAACGTGGCTTCTGCTTCTCACACCTCACTATCGTATCCTTGCTCATCTCAAAGAAGTTGACGAATGGTGGGTAAGCCTTCACCAGGTCTTTAGACTGACAGACAGAAAGGAACAGTCAGAATGTCCAAAATGGCCAAATACAACATATTCAGAACAAAGGCTTGTTATACTCACGTATTTGAGAATGATGTCCCCGACACTCTTGTCCTCAGACCAGTCCATAACCAGCTTTTCCAGATCGGCCTGTCAAAACAAGACAATAAGCAGAGACACACAGAAGGCCTTTAGATGACTACTACAGACTGAACTCTTGTTCAGGTCATTAGGGCGGCGCACAACTGGCCCAGCGTCCTCGAGGTTTGGCCGGGGTAGGCCGTCATTGTAAATAAGAATTTGTTCTTAACTGACCTGCCTAGTTAAATAAAGGTTAAAGAAAAAATAAATAAAACTTGGGACATTTCCAGGAGTGCTTACCTTTATCCTGGTGTGTACATCATAGATCTCTGGGATGCTGCCAAAGATAGTCTTGATTTCTTCCTGAGCCAAAATGGGTCCTCCAACTTGGTCTTCCTTTTCCAGGGGGAGTTTGAACAACTATAGGAACAGACATTTCAGGTGAGACACAGCCAAGATCCCACTATTCCCTAAACCAATACACACAAACACACCCACCCACCCCAATACAGATGGTACCATTGACTTATGCATGGGCGGAGAAGTCAACCAACTGGCTGTGAAACACAAATGGTTTAGATAAGCCCTCACTATTTCAGACTGAATAGTACTAAAAAAGTAGAAAGTAAAATCAATTTTCAGCATTGGGGAAGCAAAAAATATTTCTCGAGTGCAGGTATGTATTAAATATAACAAGCAAACCTCCCTTCCCATCTAATCAAAGACTTAGAAAACACCCAAACAATAGGTCTTTAATCTAATCAACTACCAGGATTTACTCCCATTAAAATTCCTGTGATCTAGCAAAACTATATTCAGTGTTCCTTGTAAGAGGTATAAAAAAATGCTCCTAGTGGCTTTTAATTACAATTTGTTCTAATAAAAACACATTTTTACGAACGCCCAACATGTATGAATCATTACGGAAAATTAGTATTCAAGCCCACTCTTGGCAGGCCAGCTTTTCGGCGAACTTCAGAAGGCAGTGGACATGAGGTCGACCTGTCAGCAGTCAGTGTTAAAGACCATTTGATGTGAAGCCTGCCATCTGTCTCATCTGAGCTGGCATGGTGTAGTGGGCATGCGGCAAGAGGACACAATACTACTAGTTACTTCATAAGACTGGGGGTGGGTGACCAGGCGTGGGTTAAAGTGAGCACAGGTGACTTAGGGGGGAGTGAGCCAAGGAGTGGGTACATTATTTTTGGCATAGTGATGTTTGCTTAACCAGAGAGTGAGCGAGGACATTCCATTCTACTGGTATCATAGTAATGCTATAGCAAGCAGAGAGAGATGGAGAGCTGCCAAAGTGGGAGCAATGAGACAAGGAAAGGCCTGAGGCTTGGATCGATGAGCAACAGAGTGGGAGCCTGCCTGCCTTGCTGACAGTCCTGATGCTCATAATCCTATTCATTTTCTCCCCCACTGGTCACTGGACTCAGGCACCGGTGGGACAGCCTGATAAGGACCCTAGCATCCCCGGTGGTTATGTGAGCCCCATGTCCACAGCAGCAGCAACAAACCTGCATGACTGTGGTGAGAATATCCACATAGTTGCTCTCTGTCTGGTATAACTCCTTGGAGACCTGCCATCTTGCAGACTGCTTCAGGACAGCAGGTGTAGAGCTCTTCGACGGCCGGGAGTGTTCTGGAAAAGTGCCAGAGAGAGTTAAGAAGTGAATATTGATTGAGACAGTGGAGAAAACATGTTTTCTTCGACAATACACAATCCAGAACTTCTGTACTTTTTGACTTCCTGCATGTCTCATAGTTGAGGAAATAGAGTATATTGTCTGACATACAAAGTGAGGGCTACTCTGTGGAAGCTTTGGGCTTTTGTCTTAGCTAGTGAGAATTGTTTGAGAATGCAACTAAGTGTATTTCATACCATCGCACCCCTTTACATCATCTCACCCTCAAATCAACTCTCTGGGCTTTCACAATCAATATACTATTCTTACTCTTGCACTTCTTTGGTCAGCAAGACAACACTAAAAAAACATATTATACAGTTTCTAATATCATGCAAAATCAGATTCCACCACAGTGACAGTTCAACTGAGTGACCGGTCTTCTCCTGGCCTGCGCTAAGATAGAGTGACTCCTGGGACGAGTCCATCCATGAAGCCTCCTCCATCTCTGTGGCCTGGGCTAGCTGGGGGCTTGGGAGGCCCTCTAGTGTACCGGTCTCCTGCTGAGGGGTAGGGGTGCTAGTGCAGTGGAAGGTCCACTCTTGGTCTGCCCCCCTACTCCTTCTCTCTCTGGCACTCCTCATCCTCCTCTGCCTGCTGGTCTCAGCACATACCCTCAAACGCCTGCTGCGCTCTACACTGTTCTCTGAAAGACAGGGTGTTCAGTCTCATTGGGGGGGGTTCAAACAGAATAGCAGAGCGTGTTGCTTCTTCCTGCCTCCCTCTGCGACCAACAGTGACTGTCCCCACAGTCTGTGACAGGGCCCTGATTACAACTGACATGAGACACTAATTATGCTATAAACCCTGTCTCTTTTTGCCTGCAATAACTTTTAACGAGGACCGAGGGGCTTATTAACAACCGTCACAGTGTTTCCAGAACTGTGACATGACGTGTGGCTGATTATGAGTGACTATGGCTTCTCTCACCTGCCAGGGCCTTGCAGGTCTCTGGGGTGTTGGAGATGTCCAGCAGAGAACCAATGGAAAGGGAGTGCTCGGCAGAAGGCCTCTTGCGGGGGGGGGAGGGAAGGGGGAGATTTCCGTCTCCTTGGTGAGCTGGGCCAGAGTGTCCCTCAGACGCCTCCTCTTCCGGTTACTGTTGGGTGTGTTGAGGGACAGCAGGGACACAGCCTTCTTCATCACAGGACTGTCCATCTGAGAGCAGCAGAAACATGGGCATGACAGATGAAAGTGTATGGAGATAACAAGTTTGACAGAACCCCCCACCCACCCCAATAATTTCACTTAGTTTATTACGCAAAGCAGTGACGTGGAAGTGTGCGGACTACGTGCACACAATACTACAATTGGGAATACTCAGATTTATATAATTGTTAAGACGGTTTGCAAGACCACATGATGAGACTTTGAAAAATTTGATTCTGAGTTGGGACAAAGTGTGTATGGGAAAGATGCATTCTTTCAGATTTCCTAGCTCACTTCACTCGCACCAAAGAGGGAGACTCGTGAGGATGTGTGCGACACAGCTATAGAATATCAGCAGTGTCCATTCCACTGTACAGATTTATGCTTAAATCAGATTGACTCACAGAACTTACCTTCTCATAGAAGTACATGGACTCGCCTGCTCTGGCATCCATCTGTATGCTCCCCCAGAACCACTTAAACAGTCAAAGAAACAGAGTATTGATACAAGTCGGGGAATAACAGTGTTGACTATCTCTGTTCAAATTAAGTGTCTAGTCGAAAGGAAAATAAAATATTGATCCATCCAAGTCAGTACATCAATACAACTAAACACATTGAATAGAAATGCTTATTTCACATACTGCTTAGAAAAAAATAACAATGCTAATTTTCCAAGACTCGACAGTGCCAACATATTAGAAAAATGCATTAATTTGAGGTGCATAATGCCTGAATTATGCTTCATAGTATGCTTCAGACAGACAAACCATTAATCTGTTTTATTTGTTTTTGTATTTTATGTCTGCCTCCCGCCGGTTCAGTGATGTAAGCTGACATCTACTACATTGAAGTGCTCACCTCCTGTTTGACAACATAAAGTCTCTTTGACGGGACAAATGGCAGCTCCTTGACAGAGTTTTCCTCCACCACCATGTGAGTGCACTTCTCATCTCCAACCTCCAGGTAGCTGCCACCTAGGTGAAACACATTAGGATTAAGGTTTTAGAAACTCCAAAAGAACTCAATCAAAATAAAATACTATTGAAGAGGAATATACGCATGCAGAGCAGCTTTTGTAAAGACTAGACATCACATATCAAAGAACAAAACAAATACCGAAAAGGTCAAACAAATATGAATCAGCAAGATCTCAGGCCAATACCATGTTTGACCGTCCTTTCCTCCATGTTGGTCTTGTCTTCATCTGAGAAGCCCAGGAAGCTCAGCACACAGTCTTGAAATGGGGGAACTTTGAACTCTGTGCGGAACTCTTCATCTCCAGCATGGAACTTACTGTAGGATGCATGTACACCGAGTATACAAAACATTAAGAAACCCTGCTTTATCCGTGACAGACTGACCAAGTGAATCCATGTGAAAGCTATGATCCTTTATTGATGTTACTTGTTAAATCCACTTAAAATCAGTGAAGATGAAGGGGAGAAGACAGGTTAAATAAGGGTTTTTAAGCATTGAGACAATTGAGGCATGGATTGTGTACAGTTGAAGTCGGAAAAAACTAGGTTTTTCAACCACTCCACAAATTTCTTGTTAACAAACTATAGTTTTGGCAAGTCGGTGAGGATATCTATTTTGTGCATGACAAGTAAACTTTCCAACAATTGTTTACAGACAGATTATTTCACTGTATCACAATTCCAGTGTGTCAGAAGTTTACATACACTACGTTGACTGTGCCTTTAAACAGCTTGGAAAATTCCAGAAAATGATGTCATGGCTTTAGAAGCTTCTGATAGGCTAATTGACATAATTTGAGTCAATTGGAGGTGTACCTGTGGATGTATTTCAAGGCCTACCTTCAAACTCAGTGCCTCTTTGCTTGACATCATGGGAAATCAAAAGAAATTAGCCAAGACCTCAGAAAAAGAATTGTAGACCTCCACAAGTCTGGTTCATCCTTGGGAGCAATTTCCAAATGCCTGAAGGTACCACATTCATCTGCACAAACAATAGTACGCAAGTATAGACACCATGGGACCACGCAGCTGTCATACCGCTCAGGAAGGAGACGCATTCTGTCTCCTAGAGATGAACGTAATTTGGTGAGAAAAGTGCAAATCAATCCCAGAACAACAGCAAAGGACCTTGTGAAGATTCTGGAGGAAACAGGTACAAAAGTATCTATATCCACAGTAAAATTAGTCCTATATTGACATAACATGAAAGACCGCTCAGCAAGTAAGAAGCCACTGCTCCAAAACCGCCATAAAAAACCCAGACTACGGTTTGCAACTGCACATGGGGACAAAGATCGTACTTTTTGGAGAAATGTCTTCTGGTCTGATGAAACAAAAATAGAACTGTTTGGCCATAATGCTCATCGTTATGTTTGGAGGAAAAAGGGGGAGGCTTGCAAGCCGAAGAACACCATCTCATCTATGAAGCACGGGGGTGGCAGCATCATGTTCTGGGGGTGCTTTGCTGCAGGAGGGACTGGTGCACTTCACAAAATAGATGGCATCATGAGAAGGAAAATGATGTGGATATATTGAAGCAACATCTCAAGACATCAGTCAGGAAGTTAAAGCTTGGTTGCAAATGGGTCTTCCGAATGGACAATGACTCCAAGCATACTTCCAAAGTTGTGGCAAAATGGCTTAAGGGCAACAAAGTCAAGGTATTGGAGTGGCCATCACAAACCCCTGACCTCAATCCTATAGAACATTTGTGGGCAGAACTGGAAAAGCATGTGCAAGCAAGGAGGCCTGCAAGCCTGACTCAGTTACACCAGCTCTGTCAGGAGGAATGTATTTGGCTAAGGTGTATTTAAACTTCCGACTTCAACTGTATGTGTGCCATTCAGAGGGTGAACGGGCAAGACAAAACAAAGGCAAGTGCCTTTGAACTGGGCATGGTAGTAGGTACCAGGCGCACCGGTCTGTGTCAAGAACGGCAACACTGCTGGGTTAACGCTCAATTCTTGTGCATCAAGAATTGTCCACCACTCAAAGGACATCCAACCAACTTGACACAACTGTCGGAATCAATTAAGTCAACATGGGGCAGCATCCCTGTGGAACGCTAACACTTGCACAGCCCATGCTTTGACAAATTGTTCTGAGGGAAGAGGGGGTGCAACTCAATATTAGGAAGGTGTTCCTAATGTTTTGTATACAATAGTAGAAGTTGATGTACAAACATGAATGTGAAGACCACAATCAGGTCCATGAGCATGAGGAGGTACTTACACATCATCTCTATGCTCCCAGGCCTTATGGATCCATGTTGGGGTGAGGATGGGCGTGCCCATACACACAGCAAGCTACAAGAGACAGGTACACGTCACATTAGGATAATGATTGTTTAGAAATGTGTATTGAGGTTATTGGCCTGCTGTAACATTAACAGCAGCATGTAGGGTATATATACACACATACACACACCAGGTACTGCAAGAGGTCACAAGTTTATTCTCCAAAGCTAAGGATGAAGAAAGGCACGTGTATTGAAGCTGCTCTCATTCTTGTACTTTGTTAAACACTAAGACACCTTCCGATGTAAAACATCTTAGTCTGTCTGTTAAGAGAACAAGGCTACTTTTCCTGTTTAAAGTGCTGGAGCAAAACATGACGAAACAAGTTAAGCTTTCAATTCAGAAAAGGATGGGGTGTGGAGAAAAGCAAACAGAACTACAGAGAATCAATAAAAATAAAAATGTCACAGTCAGCAAGTGAAATGTCATGTAGTGAACAAAATAATCCAGAGTTAAGAGTGACTCCCCGAGGAGAATCTATCAAAAACACATCTTAAAAGAAACAATGAGGGAGTGTATTAGCACTCAGCGAGTTTTGATAATTCCACAGCACAGTTTAAACTAAGTTGGAAGAACTTCAGTTAAAAGTATGGGGGAAAATGGTGGCACAAAATCACAACTAAATCATATGGATTAGGCTTATACAGGCTTATATACATACTCTTCCAGATGGGAGGAAATATTAGGGGTGTTTTACAAACCTTGTACTTCTCGCCATGAGTGGAGTATGCAATGAGATGGGTGACTTTAGTGCTGAAGTCCTTACGGATGGCGCCACCCATGTGATGCACCAGATTCACCAGGTTTTTCTGCAAGGGATAAAGGAAAGTGACATTTGACACCAATATATATATATATCTCTTAGCATCAAAATAGCAAACAAACCCAACATGTTGGTACTTGGTAGTGTTACAAATGACAAAAATCAGCTTGAATGCATTCCACTTACAACTTCCTCTTTGCTGCGGAAACCAGTGAAACACAGTGACAAGTTGAGCATGGTGGTAGAGTATAAAGGACGAGAGGAAAATGGCAGGGGCTGTTGGAAACAAACATGGTTTTCATAAATCTCTGATACTAGAAACTTTCCTCCACTGCTTGTATAAAGGTATAATCTTTTGGGGGTGCTTTACTGGTCATTAGCAAAGCTGTATGGCCTATGCATGTGTAAATATGTGATTTTTGTGTTCAGTATAACATCTCGAAGTTAACAGGCTCTGTAGATAAGGGTAGAGAGATCCTGAGATAATTACTTATTCTGAATATTATGGCCATATTTCATGCCTTTTGCATCAGTGTCTATCCTTGTTCAGTTTTTAGAGTTGTGATGTACTCCTCCATAGATCTACAGTCATCTTAGAGTAGTGACTGGTGAGATGTTGAGCAGGTGCTCTGCTTAGACCCAGATAACAGTGACGTATTTCTCAGGGTTCATGGGAACAATCAAAACCCTCCTATAAATCTATTTCACTTCAAAGCACAACTTTCCCTGCGTTTTACTTCATCTTCCTGTAGCAGGCAGATGCTAAATTGTACCATAACAGTCAAAACATCAGATCTTGAACCTGAGAGGAATGATCCATAGCTGAGCACTGCGTGCCATCCCTGAGTGATTGAGTGAGTATATTTCAGGAGTGATTTGCTCCTTTCCTTACCTCCTCTCGTCCCGCACAGTGCAGAACAACCGGGGGGCCCACGATCCGGTTGTCATGTTTGTAAAGGTAGCTGTAGTCAGGCGAGGCAAAGTCTGTGAGTACGAACACAGTCTCAAACTCTGTGTTTTCTCCGTCTCCAAACTCTTTGACATTGTCTGTCTTTATGCAAGGCACGTTGATATTCTGTGGATTAAAAAAAGACTGTTAATGAGAGCAGGGACACACAAGTAGCTCTTTGATATAAAAAGGAGTCATTTTATAATTATGAGGAGCATATCATATTGCAATATGAATGACTAATTTAAAAGCACATTTAGGTGAGTTTAGAGCAACAGGAACATTGAAGTTCAGGTACTTGAAAGCCGTTCCTTCATTTGCAGAGACAGAGTGAAGCACACCATGATGACATTCCCAAATGCCGTTTGAAATGAATTGAGTGCTCACTCAGATGGTGTTATTTTGTTTTGGATTAACTCACAAAATTCAGTCGAGCAGAAATTGAATCAAGAACACAAAAGGTCAACTATTACTACCATACATCAGAATACAGAGGACTAGAGTAATCAACAGTGTCAACGTGTTAGATCATTATGTTAAACATTTAGATTGGACACCAGGTGTTAATATAAATCTGTGACATTTACCAGTAATTGTGACAATACTGCTGCAGTTACACACAAATCACCCTGTGATCGCCCATGCAAAGACACCCCCTTGGTGCATTAAAGCATGCAAAACACTCCCAGTCCGGACAGACACATACCATATTGACTATAGATTTTATAAATTTCTCTCCGGCCTCAACACACGGTTCCCCTCCTTTAATCTTAACCACCGGAACTTCCATTATTCTGACGGCCTGTAAAATTAAGCATTAACGTCAAGCTGGCGACACCAAACTGACAAATTCTCTGAACAAGGGTCCAGTGTCCTTGCAACCCAGAAGGCAAGGACTTCAAACAAATGTCAAGTGCAATCCTGGGGGAAAGTTCTGATAAATTAAAAGTTCAAAGCAGCAGGAAGACTTTTTTTGTCTAATCATTCTGATTAAACTGTTGGCGGATGTGACAGCAATAAAAATTGATTTGAGTAGTCACATACACATGGTTTGCAAACATTATTGCGAGTGTAGCGAAATGTTTCTAGTGCCTACAGTGCAGCACTTATCTAACATGTACAGATTGTCCCACAAAATATTTTAAAGGGGAAGTTCAAACGTTTTTACATGTAGACTTATTTTCAATCGTTCTGTGCATGTAGTTGATACCCCAAAATGTTAAAAATATATATTTTGTTAAAGACAAAATTTGTTCGTCATCACTTGCCATTGACTACAATGCAATTTGAAAATGTGTCTAAATCATGTTATAAAATTCTGCAAAACACTCTAAACCAACTCAGTATGTAGCCTAGTGGTTAGAGCACTGGACTACGAACAGAAAGATCAAATCCCCGAGCTGACAAGATAAAAATCTATCGTTCTGCTCTTGAAAAAGGCAGTTAACCCACTGATCCAAGGCAATCATTGAAAATAAGAATTTGTTCTTAAGTGACGTGCCTAGTTAAATAAAGGTAAAATAAAAATATACCTCTGTACAATACAAACAATAAAAAATGTTTTCCACTGTACCATAAATCCATGTTTGAATGATACTGTTTAAAAAAAAAACTAAAAATGCAAATATGGATTTACGAGACAGTGGAAAATGCTATAAAAAAATTGGATGCAGAGGCATTATCCTGAATGAGATTCTGATTATTCAGATCTGACAAGTTTCTCACATTTGCCCACTCTCCTCCCCTGACTCTCACACAGATATGTCTCCTGTCCTGCCTTCACTATGAAAGCTTTGGCAGTAGTGAGTCTCTAAAGGCTATGGACAGGACAGTCTGAATTTTAACTGGAGAACCTGGGTGAGATTCTTCTCATCTTGGCCAAAGCTAGACTGCTAAATATATAGGCTATATTAGTCCCACATTTATTTGTAATGACACTGACTCAATGCACTTATTACCCTTAAAACAATCACAAGAAACAAAATATAATGCAATGTTTTCACAATGACAACCCATACAACTGGGCTCAGAACTATTAGGGCATGGTACCTGCAGTGCTTTGACAAGAGCTCCATTTTTGGCAGCTTCTCCCACAAGAACGACTCTGGTTTCGACACGATGCAGCATCTCTACAAGAGAATACAGAGGACTATGGGCTCAGTGAATCTCAAAGGTAATGTGAAAGCAATCGTAGAAAGAAGTATTTCCTGTTTTGAGTGACAGCCTCAGGTAAAAGGAAGTTAATATCCAACTGATTGAGAGAAGGGGAAACTCTTGCCTTCCATGTCTTCAGAGTCCAAACTCAGGAATACATCCTTAGTAGTCTCAGCCATCCTGGAGTCATACACAGAGGAGTCCACCAGCAGGCTACGAGCCATCCCCAAAGTAACTATGCTGCTGTCAGCCATGGCAGTGTGACAAGGGTGGAGGCACAATCCTGTCCAAAAAAATCAAATGTTAGGAGAGTCAGAGCTTGAGTGTGAGGTGTCAACTGCCAAACCACTTGGAATAAAAATGGAAATGAATGTTATGTTCTAGTTTGAACTAAGACTGACTGTGTTGCTACAAAGCCAACTAGCTTAGATGAGTGTTGTTGATCTGAGTGTTAACGTTAGAATCAAGATAGTAAGCTAGCCACATGACTACGATTGGTTTGTTTTCTAAGATATAACGTTACATACAGTATCTGCATATTGGTAACTGTTAGCTAGCAAACGTTATCTATGTGCACATTGGTGCAATGTCTAAGTTGGTTTGAGCAAGTAAGAAGTTGGTCCACTAACGTTAGTTAACTAACTTCCAACTGTTGTTCTAAATGTATAACTAGTTATCGTTATTCAGGCAGGGTGTTTCACGCGTTTTTGATCGCTATCTTGGCATTTAACATTAGACGTACTTTAGCATTGTGACACAACATCGGGAGTCTAACGTTAGCTATGCAGTGTGTCTCAAAGTTAAATCGATTGAGTACGTCTTTCCCTTTTCCTGTTGAAAAGCAATTTCCCATGGCCATGTATAAATACAGTAACATACGTCCCCAGTTGTTAATCAAGGTTGTTGCTGTTACTTAGCTAACGTTAGCTAGAAACAATGTGTGCATTAACGTACAGTGGAAAAACTGCTGAATGCTGAACGAAGCAAGCTGGCTAACGTTAACAGTAGTTATATACATTACCCAACAACGTGTTGCTAGAGACCTGCTGAACAACGTTATCTAGCTAATTAACGGAGCTCACTTGTTGCGCGTGTTTGCTAGCAAGGCCAATGGTGCAGCTTGTTAACTAGCTACTTAATTATGGTTGCTGGGAGAAATAAACAGAAACGTCAAATGACTTACCCAAAGCTTTGGAAATAACAAAAATAATAATCGCAGGTGACAGTTGCAAACTGGCTAGTCGACCAGTTCAGCTAGCGGTTGGCTAACTGAATTGACACTGCTATCTGCAAGTTATTCCTGTCTCTAACAGTAAATATATATATATGTGTGTTTGCCGTACAACAAACAAATATTTGCGTAACTCCTGGTTTAAATATTATCTAATGCATACTGAAAACGCGAAAATTTACTTTGAATGTCGGAATTAATTGTTTGTCTGCATAATCCATTTTGTTTGGACATTGTACTCCCGTGGACAAAACAGTTCGCTCAACCTGAATTCAAAAAGCAAGGCATACAAGGCGGCTGTAATCTGATTGGACATGAATGGGAAAGCCTGAGCGGAAGCAGCACTGCGGGGCTTCTGATTGGCTCCTGGATTCAAACTACGAAGCCCCCTGACACTGCGGTGGACACGGGGTTGACTACGAAGTTGCACACACCTTTTCATCAGAGATTCTTCAAATTCCCCGCTTCTATTACAAATCCCTAGTTAAAACTGGGCAACTTGTAGTTAATTGAGATATGGGACAATGGTCGTCTATATTACATACCTCTCTGTTATTTTTTCAAGCTAGAATATTGTTGACCAAAATAACGAAGATAGTAGCCTGCCCTATTGCTGTCAACCTACCAAGTGCCAACTGTTTCAGTGCTGTTAATAAGTATTGCATAAAGCTTCAAGTTCCTTGCAGTATACACCACTGACAATCTGTAATGGTCCACAAAGACAGTGTGGTGAAGAAGGCGCAACAGCGCCTCTTCAACCTCAGGAGGCTGAAGAAATTTGGCTTCACAAACTTTTACAGATGCACAATTGAGAGAATCCTGTAGGGCAGAATCGCCGGCTGGTACGATAACTCCACCATCCACAACCACAGGGCTCTCCAGAGGGTGGTGCGGTCTGCCCAACGCATCCCCGGGGGCACACTGCCTGCCCTCCAGGACACCTACAGCGCCCAATGTCGCAGGAAGGCCAAAAAGATAATAAAGGACATCAACCACCCGAGCCACTGCCTGTTCTCCCAGCTACCTTCCAGAAGGAGAGGTCAATACAGGTGCACCAAAGCTGGGACCGAGAAACTGAAAAATAGCTTCTATCTCAAGGCCATCAGACTGTTAAATAGCCATCACCAGCTGGCTATCGCCTGGTTATTCACTGCACCTTAGAAGATGCTACCCTATATACATAGACATGGAATCACTGGTCACTTTAATAGTGGAACACTAGCCACTTTAATAATGTTTACATACTGTATTCTATTCTACTGTATTTTAGTCAATGCCACTCCGACATTGCTCGTCCTAATATTTATATATTTCTTAATTCCAGTATTTTACTTTTAGATTTGTATGTATTGTTGTGAATTGTTAGATACTACTGCACTGTGGAGCTAGGAACACAAGCATTTCGCTACACCCGCAATAACATCTGCTAAATATGTTTGTGACCAATAAAATTTGATTTGAAAAAGGTGCATTGTACATTCACAAGTGAGATAGGCTAGCACATAATTTATTCTTCTCCCCTCAGTTTCTAGGCCTACATGAAGAGGAGTGTGGAGCAACAAGACAGTGTCAACCTACAGTTTTCATTTCAATCCCTCTCAGGCAAATCAACTTTCTCAGACTTACACCCAGACAAGGCTTCAAGACAAAATACCTATAGTGCAGGCCTACCTCTTTGAACTGCCCAAGATTCCCTGGTGTCATCACTGAGAGTTTGTTCCTGGGGCCGATGCTCATGATTTATTCCTCCCAGCAGGCCCTTCTGGCTGCGGTGCAGAGTTTGTCTTCACAGAGCCTCTGGAAACCTGCACCAAGCCTGGAGGACAAAGTGATGAGTGCAAGCAAGTCCCTTTCCTCTTTTTCCTCAAGTCCCAGCTTCTGTATGCCTGTCACATCTCCAGCTCTTTGTGTCAACTCCTCTCTCCACCTGTATTCCCATATGTAACTTGAAAGACTTTGTACAACAAAGCCTTGCCTTGCCCTCTACCCCCCTGCCATTGTCATTCCCTGTACCACACTCAATTTCTACCGCAGTGATTGGCTGTGTTGGACTAAATGTTCACATTGGAGTGATAAGTACCTTTTTGAAAAGGTCCAGGTCACTGCACAATACTGTTTTTTTTTTTACATTTTATTGAAGTGGAGCTAGTGCTAAGGAATGCCCGAGTAGTGTATATGCCAATGGAAATTAAAAGATAGTGAAAGGCAATGCAAAATGACATGAAATGTACATCTATATGATACTCACCAGCAAGGAAATTTGGCCTACGAAGAAGATCATATCTTTTAAACTTTTAATAAAAAATTATGTTGCATAACAGTTATGTAAAGAAATCTGTTGATGCACTTAGAGTGGCAGGTTTAGGTTAATGTTTTTGGTGAGAATGAATGGTTCTGAGAGAAGGAATATAAGTTTTTAGACAACATTTTCAAGTGCTATAAATAATGCTATTTTGATCATTTATTTCATGTAACTGGTGCCAGAGACTAGATATCTTGAGCATTTAAAACTTTATGTGCTTGTTTTTAAAATATCAAAAGTTAGTACCAGTCACCAACTGAGGGAATTACAATGATGTAGTGGGCTGGCTGTATTCTGCTACCTGAAACCCTATTGATTACTGACAAAAGAGCATAAATAAATACTGGCTTTCAAGACGCATGTATTTCATCATATACTTTACAGAAAAGTAATTTACACATCACTTAGATGGCATGGTCCATAAAAACAGTCACAGATTTATTCTGATTTCACCGTAAATATTGACATTTCATTTTAACACAGCCTTAAATCATCACAAATGAGTCAAAAACCTGTCTAAAAAGGAAGCTGCTTTGTGGGAATTCATTGCCTTTTGGCTGAATTTCATAACGTCTTAGATATTTTTTGCAAAGGTCCAGACCTCTTCTTCACATTCCATCACCAGGATTTACCACACTGCATCTAGAGTTTCCTCTGTCTTCAGTCCCTTTCAGCACATGCTGATAACTGTCTTCCAATTTTTAAAACACCCCAAATTGTTAAAACACTGTTGAAATGCTCCGTGACGGTCATTCAGAGTAGATTGAATCACATTGAGATGATGCGAAAAGTTCATTGAATAATATGTTATTATTGTGAAAAAAAATTGGTTCTCAATGACTAACCTGGATATAAAAGTCAAATAAATTAATACAAAAATGTTTGCAGTAGCAATACAACTTTTTGAGGCTCTTTATATTACAAGATTGCTATACTGTGGCAGTAGACAATCTCAGGTATGTTATATAATATCTGGGGCATTCAACGCCATTCTATGGCTTAGAAACACTGATATTTATACAAAAGTCAGATGATAAAACTGTTGAAGGATCATATGAGTCATATCACTGATGGCTCTTAGCTAGTTCTTAAATATACATAATAGTAAAACATGATATATTGGGAACATAGCATATAGCAATAAATATTCTGTACAGTAAAATTGGAATATTTTCATTACAATGATAGTGCATTGTTAGAATAAGTTCAATGCTATGTTCAATGCTTGTAATCATAATCAACCATAAGATGCTATTTCATGGGTGAATTCACTACATTCCAACCAGGACATACAGTACATTTGAGATGAATCCAATGGGGAGGCTCAAGCCAAAATCTGAAAGAAGATGGCATGAATACTTATATAATGATCAGATGGGAATTGATATTTATAGAATAGTTATACACAGATTTTACACTAGTGAAAAAAAGAAATATATTACATGTATGTACATAAGACGAAGTAAAGAGCTATTCATGTTGTTCAGGGAATAGAATAATATCTCTTGCAAAATGAGAAATCCCTCAGTTATTTATAAAACAACTGAACGGGCAAGCAATTCAGCAGGATGAAACAAAATTTGAAGAAATTTAAACTTTAAGGATTTTTAAAAGGTAAGAATACAATCAAGCTTGTCTCCAATTAAGTCTATAGATCAAACATATTCCCCTCGATGGAGAGATCTCCAGTTTCCATGGTAGTACTTCCTGGCCCTCTGTGTTCAGGATGACCCTCCTCACAAAAGGTTACCTGGGGTGTATTCATTATGCCTATTCTGTTGCAAAACGTTTTCCAACGAAAACTAAAGTTTCTATTGGACAAATTCAGGTAATTCTCTACCCATTTCATTCCGTTTGCTCTGTTTGGTTCTTAAACGGTAAACGGTTTCCGTTGCAAGACGTAATGAATACACCCTTGATTAGGCCACAGGAGGGAGTGTGGTGTGCAGCAAAGGCACATCAGAATATCTTTGAGAGCACTAATCAAGTACAGGGTTTGACACATGGCAAAATTGTGGTAAAATATATTTTCTTTAATCTCAGCAGCTGAGCCGAGCAAAAGTCTTATAGCAACAACAGAGGGCACCTACACCACTATTGACTTGACTTCAGACTTGCTTTTTCTCTGTCTGAGCACAGCAGCTGAAATTGCTCCCCCACTTTGAAGCTTGACCATGTTGGGCTACCAGCATGTTCCAGAAGTTCATGGCCAAATGGTCCATCATGCTTATCTACTTTCCTGAGATACATCTCCCCACGTACTGGTTTCATTTTCCTCTGAGTCAGACAGAGCTGCTGTGCACATGTCACTGAAGATATCTGGAATGTAAAAAAAAAAAGCAGAGTTAAAGACGCAAACTCACATACATGGGAGTTAGGATCTAACGTTATGGAGGCCAAGCAACAGGCGTGAAGGGAGTGGTGATTCTTAAGATTCAAACATCACCATCAGTCTTTTTAGAGAGGGGTGCTTCTATTAAACTTTATAGTAGTACAAACCAGTATGCTGCTGGAATGTGGCTTATAAATGGTTTCAAGTGGGAAAGCTCTAAGCAAAAATATGTCAACTGCCCAAGCAAAGAACAGAAGATGGCATTCCTCTCAGTGCAGACAAGAGCCTGAGAGAGCACTTGTTTAAAGGACAGAGCTCCAAGACAACAAGACAAGCAAGGCCGTGAACTGAACATTTCAAGGGAAGGCTTAGGTGAGGGAGGGAGGGGAGAGAGAGATCATGCTGTAATGGATGACATCATGCTTTGCTTGTTCACCTCTCAGGCAAAAGCTTTACCGTTAGAGTCCTCCCAAGCACACACCCCACCCAATCCCCCAGCACTGAATCAAACTACCGCTTTGAGCTAGGGTGAGTGTTTTCTTGCAATGCCAGGAATACGTCATCATTTTACAGTGGATGTGGATTAGTCAGAAATACCAGTAGTGTTACAGTATGAGTGACCTCCTTCTGCTGCTGTCTGAAGTATACTGGGCGGTACCAGACCTGTCTTCTGAGTAATAAGATTCTTGACTAGCCTAAAACATGAAAGAGAATGTAGGCTTTAATGGAAAGGCTGGTGTAGGGCCTCATGCTGGAATAGAAGTGATCAGAGAGTGACTAGGAGTTGGATTACTGCCACTGGCAGTGGGGAGAGCTGACGGGGCCCTGGGAGTGTACAATCTCACGTATTTATAGGCATAGTTTTTGATCAGGAGTTCTCTCTATGATCTTGTATGTGAACTGTCAAGTCCAAAGTTTCAGTTTTTGACACCCTGCTTCGTGTGATGGAAAGCTTGTTTATTCATTGGTTATGCTGCTGCTTCCGACAGTTGATTCTGTCCAGAGCCTCTGTACTGCTTCATATATGTATTTAAATCCTCCCAGCATTCCGTCTGTGCACTCTGCAGCTCTGCCTAGCAGAACAAGCACTCCCTGGCCTTGGCCTGCTGCGAACCATCCACATGAAGGGACTTAGAAGGTCCACTGGCCCCATTTGTCATGTATTTAGTATTTATTAGGATCCCCCATCAGCTACAGGATTAAAACAATTAAATCACAACAAAACAACAGCCTATATCATAAATAAAACAATACATCATATTGCATTATTACTCTATTATTAAAAATGTACAGTATAAAATGTAAAATGTTACAGTGTGTGTGCGTATGGGTGTTTGTGTGTCTCTTCAAAGTCTGCGTCGTAAGGGGCTGTTTTAGCATTTTTATTTAAAAACATTTTTTTTAGATTGAAGAGATGGCAAATAGGAGTGGTAATATAGTCCGTTACCATCCTCAGTAATTTTCCATCCAAGTTGTCAGTACCAGGTGGTTTGCCATTATTGATAGACAGCAATAATTTTTACACCTTTTCCACACTCACTTTAAAGAATTAAATATAACAATGCTTGTCTTTCATAATTTGGTCAGTTATTAAGGGATATGAAGGTTCAGAGTTTGCTAATCTTGACAATGAAAAAGTAATTAAAGTAGTTGGCAATATCAGAGGGTTTGTGATGAATAAGCCATCTGATTAAATGAAGGATGGAGCTGAGTTTGCCTTTTTGCCCAAAATGTAATTTAAGCTGCTCCAAGGCTTTTTAATCATCCTTTATATCTTCTATCTTTGTTTCGTAGTTGTCAAGGTTCGTGTGTAGCTGGTGCGTGAATAGTCAGGAGAACAGTGAGCAAAGCACTTTACTCAATGAATCAAACGAACAAAACGCTAACTGCGTAATACAAAACACTTTGCCAAACGCAAACAAGCGACGCATAAATAAAACGCACCAGCTGGAACGAAAATGGCTTAACAATAAACAATCACACACAAAGACATGGGGGAAAACAGAGGGTTAAATACACAACAAATAATGATGGGGAATGCAAACCAGGTGTGTGAAAAACAAGACAAGACAAATCGAAAATGAAAAGTGGATCGGTGATGATTAGAAGACCGGTGACGTCGTCCGCCAAATGCCGCCCGAACGAGGAGGGGAACCGACTTCAGTCAAAATCGTGACAGTAGTACAACTTCTTCTTCTTTTTGTTTAGTTTAGTCGGCTGTGCAGCCAGACCTTCGCCTCATCCTTCTCAACCATAAAATGTTTTAATTCCTCATCAATCCACTGGGTGCATGCTTATTAGTAAATGGAAGAAGCAATTTCATAAATGCGTCAATTCTGGCATCTGGTTACTCCTCAATACACACAACAGACAAGCAAATATTCTTTACATCTTCACTACAAAACCTCTCGTATGATCTCTTATAAACTATTTTAGGCCCAGCCTTTGGAATTTGGGTTTTCTAGATATGGCTACTATGTTATGATCACTACATCCGATGGGTGTTGATACTGCTTTAGAGCAGATTTATGCAGCATTAGTGAAGATGTGATCAATACACGTGGATGATTTCATTCATATATACCCTGGTAGGTTGAATAATAACCTGAACCAGATCGCAGGCACTGGTTACATCCTTGTCACGTCCAGGCCTGAGTTTTACAGGCTGGCATGTTTTTGTTTCGTTTTTGGTGTAGGGTTTTTCTGTTCTAGGTGTTCTGTTTCTATGTTGGGTAAATGGTTCCCAATTAGAGGCAGCTGAGTGTCGTTACCTATAATTGGGAACCATATATATGTTTGTAGTTTTCAGAGGGGTTTTGTGGGTTATTGTTTGTTTGGTCATAGCTTAAGTGTATTTCTAAGTTATTGTCTTATGTTACGATCTTCGTTCGTTCTGGTTGTTATTTTCCCCAGTATCGTGTATTAAATAAAATGTATACTGGAAGCATCGCTGCGTCTTGGTCCGTCACTTCAGAAGATCGTGACAATCCTTTGTAAGCTTTACAGTAATATGACTCTGAATTTATACAGCAACACCTCCCCCATTGGCATTCCTGTCTCTTCTGTAGATGTTATAACCATGTATTGCTACCACTGTGTCAAATGAATTATCCAAGTGAGTTTCAGAGATAACAAGGGAATTAATGTTATCTGATATTAGTAAGTTATCGATTTCATGAACCTTGTTTCTCAGGCTACATATGTTATTGTGGGCAATATTTGCCCTTTTCTGGGTTGCTTATTTGCGCTGATAGTGCAAGGTGAACTGCTCCCAGTGGGCTTCCTACTAGGGTCAATTGTTTCAGTGCCAACAGTGTAATTCAGGTTTATAGGCACTTGATTACTGATGGCAAAAGCTGTCAGATTGACATAGGTATTCAGGGGAGTGAGAGAAACATAAATTAAGTTACATTGACTGTACTACCATTTCTACAGGAGGTGATATGCTTTCCATGTCCTCTGTTGTTGATTACGACAGAGAGGACTGGAGCATTAATAGACCCTGGCTGTCAGTCTCTAAAACAGTTTGCAATGTTGCTGGAGATAATCCTGGAACCCCTGCAGTTAGGGTGAATCCTCTTTCTTTTACAGAGTGCTGGTTGCTCCCACAGCAAATCAAAATGGTCACAAAAGGAGACATTCTTGTTCTTGCAAAGCTCTTGTTGACATCATTTGTAAATATGCTGTCAACAGTGAGTGGGCTGGGGACGTACTGAAGCCTACGTGTGGATGCTAGGTGTGAAGCTGACACCTAATCCGTGGCATGGACAGACAGGTGCACACGCTCCTGGGAGCACTGTGCTAACATCAATGCAAATGGTGGACCAGATTTCAGTTAGTCAGAACTATCATACACAAAGAGAGTTGTGCAGAGTTTTAAAAACTTCTGTACAGTACATGTTGACTTCCATCCATGAAAGAATATATAAATTCTTCATATCACTGACTGCTGAAAAAGAGAGGAGAGGGTTGTGTGAGACGTTTTAGTGCCAGAACCCAAAGATGCAAATGATTGAAGACGGTTTTAAAACATGAAATATGCATGAGGTGATGAAATATGAGCATATTCAAAGCATTTTTAAGTGCAGCTTTAATCTAATGGGGTATTAGTCACCCCAAAATGCACTGCGAAAGCTCATATGAAACCACAATCCCTCTCTCATCCACCCTGGCTTGCAATGGATTCTGGAGACTATTACGGTGAGTAGGTAACAACCACTCCTCATAGTGGTGGGATGAATCGAACAGACGGATATATTATTCATTTAGGCATTGTGTTTTAATTTCCACTGTGATATGCAGATCTACTCAACATGTATGCTTTAATATCCTGAATGCCTCATCAAAATAATTTTACAATTAATTAACTTTTAATATAAAACTACACAGCAATAACTGTTAGTCCCACGGAACCAAGGAACAACATTGTTATTAGTTATACATTTTTCCAAACACGGTTTTAAATCAATGAAGAGATAGTGCAGTGCAGGAACAAGGACTAATATGACTGTGCTTTATCCTGTTGAGTTGGGTCCCTCTTACTACGGCAGGAGAATTGGTTTCTCTCTGGGACTCTCATAGTGTTCAATGGATAGAGAGGGTGGGTGCTACCATCACTCACCAGTGGCCATTCTCTGCCTCATCCAGGAACTGTACTAAATCTCCTGACTCCAGAGACAGGTCCTGCGCTGTCCTCGACTCGTACGTCAACTGGACACGGAAGCGATCATTGTCCCCCTAAGAGCAGGGAGAGAATGGAGGAGGGTGATTTAGAGGAGATTACTTATCCTTGTAGTTGTGGTTTGTCTTTGTATGTGATGGTGTGTAACTTTGTGTGTCATACAACGTGTGTCTGTGTCCACCCATCTATTCTATGTGTTGTGTGTCTGTTTGTGTGTACAGCATGTCCATCCGTCAGTCTCATGTTGGACTCAGGGAGCATTACTCTCAGTGAGGTGGAGTTGTGAAGCAGGCCCTCCATTAAAACAGATCTCCGGGTCTCATACATCAGAAAGATTGTAATGGAAGGAGAAATCCGGAGGCTCTGGGGAGACCCACACTAGGCTATTTTGTCTTTTAAATGTCAAGTCGTCAGCCCGCGTTAACAAGATGGGTGATGGTGGGAAATAATTAAGAAGAGAGGATTTATTTCCCGGGGATTGGAAGGATTTAAGAGGAGCAACAAGATGGAGGGGATGAAGTTACCTGTCAGGATTTATTCAACATAACTTACATTTTTATTACTGGACTGGTCCTCACCATCCGAAGAGTTGGAGAGCTCCTCTGCACTCGAATGGATGGTTTCAAAGTCCTCTGTGTCCATTGAAGGCAAACACCGTTGGGTCCAGCCTAGAGAAAGAGCACACAGAAAGAAGACAACGTCCTGTTAACCATTCAGTTGACTAGAAGAAGTGAACACGTTAGTTTTAAGACATGGCATTACACATCCACTGCTTTGCAAATCTACCCTTTATACACAAGCATTGAACATTCTGAAACATTGATACTGACAGTCAAAGAAGGTATGAAGAAGTTGGAAATATCTAATAAACACAATGCAAGAAACCAATCGAAAAGGTGCCACATACAACAAGACACTCAATGGCAAACAAATACAACAAATGTTTAACCAAAACCAGCAAAATGAGAAAAGAAAAATACGTCAGTGTGACTTGTCCATCAGTAGATTACCTGGTTGAGAAGTGGACCTAGGCACGGCTGAATCAGTGCTTGTGGTGCCTTTGTGTCTGCTCGCAGCAGGGATAGCACTGCGTAATGTATCTGTGAGGAAATTAGCTCTTTACAGACCACTGGGATGCCATTTTACATCACATTGCAGGAAATTGATATACGCATTCAGAAATAAATTAAGGAGCCATCATCGCTCCACAGCCACACTGACTCATTACCAACAACATGGCACTGCTAATGTGAAGTCATTTTGTTCAGCACTTTTTGTGCCAAACTAATACATATACCATGCATCACATTGAATCACAACGGAGCAGGCAAAACACCCACCCACACACGAACACAGACACGCATGCAAGCACACATGCACGCGCACACACACACGTCACCTCACCAAAATGCAAAGCCGTCCCCATTGACAAAGACGGCTGAACATGCACAGATCCACAGCATACTGTGAAGCTATAGCTACCTTCATAACCGAATGGTGTTGGATCACTCTTTATCTCATGTCTTTTGGTCTTTTTAACATTAGTTGAAGGAGGACCTGTCAGGGGCAATGAATGCATGGTGGAAGCGTTAGTGGGACAGTGAAGCAAAATCAATTTTATTGTACATCCTCAGTTTAAATTGCTCATAAGTTATTGAAATACTTGATTATTAGGAAGATGAAAGGAGGGGAATATTGGCAAAATGAAGTTCTCATCTAAATTCCACAACAATTGCACTTGCTTTGCAGCTCTGAATGTCACCCCACATTCCAAATGTCAGCTTATCAAAATTCACATTTGATTACTATGGATTCTCAAAAAAACCTGTTTCCTTTTTGTTTAAATTCTGAGAAAGACTGATTTTATTCATCATCTCATCAATATCATGGGATTCATAAATGGGTAGGACTTGTTAAGAAAATATTTGTTTTCTCATGACCTTAGCTGACTCCTGCTCTCTACATCTCTAGCTCTCTCTCCCTTCCCTCTCTCTCAAAGAGACCCCTCACTAACCGGTCTGTACCTGCTCTCAGACACTTTAAAAAGTGTGATGGCGACGGGAGGAGAGATAAAAAGAAAGCGAAAGACCACAGGCAATCAGGTACCTTTTGTGCGTCTGGTGGCGGAGACACTGATAGAGGAGGCTAAAGAGAAGCGGCGCGTGACATCTGTCACCTTAGATGGAGGATCAGCTGTGAAAGGCAGGGCAGGGTTAGCAATTAGCTGGGCAGAAGAAGATGAGGGAGGGAGAGAGGGATGGATGGCACAGGAAGGCACAGAGAAGCATTTTAATGGCAAGGCTAAATGAGCATATTGCTTTGAGGATTCCTGCCTTTTCTCTGGATTGACTTCTGATTTGATACATAACTTGTGATAACTGTCACTGTTGATTCCTCACTAAACACTTTCCAGCTTAAATGGATAGTGTGACATTTTAGCAATTAAGCCCTTTTTTTTACTTACCCAGAGTCAGATGAACTCATGGATAGTATTTTTGTGTCTCTGCATGCAGTTTGAAGGAAGTTGAAGCATGCTAGCTGTTCCTGTAGACTTCCAGTCATTGCGCTAATGCTAGTTAGCAATGGCTCCAGAAACAACCTTCAACTTCCTTCAAACTGCACGCAGAGACTTAATTGCCAAAATGTCGCACTATCCCTTCAAGACGATAATTTCTCTTAGTTTAATCAAATTAGTGAGTTCAAACAGGCAGGCGGTTGACTGTGGGACTGACAATTGTGCAATGAATGGAGGAGACACGAGGAAGTGCAGGAAGATAAAGACAAATCGTGGACATTGCAGGCGGGTGGCGGCATCCTCACAGGCGCATTAACCAGGTAGGCCAGTTGAGAACAAGTTCTCATTTACAACTACGACCTGGCCAAGATAAAGCAAAGCAGTGCTACAAAAACAACAACACAGGTACACATGGGATAAACAAACGTACAGTCAATAACACAATAGAAAAATCTGTATACAGTTTGAGCAGACGAAGTAAGGAGGTAAGGCAATAAATAGGCCAATAGTGGCAAAGTAATTACAATTTATAAATTTACACTGGAGTGATATATGTGCAGATGTGGATGTGCAAGTAGAAATACTGCTGTGCAAAAGAGCAGAAAAACAAAAACAAATATGGGGATGAGGTAGGTAGATGGTTGAATGGGCTATTTACAGATGGGCTGTGTACAGCTGCAGCGATCGGTAAGCTGCTCTGACAGCTGACGCTTAAAGTTAGTGAGGGAGATATAAGTCTCCAACTTCAGTGATTTTTGCAATTCGTTCCAGTTATTGGCAGCAGAGAACTGAAAGGAAAGGTGGCCAAAGGAGGTGTTGGCTTTGGGGATTACCAGTGAAATATACCTGCTGGAGCGTGTGCTACGGGTGGGTGCTGCTATGGTGACCAGTGAGCTGAGATAAGGCTGAGCTTCACCTAGCAAAGCCTTATAGGTGACCTGGAGTCAGTGGGTTTGGCGACGAATATGTAGCGAGGACCAGCCAATGAGAGCATACAGGTCGCAGTGGTGGCTAGTATATGGGGCTTTGGTGACAAAACGGATGAAACTGTGATAGACTGCATCCAATTTGCTGAGTAGAGTGTTGGAGGCTATTTTGTAAACGACATCGCCGAAGTCAAGGATCGGTAGGATGGTCAGTTTTACGAGGGTATGTTTGGCAGCATGAGTGAAGGAGGCTTTGTTGCGAAATAGGAAGCCGATTCTAGATTTAACTTTGGATTGGAGACGCTTAATGTGAGTCTGGAAGGAGAGTTTACAGTCTAGCCAGACACCTAGGTATTTATAGTTGTCGACATATTCTATGTCAGAACCGTCCAGAGTAGTGATGCTAGTCGGCGGGCGGGTGCGGGCAGCGATCGGTTGAAGAGCATGCATTTCATTTTACTAGCATTTAAGAGCAATTGGAGGCCATGGAAGGAGTGTTGTATGGCATTGAAGCTCGTTTGGAGGTGCCAGATGTATACAGAATGGTGTCGTCTGCGTAGAGGTGGATCAAAGAATCACCCGCAGCAAGAGCGACATCATTGATATATACAGAGAAAAGAGTCGGCCCAAGAATTTAACCCTGTGGCACCCCATAGAGACTGCCAGAGGTTCGGACAACAGGCCCTCCGATTTGACACACTGAACTCTATCTGAGAAGTAGTTAGTGAACCAGGCGAGGCAGTCATTAGAGAAACCAAGACTGTTGAGTCTCCTGATAAGAATGCAGTGATTGACAGTGTCGAAAGCTTTGGCCAGGTCGATGAAGACGGCTGCACAGTACTGTCTTTTATCGATGGCGGTTATGATATCGTTTAGGATGGGTGGGGTATGGGTGGGGTGGGGTGGGGTATGCTTACAAGATTAAATCTATCGACAACAACTCAAGTTCACAGCGAGGCATTACCTCGGCGGGCCAATAAGTACAAAAACATCACCCCCTCAGTGTCCATTTCTCTTCAGCTAGCCTGCTCTGCTCTCAATCATGCATGGAGCCAACTACACAGTATTAGATTATCACCATACAAATGATGACATATTATGTACAGTAATGTTATTGCCCACTTACAAACCACAAGACCCCCTGTTATAGCACCAAAGTGGTAAGAAAATAATAATGAAATAAACCAATCTCCCTGTTCAATTGGTTTGTTTGACTAAAAGCAATCTCATGTTTGTTTGGCAAAATATAATCAGATGCAGCTAATCAGGCTATCAGTATTGTTATTAAGGATGTATTCTGTGGAGAAGAACCTTGAATCAAACCATCCTCTTAAAAAAATGTTAATACACTTTTGAATGTCAAAAGCATTACAGGCTGACATTTACTAAGGCTACCTGTCTGCGAATTTAGCCTTCATGCGTTTTCATTGCCTGGATGCCAAGGTTGTTCTATACTCCTGAAAATGTGAAATCCCTTTGTTCTCTAGACATAGTAGTATTTGGAAAATTCTAATCAAATGTTATTTGTCACATGCTTCGTACACTACAGGTGTAGACTAAGGGTGAAATGCTTACTGATGGGTCCAACAATTTCCAACAATGCAGAGTTAAAGATCAAATAAAAATAGTGACAAGGAATAAATACACAGTGAATAACAATAACAAGAAAAATAACATGGCTATATACAGGGAGTACCAGTACTGAGTCGATGTGCAGGGGTACGAGGTAATTGAGGTAGCTATGTACATACACTCAGTGAGTGACATGGCCGTGGTTCTCTATATAAAGCAGGCAGACATGCATCGAAGTGTTCAGTTAGTATTCGATCGAACTTTAGAATGGGAATAATTTGTGACCTAAGCAACTTTGAGCGTGGTATGATCGTCAGTGCCAGGCGTGACGGGTCCAGTATCTCAGATACTGCCGGCCTCCTGGGCTTTTCACACACGACAGTGTCTAGGGTTTACAGAGAATGGTGCGAAAAACATAAAACATCCAGTGAGCGGAAATCCTGTGGGCGAAAAACAGCTCGTTGATGAGAGGTCGAAGGAGAACGGCAAGAATCGTGCAAGCTAACAGGCGGTCCATAAACAGGCAAATAATGGAATGTGGTATGCAGAACGGCATTTCGGAACGCACAACTTGTCGATCCTTGTCACGGATGGGCTATTGCAACAGACGACCACATAGGGTTCCACTCCTATCAGCGGAAAACAAGAAGAAGCAGCTCCAGTGGGCAGTCGATCACCAACACTGGACAATTGAAGAGTGGTCCGACAAATTCTGCTTGGTGTCAAAGGTACAGGCTGGTGGCGGTGGTGTAATGGTGTGGAGAATGTTTTTCTGGCACGGTACAGGCTGGTGGCGGTGGTGTAATGGTGTGGAGAATGTTTTTCTGGCACACGTTAGGTCCCTTGATACCAATTGAGCAATGTTTCCATTCCCCAAAGAATTCAGTCTGTTCTGGAGGCAAAGGAGGGATCTGACCCGGTACTAGAAGGGTGTCTCTAATAAACTGTCCACTGCACTGAGTATATATGTAGGGGTAAAGTGACTAGGCAACAGGATAGATAATAGATTTATCTGTAGCAGCAGCGTATGTGGAGAGGGAGCAGTAGCATATGTGGTGAGTGTGAAAGTGTGTGTGTGTGTGTGTGTGTGTGTGTGTGTGTGTGTGTGTGTGTGTGTGAGTGAGTGAGTGAGTGTGTGGCATCAGTATGCATGTGTGTGCATGTTATGTGTGTGTGGGCATATGTAGTGTGTGTATGTGTGTGTTGGGGTGTCGGTGTAAGTATGTGTGAGTGTGTGGGTAGAGTCTAGTGTGTGTGCATAGTCAGTGCAAAAAAAGGGT
Source organism: Brachymystax lenok tsinlingensis (assembly GCA_030435695.1). NCBI lineage: Eukaryota > Metazoa > Chordata > Actinopteri > Salmoniformes > Salmonidae > Brachymystax > Brachymystax lenok. Next base: position 22,856,725 of record CM059790.1, on the reverse strand, counting down.
AAATGCAGGTAGTCTGGGTAGCCATTTGATTAGCTATTTAGCAATCTTGTTGAGCAGTCTTATGGCTTGGGGGTAGAAGCTGTTTAGGGTCCTGTTGGTTCCAGACTTGGTGCACTGGTACCACTTGTCGTGCGGTAGCAGAGAGAACAGTCTATGGCTTGGGTGGCTGGAGTCTTTGACAATTTTTTGTGCCTTCCTCTGACTCCGCCTGACGTACTTTACATACACTAGTTCTCTGCTCTGAGCGAAAGCACCTGTGTGTATTAGCAGCACAAGGACATACAAAGTAGCAGGCTAAGGATAATGACTAACAGTGAGAATGAATGATAGTAGGTGAAGTTGTATACAACACAATGAGTGGGACCTCTTCAAAGAGGGGATGAGGACAGGGTGGTGATAAGGACAGGGTGAGCAGGTCAGTGGAGATGTCATGGCGTCTTTACCTGAGGGAAGAGACCTTCTATTGGAGAGGCCCTGCAAGGTGAAGCGCTTTCTAGCGAGAGCAGCATTGTGGTCAGGGTTATTAGTTGCAGAAGCCTCAGCTAGGGAGGGAAAGGGAGAGGAAAACGGTAAAGGAGAAAGCAGAAGCAGAGGGTAGAGAGAAAGCCTGAGGGACGACTCTGTAAGAGTAATGGATACCATGACAATCCTGGACATTATGGAGACCCCTATTCAATCACCTACACTTGAGTCCGCATGAAAACTGATTCAAAGTTCAGGGGTAGACCAACCTCAACCTATTTCTGAAAATATATTCAAATTGTCACAAGTTTGAAGAGTGCTGACAAGGTTGTAAAAAATGATGTTTGTAAGATTATGCTGGAGACAGATGGTTAATGATGGCTTTTATCTAGATCTTTCTCATCTCCACTAAAATGGTCTCTCTCTGGTCTAATCACAACGCTGACAGAGCTCTGAGATGCATAATAAGTTTGCCATGGAATTTCCTGGAGCCTTTCACCATATGGACAAACCTGATCCATGATTTACCCCTCTATGCTCCATCAACACAACCTGCATTAGGAAGAGAATAGTCCTCCACAATCATGCTGGAACTGCATGGGTATAAGGATTTAGACACCTGCCAATGCCAAAACTAAAAGACAGTTTTACACTTTTTCAAAATGGACAGCTTGTCTTGTAGAGTGTGTGATTTCAAGGACACTTGAACTACCTGCCCTGGAGGACCGCTAAAAATGTCCATATTATACATAATTATCACCTTATGATTGTGAGAACACAGAATAATCACAACTTCCAGGTTCATCTCGTCTCACACCTCTGACAAAGCTGCCAAACAGAGAGATGTCAACGCAGCTGCTGCTTCTGTCCTCTGAGGTTACTCTGGCCTTCTGGAGATTAGAAAATAAATCAGAGCTTTTGGACAACTATGAGAGAGAATATAGTAGACTGACTAAGAATGGGAAAGCTGGGCCTCCCGAGTGGCGCTGTGGTCTAAGGCACTGTATAGCAGTGCTAGCTGTGGCACTAGAGATTCTGTGTTCGAGTCCAGGCTCTGTCGTGGCCGGGCACGACCGGGAGACCCATATGGCGGCGCACAATTGGCCCAGCGTCGTCCGGGTTAGGGGAGGGTTTGGCCAGCAGGGATGTCCTTGTCCCTTCGCGCACTAGCGACTCCTGTGGCGGGTCAGGCGCAGTGCACGCTGACACGGTCGCCAGGTGTACGGTGTTTCCTCCGACACATTGGTGCGGCTGGCTTCCAGGTTAAGCGGGCGTTGTGTCTAGAAGCAGTCGGCTTGGCTGGGTTGTGTTTTGGAGGACGCACGGCTCGCGACCTTCGCCTCTTCCGAGTCTGTACGGGAGTTGCAGCGATGAGACAATTGGATACCACGAAATTGGGGAGAAAAGCAGGGTGAAAAAAAAATACAAAAATATAGAATGGGAAAGCCTTTCATCAGACTATCTGAGCGTGGTATGTACCGTTGGCAGAATCTAACAGCTAGTCAGACTAACCCCAGAAGACTGGGGAGGTATAGTGGGAGGTGTACTATTGGGACTACAGTATTTGGGGTCATGACCTCTGGAGTAGGTCCTTCTGACCAAAAAGGAAACGGTCCCAATCAGGGAAATGGTTGGCATCAGTTACATATGGGTCAAAGCTAAAAAGTCCCACCAGACTACAGTTCAAAACTCATTGTAGTCCGTACTGTACTGCGGTTGTGTAACTGCATGAATAATGTAGACATTTTAGTGTAAGGTTGGTACTGAAAAACACCATTGCTCAACCAGCTTCTGTAATATTCATTTTCCACAGAGGAGAATGGGAGAGATTTCAGATTTCCTCTGTGAGTCTGTGGTGGGGGTAATAAAGGCACTCATGCATCCAGGACTAAGCACCTGTCGGATCCACTTACTCCTAGAGCCAGGGATGTCCAGCCACTGACCACATCCAGAGTCAAAGAGCAACTCTTCTCTCCTAACCACCACCACCCGCTCCCTGGCAGACTACCGTTAACCCAGCTCCCTCGCGCTGTGATGCAGCAGCGCTCTGCCGACGAGCTCTACCTCATCCTCATCTGCCAGTGCAGTGTATGTAGTGAGCGATCAGAGGGGATAATTGTGCCATCAGTGTGGTGTCTTTCATAATGCCATTATGGGATGATTTGTACATGGAAGATGCTGCCTTTTGTTTCCAGTCAGCGGATCTGAGTGGATGCTGGTTTGGCAGGGCCGGGGGCCTGGCGGGGCTAGCTGCGGCTGTGTGACATCTCACCTCGTTTCTGTCTCATGTTGGGGCTGGGGTTGCTCCTCCTGAAGCCTGTCTCCGGGCTAGACGAGTCCGACTGCCTCAGGGCCATTTTGCGCATGTTTCTGAGTGTAGGAGAGGAAAGATATATGACAGTCAATCACACAGCCACTGTAGAAGCGTTACATTCACTATCCTTGAGAGCATCTGTGTGGTGCCGCCATTCAATCACACGACATGATGAAAACGATGAGAGACGGAGTACTCTACCTCATGGGAGCATGATACACATTTTCAGTGATCTTCTGATGGAGTTGACTAGCCTCTGTGAATGGAGAAAAGAAAATGGCATTGGAATAGAACGTAGATTTATTTTCAATGGAATGACAGGGATATTAGTTTAGGTTAAATTGACATAAAAAGGTCAGTGAGGTGAATTTGTTGGGTGAGATCTTAGGTATGCAAGTGTGTGTGTGTGCGCGCACGTGAGTTTGTTGTTTGGTGTTTGCATGCTTGTGTATGTCACACTGTGTGTAGGACTGTGTGAGAAACCTGCAGTCAAAAGCAGGTTGATAAACCTATGTTTCAATGCCAGGCGATAAAACAGGAGAAATCCCAGGAGTCACATAAGCCACAGGAGAGTCCGTGGACCAAAACAGTGCAGTCAGACCTGAAGCCATAGACCAAAACAGTGGTGCAGAGAGAATGGAAGCCAGTAATCTGTGTCTTTAAAGGCCCAGTGCAGTCAAAAATTTGATTCTCCTGTGTTTTATATACATTTCCACACTATGAGGTTGGAATAATGCTGTGGAATTGTGAAAATTATGATAATGCCCTTTTAGTGTAAGAGCTGTTTGAAAAGACCGCCTGGAATTTCAGCCTCTTTTGGTGGGATGGAGTTTTGGCCTGCCTGGTGACATCACCAAGGCAGGCAGTACATTATTCAATAGACCGATAAGAAAGATAGTTCCAAACCTCTCTGCCAATAATAGCTCATTTTCAGTTTCAGTCAAAAAAATCACAGAAGGTTACCCAGAAATTATTTGACATTGATAGAAAAATGGCTGCATTGGACCTTTAACAGGAGGACAGGACAGTTAACTGCCAAGGCCCAGGGGAGTCATCAAATCAAACAGCTGCAGCCGGTATCCTCAGTACAAGCCACTGCTGAGCTGGATGGTCTGTAAACTGGCCTTGTCCTGCTATTACACAAACCCCACATCGCCAGGCTTTTTAATACCGCACACAGTGGCTTATCTTGTGTGCCGCTCTTCGCTGCTACGTGCTGCCCTCCCCCACGCTCGCCAGCCGAGACAGGCGTAAATCACCTCCAATCCTCCAGCAGGCCAGAGCATCTTTCTCTCACTCTGCTTCATATGAGGGCTGCTATGTCATTACTCAGTCCCCTCACACACACACATCCTCTCTCATACACACAGCTTGTCAGTCCAGCCGAGTGTAGACCGAGCAGAGGGTCGTTTTCCTGACTGTCAGGAGCTTCAGAGCGGAACAGTCGGCGATTGATGCATACTGCTGGAGGGTGGTGGAGGGAGAGGAGTGTGTATGTGAGTGAGTGGACTGTACCGTCAGGGTCAGGTATGTGTTCACAAACAGTTGTCCACCTCCCTCCCCTACCTCTAAATCAGCTCTCCTCCAACACTGGATAACCCCCCCTCCCACTGCTTAACATTCACATCAGCATTCTGAGAGGGTTCAGAGCTGTGTTCAGATGTCTAGTGCTGTATGAGAGGGTGGTTTGAATATGCCTAGAGAAAACCCCCACACACTGTATACCTCTGCAAGCTTCAAGCTGGCCCGTCAGAACTTTTCGGATCTCTGACACCCACATGTTCTTCACATCCATGGAGGGAGCCTGTGGAGACACACAAACACACAGTTATACATATATATATACACTCCCTGAGGTTTCACTCAACAGCCTGTCTCACACCAGACAATGGATGTTTCTGTGAGAAGGATGTCTGCGGGTGGCTACTCTTCATAGGGCAACACTGCCACCCAGTGGTCAAAGGGTTTGGTTTCATCAGACCAGACCTGGTCTGAGTCCTTTAGGTGCCTTTTGGCAAACTCCAAGTGGTCTGTCATGTGACTTTTACTGAGGAGTGGCATCCATCTGGCCAATCTACCATAAAGGCCTGATTAGTGGAGTGCTGCATAGATGGACGGTTCTCATCTCCACAGATGAACTCTGGATGTCTGTCAGAGTGACCATTGGGTTATTGGTCACCTCCCTGACCAAGGCCCTTCTCCCCCGACTGCTCAGTTTGGAAGGAAGAGTTTTAATGTTTCCTAACTTTTTCCATTTAAGAATGACGGAGGCCAGTGTGTTCTTGGGGACCTTCAATGCTGCAGACATTTGTTGGTACCCTTACCAAGATCTGTGCCTCAACACAATCCTGTCTCGAAGCTCTATGGACAATTCCTTCGACCTCATAGTGTGGTTTTTGCTTGGACATGCACTGTCAACTGTGGGATCTTATATAGACAGGTGTGTGCCTTTCCAAATCATGTCCAATCAATTGAATTTACCACAGTTGGACTCCAATCAAGTTGTAGAAACATCTCAAGAATAATCAATGGAAACAGGATGCACCTAAGCTCAAATTCGAATACTTATGTAAGTAAGGTATCTGTTTTTTATTTTATAATACATTTGCAAAATTTTCAAAAAACCTGTTTTCGCTTTGTCATTAGGGTGTATAGTGTGTAGATTGACAAGGATTTTTTTTATTTAATCTATTTTAGAACAAGGCTGTAACGTAACAAAATGTGGGAAAAGGGAAGGGGTCTGAATACTGTATGCTACTTAGTAAAGGATGTTGCTGAATCACAAGTTTTATCAAGTTCATCTAGTATGTATTTAGAATTCTTTAGACAATATCTGGTAATATCAAATGGGAACAATGGATATGTTTTGGAAGTTGTTTTTTTACACAGAAACTATATGGACATGTACCTGAATGATATAGACTTCCTCTCTGCCGTTATACCAGACCTCAAACTTCTTAATGTCTCCTTTGACATTTTCTGTGATTCCCACGGCACTCATCTGAAACAAAGGCAAGGTTGTGGTTAAAAACAGGGATATTCTATGATGCCCCTGTATTCTTCCAATGTGAACTGCTACATCTTTTTTTTTACAAGCCGAAACATGTATTTTCACTTCTATTGAGCGATAAGTAGCACTACTCATTGAGTTGGTTTCATGCACACTAGCCAGCGAGTGGGAGCAGAAAACAAGTTTAAAGGTTTCCTCAAGAAAACAAATGGTTGGTCCAGGATCCCAGTGATGGAAGGTTCCTGTCATCGCAGGGCCCTATTTACTGCCTTGATTTTTCATGCGTCCAGATAAGCTTGAATTGAAATATGGGGAGTGACAGTGAATACCAAGGTTCTCAGGGGTCTGAGAGAGCCACTGTAAAGTTTCCATTTGAGGCGGGGGAACTTAGTGTAGGATAGTGGGCAGTATGGCCCTACAGTCAACCAAATGGACTTAGCACATGCTTTCTTGTTTCAATTTCAGGTCAGAAATGTTTTTCTTACACAAAAGGAGATGTTTGTATATACACACAGGTTATGTTTGTCCAACAAGAACTGACCCCACCAACCGACCTCACCTTTAGTGAGTGCTTGAAGCTATAGGAGGGGGATGGCTTCTCGTCCGTGGTCTCCTCCCGCTTCTTACAGAAGAGCAGCATCTTGTTGTAGAGGAACAGGTGCCTCTGCATGGGCTTGAAGCGGGCCAGGTCCTTCACCTTGCTGTGGCCCTTCTTGTGGTCCGTCCACACGTTGAACGAGCCCTGCATCAGGAGCTTCCCCAGCTCACAAAGGTTTCCCTGGGGGTGAGAGAGACACAGAGGCCATCAGTCCCACACCCACGTATATACTGTACACCCTCTATACATTTATACAGCCTAGCCATGACAGTCTCTCTCCGCCAGATTAGTCAAACTCATTTACGGCAGGGGTTTCTACAACTTTCCCATAGCCCAGCAGATCCACTCTAAGATAGGCATCAAACTGATTTTTCACACCCTTAAACTCCATCCCAGTCATACTGACCTCAAATCCTGTTATGGCAATCTGATGCATGGAGTCATTGACAGATTTGATGATGTCCAGCATGGTGGCCAGGGCCTCCTCCAACTCAGCAGTACCCTCCTGGTTCTTACTGCATTTCAGCATCTCCTAGAGGGGGAACAGAGCCGGTAGGGACAAAGTGAAGTTGTATAAATAATGTATCTTTCAGTGTTTGGCTTACTCCTACACTAACAACAGACCAAGTCTAAGAATGAAGGCTTTCCAACCACACAGGCTACTGCAAAGAAACCACTCTAAAACCAACAGCAACTTATACTATTCAATATCCATTCAGCTGTCTTTTCAGCGACATGGCTACAGGTACTGACCTGTCTGTGTGGGTGGTTTTACTGCAAGATATCAAGGTGCACTAGGCATGACAAATACATATACTTGAGACTTCCAATCAGATTATGACTGAATGAAGTGCTCTGCATGTTAGTCCAAGGATCAAGTTTGAGCATAGTATTTGTTATCTGTGTGTTGATGTAGAAAGCTTGATTGTATGGTGCCAAGGTGAGAGATTTGACCGTGATAAACTTGCCTTGAGCATCAGCTGGTACTTGGTGATCCTCTGCACAGGCTTGAGTAAATATGCATCCAGGGAGAGTTTGTGGTCCAGCTTCTTCTGACATTCCTGCAATAACAAACATCACAGAATGTTTCTAGTTGCAATCATTTGTGTTAAGTCAATGTTATACTTTCAGTCATCCAAACAGAACATTTAAGTTTGCCCAATGACATGTTGCTTAATGTAAACTGACACCATTATATAGTGGAATACTATATCATAACCATGTTAACACTGAGACACATAGGGAAGGGGAGTCACCTGGAAAAACAGGCTGTCACCACACTGTCTCCACAGTGCCTCTGATCGGGGCTTGTTCTGACAGTATTTCTCATAGATCTGCAGCTCTTCTTTCTGGAGAGAGACACACACAGAGACTTTGCACTGCAACACACCGTAACAGCACAGTAACAGCCTTCAGTTTCCAAATGACATTAACACAAGGAACTCACCCTTTTCAAAAAGCAAGTCCCCACCAACTCTGGCCTCTCCATGCAATTTTCAAGCTCTTTGAAAAAAGTCCTGTGAACAAGAAGGAACAAGTGAACTCAATTACACATTTCCTGTTTGCCCTTTACAAGGCACATAAAGTATAACATTGGATACAATTGCATAGCAACTGCACATTCAGTTACATCAAATTGCCATTTCCTATGCTGGGAAGTAAAGAGGAAGTGTAGAGTAAAGATTGGGTTGGAAAATTATAGCTTGTGGACAAAGTTTGTGCACTTCTGTTTGGAATGTCTGTGATGTTAGGGAAGCCGGAGATGCCAGGATCCTGATGGTTAAATGCAGGTAAAACACCCTAGAACCTAGTTGTAGCAGGGACCTTAAGGGTTGCCTTATTTCCTGGGGTGAGTGAACTGAGCAGTCTATCAAGTTATTTTAACTGAAAACAAAAATGCAAGGAATTCCAGTACGACTAGCCTTAAACGGGACCATGTCTGTTCCCTCAGCCCCATGTTGCAAACCAGGGGTCAGCAACCCAAATGAGACGAAGAACCTTATTCTCTCAATATCTAGTATTTTTTGGAGGTGCACGGAATGCGATTAATATTTTACATAGGGCGATTCTAAGGTAACAGAATGATGCTGACTCTCAGATTCTTCAGTTTAAAAAGCATGTCAAACAAAACAAAAACTTTGCAAAATATCCAACTCTATACACAAAGACTACTTTTAACAAATTCCTATGAACATTTTACAGAAACACATTTACTGGAAGAACACTGCAGATGCAAAGCTTGGTAACAGAATGACGGATTGTGCTAAAATCAACCTAACTGCAAATAATTCCAGCAGCCTAACATAGCTACAGGGCCTTCAGAAAGTATTCACACCACTTGACTTTTTCACAGTTTGTTGGGTCACTGGCCTACACCCAATACCCCATAATGTCAAAGTGGAATTATGTTTTTAGAATTATTTACAAATTAATTCAAAATGAAAAGCTGAAATGTCTTGAGTCAATAAGTATTCAACCCCTCTGTTGTAGCAAGCCTACATAAGTTCTCACCCTGTGTGCAAATAATAGTGTTTAACATGTTTTTTGAATGACTACCTCATAGCTGTGCCCAACACATACAATTATCTGTAAAGGTCCCTCAATTTAGCAGTGAATTTCAAACACAGATTCAACCACAAAGACCCGGGAGGTTTTCCAATGCCTCGCAAAGAAGGGCACCTATTGGTAGATGGGTAAAAAAAAGCCAACATTGAATATCCATTTGAGCATGATAAAGCTATTTACACGTTGGATGGTGGATCAATACACCCAGTCACTACAAAGATACAGGCATCCTTCCTAACTCGGTTGCTGGAGAGGAAGGAAACCGCTCAGGGATTTCACCATGAGGCCAATGGTGACTTTAAAACAGTTACAGAGTTGAATGGCTGTGATAAGAGAAAACTGAGGATGGTGCAACATTGTAGTTACTCCACAATACTAACCTAAACGACAGACTGAAAAGAAGGAAGCCTGTACAGAATAAAAAATATTCCAAAACATACATCATGTTTGCAATAAGGCACTAAAGTAAAACTGCTAAAAATGTGGCAAAGAAATGTCCTGAATACGAAGAGTTATGTATGGGGCTAATCCAACATGTCACGGAGTACCACTCTCCATATTTTCAAGCATAGTGATGGCTGCATCATGTTATGGATATGCTTGTAATTGCTAAAGAATAAGGAGTTTTTCAGGATAAAAAAGAAATGGAGTGGAGCTAAGCACAGGCAAAATCCTAGAGGAAAAAACTTGCTTCAGCCTGCTTTCCACCAGACACTGGGATATGAATTCACCATTCAGCAGGACAATAATCTAAAACACAAGGCCAAATCTACACTGGAGTTGCTTACCAAGATGACAGTGAATGTTCCTGAATGGCCGAGTTACAGTTTTGAATTAAAACTACTTTAGAATCTATGGCAAGACCTGAAACGTATTGTCTAGCAATGATCAACAACAAATTTGACAGAGCTTGAAGAATGCTGAAAAGAATAATGGGCAAATGTTGCACAATCAAGGTGTGGAAAGCTCTTAGAGACTTACCCAGAAAGACTCACAGCTGTAATACCTAGCAGTACCTAGCAGTACCAAGCATGCATGCTAGCACCCACACAAGGATAAAGCTAGCATGGTGAGACGGAATACAAGTGCTAGTTAAAAGGTACTGTCAGGTGTGAGGTGTGTGTCAAAATCTTGAAAATAGAACAAAGAGCGCCATTTTAAGCTCTAGCAGTGCACGCATCTCGTGGAGCTGGCGCACTCACACCCAGGTTTCATTGAAATGAATAGGAGCTTCTCACGCTCTGCAAAAGTTACACATCCGATGTAGCAGACCAGTAAAAAATATGTTTAATCAAGAGACAGACAAGTTATGGCATTTCTGCGTGTAAACAACTGTTTCCCATTTTTGGGCAAGTGACAATAATCTTCAGAACCTTTCAGTGCTTTCAGAACTTAAAAAAGGTCAAATGCAGCCATTTCATTTCTGGGTAACAATTAGGTATTGTTTCTGGTAACAGGTTCAGGAATGGCTGAAAAATCACAACATTTATCTAAAATTAACCTTACAAACAGCACTTTTGGAAGATTTAGAAAAGCATTGTCAATCAATCAACAGTATAATAAAACATGTATCTTTAAATTACAATCTGTAGATACTATGCGATTAGACAGGTTCAGAATTTACAGTTGAAGTCGGAGGTTTACATACACCTTAGCCAAATACATTTAAACTTTATTTTAAGAATGTGAAATGTCAGAATAATAGTACAGAGAATGATTTATTTCAGCTTTTATTTCTTTCATCACATTCCCAGTGGGTCAGAAGTTTACATACACTCAATTAGTATTTGGTAGCATTGCCTTTAAAATTGTTTAACTTGGGTCAAACGTTTCCGGGTAGCCTTCCATAAGCTTCCCACAATAAGTTGGTTGAATTTTGTCCCATTCCTCCTGACAGAACTGGTGTAACTGAGTCAGGTTTGCAGGCCTCCTTGCTCGCACACGCTTTTTCAGTTCTGCCCACAAAGGTTTTTAGGATTGAGGTCAGGGCTTTGTGATGGCCACTCCAATACCTTGACTTTTTTGTCCTTAAGCCATTTTGCCTGCCACAACTTTGGAAGTATGCTTGGGGTCATTGTCCATTTGGAAGACCCATTTGCGACCAAGCTTTAACTTCCTGACTGATGTCTTGAGATGTTGCTTCAATATATCCACATAATTTTCCTCCCTCATGATGCCATCTATTTTGTGAAGTGCACCAGTCCCTCCTGCAGCAAAGCACCCCCACAACATGATGCTGCCACCCCCGTGCTTCATGGTTGGGATGGTGTTCTTCGGCTTGCAAGCCTCCCCCTTTTTCCTCCAAACATAACGATGGTCATTATGGCCAAACAGTTCTATTTTTGTTTCATCAGACCAGAGGACATTTCTCCAAAAAGTACGATCTTTGTCCCCATGTGCAGTTGCAAAAGTCTGTTTTTTTTTATGGGGGTTTTGGAGCAGTGGCTTCTTCCTTGCGGCCTTTCAGGTTATGTCGATATAGGACTCATTTACAGTGGATATAGATACTTTTGTACCCGTTTCCTCCAGCATCTTCACAAGGTCCTTTGCTGTTGTTCTGGGATTGACTTGCACTTTTCACACCAAAGTACGTTAATCTCTTGGAGACAGAACGCGTCTCCTTCCTGAGCGGTATGACGGCTGCGTGATCCCATGATGTTTATACTTTCGTACTATTGTTTGTACAGATGAACGTGGTACCTTCCGGCGTTTGGAAATTACGGATGAACCAGACTTGTGGAGGTCTACAATTTTTCTTCTGAGGTCATGGCTGATATCTTTTGATATTCCCATGATGTCAAGCAAAGAGGTACTGAGTCTGAAGGTAGGCCTTGAAATACATCCACAGGTACACCTCCAATTGACTCAAATTATGTCAATTAGCCTATCAGAAGCTTCTAAAGCAGTCAGTCAACTTAGTGTATGTAAACTTCTGACCCACTGGAATTGTGATACAGTGAATTCTAAGTGAAATAATCTGTCTGTAAACAACTGTTGGAAAAATGACTTGTGTCATGCACAAAGTAGATGTCCTAACCGACTTACCAAAACTATAGTTTGTTAACAATAAATTTGTGGAGTAATTGAAAAACGAGTTTTAATTACTCCAACCTAAGTGTATGTAAACTTCCGACTTCAACTGTATGTGAAACAGCACAGTTGAAAGATATATGACATGGAAATCATAAGAGCGCGGTTTACAGAGATAGGTAGGATGGAGGGGTGGGTTTAAAAGCTCAGTGTGCTATCTATCTAGATATATTCTTGTTATGTAACTACTGTAAAGCAGTGCAGACACACCTACTCATTCCATGGGTTTTCATTACTTTTACTATTTTCTACATTGTAGAATAATTGTGAAGACATCTACACTATGAAATAACACATGGAATCAAGTAGAACCAAAAAAGTGTTAAACAAATCAAAATATATTTGAGATGAGATTCTTCAAAGTAGCCACCCCTTGCCTTGATGACAGCTTTGCACACTCTTGGCATTCTCTCAACCAGCTTCATGAAGGTAGTCACCAGGAATGCATTTCAATTAACAGGTTTGCCTTGTTAAAATATCCTTCATGGAATTTATTTCCTTTGTATTGAGTTTGAGCCAATCAGTTGTGTTGTGACAAGGTAGGGTTGGGTATACAGAAGATATCCCTATTTGGTAAAGGACCAAGTCCATATTATGTCAAGAACAGCTCAAATAAGAAATGAGAAACGACAGTTCATCATTACTTTATGCCTTGAAGGCCAGTCAATGAAGGTCAGTCAACGGGCTCTCATGAGCACTGCCACTTGAATGGAAGACCCAGAGTTACCTCTGCTGCAGAGGATAAGTTCATTAGAGAGTTATCAGCCTCAGAAATTGCAGCCCAAATAAATGCTTCAGAGTTCAAGTAACAGACATCTCAACATCAACTGTTCAGAGGAGACTGCGTGAATCCTGCCTTCATGCTTAAATTGCTGCAAAGAAACCCCTACTAAAGGACACCAATAAGAATAAGAGACTTGCTTGGGCCAAGAAACACGAGCAAGGGACATCTGTCCTTTGATCTGATGAATCCAAATGTGCGATTTTTGGTTCCAACTGCCGTTTCTTTGTGAGACGCAGAATAGGTGAACGGATGATCTCTGCATGTGTGGTTCCCACCGTGAAGCATGGAGGAGGTGGTGTGATGGTGTGGAAGTGCTTTGCTGGTGACACTGTCAGTGATATATTTAGAATTCAAGGCACACTTAACCAGCATGGCTACAACAGCATTCTGCAGCGATACGCCATCCCATCTGGTTTGCGCTTAGTGGGACTATCATTTGTTTTTCAACAGGACAATGACCCTAAACACCTCCAGGCTGTGCAAGGGCTATTTGACCAAGAAGGAGAGTGATAGAGTGCTGCATCAGATGACCTCACCTCCACAATCACCCGCCCTCAACCCAATTGAGATGGTTTGGGTCCTCTGACACCACCTGGTATAGAGGTCCTGGATGGCAGGGAGCTCAGCCCCAGTGATGTACTGGGCCGTACACACTACCCTCCACAGTGCTTGCGGTCGGATGCCAAGTAGATGCCATATCAAGCAGTGATGCAGCCAGTCAAGATGCTAACAATGGTGCAGCCATATAACTTTTGAGGATCTGTGGGCCAATGTCAAATCTTTTCAGCCTCCTCTTTCGTGCCCTCTTCACGACTGTGTTGGTGTGTGTGGAGCGTGATCATTTCTTAGTGATGTGGACACCGAGGAACTTGGCTCTCGACCTGCTTCACTACAGTCCTGTCGATGTGGATGGGGGTGGGCTCGCCCCTCCGTTTCCTGTAGTCCACGATCAGCTCCTTTGTCTTGCTGACGTTGAGGGAGAGGTTGTTAAGGTCTTCGTGCGCGACCACGCAGTCATGGGTGAACAGGGAGTACAGGAGGGGACTAAGATTGCGTCATCTGTGGATCTGTTGGGTTGGTATGGGAATTGAGTGCATCCAGGATGTATGAGATGATGGTGCTGTGAGCCATGACCAGCCTTTCAAAGCACTTCATAGCTACAGATGAGTGCTAAGGGGCGATAATAATTTAGCCAGGTTACATTGATGTTCTTGGGCACAGGGACTATGGTTGTCTGCTTGAAACATGTTGGTATTACAGACTGGGTCAGGGAGAGGTTGAAAATGTCAGTGAAGACACTTGCAAGCTGGTCAGCGCATTCTCTGAGTACACGTCCTGGTAATCAGTCTGTGAATGCCTTGTGAATGTTAACCTGTTTAAGGGTTCTACTCACAACTGAGTGTGACCGCACAGTTGTCTGGAACAGCCGGTGCTCTCATGCATGGTTCAGTTTTGCTAGCCTCGAAGCACATTAACGGTATTTAGCTCATCTGGTAGGCTCGCGTCACTGGTCAGTTCGCGGCTGGGTTTCCCTTTGTAATCCGGGATAGTTTGCAAGCCCTGCAAGATTCGACAAGTGTCAGTGCCAGTGTAATAGGATTTGATCTTGACGCTTTGCCTGTTTGATGATTAATTGGAGGGCGTAGTGGGATTTCTTACAATTGTCCGGATTAGTGTCCCACTCTTTGAAAGTGGCAGCTTCTTAGCAATGAGCAATTTCTCAAGCACGAATTTTGCTAGGACTTCTTTGGAATGGTCAGAGTGGGAAAAAAACATATGTTAATTGCAGAGAGGTTTAGAACTCTCTTTCTTATTGGTTTATTAACACATTTACTGTGTGGTAATGACACCAAGCAAGCAAAAACTCTATCCCACCAAAACAGGAAGACATTTCTGGCAGTCTTTTACACTAAAAGGATATTAACATCATTTTCACAAATATTCCAACATCATAGTGTGGAAATATATATAAAAACACAGAAAATCAAATTTTTCACTGCACTGGACCTTCAAAGTCAATCTCTGTGTATGTTATGACATAGTGATTAAGAAGTTGCAGAAAGTTTTTGGGGGCGCTGATGATTTTTCTAAATAAATTGGCTTCGGCTATAAATACATAATGTTACCACTTTGTTTTCCCTGGCCAGATGTGGCAGTTATTTCTTACACTACATTTCTAGTACTTTCGATCTCACCAGAAATTTGACCAGACATTTGACTTCCCTGAACTGGATCATTTCTTTGAACATCCAGAGGCAGTTGGCAGCCCCATTCATCCCGGGTGCAACGCAAAAACGTCAACGGCGGAGAAGAAGTGGGGTTCTAGTCAGACTCAGGCGAAGAGCAAACCATCCAATGCGTCCGTGTATATTACTCTCTAACGTTCAGGAAAATAAAATAGACAAGCTCAGGGTGAGGATCTCCTTCCAGAGAGACATAAAGGGACTGTAACATACTCGGTTTTACAGATTCATGGCTCTCTCCGGATATATTGTCCTCGTCCATACAGCCAGCGGGGTTCTCCGTACATTGTGCGAACAGGAAGCAGGAACTCTCCAGGAAACACAGAGGTTTAGGGGTATGTCTCATGATTAACAACTCATGCTGTGATTGTGGTAACTCACAGGAACTCAAGTCCTTTTGTTCTCCCGATCTGGAATACCTTACAATCAAATGCTGACTGCATTATGTCCCATGATCATTTTCTTTGTTGTTTTGATCCTGCGGACTGGGAAATGTTCTGGGTAGCATCAATGAATAGTATTTAAGTATACGCTGACTCGGTGACTGGGTTCATCAGGAAGTGCATGTTGTTCCTACGGTGACGATTAGAACTTACCCAAACCAAAAGCCATGGATAGATGGCAGCATAATGCAATTATATTTTTGTCAGAATGACTAAGACTAGACTAAATCTAAAAGCGTGCCTAAATTAATAATGCTTCACACCGACAGCGTGGTGAAGAAGGCTCAACAGTGCCTCTTCAACCTCACAAGGCTGAAAAAAGGTGTCTTTGTCCCTAAGATCTTCACAAACTTCTACAGATGCACCATCAAGAGCATTCTGTCGGGCTGCATCACTGCCTGGTACGGCAACTGCACTGCTCGCAACCGCATGGCTCTCCAGAGGGTGTTGCGGTCAGCATAGTCTCGCTTTGCCATTCCTCCAAAATCACAACGTTGTCACGCCTCCCTTGGAGGTCTAGAGAATTTTGTATCGCAAAAGCGGTCTGAATGGTCTGCTGGCTCCCAGCTGCAAGATTTTTATTGGATGTTCAAGAACCCTCCCCCACACGCCCGTTGAAAGGGGTGGTGCATGTTATGTTCATCACTCTTTTCTGACCGGGTAGGCCATATTTTTAGAAAGTTGTTCCATATGCTAGTTAGTTTGCAGCACTGCAGAAAATTTTGAAAAGACGGAGGAAAAATGTAATTCTGCTTAGCCAGAAGTCTGATCTATACACAAAATCAAGTCAATGAAGGATTTACAACGTCTCTGCTTGAACACTCTGAAAAGAAAAGAGACGTTTTGGTCTGTCTACCTAAAAGCTATTGTAAAAGTTTAGTGAATCAAGTGTAGCCGACAATATGCGATTTATTAAAATTAAAAGTAGAGAAATCGATGGTAACACGCAGGTCAAAGTGAGATGGAGGATAAGAAAATTGCCAAGGGTGAATACACGATTGTCTTGGTCCCAGCTTTGACGTACCTTTACTGAACTTGCCTTCTGGATGATAGCGGGGTGAACAGACCATGGCTTGGGTTGTTGATGTCCTTGATGATCTTTTTGGCCTTTCTGTGACATCTGGTGCTGTATGTGTCCTGGAGGGCAGGCAGTGTGCCCCCAGTAATGCGTTGGGCAGACCGCACTACCCTCTGGAGAGCCCTGCAGTTGTGGGCAGTGCAGTTGCCGTACCAGGTGGTGATACAGTCCGACAGGATGCTCTCAATGGTGCATTTGTAAAAGTTCGTAAGGATCTTTGTGGCCAGGACAAAGTTCTTCAGCCTGTTCTTCACTGTTGCGCCTTCTTCACCACACTGGCTGTGTGGGTGGACCATTTCAGATTATCAGTGATGTGTACGGCGAGGAACTTTAAGCTTTTCATCTTCTCCACTGCAGCACCATCTATGTGGATGGGGGCGTGCTCCCTCTGCTGTCTCCTGAAGTCCACGATCAGCTCCTTTGTTTTGTTCACGTTGAGGGAGAGGTTATTTTGCTGGCACCACTCCACCAGGGCCCTCACCTCCTCCCTGTAGGCTGTCTCATCATTGTTGGTAATCAGGCTTAATACTGCTCTGTCGACTGCAAACTTGATGATTGAGTTGGAGGCATGCGTGGCCACGCAGTCATGGGTGAACAGGGAGTACAGGAGGGGGCTGAGCACACCCCCTAGTGGGGCCCCTGTGTTGAGGATCAGTGTAGGGGAGGTGTTGTTTCCTACCTTCACCACCAGGGGGCAGCCCGTCAGGAAGTCCAGGACCCAGTTGCAAAGGGCAGGGTTCAGACCCAGGGTCCCAAGCTTAATGATGATGTTGGAGAGTACTATGGTGTTGAAGGCTGAGCTGTAGTCAATGAACAGCATTCTTACATATGTATTAATCTTGTCCATATGTGATATGGCAGTGAGCAGTGCGATGGCGATTGCATCATCTGTGGATATATTGGGGTGGTATGCAAATTGAAGTGGGTCTAGGGTATCAGGTAAGGTGGAGGTGATATGATCCTTAACTAGCCTCTTCACTTCATGATGACAGAAGTGTGAACTACTTGTCATTTAGTTCAGTTACCTTTGCATTCTTGAGTACAGTAACAATGGTAGACATCTTGAAGCAAGTGTGGTCAGCAGACTAGGATAAGGAGAGATTGAATGTCCGTAAACACTCCAGCCAGCTGGTCTGCACATGCTCTGTGGACCTTGTACTTGAGATGGCACACACAGGTGTTCATGGGAGTGTCTCTGTTTTATTGCATATCAGCCAATGAGGGTAACCCTGATAAAAAACGACAACATTCTGAGCGCAATTCCTTAACTTTTCTGAATTTAGGATTTTTTTTCCTGCTTTGCCCATTACTGACGTGAGACATGCAATAGCCCTACTGTCTATCATTATTTTGGAGGTTTTTGGAGATGATGAACACTTGAGTGATGATGATTATGATGATACATAAAATTACATAGAATATTTTCAGTTAAAATAATTACACAAATAAAAGCAACAAAGAATGTAATGTTATAAAAGTAAACACACACATTTTGTGAGTCTACATTGTCATTGGTTTCAGTACAACGTCGTCTTTCCTCTCTTACATTACTTCTCTAACGGTGACATTTAAGATAATTTCCATTCTAGGATCTCAGCACTACAGCTGAAATCAAATGTTTGTGCCTCAGTCTGCATACCAAATGAGCAGGCAGTTTGTTCTTCTCACGGTTTAAGTTCAGTTTGTGGTTCCTGATCCACAACACTAGTTCCACATAGTCCAATTTTTGTAACAGGTTTATTTGGAAGTTCTGGAACTTGGGTAGAACCTGCTAGTTGTCAAAGCAAACACCTTCTGATCAAGAAGCACACTTGCTAGATGATAGAGTGCTTTCCAGACTCTTGCTTCAGCTCACTGTCTTTAGCAAATCGTTGCAAGAGGTCTGTCTGCTCTCAAATGGCCTTGCTGACTTTCTGTGCAATATCAAACTGGACATGGGCCCCTTGATATTGGATGAGGTCTTTTGTGACGCGCACATGGTATTCGCAGTTCAAATACTTTGATATTGCTCTGTGCCGATAACCTTGAAGACATATACCAATTATTTCCAAAGGACATCTACATATCTGTGACTTTGTACCAGAAGGAGTTGTAACAGTGACATTTAATAAAAGGAAAATAAGGTTTTAACATCTGAGACTGACGTGCATTATGCAACACATTTGCAATGATAAACTTTGGGTATGTGCCACATAAAATGAGCTTTATCAATTACTTAATTGTCAAGGAAAAATACAAACTACAGTGGGGAAAAAAAGTATTTAGTCAGCCACCAATTGTGCAAGTTCTCTCACTTAAAAAGATGAGAGAGGCCTGTAATTTTCATCATAGGTACACTTCAACTATGACAGACAAAAGGAGGAAAAAAATCCAGAAAATCACATTGTAGGATTTTTAATGAATTTATTTGCCGATTATGGTGGAAAATAAGTATTTAGTCACATACAAACAAGCAAGATTTCTGGCTCTCACAGACCTGTAACTTCTTCTTTAAGAGGCTCCTCTGTCCTCCACTCGTTACCTGTATTAATGGCACCTGTTTGAACTTGTTATCAGTATAAAAGACACCTGTCCACAACCTCAAACAGTCACACTCCAAACTCCACTATGGCCAAGACCAAAGAGCTCTCAAAGGACACCAGAAACAAAATTGTAGACCTGCACCAGGTTGGGAAGACTGAATCTGCAATAAGTAAGCAGCTTGGTTTGAAGAAATCAACTGTGGGGGCAATTATTAGGAAATGGAAGACATACAAGACCACTGATAATCTTCCTCGATCTGGGGCTCCACGCAAGATCTCACCCGTGGGGTCAAAATGATCACAAGAACGGTGAGCAAAAATCCCAGAACCACACGGGGGACCTAGTGAATGACCTGCAGAGAGCTGGGACCAAAGTAACAAAGCCTACCATCAGTAACACACTACGCCGCCAGGGACTCAAATCCTGCAGTGCCAGACGTGTCCCCCTGCTTAAGCCAGTACATGTTCAGGCCCGTCTGAAGTTTGCTAGAGAGCATTTGGATGATCCAGATGAGGATTGGGAGAATGTCATATGGTCAGATGAAACCAAAATAGAACTTTTTGGTAAAAACTCAACTCGTCGTGTTTGGAGGACAAAGAATGCTGAGTTGCATCCAAAGAACACCATACCTACTGTGAAGCATGGGGTGGAAACATCATGCTTTGGGGCTGTTTTTCTGCAAAGGGACCAGGACGACTGATCCGTGTAAAGGAAAGAATGAATGGGGCCATGTATCGTGAGATTTTGAGTGAAAACCTCCTTCCATCAGCAAGGGCATTGAAGATGAAACGTGGCTGGGTCTTTCAGCATGACAATGATCCCAAACACACCGCCCGGGCAACGAAGGAGTGGCTTCAGAAGAAGCATTTCAAGGTCCTGGAGTGGCCTAGCCAGTCTCCAGATCTCAACCCCATAGAAAATCTTTGGAGGGAGTTGAAAGTCCGTGTTGCCCAGCGACAGCCCCAAAACATCACTGCTCTAGAGGAGATCTGCATGGAGGAATGGGCCAAAATACCAGCAACAGTGTGTGAAAACCTTGTGAAGACTTACAGAAAACGTTTGACCTCTGTCATTGCCAACAAAGGGTATATAACAAAGTATTGAGATAAACTTTTGTTATTGACCAAATACTTATTTTCCACCATAATTTGCAAATAAATAAATTAAAAATCCTACAATGTGATTTTCTGGATTTCTTTTTCTCATTTGTCTGTCATAGTTGAAGTGTACCTATGATGAAAATTACAGGCCTCTCTCATCTTTTTAAGTTGGAGAACTTGCACAATTGGTGGCTGACTAAATACTTTTTTGCCCCACAGTATAAATTATCTAGGCTACAATTGTCACTATGATCAACTGAATATATTATTCAATGTAGCCTACAAATGTGAGCCTGTAGGACTTGTGCAACACTGTATGATACGTCAATGAAGAGTGTAATGATTAATGCTGGGATAAAAAAACGTTAAAAAAAAACTAAAGTACACCTGTAGCTGTATGGCCTATTACATTGACAAAAGTTATCTGTAGATAGCTACTGAATGTTGTTAGAAGGTAGAGCACTTTTAGGTACGCGGTGATCACTTTGTTGTTGTCAGAGCCGATGAAGCACCAAAAAACGGTGCTTGTTATGGTTGAATTCCCATATCTGGCGGCTGGTCATCTGTTGCTGGGGCTGGGTCCCTGAATAGGCCTCGTCTTGCCGGACTCTTCGTATTTTCCTGAGCAGACACTCTTTTGGTACTTCTGAGGGTGGAGACAGCCGCAGCACATCTTTTCGATCTAACTATAAAACTTGCTCTTTCCGTCACAAAACAGACCATTCTTTCCACGTCATTGGCACTTCTTTCATAATTTACTGCTTTTGAAAACCCACCACTCAGCGTGACAGGTTGCGTTATCTATTCTAAAGCCAGTGTGTAGTCCGGTCACAATAAAGACGATTTACCTTGCAAAAGGTTATGTTTTTTCCTGTTACAGTCGTACAGTTCACCACAAACACTGCATACATCAACATATTTTGATGGGGTTTTAATCTGCAATTTTCACGGACATCCTCACGCACTGTTGCACTTACGACACTAATCTAGTGAGCATCTTTGATGCTCCGCCCAAGCAAGGCATTTGATTGGTTTGACATGTTGCGAGGTGTCACTGATTTATACCTGGTTCCCACACATTTTTAGCTGACTTTGTGCCACAGGCTTCCTGTTTAGGGAAGTCTGGTTCTCGAAAAGGCTACGGGCAGCCCAACACATCATCAGAGCATAGTGCTTTCCCTCCAGGATATCTACAGCACCCGGTGTCACAGGAAGGCCAAAAAAAACATCAGCCACCCGAGTCTTGGCCTGTTCACCCTGCTACCATCTAGATGGTGGAGACAGTACAGGTGCATCAAAGCTAGGACCGAGAGACTGATTTTATTTAAATTTTATTTAACCTTTATTTAACTAGGCAAGTCAGTTAAGAACAAATTATTGATAAACAGCTTCTATCTCCAGACCATCAGACTGGTAAACAGTCATCACTAGCCAGCTACCACCCGGTACTCTACTCTGCACCATAGAGACTGCTGCTCTATGTCATTGAACACTGGTCACTTTAATAATGTTTACATACCATTTTACCCACTTCATATGTACAGTACCTTCAGAAAGTATGTATACCCCTTGACTTATTCCACATTTTATTGTTTTATAGGCTGAATTTTTCTAATTTTATTCAACTATTACCATGCACCTGCAAAAAAGCTGTCTCAGATGTGCGAGTGCCTTTTGAATTTTGAATAGCCTGAACTAAAAAATGATAAAATTATTGTTCTCACGCACCTACACACAACACCCCACTAAGACAAAGTGAAAATATTGTTAATAAGTATTTAAGTATAAGTATTTCTTACCCCTGAGTCAATACATGTTAAAATCCCCTTTGACAGCGTTTACAGCTTTGAGTCTTTCAGGGTAATTCTTTGCACACCTGGATTGTAGAATATTTGCACATTATTCTTTAACAAATTCTTCAAGCTCTGTCAAGATGGTTGTTGATCATTGCTAGACAGCCATTTTCAAGACTTGCCATAGATTTGCAAGCTGATATATGTGTATTGTTATTGTATTGCTAGATATTGCTGCATAGTTGGAGATAGAAACATAAGCATTTCGCTGCACCTGCGATAACAACTGCAAAACTGTGTACATTCAATAAACTTTGATTTTATTTTTATTTGATATCGCATGCCCACGTGGCGTGGAGCTCTATGGGTCCCTGTGTAACCTTTTGTTTGTCCCTTGGCTCTCTCTGTAACTCAACCCGACCTGAGAGTGAGTGATCACAGGGTAGACAGGCTCATACAGGGCTTCACAGAAAATGGGTGTCAATTACATTAGGCGTCACACGTAAAACACAAAGACCCCAAGACAATACAGTGCCCACTGTCAATGGAGCTCTCTCAGTCAATCACAACACAGGGGTTGTTTGTTTATTTTCTACTTCTTGCTCTGGTGATGAGGCATGTCATATGGATCCTGCATAGTTTATTATTATAAATATATTTTTTTAATCCGAAACATACAATATACTTGCCGTGAAGCCGCTCAACAACTACACCATACCAGTCATCCAACAGACTCCCATTCAGAGCGACACACAGAAGCATGCAGGGTCAATGCCCGGCTCAAGGGCACGCTGACAGATCTACCACCAGGCCAAAAAACATGAACCAGAACCCTCCAAGATCCCCCGACCGTTCCCCAATAGCTGTCCCTCAACCATTCGAGACCCCTCCCACAGTCCCCCCCAATAATACAAATAAGAAATACAATTAATTCCATTCCCCACCCCCAAGAACCCTCCAATGCACCAACAACCTAGAGAATGAACAAAAGAGAAAAAAAGAAAAAGACAGAAGAACAGCTAACAACAATGCAAAAAAAGATATATATAATTTTAAACAAAGGACATCAAGGACAACTAAAATCATAACAACAATGCCAACAGTATATGTTTGTGTGCATGTCTGGCACTATTACATGTATGTGTGTGTTCTTGTATGCGTTTATTTGAATGAGAGTGTGTGTATATGCATGTGTACAAAAACCTGCATGGCATCAACCTCAGGTAAACCGGCATTAGTTGTAAAAACACTGCTCCTCAGTGTCATTCAAACGTACCTTTTATTATGTTTTTTAACTTTTTTCTTTGACCAGAATGCTTTTTCATCATTCTATCTCCCGCACAGCAACTACACTCCCACTTGTCTCCAATTCCACATCCCAACCCTCAGCTTCCCTCAGCCCATTCCATCTATCTCTGCTGGCCACCCACTTCTGCATAGGTCAAGTATGCTGTGATGTTTAACGTATAATTTCAATCTAATAAAATAGAATCCACAGATTGCGAGTTGAAGATAAATACTTTTACTAAGAGTATTAGTAAATTAGTAATTGACTAACCCGGTCTCTCCAGATCTCCTAAAGGTACTATTTCTAGGGTCAATTATAGATCAATGCTATGCATTTTCAGCCATTCCTGAACCTGAGACTAGAAACAGGCTACCTGAGGGCAATACCAAAATAAATGGTCTATTGATTCAGTATCCTCACAACAAAATCTGCAGAGCTTCGATGATTTTATGCCCCAAATATTCAACGTTTTGTTGGTGGCAAGAATTCTATATAATCATTTTAGCTGAAAAGCACGAAGTCTTGAATATTGTGTTGATTATATATCAACTTATACACCCGTACCATGGAATCGGTACATCAAAAATCTCTTCCCAACTATTTTGCAATCTGTATGGCACAGTTGACAACATCCTGGCCCTCAAATGAAACTGGTAAACGTCCTATTTAAGCTATTTTTATTCCTCTGCCAGTTTTGATCCTTTATATTGGGCAGACAGACCAGTTCCCTACCTCCTCCCGCTGCCACCTGCCTCCTCCATTTTTGGGGTAATGCTGTAATCAATTGGTTGTACTCTTGGATTGAGCAGACCTTCCCGTACAATTCTGATAACTCCATGAAGGACATAACTCCACCATTCCAATTTACAATATAATTTAAGAACAAAATACCCTTTTCAAACATCTTTCCCATAAATACAGGTATTTTATCAACCAGCACATTTGAGTTCAGACATAATATTTGTTCTTCTTTCAGGGGGGATGAAATTGAAATTGTAGCCAGCTCTGCAATGCTTGTTTGAAAAAGAGAGACACTAAAAAAAAAAAGTATAATTTTCAATTAATTGAAAATGAGACATGACAATCTGCACAAAGACAAAAAGGCAATTTTTATAACGGATGAGCTTTTCTTAGTAATCTACTTGAGAACCATTTAGGGTTCAAGTAAATCTTTTTAATAAGTGAAGCTTTTAGAGAGAGGTTTAGTGCTTTTATATTTAATCATCTCAACCCACCCAATTCATATTCATTATATAAACTCAGCAAAAAAAAAAAACGTCCTCTCACTATCAACTGCCTTTATTTTCAGCAAACTTAAGATGTGTAAATATTTATATGAATATGACAAGATTCAACAACTGAGACATAAAGTGAACAAGTTCCACAGACATGTGACTAACAGAAATTGAATAATGTGTCCCTGAACAAAGGGGGGGTCAAAATGAAAAGTAACAGTCAGTAACTGGTGTGGCCACCAGCTGCATTAAGTACTGCAGTGCATCTCCTCCTCATGGACTGAACCATATTTGGCAGTTCTTGCTGTGAGATGTTACCCCACTCTTCCACCAAGGCATCGGCAAGTTCCCGGACATTTCTGGGGGGTATGGCCCTAGCCCTCACCCTCCGATCCAACAGGTCCCAGATGTGCTCAATGGGATTGAGATCCGGATTCTTCGCTGGCCATGGCAGAACACTGACATTCCTGTCTTGCAGGAAATCATGCACAGAACGAGCAGTATGGCTGGTGGCATTGTCATGCTGGAGAGTCATGTCAGGATGAGCCTGCAGGAAGGGTACCACATGAGGGAGGAGGATGTCTTCCCTGTAACACACAGCGTTGAGATTGCCTGCAATGATAACAAGCTCAGTCCAATGATGTTGTGACACACCGCCCCGGACTATGACGGACCCTCCACCTACAAATAGATCCCGCTCCAGAGTCCAGTTTTTGGTGTAACGCTCATTCCTTCGACGATAAACGCGAATCCGACCATCACCCCTGGTGAGACAAAACCGTGAAGAGCACTTTTTGCCAGTCCTATCTGGTCCAGCAACAGTGTGTTTGTGCCCATAGGCGACGTTGTTGCTGGTGATGTCTGGTGAGGACCTGCCTTACAACAGGCCTACAAGCCCTCAGTCCAGCCTCTCTCAGCCTATTGCGGGCAGTCTGAGCACTGATGGAGGGATTGTGCGTTCCTAGTGTAACTCGGGCAGTTGTTGTTGCCATCCTGTACCGCAGGTGTGATGTTTGGATGTACCGATCCTGTGCAGGTGTTACACGTGGTCTGCCACTGCGAGGGCGATCAGCTGTCCATCCGGTCTCCCTGTAGCGCTGTCTTAGGCGTCTCACAGTACGGCATTGCAGAGTCAGTAGAAAGGCCTCTTTAGTGTCCTAAGTTTTCATAACTGTGACCTTAATTGCCTACCGTCTGTAAGTTGTTAGTGTCTTAACAGGTGCATGTTCATTAATTTTTTTATGGTTCATTGAACAAGCATGGGAAACAGTGTTTAAACCCTTTACAATGAAGATCTGGGAAGTTATTTGGATTTTTACAATTTACGGTCCTGAAATATAGTTTTATTTTTTCTGGTTTAGCGTCCCAGATAAAGCGAAATATTTTTTGCTCATATGATTTGAAAAACGAGTAATCAGGAGTATGATCCTACATAGTTAACATACCTGTACAATGGGTTCTATTGAGAGCTTCCAGTGAGAAAAAAAGGGGGGAATAAACTGCCCAAACAACTTGTTCCACGTGAGTGCCTGCAGCCAATGAAAGCATGGCAGTTGTTAGCAATGGGAGACTAGGGAGAGGAAGATGGTTCCCTCGGGATTGTTATCATTTTGCAGCAGGGATAGGGACCATGCCAATCCTTTTTCTTTTGATGTCACAGGCACATTTGTCTACTCGCTGAATATGGAAATGCAATTCAGAAAGAGACGGAGTAAATGTGCTTACCTGTTGTGAAATTCATATATTTCTGGGAGATTGCCAAAAAGCACATCTTTCTTGTTCTCCAGTGCTGTAGGGATGAGGGGGGAAAGCTCTGTGTTGTCCAGCTCGGCAGCGTACCCCTGGACAGGAAAATTACATTCAAAGCCAATAAGTAAAACTATGACGCCTCTGTGATAATGTGAACCTAATAAAACTCAGTCCTTCACATGGCTTAACACCTAACATTTGAATGAACATTACATGAACATAAATCAGTGACCGTTTGAGTAGCCTAATGGCTCATCTAAATCGACAAAGCATGCACATTTGAAGTTCAACAAAGTTCATATAGTACTCTGAAATGGCCAGACCTGATGCAACATTTACAATGTCAGTCAAAGTCAGGTTTTATGTTCCTTAGGTGCAGTTTATGTTCCGTAGGAGAGCTTTCTCTACTGTCTCTTTAACTTCATTGCCACTAATTCACAACGTTTCACAGTCACGAGAGAGACATTTAAAGTAACAAATGCACCTCCATGATGCTCTGCAGCTCCTCAACGTACAGCCTCTCAGTTTCAATCAGCTCATTCATGATATGTCTAGGGAGGAAAAATACAGTATCTGTCAATACACACCAATTACAGAGAAGCCCTTTAGTGGTATTTGTCAGTGCAGATAAATGAATAGAAAATAGAATGGAGACTACAATTGCCACTCGTATCCTAAATGCTTTGTCAAAGTTCTCCAACCAAATAATCATCCTCATCAGGAGGTGGGTGTGCACTCAGTCGAAGGTGGAAAACACGGTTATCAAACAAACCCAAAAAAAGGCTCCGCTAAAGATAGCACCACAGAATCATAGCACCACAGACATGAGGTGCATGGGGGGAGGAAACAAGGCCTTTGGAGGTACATGGGGGGAAAACAAGGCCTAACAGAGGAGGTTGTAATAAAACCAAAGAGCTTGAGCAAAGCTAACATTTCCAGACTTTAATGGCCCCTTTAATGTGCACATGAGTTCTGAGGTCTTGATTTTTATGTGCCATCACGAGCCCATTGAGACACTAGTGCTGTTTGATGTATGGGCACATTTTATAGGTCAATAAAGCTCTCCAAAGGCACCCGCCACTCTCACAGAGGAAGGCATCTGTCATATCATAGATGACTGGCTTTCCAAGTCCCAACACAATAGGATATTTGCATATCCATTTTTGGATGTGTGAAGGCAGCATCATGTGAATAAATATCATGGACAGAGATGCCTTCATTGAATTCCTGGGGGAAAAAACATTCCATGAAGTAATGTGGCTAGCCTGTTATTGTTGCTCCTAAGTAAGACAATATTTCTTGAACGCCCTAGTGGACAGTGTTTATATTAATGATACTTACTTGGTTGTTCTCCCTCAAGTTGCTTACAGTAACACTAGCTAAATGTATTAGTGCATAAAAGAGCTGAGACGTCTACAGCCCTCTGTGTGCCAAGAAGAAGATAATATCACCCTCCAACCAAAAGGCAATGCTTTAACTATATAAAACAAAGAACGTATACATGTCATGTACTAGAAGAACACATTGCCAATGCCAGTTTGTCCTGTGCATACCTGACTTTGTATGTCTACAATCCCTTTCCTAATGTGACCCTCTGGAACACTGAATGACTTTTATTATGAAGAGTGTGAAATCATAGACTGACTAAGCTGAGGCAGGCAGGGGAAGTAAAGGGGCTGGGCTTTCCCCCTCTAGCCCAGCAGTTTCCTCCCCCACCATTCCCACTCTGCTCTCTCACTCTCTCACAGTCACACAGACGGAGAGACATATACAGACAGAGAAGCTCAGGTAGCAGCCCTGGAGTTACTACACAGTTAGGCTGTTGTTCCCTACACACAGACAGGAAAGAGAAAAAGAGAGTAAAAGAGGGGGATAGTGCTCATCTACTGGGAAGGAGTGCAGGGGAGAGTCGTTTTCTGTACTTTTCCCAGAAACACGTGGATGGAACTCTTACAGGCTGGTAAGTGATCAGGGAGAGGGAGGTGTGGGGGTTGTATGCTCTAGCTGAAAGACTGTTTATAATACCTTAGGGTGCTCAAAGCAAGAGTTCACACTGCTTTTACAGTTAGCCTGTGGGGAGATGTCCACTAACGGTAGAATCATCACGGGTGAGGAGGGAGAGAGGGGGGGAGAGGCCAATCCCCTTTCATGGAATTGGAACATAACCTCTCTTGGTAGGTTTTAAACAACAGACACAGGAAATCTAACAGAACCAAAAATTTAATTATACTCAACAATGATCATTTTAGAGATCAGTGGTAGATAATGATAAAACATCTGCTAATACAAATAAGAGCTCTGTTTAAGTGTTCTTCTCTATAGTGGTTAGTAGCTCAAATTATTCTTGAGTAGAGGATTTTCAGCACATCAAGCTTACATCACATTGTGAATACAAATTTGTTGGATGCATTTGCCGTTAGTTTTGGTTGTGTTTCAGATTACTTTGTGCCCAATATAAATGAATGGTAAATAATGTATTGTGTCATTTGAGTAACTTTTATTATAAATAAGAATAGAATATGTTTCTAAACACTTCTACATTAATGTGGATGCTACCATGATTACAGATAATCCTGAATGAATCACCAATAATGATGATTGAGAAAGTTACAGAGGGTCAAAGATCATACCCCCAAGACTTGCTAACCTCTCACCATTACCAATAGCAAGGAAGATTAGCATATCTTGGGGGTATGATTTTTGACCCTCTGTAACTTTCACAATCATCATTATTCACGATTCATTCAGCATTATCCGTAATAATAGGCACACAATAATCTGAAACACAACCAAAATGAACTGCAAATGCATCCTAGAAGTTAGTAAAGTCACAATCTTGATGTAGTCATTGCGCGCTAGGAATATGGGACCAAATACTAAACTTTTGACTACTTTATTTATAAGAATCTTTAGGGATGTCAATAATTTTGACCCCTACCTTTTTTGAGTAAAACAAACAAAATCTCTTTCTTTGAGCAATTTTATTAGTGTAAAATTACATTTAAAATCATGGATTTTTTAAATTACCCCTCATTTTTACCATTGAAGGTGGGCTCATTTGAGTGGTAAGGCGACTGTTAAACGAAAGCCAAGGAGTGAAGTCGGGGGAAGTGCATCTGCGACAGACAAAAGTCGGGCACTGATGTGGCAAGTCCATTGATGTGTAGGGAGCACTGAGCATACGCGTTTTTTTTACAGCTTTCCTTCTTTTATTTGTAATCATTGGAATATGAGAAAAGTTATAATTTCGCCTTCAGCCTTGTTGTTATTTCATTCCGATGAGTAGGCTGATTGAAATTGAAGCCACAATACCAGTCTGTATTCATAAACAAACAATCAATATTGAATTTGGACTGTCCACGCTTTGTGGACTAAATGTGATTATTCGACCCACGGTTGTTGTTTGGTCGTCACTAGTTACCACTGCCACAAAGTCATAAACCCTGCCTATTTTAACAATTTATCTTATTAAAATGTGATTTTAAACCTATCATTAACCATAACCTTAACCACACTCCTAACCTTAAATTATGACCAAAAAGCAACAAAAAAAAATTCATTTGTACAAAATAGACAATTTTGACTTTGTGGCTGTGGTAACTATTATTGCTCCAGTTGGTACAGAATAGGTGGGCGCAATTGATTTAAGTAGCCCGGGCAGAGTTTGCACTTTAGCACCATTGGAATAACTTCAAAAGTCCAAACACAGGTTTAGCCAATAGTTCATATTGTTGTCTTTCTCTTTTCAGATCTTATGATGTGGATCGCTCTTTGACCGGACTGTGTGGACACTGGTAGCAAAACAGTGATGACTCGAGACAACTGTCTCAACAATACAGTCACAGTAGAGAGAGGAGGAGATGAAATTGAACAAAAGACCAACATTTCTCTAAGGAGCCCATGTCTCCAGTTGGGTCAATATAATGGAACTTATGCACTCACAAATCAAAGGAATAATTGTGAAAGTAGAAGCCTCTCAAAGGGAACTACCTATTGGACTTGACAAAAAGACGGGGTGAGGGCAGGAATGTTTATGAATTTCAAAAGGATCAGAAGATGTCAATTTGTGCAGCTGGTGACGACGTGCTTTGTCCTGTCTGTGTTGATGGTGTGCTGGGAGCAGCTGGACCACCATGTGGAGAGCCGCTACTTGGTCAACAGCTACGACTTCATCAACAAGAGCTTTGGCATCAGCCAACAGGAGTCGGAAAGCCTGAGCAACTTCCTGTACCTCATCAACCACCATGACAAGTGTAACAGCAATGAAGTGCTGCTGCTGCTGTTTGTCAAATCTTCCCCAGAGAACCTGGAGAGGAGGCAGGCCATCCGGGCCACCTGGGGGAATGAAAACTACATCCAAAGGGAGCTAGGGGCCACTGTGAGGGTGGTGTTTGCCCTGGGAGTCCACTCCAACCCCCAGCAGAGGGGCAGTGTGCAGAGAGGGCTTCTGGGGGAGGACCAGGTCTATGGGGACCTGGTCCAGCAGGACTTTGTGGACACATTTCACAACCTCACCATCAAACTGCTGCTGCAGTTCCGCTGGAGACACACCTACTGCAGCAAAGCACGCTTCCTCATGTCAGCCGACGACGATGTCTTTGTCCACATGCCCAACCTGGTGCACTACCTTCAGGGCCTGATCCAGCAGGGGGCGCGGGACCTCTGGGTGGGCCACGTGCACAGGGGAGCCCCCCCTATCCGTCAGAAGGACAGCAAGTACCACATGCCTTATGAGATGTACCAATGGCCCTCCTACCCAGACTACACCGCGGGGGCAGGGTACGTAGTCTCAAGGGACGTGGCTGCCAAAATCTACCAGGCAACTCTATTCCTCAATCCCTCGCTGTACATTGACGATGTGTTCATGGGCATCTGTGCCAATGCCATGGGGGTGTCTCCCCAGGAGCATGTTTACTTTTCAGGGGAAGGGAAGGCCCCCTATCACCCCTGCATCTATGATAAAATGATCACCTCTCACGGACATGTGGCGGACGTCCGGTACCTGTGGAAGGCAGCTACGAACCCACAGATTCATGACATTTCCTCTGGCCAGGTGGGAAAGTTGTACTGCACAGCAGTGAAAATAATGCTCCTCTGTAAACCATACTATTTAAATACCTATCCATGCAAAGCAGCCTTTTCATAGTGTACTGTTAGGCTGCACAGAAGACCAAAGACCAAAGCCATGTTCTTGACCATATATTCACCACACCTGCCTTGGCGTGATGGATAATGCAGTTGTACTTTGTGGTTTAGCTAATTGTGTGATGGTAAACAGACGTTACAGAGCTAATGTTCTTGGCTGCAGTCAGGAAGTCAAAAGGGAAAAATCCTTCAAATGAAATTTTGCTAGCAGACAGTGTTTTTATTCATTTTACCATTGCTCATTATCTGTATCATACACATTTTATAATCCCTCTTCTCTTTATAGAGCTAACTCCATTTCTTCCCCCATTCCCCTGTTTCACTTCTCCTAAAATGTCAGACTGCAAACCAGGAGCAGACACTGGCATTTCCCAAAACAATCTGCTTCAAACCACATCCTGCTCACTAAATCATTCCATATGAACTCTGCTCCCCCATCTCTCCCGTCTTAGTCTGGGTCCCCCAAAAAGGCAACATGCAGTATTTAGTGACACTGCAGACAGGAATTCACTGGCACCGGAGGGAGAAGTGAAGTTAGATTTGGATTCAGTATGGATCTCTAGGGGCCATAGCCTACAGTACCATGCCTCAGGGACTTAGGGAAAATAACCAGTGGTTCTCCACTGTGGTTGAATGAAAAATGCAGAATGTGACAAAATCCACTGTGGGATGGAAAAACTCAATCTCTCAACCTTATATGGAATTAATTTGACCTCTTGCAGATTTATCTGGTACTACTTATGCTGCCAGTGATGGGAAATCAAAATCAACCAGGATGTTGCTATTCATGTGTTTAAAAAAAAATAAAAATACCCAGAACTGTTACTGGACATTTTAGCATATCAGGTGACATACAGTATGTACAGTAGCTTCTGTATGTTTCAAATACACATGACCTACATTAATGCCTGTGCTGATCAGAAAAGGGGAATGCAAATGTAATTCACTTCCTGTGTCAGATGAGTCAGAGATTGTATGGATGCAATAGGCAGTGCAATCTAACAAACCCCTAACAGTTACAGTAAAGACATGGCAAATAATGTTTTAGAAATTCTGAATAAAATGATGAGTATGCTCCATATCAGGAGGCATTGTGCAGGCTGAAATTAGAACAGAAGACATTCCACACCTGGTGCTAACAGTCAGCTGGGAGGCTCTGCCTTAAGTCTCTCTTCATCATCTCTACAAATCCTCTCTTCAGACAGCTGTACTGTGTGTGCTATGCTCTCCTAACCTCTCCTTTTAATTGTCACTTTCTGTCTGTGACCTCTCTCAAAGTGCCTTAACAAAAGCTAATGGTTGAGGGAATTGACTTCCACCCAGAGGAGGAAAAAGCTGTGCCAAAGGGAACTTTTTTGGATTCATACACTGGGTACTTTACCTCCAGCAGGGCTTAATGATGATTTTGACATGAGGGTCATGTTTCAATCTGATTTCCACGATCCCTGGCTATGTGGTTCTTGTAATTTATGACAGTTCTTTATTCCGATACCCCCTTACTATACTGAACAAAAATATAAACGCAATATGTAAAGTGTTGGTCCCATGTTTCATGAGCTGAAATAAAAGTCCCCAACATGTTCTATATGCACAAAAAGCTTATTTCTCTAACATTTTGTGCACAAATTTGTTTACATCCCTGTTAGAGAGCATTTCTCCTTTGCCAAAATAATCCATCCACCTGACATGTGTGCATTTCAAGAAGCTGATTAAACAGCATGATCATTACACAGGTGCACCTTGTGCTGGGGACAATAAAACAGCACTCTAAAATATGCAGTTTTGTCTTACAACACAATGCCACTGATGTCTCAAGTTTTGTGGGAGTGTGCAACTTTTCAGAGAATTTTATGTTAATTTCTCTCCCATATGCTGCCTCCAACGTTATTTTAGAGAATTTGGTGTGTAACCACGCCAGCCCAGGAGCTACACATCCGGCTTCTTTATCTGTGGGATCGTCTGAGGCCACCCACCTGGACAGCTGATGAAACTGAAGAGTATTTATGTCTGTAATAAAGCCCTTTTGTGGGGAAAAACGTATTTTCAGTGGGTGGGCTTGGCTCCCCAGTGGGTGGGCCTGGCTCCCAAATGGGTGGGCCTACCCAAGCTAAAAAAAAATATATTTTAATATATTGCAAGTATACTTAAATATACAAAAAATTCTAATAATATTCATGACTTCAAATATGAGATGTACATTTCTAGTATATCTTAAGTGTACTATAAATATACTATCATTACACTTTTTTATTAAATGTGTACTTTATATTAATTGTTTTATCAGTCTTAATATATTATAAATATGCTATCATCACACTTCAATATACGTATTAAAAGTGTACTTAAAATTCATAGTTTTTTCAGTCTTTTAGTATACTATAAATATACTATCATCATCTTTCAATATGCTTATTAAAAGTGTACTTTAAACGAATTGTTTTTCAATATTTAAGTATACTATTAAACTTAAACACATTCATTAAAACTGTACTTCAATTTCAAACACTAACTGTAATTTAGTATATTAATTCAAAATGCACTTGGAGTTGTATTTAAGTTTAAGAATGTATTTTATGTAACTCTGCTTGTGAG
Organism: Brachymystax lenok tsinlingensis; assembly: GCA_030435695.1. Lineage (NCBI taxonomy): Eukaryota > Metazoa > Chordata > Actinopteri > Salmoniformes > Salmonidae > Brachymystax > Brachymystax lenok. The sequence continues at coordinate 22,822,713 of CM059790.1, read as the reverse complement.
TGATCAAGTACACTATAAGTATACAGTAACTTTCAAAAGTATTCATACCGCTTGGATTCCTTCACATTGCAATGTGTTACAAAGTGAGATTAATATTGATTTAATGGTAATTTTCTGTCAACAATGAACTCAAAATACTCTGTAATGTCAAAGTGGAAGAAAAAATCCCAAACAAAAATTAAGATTAATAAAAATTAGGTAACTAAAATATAGTCGTTGCATAAGTATTCAGTCATTTTGTTTAGGCAAGCCTAAAATAGTTCAGGAGTAAAATTTGGCTTAACAAATCACATAATAAGTTACATGGATTCTGTGTGAAATAATAGTGGTTGACATGATTTTTGAATGAGTAACCCTTCCTCTGTCCCACATACATACAACATCTGTAAACTACCTCAGTCAAATTTTGAATTTCAAGCACAGATTCAACTGCAAAGACCAGGCTGCCTTTCAAAAGCTTCATAAAAGGGTAGATCGGTAACAATATCAAATCAGAAATTAAATAGCTATTTAAGCATGTTCAAGTTAATAATTATGTTGTGGATGATGTATTAAACCACCAGACACATAAAAAATACAGTCTGCGCTGCAGGACAGTAATGAAACTGCTCAGGGATGTTACCATGAGGCCATTGGTGATTTTAACATAGGTTATTTTTATTCGTTTTTTTATTTCACCTTTATTTAATCAGGTAGGCTAGTTGAGAACAAGTTCTCATTTACAACTGCGACCTGGCCAAGATAAAGCACAGCAGTTCGACAAAGCACAGCAGTTCAACACATACAACAACAAAGAGTTACACATGGAATAAACAAACATACAGTCAATAATACCATTGAAAAAAAGAACAAAAGAAGTCTATATACAGTGAGTGCAAATGAGGTAAGATAAGGGAGTAATTACAATATAGCAATTAAACACTGGAATGGCCGATGTGCAAGTAGAGATACTGGGGTGCAAAGGAGAAAGATAAATAAATAAATACAGTATGGGGATGAGGTAATAGGATGGGCTGTTTAAGATGGGCTATGTGCAGGTACAGAGATCTGTGAGCTGCACTGACAGCTGGTGCTTAAAGCTAGTGAGGCAGATATGAGTCTCCAGCTTCAGTGATTTTTGTAGTTCATTTCAGTCATTGGCAGCAGAGAACTGGAAGGAAAGGCGGCCAAAGGAGGAATTGGCTTTGGGGGTGACCAGTGAGATATACCTGCTGGAGCGCGTGCTACGGGTGGGTGCTGCTATGGTGACCAGTGAGCTGAGATAAGGCGGGGCTTTTCCTAGCAAAGACTTGTAGATGACCTGGAGCAAGTGGGTTTGGCGACGAGTATGAAGCGAGGGCCAGCCAACAAGAGCATACAGGTCGCAGTGATGTGTAGTATATGGGGCTTTGGTGACAAAAACGGATGGCACTGAACGGATGGCACTGTGATAGACTGCAATCAATTTGTTGAGTAGAGTGTTGGAGGCTATTTTATAAATGACATCGCCAAAGTCGAGGATCGGTAGGATGGTCAGTTTTACGAGGGTCAGTATTTGTAGTTGTCCACATATTCTAAGTCAGAAGCGTCCAGAGTAGTGATGCTGGACGGGCGGGCAGGTGCGGGCAGTGATCGGTTGAAGTTTTACTTGCATTTAAGAGCAGTTGGAGGCCACGGAAGGAGAGTTGTATGGCATTGAAGCTCATCTGGAGGTTAGTTAACACAGTGTCCAAAGAAGGGCCAGAAGTATACAGAATGGCGTCGTCTGCGTAGAGGTGGTTCAGAGAATCACCAGCAGCAAGAGCGACATCATTGATGTATACAGAGAAGAGAGTCGGCCCGAGAATTGAACCCTTTGGCACCCTCATAGACACTGCCAGAGGTCCGGACAACAGGCCCTCCGATGACACACTGAACTCTATCAGAGAAGTAGTTGGTGAACCAGGCGAGGCAATCATTTGAGAAACCAAGGCTGTTGAGTCTGCCAATAAGAATGTGGTGATTGACAGAGTCGAAAGCCTTGGCCACGTCGATGAATACGGCTGCACAGTAATGCCTCTTATTGATGGCGGTTATGATATCGTTTAGGACCTTGAGCGTGGCTGAGGTGCACCCATGACCAGCTCTGAAACCAGATTGCATAGCGGAGAAGGTACGGTGGGATTCAAAATGGTCGGTAATCTGTTTGTTAACTTGGCTTTCGAAGACCTTAGAAAGGCAGGGTAGGATAGACATAGGTCTGTAGCAGTTTGGGTCAAGAGTGTCTCCCCCTTTGAAGAGGGGGATGACCATGACAGCTTTCCAATCTTTGGGAATCTCAGATGATATGAAAGAGAGGTTGAACAGGCTAGCAATAGGGGTTGCAACAATTCCGGCAGATAATGTTAGAAAGAGAGGGTCCAGATTGTCTAGACCGGCTGATTTGTAGGGGTCCAGATTTTGCAGCTCTTTCAGAACATCAGCTATCTGGATTTGGGTGAAGGAAAAATGGGGGAGGCTTGGGCCAATTGCTGTGGGGAGTGCAGGGCTGTTGACCGGGGTAGGGGTAGCCAGGTGGAAAGCATGGCCAGCCGTAGAAAAAGGCTTATTGAAGTTCTCAATTATAGTGGATTTGTCGGTTGTGACAGTGTTTCCTAGCCTCAGTGCAGTGGGCAGCTGGGAGGAGGTGCTTATATTCTCCATGGGCTTTACAGTGTCCCAGAACTTTTTTGAGTTTGTGCTACAGGATGCAAATTTCTGCTTGAAAAAGGTAGCCTTAGCTTTCCTAACTGCCTGTGTATATTGGTTCCTAACTTCCCTGAAAGGTTGCATATTGCGGGGGATATTCGATGCTAATGCAGAACGCCACAGGATGATTTTGTGCTGGTCAAGAGCAGTCAGGTCTGTAGAGAACCAAGGGCTATATCTGTTCATGGTTCTACATTTTTTGAAAGGGGCATGCTTATTTAAGATGGTGAGAAAGGCACTTTTAAAGAATGACCAGGCATCCTCTACTGACGGGATGAGGTCAATATCCTTCCAGGATACCCAGGCCAGGTCGATTAGAAAGGCCTGCTCGCTGAAGTGTTTTAGGGAGCGTTTGACAGTGATGAGGGGTGGTCGTTTGACCGCAGACCCATTACGGATGCAGGCAATGAGGCAGTGATCGCTGAGATCTTGGTTGAAAACTGCAGAGGTGTATTTGGAAGGCAGGTTGGTTAGGATGATATCTATGAGGGTGCCCGTGTTTACGGATTTGGGGTTGTACCTGGTGGGTTCATTGATAATTTGTGTGAGATTGAGGACATCAAGCTTAGATTGTAGGATGGCCGGGGTGTTAAGCATGTCTCAGTTTAGGCCACCTAGCAGCACGAGCTCTGAGGATAGATGGGGGGCAATCAGTTCACATATGGTGTCAAGGGCACAGCTGGGGGCAGAGGGTGGTCTATAGCAAGCGGCAACGGTGAGAGACTTGTTTCTGGAAAGGTGCATTTTTAAGAGTAGAAGCTCAAATTGTTTGGGTACAGACCTGGATAGTAAGACAGAACTCTGCAGGCTGTCTCTGCAGTAGATTGCAACATCACCCCTTTCTTGTCGGAAAATGTTATAGTTAGGGATGGACATTTCAGGGTTTTTGGTGGTCTTCCTAAGCCAGGATTCAGACACGTCTAGGACATCCGGGTTGGCAGAGTGTGCTAGGGCAGTGAATAAAACAAACTTAGGGAGGAGGCTTCTAATGAAAAACATGCATGAAACCAAGGCTTTTACGGTTACAGAAGTCAACAAATGATAGCACCTGGGGAATGGGAGTGGAGCTAGGCACTGCAGGGCCTGGATTAACCTCCACATCACCAGAGGAACAGAGGAGGAGTAGAATAAGGGTACAGCTAAAGACTAAAAGGACTGGTCATCTAGTACGTTCAGAACAGAGAATAAAAGGAGCAGATTTCTGGGTACGGTAGAATAGAATCAAGGCATAATGTACAGACAAAGGTATGGTAGGATGTGAATACAGTGGGGGTAAACCTGTGCATAGAGTGACAATGAAAGAGATATTGTCTCTAGAAATATCATTTAAACCAGGTGATGCCACCGCATGTGTGGGAGGTGGAACTAAAGTGTTAACTAAGGCGTATTGAGCAGGGCTAGAGGCTCTACAGTGAAATAAGGCAATAGTTACTAACCAAAACAGCAATGGACAAGGCATATTGACGTTAGCGAGAGGCATGCGTAGCCAAGTGGTCATGGGAGTCCAGTGAGTGGCTTCAAGCAGCTAGCGGGTCGGGGGCTAGTAAGCTAGCAGAAGGGCCTTGGAGGGACATTGTGACGGAAGAAAGTCTGTTGAGGCCCCCTCGTGCTGTTCCGTCGGCATACGGATCAGCAGGGCTCCGTGTGGCAAACCAGGCTAATTGGCAAAATAGGTATAGTGGCCAAAGAATTTGTCTGACGGGCCTCTTAAGCTAACAGTCGATGTGCTCTGGACAGCTAGCGGAGCTGTGGCTAGCAGGCTAGCGGATGGGCATTTAGGGGACGTTGCAACGGCGGAGCCAGTTGAGAAAGAAAAAAAAAAGTGTTCAATGGCTGTGATGAGAGAGAAAACCGAGGATGGATCAATAATGTTTAAGTAACTCCACAATAATGATTTGAAAAGAATAAAACAAATATACAGAATATATAAAGTAATACTGCAACAATTTTCTTTTTTTTTTTTTGCCTAAATGCAAAGCCTTATGTTTGGGGGAAATCCAACACAACACATCACTGAGTAACTGCCACCTTATTTTCAAGCATGGTGGTTGGTGGCTGCATCACGGTATGGGTATGCTTGACATCTTCAAATACTGGGGAGTTTTTCCAGATAAAAAGAAACGGGACAGAGCTAAGCACAGGCAAAATCCTAGAGGAAAACTTGCTTCAGTCTGCTTTACAACATACACTGCGAGAGGAATTCACCTTTCAGCAGGACAATAACCTACAACACAAGTCCAAATCTACACTGGAGTTGCTTACCAAGAAGACAGTGAATGTTCCTGAGGGGCCAAGTTACAGTTTTGACTTAAATCTGCTTGCTTTAAAATATCTGTGTAGCCATGAGCACCAACATCTTGACAGAGCTTGAAGAACTATGAAAATAATATAGGGCTAATATTGCACAAGAAGACTCACCGCTGTATTCGCTGCCAAAGGTGTTTCTAGCATGTATTGACTCAGGGGAGCTGAATACAAAAAATGTATAGAAATCTTCCACTTTGACAGAGTATTTTGTGTAGATTGTTGACCAAAAATTACAATTAAATTTGTTTTAGTTAACTTCTTAGGGAGCGGCAGCAGAGGTGACGGTTTTGGAGAGTCTGGCGTGCCCAAAGTAAAATGCCTGCCACTCAGGCCCAAAAAATAGGATATGCACATAATTAGTACTATTGGATAGGAAACACTCTGAAGTTTCTAAATGTGTTAAAATAATGTATGTGAGTATAACAGAACTGATATAGCAGGCGAAAACCCGAGGAAAATCCATTCGGATTTGCAGTTTTTTTTTTTGTACATGACCTTCTTCTCCAGGCTGCCTATTCATTTCTATTTTAACTAGGACTGAGACTGCAGTACCTATGGCTTCCACTAGATGTCAACAGTCTTTATACAGTGTCTGGAAGCTCTAGCACTAAGCAGAACGGATAGGAAGAGGAAGTAGTGAAGGGACCACTTTTGTCAACAACGTTTGATGAGCGCGCCCCACTTTATTTTCCTTTCCTATTGTCCACGTTATCGTCCGGATGAAATATTACAGTAAATATACATAAAAGGATACCTAAGGATACATTAAAAATGATGTTTGATTTGTTTGTTGAAAGTTTATAGGTATAATTTGAACGTGTTCTCTTCACGGTTCAATGGGCAACTCAACGGTGGATTTTCTGATCATAACGCGCCAACCAAACAGAGATTTATGGACATAATAAATGACTTTTTCTAACAAAAGAACCATTGGATGTCTTCGTTGGACACTTGGGAAGCCCTCAGAAGAAGTTATTCGAAAGGTAAGTGATATTTCTTAGCTCTTATATGGGATTTGTGTGACCCGCGCTGGATTTGAATTTATGCTAATGTTTTGCGCCTTACATTTCACCGGGTAGTGTCGGGAGCGCTAGCGCGCCGCTACTCCCTAAGTAGTTAAATCAAAATGTGAATAAATCCAAGGGGTATGAATACCTTTGCAAAGCTGTCATCAAGGCGAAGGGTGGCTACTTTGAAGAATCTCAAATATATTTGTTTAACACTTTTTTTGGTTACTACATGATTCCATATGTGTTAGTGAAGACATCAAAACTATGAAATATTATTCTACAATGTAGAAAATAGTAAAAACAAAGAAAAACACTTAAATGAGTAGGCGCTGACTGGTCCTGTATTTAAAGTATACTTTCAAAAACAAATGTGGCCAAAAATTTGCATATTTCCCAGCATCCTTTTCTGCAGCTGAAGTTTTGATTTATAATATGATATTGTTCCTCATATTTAGCTCATTCAAATCTTTTGATGTTTATTTTCAAACTGAATAATGTTGTACTTTTAATTACAGATTACATATTACACATTTTATTGAAATGAACCTCTAAAGTGTAAAATGCCAATGGTGCAGAGTTCACAAAAACGTCCCTTAAAAAGTTCTGCTCCAGCCACAACTCCTTAGTAAACAGCATGTAAAATTGTCTGAGAAGATGCCTCGGTCAATCAAGGTAACCTTTACATGGCTAATTACAATAGCTAGTGTGGTTAATGAGTAGAAGTGTATTTGTTAAAGTATGCTTGAAACACATTATAAATACACTTTTTTTGGTAAATAAAATACAGGAATTCTATTTCAAATACCATTTTAGTATATTTCTAATTAATGAGAAATATACATAAAATGTACTGAAGGTGTAATCCATAGATTAGGTTCTAATTAATTTATTTCAATTGACTGATTTCCTTATCTAAAATAATAATGTAAAACATTTCCATATCAGTAAATTTTTAACTTAAACAATTCCACCCCAAAACTATATATTTTGGTATTAATTTCATTAGTCCGTTGATATAGTCCCAAAATGTTTTGCATGTCAGAAATCATATTTTCAAGATATTTAACTTTCAAAATACAGAAATACAGCTGGTATCATGTAAATGCATCAAACCGATGTGCCTCCGGGCACTGTGTTTTAACCCAAGTGTTGATCATCATATCTGACTGCATTGACACACGTTGGCTATATGTGGCTCTTCATCTCCTGCACCTCAGCTACAGTTGGGTGTCCGACAGATTCTCCTCAGTTACTGAGGGAATGGTAGTCCATTGTAGATGTTGACATCATAAACCATATCATTAGCAACTTTGTGAGTACATACAGCAGTTGCTCTGTATCAACTTTGATTGAGAGCAGAGAGAAAGAGAAAGAAAGGACGGTTCTCTTTCTCAGGAGACTTTGCTTTACATATTGTAGAAGGGCAGAGAAGAGAAAATATCAATTTACCTCCGCCTGGTTGAAAGACTCTCCTCTGTCTCGTTCGTCACCAGGATGTGGCTGGAGCCTCCCTGGCTTGCCTCATGCATTACCTCAATCTGGGGACAGAAACACAGAGTGATGCAGTCATGGATACTGTAGGTGGAGGAAGGGTCACACACATATACCATGGAGGCCCATATTTCCTTTCAAGTATCACACTCCTGGTCAAAGAGTGTTGTGCCATAACTGAAAGGTTGCTGGTTCGAATCCATGAGCCAACTAGGTGAAACATCTGTCGATGTGCCCTTGAGCAAGGAACTTAACCCTAATTGCTCCTGTAAGTCGCTCTGGATAAGAGCGTCTGCTAAATGGCAAAAATGTAAATGGTGTTAGATAAGATGAGATGTTTATCATGCATGACTAGTATGGCACATTATTGATATTCATCAGACAGACATGATGTTGTCAGGGCAAAATGTGCATAATTGATTTAAACTAGGGCTCTAGGTTTTCTTATCTCCACAGGTTTCAGCTGGGGAAAGGCAGAAAACAGAAGATAGTAAAACTGGACACCCCCGTGACTTTCTCTCCCAGATTCCCATTGACCAAGAGTTCTGTTCTAATAAATTATAAAATAACTATATTGGTGGAACACTCATAAAAAATGGACCAGTGGCTAGCCAACAAAAAAAAATAACAGATGGCTGTTGTTGTTGTAGATGTGTTTGAACCATTCAGGTTCAATTGTCTAGAGTTCATCAGATCGTACCTTGAGGCTCCCTTTGACTTTGCGACTTAAATTTTTCTTTTTGGCGAGCTCAGCCTCCGTGGGCTGCTTTGTGGCACTGGAGTTCTCTGAGGTCTTTCGACTGAGTGCTGGTAATGGTTACAAAACAGGGATGGGAAAAATAAGAAAGAAAAACATAAGTCCTGCTTCCATTCTCTCTGTGTGGAACAACAGCAGAAAGCCCTGGCCCAAAGCCATGTCCTCTTCCTGTCGTAGTACCGCAGTGACTACAATAAACTTCCTTCACAAGGCTAAGGCATCAGGATGTAAGGTTTTAAACATATGCTTTGTCTAAAACTAGAAAATGACTGCTTCCTGGCAGGTAAGTATAGTATATAGTATACACACATCTTTCAGTTTGAATAGCAATGAATAGGCTCTACATCGATGGTCTTGTTTTGAGGGCAGATACATTTTGTGGTTAGGTCAAAGTGGGGGAGACTTACCAGGGGCAGGGCCAGTGTTCCTGGGTGTTTTGGAGGGCGCGGGGCGATTGGGAGAGGACTCAGGCCGGGGTGCCACAGGCTGGACGGGCCGGGTCTGTTTGGCAGACAGCTTCTTCAGACTGACCTGTCTCTTCTCAAACATCTCCTGTACATCGTCCAACCTTTTTAGAGCCTTCTTTACATTGGCCTGAGGGAAAGCACAACACAAGGGGTAAAAAAAATAGAACAATTATTCATCAGTAGGCTGACAACTCCAGGAACTAGGACTCCATGAGTGAGTTAAGGGACCACTGCACATACCTTGACTTCAGCATTGAGGACTAGCTCATATTGGTTGTGGATGTTCTTGAGGTCACTCAGTTGGTTCTCCTTGGCCATCTCCAGGAACTTCTCAATGTCCTGCAGCGCTGCCTCAGCCCCATCCTGGGACTGGCACTTGTCCACTGCCTGAGAGGCCAGCAGGTACACCCCTGACTCACACCACTGGTTCACCTGCAAACACCAGAGAACACATGGATGAACAATAACTACAGTATGTACTGTCGAGGCTCCCCCTCAGTAGTATATATCTATGCTCATTGGCATGGCACTATCTCTTTTGAACAACTATACATAGCATTTGCAGTAGCGGTGCAATCGTAAAATCACTGGGGAAGCCAAGCCAGAGGAAAAAAGCATTATTACAACCTATGTGTTGTGATAATTGTGTTGTTTGCTCCATAACCTGTTAGTTCATATGCCTTGACACCGTGACCAAGACAATAAGACACAGTGGCAGAATAAATTAAACCACACTTTTGTTTCATCACAAAACCAGGGAGCAACATCTGCCCTGTGAAGTCCACAAAACATAATGCATGTAACAAACAGTTACATTACCTACAGCACAGTCAAGCAAGTTAATGTTTCCAACATTTTCAGACTACTAAACAACTATTGATTTCAAACAACTGAGAGGTCCTGCAAGTCGCAAATAAAACAGGCGCTGCCTCCACTATTCCAGCACCATTTCAACATCATCTAATCACCTACAGTGAGGGAAAAAAGTATTTGATCCCCTGCTGATTTTGTACGTGTGCCCACTGACAAAGAAATTATCAGTCTATAATTTTAATGGTAGGTTTATTTAAACAGTGAGAGACAGAATAACAACAAAAAAATACAGAAATGTGAACATTTTTATAAATTGATTTGCATTTTAATGAGGGAAATAAGTATTTGACCCCCTCTCAATCAGAAAGATTTCTGTCTCCCAGGTGTCTTTTATACAGGTAACGAGCTGAGATTAGGAGCACACTCTTAAAGGGAGTGCTCCTAATCTCAGCTTGTTACCTGTATAAAAGACACCTGTCCACAGAAGCAATCAATCAATCAGATTCCAAACTCTCCACCATGGCCAAGACCAAAGAGCTCTCCAAGGATGTCAGGGACAAGATTGTAGACCTACACAAGGCTGAAATGGGCTACAAGACCATCGCCAAGCAGCTTGGTGAGAAGGTGACAACAGTTGGTGCGATTATTCGCAAATGGAAGAAACACAAAAGAATTGTCAATCTCCCTCTGCCTGGGGCTCCATGCAAGATCTCACCTCCTCGAGTTGCAATGATCATGAGAACGGTGAGGAATCAGCCCAGAACTACACGGGAGGATCTTGTCAATGATCTCAAGGCAGCTGGGACCATAGTCACCAAGGAAACAATTGGTAACACACTACGCCGTGAAGGACTGAAATCCTGCAGCGCCCGCAAGGTAACCATGCTCAAGAAAGCACATATACATGCCCGTCTGAAGTTTGCCAATGAACATCTGAATGATTCAGAGGACATCTGGGTGAAAGTGTTGTGGTCAGATGAGACCAAAATGGAGCTCTTTGGCATCAACTCAATTCGCCGTGTTTGGAGGAGGAGGAATGCTGCCTATGACCCCAAGAACACCATCCCCACCGTCAAACATGGAGGTGGAAACATTATGCTTTGGGGGTGTTTTTCTGCTAAGGGGACAGGACAACTTCACCGCATCAAAGGGACGATGGACGGGGCCATGTACCGTCAAATCTTGGGTGAGAACCTCCTTCCCTCAGCCAGGGCATTGAAAATGGGTCATGGATGGGTATTCCAGCATGACAATGACCCAAAACACACAGCCAAGGCAACAAAGGAGTGGCTCATGAAGAAGCACATTAAGGTCCTAGAGTGGCCTAGGTTCGAGTTGCGTTATAAATGAAATTGCATTTTAATATTTTTCACATTCGTTTTTCTGGATTTTTTTGTTGTTATTCTGTCTCTCAAGGTTAAAATAAATACAATTAAAATTATAGACTGATAATTTCTATGTCAGTGGGGAAACGTACAAAATCAGCAGGGGATCAAATACTTTTTTCCCCTCACTGTATGCTTAGTCTAATACAGTGATAACAAAAAGATACCAAAAATTATTGATTCCAATCAACATAAGCTAAATATGATGTGGGCTGTCCATGGTACTGATTTATGTGTGTGTGTATGTATTTGTGTGTGTGTGAGTGAGTGCATGTAGAAAAACCATGTTGGCTCACCCAACCTGTAGAGAAACGCCAATGCCATCCTCTTCTTTCCTGTTACCTAAACAGTCTATGACTGTCATATACGCTGTTACAGGCTTTGGTTTTTCCATTTTATATTTTGAGGTTGGACGTTAGCACGAGGGGCGCACCAATTGGTGTCACCTCATTAGTCAGTCTGTGCTACGCCTGTTCTGGTTGGTCATCTCGTTAGATGGAAGATGTTTCACCTGGTTGGCCCAGGTGCTATTTCAGAGTGGCTGGCCAAGTGCTCCAGTTGTCTTGAGAGATGTGGAGGGTCAACAACTTTAGTTATTATTATTTAGATTTCAAGAAAAACTTTCCTTTGTCTGATTTCCCTGATTTAGTTTTGCTCCACCTTTTTGGTTTGCTTCCTGTCTTTAAGTTTGGTGTGGGTTTTTCTTTTGTTTGCCTCTTCTTGGGCAAATTTAGTGGGCGCTCATGGTGGGTTCCAGTTGTTGCTAGTCAACTTCCAGTGGACACCCCCATGAGTGTCTTTCATAACCCCTCTTAAAGCCCCACTTGTTTCATTTTGGTTGTTGGTCAGTGACTTTGTTAATTCCACCTTCTGTTTGAGCGGCATTTTTAGTTTTCTTGCTGGAGAACGTAACAACGCTTTTAGTTTTTATTGTCCTAGGCTACCTGGCTAAAATGCTTGCTCACTAGCCTAACTTCCTTTCATGGGCAACAATGTTTCAGGCCAGCTAGTTAACATTAGCCTAACGTTACTACATCTAGCTACATGGTGAACTTACATCCTCTCATGCCAGGGGCACAATGTATGAATGTATGGTTCGATCAGAATTTATGTTATAATCATTGGCCAGTATGGAGAATTAAGTAAAACTACAAGTTCAAATCCCTATCTCCATCCATTGCTAATTTAGGAAAGAGACGATTTTAGCTAGCTAGCCAGCCACCGGAGGACACCGACACTAAAATAATAAACAATTCCAGTTTTCTGTCAATGACATTTGGCTTCTAATGTGATGTGATTGGTGTGAAGCCAAATCCAAACTGGCTTCCCTTGACACTTTCTTTTGGTGCGCCAGGACCATTCACAGCTGATTGGCTATAATTTTTTTATTATTTTTTTTATCAAGGGAGGCCAAATGCTCATTGGCTTCCCTTGCATGCAATGTTATGTGTAGCAACAATATCATACACATTTTGACCAGACAGCATCAGATACATGGGCTACACATAAAGAGACAGAGTGGCGCTGTTTAGTTCACTTGGATGCTTTCTCCGGTGAGATACATTCACCCTCTTGCGAATTGAATGACATTTATGAAACAGAGACGAAAGATACATTATTTTGTTTATTTTTTTTATTGGTCATTTTTTGGGCTGTCACGAATACATGCCACTGAGTATTTGTGGTGGCATTTAAACAATATGTAAATCTTTGTCCAGGCATGTTGTACTGTTTACAACAAGTGCTTGGTTTGGTATGTGGTTATCACCTACATGGAAGATTAAAGAATACCTCATGATAGGCAGTAGACCATACTATTTACAAAGTCTTTGCATCTATATTTTTTATAGCTGTTTATTTACCACAAACTGATGCTGGCACTAAGACCGCACTCAACAAGAAAATGCTCAGCCAAAGGCGGCGCTCCTAGTGGCCGGTCACTTTAAAGCAGGAAAACTGAAATACGTTTTACCTCATTTCTACCAGCATGTCACCTGTGCAACTGGAGATCTGGAGACCTGTGCAAACTCTAGATCACCTTTACTCCACACACAGATGCATACAAAGCTCTCCCTCACTCTCCATTTGTCAAATCGGACCATTACTCTATCCTCCTGATTCCTACGACTTTCCCAAAGCGGATCCTCTGTTCGGACCACCACCCAGAACAATGAATCTGATCCCAGTAGGCGACCCAAAACAACGGCGCCGCAGAAGGGGCAGACGGAGCGGTCTTCTGGTCAGGCTCCGTAGATGGGCACATCACTCACCGCTCCTGAGTATACTACTCGCCAATGTCCAGTCTCTTGACAACAAGGTAGACGGAATTCGAGCAAGGGTTGCCTTCCAGAGAGACATCAGAGATTATAACATTCTCTGTTCCACGGAAACATGGCTCACTCGGGATATGTTATCAGAGTCGGTACAGCCACCCGGTTTCTTCACGCATCGCGCCGACAGAAACAAACATCTCTCTGGTAAGAAGAAGGGCGCGGGTGTATGCCTTATGATTAACGAGTCGTGGTGTAATCATAACAACATACAGGAACTCAAGTCCTTTTGTTCACCTGACCTAAAATTCCTTACAATCAAATGCCGACCGCATTATCTACCAAGCGAATTCTCTTTGATTATAATCACAGCCGTGTATATCCCCCCCAAAGCAGACACCTTGACGGCCCTGAAAGAACTTCATTGGACTCTATGTAAACTGGAAACCATATATCCTGAGGCTGCATTTATTGTAGCTGGGGATTTTAACAAAGCTAATCTGAAAACAAGGCTCCCTAAAATGTATCAGCACATCGAATGCGCGACTCGGCTGGCAGCAATCTGGACCATTGCTACTCTAACTTCCGCAAAGCATACAAAGCCCTCCCCCGCCCTCCTTTCAGCAAATCTGATCATGACTCCATTTTGTTGCTCCCAGCCTATAGACAGAAACTAACTAACAGGAAACGCCCGTGCTCAGGTCTGTTCAACGCTGGTCCGACCAATCGGATTCCACACTTCAAGATTGCTTCGATCACGGGACTGGGATATGTTCCGGATAGCCTCAGACAACAACACTGATGTATATGCTGACTCGATGAGCGAGTTTATTAGCAAGTGCATCGGTGATGTTGTACCCACGGTGACTATTAAAACCTTCCCCAACCAGAAACTGTGGATTGATGGCAGCATTCGCGCAAAACTGAAAGCGTGAACCACTGCTAATAATCATGGCAAGGCGACCGTAAACATGACAGAATAAAAAACAGTGTAGCTATTCCATCCTAAAGGCAATCAAACAAGCTAATCGTCAGAATAGAGACAAAGTAGAGTCGCAATTCAACGGCTCAGACACGAGACGTATGTGGCAGGGTCTACAGTCAATCACGGATTACAAAAAGAAAACCAGACCTGTCGCGGACACCGGCGTTTTACTTCCAGACAAATTAAACAACTTCTTTGCTCGCTTTGAGGACAATACAGTTGCCACTGACACGGCCCGCCACCAAAACCTGTGTGCTCTCATTCACCGCGGAAAACGTGAGTAAAACATTTAAACCTGTTAACCCTCGCAAGGCTGCCGGCCCAGACGGTATCCCTAGCCGCGTCCTCAGAGCATGCGCAGACCAGCTGGCTGGTGTGTTTACAGACATATTCAATCAATCCCTATCCCAGTCTTGGGTCTCAACCCCGCTCTGTGCAACTGGGTCCTGGACTTTGACGGGCCGCCCCCAGGTGGTGAGAGTAGGAAACAACATCTCCACCCCGCTGATCCTCAACACTGGGGCCCCACAAAGGTGCGTTCTCAGCCCTCTCCTGTACTCCCTGTTCACCCATGACTGCGTGGCCATGCAAGCCTCCAACTCAATCATCAAGTTTGCAGACGACACTACAGTGGTAGGCTTGACTACCAACGACGACGAGACGGCCTACAGGGAGGAGGGGAGGGCCCTCGGAGTGTGGTGTCAGGAAAATAACCTCACACTCAACATCAACAAAACAAAGGAAATGATCGTGGACTTCAGGAAACAGCAGCGGGAGCACCCCCTATCCACATCGACGGGACAGTAGTGGAGAAGGTGGAAAGTTTTAAGTTCCTCGGCGTACACATCATGGACAAACTGAAATGGTCCACGCACACAGACAGCGTGGTGAAGAAGGCGCAACAGCACCTCTTCAACCACAGGAGGCTGAAGAAATTTGGCTTGTCACCGAAAACACTCACAAACTTTTACAGATGCACAATCGAGAGCATCCTGTCGGGCTGTATCACCGCCTGGTACGGCAACTGCTCTGCCCACAACCGTAAGACTCTCCAGAGGGTAGTGCGGTTGTCACGATCTCCAGAAGGGACAGACCAAGGCGCAGCGAGGTATCCAGTATACATGCTTTATTTATCCACGTAACTGGGCAAAAACAACAAAATGAACGTAACAAAGATCGTGATGCTGAACACAACTAAACATGAAACAAGCTATGCACAAACAATAACCCACAAACCCCTAATGAAAACTACAAACATATATATGGTTCCCAATTAGAGGTAACGACACTCAGCTGCCTCTAATTGGGAACCATTACCCCAACATAGAAAAATATAACCTAGAACAGAAAAAACCCTACACCAAAAACAAAACTAAACACTCCAGCCTGTCTTCTCAGGCCTGGACGTGACAGTACCCCACCCTAAAGGCGCGGACTCCGACCGCGCCAAAAGTCCATTGGAGGGGTCTTCGGGTGGGCCTTCCTGTCCCAGGTGGCGGCTCCGGTGCCGGCCGTGCTGGCTCGGGATCCCACACCGGAGGCCCTGGGCTATTTGCCGGAACAGTTAGATTTAGACTGGGGACCTTCTCTGGAGGTTCCGGACTGGG
The DNA here is from genome assembly GCA_030435695.1 of Brachymystax lenok tsinlingensis. Classification (NCBI taxonomy): domain Eukaryota; kingdom Metazoa; phylum Chordata; class Actinopteri; order Salmoniformes; family Salmonidae; genus Brachymystax; species Brachymystax lenok. The sequence goes on along the minus strand of CM059790.1, from coordinate 22,806,915 downwards.
AACCTTCTCTGGAGGCTCCGGACTGAGAACCTTCTCTGGAGGCTCCGGACTGGGAACCTTCTCTGGAGGCTCCGGACTGGGAACCTTCTCTGGAGGTTCCGGACTGGGAACCTTCTCTGGAGGCTCCGGACTGGGAACCTTCACTGGAGGCTCCGGACTGGGAACCTTCTCTGGAGGCTCCGGACTGGGAACCTTCTCTGGAGGCTCCCGACTGGGAACCTTCTCTGGAGGCTCTGGACTGGGAACCTTCTCTGGAGGCTCCGGACTGTCGGCAGCGCACTGGGACTCTGGTGCGGGAGCAGGAACGGGCCGTACTGGACTCATGACGCGCACTGGGACTCTGGTGCGGGAGCAGGAAGCAGGCCATACTGGACTCATGGCCAGCGCACTGGGACTCTGGTGCGGGGAGCAGGAACGGGCCGTACTGGGCTCATGACGCGCACTGGGACTCTGGTGCGGGGAGCAGGAACGTGCTGGATCCACGACGGGCACAGGAATCCTGGAGCGTGGAACAGGGACAGGACGTGCTAGATCAACGATGGGCACAGGAATCCTGGAGTGTGGAGCAGGGACAGGACGTGCTGGGTCCACGACGGGCACAGGGATCCTGGAGCGTGGAGCAGGGACAGGACGTGCTGGGTCCACGACGGGCACAGGAATCCTGGAGCGTGGAACAGGGACAGGGCGTGCTGGACTCTCTAAGCGCACAGGGGGCCTGTGCGGCGGGCCGAGCAGGACTTGCTGGACTCTCTAAGCGCACAGGGGGCCTGGTGCGCGGAGCCGGCTGCTCTTCCCGGCTGTTCACTCACCCTTGCCTCATGGATGATGGGAGCTGGAATGTCACGCAGTGGGCTGTGGATGCGAAACGGAGACCAGGAGCGCAAAGTTTTTGTGGGCTGCCTTTCGGGCTTCCTAGCCAGGCAAGTCCCAACATACTTTTCTCTCTCTCCGGGTTCCATACTCCGTACAAATCCTCGTAACTGCTCCGCTCAGCCCCCGCTACTTTTTTCTCCCTGGGGTGACGATGTTCCGCCGTCTTCTCCCAAGGTCCCTTACCAGCCAAAATCTCATCCCATGTCCAGGACCCCTTTCCATCCAAAATCTCCTCCCATGTCCAGGACCCCTTTCCATCCAAAATCTCCTCCCAAGTCCAGAACTCCCGGGTCTCTCGCTGCTTGGTCTTTTTATAGTGGGTTATTCTGTCACGATCTCCAGAAGGGACAGACCAATGCGCAGCGAGGTATCCAGTATACATGCTTTATTTATCCACGTAACTGGGCAAAAACAACAAAATGAACGTGACGAAGATCGTGATGCTGAACACAACTAAACATAAAACAAGCTATGCACAAACAATAACCCACAAACCCCTAATGAAAACTACAAACATATATATGGTTCCCAATTAGAGGTAACGACACTCAGCTGCCTCTAATTGGGAACCATTACCCCAACATAGAAATATATAACCTAGAACAGAAAAAACCCTACACCAAAAACAAAACTAAACACTCCAGCGTGTCTTCTCAGGCCTGGACGTGACAGTGGTCTGCACAACGCATCACTGGGGGAAAACTACCTGCCCTCCAGGACACCTACATCACCCGATGTTACAGGAAGGCCAAAAAGATCACCAAGGACAACAACCATCCGAGCCACTGCCTGTTCACCCTGCTATCATCCAGAAGGCGAGGTCAGTACAAGTGCATCAAAGCTGGGACCGAGAGACTGAAAAACTGCTTCTATCTCAAGGCCATCAGACTGTTAAACAGCCATCACTCACATTGAGTGGCTGGTGCCAACATACTGACTCAAATCTCTAGCCACTTTAATAATAGAAAATTGGATGTAATAAATGTATCACTAGTCACTTTAAACAATGCCACTTTATATAATGTTTACATACCCTACATTACTCATCTCATATGGATATACTGTACTCTATACCATCTACTGCATCTTGCCTATGCCGCACATCCATATAATTATATGTGCATATTCTTATTCATCCTTTTACACTTGTGTGTATACGGTAGTTGTTGTGAAATTATTAGATTACTTGTTAGATATTACTGCACGGTCAGAACCAGAAGCACAAGCATTTCGCTACACTTGCATTAACATCTGCTAACCATGTGTATGTGACCAATACAATTTGATTTGATTTGATTACAAGAGTGTGCAAAGCTGTCACCAAGGCAAAGGGTGGCTACTTTGAAGAATCTAAAATATAAAATAGATTTAGATTTGTTTAACACTTTTTTGGTTACTACATGATTCCATGTGTTTTTTTTTTTTATCTCTTTACTATTATTCTACAATGTAGAAATTGCAAAAATAAAGAAAAACCCTTGAATGAGTAGGTGTGTCCAAACTTTTGACTGGTACTGTATACAAAGAACTATCAATAGAAAACAGGTAAAACAAAATGAAGTGCAGCTTCAGTTTGAAGTGATTGTGTTAGCTGTGTTGTTGGCTAGCTCCGAACAACAGTGTCCTGACGAGAGAGCACATTTTCTATGCCAGGTGAAATCGTGCACATTCTCTCATTGTTTTAGATGTTTCCAAATAAATGTCACTAGAAAACAGCATAAACAAATGCAAATGCAGCTACTTCGTTGTTATTCTGGCTGTACTGTTTGACGTGACTGTAAGTAAGCCGTCGTAGGCTAGCTAGCAAGCAAGGGGTAAGAACGTTCCCAGCCAATATGGCAATGGAACATTTAGAACAAATTACCATAGATACAGAACAACAATACTGAACGACTGGGTCGCGTCTCTGGAAACCGAACCGATAGAACAAACGACCAGCCGGCTTCGGTAGCCGGCTAGATTTGTGTCGGGACAATATCTTGTGGAAGGATGAAATAGTATGAATAAATTAATCAAAATAAAGATTTTTATGAAAATATGTCAATCGTTATTTTAATATGTTGTTAACCTGTTGTACAAAAGTGATAGTGCCCTCGAAGTTGGTGTTTGGAGGATATATTGGCACAGAGATCACTTTTGTACAACGGATTAAGAACATATTAAAATAATGATTGACATATTTCCATCTTTATTTTGATGAATTTATTCATATTATTTCGATCCTTCCACAACACCCTTGGAGTCTTGGAGCAACAATGACTCAGGTAGGCCACACAAGCTCACAGAATGGGACTGCTGAGTGCTGAAGCGTGTAAAAATCATCTGTCCTCAGTTGCAACACTCACTACTGAGTTCCAAACTGCCTCTGGAAGCAACGTCAGCACATTAACTGTTCGTCGGGAGCTTCATGAAATGGGTTTCCATGGCCGAGCAGCCACACACAAGCTAAAGATCACCCTGTGCAATGCCAAGCGTCGGCTGGAGTTGTGTAATGCTCGCCGCCATTGGACTCTGGAGCAGTGGAAACATGTTCTCTGGAGTGATGAATCGCGCTTCACCATCTGGCAGTCCGACGGACTAATCTGGGTTTGGCGGATGCCAGGTGAATGCTACTTGCCCCAATGCATATTGGCAACTATAAAGTTTAGTGGATGAGGAACAATGGTCTGGGGCTGTTTTTCATGGTTTGGGCTATGCTCCAGTGACATTCTAGACGATTCTGTGCTTCCAAATTTGTGGCAAGAGTTTGGGGAAGGTCCTTTCCTGTTTCAGCATGACAGTGTCCCCGTGCACAAAGCAAGGTCCATACAGAACTTATTTGTCGAGATCGGTGTGGAAGAACTTGACTGGCCTGCACAGCGCCCTGACCTCAACCCCATCAAACACCTTTGGGATGAATTGGAATGCCGACTGTGGGCCTAATCGCCCAACATCAGTGCCCGGCCTCACTAATGCTCTTGTGGCTGAATGGAAGCAAGTCCCCGGAACAATGTTTCAACATCTAGTGGAAAGCCTTCCCAGAAGAGTGGAGGTTGTTATGGCAGAAAAGGGGGGACCAACTCTATATTAATACCAATGATTTTGGAATGAGATGTTCGACAAACAGGTGTCCACATACCTCAATGACCTCGTACCACTGCACATCAACTCTGTACTGGTACTACATGTATATAGCCAAGTTAACGTTACTCCTAGTGTATCTATTCCTCGTGTCTATTTTGTCTATTTTTCTATTTAAAAAAAGATCTCTGCATTGTTGGGCCCTTAAGTAAGCATTTCACTGTTAGTCTACACCTGTTGTTTACGAAGCATGTGCCAAATAAAATTTGATTGGATTTCAAACTGTGTGAAAGTTATTTGAATCTATTAGAGAAAGTGTAAATGATGCAATTGATCATGCAAACAATTTCTCTAAGAGGCCAGTGTCTTTTCTGTCAGAAATATAGGGATGAGGAGCTTCCTCTGTAATGCACCTCACCTTGTCTATGCCTTTGTGTATTTGGTTTGATTTGGAGAGGATGTCGTATTTCTTCTTGGCCTCGTTGGTGAAGTCGTCACAGATGCGTCGGAGCTCCACACACTTGGGCCGTATGGAGTCCACAGCATAGTGGTTGCTCTGGATCAGCTGGTCCCCGTGTAGGGCATGGAGCTGGGCCTTCTCTAACAACTCCTGACACGCACACAACAGACAGACAGAGAGCCATTCATCTCACATGACCAACACACTGGGGCACATCCATGTGAGGCTCACATACAATACAATCAAAGGCTGATGATCATATGCTAATGAAGCCATAGTGGAGACATTGTGCAATGTACTCAATCATTGGAATTGAAAGGTTTAGATGTTACATCTCATATGACGTATGTAATGTGACTGAGCTGACCTGAGCCTTCTCCTCTAAGGTATTGAGGTCGTTCAGTAACATCTCCACTCGGGTGACACAGTCCCCAATATCTGACAGGAAAGTCAGAGTGTCCATCAGACTGTCCAATGACACTTTCACCTGGGAGGGGGGAGATGACAGAGACAACTGCAGATCAGGCACACATTCATGTACAGTTTTTGCTAACTTATATGCTTGAGAGGGAGCGTTATACTGTAAGTGTGAACATAAAAAAGCATGTATAACACTGAGAAAAGTGAGAAAAGTAAAGGGGAAGCAACTATTTTTGGACAAGCAAAGTTTTACATTGTAATGGCTTTTCACAAAGCGTCCAGCCCTGAAGGCTTACATCCAAAAAATATATGTGAGTTTGCCTGTGAATTAAGCCACCCTGTTTGCAACATCCTCAATTCCTCATTCAAGGAGGGAAAATTCCCTTCACAGTGGAAGGAGGACACAGTGCTGCCGATACCTACCGCACCACAGCAATAGAGCGTCTGATACAACTGGGTATGAGACCAGCACAGCTACTATCCCAAATAAGCAAAATTACGTTGAAAATACTTATTTTAGACTTCTATTCCAGACATTGACGTCAGGTGCATTTTATGTGCTGAATGAAAGGTGACATTGAAAATACGTATTTTCCGGATGTCTAAAATATATATTGAATATACATATCAAATACGTTGAAAATCTGTATTTTTCGGTCATTGATTCTATGGCCAAATTTCAACTATACATGTACATTCTCAATCAAGTAAGCATTATATCACAATAATATTTTTAAGAAGGAATCTGCAGTTGCTACATCCATTTGGGGATTTACCGTGCCTTCAGAAAGTATTCACACCCCTTGAATTTTTCAACATTTTGTTGTGTTACAGCCTGAATAAAAAATAACGAACATTTAGATTTTGTGTCCCTGGCCTACACACAATACCCCATATTGTCAATGTATACTTATGTTTTTAGACATTTTTACCAATTAAATAAAAATGAAAAGCTGAAAAGTCTTGAGTCAATAAGTATTCAACCTATTTGTTATAGTAAGTATAAATAAGTTCAGGAGTAAACATTTTTTAATGACTACCTAATCGTTGTACCCCACACATAAAATTATCTGTAAGTACGCTCAGTCAAGCAGTGAATTTAAAACACAGATTCAACCACAAAGACCAGGGTGGTTTTCCAATGCCTCGCAAAGAAGGGCACCTATTGGTAGATGTGTACAAATAAAAAAGCTGACTTTGATAATCCATTTGAGCATAGTGAAGTCATTATGTATCAATACACCCAGTCACTCCAAAGATACAGGTGTCCTTCCTAACTCATTTGCCGGAGAGGAAGGAAACCTCTCAAGGATTTCATCATGAGGCCAATGCCCCTGTGATTGCCCTGGAACTACTCATGGCTTCAAACTTCTTGGATTGTTAACTCAAAGAAATGTAGCAACTGAAACCTGTTTTTGTTAAAAAAAAAATATTTTATATTTTTGTTTTGACTATTTAACTTGTTTGCCATGTTGCTTCAGATATAAAACAAAAAACCGTGAATGATGATGAGTACTTTGTCAGTCAGCTTTTAAGCTTTTGTTTATTTTTATATTTTTCCTTTAAAACAGTTACAGAGTTTAATGGCTGTAATTGGAGAAAACTGAAAGAATTTGGCAAAGAAATTAACTTTATGTCCTGAGAACAAATGTTTGGGGCAAATCCAACACAACACATCACTGAGTACCACTCTTCATATATTTAAGCCTGGTGGTGGCTGCAACATGTTATGGGTATGCTTGTCATTGGCAAGGACTAGGGAGTTTTTCAGGATAAAAATAAATGGAAAAGAGCTTAGCACAGGCAAAATGGGAGGAAAACCTGGTTCAGTCTGCTTTCCAACAGACACTGGGAGACAAATTCACCTTTTAGCAGGACAATAACCAAAAATACAAGGCCAAATATACAGTAGCTTACCAAGATGACATTGAATGTTCCCGAGTGTACCAGTTACAGTTTTGACTTAAATTGGCTTGAAAATCTATGACACGACTAGCAATGATCAACAACCAATTTGCTTTAAGAATAAAAAATACAAAAATTGCCAAATATTGTGCATTCCAGGTGTTCAAAGTTCTTAGAGACTTACTCAGAAAGACTCACAGCTGTAATCACAGCCAAAAGGTGCTTCCACAAAGTATTGACTCAGGGGTGTAAATACTTACAGTGAGGAAAAAAAGTATTTGATCTCCTGCTGATTTTGTACATTTGCCCACTGACAAAGAAATGATCAGTCTATAATTTAATGGTAGGTTTATTTGAACAGTGAGAGACAGAATAACAACAAAAAGATCCAGAAAAACGCATGTGAAAAATGTTATAAATTGATTTGCATTTTAATGAGGGAAATAAGTATTTGACCCTTCTGCAAAACATGACTTAGTACTTGGTGGCAAAACCCTTGTTGGCAATCACAGAGGTCAGACGTTTCTTGTAGTTGGCCACCAGGTTTGCACACATCTCAGAAGGGATTTTGTCCCACTCCTCTTTGCAGATCTTCTCCAAGTCATTAAGGTTTTGAGGCTGACGTTTGGCAACTCGAACCTTCAGCTCCCTCCACAGATTTTCTATGGGATTAAGGTCTGGAGACTGGCTAGGCCACTCCAGGACCTTAATGTGCTTCTTCTTGAGCATCTCCTTTGTTGCCTTGGCCATGTGTTTTGGGTCATTGTCATGCTGGAATACCAATCCACGACCCATTTTCAATGCCCTGGCTGAGGGAAGGAGGTTCTCACCCAAGATTTGACGGTACATGGCCCCGTCCATCGTCCCTTTGATGCGGTGAAGTTGTCCTGTCCCCTTAGCAGAAAAACACCCCCAAAGCATAATGTTTCCACCTCCATGTTTGACGGTGGGGATGGTGTTCTTGGGGTCATAGGCAGCATTCCTCCTCCTCCAAACACGGCGAGTTGAGTTGATGCCAAAGAGCTCCATTTTGGTCTCATCTGACCACAACACTTTCACCCAGATGTCCTCTGAATCATTCAGATGTTCATTGGCAAACTTCAGACGGGCATGTATATGTGCTTTCTTGAGCAGGGGGACCTTGCGGGCGCTGCAAGATTTCAGTCCTTCACGGCGTAGTGTGTTACCAATTGTTTTCTTGGTGATTATGGTCCCAGCTGCCTTGAGATCATTGACAAGATACTCCCATGTAGTTCTGGGCTGATTCCTCACCGTTCTCATGATCATTGCAACTCGAGGAGGTGAGATCTTGCATGGAGCCCCAGGCAGAGGGAGATTGACAGTTCTTTTGTGTTTCTTCCATTTGCGAATAATCGCACCAACTGTTGTCACCTTCTCACCAAGCTGCTTGGCGATGGTCTTGTAGCCCATTCCAGCCTTGTGTAGGTCTACAATCTTGTCCCTGACATCCTTGGAGAGCTCTTTGGTCTTGGCCATGGTGGAGAGTTTGGAATCTGATTGATTGATTGCTTCTGTGGACAGGTGTCTTTTATACAGGTAACAAGCTGAGATTAGGAGCACTCCCTTTAAGAGTGTGCTCCTAATCTCAGCTCGTTACCTGTTTAAAAGACACCTGGGAGACAGAAATCTTGGGACAAAATCCCAAGTGTGGGACAAAATCCCTCCTGAGATGTTTGCAAACCTGGTGGCCAACTACAAGAAACGTCTGACCTCTGTGATTGCCAACAAGGGTTTTGCCACCAAGTACTAAGTCATGTTTTGCAGAGGGGTCAAATACTTATTTCCCTCATTAAAATGCAAATCAATTTATAACATTTTTCACATGCGTTTTTCTGGATTTTTTTGTTATTCTGTCTCTCACTGTTCAAATAAACCTACCATTAAAATTATAGACTGATCATTTCTTTGTCAGTGGGCAAACGTACAAAATCAGCAGGGGATCAAATACTTTTTTCCCTCACTGTATGTTTGGTTCAGATTTGGTCCGGTCCAGATTGGCCAAATCTGAACCAATTATAGACGTCTATGTTTGGGCCAATTATAGACTGGTCCAAAAGACGTTACTGTCAGTAAATGCTTAGTGGGAGGGGGTCCAGGAAACTCATACGGCCCTGAACCCCTCGAAATGCACGGTCCTGTTGATATAATTTGTGAGAAACCTGCCCCATCCAAGTCCTCTTACAATTAGCAGGAAAGACCTGCAAGTCTGTGAATCAGTCAAAATTCTTGGAGTACTTGTGCAAAAGAATCTACAGTGGGAGGAACAAGTAACGTCTATTGTTAGAAAAGGAAACAAGAAGTTGTTCTTCCTACGCAGACTAAAAAGTTTCAATGTCCGACAGGCTGACCTGGTAGCCATACACAGGCTACATCCACCCCTGCTAAGAACACGCAGCACCAGCTTGGAATAGCTTCTTAACTCAAGCCCTCTCCGACCAACTGGAGCGCATCCAGAAGTGCACTTGCAGAATCATCCTCTCCACAGCATATTCTGGATACAAGGAGGACGCTCTGACTTCATTATCACTACCCTCACTTCGTGAGAAAAGAGAGAAACTGTGCCTGGGCTTTGCTGTGTGACGTAGGATGTGGAATGTGAAACCACTTGAAGCTGGGATGTCCCTCATTTCATTCGCACTTCTGACTGTACATCAACTCATGGCTGAACCCTACATAGCAATCATTACAATGTAGCGCAGCAGGAGAGAGTGGTTTCATCACGGTAGCACATTCAGAGATCGATTTATAGCCATTAATCTAAAACAATTAATAGATTTTTAACAAAAAAACCTTTCCGTTCGTCATAAACAGACAAGATTAATATGAGGTGAAAGGCGAGTTCCTAACGAGATCAGAAAGCCAAACTAGCACTCTGTGAGACATTCACAGGGATGGGGCAGACGTTTTGATCAAGAGAGACCTTTAGAAAATACGCACATTTTGTCTAACACTAAACATACAAATGTATTTTACAGTTATAAGGAAAGTGAAATATTATAGTTAGTCATTTTATAATTTGATGATGCAATATTTAGAAAGCATAAAAGTAATTTCAAGCCTTGTTCATACAGTTTTGTTGAATAGAAAATACATCATATATAATATAATCATATTTTTTCATATTTGTACTGTGTACTAGTCTTGTGTCCTCAAAAGTGACTACACCTCAGAATTATTTTTTTTTTAAATCCAGAAAGGTGAGATTTTAGCATTTCTTTGAATATGCAGCATTACTAGTTATTGTTTATGGCCCTCTCATGATAAACAATTACATTTGAGGATTACGTAGATTACATTTTCAATTACATTTAGTTACATTTAATTAAACGTTTTATTGTGTATGTAGTGTAATATATATGTAGTGTAATATATATGTATTTCAGTGAGCTTGACTGCCATGCTCTCTCTGGAGGAACTCAAATAGCCAGGATGTGTTCTGTCCAGCTCTCTTTTTTTATATGATTAAGCAAAACCTGCTGACCACAGTAGTCAGCAGACCGGGACTGTCATAGAAACCTACATACCTCTCGGAAGTCATGTTCAAAATGGCGTAACTGCAGGCACTGCTCCAGTTTGAGGTGATGTTTAGACCAGAACTGTTGAAAAGCATTTTCTGTCTCATCCAGCTGGGCCAACAACCTGAAACCCATGCACTCATGAACTGTATGTACAGTTGAAGTTGGAAGTTTACATACACCTTAGCCAAATACATTTAAACCCAGTTTTTCACAATTCCTGACATTTAATCCTAGTAAAAATGCCATGTCTTAGGTCAGTTAGGATCACCACTTTATTTTAAGAATGTGAAATGTCAGAATAATAGTAGACAGAATTATTTATTTCAGCTTTTATTTCTTTCATCACATTCCCAGTGGGTCAGAAGTGTACATACACTCAATTAGTATTTGGTAGCATTGCCTTTAAATTGTTTAACTTGGGTCAAACATTTCGGGTAGCCTTCCACAAGCTTCCCACAATAAATTGGGTGAATTTCAGCCCATTCCTCCTGACAGAGCTGGTGTAACTGAGTCAGGTTTGTAGGCCTCCTTGCTCGCACACACTTTTTCAGTTCTGCCCACAAATTTTCTATAGGATTGAGGTCACGGCTTTGTGATGGCCACTCCAATACATTGACTTTGTTGTCCTTAAGCCATTTTGCCACAACTTTGGAAGTATGCTTGGAAGACCATTGTCCATTTGGAAGACCCATTTGCGACCAAGCTTTAACTTCCTGACTGATGTCTTGAGATGTTGCTTCAATATATCCACATAATTTTCATCCCTCATGATGCCATCTATTTTGTGAAGTGCACCAGTTCCTCTTGCAGCAAAGCACCCCCACAACATGATGCTGCCACCCCCGTGCTTCATGGTTGGGATGGTGTTCTTCGGGCTTGCAAGCCTCCCTTTTTTTCCTCCAAACATAACGATGGTCATTATGGCCAAACAGTTCTATTTTTGTTTCATCAGATGAGAGGACATTTCTCCAAAAAGTACGATCTTTGTCCCCATGTGTGTTTACAAACCGTAGTCTGGCTGTTTTATGGCGGTTTTGGAGCAGTGGCTTCTTCCTTGCTGAGCGGCCTTTCAGGTTATGTCGATATAGGACTCGTTTTACTGTGGATATAGATACTTTTGTACCTGTTTCCTCCAGCATCTTCACAAGGTCCTTTGCTGTTGTTCTGGGATTGATTTGCATTTTTCGCACCAAAGTACGTTCATCTCTAGGAGACAGAACGCGTCTCCTTCCTGAGCGGTATGATGGCTGCCTGGTCCCATGGTGTTTATACTTGCATACTATTGTTTGTACAGATGAATGTGGTACCTTCAGGAGTATGGTCCCAAGGATGAACCAGACTTCTGGAGGTCTACAATTTGGCTGATTTCTTTTGATTTTCCCATGATGTCAAGCAAAGAGGCACTGAGTTTGAAGGTATGCCTTGAAATACATCCACAGGTACACCTCCAATTGACTCAAATGATGTCAATTAGCCTTTCAGAAGCTTCTAAAGCCATGACATCATTTTCGGGAATTTTCCAAACTGTTTAAAGGCAGTCAACTTAGTGTATGTAAACTTCTGACCCACTGGAATTGTGATACAGTGAATTATAAGTTAAATATTCTGTCTGTAAACAATTGTTGGAAAAATTAATTGTGTCCTGCACAAAGTACATGTCCTAACCGACTTGTCAAAACTATAGTTTGTTAACAAGAAATGTGTGGAGTGGTTGAAAAACGAGTTTTAATGACTCCAACCTAAGTGTATGTAAACTTCCGACTTCAACTGAATATGTTTGTACTGAAATGTACATAAAACATGTTTTATTAGAAACATATAGTATCTGTCCCAGTAACCAACCTTTCCACTGTAGTCTGGTTCTCCATCTCGTCTGGGTTTAGTTTGGGGTTTTCAGACTTGGCGGCCTGCTCTTTGATACAGCCCAGCAGAGTAGTCCCCTGTTGCATCGCTAATTTCAGTTCATCCTGTCAAATTTAAATAACTAATTAAATACCAGGCTATGCCAGGGGGAGACCCACCTGCCTATGGGGGGGATCATGAGACAGGGGCTGCTCCTGATCAACAGTCTGGTTTTGGAATAGAATACTTGCTATGCTATACTTTGCTATGCTTGTTATCTATGCCATTGATGCTAATTAGTGTGGTTAAACTACTAAGCAACAGGCTATGATAGAAACCAGTCCACTGATCTCACTACTGTATGTGAATCTACTAATACTAGTGAGGGAAAAAAGTATTTGATCCCCTGCTGATTTTATACGTTTGCCCACTGACAAAGCAATGATCAGTCTATAATTTTAATGGTAGGTTTATTTGAACAGTGAGAGACAGAATAACAACAAAAAAATCCAGAAAAACGCATGTGAAAAATGTTATAAATTGATTTGCATTTTAATGAGGGAAATAAGTATTTGACCCCTCTGCAAAACATGACTTAGTACTTGGTGGCAAAACCCTTGTTGGCAATCACAGAGGTCAGACGTTTCTTGTAGTTGGCCACCAGGTTTGCGCACATCTCAGGAGGGATTTTGTCCCACTCCTCTTTGCAGATCTTCTCCAAGTCAATAAGGTTTCGAGGCTGACGTTTGGCAACTCGAAACTTCAGCTCCCTCCACAGCTCCCTCCACAGATCCCTCTACAGATTTTCTAAGGGATTAAGGTCTGGAGACTGGCTAGGCCACTCCAGGACCTTAATGTGCTTCTTCTTGAGCATCTCCTTTGTTGCCTTGGCTGTGTGTTTTGGGTCATTGTCATGCTGGAATACCCATCCACGACCCATTTTCAATGCCCTGGCTTAGGGAAGGAGGTTCTCACCCAAGATTTGACGGTACATGGCCCCGTCCATCGTCCCTTTGATGCGGTGAAGTTGTCCTGTCCCCTTAGCAGAAAAACACCCCCAAAGCATAATGTTTCCACCTCCATGTTTGACGGTGGGGATGGTGTTCTTGGGGTCATAGGCAGCATTCCTCCTCCTCCAAACACGGCGAGTTGAGTTGATGCCAAAGAGCTCCATTTTGGTCTCATCTGACCACAACACTTTCACCCAGATGTCCTCTGAATCATTCAGATCTTCATTGGCAAACTTCAGACGGGCATGTATATGTGCTTTCTTGAGCATGGTTACCTTGCGGGCGCTGCAGGATTTCAGTCCTTCACGGCGTAGTGTGTTACCAATTGTTTTCTTGGTGACTATGGTCCCAGCTGCCTTGAGATCATTGACAAGATCCTCCTATGTAGTTCTGGGCTGATTCCTCACCGTTCTCATGATCATTGCAACTCCACGAGGTGAGATCTTGCATGGAGCCCCAGGCCGAGGGAGATTGACAGTTCTTTTGTGTTTCTTCCATTTGCGAATAATCGCACCAACTGTTGTCACCTTCTCACCAAGCTGCTTGGCGATGGTCTTGTAGCCCATTCCAGCCTTGTGTAGGTCTACAATCTTGTCCCTGACATCCTTGGAGAGCTCTTTGGTCTTGGCCATGGTGGAGAGTTTGGAATCTGATTGATTGATTGCTTCTGTGGACAGGTGTCTTTTATACAGGTAACAAGCTGAGATTAGGAGCACTCCCTTTAAGAGTGTGCTCCTAATCTCAGCTCAATACCTGTATAAAAGACACCTGGGAGCCAGAAATCTTTCTGATTGAGAGGGGGTCAAATACTTATTTCCCTCATTAAAATGCAAATCAATTTATAACATTTTTCACATGTGTTTTTCTGGTTTTTTTTGTTGTTATTCTGTCTCTCACTGTTCAAATAAACCTACCATTAAAATTATAGACTGATCATTTCTTTGTCAGTGGGCAAACTTACAAAATCAGCAGGGGATCAAATACTTTTTTCCCTCACTGTATACTACCACTCATCAACGTAGGGAATATTCAGATGCTAACTATGGGTACAAGTGAACCCTAATAGGTAGCCAGGTTCAGAAGCCCCATGTTGATGCTGAAGCAGTGTCTCACTTTGAGTTTGTCATGCTTCTCAGTGTGAGTAGTTAGCAGGTCTTTGGTGTACTGCACGTCATTAGGCAGCTCCGTCTCGGCCAGATCTGTGCCAAACGTCTGCAACATTTGGGCTGTGGTCTTCACTGTCACAGCAAAATTCTCAATGGCCTGAGAGCAAAACACAAACACGCCTCAGATTATACTGTGCCATGATCCATACATTTGTAGGATTACATCTATAGTAAACCGACATACCAGTAGAAGATAAATATGGTGGACAATGATTATTATGTGGAAACTGACAATATTTCAGTATTCACTTCTCTGGAAGCCTTTACAAGAAATTCCCAGTGAGTAAAGACTGTTTAGACCAAACGTCTAATGTCATGGTGACTCACTGTCCGGTGGTGGATCCACTGACTGTGACAGTACTCCAGGTTCCCACCAAGCTCACATGTTAGCTGGCCCTTATCCACATAGCCATGTAGGTCAGACAGGGAGTTCAGCATCACAATCTGTAAAGACAGAAAAGATATTCACATACAATACTGTATGTTATAAAGTCTCCTATGTATTTGGACAGTGAACCAAAAACATTTAATTTGGCTCTATACTCCAGCATTTGGGATTTGAGATCAAATGTTTCATATGAGGTGACAGTTCAGAATGTCACCTTATATTTGAGGGTATTTTCATACATAAATATTTAACTTTTTAGAAATTAAAGCACTTCATGTATTGTCAGAATAACAGGCTAAGGCCTAGTTTTCTGTGACGTTTTCGTTGCAGAAAGCAAGGACTGGAAATGCTGACAGGAAGGCCCCACTCACAAACTCACACACTTATGAAGAAGTTTCACTTACACTCGCACAAAGGAGAATGAACATTGAGAGAAAAATTTACATTGACCCCTAGAAAAGAAGAAAAAGACGAAGAAATGAATTGGGACTGGAATTTATTAAAATAATAATTAAATGTTAAATATGGTTGGAAACATTGGGGAATGTTAAAGTGTGACTGAAGTAATACAGTAAAATGGTTAAGGATGAGATGTTTGTTTGTTTTAAGGTACAGTACATTGGGACTACGTCTATCAGGCTTGGAGGATAAGGTCTTAGGGCCTGTAGGATAGTGAAATGTTATAATGTTGAAATAATAGGATGATGATGGGATGTTGAATGTTTAAGATGTAACTGGAGTAATAAATTAGGTTAGGGTGAGATTAGAATTGAGTGAAATTGGAATATTAAAGGTTGATTTAAAAAAAAGGAAAGGGAGATACCTAGTTAGTTGTACAACTGAATGCCTTCAACTGAAATGTAACTTCCGCATTTAACCCAACCCCTCTGAATCAGAGAGGTGTGGGGGGCTGCCTTAATCGACATCCACGTCTTTGGCACCCGGGGAACAGTGGGTTAACTGCCTTGCTCAGAGGTAGACTGACAGATTTTTACCTTTCGGTTACTGGCCCAACGATTTGAAGGGAATAAGAAGTGTTAATGTTTAAAACTAGTAGTGATGATGATGTTTAGCTATAGGTATATTAAGGGTGCTAGCTTGACCTAGAATAGTAAAGTAAAAGTAACGTTCTACAAGGAATCCTTAAGGTTACCTTATTGATAAACATTTTAATTAGCTGTTAAGAGTTTTTAAACACCAACTGAGGGACTGATCATCCTGAGGGCGGCGACAAAAGACTGTTTATAGTTGTAGTTTTTCTTGTTATTAAATGATGTGCTTCTCATAAAATTGTAATATACAAAAAATATTGCATTGGCAGCCTAATAGGGGTTTAGATAAGGGCGCTGGAGGTATCTAATCCATAGTTCATTTTTGCTTATCATAATTGCTTGTGTGATTATTAATTTGTGATATTGATTGGTTGAGCTGGGACTTATTATGCCTGTTTCTGGAATTTTTTATAAACTCGCTTTATTGTTCTGAAACCCCTGTGTCAAAGAGTCATACAAGTGCCTGTTGTTTTACTCTAGGTTTCTAATTGACTTGATTGTTTTAGGATTTTTAGCATCTGGTTAATTAGTCTATTGGGAACCTTAGTTGCTGGAATAAAATAACCTAAGACCGAACTATAGGTACTGAGTAAATTGGTCAGAGTCGTAAGAGGGGTGATTCTTGGCTAAGCCAACCCAGAAAATAGGGGCCCCTCATAGTGGGCTACGGTGGAAGCTCTGGCCTGGGCGATCCTGAGAATTGTAAAAGCGTAAGTGTGTAGCATGAAAAGCGGAGTCAGGCGCAGGACAACAGAAATGAGTAGTCAAGTATCTTTACTCAATAAACTACAAAAATCTAAGTAGTAGAATTACAACACGCTCACAAAATAGACCAACTTTACAATGAACAAACACCGCGCAAAACCATGGGGGGAAACCGAGGGTTAAATAAGGAACAATTATTTATGGGAATAGAAACCAGGTGTGTAAAATGAAGACAAAACTAACAGAAATTGAAAAATGGATCGGCGGTAGCTAGAAGACCGGTGAGGTGACGTCGACCGCCGAACGCGGCCCGAACAAGGAGAGGGACTGACTTCGGCGGAATTCGTGACAACAATGTTTATAATGTGTTATCACTGTGCTTCATCTAATAGCACAACCAAATGACTTGGATTGAGATTACTTTAAAAGTACAAAGTGCAAGTGATCAGTGCTGTTCGAGATTCTGCACAGATGTTTATACTGTGAATTTAAACACTCTTGCTCCCTTCGGTCTCAACGTAGACTTTGATCTGAAGCCATTCTTGTGATTATTGTGATTTTGCTATGATCGTATGCTATCCATTCATGTTTTTGGTATGTTATCTTTATATATGAGAATTAACCAATGATATCAGGCCACACCCGGCCATGATTACAGACACCTGTGCGTGTCCTTTGACACTATATACAGTTGAAGTCGGAAGTTTACATACACTTAGGTTGGAGTCATTAAAACTTGTTTTTCAACCACTCCACACATTTCTTGTTAACAAACTATAGTTTTGGCAAGTCGGTTAGGACATCTACATTGTGCATGACACAAGTAATTTTTCCAAAAATTGTTTACAGACAGATTATCACAATTCCAGTGGGTCAGAAGTTTACATACACTAAGTTGACTGTGCCTTTAAACAGCTTGGAAAATTCCAGAAAATTATGTCATTGCTTTAGAAGTTTCTGATAGGCTAACTGACATCATTTGAGTCAGTTGGAGGTGTACCTATGTATGTATATCAAGGCCTACCTTCAAACGTGCAGCCGTCATACCGCTCAGGAATGAGATGCGTTCTGTCTTCTAGAAATGAACGTACTTTGGTGCGAAAAGTGCAAATCAATCCCAGAACAACAACAAAGGACCTTGTGAAGATGCTGGAGGAAACAGGTACAAAAGTATCTATATCCACAGTAAAACAAGTCCTACATCGACATAACCTGAAAGGCCGCTCAGCAAGGAAAAAGCCACAGCTACAACACCCCCATAAAAAAGCCAGACTACGGTTTGCAACTGCACATGGGGACAAAGATCGTACCTTTTGGAGAAATGTCCTCTCGTCTGATGAAACAAAAATAGAACTGTTTGGCCATAATGACCATCGTTAGGTTTGGAGGAAAAGGGGTGCGGCTTGCAAGCATAAGAACACCATCCCAACGGTGAAGCACAGGGGTGGCAGCATCATGATGTGGGGGTGCTTTGCTGCAGGAGGGACTGGTGCACTTCACAAAATAGATGGCATCATGAGGGAGGAAAATTATGTGGATATATTGAAGCAACATCTCAAGACATCAGTCAGGAAGTTAAAGCTTGGTCGCAAATGGGTCTTCCAAATGGACAATGACCCCAAGCATACTTCCAAAGTTGTGGCAAAATGGCTTAAGGACAACAAAGTCAAGGTATTGGAGTGGCCATCACAAAGCCCTGACCTCAATCCTATAGAAAATGTGTGGGCAAAATTGAAAAAGCGTGTGCGAGCAAGGTGCCCTACAAACCTGACTCAGTTACACCAGCTCTGTCAGGAGGAATGGGCTGAAATTCACCCAACTTATTGTGGGAAGCTTGTGGAAGGCTACCCGAAATGTTTGACCCAAGTTAAACAATTTAAAGGCAATGCTACCAAATACTAATTGAGTGTATGTAAACTTCTGACCGACTGGGAATGTGATGAAAGAAATAAAAGCTGAAATAAATCATTCTCTCTAGTATTATTCTGACATTTCACATTCTTAAAATAAAGTGGTGATCCTAACTGACCTGAGACAGGGTATTTTTACTAGGAGTAAATGTCCCACTTCTCTTCAATGGCTGTGGAAGTTGTTGGATATTGGCTGGAACTGGAACACGCTGTCGTACAGGGCGATCCAGAGCAGCACTATCTGCCAACAGCTCTGGTGGACATTCCTGCAGTCAGCATGCCAATTCCACGCTCCCTAAAAACTTGAGACATTTGTGGCATTGTGTTGTGTGACAACACTACACTGTGGCCTTTTATTGTCCCCAGCACAAGATGCACCTGTGTAATGATCATGCTGTTTAATTAGGTTCTTGGTATGTCACACCTGTCAGGTGTATGGATTATCTTGGAAAATGAGAAAAGTCAAAGTCAACATTATTAGTCAGTTGTACAACCGAATGCCTTTAACTGAAATGTGTTTTCCGCATTTAACCCAACCCCTCTGAATCAGAGAGGTGCGGGGGGCTGCCTTAATCCACGTCTTCGGCACCCGGGGAACAGTGGGTTAACTGCCTTGTTCAGGGGTAGAACGACAGATTTTTACCTTGTCAGCTCGGGGATTCGAACTTGCGACCAAGTCCAAGTTACAAGCCCAACGCTCTAACCACTAGGCTACCTGCTGCTCACTAACAGGGATGTAAAAACATTTGTACCCAAAATGTGAGAGAAATAAGCTTTTTGTGCATATGAAATCTTTCTGGGATCTTTTATTTCAGCTCATGAAACATTGAGTCAACACTTTATATGTTGCGTTCATATTTTTGTTCACTATAGTATCATTGATGATATATGGCGTATAGAGTATGGTTACATTCAATTTGCTCTGTTAAACCTGCACTTTGGAATGACTTCGATAACAACCGTGAATCTATTTAGTTAGCAGGGCTTGGTTAAAACCCTGGACGGATAGCTGTAGACAGATTAACTCTCCAGTAGGAGGTGCTGCCCAGCCTATAGTATTTTTCTGATCGTGGTTTAATGTTGAAGATCTGACATTGTTTCAAAAGTACAAATTCAACATATTTTATACAAGGTCTATGTTGAAAATCGGTTACCATGATGACATAATTTTCTGGTTGAAATGTCAGCCTCAAAACAATAGTTTACGCTGATGACTTTCTGCAAATTCAATGTATTTTCCACCTAAAGTGCCTTCAGAAAGTATTCAGACCCCTTGACATATTCCACATTTCGTTGTGTTAGAGCCTGATTTTAAAAAGTATTAAATTGAGATTTTGTGTCACTAAGTATTCAACCCCTTTGTTATGGCAAGACTAAATAAGTTCAGGAGTAAAACATTTGCTTAACAAGTCACATAATAAGTTGCATGGACTCATTCTGTGTGCAATAATAGTGTTTAACATGATTTTGAATGACAACCTCATCGCTCTACCCCACACATACAATTATCTGTAAGGTCCCTCAGTCGAGCAGTGAATTTCAAACATAGATTAAACCACAAAGACCAAGGATGTTTTCCAATGCCCTGCAAAGAAGGGCACCTATTGGTAGATGGGTAGAAAACAGACATTGAAAATCCCTTTGAGCATGGTTAAGTTATTAATTACACTTTGGATGGTGCATCAATACACCCAGTCACTACAAAGATACAGGCGTCTTAAATCAGTTGGCAGAGAGAAAGGAAACTGCTCAGGGACTTCACCATGACGTCAATGGTTACAGAGTATAATGGCTGTGATAGGAGAAATCTGACAATGGATCAACAACCTTGTAGTTACTCCAGCAAATCCATCACTGAGAACCACTCTCCATATTTTCAAGCATAGTGATGGCTGCATCATGTTATGGGTATGCTTGTAATCGTTAAGGAATAAGGAGTTTTTCAGGATAAAAAAAGAAATAGAGTAGAACTAAGCACAGGCAAAATCCTAAAGGAAAACCTGGTTCAGGATGCTTTCCACCAGACACTGGGAGATTAATTCACCATTCAGCAGGACAATAACCTAAAACACGGGGCCAAATCTACACTGGAGTTGCTTACCAAGAAGACAGTGAATGTTTCTGAGAGGCCAAGTTACAGTTTTTTACTTAAATCTACCTGAATATCTATGACAAGACCTGAAAATGGTTGTCTAGCAATGATCAATAACCAATTTCGCAGAGCTTGAAGAATTTTGCACAATCCAGGTGTTCGAAAGCTCTTAGACATTTACCCAGAAAGACTCACAGCTGTAATCACTGCCAAAGATGATGTAACGTCTGCTTCCAACTCATACTCTCAAACACGTAGATCCCCTGAACGCAGCTCACTCTCCAGATCCCAATTCTAATCACCTGTTCACACACCTGTATGTCATTATCCCACACTATTTAGCTCAGTTCTTAGCACCCCATCACTGTGAGGTATTGTTTGTTTTGTGACACATCTTTCATAGCTCTGTTTTTCCCCGTGATTTACTCCTCCTGTGTATGATAGTTGTTGCCTGCCTCACTAACGATGCCTTTTTCCTATTCCCTGCCTGTACTTTAGCCAATCGGATTTCCTGTTATCTACCTATTGCCTGATCTCCCGGACTGCGTTACTAGCCTTTTCCCTGCCTGTACTGTTGCCCTTTTGGACCCCTGTGTATGACCTTCTGCCTGCTCCTGGACCCAGCTACCTGCCTCCTCCTGTGGTCCTTTGCAATAAACACCTGCTGCGCCCTGCGCTTGAAACCAGCCCTCATGTTCATTAGATGATTCTAACATGTATTGATTCAGTGGGTTGAATACTTATATTAGTATATTAGTGTTTTATTTTTCATATTTTCTTTTCTCACAAATGTTAGATTTTTACACTTTGACATTACAGAGTATTTTGTGTAGATCGTTGTCAAAAATGACAAATCCCACTTTGTAACACAACAAAATGTGGAAAAAGTAAAGGGATGTGAATAGTTTCTGAAGGCACTGTATGCCTCTAACCTTCTCACTCATCATTATTCACAATTCATTCATGATGATCTGTAATCATGATAGCATCCACATTCATTTAGAAGTGTTTAGAAACACATTCTATCCTTATTACAATAAAAGTGACTCCTAAATGACACAATACATTATTTACCAGATACAGTAAGTATGAAAACAGATATGTATTAAATTACCCTCAAATAAAAGGTGACATTCAGTAATGTCGCCTCATATGAAACATCCAAAATGCTGGAGTATAGAGAAAAAGTCAACGTTTTTGCTTCATTGACCAAATAAATAGGTAGGGGAGTGTAGATGTTAATGCAACTTCCTCTGCATCACACTCTGCATCACACTCTGGATTTTGCAAAATACTCCCTCAAGGGTTATGTAATAGCCCACTGGGCACACACTGGTTGTATCAACATTGTTTCCACGTCATTTCAATTAAATTTCCTTGAACCAACGTGGAATAGATGTGGATTTGACATCTGTGCCCAGTGGGAAGTGTCATGGCGTGCTAATGCAGCATGATTTGATGTCCTGTGTCTTCTGTGGGTTTTATTACAACCAGGTTTTTGGCTATTTACAGTTCTCTATTAACACTTCCTCACCCGATGTCTTGACTTGAATCATACAACCCTTGCATAATGATGGCATGCCCACATGAGTTGGTGAGGAATCTGAGGAGGTTTTGGAACATTTGTCTTGGAAAATGTGTACAGTCATGCAGGAGAATTGCCCTTCACCAAAATGCTTGAATGAAGTAAGGGAAATATATGAATGTCAGGTCCAAATTGATTAGCACCCTCGACAAAGATGAGCAAAACAGACTGTATAAAATAAATAATACAAATACTGAGCTATATTGTACAGTAGGTACTGTAAAATGCCGTAGGCATTCACATTTGTTGGATGACATGAAAATAGTGCTCTTAGGCCACGTACACCAGTGGTGGGTTTTGCGTCGAAAGAAAGATGCATATGCATTGAAGGTATTGAAAACATGGGTGGCAATCATTTTTACCCCTTATTTGAGAGAATATTTTTTTTTATGTTAAACAAAATCCCTTTCTCTGAGAAATTGTATTAGTATAAAATCATATAATTTTGCACCCAACAAATTGCATACAGGTGTTTTTTGCTCATTTCTATCAAGGGTGCCAATAATTTTGGACCTGACTGTATATGTTGTCACATTTATAGCTCTACATAAACAAGCAAAACATGCTGTGAGTGAGTACATAGTCACTGTTCTAGCAGTTAGTTTACCGGTGAACATCACACTGCCATGCAACACGCCACATGACATCAGGTCACTCACTATCTCACACCCAGACACAGAGGAAAAATCTTGAAGATGATCTAAGAGTTGGACACGGTGAGTGGTAGCGAAGCATGCTTACCGGTACCTTCATTTTAAAGTCATCCCGGTGCAGCTTAATGCCTATGTCAGCGATGGCCCTCTGGAAGAAACGCGAGGGCCTCAGCACCAACACCAGCTGGAGGTTCCCTGGAAATGCCCCCTAGTGGCCACAGGTACAAAGCACAGCTTCATGACATCATAGTTCTGAATGTGGAGGGAGCTCCTGCTCTGTTTCTACTTTCCATTATGTATCTCACATATTATACTTGGGAATAATTTGCCTTGCGCAAGACTTCTTGATATAGAAGCACTGGTCTATTTTACAATGGTACATGATGCTGAGATAAAATAGCCTGGTTCCATACTCTATGTGTTGTGGCCAACTCCTCCTTGATGCCAAACACAGAGAGAAGTCGAGTAAAGCACAAACAAATATGGACGTCTTCATACCGCTATCCGCGTCAGCGAGGCCTTCACTGAGCTCCATTTGTCCCGCCTGCGGTCGATGATTATAACGAAACCGATGCTGGCAGCGTCCAAACTAGACAAGGAAAGATAGAAATAAACACATGTGGTAGGTGAAGCTATCCAAGCATGCAGTCACAAGACATATCCAAGAGGGCATTACAGTACACTGCTGTATTCTGTCTCTGTACAGTTTAAACAGAGTTTACACCAAATCACTTCAGCGGTCTCTGAACCAGGCCATTATAGTTAACAGTGTAAGAGGAGCTGTGTAAGCTTGTTTAATGTTTGGGGTGTTTTACAGGGAAGATGTTAAGTGAGGGTCATTAACATTCTCAATGTGTTACTCTGACAAAAGGGTGAATGAAGTTGCTCCCCTATCAGCACAAGACGTTTAAAAGACAATGAAAAGAATATGTATTTTTAATGTCTTGGGCTCACTGGGTGATGATCTTACTGTGTTCTCTGGCCTAGTATATTCCTACTCGACTGAAAAACGTTTGTGTATTTTCCTGACTGAGAGCAGCTTACATGAGACCAGATTAATTGAACACTCACTGACACGAGAGAGAGAATGATATCCCAGATGTGCCATTTTCAGAGAGTATTTCACAAGACACATTTTGCCGCACACTGAGAAATGTGTCTTGTGAAATACAGTCAGGTACATAATTATTGGCACCCTTGATAAAGATGAGCAAAAAATACAAATACAAATACAGAGCTATATTCTATGCTATTTTATTTTATACTAATACAATTGCTCAGAGAAATAGATTTTGTTTCTTAACAAGTAATAAAGACAAGTAATAAAAAAAAATGGATTTTGATTAGTGTTTGGGGTTATTGTCTTGCTGGAAGATCCACTTGTGGCAAAGTGTCAGCCTTCTGGCAGAGGCAACCAAGTTTTGGGCTAAAATGTCCTGGTACTTGGTAAATTTCGGCCCTTGTTAAGGCCGTTGACCTTAACAAGGGCGCCAGGACCAGGGGAAGCAAAATAGCCCAAGAACATCAAAGATCCACCACCATATTTTACTGTAGGTATGAGGTACTTTTCTGCATATGCTTCTGTTTTTCAACCCCAAACTCACCACTGGTCTGTGTGGTCAAATTACATGAAAATAGAGCTCTTTGGCCACACACATCAGTGGTGGGTTTGGCGTTGAAAAAGAGAAGCATATGCAGAGAAGTACCTCATACCTACTGTAAAATATGGTGGTGGATATTTGATACAGTCTTTCTTGCTCATCTGCAGTATATCAAGGTTACCAATAATGATGAACCTGACTATATCTTCAAAATTGTGGTTAGTTGGGACATCCCATACAGAGGGAAGGTAATGGTATTTACAGTGCCTTCGTAAAGTATTCATACCCCTTGACTTTTTCCACATTTTGTGGATACAAATTTATTTAAGATTTGTCCTTTTTTGTCACTGATCTATGCAAAATATTCTGTAATATCAAAGTGGAAGAAAATATATACAGTACATATTTTCTATGACAAATAAAACACAAATATATCTTGATTATGTCAGTTTCACCCCACTTTGGCAGCGATATCAGCTGTGAATCTTTTTGTGTAAGTCTCGAAGAGCTTTTCACACCTGGATTGTGCAATATTTGCCCATCATTCTTTAAAAAAATTCTTCAAGCTCTGTCAAGTTGGTTGTTGATCATAGGTACATTTTCAAGTCTTGCCATAGACCTGCAAGCAGATTTAAGTCAACACTTGGTGAGCAGCTCTTGTGTAGATTTGTCTTTTTTAGGTTATTGTCTTGTTGAAAGGTGAATTAGTCTCCCAGTGTCTGAACCAGGTTTTCCTCTAGGATTTTGCCTGTGCTTTGCTCCATTACGTTTATTTTTATAAGGAAAAACTCCCCAGTCCTTGCCGATGACAGGAATATCCATAACTTGATGCATCCACAACCATGCTTGAAAATATGAAGAGTGATACTCAGTGACGTGTTGTGTTGGATTTGCCCCAAACATAACACTTTGCCACATGTTTTGCAGTATTACTTCGGTGCCTTGTTACAAACAAGATGTATGTTTTGGAATATTTTTTATTCTGTACAGGCTTCCTTCTTTTCACTCTGTAGTTTAGGTTAGTATTATGGAGTAATTGGGTCGTTCCATAGTTTTCTCATCTCAAGAGGTTCAATAAAAGTTAATGATTTCATTTGAAATCATCCATACATTCTCTTGGGACAGGGGAAATGGAAACTTGTTGTGTACAACAAGGAGGGGCATTTGAATGCTTCACAAAAAAATGCAATTGTTAAAACGTTTCTAGCTTGTCTATCTATAGGTAACATGGTTCAAATGAAATCAAATTGTATTGGTCACATACACATGGTTAGCAGATGTTAATGAGAGTGTAGTGAAATTCTTGTGCTTCTAGTTCCGACAGTGTAGTAATATCTAACAAGTACTTTAACAATTCAACAATAATCACCTAATACACACAAATCTAAGTAAAGGGATGGAATAAGAATATGTACATATAAATATATGGATGAGCGACGACAGAGCGGCATAGGCAAGATGCAATAGATGGCATAGAATACAGTTATATATATATATACACAGTTGAAGTCGGAAGTATACATACACCTTAGCCAAATACATTTCAATTCAGTTTTTCACAATTCCTGACATTTAATCCTAGTAAAAATGCCCTGTCTAAGGTCAGTTAGGAACACCACTTTATTTTAAGAATGTGAAATGTCAGAATAATAGTAGAGAGAATGATTTATTTCAGCTTTTATTTCTTTCATCACATTCCCAGTGGGTCAGAAGTTTACATACACTCAATTAGTATTTGGTAGCATTGCCTTTAAATTGTTTAACTTGGGTCAAACGTTTAAGGTAGCCTTCCACAAGCTTCACACAATAAGTTGGGTGAATTTTGGCCCATTCCTCCTGACAGAGCTTGTGTAACTGAGTCAGGTTTGTAGGGCAGGGCTTTGTGATGGCCACTCCAATACCTTGACTTTGTTGTCCTTAAGCCATTTAGCCACAACTTTGGAAGTATGCTTGGGGTATTGTCCATTTGGAAGACCCATTTGCGACCAAGCTTTAACTTCCTGACTGATGTCTTGAGATGTTGCTTCAATATATCCACATACATTTCCTCCCTCATGATGCCATCTATTTTGTGAAGTGCACCTGTCCCTCCTGCAGCAATGCACCCCCACAACATGATGCTGCCACCCCCGTGCTTCACGGTTGGGATGGTGTTCTTCGGCTTGCAAGCCTCTCCCCTTTTTCCTCCAAACATAACGATGGTCATTATGGCCAAACAGTTAGATTTTTGTTTCATCAGACCAGAGGACATTTCTCCAAAAAGTACAGATGCAAACCGTAGTCTGGCTTTTTTTATGGCGGTTTTGTAGCAGTGGCTTCTTCCTTGCTGAGCGGCCTTTCAGGTTATGTCGATATAGGACTCGTTTTACTGTGGATATTGATACTTTTGTACCTGTTACCTCCAGCATCTTCACAGGGTCCTTTGCTGTTGTTATGAGATTGATTTGCACTTTTTGCACCAAAGTACGTTTATCTCTAGGAGACAGAACGCATCTCCTTCCTGAGCGGTATAACAGCTGCGTGGTCCCATGGTGTTAATACTTGCGTACTATTGTTTGTACAGATGAACGTGGTACCTTCAGGCGTTTGGAAATTGCTCCCAAGGATTAACCAGACTTGTGGAGGTCTACAATTTTTTTCTGAGTTCTTGGCTGATTTCTTTTGAGTTTCCATGATGTCAAGCAAAGAGGCACTGAGTTTGAAGGTAGGCTTTGAAATGCATCCACAGGTACACCTCCAATTGACTCAAATGATATCAATTAGCCTATCAGAAGCTTCTAAAGCCATGACATCATTTTCTGGAATTTTCCAAGCTGTTTAAAGGCACAGTCAACTTAATGTATGTAAACCTCTGATCCATTGTGATACAGTAAATTAGAAGTGAAATAATCTGTCTGTAAACAATTGTTGGGAAAATGACTTGTGTCATGCACAATGTAGATGTCCTAACCGACTTGCCAAAACTATAGTTTGTTAACAAGAAATTTGTGGAGTGCTTGAAAAACGTGTTTTAATGACTCCAACCTGAGTGTATGTCAACTTCCGACTTCAACTGTATATATATATATATCAGATGAGCAATGCAAGATATGTAAACATTATTAAAGTGTCATTATTAAAGTGACTAGTGATCCATTTATTAAAGTGGCCAATGATTTTGAGTCTGTATGTAGGCAGCATCCTCTCTGTGTCAGTGATGTGTTATGCTCGACCCACTCAGTTTCCTACCACAAAACACCAGATAAAGAGTAGAACCAGCTCACCTGATTTTATACTGTGATTTGACTATTAGATGTTCAATGTTTCTTTTGACATAAAAAAAATCTATTGTTTTGTCATATTAAAACGAGAGTTCAGTTCACATAACAGGGTTGACAGTTTTTTTTATTTTACTAAAATGAATCACAAATCACATTAAATAAATAATAATATTCAGAAATGACTTTGTCAAAGGAACAAAATTACTAGGGATTTACAATAATGATGAAAACTTGGATACATTTTTGGGTTAAGTGGGTTAAAGTCACAGAGGGTGCACGGAGGGACATGTGAAAATGCTGAATTTTGGCACTTTAGCAAGTCTTAATTCATATTAAACATCGGATGTATTGAATTCTCCATGTGTTTTATATTAAAGGGCACTTCATTGAATATAACATGCTAAAATTCAATAATGGTGCACAATTTCTACTTAAAATATCAAAGGGATGCAATGTTGTTGATCCATCCTCAGTTTTCTCCTATCACAGTCTTTAAACGCTGTAACTGTTTTAAAATCACGACTGGCCTCATGGTGAAATACCTGAGCGGTGTCCTTCCTCTCCGGCAACTAAGATAGGAAAGACACCTGTATCTTTGTAGTGACTGGTTGTATCGATACATCATCCAAAGACTAACTCATAACTTCACCGTGTCTGCTTTTAAAAATGTTTGACCCTTTTACAAATCGGTGCTCTTCTTTTGCGAGGAATTGGAAAATCTCCCTGGTATTTGTGGTTGAATTTGTGCTTGAAATGCACTACTCAACTGCGGGACCTTACAGGTAAATGTATGAAGGGGTACAGAGATGGGGTAGTCATAAAATCATGTAAACCAAGCGCCCCACCACTCCCTAAGTAGTTAACCAGGTAAACAGCTGATCTTAGAGAAAATGTGTTTGAAGTTACCTTTCTAGCTAATAGGCCTGCTACCAAGGACTGTGGGCTCTCCTTCTCCGTGGCTGACGTGAGTAAGACATTTAAACGTGTTAACCCTCGCAAGGCTGCCGGCCCAGACGGCATCCCTAGCCGCGTCCTCTGAGCATGCGCAGACCAGCTGGCTGTGGTGTTTACGGACATATTCAATCTCTCCCTATCCCAGTCTGCTGTCCCCACATCTTCAAGATGGCAACCCTTGTTCCTGTACCCAAGAATGCAAAGGTAAATTAACTAAATGACTATCGCCCCGTAGCACTCACTTCTGTCATCATGAAGTGCTTTGAGAGACTAATCAAGGATCATATCACCTCCACCTTACCTGTCACCCTAGACCCACTTCAATTTGCTTACCACCCCGATAGGTCCACAGACGATGCAATCGCCATTACACTGCACACTGCCCTATCTCATCTGGACAAGAGGAATTCCTATTTAAGAATGCTGTTCATTGACTATAGCTCAGCATTCAACACCATAGTACCCTCCAAGCTCATCATTAAGCTTGAGGTCCTGGGTCTCAACCCCGCCCTGTGCAATTGGGTCCTGGACTTTCTGACGGGCCACCCCCAGGTGGAGGTAGGAAACAACATCTCCACTTCACTGATCCTCAACACTGGGGCCCCACAAGGGTGCGTGCTCAGCCCCCTCTGTAATACTCCCTGTTCACCCATGACTGCGTGGCCATGCACTCCTCCAACTCAATCATCAAGTTTACTGATGACACAACAGTAGTAGGCTTGATTACCAACAACAACGAGACAGCCTACAGGGAGCAGGTGAGGGCTCTCGGAGTGTGGTGTCAGGAAAACAACCTCTCACTCAACGTCAACAAAACAAAGGAGATGGTCGTGGACTTCAGGAAACAGCAGAGGGAGCATCCCCCTATCCACATTGATGGGACAGCAGTGGAGAAAGTGGAAAGTTAAGTTCCTCTGCATACACATCCCGGACAATCTGAAATGGTCCACCCACACAGACAGTGTAGTGATGAAGGCACAACAGCGCCTCTTCAACCTCAGGAGGATGAAGAAGTTTGGCTTGTTACCTAAAACCCTCACAAACTTTTACAGATGCACAATTGAGAGCCTCCCGAGTGGTGCAGTGGTGTAAGGCACTGCATCGCAGTGCTAGCTGTAACACTAGAGATTCTGGGTTTGAGCCAAGGCTCTGTCGCAGACGGCCGCAACCGGGAGACCCATGGGGCGGCGAACAATTGGCCCAGCGTCGTCCGGGTTAGGGGAGGGTTTGGCCGGCAGGGATGTCCTTGTCCCATCGCCCACTAGCGACTTTTGTGGCGGACCGTGCACGCTGACACGGTCGCCAGGTGTACAGTGTTTCCTCCGACACATCGGTGCGGCTGGCTTCCGGGTTAAGTGGGCATTGTGTATAGAAGCAGTGCGGCTTGGCTGGGTTGTGTTTCAGAGGACGCACGGCTCTCGACCTTCGCCTCTCCCTAGTCCGTACGGGAGTTTCAGCGATGAGACAAGCCTGTAACTACCAATTGGATACCACGAAATTGGGGAGAAACAGGGGTAAAAAAAAGATGCACAATTGAGAGCATCCTGTCGGGCTGTATCACCTCCTGGTACGGCAAATGCACCGCCCACAACAGCAGGGCTCTCCAGAGGGTGGTGTTGTCTGCACAACGCATCACCGCGGGCAAACTACCTGCCCTCCAGGACACCTACAGCACCCGATGTCACAGGAAGGCCAAAAAGATCATCAAAGACAACAACCCCCCGAGCCACTGCCTGTTCACCCCGCTACCATCCAGAAGGCAAGGTCAGTACAGGTGCATCAAAACTGAAAAAAGAGACTGAAAAACAGCTTCTATCTCAAGGCAACCAGACTGTTAAACAGCCATCACTAACACAGAGAGGCTGCTGCCTACATACAGACTTGAAATCACTGGCCACTTTAATAAATGGATCACTAGTCACTTTAATAACATTTACATATCTTGCATTACTCATCTCATATGTATATACTGTATTTCATACCATCTATTGCATCTTGCCTATATCGCTCGGTCAATGCTCATCCATATATTTATATATTCTTATTCCATTCCTTTACTTAGATTTGTGTGTATTAGGTAGTTGTTGTGGAATTGTTAGATTACTTGTTAGATATTGCTGCACTGTCGGAACTAGAAGCACAAGCATTTCGCTACACTCGCAATAACATCTGCTAACCATGTGTATGTGACAAATAAAACGTGATTTGATTTGAGGCTATGTTAGAGTTCACACTTGCAACTAAAATGTAGGGAGGTAAAAATAATGAAAAACTATCTACAAAATCTAATAATTAAAAAAATGTTGATTACTTACACTTGTGAGAAAAAAACAGTTTGCTAATGTATGATGGGGTCCCTGGGTCGCTGGTTTTACATCAGGTGTAATGTAAACCATTATTATTGCAGACAGACTGAGTCCATGCAACTTATTATGTGATTTGTTAATCACATTTTTACTCCTGCACTTATTTAAGCTTGTCATAACAGAGGGGTTGAATACTTATTGACTCAAGCCATTTCAGCTTTTTATTTTTATTTCATTTGTAAAAACTTCTAAAAATGTAATTCTACTTTGACAATATAGGGTACTGTGTGTAAATTCAGGCTGTATCGCAACAAATGTGGAAAGAGTCAGGTGGTGAGAATACTTTCTGAAGGCACTGTATGTTTATTTAAGCCTGTGTTTCTTCAAGCAAAACTCATTAAAATGATTTAATCACTGCTAGAAGCAGCACTCTTTCACCTGCCCTGATCAAATACACAGTAGCATTACAGTAAGCTTCTGTCCTCCACTGTGGGGAAATAATGTGCACCAGAATTGCAGAATTGATCTGAACTGCATAACAATTGGGAGCATATTTATGGTTGTAGTGAAGCTGCATACTTTACCTGGGGATGCTAGTCAGATATGTGACAACATTCTGGAAGTCCTCGTCTAGGAGGTCGCCGAAGCCTGAGTATTCAGGGAAGGTGATGATGGGGGCGCCATCTTTCCCTCTTCCTCCTGCACACAGAGGGTTACATCAATAGATTGACGTAAATGTGTCCATTTTGTTACATTCATTAATTTACACCAGGCTTCTACAGTAAAATAAATATTTATTTGGATAAAAAAACGACATTCTGCTGTTACAGATATGATGGATTACTTTATTTCGATAGAAAAGTTATATTTCTACTAATCAACCACAAGGTGGTGGCATTGGGCTAATGTCAGCAAGAATTTGGTTTGATTATTTTTTTGCCAAAAGTCATGATTGAATCAAAACTTATATGAAACATTAAACTAAATAAGTTCGATGAGTGAAAATGTTTATATGACAATCTAAATGAAGAAATAAGAGGAAAGATGTAAATATCAAATAATCTAAATTGTCTCACTAAATCCTGAAACAAATCAAGCAATCAGAGGCATCCATAGTAGAATACATGATCCTATATCTCTCCAATAAGAGATTGATCAGTCAAAGTGTATCACTAAGAGAAAGCATAGTGGAACAGCAAGTCACCCTATATCTAAAGTGTTCCTCCTCACTCATCAGCATGCCCCAGTGCCTGCATTCCTGAGTGGAGATAGCAGTATAGAGGTTGGCCTTATGATCTACATTTTAGGGGGAATTCTCAACTTCAAAACAGTTCCGTTTGGGATGACAGAGGGGAACTGCTGTAAATTGTACCTCATCTGCCCGAGGCAGTCTGATTTTCTACTTGAGGCCCCCTGGGTCTGGGCACTCACTTTATTTGGACATACACTGTATTACTCTTATTCCGGAGGAGCACGTCAGGAAATGCTGCCTTTCATATTAGTGGTGAGGTAACTATAGCTCTTTACTTCTACTGACTAACTTTTTCCCTTCCTAACTCCTCCTCTGCCTTCTTCTGTCTGTCTCTCAGTTCTAAAAATGTACTAACACTGACAAGCAAATCATATAGACAAGCATAACAGCCTCCTCCCAAACTCAGATGTCTTTGTGCTAAAAGCAGTATGTAGTTAATTTCCTGTGCAATCTCGTCTGCCATCCATCCCACTGGGTGACAACTCATCTATCAGTCCTCCCAGCCAGACACATCCAATTAATTACCTGCTTATGGCAGAAAAATCCACCACAGGGAATCCTCACATATGTCAGGGCTTCTGTTGCCTACCTCTCTCACTGACAACAGTACACCAGATAACAATCAGAGCTGTACAATACTGCCCTGTCTAGAAAGCTAAACTCAGCATCACCTCATCAGGTATAAGGTAAGTAGTGCAAAAATAATGCTTCTATAGGTGTGGAGGTAATGTTGGAATAACGTCAACAGCGAGGTGGCCTTTGCTTGTAACCAGTGGCGTAAAGTACTTAAGTAAAAATACTTTAAAGTACTACTTAAGTCGTTTTTTGGGGTATCTGTAATTGACTTAATTATTTATAATTTTGACAACTTGTACTTTTACTTCACTACATTCCTGAAGAAAATAATGTACTTTTTACTCCATACATTTTCCCTGACAGCCAAAAGTACTTGTTATATTTTTTATGCTTAGCAGGACAGAAAATTGTCCAATTCACGCACTTATCAAGAGAACATCCCTGGTCATCCCTACTGCCTATGATCTGGCGGACTCACTAAACACACATGCTTTGTTTGTAAATTATGTATCAGTGTTGGAGTGTGCCCTTGGCTATCCGTAAATAAATAAAAACAAGAAAGTTGTGCTGTCTGGTTTGCTTAGTATTAAGAATTTGAAATTATTCATACTTTTACTTTTGATACTTAAGTATATTTTAGCAATTACATTTACTTTTGATACTTAAGTATGTTTAAAACCAAATACTTTTAGACTTTTACTCAAGTAGTATTTTACTGGGTGACTTCCACTTTTACATGAGTAATTTTCTATTAAGTTATCTTTACTTTTACTCAAGTATGACAATTGGGTACTTTTTCCACCACTGCTTGTGACTGTCAGGTATCAGCATCACAATATGGAGAAAAGGAATGGAGACCAATGTTTTAAAACCGTACAAAACAACCCAAAATTTGTGACAGACCCATTGAGAATAAAAACAGGCTTGCTGTGTAGATAATGAAATATACTTGTGCTTGAAAGTTTGAAAGCTAGCTTTGCTGAGCCAGGGTTTTTGGGGTAAGACACCAGCTTGGCAGGAGCGCAGCTGGCCAACCCTTGGTGGTTTGACATGGGTGGGAAGGAATGGAAACAATCCCTGTGGAGCCAGAGGCTGTGGCGTAGAGCTCCCGTCCAATCAACCAGGTCTCAGGGAAATTCGTTGGATTTGGTACGTAAATCTTTTACTCCATTTAGTATGATATATTACGTTACGTTAGGTTACATTATGAATGAAATAGCGGTTGTACAATATCATACGAATTGGAGGACGTATCATATACGTCTCACCCGGTCATACAATAGCTTAAGAATTAAATGATGTAACTTATCATACATCCTGGAGGATGTATAGTATTATACGTCTTTCTCTGAGATCAAGTGGCTTGTTGCAACAAAGGAGAATGACTGGGAGAATTTACATTGGTAGTTAGAAGAACTAACAACAAAGGTTAGGATCATTTACGTAAAAGGTTAGGAAAACTACAAAAACGACAAAGGTTAGGAGAATTTACGTAGCAGTTTAGGTGAAATGGGTCAAGGTTAGAATAAGGGTTAGGGGAAGGGTTAGCTAAAATGCTACAGTTGTTCCCCCCGCGACTCGAACACTGGATTGCTAGACGGTCGCGGTATACATCCACACATCTTCCCTGACCAACCTCCCTACTTTTGTTTCTGTCTGAAGTAACTAGACCATTAGTACATATCATATGTCTTGGAGGTGCTCAGACATACGCATAGTATATTTTGTATAGTATGGCTCTGAGGCCAGGCTAGCCCAATAACTACAAACAACTCCCTCTGTTATTGTTCCAGCTCAGGCCTTGCACCTCTGTTCATGTCTCCAGTACTCTTCTATGTCTCTAGTAACTCAAAGGTGGCTATGACAGAAGTTTAAGACACATTTATTTCGGTTTAGGGGAAATAAAACCGAGATGGAAAAAGGTTTGAGAGAGTCTTCAGACTGAGGTGATCTGTGAGTATACGGACATGATTTAGTGGACTCAATGTTCTCAAATACATGTTAATAATAATGTATAGTATGTACACAGTCATTGCTTCTGCATCCCAACATAACTTAAAACTGAAAAAGTGGCCATTTTATCCACTCTGAACAAAGCTCATGAATATGGCCAGAGCGACAAAGACATCCAGGCAGGAAATGGTTCATGGTGTAATGTGATAATGCTGTTATTGACCTGGAACAGACCATGGAGCAGACCAGACCTCTCTACTGTCTGAGACAGGAAGTGATTAAGAGGCAATCCTATCGATCAGTAGTTAAAAGGTTCAAGTCCGGTCACAACTCAATCATGTCTTGACGTCAACAATGGAAATGGCCTTTTAACTCATAACGTATATATATATTTTTATTTTACCTTTATTTAACTAGGCAAGTCAGTTAAGAACAAAATCTTATTTTCAATGACAGCCTAGGAACAGTGGTTACAAGTCCAACGCTCTAACCACTAGGCTACCTACCGCCCCATATGACAAATTTCTTTTTTCTGACCGTGATCAAAATGAATTAACAAACATTACATTGTGCTGTTCTGTATAACTGTAAAGTAGATATGATCACCTCTGACTAAAACGTGATTATTTTGCTCCTTCACAAAGGGAGAGGGACTCGAATATCTGCCCATCTGTTTGTGAGGGAAGCAGGGTTAAGGAGAGGAGACGGAGGCCTAGCTAAGTACCTGAGAGCAGGGCAAACTGCCGATGCAGCTGCTCTATGATGTCGACGGCAAGCAGGGGCCTGATCTCCTGCTGCATGATCTCATCTGGGGAGGGAGAGGAAAACAAAAGAGAGAACACCTCCAGTCAGCAATCACAATATCATAGGAATGTATAGGAAAGAGAGCAGCATTAAACAGAGTACAATGTGTCCCCACAAATCAAGCCCTGCAGCCATACACTGGCCCAGTCATCATCGGTGGACAATCCATCCACATGTCTGACAGGTCAGTATGATCTGTGGAAAATGAGGCCAAGACACGGCTCTGGACATTTCCACAGTGTCTGTTCTCTTGCTAACAGTAGTCTCCATGTCTACCGCTGCCCCTCGCAATACCTTTAGCTGTGAACGCAGATCTTTGGGTGCCTTCATTTAATTTCCATTACAAGCTTCTGTAGCTACTGTATCCCCCCTTTCAGACATATGTTTCTTTCATTGTGTTGTTCTTGGAAGACTCAGTAGCCATTCTGGATGCTTGGAGGGGAGGGGGGAGGGTTAATGAAGCTTCATCACTCTCTGCCTTAATAGTTTGGGATCACCCTGAAGCACACTTCAGCTAGCTTTCCACTGTGAACAAAACACCCTCTGTCTGGCCACGGTATAAAGGAGTGCATTACAACAGACTACACTTTATCAAAGACTGAGCGAGCTTTGAGTGGGTCTTGCAGCCAGGGCTATAGATAGCACAGAGAGACTCACAGAAGCATGTTTCCACTGTATGGAGGTTGTACGCTGTAGTGTGCATCACAGTACACACACACACACACACAAACCTGCACGCATGCGCGCACACACACACACACATACATCCTCCCTTATCAGAGTGATGGCAATAGAAGGAGGATCTGCGTCTGGGAGTATGTTAACACGCTAGCTTCAGATCTTATCATCCTGCTGCAGGAATCCCAGCCCCAGAGATGTAAGTAAATCCCAAAGCCAGGTCTCATAATGGCCTCTGCAGGCTTCAGAGAAGGTCACAGCATTCACTTCTAGAGGAACAGCATGCAGAACACAAAGACACAACCCACACTCCTGCCTCTATCCTGCCAGCTACAGGCTCTGGAAGGTATTAGCTCTCCAAGAACAGATACATAAAAAATATGACATAATACTGAATTGAATATAAAAAAAAAAAATATTTGGCGTCACAGAGCAAACAATGGAAAAATGCATGATCAAATTCTATTGACTAAATACCAAAAATAATTATAGTATACAGTGATAAAAAACTATTGTGATCTGACCAGAAGAAAGTCCAGTCCTTCCAGGTTTCCTATATCACGTGGTGAGGGAAAACTCCTGGGCCTAGTCAGTCACATGTTTAGTCTGGTGGGTGTGTTGATTCTGTGACAGGTTGTGCCAGCAACGTGTGGAGACACCATGGATTAATGCCATGGCAACACAGAGGGGCACCGTCCTCTGCTCTCCACACACCTCATCAAACCTCATCCCAGTGTTCACCTTAGCCTAGGCAGCCTTCAGCCTTCTGCTCCAATTCATCAGGTTTAATGAGCAGAAACACACACATTCACTCTCAGCCACAGTCACACATCTACTGGAAATGAGGACTTTAGGTACA
Source organism: Brachymystax lenok tsinlingensis (assembly GCA_030435695.1). Classification (NCBI taxonomy): domain Eukaryota; kingdom Metazoa; phylum Chordata; class Actinopteri; order Salmoniformes; family Salmonidae; genus Brachymystax; species Brachymystax lenok. Next base: position 22,770,012 of record CM059790.1, on the reverse strand, counting down.
TACTATATTTACTATATTTCTAAACTAAGCTGTGTGGTATACTGTACGGATGTATTATTGTAATGTGTCGTTAATAGGGCACATTAAAGATTGTCAATCGCACAAGGTTCAAAGTGCAATGCAATATTGTAAGATATGGACCTATTTGACTGACAACAATAAAGCTATAACTACCCTAAACTTTTAGGATTCCCATTGTAGAGTTGTACTGTATGCTTGGTGCAGATCAGGGCACCAGTTTCTCTCTCTGGAAAGTACATCATTTCTTCAAATACATGTTTTACATTAGCTCACCTCAATAACCTAAATGGAGTCCAACCAACTAGGTGCTTTACCTTTTATTCATTAGCTATGGTGAGTAATAAGATAATGTGCGAGGTCCGGAAATTCTCTAAATCAAGTATCCTACTTCACTTTACTCTACTTTCCCTCTAAATCGATTCATACGAAGGCTAAAAAATGCATTGTTGCTTAGCCTACTAACTAACAACAAGGCTGTTATGAAATAATGAATAGAGAACAGGATACCAAACACAAAGCAATTGCAACACATGTTATATATTTGTAGCCTACATAAGGTTTATAACGCAAAAATCTCATTTTCACACAACCGGCCGCCATCAGAAAGTCACAAAATCCTGAAGCACAGTTGCATCTCCCCCACAGAAAACTGCAGAACAATTGAGGCATTTTGTCCCTGAGCATTAGCTATGGACAGACAGGCAAGAGTCCCTTGAGCTTCTCAAAAGACACTTGAGAATATATCAACCTCTTGGTATTCTGTTGTAATGGAAATAAAGTCTTGGACCCAGGCCAGTGACAACAAATGTGTCTCTCTGTTTGGCATGTAAACACCCTATAGCTCCCGACAGAGAGCCAGCGAGCGAGGGGAGTATCAGTACCTTACCTATGACGCGTCTGGATCTCTTCATCATAGCGCCACGATAGTTGGGTGTGAAGAGAGAGAAGTCACACTAATCCAGGCGACAGGGGTAAATCACACCAGTAGAACTTTGTCCAGACTTGCTTTTCTACCATTATCATCCCTTTCTTCTCTTCAGACTTCCTGAGTAACAACACAGACAGACACACACACTCCTACACTCCCTCCCCCCCATTTACACACACCCAAACACACACACACCCAACTCGTACAGAGCCTTGGCAGCAAAGGAGTTTTTTCTAAGGAAGCAGCGCGTCCGAGTCTTTTGTCACTTTTTCCAGCCCTAGCTGCTTCTCGCAGCTCCAGTCTAACCTCTCAAAAGGCTCTCTCAGAACATAGCAACCACACAAGCAACCTATCAGGACTCAGGGAGGAGGGAGGGAGATAATAAACACACTGCTTACTGCCTCTTTAAGTGGGGGGCAGCCCCAAACATTTAACTACATACTTCTGAAAGAATGAAGGGAGGGAGAGCGAGAAGATCCCTTCAGCATCATCCCTCTTCATTAAAGTCACACGCTGACCGTGCACCCCTCTATAATCTGACTCTGTCTTTCTCTGTCCTGTATCTCCTCTGTTCTTTCTGTGGTTGACTGAACAAGACACCCTCCACCCCTCCCTCCTCCCTCCCCCCTCCCTCCTCTGAGTCCTCCCCCCTGTCAGAGCAGCTGGCTGGGAGTACAGGGGTGTTTATGGTCCTAGAGGAAGCATGTCCCAAAACACCGGTGGCAGCTACTGAGGCATTGTATGTTAAATAAGCATCTTTCCTTCCCATTGGATTACAAAATAGTGAGATTCACTGAAACATGTGTTACAAATGGTCTCAAAAAGGTCAAAGGACAACTTGAAAAACATTCTCTTTTGTAAAATCCGATGAAACGTTTTATGTACCTTAATTTAATATACAATTTGAGGACACATTATATAATTTACAAAACATATGTCCATGCAGTCTGAATCCATGTCAAGGTTTATACTTAAAACCCTACCATTGATTGTGTAAACAAGCTTTCTCCCCACTCCCAACGAGAGCAGCTTATCGTAACTAAGAGAACTTGTTAGGAGAAGAGTCCCCCTGCATGACAGGGGGTAAGAGAAAGCACCAGTAGATCTGCTATAATGGGATAATTAGCTTTGTGTTTAATCATTTGGAGGATCAACAGCAGTCTACGGCAGGGAGATCAGCTGTGTCTGCCCTATCGACCTGCCTGAGCCACCATAGATCTCACACACAGTGTTACAGGGTTACGTAACAAGAGGCCATTATTGAGGACAGGATAAGGAGACAGACAATTGTTCGGAAGGAGAGTGTAAATCAATGTTGATGACAACATTTCCCACTGTTCTCTCCCAAAAGACACAAGTCACACATACACTCTAGATTCTTGTGTGAAAAACAAAGCCTACAATCTCCACCACATATAGCGTAAATGCCACACACTCATTACCCTTTCTCTCCACACTTTCCTTGTAGAATATGAACCCCTTAGTTGACAAATTGAGCCCTGGGGTGAGAAGTTCATCCCTTTAACAAAATCTGTCCTCCAAGATAGGACAGTTAATAGGCTGGATAGGGTGTCAGGTAGCCTAGCGATTAAGAACGTTGGGCCAGTAACCGAAAGTGCGCTGGTTTGAATAACCAAGCCGACAAGGTGAAAAATCTTGCGACGTATCCTTGAGCAAGGCACTTAACCCTAAATTCTCCTGTAAGTCGCTCTGGATAAGAGCATCTGTTAAATGACTAAAATATCAATGTTAAATGAGGAGCCCTCCTAATGAGCAACTTAAAGCAGAGGACTATTTAACAGAAAGCATCAGGGACCACAGCACTGTTTTTCGAGCTCCCCTAACATTAACATGTGACTGTAAAGACACCCAGCCATCCAGGCCTGAACATCCCATAACGTTCCTTATCCAGTTGGATCCCAGCTACATGACCTCCAACCACACAGAGACACACACACACATGTGCGCAAACACATACAGGTGTGTCCATATAGAGTAATACGTTTCTCAAAATTCACATTTAACACAGAAGCCCAATCAAATTACACGCATAAAGTATTGTATAAAAATAGTCCAGCCTTGTGATTTTTATGTAATTTTATAGTGGTTGAAACAGCCTCTCCAGAACAAAAGTTTTGTCTTAACTAATGGGACATGAGAAGCTGTGACCAACACTCCATGCTGAGCGAAGCAGGAGCCCATAAAACAGAGTGAAGTAGTGTTTTTGGAAGAACTAGGCCAAGCATCTCTCCACCACCACCCTCCATGGGCCCAGGGAGGAGAAGCCCTCACGCTCCTTCTGACATACACACAATGGTGTAAGCTAATAACACAGGGATAATATAAGACCGCTAATATTTCTCTTTCTCTAAGAACATCAAATAGAACATCAAACATCCTCTTTGATACAATATGTGGTAAGTACTCTCTATCATTGAGAATTCAAACTACCTAACATTATGTAGTTGGTAGAATTGATTGTGTTTATATACAGAAATCCTCCCTATACTCCATTTGACTTATACATCCAATGAAATGTTATTTGTCACATGCGCAGAGTACAACTGGTGTAGACTTTACCGTGAAATGCTTACTTACGGGCCCTTTCCCAACAATGCAGAGTTAAAAAGTAAGACAAATTTGCAAAAAAGAAAACAGGAAATAGTAACACAAAACAAAGAGACTATATACAAGGAGTACCGGTATCAAGTCATCTGTACATACGGTTTACAAAACTATGGCATTGCCAGGGTCCTAGATCTACAAACACTCCTGATGTAATCTCCTTCAATACTGTTGGAGAGGAAGTTTGCATATAGCAGTTATTTTGGTTCGGAATTCCAGATACGTCCAAAAGAGCACGTTTCCCATTGACACTCAGGAAAAGGGCAGCCGTGCAAGAAAACAATAAAAGGATGTGTCAGAAAGGTCAATTTATCTCCCAATAACAAACCTCACTAGATTGAAGAGATGTCATAACATGGAAGGCCACTGTACATATACAGCTACCATAGGAAAACAAAACCATGTATGTTCCCAGGTATGTTCCTGACAGTATGTTCCTAGGAGGCAAAGGGGGAGGCGGGCATGGGAGCCAGACCAAACCAAAGGTATGTTGTCATGAGGGTTTGATTACAAAGGGGCAGGGTTTTGGGAGACAATGGTAGTCTGGTTGTGTTTGAACCCTTTGAAAGTTGAATGAGCCCCAGCTGTGTAATAATCTGGACTTCAGGTGGAGGGAATACCAACCAACCTAACGGAAAGATAGGGCTGAAAATAGGGACTTTGATCATACATTTTTTGCCAACAATATGGAAACTTGTCCAAGGGAACAGAACTAATGGACGTCATTATGGTGCTAAGAGCTGAAAGGATATCTAAGGAAGAGATGTCAAGGTCATGTGACGGTCATTATGGTTTCAGTGATACATTCAGGACATTAAGATGGATTCCCCATTTTCTTATTAACAATCAAATACTTCTTGGAATTTCCGCCCTGGCAGTTACGGAAACTGCTGTCTGGCTTTTACTTTGTTCAGACTAAATATAATTTTATCAGAAAGACCTTTGGATGCAGACAGTCCAGGAACAGCAAAAAGGGAAACAGATCCTCACTTGAATGTACCCAAACAATTTAATTACATTTCAATCTTTAGATCCACATCCAGTGCATTCGGAAAGTATTAAGGACCCTTGACTTTTTCCACATTTTGTTATGTTACAGCCTTATTCTAAAATGGATTTAATTTGTTAAAATCCTGAGCAATGTACACACAATACCCTATAACGACAAAGAGATATACAGAAATACCTTATTTACATAAGTATACAGATCCTTTGCTATGAGACTCGAAATTGATCTCAGGTGCATCCTGCTTCCATTAATTATCCTTGAGATGTTTCTACAACTTGATTGGAGTTCACCTGTGGTACATCCAATTGATTGGACATGATTTGGAAAGGCACACACCTGTCTATAAGGTCCCACATTTGACAGTGCATGTCAGAGCAAAAACCAAGCTATGAGGTCGAAGGAATTGTTTGTAGAACTCCGAGACAGGATTGTGCCGAGGCACAGATCTGGGGAAGGGTACCAAAACATTTCTGCAGCATTGAAGATCTCCTAGAACACAGTGGCCTCCATCATTCGAAATGGAATAAGTTTGGAAGCACCAAGACTCTTCCTAGAGATGGCCGCCCATCCAAACTGAGCAATCGGGGGAGAAGGGCCTTGGTCAGGGAGGTGACCAAGAACCTGATGGTCACTCTGACAGAGCTCTAGAGTCCTTTTGTGGAGATGGGAGAACCTTCCATAAGGACAATCATCTCTGCAGCTGTCACGCCCTGGCCAAAGAGAGCCTTCTGGGTTTCTCTATGGTGTGTTAGGTCAGGGCGTGACTAGGGTTTTCTATGTGTTTTTATGTTGGGTTTTGTGTTGGTTCCCAATTAGAGGCAGCTGTTAGTCGTTGCCTCTAATTGGGAATCCTGTTTGTTCCCTTCCCCACCTGCCTTTGTGGGTTATTGTTTTTGGTTAGTGCCTGTGAGCACACCTATTTGTCCGGTCTTCATTTTGTTGTTTTTGTACGTTTCACATTGATTAAAAATATGTGCAACGCTATGCACGTTGCGCCTTGGTCCATTTCTCAAGAAGATCATGACAGCAGCACTCCATCTATAACAACACAGGGACAGACCCAGATGCAGACACCGGAGGCAGATGGTTCAAGTCTCAGATGGTTCGAGTCTCTCAGAGACTATCAAAAACAGGAGTACGGACAAACACGCTGGTAGACTTGACAAGACGACCTGGCAACAAACAGACAAAAGACACCGGGATAAATACAAAGGGAATAATGGGAACAAATAGGAGACACCTGGTGGGGGGTGGAGACAAGCACAAGACAGGTGAAACAGATCAGGGTGTGACACCACCAATCAGGCCTTTATGGTAGTGGCCAGATGGAAGCCACTCCTCAATAAAAGGCGCATGACATCCCGCTTGGAGTTTGCCAAAAGGCACCTAAAGACTCTCAGACTATGAGAAACAAGATTCCCTGGTCTGATTGAACTCTTTGGCCTGAATGCCAAGTGTCACGTCTAGAGGAAACCTGGCACCATCTCTACGGTGAAGCATGGTGGTTGCAGCATCATGCTGTGGGGATGTTTTTCAGCAGGAAACTAGTCAGGATCGTGGGAAAGATGAACGGAGCAAAGTACAGAGAGATCCTTGATAAAAACCTGCTCCAGAGTGCTCAGGACCTCCGACTGGGGTGAAGGTTCACCTTCCAACAGGACAGCGACCCTAAGCACACAGCCAAGACAATGCAGAAGTGGCTTTGGGACAAGTCTCTGAATGTCCTTGAGTGGCCCAGCTAGAGCCCGGACTTGAACCCAATCGAACATCTCTGGAGAGACCTGAAAATAGCTGTGCAGCGACGCTCTCCGTCCAACCTGACTGAGCTTGAAAGGATCTGCAGAGAAGAATGGGACAAACTCCCCAAATACAGGTGTCCCAACCTTGTAGCGTCATTCCCAAGAAGACTCAAGGCTATAATCTCTGTCAAAGGTGCTTCAACAAGTAAAGGGTCTGAATACTGATGTAAATGTGATATTTCAGTAAACATTATTGGGTATTGTGTGTAGATTGATTAGGGGAAAAAACAAATGAATTAATTTTAGAATAAGCCTTTAACGTATCAAAATGTGGAAAGGTCAAGGGGTCTGAATACTTTCCGAATGCACTGTATTTTCAAGGCTCAGCAGCTAACTGTACACCATATAAAGAAGTGACTATTTGACAAATGCTGTACATTCCATTCTCAGGATAATCACACATAAGAGAATGTCTACACATTATGCGTCAGAGTCAGTAGGCTGAGCATGCATGCGCGCACACACACACACACACACACACACACACACACACACACACACACACACACACACACACACACACACACACACACACACACACACACACACACACACACACACACACACTATAAAAAGACAGGCATTGAGGGTTTGTGGGACCTTGTAAGGTTTTACATAAACTTCTATCAACAGCTTCTGGGTAGGTTATTTTGTGACATCATTCAACTTTGAGGCATTGAGGCATACTGCCAGCTAGTCTTTTTCCACACATTTAAAACAGTCAGACAGGACAGCTTTATCCAACCATAGACACACGCTGATTCAGATTTTTTATTAAAAACCTGGAGCTATTTTTTCTGCTGTCATTGCCACTTCTCCACAGAAGGAAACAATCAAAATGGTGCATGCTTGCGTGCATGTTATAAGACATGTTCTACTCAGTATTCTTTCAAAGGTGGTTGTGATGTGGGGCTTTTCTATCCTGGACAATGAAAGCCATTTGACATGCAGATAGGAAAACAACCTGGCATACAGTATCTGAGAAGGTGACAACTGTCATGCCTATTCATAAATGCATCAGTCTAATATTTGAAGGAAAGGCACACCACAGATAGCAGCTGCAGACTAATGAAATATCACCAAAGCATTAACATATAGAAGGGCCTTAGCAGATCCACATCAATCAACTACCTGACAGATACCCACTTGTCTTTTCATAATAGCACTGACTTCGCTGATAGCTACTTTATTGAAGTAAAACTATGATATGTGGTTGTCTCATCTAGCTATCTTAAGATGAATGCATTGCACTAAGGATAAGAGTGTCTACTAAATGACTAAAATAAAACGTCAAATGGCAGGTGGATGGAGCGAGGGAGAGGATCTGAGGAGGAGGGTGAGAGGGAAGAGAGGGAGGACATACTTCTGGCTGACTCAGTCTCTTGACACACCCCCAGGAAGTGGTGGTAGGACTCCATCTCCCCAGCAGAGATGCTTACCATGGAGGAGGCGTCGCGCGGTTGCCACCCGCACGCCGGACACTGCGAAGGGATGGTCTGGTACCGCGGAGAGCCGTCCATCATCCCACCACAGCAGAGCATCTAAATATCTGCACTAGTCATCTCTAATATAGAGTCTGAGTGTGTGTGTTTGTGTGCAAGAGGTGGCTTTCCTGAACAGCAGCCTGTGTAGTTCCTTCCTACTCAGTGCCTAGTATAGCCAAGGTCAGTCCAGACTTCAGCCCAGGGAGACAGTAGGGAGACAGGGACAGACAGAACTCTGAGCGGCTACCAGATCGTCACTCTCCTCCCAGGCTTAGAGCTCTTGAATCCCCCCCGGTCTGCTATTCATGTCCCCTGGACACTCTTCTCTTACAGTCCCTTGCATCTGATAGCCCGGTCTCTCAGAACAGCACAACTCTAACACACACATATACTGCATACAGTACACACACACCAGGTCCCCTGCCAGCCTCTACCACCGCAATTATTTATCTTCAGTCCAGGGAGGCAGTGAGCTGCTGCCTCTGACCTCTGCCTAGGTCTCTTCCCTCCACTTCCCTCTCTTTGTCAGGCACATGCAACAAAGAATAATCACAAACCTTTCTGAGCTAACCTCTATCTAAGCTCAGGTGACTTCACACTCAGGTGAGAATCTAACAGTGAAATGCTGTGAAGCACAACATGGAAACATAGAAGCAATGGAAACTGAAAAAGAACTCTGTCATACATTCCAATGTGAATTTATAAGGCATTTTGAACTACCAGCTCTACTTGTAACAAGGTTCCCACAAAGTGTTTACAGGGTAATCACCGTCCTCTCTGTTAGGTCACATTGCTGAACGTCTTAAGCCTGTAAGCACACAGAACTCCTTACTCAAGACGTCACAAGGAAACACCACTCAATCACCAGCCCCTACCTACTGCTATCTACTGAGCAGGCATCTCCAGTACCACAACTAGCATACATCACATCTGTTTCACACCACTCATAGGCAAAATAACCATAGAAGCCAGACCTGTATGAGTGTCAAACACACAGAAAAGGTTTAAAGTAGATAATTTAGCCACTTACACATAACTGATCCCATGGTGAGGTCTTCCTGTCTGGACCAGACCGACAGTCCTGCCCTGAGGACTCCAGCTGTGTTATGGAGAGTCGCGCAGAGCACCGCAGAGCAGATTCCTTACTGTGTGTGTTTCTGTGAGTGTGTGGGTGCATGTGTATGTGTTCTGTCAGGGCTCTCGCCAGCAGTCTGAGTTGAAGTCTTGTGACCAGTGGAGCTCAGGAGACTGGCATGGTTTACACCAATCTCCTCAACAATGTCCTGAGGCACTGGGGGCTTCCCTTTCCTCCCCCACCCAGCCCGACATTCAGCCGTTGTGCTGTGTGGCCACCGTGCGTCAGGAACCCACCACCGCTTTTCCTCCTTCTGGCTGTAGCTCATTCACTGGCCTGGCCTTGTTTCAGAAGCACTTTCTCACCCCTCCCTCCCAAGACACACTCAGTGGACAAGGTTATCAGTTATATTCAGTCATACTGTATCTAAGTTACACCCATGGGCATGGCAGTTATTTGTTTGTTTATTCAGATCCTCATTAGCTTTTGCAGAAGCAGCAGCTACTCTTCCTGGGGTCCACAAACAAAACACAAAACAGCAACAAAACACTGATACACTGATAGACAAGGACAGTCACACAAATGTAAAATTCAACGATATATAAACAATACAACAACAAAAAATGATGTGTGTGTTGGAGTGTGTCTGTGTGTGCATGTGTTTGTGTGTCCCCTCACATTTAGTGGGCTAAGTTTGTTGAACTGCTATTTACAAAAATAATGAGAAATCCTACTACTCCAATATACATTTTATACAACACAGTATACTGTAACAACTGAAGAGGCAAAGGAGTTACCAACCATTACATCAAAATGTGTCTTTTTAGTGTCCAAGCAAAGACCAATATGTGTGATACTGTAGCCTTGATGTTTGTCACAGGAAATTGTAACCAGTTGGCTCCTGTCTTTAAAGAGATATAACACACAGGTCTGTATCTTAAAGCTTACCTTTCCACTGGCTGATAAACATAGATTACTCTCGCTAGCTAATATTATTACACTTGTCTATTCAGGGAGCAGTTCATTGACATGATAGGCCTTTTTGGCATTAGTGTTTACCTCTGCATGCCCCAACAATACACTTGAACAACAATAGACCACAGCTCAGTCCACAAAGACGGCTTGTTCTGTCACAGCTCAAACATACCGTACAGCACACATATCGCATCACGTGACACGCCACTTTTTGCATATAATGTAAAGGAGTGCAATCCACCTTTCTTTTTAGATGACTTTGAGATAAGTGTTCAGATAGTTGGTCGAGCTGAGAGAATGGCAGGGTCCAGACTCCTATTTCCAAGTGGTGTCGAGGTGGAGCGATTACTTCATGTGAGTAGAACTATCCTAAGTTCAGTTCAACAGTATGATTTTGAATCACTGTATTGACAGTATCTATTTTAAACCACTATGCTAATGAAACAGCATTAAAGACTACAAAAACAGCAACTCCTGCAAGGAGCATATTATAACAACATTTGCACTGTTTGTTTTTCTACTTAAGGGCAAGGAGTCAATTCCATCATATGACATCACCATGTGGCTCTGTCAGCAGAAGGAGGGATGACCATAACCATTGGGACATGTGCTCTAAAAACAGGATAACAGGAACAAGATGCTGGCACATAAGAAATCTAGATCTGGAGATCACACTTCCCGTTTCCACGTCCTCTGCAGCCCTCCCTGAACCATGACCTATTCAGTTCTGAAGCCTGCTCAGCCGGCCAGCCCTGGTTGTCATCAACAAATCACAGGGCTATACGCCTGCACTATAAGCCTGCACTGCATGGGTCCAATGTTTGCAGTAAGGCCACATTATACTAGTGTCACTTGCATCTGGCAGTCACTCCTCCCTCCAGAAAAAACACACACACATGCATACATACATACACACACACACAAGGATGGTGAGGATTAGTACTGTATATGTGAGCTCTGACCAGCACCATGCTGGTAGTCAAGAGGTCCAGGGTCACACTCACTGAGTCAGATAACCACATGTAACCGGTGTGAAATGGTCAGCGGGGTGCGTGCTAATAGCGTTTCAATCGATGACGTCACTCGCTCTGAGACCTTGAAGTAGTTGTTTCCCTTGCTCAGCAAGGGTCGCGGCTTTTTGTGGAGCGATAGGTAACGATGCTTCGAGGGTGTCAGTTGTTGATGTGTGTAGAGGGTCCCTGGTTCGAGCCCAGGTAGGGGCAAAACTGTCACACACACACAGCGTCTTTTATCTCTTCCTGCTATTGTAATGAGGCTCACACATGTATGTTGTCATGTCAACACAAAGTCACCTTGTTTTTTTAAATATAGATATTGGAAGGTTCATCTGTTCCTCTTCACAAGTAGTACATAACTAAATTACAACTAAAGTCCATCAGGTCCAAATAGCATATATTTCCCTTCCATTTGTTGATTTATCTGACAGAAACAACCTTACCCAGTCTGATGTTAAAATATGTGAAAACATCATGAAAAACACTAGTTTCAGCACCATTCAATAATAAATGAGCAGTATGTTGTCCCAGGTTCAGAGCTGTTGTAAACATCTGGTCTATTATCTGATGTATAAATTATTAGTGCTGTGAACCCCAGTTACCAGGGCAGGAGCAGAGCATCCATCAAAGCTCTCAATCGTGAGAAGCACTGAGGTAGGAAATCGATCCAAAGATCAGGTCTGCTGTGACTGCACACAATATACTACAGCCCCTTGCGAGATAGATTAAGGTTCTAAACATCTGCAGTGTTATTGTCTACAATGAATCGACACAGTGGCCTTGAGAGGTAATTATTCCAAAAAACAATGCCCTGTGGCCCCCCATGTAATTATGCTGCAAACCTTCCCACCCACCTTCAGAGAGTGGAGGGTCATGGGGTCAAGGTCACAGAAGAGAATGGGGAGTAGTAATCCCAAGTACTCCCTCTGTGTGTCCTAGGCTGACCTAGTAAGACTCCTCTCTTCCCCCTATGTGCCGTCTGGTTTGCCAAGCATGCTGTGGAGCTTGACCTCGGTTGATCTGAGCTGATCTCAGGGGCCACCCTGAGCCCTCTAGGACTCGAGTAGTTACACTAGAGTCAGAAATTAGGCCAGACTTAAATATATGTTCATATCTTATGGCTCAGTGGGCTATTGTTCCATTGTGTTACTGTGAGCACAAGTCAAATGCTGGCCAAAGCCCAACGGGGACTGTGCAAAAAAAGACAAACGTTTTCCAAAGGATGTCAGGAGCCCATTTCACGTAAAGCAGGGACAAATAGGAAGCAGTGTGAATACAGCCTACGTCATAAAAACAAGGTTGGGCTGGCTGGGTAAACAAGTCCAGAGCTGTCTGGGGTTATGTCACGAGGCATATTGATGGCTGGAACCCCTATCTGACCTAAAGAGGTTCAAAGATGTTGACAACCTATGACTGATACAAAAAACAAACAGCCTATGATGTGTCTGCAGATTCTATGATTCTTGTGCCAATGTGTAACATTGCATTTTTGTTTAAATCAAATCGACAAATAATATAATCTTGAATCACTACATGATAACCTGCACAAACCAACATTACAGATGTCCATAGAGTTTCAATAGATTCATGGCTTACTGTAAGATTATATAACTACCACAGTGCCATAGTTATAACAAAATGAATGACAGACAAGTTAGACAACATTTATCGTGAGAGAACCCATAAACATGCTCACACAAAATACATAACTTTTAATGTGTTTTCCAGCCTTGGTGCCTTTTTATTCCCTGTCAGCTGCAAGCTGTGTCTTTATTCTGTGCTCATGTTATGAAGTGGTTGTACTTTCTTTTTCTATAGGCCTATAGACTGTTTCATTTCCCTGTGTTAACCACATACTGTATATGGGGCCAGCCCTGAGTGGCCAGACCATTCTAATCCTCTTAGTTCAATTAGCAACGGGTGACTGATGCCACACATTTCCATTCTTCTACTCTGCTAAATAGTACAGTGTGCAAAATTAGGGTTACTGCTACACTGGGCCAAATTCTTTGCACACAATGAGGTTAAGAATTCAACCAGTAATACTGAGTTTATATTTTCCTGTATGGAAATGTAATTCTTCATATTAGAGATCCTTGGGTGTGTTATGGAGGATTTCCCAGTACACAAAAAGCATTGTGCTACTGTAATTCCTCTGTTGCTATAGAGGCAACTAAACATAACATACTTTTGCCTGACTTTTTTTTCCTGAAAACTATTTGAAGGTTCATTTCAATTAGGTAATCTATTTTCCTCTAAATATCATTTGTTTGGTAGAGCTATGACTGGATACAAATACTACGGTCTGAATTCTAATCATTACAATAATTCTGTTTAATACATAATTTGTTATCATGAATCATTCATAAAATCCATACGACGTTACCGTAAATTACGCAGCCTTCACTTTCCGGCAACTATGATGTCATCTGCCACCAATGAGAGCTCAGATAAGGCTTGAATCTCTCTCTCTTTCTCTCTCCCTGTGAGTCATGGAGCCTGTTACAAGGTTTTAATTGCAATAATACCTCTTAGGTAGCGCTGCCGACATCAGCTGCCAAGCTCACCATTTCCCACTCATGGCTTAAAATGTCAACTATGTGATTGAAGCTGCATAGTTCTACATCCCTTACAGGGGGGCGTGTCTTTGATCTTAAATAAATCAATGGAGAATAAATGCCACTAGCAGAATATAACATTACTGTCATCAGTGTCTTGTGTAACAAGTCAATCATCTTCTGTATAGAAAAACTCATTATGAACCTTTTATAAAGGACACTTTGGGGATACAGTATTTGGGCAGATTGGTATAATAACACAGTTGAAGTCGGAAGTTTACATACACTTAGGTTGGAGTCATTAAAACTCGTTTTTCAACCACTCCACACATTTCTTGTTAACAAACTATAGTTTTGACAAGTTGGTTAGGACATCTACTTTGTGCATGACACAAGTAATTTTTCCAACAATTGTTTACAGACAGATTATTTCACTTATAATTCCCTGTATCACAATTCTGGTGGGTCAGAAGTTTACATACACTAAGTTGACTGTGCCTTCAAAAAGCTTGGAAAGTTCCAGCAAATTATGTCATGGCTTTAGAAGCTTCTGAAAGGCTAATTTACATAATTTGAGTCAATTGGAGGTGTACCTGTGGATGTATTTCAAGGCCTACCTTCAAACTCAGTGCCTCTTTGCTTGACATCATGGGAAAAAGAAATCAGCCAAGACTTCAGAAAAACATTGTAGACCTCCAGAAGTCTAGTTCATCCTTGGGAGCAATTTCCAAACGCCTGAAGGTACCACGTTCATCTGTACAAACAATAGTACGCAAGTATAAACACCATGGGACCAGGCAGCCATCATACCGCTCAGGAAGGAGACGCGTTCTGTCTCCTAGAGATTAATGTACTTTGGTGTGAAAATCAATCCCAGAACAACAGCAAAGGACCTTGTGAAGATGCTGGAGGAAACAGGTACAAAAGTACCTATATCCACAGTAAAACGAGTCCTATATCGACATAACCTAAAAGGCCAATCAGCAAGGAAGAAGCCACTGCTCCAAAACCGCCATAAAAAAGCCAGACAATGGTTTGCAACTGCACATGGGGACAAAGATCGTACTTTTTGGAGAAATGTTCTCTGGTCTGATGAAACAAAAATAGAACTGTTTGGCCTTAATGACCATTGTTATGTTTGGAGGAAAAAGGGGGAGGCTTGCAAGCCAAAGAACACCATCCCAACCGTGAAGCACGGGTGTGGCAGCATCATGTTGTGGGGGTGCTTTGCTGCAGGAGGGACTGGTGCACTTCACAAAACAGATGGCATCATGAGGGATGAAAATTACGTGGATTTACTGAAGCAACATCTCAAGACATCAGTCAGGAAGTTAAAGCTTGGTCGCAAATGGGTCTTCCAAATGGACATTGACCCCAATCATAATTCCAAAGTTGTGGCAAAATGGCTTAAGGACAACAAAGTCAAGGTATTGGAGTGGCCATCACAAAGGCCTGACCTCAATCCTATAGAAAATTTGTGGGCAGAACTGAAAAAGCTTGTGCAAGCAAGGAGGCCTACACACCTGACTCAGTTACACCAGCTCTGTCAGGAGGAATGGGCAAAAATTCACCCAACTTTTTGTGGGAAGCTTGTGGAAGGCTACCTGAAATGTTTGACCCAAGTTAAACAATTTAAAGGCAATGCTACCAAATACTAATTGAGTGTATGTAAACTTCTGACCCACTGGGAATGTTAAGAAAGAAATAAAAGCTGAAATAATTCATTCTCTCTACTATTATTCTGACATTTCAATAAAGTGGTGATCCTAACTGACCTAAGACAGGGAATTTTTACTAGGATTAAATGTCAGGAATTGAGAAAAACTGAATTTAAATGTATTTGGCTAAGGTGTACGTAAACTTCCGACTTCAACTGTATTATCACGACAGCCATCTATAACGCTCATCATGTAACATGACACTGATGGTAATTGGGGGTCTCTGATAAATTGGGGGTGTGAGAGATGCAAGCAGCAACACAGGGGAGGCTGCTTCCATAAATCAATAGGGCCTGATGCACACAAGCCTGGGCTATCTCAGTTTCTATGGTAACTGCCTGCATGGTCCCCTCCCCCATGGATGGCTGCTGACTGCCTGCCTCACTAGAGCCATGATAGAAGACACTCCGCAACAATCTCCAGCGTGGCACAATAACCTACTTCCTCTGCCCAGCCCGGAAGACCCGGATGTAGAACGAGGAATGGTGGTCAACAAGAGGAATTGAGAGGGGGGGAATTAGGAATCTAATGAGATTTATACTAGGTTTTCTGTGGCTAATAACAGTGACTTTCATTAAATAGCTAATGAAACCCATAGATACCAGTAAATACAGTATATCTATCTTCATGATGATATTCATATTAGCGCTTAAATGTGGTTATAGTGATTTACAATTAAATTCATAATAAGAATGGGATTATCAGATAATGGAAAAATACTTTTCAATATAGGAGCAAAAGACCACAAGCATTTCGCTACATCACAAGCATTTCGCTACATCACAAGCATTTCGCTACATCACAAGCATTTCGCTACATCACAAGCATTTCGCTACATCACAAGCATTTCGCTACACGCGCATTAACATCTGCTAACCATGTGTATGTGACAAATCAAATTTGATTTCTCTTTGATTTGATTTGACAATCACACTCTCTGATGACACCCCTGTGAAGTTCTGTGACAACTAGTTATTACACCAGCATAGTATGACAAGTCTGATTGGTGTGGGGAACATGATGCGTCCATTATGAATCTATACAATAATAAAATATAAATCCACATACCAGATCCCACTAGATATAACCACATACTTCATGGTTATTTGTGTAATGTTGACTATGACCTTGAACTAACTATGTAAATTGCAGCAATAATGATCTTCCCAAATCTGACATTCTACCAGTTTAGACCATGCATTTACACATGTATCTCTATAGTAAAGCAATCCCATATCTGAGCATTTCTAAGGATGCTGCCTGGAATAGGGAGACCATACAGGGAGCAGCTGCTGGGTATCACCTCCCTGCTCCCTCCCTCTCTCCCTGGTACATAGCCCTTCCCTCCCCACAACCCCCAGTGTGGCTGATGGCTGATGGCTGATGGAGGGATAAAGACAGGACACTCACCGACATGTGTGATGACACAGCCCACACGCTGCTGGAACTCCTGCAGAGACATCTCCTCCTCTCTTAGCCAGCAGAGCATCTCAGGGTGTGTGCAGCTTCGGGTCTCCTCTCCTCTCTCCCCTCCTCTGCTCTACTCTCCACCACTCTCCTTCGTCAATCCGCTCCCTCACCGGAGGCTGAAGAACCCTTCACACACAAAGCACAGTGCCACTCCCAGTCCGAAAGCACCTCAGAGGATGTGAGAGAAGCGAAGCAACTTCAGGGTCTGAGGATACCTCTAACACCACAGAAAATATATATATTCCTCAAAAAGTACAATACAATTTAGCATAGTATGTGTATGTGTCATTAATAACAGATGGATACACACACACTCACTGGGTGAGCCAATCAGGAGGGGCTAATGCTGCTTTCAGGCTGATGCTCGGCTTGCTGTAATAAAGGCTGAGTCAGACACCAGGAAGCAAATCATAGAGCAGCTACCTGCTTTGGGGAGATAGGGGGCTAATGGACTCCATAACACAAAACCTGGAGCTATAGAGCCACTGGAATGGAGCTACAGTACCACTTGGGCTATGATGAAAATGTTGCTTCTAAAAAATTCTTCTTCATCTAAATGGGAGACAATATAAATAATATCATATACATTTAAAATATAATACCAGAAGTAAAGGATTTCATTTTCAAGTAATCCATTTTAATAATGGAAATATGTAGGCTGAAATAGGCTGTTAGCATACATAAACTAAATATGTAGATCAGGGATTCTTGAAAAACAGGACAATCTCAACTCGTTTTTTCACAAATGTTTTTCTTAATATTAACAAAATTGGAAATATATACTTTGATAGACCAAAGTATCAGCTATCACACCATGTAAGGGAGCAACCTACTAATTCTAGATTTGTTTCATAAAATGCACCTAACTGGATTTATGTCAACTCCATAAGACATTTCATTTTTACATTTATTGTCCAACAAGTGTTTAAAGGCTTTGATTGTTTAAGTCTAGCTTTAGATTATTCAACTATATAATACAAATATGTTTTGTTTTTTTGTTTTATAGCACTAGGAAGACCTGCTTTTTCCATGGCATAGATAGACTGATCAGGTGAATCCAGGTGAAAGCTATAATACCTTATTGATGTCACCTATTAAATCCACTTCAATCAGTGTAGATAAACGGGAGAAGTAGGTTAAAGAAGGATTTTTAAACCTTGAGATATGGATTATGTATGTGTTCCATTCAGAGGGTGAATGGGCAAGACAAGAAATGTAAGTGCCTTTGAACGGGTATGGTAGTAGGTGCCAGGCGCACTGGTTTGAATGTGTCAAGAACTGCAACGCTGCTGGCTTTTTCACGCTCAACAGTTTCCTGTGTGTATCAAGAATGGTCCACCACCAAAAGGACATCCAGCCAACTAAACACAACTGTGGGAAGCATTGGAATCAACATGGACCAGCATCCCTGTGGAACGTTTTGACACCTTGTAGAGTCCATGCCCGGACGAAATTAGTCTGTTCAGATGGAAAAAGGGGGTGCAACTCAATATTAGGAAGGTGTTCCTAATGTTTTGTACACTCAGTGCTAATTCTATTAGCATTTTGGCAATTTTTCTAGATTCAGAATATAAAAAAAACATTTATAAAGCAAACATCATCCCTTAGGTCTAGCACTGAAAATGGTTCAATAATTTAAGCATATGTTGCAGAACAGCGCTTAAAATATTTTTTCCGAATATTGACAAATAAAATGTATATTATACTTAAAACAAAATATGAAACATGATCCATTTCAAAATCCCCAATATAAACATAACCATTCTATCAGATCTTCCAGTACTCTGCCGGAGTTGACGAAAGACAAAAATAGCATTTTTCTTCTTCGTTCAAGTGGTATACAAAGTAGAAATGTTGTTTTTCCTCAGTTGCTTTATGACTCTAAAATTTACTTTAAAAACAAACATATTTGAACCAAAATTCATATTCTATCCATCAGATAGATGGAGTTGACAGTTTATGGTTGTGACCATGGTGATTTCAATATACAGTGCATTCGGAAAGTATTCAGATCCCTTTACTTTTTCCACATTTTGTTACGTTCTAGCTTTATTCTAAAATTGATTAAAAAAATAATACTCCTCATCAATCTACACACAATCCCCATAATGACAAAGCGAAAACATGTTTTTTGCAATTTTCTCAAATGTATTAAAGATAAAAAACAGAAATACCTTATTTACATAAGTATTCAGACCCTTTGCTATGAGACTCGAAATTGAACCCAGGAGCATCCTGTTTCAATTGATCATACATGATATGTTCTACAACGTGATTGGAGTCCACCTGCGGTAAATTCAATTGATTGGACATGATTTGGAAAGGCACATAACTCTCTATATAAAAGGTCCCACAGTTGACAGTGCATGTCAGAGCAAAACCCAAGCCATGAGGTTAAAGGAATTGTCCGTAGAGCTCCGAGACAGGATTGTGTCGAGGCACAGATCTGGGGAATGGTACCAAACCATTTCTGCAGCATTGAAGGTCCCCAAGAATAAAGTGGCTTCCATCATTCGAAATGGAATAAGTTTGGAAGCACCAAGACTCTTCCTAGAGCTGGCCGCCCAGCCAAACTGAGCAATCGGGGAAGAAGGGCCTTGGTCAGGGAGGTGACCAAGAAGCCGATGGTCACTCTGACAGAACTCCAGAGTTTCTCTGTGGGGATGGGAGAACCTTCCAGAATGACAACCATCTCTGCAGCACTCCACCAATCAGGCCTTTATGGTAGAGTGGCCAGATGGAAGCAACTCCTCAGTAAAAGACACATGACAGCCCACTTGGAGTTAGCCAAAAGGCACCTAAAGGACACTCAGACCATGAGAAACAAGATTCTCTAGTCTGATGAAACCAAGATTGAAGTCTTTGGCCTGAATACCAAGCGTCACGTCTGGAGGAAACCTGGCACTCTTTCTACGGTGAAGCATGGTGGTGGCAGCATCAGGCTGTGGGGATGTTTTCAGGGGCAGGGACTGATGGACTAGGCAGGTTCAAGGGAAAGATGAACGGAGCTAAGTACAGAGAGATCCTTGATGAAAAACATCTCTGGAGAGACCTGAAAATAGCTGTGCAGCGACGCTCCCTATCCAAACTGACAGGGTCTGCACAGAAGAATGTGAGAAACTCCCCAAATACAGGTGTGCCAAGCTTGTAGCGTCATACCCAAAGACTTGAGGTTGTAATTGCTGCCAAAGGTGCTTCAACAAAGTACTGAGTAAAGGGTCAGAATTTTTATCTAAATGTGATATTTCCGTTTTTTTATTTTTCATAATTTTGCAAACATTTCTAAAACCTGTTTTGCTTTGTCATTATGGGGTATTGTGTATAGATTGATGAAAATAATTCAATACATTTTAGAATAAGGCTGTAATGTAACAAAATGTGGAAAAGGTCAAGGGATCTATCAAAAGTTTGCAGACCATGAGTAGTCTTGTTGCTCTACATGTAATGAGGACTTGAATAATGGGTCCTTATGGTGTAGCTGAACCTGCTCATTCCTGATTCATTCAGGATTGTTTACAAATCTTTACCAAATCGCAGGACACATTTTTTTTTTATAAATCACAGCTTTGAGATAAATATTCTTCAGTTCATACTCATTATATCATTTTTTTTTATAGTTAGAAATTTGCTCAGGACAAGGGCATTTCCGTCCGACATAGACATTTATAAAATTCCAAAAAACAAATATTTTGCCTTTGTAAAAATTCCCCTAAATGTAATTTTTAAGCTCAAATAAGGCAACAAAATAAAAATAAACATCTCAACTATAAAAATAAAGTTTCCCTCCTGGACCAGGATTGTCCTGACTATATGTGGAGTTGTGAACTACATGTAGTTTAACTAGTAATTCAACTACATTTTCATTAGCTTGGTCGTAGTTTAACTAAATTGTGGTGGTGTAGCTAACTATTGGAACTGCACACTATTCACTGGGCAAAAACAGGTTGAATCAACTTTAGTTAAGTAAACAACATTTTTCTTTAGGGTAGCTTTGGTGTAGCTTAACTTCTTCCAGTGTGAAGTAACATGGTAGCTTGGTAACCTATATTTTCAAAGTAGCTTCCCCATCACTGTCTGTATTAATACAGATAGTATTAATAGTGTAATGTCATGCAAAAAAGCATGATTCAATACAATAATGTCAACCCATTACTTTACTACTCTGTCCCACATTTTTATGACAGCAAACATGCAAGCCAAGGGCATTATCTTCTTACCACACGTCGTTGCCCTTGGGACCGTAGCGATTGCCTAGGAGACGAGCATCCGCCCCATAGACATCTGCGCCCCTAATGTCACTCCCATAGAAATAGAAATGGTCACATTACCCCAGGCGACAATCATGAATAACTGACAGCTGGTCGTGACTGGTGACGAGGCATACAAAATGAAAATGTGTAAGGGATAATCAACGAGGGGCTATGTGTTATATGGAAAATAATGTTGAAGGACGTCAAAGGTGTTTTCCATGACGATGTAGCCGAGTTGAAATTACCTTCCAAGGAGGTAATTGCGTTATTTTCCAGAGAAAGCATTGAGCCCCGAGTTGATTATCCCTTTTATACCATGGCTATAATTCAACACATTTGCCACTAGAAATGTGTTCCTTAATTTTCCAGTAGAAATGTGTTCAACATCGGAAGTAGCTAGCAAGTTTACTAGATAGCTACAATAGTCGCTTGCCCTACAAGCCAATAAGAAACGAGTATTCAACAATACCATTGGCATGATTGTACTTATTTCCTCACTATGTTATTTTAAATACATCATTCGATAGTAGTACGACAGGAACTACCCTCCCTGGATGAGGAGACCGAGGAAGAGAAGAAGACGCTTTGAATATTTAAACATTACCGTCGCTCAACTTTCTGATTGGAGGAAAAATATTATCGTAGGCGGAAGAAGGCGTCGCATCTTCTCCTTCACGGCGGGTTGTCACTAGTTACAACAGCCACAAAGTCAACATTAGCTATGTTGTAAAAATGAATGAAAATAAAACAAATTTATTTTTGATCTTAATGTAAGGTTAGGGTTAGGCATAAGGTTAGTAGTTCGGTTAAGGTTAGGGTTACGTCTAGGGTTCGATTTTAAGAAGATACATTTTATAAATAGGCGGGGTTTTAGACATAATTCTAATTTTGTGGCTATGGTAACTAGTGACAACCGTCAGGGCGGGAAATCAACCACACATGTCAACAGATTACACATTCCGAATGTCAACGCATTTTATATAGCTACATATACCTAATTATTTTATACGGTGTAAGTTAACTGTCAAGTCTGGTTTCAATCAACTTTGGGTAAGTTAATTCTTATTACCAAAGCTATATAGCTAGCTACTGAGCACTGTTGCTACTTGCTAACTGTTCTGGGAGCTAGCTAACTGGTAGTTGTTATTGTTTAGCCAGCTAGCTAGCTTTTCAAAGAAAGAGGTGAACGTCACCCTCTTTTTGACACTCAAGACAGTCAAGTATGGCTCAGTGACTAATTGGCAGTGATCTGTTTTCTAAATCCTATTTTCAAGGAAGAGCCATGCAAGCGTTTTTGAAAGGAACATCAACTCAAGGCACCAGACCTCTGAAAGAGAAAGGTACAGGGACCAGTGGAGAAAAGAAGCAAAAATCTGTCCCCTGGGTAGAGAAATAGTAAGTTCAATTTCTCAGCGGCTGTAGTATAAGCCCTTGAGAATCTTCATTCATAGAATGTAATTAGACACCCAAAGAATATAAATGCTATTCGGTAGCTGCAGACAATTATCTTGGTTATAATTAAAGTGGCATAATATGTTTAGTCAGAAAGAAAACCCTGCATTAATTTGATCACTGAAAACCCTTGTTTGGCTTTTTACAGTAGACCAAAATGTATGGAAGAAGTGGCGTTTCAAGAGGAGGTGGTTGCTGTGCTGAAGAAGACTATAGAGGGCGCTGATGTAAGTAGTCTCTTCAATTCCATGAGTAGTGACTTCGTATGCTGAGGGTAAATACTGTCTGCCTGGGATTCTGTTTGAATATTACATGATTTCTGTTGCAGCTCCCCAATCTGCTGTTCTATGGACCACCTGGAACAGGAAAGACCTCCACCATCCTGGCTGCAGCCAGGGAACTTTATGGGTGAGTGACTCACCAGCTTTCCAGATTACTGCATTCCAACTCCCAACTGATGCAGATCTGCGTTTGTGGGTTTCAGTGCTTGTGTACACCATAGTAAGGTTTCAGTTTCCGTTCCTTTCCACAGGCCAGAGCTGTACCGACAGAGAGTGCTGGAGCTGAACGCCTCCGATGAGAGAGGGATTCAGGTGGTGAGAGAGAAAGTCAAGAGATTTGCCCAGCTGACTGTAGCAGGCCACCGCACTGAGCAAGTACCAGTTTCCTTAACCTTCATTACATTCACATACCCCCCCAAACACACACGTAGCAAGCTCAATCTACACAACAAATCAGATCATATAATACACATACTTTCCTTACCCCCTATAACAGTCAGCATATTGTTCATGTTAAATATAGGATATTAAAGCCTCTTTTCATTCCTTACCTCTGACAGTGGGAAACCATGCCCACCCTTTAAGATCATCATCCTGGATGAGGCTGACTCAATGACCAATGCTGCTCAGGCTGCTCTCAGGCGCACAATGGAGAAGGAGTCCCGGACCACCCGCTTCTGTCTCATCTGCAACTACGTCAGCAGGTCAATTGGGCTTCGTTTTCCAAGAGGCACTCTAGAATATGAAATCTATAAGTTGTATTTTTTTACATAACATTACACTCTTTGAGACACTTTACAATGTGATGTAATAAATGTTAAATCTGTATCTAAGCCAATTTAAATTTACTGTGATTTCCAGGATTATTGAGCCCTTGACATCCAGATGCTCCAAATTCCGCTTCAAACCTCTAGCAAATCAGGTCCAAGAAGAGCGCCTGCTGGATATCTGTGACAAGGAGAATCTCAAGTACTCAAAGGAGGTAATGATTGCAACTGTACACACTGCATCATCATTGTTTTACAATTATATTGAGTACTATCCCTAGAGTTTGGAAGGCGGCCCATGTGCTTCCTCTACATAAAGGTGGCAACCTGAGTGATCTAAATAATTATTGTCCCCTTACCAAACTCTCTTGCCTAGAACAAATCCTGGAATCATTGATTAATACTCAGCTGGATCCCTTTTAACTGCTACATATTTTCTGAATGTAAAACAGTCAGGGTTCAGACCAGGTCATAGTACCATCTCTACTACTTCTATTGTTTTAAATTATGTCATAAATAGTTTATATGCGAAGAAACGCTGTGCTGCCGCCTTCATTGACCTGTCCAAGGCATTCAGAAACTCTCTGATTGGCTTAGATCGGGCTGCTTGCAGCTGGTTTGAGAATTATTTAAAAGACAACAGTGTGTTCTTGCTGATGGGGTTAAGTCAGGATTTCTAGACATAACAAAGGGTGTCCCACAGGGTTTGATTCTTGGTCCAGTTCTTTTCACTATTTGTATTAACAGCATTGGTCTATCTGTACAAAACTGTAACTTTCACCTGTATGCAGATGACACTGTTGTATATGCCACTGCCCCTACAGCAGCTCATGCTCTGTTGACTCTTCAATCAGCCTTTACTACCTTGCAGAAGGCATTGGTTGACCAGAAGTTGATACTAAATGCTGGTAAAACCAAGTACATGTTATTTTCCAAATCATGTAATGATGTAACTGATGATTATGCAAAGTATGTTAGTTGGTGCCCCCATTGATCGTGTCCCCGCCTATAAATATCTGGATTGACGTAAAGCTATTTTGTTTAAAGCATGTTGACGAGTTAGTCAAGAAATGTAAGAATTAAGTTGGGCTTCTTCCATAGGAATAGGACTTGCCTTTCATTAAATAGTAGAAAACAAATATTCAGTCCACATTTATTTCTGTTATAGATTATGGCAATATTATATACATGAATGCAGCTACCAGTGTTTTGAAGCCCTTGGACACAATTTTTCATAGCACACTTCGTTTTATAACATCTGCCAGTTTTGACTGAAGTTGGTTGGACCTCGCTAAAAACACGTAGGTCACTTCATTATTCTGTTTTTGTTTATAAAGCCTTACTCAAACTACAATTTACTTATCATTGTGGAAATATAGAAACTGATTACAACACTAGATCACAGGGTTGGTTAATGCTGGAGACTCCACATGTATCCACAGAGCTGGGTAAATCTGTCTTTTCCTACCAGGCCCCTATCATGTGGAATAATCTCCAAGTAACTTCATTTGGATGTGTTGTCTCTGGGTCAGTTTATGAGAAAGGGGTTTTTATATTGATAAATGTGTTTTTGTTTTTGTGTATATAATATTTGCTATTTATTTATTTTGTGTTTTAAATTGTGTATAATTGTATTGTTCCCAGGGCACATTTGCAAATGAGACCTAGGTCTCAATGTGTTTTTCCCCTGGTTAAATAAAAGTTAATACAAATTATCTTCCATTCTGTTTTCCTGCAGGGTATTGCAGCGTTGGTGAAGGTTTCAGAAGGGGATCTTAGAAAAGCCATAACCTTTCTTCAAAGTGCTGCACGGCTGAACACAGATAATGAAATCACAGAGAGTGCGGTCATAGAGATAGCAGGGGTGAGTGCTTTTATTGTATTTCACTCAACATCAGCAATAGTTGCCTGTTTTATGCACTGTGCAGTCTAGTCAAAAGAGAGGTATCCAACTTTGCTGACACCTATGCTCACATTCCTCTAAGGTTGTTCCTCCCAAGATGATTGACAATTTGCTCAAAATCTGTTACAAGGGAACATTTGAAAAACTAGAGATTGCGGTTCGGGTATGCATTCACTTTTTATTGCTGCTTCATTACATAGGGATCGGAAATCTAACTGCATGGCACGTTTAATGTAGCAGCTTTCTGTCAGACTAATCACCTGGCCATTCTGCCACTTACAGAACATGGTAGATGAGGGCTATGCTGCCACACAGATCATCAACCAGCTACACGAAGCCATCATAGAGGAAGAGCTGAATGACAAGCAGAAGTCTGCCATCACGGAAAAGATGGCAGTAGGTGTTTCAAAATGGCATAATTTACATCAATGTGGAAATCTTATTTTACAGTAGTAGTGACTTATTGATTTGTCTCCATATTTTTCAGGTGGTTGACAAGTGTTTAGTGGATGGTGCAGATGAGTACTTGCAGATGCTGAGTCTGTGTTCTGTGATCATGCAGCAAGCAACTCTGAGTAACTGACTCCACCACCTCTCCATATGCATCTGGACCAACAGCTTTTTCTATACATTTTTGTAGGTTGACTGTATTAAAATGTTAATTGTTTCCTGTAAATCCTGTCTTTGTCAATCAGTGTTGTTTAAGTCATACTTCAGGTGTCAGTTTTATAGAAACGTTTTCACATTTATCATCTGGGCTTTGAGTCAGTCAGGAAACAAACAAGTAACCATATATATTAAAAAAAAGATATGGATGCTTCATGGCAGACATGAACATACTGTCCATAATATACACATCACTTTTCAATGCATTGGAAAAGTAGGATTACAGATTTAACAGATCAACATGGTCAGTCTAGTGTAGTTAGTATGTTGACTGCTTCAGCACACTCAGAGAGTGTGACAGGGCGAGAGTCTGCCAGGTCTGGTGGCGCTGTATGTGTACTGCCCTGCTTCTGTGATTCTGGTAGCTGATGGAGGTAATCACATAGTAAAGACCTCACCGCCTCGCCATTGGAGTCATCCAGACATGCAGGAGCTAGGTCGCACGGCTGGGAAAGGCTTTGGCTCGTCTCCTCAAGCCACTTCTCCATAAAGGGATCATTATTCATCTCGCACATATTATGTAGAATGCAGCATGACTGAGTCATCAAAGGGATCAGGGCAGCATTGCTGTTGTTGCGCTTTAAGCACTGCCAGCGGGCTTTCAAGCGACGAAAGGTACCCTCAATAGGGGTCCGCGCATGGCTCAGCTGAGTATTAAATGCACGTTGTTGAGGTGACTCTGGATAACATTTGAGCAGCCAGGTCTGCAAAGGGAAGGCTGCATCACCCAACAGCACATAGCCAAGAGGTTGGCCCATGAGTTTGTGAGGTGTCTGCAGTGACAGTCCCCCTTCCCTCGCCAACATCCATAGTTCAGAGCCCTGCAGTATGGTTGCATCATCAGTGCTGCCTGGAAAGCCTACACGGATGTCCCAGAATTGACCATGTCCATTCACAACTCCCTGCACCACCGTGGAGGGCCATCCTTTGCTGTTCCAGCCATCACTGGTTTGGCTTTGAGATTTCACAGAAATGTGAAGGGAATCAATGACACCCACACAATGAGGGAAACCCCACTGTGTGTTGAACACAGCAGCAATTTCCTCCAGCTCCTGTTCACTTGGCTGATGAATGAAGAGTGGCTTCAGCACTGTCACAATGATATTGCATAAGTCTTGTACACATTTGATTACTGTGGTGCTGCTCGTGCCAAGTAGGTCACCGATAGAGAGATAGTCCAAGTTGGTGGCCAATCGTAATATAACCATTGCCACGCGTTTCTCCAGAGAGACATGACAGGTAGGGTCTTTTACTTCCGGTCTGACCTGGTCACAGAGTTGGTCAAATGTGTCCTTGGTCAGATGGAATGTGTTGAGCCAGTCTTGAGGCTGAAACTCCTTAGTCACAACCCTCTCCCACCAGTCTGATTTAGGCTCTGCAGATGAATAATGTCTCATGGGTGAGGGTCTTGAGGGGGAGGATGGTCTTGAAGGTGAGCTTGGTGGTGGCTGAAACTAAAAAAAGATATAGCAGTTATGAATATTTGAATTGCCACTTTTTACTAATTGAAAAACGTAGTTGTTTGATGTTTGAATCACCTAGGCTATTTGATTTTGTCTTTGGAATACTGCACGTGTTCTCTTGATACAGATACTTTACTCTATGTCAGGTTGATTCCACATCAAATTGTTACTTACTGTATGTGCAAGCCTCTTCATTTTGTTGAGGATATACATTCTGTGTCTGATATGCCGTTGGATTTCCATCCGTTTATCCATGATGGCTTTCCTAATCTTCTCTCTACGCCTCATGGACAGATACAGGAGCATCGACCTCCGTTCCACAACAGCTTTCTTCATAGAACTCTCCATGGCTTAGTGTCGAATCTAGCTACAGCTGCATCAAAATGGAAACATGCATGCAGCTAATTGCTGTTTTCAAGCTCAATTTGAGCTAGATAACGTTAACTCCATATAATTCCATGGGGGGTTATCAGCAGAGCCATGTATTAAGATACATAAATGGCTCTGGTTATCAGTATTTTTGGCTAAACTCTTTGCTTGCTAGCTAACCTGTGTATACTGTTAGCTAAGGAAGCAGCTACGTTGATTAGCTAACCTAACGACATAGCTTATGTGCGTTTTCAGAATTCACCAAACGGGCGTTAGTTAGCTGCCGCAGCCTTCCTCTCCTGTGGCAACAACGTGTGATTCTTCACTATTTTGATTTGAACAGCCTAGCTACGTAAGCATTTCCCACAATGCATCTCAATTTCGTCGGTAACATTTTATGCTAGCCAGCTAACTAGCTACTACACAGAACTTTTACTTAATACATTCTACATTATTGCTCTTCAGTTGCTCGTGAATAAGAGAAAAATGATACTGGTGTTTCCTGACAACTGCACTCGATTTAAAAATATTTACTTCAGTGTCCAAGGCAATGTGTGTGGTATTTGGTAGCGTATCCGAGTTAGTTTAGCTTGCTAACGTTACCAAGCAGATGGAAGGCTCCCTGTCTACTCTTCCGGACCTTAGTGAAGTTATCTAGCTATCTGTGGTTTAGTGAAATGTCATCGACGTAGACTGAACCCTCGTTTCTTTGGTGGTGTTTTTTCTGTTAATTTGGTTAAAAAAATACCTGGAATGCAAAGTGCAGAGGGTCAGTGCCAGCAGTAGACTGCTCTTTTAACTGTGAATTTCCAATCAAGATCCAGCCAGCGAGGAACTACCACTAGTATGGACCAAGAGTATCAGCGTCGCCTGCTTCGCCAGATCAACATTCAGAACGAAAACACCAGCCCCATTGTGAGTATTCATTCTCATGCCACTCTCGTTTTTATTATATTACTGGGAACATGTCTGAAGTGTTATTAAAAAGGTGTGTCTCACCTAACCAAAGTGGTGCAGTGATGACCATACTAATAGAACAGTGTTATTTTAAAAGGGCACTGGCACTTGTTGGTTCTCCATTTTACCTGTCATGATTCATCATTAGTCATTATTTGACATGTTGTCATTGTACAGAAGGTGACTGAGGTGATGCACAACCTGACGCCCAACAACTCCCCAATGGCCTCTCCAAGCAAGCATGGTGACAGGTTCATCCCATCCCGTGCAGGGGCCAACTGGAACATCAACTTCCACAGGATCAATGTATATGTCACTTAAACCTCTTTAATATCCTATGAATTATAATACATTACCTCACTATAGCTTCATTTATTGACACCTCACTATAGCTTAATTTATTGACACATTTAGTCAGCTCATGGAGAAATGTTTGTGATCTGTGTTTTTAGGAGAATGAGAAATCACCAAGTCAGAATAGAAAAACAAAGGATGTGACATCTGATAGCAGCAAAGGTAAGTTACATGACAAACTATGCCACATCAGATGAAATTACTAACATTTAAGAACGGCCTACATTATAGTAGTTAATGTAACTGTGGTTCTGTATTAGCGGATGGGCTGGCCTACTCTGCTTTGCTGAAAAATGAGCTGCTCGGAGCAGGCATTGACAAAGTTCAAGACCCCCAGACAGAGGACAGACGGTTGCAGCCATCCACGCCGGAAAAGAGGAGTCTCTTCAGTGTAAGAATCTCATTTGTTTCCAAGCTACATTAACTTATTCTGGAGCAAGGTCTGACCCATATCTTTTCCTTTATGTGC
Organism: Brachymystax lenok tsinlingensis; assembly: GCA_030435695.1. Lineage (NCBI taxonomy): Eukaryota > Metazoa > Chordata > Actinopteri > Salmoniformes > Salmonidae > Brachymystax > Brachymystax lenok. Next base: position 22,740,403 of record CM059790.1, on the reverse strand, counting down.
AGTATTCTCTCAATGCTAAGAGCACAACAGATGAGGACAATGGCATCTCTCCCTACTCGTTGTCACCTGTCAGTAGCAAAAGGTAAATTAATAAGTTTATATCTCTGTAAAGATGCAGGGTGGTTACTGTAACTTCAAATCAATGTTTTTTTAATTTGGTTTGTTTTCTTTCTGTGCAGTCAGAAGTTGCTACGGTCACCCAGGAAACAGACTCGTAAAATCTCAAAGATCCCATTCAAGGTCTTGGATGCTCCAGAACTACAGGATGACTTCTACCTCAACCTTGTGGACTGGTCTGCTTTAAATGTGCTGAGTGTTGGCTTAGGCACATGCGTCTATCTCTGGAGTGCCTGCACCAGCCAGGTACTGCTTGTGTGACTAATACATGTGCATATGATTTAATTAGCCTCCCATTACACATGGTGTTCATTTCTATACCAACTCTCAGAGAGCATTGATTTGTCTTTCCAGGTAACTCGTCTGTGTGACTTATCAGTGGAGGGAAATTCTGTTACATCTGTGGGCTGGTCAGAGCGAGTGAGTTCAACTCCATATAATCTGCCGTTTGTAAATCCCACCATAACACTTTTTACTTGCTCTAGGTGTTTTTTGTGTGTGTGGTTTGCTGACTCCAATGCTGTGCGTTTCTGATTCAGGGCAATCATGTGGCGGTGGGGACTCACAAAGGCTACGTACAGATCTGGGATGCAGCAGCTGGCAAAAAGCTCTTTACACTAGAGGGTCACACTGCTAGAGTTGGTGAGCACTCAGTGGAAATTCCCTAGTTATAGATGTAGCATACTGGTTGTTAATTTCACCGGTCTCTTTCCCTCACCCATGTCTGATCTTCCACAGGTGCACTGGCATGGAACGCAGACCAGTTGTCATCGGGTAGTCGAGACCGTGTGATCCTGCAGAGGGACATTCGCACACCACCTCTCCAGTCTGACCGCCAGTTGCAGGGTCACCGGCAGGAAGTGTGTGGTCTGAAGTGGAGTACAGACCACCAGCTGCTTGCCTCTGGGGGCAACGACAATAAGGTATAATAGCATATATCATGACTCTGTGTCCACGTCCCTCAGATATGGCTTTTAACATAGTTAGATTAGCCAAGTTTACAACATAACCTCACCAACCATGTATGTCTGTTCTGGTTATGGCCTGCATTTCTCTCAGCTGCTTGTGTGGAACCACTCCAGTACAGCACCAGTGCAGCAGTACACGGATCACCTAGCCGCAGTCAAAGCCATCGCCTGGTCACCCCACCAGCACGGGCTGCTGGCGTCTGGGGGAGGAACGGCTGACCGCTGCATTCGCTTCTGGAACACGCTCACCGCACAGCCACTGCAGTGCATGGACACAGGCTCGCAGGTCTGCAACCTGGCATGGTCAAAACATGCCAATGAACTGGTACGTACCACTCAGTGTTGTGATGGTAATCCTATAACGTTATTTAAACCTTGATGGCACTTTGATGGTCTGGTGGCACTCTCCCTTTTCAATAGGTCAGCACACATGGTTACTCTCAGAATCAGATCCTGGTGTGGAAATATCCTGCACTCAGTCAAGTAGCCAAGCTTACCGGACACTCATACAGGGTGCTCTACCTGGTATGTAACATTGTCTTGTTTTGATGTTCCTAACCTCCTAGCTTTTCTTAATGTTCTGATATTGTCTATCCCCTGCACTATGAAGGCAATGTCTCCTGATGGTGAGGCCATAGTCACAGGGGCTGGTGATGAAACGCTACGCTTCTGGAATCTCTTTAGTAAAACACGGTCAACAAAGGTACTTAAGCGGAGTTGATTATTCACATTTGTGTATATTACACACTACACTCAAATATGCTCTTAAAATTACAGTACTTGTCTATGTTTTAATTTCTTTTAATTTCTTGTTGTCCTGTGATTTTAAATGAACTTTTTCCTCTTTTATTCAGGAATCGGTGTCAGTTTTAAACCTCTTTACCAGGATAAGATAACGGCGACGCAGGAATAGACTTGGAGTGCCTTGAATTCATCACAACATTCATCAACACAATGCAAAAGAAAATGACCCAACATGGACATGACATCTTTTCATGGAGGAGGAAAGAACTGTTTTACTTTGCTCAGAAACAAGTGAAACTGGATCATTTTCAGATAGAAAATAATTTGTCCTCAATGTTTTTATTAGATTTTTTTTCTATTTATGTACACTTCAATTTACAGTTATGCTTTTTCTATGTTGATTTTTGTATTCCATGTCTATGTTGAAAGTATGTGTTAAAGGAGCCTTAGTTCAATGTAGAGAAATGGATCTACAATTTTAGTTGATGTTGATTCTTTTTTTTGCCATTTGAAATTCTATATTTGAATGTTATTTAGACTGGGGCAAATTGTATAATATAATGGGACAATCATGGCAATCCATGGCAGTTGTTTTAAAAAAAACAATTAACTTTTGGAATAAAAAAAATAGCCAGTAAATGTGTCAAAGCACTACATTGAATATAGTAGGGTGGAGTAAACAAAACTGAGTAAAATGTGATGTTAAATTGCTGTAACTCAAGAACAATATATAACAAGAGTATTGCAAAAGAAAAGTCTGTTTTCTTTTCCACACACAGCTGATCATACATGACATTTTCTGTGATTCCAAATACACTGAACAAAAATATAAAAGCAACAATTTCTTAGACTTTACTGAGTTATAGTTCATATAAGGAAATTAGCTAAATAAATTAGACCCGAATGTATGGATTTCACATGACAGAATAAAGAATTGCATCTGTTGGTCACAGACACCTTAAAAAAAAAGTGACGTGGATCAGAAAACCAGTCAGTATCTGGTGTGACCACCATTTGCCTCATGCAGCGCAACACATCTCCTTCGCAGAGAGTTGATCAGGCTGTTGATTGTGGTCTGTGGAACGTTGTCCCACTCCTCTTCAATGGCTGTACGAAGTTGCTGGAACTGGCGGGAACTGGAACACGCTGTCGTACAGGGCGATCCAGAGCAGCCCAAACATGCTAAAGGGGTGACATTTCTGGTGAGTATGCAGGCCATGGAAAAACATTTTTAGCTTCTAGGAATTGTGTACAGATCCTTGCGACATAGGGCCATGCTGAAACGAGGTGATGGTGGCGAATGAATGGCACAGCAATGGGCCTCAGGATCATGTCACGGTATCTCTGTGCATTAAAATTGCCATTAATAAAATACACTTGTGTTTGTTGTCAGTAGCTTATGCCTGCCCGTACCATAACCCCACTGCTACCAAAGGGTAGTCTGTAAACAATGTTTACATCAGCAAACCGCTTGCCCACACGACGGCATACACGCCATTTGTCCGGTACAGTTGAAATCAGGCTTTAGCTGTGAAGAGCACACTTCGAAAGTGAGCATTTGCCCACTGAGGTCGGTTACGATGCCGATCTGCAGTCAGGTCAAGACCCTGGTGAGGATGACGAGCATGCAGATGAGCTTCCTTGAGACGGTTTCTGACAGTTTGTGCAGAAATTATTTGGTTGTGCAAATCCACTGTTTCCGCAGATGTCCGGGTGGCTTGTCTCAGACCATCCCGCAGGTGAAGAAGTCGGATGTGGAAGTTCTGGGCTGGCGTGGTTACACATGGTCTGCGGTTGGGAGGCTGGTTGGATGTACTGCCAAATTCTTTAAAACAATGCTTATGGTAGAGAAATTAACACTGAATTCTCAGCTCTGGTGGACATTTTTGCATTCAGCATGCCAATTGCACACTCCTTCAAAACTTGAGACATCTGTGGCATTGTGTTGTGTGACAAAACTGCACGTTTTAGAGTGGCCTTTTATTGTCCCCAGCACAAGGTGCACCTGTGTAATTATCATGCTGTTTAATCAGCTTCTTGATATGCCACACCTGTCAGGTGAATCGATTATCTTGGCAAAGGAGAAACACTTACCAACAGGGATGTAAACACATTTTTTTGCACAAAAAAAATAGAGAAACAAGCTTTTCGTGCATTCCGGGATCTTTTATTTCATGAAACATGGGTCCAACACATGTGTTTATATTTTTGTTAAGTATACTTTTGAAATGTGCATCTGTCATCATGGGCCAATCTAAACAACCATTTGGTTTTGGCCCATTAGCAGGGCCGGCCTTCTCATTAGGCAAGATTAACCCCCAGCCTATGGCGGCACTTCAATTTGTGGCGGCATTTTGACAATTGGCTGCCGCTGGTTGGCGCCACCAGCTCATAGCGTTGCTGCAGTTCCCGCCCCCACCCCATTCCCGCTTCTCCCGAGGTGCACTCCCACTATCCTTGGTAACTATGGTGATGTGTGTGTTTATATGGGATTATCCAATTGTGAAACATTAATAAAAAATGAATCTGCCAATTAAATGATTGTATTTTTTTATGTTTATGTGTGACGAAGACGATTAGTGATTAAGGCAGTAGCCTAACCTAGCTTGTTAACTTTAGCTAGCTACTACTAGTGGATATTATTTTAGCTCAAAGTAATATATAGAGATTTGAAACAAATTGCTATCATGTCTAAGAGACAAAAACTATCAGGAAGTGAATATGTTTTTTAAACAATGAGAAAAAAGGCACAATCTCAAACCAAAGAAATTCGCTGGTAAAATTGATCCGCTTGCAGCAATGTCCATCAACTGGTGTGGAGAATGACAAGCCTACGAGGACAGGCCATTCATTCGCCGAGAACGACGAGCCACAGTTTGCTGATCCTAGCAGCGAAGAGGGCAAACCGGAGGAGTCCGAGCCATGCACTTCCACCGATGATGAAAGCTCTCTGGCTGGACAAGAACAAGTGGTCGCACCAGGCCTATCTTAGACCCAGACTCAGATTCGTCTCTCCCCGTCCCAGATGACAGTGGTGGTGCTGCTGCTAAATCCGAACTCCCATACAAAAAAACATAAAAGATCCCGGTGAGTGGAATGGATCTTTACGGGATATTTTAGTGCAGGCTGGGCCACATCAAGATAAGGAGGGGAATTTCCCAAGAGATGAGGGGCAATGAAAGTTTTCGGTGGCCCACTACAATAGGAGGATGGCAAATGGGGAGAGAGTGGAGAGACTAAGGCTTGTCTATTCCAAGCAAAACGATGCAGCCTTCTGTTTTTTTTGCTAACTTTTTTCACACAGGTGCAAATCTGCACTGGTCAGGGATGGAACCAGGGACTGGAAAAATCTGTGCCACCTCCTCAACTCGCATGAGAAGTCGCATGACCACCTAGATAGCTTCCAGAGTTGGAAGGAGCTGGAGATCAGGCTGGTGTCCAAGAAAAATCCGATTATTTGATTTCAGGACCATGGACAGCTACAGAGAGAAAACATTGCAGCACCACAGCAGTGGAAAGAGGCCACTCTAGGTGGAGACGAAATAAATACATGTTGAAACTGATGTTGGACAATCAAATTCGATATGTAAATAAACAAAATTCGTTAAGGCTGGGCCATTGACATAAAGCTTATTTTACACTTCTCCAGCGAAACGAGGCCTTTAATGATCTTACTCTGTTTTAAAGTTCTACAGAAATATTAAAATATATGTTAAATATGTTATATAAAAGTGTTATTTTTATTGTAATTGTAACAGTTATGGGGTCATGCCATGTGTGATATGGGGTCATGCCATCATAGCACTGAGACCGCACTCGTGAAGGTCGTAAATGGCCTTTTTAATGGCGTCAGACCAAGGCTCTGCATCTGTCCTCGTGCTCCTAGACCTTAGTGCTGCTTTTGATACCATCGATCACCACATTCTTTTGGAGAGATTGAAAACCCAAATTGGTCTGCGCGGACAAGTTCTGGCCTGGTTTAGAAGTTATCTGTCGGAAAGATATCAGTTTGTCTCTGTGGATGGTTTGTCTTCTGAAAAAATCAACTGTACACTTCAGTGTTCCTCAAGGTTCCGTTTTAGGTCAACTATTGATTTCACTATATATTTTACCTCTTGGTGATGTCATTCGGAAACATAATGTTAACTTTCACTGCTATGCGGACGATACACAGCTGTACATTTCGATGAAACATGCCCGAAGCCCCAAAATTGACCTCATGGAAGCCTGTGTTTCAGATATAAGGAAGTGGATGGCGGCAAATGTTTTACTTTTAAACAGACAAAACAGAGATGCTAGTTCTAGGTCCCAAGAAACAAAGAGATCTTCAGTTGGATCTGACAATTATCTTGATGGTTGTTCAGTCATCTCAAATAAAACTGTGAAAGACCTCGGCGTTACTCTGGACCCTGATCTCTCTTTTGACGAACATATCAAGAATATTTCAAGGACAGCTTTTTCCCATCTTTGTAACATTGCACAAATCAGAAACTTTCTGTCCAAAAATGGCGCAGAAAAATGAATCCATGCTTTTGTCACTTCTAGATTAGACTACTGCAATGCTCTACTTTCCGGCTACCCGGATAAAGCACTAAATACATTTCAGGCTTCTAGAATCTTGACTAGAACCAAAATAATGGATCATATTACTCCAGTGCTAGCCTCTCTACACTGGCTTCCTGTTATTGCTAGGGCTGATTTCAAGATTTTACTGCTAACCAAAAGCATTACATGGGCTTGCTCCTACCTATCTTTCCGATTTATCCTTCCTTACATACCTACACGTACGCTATGGTCACAAGACCCAGGCCTCCTTATTGTCCCTAGAATGTCTAAGCAAACAGCTGGAGGCAGAGCTTTCTCCTATAGAGCTACATTTTTATGGAATGGTAAGTCTTTATTGAAGACTCATCTCTTCAGTAGGTCCTATGATTGAGTGTAGTTTGGCCCAGGGGTGTGAAGGTGAACGGAAAGGCATTGGAGCGACGAACCACCCTTGCTGTCTCTTACTGGTGCTCTTCCATGTCTCACTTGAGCGGGTTGATTCACTGATGTGATCTTCCTGTCCGGGTTGGCGCCCCCTTCGGGTTTGTGCCGTGGGGGAGGTCTTCGTGGGCTATACTCAGCCTTGTCTCAGGGTAGTACGTTGGTGTTTGAAGATATCCATCTAGTGGTGTGGGGGCTGTGCTTTGGCAAAGTGGGTGGGGTTATATCCTGCCTATTTGGCCGTGTCCGGGGGTATCGTCGTACAAGGCCACAGTGTCTCCTGACCGCTCCTGTCTCAGCCTCCAGTATTTATGCTGCAATAGTTTATGTGTCGGGGGGCTAGGGTCAGTCTGTTATATCTGGAGTATTTCTACTGTCTCATCCGGTGTCCTGTGTGAATTTAAGTATGCTCCCTATAATTCTCTCTCTCTTTTCTCTCTTTCTCTCTCTCTTCTTTCGGAGGACCTGAGCCCTAGGACCATGCCTCAGGACTATCTGGCCTGATGACTCCTTGCTGTCTCAGTCCACCTGGTCATGCTGCTGCTCCAGTTTCAACTGTTCTGCCTGCGGCTATGGAACCCTACCTTGTCCCGGACCTGCTGTTTGGGACTCTCTCTCTACCGCACCTGCTGTCTCTAACTCTGATTGACCAGCTATGAAAAGCCAACTGACATTATCTCCTGAGGTGCTTTCCTGTCGCACCCAAAACAACCACTGTGATTATTATTATTGTTATAATCTCTACCCGGCACAGCCAGAAGAGGACTGGCCACCCCTCAGAGCCTGGTTCCTCTCCAGGTTTCATCCTAGGTTCTGGCCTTTCTAGGGAGTTTTTCCTAGCCACTGTGCTTATACATCTGCATTGCTTGCTGTTTGGGGTTTTAGGCTGGGTTTCTGTACAGCACTTTGTGACATTGGCTGATGTAAAAAGGGCTTTATAAATAAATGTGATTGATTGTTGTTGTTTTTTTAACAGGTGGGATATTAATAAGAAACTTGTTTTCCTACTATAGGTAGTAGGTTGCATAATGATAGCAACATTGTAACTCTCCGATGCAGGGGTTCAATTTAATTGCTGCTTATTTCTTAATCTTCCATAAAATAAGTGGTAAGCCTACCTGTTCGACAGACACAACTATCCTATCCATAGATGACGGTATAGCTAAATACTCCAACACTGTCGCATGCACTGATTAAATACCTCTGTGTCTGGGAAGGGCTTAGTGTGTTTGACTAAAACCAGGCCTCGAATTGAGTGAGGGTATCACATACCCTTTGTTAACACATACCCTTTGGCAAAAAGGAAATCTATTGTTTGCTTTATATTTTGAAATAAATACAGTTGATGTAGGAAGTTTACATACACCTTAGCCAATTACATTTAAACTCAGTTTTTCTCAGTTCCTGACATTTAATCCTAGTAAAGATTCCCTGTCTTAGGTCAGTTAGGTTCACCACTTTATTTTAAGAATGTAAGTTGGGTGAATTTTGGCCCATTCCTCCTGACAGAGCTGGTGTAACTGAGTCAAGTTTGTAGGCCTCCTTGCTCGCATACACCTTTTCAGTTGTGCCCACAAATTCTCTATAGGATTGAGGTCAGGGTTCTGTGATGGCCACTCCAATACCTTGACTTTGTTGTCCTTAAGCCATTTTGCCACAACTTTGGAAGTATGATTGGGGTCATTGTCCATTTGGAAGACCCATTTGTGACCAAGCTTTAACTTTCTGACTGATGTCTTGAGATATTGCTTCAATATATCCACGTAATTTTCCTCCCTCATGATGCACCTAAGTGTATGTAAACTTCTGACTTCAACTGTAGGTTGAATTCATTAAAGCTCGTTTTTCAACCACTCCACAAATTTCTTGTAATCAAACTATAGTTTTGGCAAGTCGGTTAGGACATCTACTTTGTGCATGACACAAGCAATTTTTCCAACAATTGTTTACAGACAGATTATTTCACTTATAACTCACTGTATCACAATTCCAGTGGGCCTGAAGTTTACATACACTAAGTTGACTGTGCATTTAAACAGCTTGGAAAATTCCCGAAAATGATGTCATGGCTTTAGAAGCTTCTGGTAGGATAAATGACATAATTTGAGTCAATTGTAGGTGTACCTGTGGATGTATTTCAAGTCCTACCTTCAAACTCAGTGCCTATTTGCTTGACATCAAAAGAAATCAGTCAAGACCTCCGAAAATAAATTGTAGACCTCCACAAGTCTGATTCATCCTTGGGAGCAATTTCCAAACGCCTGAAGGTACCACATTCATCTGTACAAACAATAGTACACAAGTATAAACACCATGGGACCACGCAACCGTCATACCGCTCAGGACGGAGACGCGTTCTGTCTCCTAGAGATGAATGTAATTTGGTGTGAAAAGTGCAAATCAATCTCAGAACAACAGCAAAGGACCTTGTGAAGATCGTACTTTTTGGAGAAATGTCCTCTGGTCTGATGAAACAAAAATAGAACTGTTTGGCCATAATGACCATCGTTATGTTTGGAGGAAAAAGGGGGAGGCTTGCAAGCCGAAGAACACCATCCCAACCGTGAAGCACGGGGGTGGCAGTGTCATGTTGTGGGGGTGCTTTGATGCAAGAGGGACTGGTGCACTTCACAAAATTGATGGCATCATGAAGAAGGAAAATTATGTGGATATATTGAAGCAACATCTCAAGACATCAGCCAAGAAGTTAAAGTTTGGTCACAAATGGGTCTTCCAAATGGACAATGACCCCAAGCATACTTCCAAAGTTGTGGCAAAATGGCTTAAGGACAACAAAGTCAAGGTATTGGAGTGGCCAAGACAAAGCCCTGACCTCAATCCTATAGAAACTTTGTGGGCAGAACTGAAAAAGTGTGTGCGAGCAAGGAGGCCTACAACTCTGACTCAGTTACACCAGCTCTGCCAGGAGGAATGGGCCAAAATTCACCCAACTTATTGTGGGAAGCTTGTGGAAGGCTACCCGATATGTTTGACCCAAGTTGAACAATTTAAAGGCAATGCTACCAAATACAAATTGAGTGTATGTAAACTTCTGACCCACTGGGAATGTGATGAAAGAAACAAAAGCTGAAATAAATCATTCTCTCTACTATTATTCTGACATTTCACATTCTTAAAATAAAGTGGTGATCCTAACTGACCTAAACAGGGAATTCTTACTAGGATTAAATGTCAGGAATTGTGAAAAACTGAGTTTAAATGTAATTGGCTAAGGTGTATGTAAACTTCCGACTTCAACAGTACATAAAACGTATCCAGATTAATAAAGCGTTCTATAACAATTCTTAACTCTGTTGCCTTATGGTAGAAACAAGCTCTAAAATGCCTGTGAAAGACTGCAGCCTACAATATTGGAGGAGGTCAAAAATATATATATATACTTTGCTATTCTGTCCCTATTAACTGCGCTTTTCTCTTTCTGAAAAGAGAAGATGTTTGTTTAAACCCAGGCAGCTTTTAGGGAAGCACTTCTGTTGATGGATTATACAACTGACGAGTAGCCAGCAGATGAAGCTTACAGTTTTATTCGTCAGCCTGTCTGGGTGGAAAGGTAACTTCTTAAAGTGCCATGCTTAGATTCATAAGGATGTCTAAGATGTAATTATTTTTGCCTCGCCTAGGGCGGCAGAACATCCAGGGCATTGGTGATTTTATCAATGTAATTAGATTGAAAATATTAGGCTATGTTGTTGTCATTGAACTTATTCTATAGCCTACTAACCAGATGTGTTAAAAATGTGTTTCATTTGTAGCATAGGGCTATTAATTGGTCTGCTATTATGTTCTGCTCTTCCCACTTTTAGCTGAGAAAAAAATTGGCCCAAGCCCAAACCTATGGGGGGCGGAAGATTTTTGTCTCGCCTAGGGCGGCAGAACGTCCAGGACCGGCCCTGCCTATTAGGTCTTATTTATTATTTGCCATATGACTGAAAAAATATGTATATATTTATACGGAATGGTGAAGTGGATGAAAGCTGCTGTGTCGTGAACTAACACTCGCCAGACCCACTGGCTCCAGGTCATCTACAAGTCCCTGCTAGGTAAAGCCCCGCCTTAACTCAGCTCGCTGGTAACCATAGCAGCACCCACCCGTAGCACGCGCTCCAGCAGGTATATCTCACTGGTCACCCCCAAAGCCAATTCTACCTTTGGCTGCCTTCCTTCCAGTTCTCTGCTGCCAATGACTGGAACGAACTACAAAAATCACTGAAACTGGAGACACTTATGTCCCTCACTAGCTTTAAGCACCAGCTGTCAGAGCAGCTTACAGATCACTGCACCTGTACATAGCCCATCTGTAAATAGCCCCACCAACTACCTCATCCCCTACTGTATTTATTTATTTATCTTGCTCCTTTGCACCCCAGTATTTCTACTTTGCACATTCATCTACTGCACATCTACCATTCCAGTGTTTAATTGCTATATTGTAATTACTTCGCCACTATGGCCTACCACATTTGCACACATTGTATATAGATATGTTTTTCGACTGTATTATTGACTGTATGTTTACTCCATGTGTAACTCTGTATTGTTGTGTCGAACTGCTTTGCTTTATCTTGGCCAGGTCGCAGTTGTAAATGAGAACTTGTTCTCAACTTGTCTACCTGGTTAAATAAAGGTGAAATATTTTTTTAAATAAAACACTCGGACTTGACTTTTTCAACCTTACTAGCTCGGACTACCTTATTGAGGGGGAAATGTACTTACTCTGATATGTGGTTGTCCCGCCTAGCTATTTTAAAATTAATGCACTAACTTTAAGTCATTCTGGATAAAAGCGTCTGCTAAATTACTCAAATGTAAGTTTCCCTTTTGTGTAACATTTCCGTATTCATTACGGAAACCGTTTACCGTTTAAGAATCAAACAGAGCAAATCGAGAATTCCGATTAGACAAATCCAGGTAGAACTCGTCCCGTGTCGTTCAATTTGCTTCCGTTTAAGAAATGTTTTGCAACAGAATCGGCGTAATGTTGTAGAACGTTAGTCGTACTATTTCTCCTGTTTCAGAACGTAAGCAAACGTCAGCGGATATGCTGCAGAGCGGGAAGTTGAACTGGCGGAAAAACCATAACAAGCGCCCAACTGAGCAAGGTAGGACAGCTAACTTTTCTTGCCATCTTTTTGACAGTCAATCACTTGGAAACAAATTTACTTCGCCATCGTACTATTACAGCCACCTGTTAAGCTAAAATGTACTTGCTAGTATTCGTTTTTGGTGAGCGTTATTGAGTTGGATAGCTAGCGCCTCGCTTGTTTTGTCTAGAGAAGGATGGGAGACAGGACCCTGCTGCGGGAACTAAAGCGGTGGGCGATTGAAGAATTTAATCTACCAGCCCAAAGTCTCCCAAACGACAACTACTTTAAAACGTGCGTAACATCATTCATAAATATCAATTTAACGTACATGCACCTTTCTTTGGCCTTGTTGAGCTATTCCCTTTTGTCTTGGTAGCAATTGTAACAATAGTCTTTCATATCGGCAGTTGCAGACTAATTAAAACGAATTTGTCCCAACATTGAGTTAACCCAAGTAACGTCACGTATATTGATGTTTGTTTTGATTCAGGTTATGTGTTGGCCCAGGTGCCTCTATATGGAGATATGTTACACAACATATTTTCAATCAGAGGTGGGTATGCAGACAGGTTTTTACAACCTTATTTTTTATACTTCCTGTTGTTTCTATCAATTATTTGGAGTAGTTATGTCAACTATTGTCGTTTTGTCTTCCAATATCTTCGTCTAATTCCTTTCTCTTTGCAGGAATGTAAGGGTTATGCGTGGAAATCTCCAATGGTATCCTTTATTTTTGGTGTCTTGAGTTCTCTACAAATGTGATAATTTCATTGTCTCTGAGATGACACCAACTCTTGATAGGATAACTGCCTAATTTCTCTGACATGAATATGACACACAGGTTTTGTTGTATGTACAGTTGTACAAGCCTTGACAGTGTGATCTCTCAGGTACAAAGTTCTTCACGATAAGGAGGTACAACCATATTTCTCTAAACAAATGTCTAGATAGTTTGATAGTCTTAAAATGTGATACTGTAGCAATGTGTTAGCGTAATTTTCTGTGTGCTCGTTCTTTCTTTTACCTTATTGTATGTACACATTTTCAGTTGAAACAGGTAGTGGGGCAGAGTGATGCTGCTAAGCGGTTTGAGCTTCAGGAGCAGATAGAGGAGCTGAGAGTAGAACTAAACCACCTGGACTCTCAAATCAATGGGACTGAAGCACAGCTGGTTACTGAGGGTGAGCATTTTACCAAATATATAATTTTTCCCTACGTACCGCATCCTAAAATGTGCGAGGTCTGTATATGTGGATGTCCTCTTTCGCCTTGACGTGTTTACTCTGTCATCTCTTTGTATTGAGTAGAGGAGTCCGTTAACCGGAGCTGGGAGATGGTGGAAGAGAACCAACGCAGGGAGCTGCTTTTACAGGCTTTTAAGCAGCGCTGCATGAAGGAGCGCCACTCTCTTTCAGAGGATATCCGCAAGATCAGTGGGTACTCCCAGGTTCTGGAGCAGCTGTCTAGGTGTGCTTGCTAGAACCTCTGCCGTTTACCCGTATCATTTCTTACCACACTTCCACATGCATTTGACGCCTCAAGCCAACCCTAAATCCATTCTTTACTTTTGATGTGTTTTGCAGGAGGGCAGAAGTGAAGGTGGTGTTTGGAAATGAAACCTCCAATAGCAGTGGGGACCATCTCAACCCATCAGGAGCAGAGCCTAAGGTTCTGGTAAGTGCTTTTACTATATTTTGTTACTTATATGATAGTCTTCGAAATGAGGGTTTAGCATTTTACTGGTCTTGTTTATTTTCCCCCTAAGTGTAATGTCAGAGAGCTGTGTGATGAAAGACTCCAGTTCTTCCAGTCTTTACAAGAGAGTGAACTGAAGATGACATCTTCCACTGACACACAGTAAGAATCATCAGATGGTTTTATATAGGAACCGGAGTCATCTCATGGGATACTTCTATTGCTAAATCATTGTTGTCTCTCTCTCTCCAGCTTGACACGTGAACAGAGAACTGCAGTATTTCAGCATTGGTTAAGTGCTGTGGAGGTAAGTTGCATTGTTTGCACCTAGTTAGTTACATCATGGTCTGTTTCAAATTTTCTTCATTTGAGTGAGAATCATAATTTCTTTTCATCTCATCAGGACTTGTTGCAATGCTATCCTCCGAACCAAGTGCTGTCAGCCTTGCAGTACCTGGCCTTGGGACGGGAAATTACATTGGAGGAGATGCTTGCTTCTTTGGATGTGGCTCGGGATGTTGCTGCATTACGGTAAATGGTTAATTTAAAAAAAATGTATTTTGTATTTTAACCCCTTGTCTCCACAATGTCGATCTTGTCTCATCGTTGCAACTCGGGAGGCGAAGGTCGAGTCATGCATCCTCTGAAACATGACCCGCCAATATGCGCGTCTTAACACCCGCCCGCTTAACCCAAAAGCCAGCCGCACCAATGTGCCGGAGGAAACACTGTTAAACTGACGACCTATGTCAGCCTGCAGGCACCCAGCCCGCCACTAGGAGTCGTTAGAGCGCGATGAGCAAAGTAAAGCCCCCCCGGCCCAACCCTCCCTGGAAGACGCTGTGTCAATTGTGCGCCACCCTATGGGACTCCCGATCACGACCGGTTGTGATACATCCCGGGATCGAACCCGGGTCTGTAGTGACGCCTATAGAACTGCGATGCAGTGCCTTAGACCGCTGTGCCACTCAGGAGGCCGATAAATGATAAGAAAGTTAGCTGGACAAAAATATCTGCATGGATTTGAATTATAGGGGCAAATGTATCTGTTTTATTTTAGGTTTCGCTACGAAAGTAATCACCTGCTGGACATCTCAAAAGAAGAGGAAGAGCTACCAACCGTTAAGTGTCTTTTACAGGTGCTTTACACGTTTCCGTTTACACTAAAATACCAACATGGGGCCAAGACACTGCATAGGCTGGAACAGTAATATCTGTGTCGGATCTTTTTGCAGTCAGCCTGGGAGGAGGTGGAACAGAGTCTGATGGAACTGGCTCAGACACGGTCACGAATTCAACAGCTCCAGACCCAGCTTCATGCCCGAAAGAAAGAGGCACAGTTAGAGCTGATTGGCGGGGAATCTCAAACCGAAGCCCTGTCACAGTAAATCTGCACTATAGATTGTCTTCTTCCACAACATTTACATTACATTTACATGTCATCAATGAACATGCTCAGCCTCTAAACTAGTCATGTCAATTCATCAGAATTCTCTGGTTTGTTGTCTGTATCTATTGTTTGTGATGCTCTTTACTCTTTCCCAGTTTAAAACCTATTTTCTCCCATGTTTCTGTCCTGCCCAGGTCAGTGTTTAAGCTGGAGATGCAGTGTGTGATTCAGGGAGCAGTGCGAGATGGTTTGCGGGGACCAGTGTGTTCAAATGGAGCAGCATGCCAGGGACCGACAGGAGGACCTGCGCATCCTGCGGAGCCAATGGAAAAGCATCATGGACTTCAGACAGCTTGGGGTGAGACAGCAAGCAATGCAGGTGCAGAAGCACGATGGCTAGGAAAAACTCCCTAGAAAGGCAAGAACCTAGGAAGAAACCTAGAGAGGAACCAGGCTATGAGGGGGTGGCCAGTCCTCTTGTGGCTGTGCCGGGTAGAGATTATAACAGAACATGGCCAAGATTTAAATGTTCATAGATTGCCAGCAGGGTCAAATAATAATAATCACAGTGGTTGTTGAGGGTTGTTGTTGAGGGCAACAGGTCAGCACCTCCGGAGTAAATATCAGTTTGCTTTTCATAGCCGATTATTCAGAGTATCTCTACCGCTCCTGCTGTCTCTAGACAGTTTAAAACAGCAGGTCTGGGACAGGTAGCACGTCTGGTGAACAGGTCAGGGTTCCATAGCCGCAGGCAGAACAGTTGAAACTGGAGCAGCAGCACGGCCAGGTGGACTGGGGACAGCAAGGAGTCATCAGGCCAGGTAGTCCTGAGGAATGGTCCTAGGGCTCAGGTCCTCAGAGAGAGCGAATTAGAGAGCGCATACTTAAATTCACACAGGACACCGGATAAGTGAGGAGAAATACTCCAGATATAACAGACTGACCCTAGCCCCCCGACACATAAACTATTGCAGCATAAATACTGGAGGCTGAGACGGGAGGGGTTGGGAGGATCTCAGCGATCACTGCCTCATTGCCTGCGTCTGTAATGGGTCCGCGGTCAAATTACCACCCCTTATCACTGTCAAATGCTCCCTAAAACACTTCAGTGAGCAGGCCTTTCTAATCGACCTGGCCCGGTTATCCTGGAAGGATATTGACCTCATCCCATCAGTAGAGGATGCCTGGTTGTTCTTTAAAAGTGCTTCCTCACCATCTTAAATAGGCATGCCCCGTTCAAAAAATGTAGAACTAAGAACAGATATAGCCCCTGGTTCACTCCTGACTTGACTGCCCTTGACCAGCACAAAAACATTCTCTGGTGTACTGCATTAGCATCGAATAGCCCCCACGATATGCAACTTTTAAGGGAAGTCAGGAACCAATATACACAGTCAGTTAGGAAAGCAAAGGCTAACTTTTTCAAACATAAATTTGCATCCTGTAGCACTAATTCCCAAAAGTTCTGGGACACTGTAAAGTCCATGGAGAATAAGAGCACCTCCTCCCAGCTGTCCACCACACTGAGGCTAGGAAACACTGTCACCACGATAAATCGACGATAATCGAGAATTTCAATAAGCATTTTTCTACGGCCGGCCATGCTTTCCACCTGGCTACCCCTACCCCAGTCAACAGCTCTGCACCCCCACAACAACTTGCCCAAGCCCCCAGATAGCTGATGTTCTGAAAGAGCTGCAAATCAGCTGGGCTAGACAATCTGGACCCTCTCTTTCTAAAATTATCTGCCGCAATTGTTGCAACCCCTATTACTAGCCTGTTCAACCTCTCATTCGTATCGTATGAGAACCCTAAAGATTGTAAAGCTGGTCATCCCCCTCTTCAAAGGGGGAGACACTCTAGACCCAAACTGCTACAGACCTATATCCATTGTGCCCTGCCTTTCTAAAGTATTCGAAAGCCAAGTTAACAAACTGGTTTCCGAGCTGGTCATGGGTGCACCTCAGCCAAAAAAGATATCATAACCACCATCGATAAAAGACAGTACTGTGCAGCCGTCTTCATCGACCTGGCCCAGGCTTTTGACTCTGTCAATCACCGCATTCTTATCGGCAGACTCAATAGCCTTGGTTTCTCAAATGACTGCCTCGCCTGGTTCACCAACTACTTCTCAGATAGAGTTCAGTGTGTCAAATGGGAGGGCCTCTTGTCCGGACCTCTGGCAGTCTCTATAGGGGTGCCACAGGGTTCAATTCTCGAGCCGACTCTTTTCTCTGTATATATCAATGATGTCGCTCTTGCTGCTGGTGATTCTCTGATCCACCTCTACGCAGACAACACCATTCTGTATACATCTGGCCCTTCTTTGGACACTGCTAACAAACCTCCAAACAAGCTTCAATGCCATACAACACTCCTTCCGTGGCCTCCAACTGCTCTTAAATGCTAGTAAAACTAAATGCATGCTCTTCAACCGATCGCTGTCCGCACCCGCCCGCCGACTAGCATCACTACTCTGGACGGTTCTGACTTAGAATATGTGGACAACTACAAATATCTAGGTGTCTGGTTAGACTGTAAAATCTCCTTCCAGACTCACAGTAAGCATCTCCAATCCAAAATTAAACCTAGAATCCGCTTCCTATTTCAAAACAAAGCCTCCTTCACTAGTGCTGCAAAACATACCCTCGTAAAACTGACTATCTTACCGATCCTTGACTTCGGCGATGTCATTTACAAAATAGCCACCAACAACTCAGCAAATTGGATGTAGTCTATCACAGTGCCATCCGTTTTGTCACCAAAACCCCATATACTACCCACCACTGCGACCTGTATGCTCTCGTTGGCCGGCCATCGCTTCATATTCGTCGCCAAACCCACTGGCTCCAGGTCATCTATAAGTCTTTGCTAGGTAAAGCTCCACCTTATCTCAGCTCACTGGTCACCATAGCAACACGCGCTCCAGAAGGTATATTTCACTGGTCATCCCCAAAGCCAACACCTCCTTTGGCCACCTTTCCTTCCAGTTCTCTGCTGCCGATGACTGGAACGAATTGCAAAAGTCACTGAAGCTAGGGACCTATATCTCCCTCACTAACTATAAGCATCAGATGTCAGCGCATCTTACCGATCACTGCACCTGTACACAGTCCATCTGTAAATAGCTCACCCAACTACCTCATCCCCATATTGTTATTTTTTGCCCTTTTGCACCCCAGTATCTCTACTTGCACATCATCGTCTGCACATCTATCACTCCAGTGTTTTAATGCTAAATTGTTATTATTTTGCCACTATGGCCTATTTATTGCCTTACCTCCCTAGTCTTACTACATTTGCACACACTGTATATAGATTTTTCTATTGTGTTATTGATTGTACGTTTGTCTATCCCATGTGTAACTGTTGTTTTTGTCGCACTGCTTTGCTTTATCTTGGCCAGGTCGCAGTTGTAAATGAGAACTTGTTCTCAACTGGCCTACCTGGTTAAATAAAGGTGTGTGTGTGTGTGTGTGTGTGTGTGTGTGTGTGTGTATGTATGTGTGTGTATATATATATATATAAAATAAGTGACACACTTTTTCCATGTTTTTCTTTATAGGATGTCAGGCAGGAACAGATAAGAGGTCTGATCAAGGGGAACTCAACAGCTAAGACTGAACTGACTTGCGTGCACAAGGAGGTAGGCCCACTCTATGCTGCTGTGTACTGTAATGCATACTGTGTAAACAGTGGCCATCTAACTTGACCTTTTCTTCTCTCCTGTCTGACCTAAGATTGGACAGTTTGTCCAGGGAAAGCTGGTTCCCCAGTTTGCTGAAGTTCTTTCAGCAGCCAATAGGCTTCGCAACTCAGTGTCCCAGGAGGCCAGACAGTTTGGAAACGTGTCACTATTGACACTTGACCGCAGGATCATTGAAGGGTAAGCGCTTCCTATTTGTTTGTGTTTGATGGCTGAGTGGCGTTATCCTTCTAATCACTATTTGGTCTGGATGAGAAAAAAAGGGACATTTTTCAAATGGTTAAGTTTTGTCAACTGCTATATATATTTCAGCAAGCAGAGAATTCCAGCAGCGTGGTTGTCTATCCATCGTTTGCATTCCTTGCCCTTCCACAATCTGTGTCAAAGCCTGGCTTTCCCAATGTATAGGGTGAGTCCCAGCTGATTATTCCATGACCATTTATGCACCTAGTGGTTTGCTTCTTGCTCTTATCCTCTTGTTTATTAATGTATTGTCTGTTTTGTGCCTGCTTTATGATTCTCTGCCAGGCCCCTGAGGAACTGTACACCCAAGCTCTATCCCAGCATCTGGAGCTTCGCTTTCTGCGTCGTTTGCTGCAATTGCACTCCTCCTCTTTAACAAATGTAGAGAAGCAGGGAGCGCTGCTATCTGCACCTGACCAACAAGGTACAGATCTTCTATAGAGTTCAAAGATGCAAACTAACAAATGGGAGAGCTCGATGCCATCCAATCAGATGCCAATCAAACTGTATTACTCATCTTTACCTAGTTAACCAATGGCAGATTATGCGATCTTACATGTTTGATATCTTTGTCTCGCGTTCATCTCCCTTTTATGTATTCCTCCTTAGCCCTCCTGCTACGTGTCCTGGAGGAAGACAAGGTGCTGCTTAAGTCTTTATTGCCCAGGGTTCGGGAGCTTACCCAGCGCTGCTCACAAGGCCTTTCTTATGGGTATCAGGTCAAGACTGCCATTTCCCATTGGTAAGTGCTACCATCAACACTTTCTACCATGTAACTCTCTTACTCGTATTGAACCTCCATATTATTCACCAGCTACTATTGACAATTCACCTTTTTCTTCTGTGTTCTTTCTGTGCAGGTGGGATCAGCCTGCTCAGTTTGCTCTGCCTGACATACGCAAGGGGGGACTGACTTTTCAGCAGTGGCTACAGAGGTGGAAATTTGCAGCTAAGGCTTCTTGATGAGCTCCCTAGAAACTAAAGACAAGACTGAAGTGCATAGATAACCAGCAAACGGGAGGTCCAGGGGTCCATGACACAACCTCCCGAAGTTCTGGGGACATCCTAACGACTAATTTCTATTTGCAGGGTATGCACCAAGGTGAATTTTAGAGGACAATTCTGTTCTTTGTAGTACTAAAACTACAATTTTATTCCCACTGACATTAATTTCCAAAATTGTTTCTCACGTCTTCTTTTTGCTAAACATGACTGTATCACACGTAAATTGCTATTGTCTTTACGCCAATAAATTCACTTTGCCTGCACCTTATCTCTGTTTTAATGCGCTTGACGTTAATCTCAATCACAAATGTAATCCTATGTAACAGACAGTTGCATTAGTTGTTATCCATATGACCATATTATTGATAATACAGACAAATAATTTTTTGGGTTGATGGAGGAATAGATTGAAATAAATGAGTGTTCCGTGTAGGACCACTTTGTTCATGGTGTGGTTTTGCAATGTCTGTGAGCTGTAGTTGTATGAATAATACTAATATCCTGTGTTTATTATAGGCAACTAGCTATATTCAGGACTTGTTCTTGACACATGGAATGGTTTTCTGTGTGATTTGCATTGTTTGACCAATTTTATGGCAAGCCCTGTACTTTCCTTCCCAGTTGATTAGAGGCAGGCAGTCAAATGACATTGCTCACACTGGTCATATCTAGATCTTTGCAAGTGAAGGCATTTGTAAAAATATGCCAGTGCAACGTGGACACTTCTGTACAAATTTGTCCTCTAGTCTGCGTATAAAGGTGTGAAAATTGAACAAGGACTGTACTGTTGTATTGAACGATGATGCAGAACAATCCCGAGCCCCGACTCGAGTTGTGCTGCGTTCATAACCAAGTGGGAAGGTGGTATTTATCTCATTCAATTGGGTAATTGGTAATTACTAGACTATCATCCCTGAGCGCGTCTTCTCCCACTTACTGACCTCAAGTCACCCACTAAGGAAATGATCTCGATAACAGCATTTTCGGCAGTTAAATGTAACAAAACATAAAAAGCATAATTGTTTACAAGCATGATAGCTTTTTGTTTATGGTTGAAGTAGCTTGTTGGCCATTAGCCAATCTGCATTTCTCAACGAGTTCAAGGCACGTGTATGCATTCAATTGGTAATTACCTTCTTCCCAATTCTTTATGAACGTATCATTATGAAGCAGACTCCACCCCTTTCTCCTTGCGTCTGCGCACTGATCAACTGTGCTTCCGGATGCCAAGATTGAGCAAGACTGACTGCACAGCTGCCGCCGAATTTAAAGAGACAGGCAATCGTTTATTTAAAATAACATAATCAGCAACCATTGTCTCAAAGCTTGTTTTAAAAGAGGCTTCACTCTGACATAGCGCACCAGTAGTAGTCACTCGTTGGACCAATAATGGCGTTTAATCAAAGTCAAATCGAGTAGTAGCTTATCCTCATAGCTAAGTTACCTGGTTGGATTTTCCTTGCTTGCTGGCTAACGTTAGCCAAATAAGCGTTGCTAGCTGGTTTCCCGACGAAGAGCGAGATTTGTCGGCTAGCCAACAACCATATACTGAAGCTAATAATCAAGTAGTAGTGGCTACTATCGCCGGGATAATGGCGAAAATTCAGGCACACAGCAACACGAAGCAAATAAACCAAATTCAAGACAAGGCCTATGTTGTACAAAAACAAGTGCAACAACAGCACTTTCAGAAACTGAAGGTAAGAGAAGGGAACAAAAATGGAAAAGTCTTCCTCAGAACCATTTTGTGTTCGTCAGATATTGGCCATCTCTCGATGCTAACGAGTTAGCTGGCTAGCTAATCATAAGGGGTTCTGATTGGAATGTTAGTAGCTAGATAACGCTAGTTGGCGTTTGTTGTCGCATGCATGCACAGTACTTTACTGGAGGTTAGCAAACGCCAGCTAACTTGGGTTCTTCAATGGCGTTAAACATGATTTTAGTAATGAGTCAATGGGTCATCCAAATACAGCCTAGTGGGACATAACGGTAGTTATCTAGCAAGTTGATTTGGCTGGCTAAAAGCTACCTAGTTTCGATTGTCAGATAACTTCGGACATCCGAAGTTCCTTGTTCACCTTCTCTGCCCACACTACTAGGCAGAACAAAGTCAAACGTGCGTTGTCTAGAATGGGATGGTGTTTGTTGGCACAAAATGGGAGACCTGTCTTTGCTGGTTTGTAATCCGAGGTCGACAGCTAGCCAACATACTCGTCGGTTCACTTGCTTGGTTATGAACATAATGGTATATTTAGAAAACCCTCACGCTTGTTATTGTTTATTCAGGCGTATTCCTTGTTTTCCACCAAGCACACAGAACCATCGATTTTGTTAGCTAGCTAACCATGCCGTTTACGTTTTCCTAGTTGGCCAGATTTGAGCTACGTTAATGTATCAAAGACAAAGGTGTTTCGATGTCATGTATAGTAAGCCTATTTACAAAAATCTTGCTCAGCCTAGTTTATCTGCCTATTATTTGCAGTGTAGCTGTAAATACTACTGGTAGATAGTTGGAAAGCTAGCTAGCTAAACGAGTTATGGTCAAGACATGCCATAAGTTATTCAGCTAATGACTGCATTAGGATGAGATTGGTTTGCCCCTCTGTTTTGTGAATGTGTAATAAGTGATAACATAACACACACTATGTTCTTTGTTCATGATCTGATGGTAATCTTGAGTGGGGCCCTTAATTTCTTGCATTTTATGGAGAAAAAAAAAATACAATTTGATAATGCTCTAATGAATTTATTTGGTGCCTCACCATTATCTTTACCCTCAGGTTGAAGATGCCCTATCATACCTGGACCAAGTGAAAATACGATTTGGGAATGACCCTGGAATATACAACAAATTTCTTGACATAATGAAAGAATTTAAATCACAAAGGTATAGCATTTCCCATTTCTTGATAAGTGACTAACTTTAATAGTATAACATCTTAAAGGCCCAATGCAGCCCGTTTTTATATTAATATCAAATAGTTTCTGGCTAACAATTACATACCTTACTGTAATAGATTTCCATTCAAATGGACTAAAAGTATATTTTTGGCCAACACTTTTATAATGTAAAAGTTTTGTTAGGGCTGAGTGGGGAGGCGGGAACTGAAAACTAGCTGTTATTGACAGGGAGGTTTGGAATTGTCTTTTGTTATTGATCTATTAATCGATTTACCCCATGGTGATACCATCATGGAAAGCTGAAACCCGCTCATGGAAACCTGCTGATTATAAGGTCCTGTGTAGATTGTATTTTCAACTATCAAGAAATAACACTGATCAGATGTTTTCACACTTTCACTGTGTTAGTTTCATCAGCGTTTGTACAATATGATATACAACACAGAAACACAATTTTGACTGCACTGGGCCTTTAAATGTGTTGGAAAAGCAGATGTTCTTAATGCCATCTCATTTAAGGTCATGTCCTCTGTCCCTATAAAAGTATTTCTCTCCTCGTTCATAGCATTGACACACCAGGTGTTATAAACCGTGTGTCTCAGCTCTTCCACGGACACCCGGACCTTGTGTTAGGATTCAATGCCTTCCTGCCCCCAGGCTATCGGATAGAGATTCCCAAGAATGGAGTGGTTTTCCTTCAGTCACCTTTCTCTGCCCAGGTGGGTCACTATAAATGTGTATTGATTGGGTTTCCAGACAATCGTAATACTGGCTGCCTCTACACAACAAGTTGTGTAACCCAGTTTTATGAATCAATATCCACACAAAGTACTGGTAGTGGGCCTATATATGAGTTTGCAACAACTTTTACACCAGAGCAGACCACATGGTCACACACAAAGGTGCTCTTATAATGCATGTTGTGAAGTTAATTTATGTTAAACGTGAGTGCCACCTTTTCTTTGGTAGGTCTCCCCAGGCCAGGGGAAGAGTATTGCAAGCCCTGCTGTGAGTGCCACTGGCTCATCTGTTGCTGAAGCTGGGTCTGCCCAAAGTGAAGCTGTGGCATCGCCTGAAAGCATCTCCTCGTCCTCTGGACCCCCAGAGCCCCCCAGTAGACTGTCCTTGCCACTCCCCAGCAGAGAGAGCCAGTCCCAGCCACAGTCCTCCTCAGTGTCCCCCCCTGCCTCGGAGCCCAGCCCAGTAGAATTTGACAGTGCTATCAGCTATGTCAACAAGATCAAAAACCGATTCTTAGACCATCCAGAGATCTACAGATCCTTCCTTGAGATACTACACACTTACCAGGTACACTGTGTCATCAATATGGTAATTGATTTGTTTTTCTGTCAATTGAAAACAACATATTTTATTGATGTCTGCTTAAAGTGAAGTTGTTTGCTAGCATCTAGGTCAAGGCCACTTTAAATTGTTACAGATGAGTGTGTTTCCTATCACAGTTACTCAGAGGGAACAACAGTCTGTTTTTGTGTTTTCAGAAGGAGCAGCTTGAAGTCAAAGAGAGCCGGGGTCGTAGTAGTAGTAGTGGGATGACAGAGGACGAAGTTTTCTCAAAAGTGGCTAGCCTCTTCAAAGGCCAAGAGGACTTACTGGCTGAGTTTGGACAGTTCTTACCAGATGCTAAGAGATCATTGGTTAGTATTTTCCCCTTCTTTCTGAGAATGTTACCTGTCCATGGTCATTATGTTTGATCAGTTGATTTTCAGTGCCATTTGTGTTGCTATATCGAGCTATCAGTTCTGTGTCCTTTCAGTTCACTGGCAGCTCCCTGACAGGGAAAGACCAACTGAAGAGGGCAGATGATGAGGACATGAGCAAACATAGCAAGAAGAGATCAAGGCCCATGCTGCTGCCGCACATGACGCCACTGCTCAAGGTTTGGACTTAATCACACATGTATATGCTTTAGCATTTTCCTAGAAGACCTTTACTTTATGTGATTGGTTATGGTTTGGTTATTTTAGAAAAAGATGAAGTTTTCGTGCTCTCAAGACCAGTCCTTTGCCTCAGTTGGGAAGCATGGAGTCTTGCGGGAGTTCACCTTTTTTGACAAGGTAATGCTCAAGACAGCACAAGTGTCAGTGTTGGAATGATTCAATAATGTTTTTGCTCTGCCAGACATCATGAAATCCTTGGTCACCAATGACAATGTTTTGATTCGTTGCAGGTTCGCCGTTTCTTCAAGAGCCAGGAGGTGTATGAAAACTTCCTCCGCTGCATTGCTTTGTTTAACCAGGAAGTGGTTTCGGGAGCGGAGCTGCTGCAGCTTGTCACCCCCTTTCTGGGGTAAGTGGACTGTGGGAGCTTGCATTGGACCATGGGAGCTTTCAAAGGGAACAGTCACTGATGTCTTCCGGAGTAAATAAATGCATACTGATATTTTTGTACTCTACGAAGGGCAGTATGTTTTGCCAAGTCTCCTCTTGAGCCATTCATTTATTTGTACATGTTCATTATTTCCTCCAGGAAGTTTCCAGAGCTATATACCCAGTTCAAGTCATTTCTGGGGGACAAAGAGCTCTCTCATTCAATGTCTGGCCTGTCAGACCGCTACATGGAAGGGGGTGGGGGCAGGGAGGTCGACTATGCGTCTTGCAAGCGTCTGGGATCCAGCTACAGAGCACTACCCAAGACTTACCAGCAGCCCAAGTGCAGCGGTCGCACTGCCATCTGCAAAGAGGTCTGCATAAATTAAACAAGTTCTGTTTTTTACGATTTGCCATTCCAGCACTGATTTCTAGTCCAAGTTCATAGCATTTTTTTGAGTCTGGTAGTGGAAGACAGAAAAAAGTTGTTTTGGGGGCTAGATATATGGTCTTGACAGGGATTACTATTGCTCCAATAGCTGTGAATGTACTTCCATACAGGTTTTGTTTGTCAGTGCATGCCAGTTCTTAGTCATTTCCCCCCCACATTGTTTTAGAGTTCCACTTTTAACTGTGTCAGATAGAGAGGATAAGGTATTGGTAACAACCAATCAGAATTGAGCATGTGATTATTATTTTTCCCAGACACTAATGGCTTCTGGTTGGCTTTAATGATACTATTCTTAATTGTATGGTTATTGAAAGTGAAACCAAACAGGTGTTAAAGTCCTGACTTTCTGCATTTACTGACTTTCTGCATTTACAGGTGTTGAATGACACCTGGGTTTCCTTCCCCTCGTGGTCAGAGGACTCTACGTTTGCAAGCTCTAAGAAAACCCCATATGAGGAGCAGCTTCATCGCTGTGAGGATGAGAGGTTTGAAGTAAGCAAGATGAGATATCTGAACTACTATTACTACAGCAACCAACTATATACAAACAGACTGTTCTCCCTTATCTACCCAGAGCAGCATTCTGCAGAATCATTTAGTTGAACATGTTCCAGAACGATTGCTAATGATTATTTTCCTGTTTCCTCAAGTTGGATGTGGTCCTGGAGACAAACCTGGCCACCATCCGGGTCCTGGAGAGTGTTCAGAAGAAGCTGTCCCGTCTGTCGCCTGAGGACCAGGACCGCTTCCGTCTGGACGACTGTCTGGGTGGCACCTCTGAGGTCATCCAGCGCCGAGCCGTCTACCGTATCTATGGCGACAAGGCCCCTGAGATTATAGAGGGTCTGAAGAGGAGCCCTGCTACTGCTGTGCCTGTGGTGCTCAAGAGGTTAGGTTGCACACACAAACATCCTGGGATTTAACTAAGATACTTGTGTGTGTTAATTCTTCTATGTCCTCTCTGCTGTGTCTGTAGATTGAAAGCGAAGGAGGAGGAGTGGAGAGAAGCCCAGCAGGGCTTCAACAAGATCTGGAGGGAGCAGTATGAGAAGGCCTACCTCAAGTCCCTGGACCACCAGGGAGTCAACTTCAAGCAGAATGACATGAAGGCCCTCCGATCCAAGAGCCTGCTCAATGAGATTGAAAGTGTTTATGATGAGGTGAGTACTCCAATGTCAATTCAATCTACTTTCTTTGTATTGATAAACTGATACATCAAATGTTCTTAGCACAGGAGAACATCTCCTCTCTGTGTCTAACATGTCTGTACCCCTCAGCGTCAGGAGCAGAGCACAGAGGAGGGGGGTGTGGGCCAGCAGGGGCGTGATGGGAGCAGTGCGGCAGTGGTCAGCGAGCCACACATGGTGTTCACCTACGAGGACAAGCAGATCCTGGAGGACGCCGCCTCCCTCATCATCTACCACGTCAAACGCCAGCCCACCATCCACAAGGATGACAAGGACCATATCAAGCGCATCATCCAGCACTTTGTCCCTGACCTATTCTTCTCCGGCCGCGGCGAGCTCAGCGAGACGGAGGAGTGGACGGACGAGGAGGCCGAGGTGGAGGAGGGAGGAGACCGGGGAGGAGGTGGTAGCAGCAGCATAACAGGAGCAGTGGCAGCACCAGGTGGCCAGCCGCAGCAACAACAGCAACTGAACGGGGAGTCGAGGCGGCGGCGCTGCACCTCTCCTCAGACAGTGGATTTGGGTGGAGCCTCATCTCACAGCCTGGCCCCAGAAGGAGGGGAGAAGGTGGACCTGAGAGACCCCGAGGCAGAGCACCAGAAGGAGCTGGACGGAGTCTACAACCTTTTCTTCGTCAACAACAACTGGTACTTCTTCCTACGGCTGCACCAGACCCTGTGCCAGCGGCTGCTGAGGGTGTACCGGCAGGCAGAGCGGCAGCTGCTGGAGCATCGGGCCGAGCAGAACCGTGAGAGGCTGCTGATGGCAGAGGGCCGCAGGGATAAGGCCAGCGACCTGGCCATGGAGCTCCGCCTCAAACAGCCAAGTAAGAGAACTTCTCATATTTGGTCTTTTAATATTTTGTATTCTGCTTTGGTGAGTGTATCTCTGTATGGGAGAGGGAACATTGGGCTAAAGTTGGCCCTGTTTTTGTACTCTATCCACAGGTGAGGTGGAACTGGAGGAGTACTACCCAGCGTTTTTGGACATGGTGCGCAGTCTTCTGGATGGGAACCTGGAGTCTAACGCAGTACGAGGACACACTGCGGGGAGATGTTCACCATCCACGCCTACATCGGCTTCACCATCGACAAGCTCATCCAGAATATCATTAGACAGGTCAGGGTTGTCTCTTACTCTAGTTGCCAGATCCATATTCGTTCACTACATATCCATGCTTTACCTCAATAACATTGTGATCCTGAAGTGTTTGACTGTTCTCTGAATGCCTGTAGTTTCTCCTTCCTCTGGGCTGACATGTCATTTCTCTTTCTTTGTGCAGCTGCAGCACCTGGTGAGTGACGAGGTGTGCCTGCAGGTGGCTGAGCTGTACCTGGCTGAGAGGAAGAGGGGCGCAGCGGGGGGGAACCTGTCTTCCCAGTGTGTGAGAGCAGCCTGGGAGACCAGCTACCAGTGGAAGTCTGAGAGGGTCATGGCTGAGGAGAATTGCTTCAAGGTAACGGCCTGCCCTGGGGGGACAAACGCTGAACCTTTTAGCCTTGAATATTTGATTTTCTATTGATTCCGTGCTTTTGCATGGGGAGACTCTGAGGGTGTATCTTTTATTTGGTTGAGAGGAAATAGTTTTCTCCTAGCGTTAGTTTAGGGCTTTAGCTGCTGCTTTTTTGGAACAGATTTTGTGCATTCTGAAACCGTCATAAGTGTTTAATGTTTAATGGCTTGTTGGCATGTTTAATGGCTTGCTGTCGTGTGATTTGCCTTTGTAGGTGTTGTTCATTCAGAACAAAGGCCAGGTCACCTTGACCATTGAGCTGCTGGACACAGAGGAGGCCCAGGCCGATGATCCCCTGGATGTACAGGTAAAGAATCCTATGGACAGTTGCACCTATAGAATGTGACAGAATTCCCTTTGGGCATGATCTTAGACTGACCTTGTAAGGCAACTTGCTGCTCCAGATTTTGATGGGCAGCTTGCTTTTATACAACACAGGTTGAGGTTATTAAATTGTAAACATTATTAATTCTCCCATCCACTTTCAAAAATCAATACAAGGTAAAATGATCATTAAACCTCTGAGTTTATGGCCTTCTTGTTATTTAATCTCACAGTTTAGTGTTTTTGCAATGTCCTGGCTTTTTTCCATATTGATTACATTTTCTCTTTCCCTGTCCAGTGCCTGTCCAGCTATATGGAACAGTTTGTAGGGACAGAGTCAACGCTTTGCTCGCAGACTGAAGGCTACTTTTTCAAACCTGTATTTTTGCCCAGGTAAGAGATTCATGCTATTACCGTTAGTCGTGATGTTCGTATATTGGCCATTGTATGAAGCCACATTATTTCCCTAGATGTTACATAGCAATCCTCTATTGTGTTTTCACATTTTGTCATTTCCCCATCTTAACTAATGACTGTGTAACAGTATTAAGAGTGCAGATAGTTTCTGCTCGCCATAACAGCAATGCACAAAATGAGTCCTAGTATTACAGGCCCTGATTTGAATCTGAATGTGGCTGTCCCTGTGGTCCTCTGTCTGAACCTGAGGCACAGTATTTTTTCCCTCTGATATACCCTGACTGTCCCCCGTTTCCCTGTGCTACTGTGTGTGGGTCTCTGTGTGTAGGAACCTGAGGCACTTCAGACGCTGGCAGGTGCGCCAGGTGGAGGCGATGCGCTGCAGACGGGAGTGGCACAGGCAGCTGGGCGTGGAGAGTGCTGGCAGCCTGGACTGCCGCTTTAAACTCAACACCCACAAGATGGTGTTCGTCATGAACTCTGAGGACTACATGTACCGCCGGGGAGCGCTGGTCAAAGCCAGGAAGGTAGCTATTAGTATTTATGTCTGCGATTACTCTGTGTTTTGAGGTGAAAAACAGCTAAGGCAGGCATATCTTGTCTCTTTAATTATTTATAGCTTTAGATGTTAGACCAATTCTGGTTCCAAGTTAATTTAATTGATTTAAAGTGTTTTGGCATCAGCTAGACTTTATCATCCAGACTACTTCCCAGTGGTGCATGAAGCACTGTCTGTAGGTCTGACTATCTCTCTCTCCCCCTCAGTCCCAGCACAGGGTGGCTGTGAAACAGCACGAGCGTTTTGACAAGTGGCACCAGGGCTGGCTGGCAGAGCACGTGCCTCAGGCGGCCGATCGCGTGGTCCACGACTGGCTGATGGGTGAGGAGGAAGAGGACATGATCCCCTGCAAGACCACCTGCCTCAACACACAGGTCAAAGGCCTGCCTGTCAACAGATACCAGGTGCATTACAGTAGGAAACCCCCCTCCTCTCCCTAGAGGCTGGATCCACACACAATCTCTCTCACACACCTGACCTACTACACACATGGAGAAAGACTGGGTGGACTTGGCAGACATGTTGAGACTGAGATTGGGGGATCCAACGCGGAACACAGGAGCTCTTCATCCGATTCACCCATGCTGCTTCTCTGGTCACACAGTCAGCAGTGCAAGCAGAGGGACGGGAGAATAAAATCATTGTTTGTTTCAGAAATGTGAATGTCTCTCTTTTTTTTAAAGTCCATTGTAGTTTTTAGCTTCTGAAGCCAGAGGGTCTTTTTTGTTTTTTTTTGTATATGTTTATACTGAAGTACTGAGAAATTGTTAAAAATGTGTTTCATGCTCCACAATGTCTTTTGTACAGTAAGCTCAACTTCAGTAATTTGATTACTGTATGTGCATATACAACTGTACACATTTTATATATGCATTTACATGAATATGATGAAAAATGTAAAATTACATGGATCTTAGTGTTTTGCAGGCAGCCAATTCTTGATATTTACTTTTTTCTGGTCATTTTTATTTTTCTTGTGACTAAACAGATTATTGATTGCCAGTGTCCTCACAATTGATTTAACTTTGTACATTTTATGGAACATCAGAATTATGTATCATATTCAAATATTTACTTTGGTTTGTCATTTTGCATACTAAAATAAACTATCAGTGTTAAAAAAATAATGTATAACATTTATCCTGTATCAGTTATCATGAATAAACAACCTAGTTGTGAACTTCTTAAACAGCCTGGAAAAGACTTTTTAACATTTTATATACAGTACCAGTCAAACGTTTGGACACCTACTCATTCCAGGGTTTTTCTCTTGGCATTCTCTCAACCAGCTTCATGAGTTAGTCCCCTGGAATGCATTTCAGTTATAAGGTGTTCCTTGTGGAATTTCTTTCCTTCTTAATTCGTTTGAGCCAATCAGTTGTGTTGTGACAAGGTAGGGGTGGTATACAGAAGATAGACCTATTTGGTAAAAGACCAAGTCCATATTATGGCAAGAACCGCTCAAATAAGCAAAGAGTAATGACAGCCCATTACTTAACGACATGAAGGGTAGTCAATATGGAACATTTCAAGAACTTTGAAAGTTCAAGTGCAGTAGCAAAAACCATCAAACGCTATGATGAAACTGGCTCTCATGAGGACCGCCACAGGAAAGGAAGACCCAGAGTTGCCTCTGCAGAGGATAAGTTCATTAGAGTTAAATGCACCTACAGATTGCAGCCCAAATAAATGCTACACAGTTCAAGTAACAGACACATCTCAACATCAACTGTTTATCGAGGAGACTGTGTGAATCAAACCTTTATGGTCAAATTGCTGCAAAGAAACCACTACTATACTGCGTGTTTCAAATATAATATAAAGGACACTAATAAGAAGAGACTTGCTTGGGCCAAAAACATGAGCAATGGACATTAGACAGGTGGAAATCTGTCCTTTGGTCTAATGAGTCCGAATTTGACATTTGTGGTTCCAACTGCCGTGTCTTGGTGAGACGCAGAGTAGATGAACGGATAATCTCCGCATGTGTGGTTCCCACCATGAAGCATGGAGGAGGAGGTGTGGGGGTGTTTTGCTGGTGACACTTATTTAAAATGTAAGGCACACTTAACCAGCATGACTACCACAGCATTCTGGTTTGGGCTTAGTGGGATTATCAAGCTGGTTAAAAGAATGCCAAGACACTGCAAAACTGTCAAGGCAAAGGGCTGCTTTGAAGAATCTAAAATATATTTTTAATTGTTTAACACTTTTTTGGTTACTACATGATTCCATATGTATTTCATAGTCTTGATGCCTTCACTATTATTCTACAATGTAGAAAATAGTAAAAATAAAGAAAAACCCTTGAATGAGTAGGTGTGTCTAAACCTTTGACTGGTACTGTATATGCAGCAATACCTCCCCCATATACATTGTTTTCTTGATTGTGTTGGGCTGCAGAACTTGGAAGTGCAACATTGTAGCTTTTCTTCTCATTCCTACAATGTTGCACTTCCAAGTTCTGCAGCCCAACACAATCAAGAAAACAATGTATATGGGGGAGGTATTGCTGCATATACAGTACCAGTCAAAGGTTTAGACACACCTACTCATGCCAACACAATTTCTAACCTATGTATGTATGTTCAACATTAGGAAATCTTGGTACAGACAACACTATTTTTATTATGGAATGGACAAAATAAAAAAGCCAGAGGCAGGGCGACAGTTTAAAAAAATAAGCGTGGTTTATAAAACCCAGATGTGACAGGATCACCAAAGTGTATACAGAAATACAAATGAGACCATCATTAAAACCATCATAGTACAGCATTATACACTCAACATTTACAATCTAATCTGTAAAAGGGCTATTGTAAGACATTTCCTTTCTTGTCTTTTTAAAACACAACCACATAACTGATCTTTTTATCAGTTTTCATAACGCGTTCAAAGTACATGTAGTTACTATAGACACTGTTAGTGTTCTACTTTAGAAAGGGTACAACAACATCAAGAAGGAAGTAAAGATGCAGAGACATCAAGCACATAACATGGGATTTAGCAAGCAGTAAAATCAGCAAATCGTTGAGAGGTTTTACTCCTGAGAAGATGTGATGTCAGGGCTTGCGTATGATTCAGGTCTTAGAAAAAAACTATACAAAGTAACCGTCAATGTCAAAGGTTTATCACTTTCTAACCATATCTTGTCATTAAATGGCTCAGTTGTACATACATTTGTGAATAACTGCTAAGCAGTCATATGCATTAGAATGCTTCCAAGGTAACATCTTAGGAAACCATTAGTATCTTGTTAGTGCCATCACTCGCTTGACTGAGGGTTGTCTACCCCTAGTCTCCTCCCTCCAGTAGCCATGGACGCAAACCCTGAGGGAGCCAGGAAAAAAGATGGAAACACCAACAAGATACATCCAATCACAATCCAGATTCACTTTCTACTTTTTCTCTTTTTTTTTTGTACAAACACAATTCAACAGGTTTTACACTTAAAGAATGCAGGATTGTGAACAATCAAAATGCTCCTCAACACCTGGAATACTGCTTGTTCTAAAGCTAAATGAAAAACAATGCATGTAATCAAGAATTAACAGTATAGCTAGAATAATCAGTATTCTCCAGATAATGAAAAAATAAATTCAGATATGTACAAAACAAAAATAGCATGCAGGCAAGACAATTGTCAGAGTGATACTGAAACAATCTCATGAAGTTGGGAAAGAGGAGTTTGTGGTCTCTGACAAAAGAGGACAGTGTTAAAGCTTTAGACTAGATTAAACAGAGAGAGAGTGTGTGTGTGTGTGTGTGTGTGTGTATCTGTGTGTGTTTTGAGGGGTAGAAGAGCTCTCCATCACTTCAAAAGGACTGAAATGAAAAAGCTGTCAAATTAAAAGGCGACCTTGCAGCAGGGTGCTCTTTGGTGGAAAGACTGGTTGACTAGCCTGAGTGTGGGAAGAAAGTGGAAGCAACTATTCTTCCAACAAAGAGGACACGATCAGTAGTTAGATAATTGAATTGTGTGTTTTGTGATAGTGGTTTCTATCACTACCAGACTTCATGGCACAGCCATAATTGCCATATGTCTAACTGCATCATCACCACAGTAATGGAAGAAATCTATCTCAAAGGCACACGACATTGTGTGTATTTCTTGTTGTTGATGGTGCTATTACACATTTACAACATTTTGTAGCCTATGAACTTTGCAATTTAAACAAATATTTTGCGCTGGGACCCCAACTGTCATTTCTCATTAGACGCGTCAACAGTCTAAATAATAAAGAAAAGCTAAGAGAAAGGCAAGACAAGCTCATGCTGATTCATCAACACATCAACACTGTACATCAACTACTGCATCGTGTAAACACAGTTGAGGCTCAGGGTGAAAGAGAGAGGGTGTCACACACAGGGAGTGGGGAGAAAGCGGTCAACGACACAAACACTTATCCTTCCTTAGAAAACCCACGAGGTCCACGATAAGCGGCTTACCCGCTTCAAAGTTACAGCCGATAGATTGTGCTTGCAAATTATATAAGTAAAGCATGCATGTAACAAAATCAACAAACAAAAAGAGCGCTAACAGTGGATGTCAGTTGAATCATTTCTATGGGGTTCTTTTTCTTGGCGAAACCGAGTAATAAAAAGTACCAATATTAATCAAGGAACAACATACATTAAAGCAAAATCATGAGCTTTATGGATGAGTGCATTGCCATAAAAGCATGAGAAACAAACATGTACCGTAGAATGAGTTTATAATTTAAATCAACCTCACCTTCAACATCATTTTTGTGCACTGAGACTTGAAACTGTGAGCTAACCCAGTCCTAAACAACAAAGTAAATACTGCAGGCTATCTGATCTGAGAACTACTGTTTCACAGCAAAGTCTTTCCAGGATTAGAGATCACTTGACACAGCAGGTATACGACTCACTCACTTGGTCCCTGTTCTAGTCAACAGGCCTGACAAACCCTACCACTTAAAACCCTGACACATGCACAGTCCCAGGGCCTATGATACTGTACATGACGCTTGCATTCTATATTCAAAAGAGGTGATGCAGCAGCTATGTTGTAAAGGTTGCTGATATTTCAGAGGAAAAATGAGTGCTAGCAGACATGACAGATGAGGATCTCCTGTTTAGCCAGGGCATTCCTCCTATGGAAAACCCATCTCAGCAGACTAAATCAATATCCTGTGAAGATGCCACATGACCTACTTGGGCGGTATTACAGTCAGAGGAACCCCAGTGGAAAACCCTGATCACTGTCAGCTGATCTTGCTCCACTGCTTCTGACAAAGCAGAACAACAGAAAAAATACAAAGTGCCCCACACAATCAGTGGAAAACACTGCAATCGAAAATGGTCACAGTGCTGTTTTAGCTGTTGAGCAATAAAAAGAGAGAATGGGATAGTATTCTTAAAGGGCAGAGAAATGCACGAGACTCTCAGACATCTCAACTTCAGCTGCACAGTAGAACAAACAGACTATACTTCTCAGGCTAGCTAGATGATTGATGCTACGCCAGTGAACAACATTCATTAAAATAACGCTTTAGCAGAAAAGCAAAGTACAGTTATGAACATGTAGGGCACTTGAACTGAGCTAATTAGATAATTGACTTGTTTGTTTTTGCAAAATCTTGAAGTTGTAACATGGGCTGGCTAACTGATCTGTGGGAAAAGTTTATATGAGAGGTAGGATGAGCCACCTGAAGGGTTCTTAGTCTTCTACACAGGACAAGAGGGGAAACAGTAGCTTTTAGAAAACATGGCACAACATTCCCACCATTGAGAAACACATACATATCATTGCACAGATGCTCGAGCTATTCTCATTCTTCTAAATAATACACGGGGTACATAATAGTGCACATTAACAAATATACAAAGCAACTTTCACAGACTAAAATATGTTTAAATTATATTTTTGTACAAGTTGTTTTTGTTTGTTTGTATTAAATGCACTTTTCCTGCAAGTGCCGCCAGAGTTTCACACTGACTTCATTATTACAACTCAATAAACAAAACTAACCCAGTAAGTGGAGTAGAAAAAAGAAGCAACAGGTTGAAACCAGTTGATGTTGTTGATATGCTGTGGTAAATGTTGCGTTCCAGAGTCCATGCTCAGGCTTGTTATTATTATTAGTCTTTTTGATAAATATGTCTTCTCCCTGTTGATCCTAATATAATAAATGCATGTAAACAGTCGTTTGTTCTCTAATACATCTCCAAAAATGGTAAAGAACTACAAAAACAAATATATAAACAAAAAAGTATCAACATAAAGTCTGTTAAAAATTAAAAGTACTCATAGGAAAATCCCAGTGCTTGGTGGGTTTTCCAAGTATGTTCCTGTGTGTATCCCTCTTTGTCTGAATAACTCAAAACTGTGTGTGTGTGTGTGTGTGTGTGTGTGTGTGTGTGTGTGTGTGTGTGTGTGTGTGTGTGTGTGTGTGTGTGTGTGTGTGTGTGTGTGTGTGTGTGTGTGTGTGTGTGTGTAATCCCACCTCATCTATACCAATATCATATACTGAGATTGTGCTTGAATAAATTCATCTGTTTGTGTGCCACTGAATTGTTGTGTGTCTCTTTGTATGTCTGTATGTATTAGTGTGTATGTTTGTGTCTGCCTGTGTGTCTAGCTGTGTCTGCCTGTGTGTCTATCTGTGCCTGCCTGTGTGTGTGTGTGTGTGTATGTGCATGCGTGTGTGGTGTGTGTGTGTGTGTGTGTGTGTGAGGCAGCTCTGTGATGGAGTGATCACTGGGGTCGTAGAGCTGGTGCTTTGGGTTCAGCTGAAGGCCTCATCATCCGTGTCCTCTATCAACACCTTGGTGTCCTTCTTGGATGATCTGGACGAGAGAAGGAATAGACACATGGATACTGTCAGACAAACACTAGGCTAACATATACCGATTCCTGGCCATGTGGCCATAAGTTATGTGTATTTTTTTGTGTGTGTGTCTGTGCATGTGTGAGGAGGTTCTTACTGAGAGGACAGCAGGGGGCGCCGCAGGGACAGGCTGTAGCTGCGTTTCCAGCTCTTCTTGCCCTGACGGTTCCTGACTCCGTCCTCCTGGTCCATCATCTGCTCCAGCAGCGTCTGGTCGTCTGCGTTCAGCGGAGCCACCGAGATGTCCCTCACGGCACGGAACTCACCACAATTATTCAGGTGCTCATTCTCCAGACGGAAGAAGTTCCAGACAAAACGCCTGTGTGTGGATACAGAATGAGGTATAACATAATGAGCAGAGAGAGAGAGAGAGAAAGAGAGGGGGGGGCAGAGAAGTAGTCTGTCCAGCTCTGTGATACTGTAACCCACCTGAACACCTCTAGAGGAGCCAGAACGGTGGCCACGATGTCTCCCACAGAGGGGATGTTGGTCATGGTGGTGAGGGAGATCTGGATGGTCCAGGCAAAACGCAGGATCACGTCCTCTATGATGGCACAGTAGTAGTACGCCTGGAAAATATAACAGAGAAGTCAGGTCAGAGGACGAGTGTGTGTGTGCCGTGTGTTTATGCAGGTTATGTGTGTGTGATGCTCACTTTCTGTGGGTAGACAATCTCCTCCCTAAGGAAGGTGTTCTCCCCTGCTCCACGGTCAAACAGGCCCCAGTCCATCTTCAGGTCCCAGATCAGAGTGTACAGGGAGCTGACAGCTGAGAACACCATCAGCAGGTAGAAGAACATGTCTGCATCGGAATGCTTTTGTTCTGTGAAGCACAACACAAAGAAATGAGTCCATCATTAGTCTGTATACCGGTAGTTAAATAACATTTAAAAAATGCATTTTGCCCAATCTGTGTGCATATACCTTGATAATTAACAAGAACACATAAGTTGCCTGCTTTGAACTGCGGACAGAGACAGCAGCTCCTTCATAAACGTTCGTCTCTGGTCTTCACTATCCCCACCAGAGGGAGAACTTCTACCATAAGTATTACATTTACTGAGACAGGTTACCATAGATGGAAAATGTCATGTTCATTCTTAGTAAACTATTCAGAGGCTCTTGAAACAACATGTTGATGTGTCCTTCAGTTTGGCAATTCACTACTAATAAAAAGTATATTTATTATGTTCTAATTTCGTCTTGAACATTGACATCATGCCAGTTAGAATGTGTAGTGGTAACCAGCTCTGCAGTAGTGTCATGTTGATTTCCCTGTGTCATAGCTGTGTATTTTGACTGGGTCATACTCCCATGCTATTCCAGCGACAGCCTGAATGCCTGGGGGATTATTGATGACTGAGGTATTCTAGTCTGATCTGCTTGGGCTCTGGGCTCTCCCCCACTGTGACAGAACAGTGTGGCCTGACACTGTTTGACAGACTCACACACCAACAGGACACCCAGGCCTGGAAGAAACGTCACGCAATGTGACGCAACCACTATTATGACAACTATTCACACCCAACTATTCACACCAGCCTCCTTTACCCAGGTGGAGAGTCCTGGAAATGGATTGACTGAAAATGACTATGGGGAATCCACTGGGTAAGTCTACTGTGCGTCTTAGAATAGTCTGTTGGATTGTCATTTTTATATGACCAGTAAGTAACAGCAGGTGTGTGTTTATGTATGTGTGTGTGTGTGGGTACGTGCGTGTGCGGTGTCAAAAATTTTATTTGTCACATGACCGAATACAACGGGGTGTCGACTTTACCGTGAAATGTTTGCTTATGACTCCTTCCCAAAGGAGTTAAAACATTATAACACAGCTAAAAATAGTAACACAAGAGGAATAAAATACAGAAGAATGAAGCTATATACAGGGAGTCCCATCCCAGTACTAGATCAATGTGCAGGGGCACGAGGTATTAGAGGTAGATAATGTACATAAGGCAGAGTAAAGTGACTAGGCATCAGGATAGATAATAACAAGAGTGAAA
Source organism: Brachymystax lenok tsinlingensis (assembly GCA_030435695.1). NCBI lineage: Eukaryota > Metazoa > Chordata > Actinopteri > Salmoniformes > Salmonidae > Brachymystax > Brachymystax lenok. Next base: position 22,701,906 of record CM059790.1, on the reverse strand, counting down.
CACGAGCATACCGACACAACACATCCACAGACACACGCACACGCGCGTGTTTCTGTGGATTTGTTGTGTCGATATGCTTGTGTGTGTGTTATGTGTTTGTGTGGTGAGTGACTGTGTAGTGTTTGTGAGGGAGTATGTGTATTGTGTGTATATATAGCCTGTGAGTGTGCATAGAGTCGTACAAAATTGGGTCAATTCAGATAGTCTGGGTAACCATTTCAGTAACTATTTAGCAGTCTTATGGTTTGGGGGTAGAAGATGTCTTGGAGCCTGTTGGTCTGAGAGACGGCGCTCCAGTGTGTGCATGCATGGTTGTGTGTGCACTGACAGACTGATTAGATAGATACACAGTCTGACCTGACCACACACAGACTCCAACAGGGCTGAGACAGGGACAGTGCCATCCGTCCTGGTCAATGCCTCCCACTTACTGCCACCAGGGCGCCAGGAAAGTAACGGAATTTTTTTTACAGAGAGTTACATTGGTCCCCTAGCCCTGCTCTCACCCTACAGTGGGTTCTGCATCAGGCTACCTCATCCAGTACCGTGTCCCTGCATTACCCCAATATTACTAATATTATAAATATTTCCTAATGAGATTTATCCTTCAAACTTAAATGTTTTACTTCTCCTTTCAAAAAGTATTTCTGATATGTTCATAGCAGGCAATTAGGATTACATACATGATACATTACATCCTCATTAAAGTTTGCAGGACAAAATGAAGGAAAACTGGAGCATCCTAACACCACTTAACTACTGCATCAACATACAATTACAGATACAGGTAGATTGTACAGGTGCCTCAAAGCTGGTGCCACTGTGTTCTTGGGGACCTTCCATGCTGCAGAAATGTTTTGGTATCCTCGACACAATCATGTCTCGGAGCTCTACGGACAATTCCTTTCACCTCATAGCTTGGTTTTTGCTCTGACATGCACTGTCAACTGTGGGACCCTATATAGACAGGTGTGTGCCTTTCCAAATCATGTCCAATCAATTGAATGTACCACAGGTGGACTCCAATCAAGTTGTAGAAACATCTCAAGTATGATCAACGGAAACAGGATGCACCTGACCTCATTGAAAAGGGTCTGAATACTTATGTAAATAAGGTATTTCTGTTTTTGTTCTTCTAAATGTGCAAACATTTCTAAAAAACTGTTTTCACTTTGTCATTATGGGGTATTGTATGTAGATTGATGAGGAATTGTATTTATTTGACCCATTTCTATATATATATATATATTCCAGTCCGTCACATTGCTCGTTCTGAAATGTATTGAAAAAAGTATGTGGATTATGTTTGCATTGTTTATTTAAATGGTATTATTGATAGGTATTACTGCACTGTTGGAGCTAGAAAAACAATCATTTAGCTGCACCTGCGATAACATCTGCAATTCTGTATATGCAACCAATACAATTTCACTTGATTTGAGATGATAGACCTGGAATAAAAAAACGTTGAATATGATCACACAAGATACCACTCGTCCATCACTAAGCCTTTCTGGTTGGACTCAAGTCTAGTCTAGTGTGGGTGGCTAGTCATTGATCTGGAGCTCAATAGAGGGTAACGGCGGTCACTTGCTTCTGTCACGCTCACTAAATGTTTGTGTCTAGCAGGCGCCTAAGCGGTTAAAAGGGATTTAAGAGTGGGACGTTGCCATGACAGGCTCAGGACAGGCCTCCCATTGAAGGTAATAATAATCACCTGGGAACCCTGGAAAAGCAATCATCTGTCTTTGGGTTGTTATCTGCCGCAGTGCTGACTGTTTGGGCCGTCTTGTACTGCTGCTCAGGTGATAAATAATCTATTACCTGCCTGCCCCATCACTTTCACCCCCTCCTCACATTGTATATCCAATCACACACTGAGACCTAGCAAGACAAACAAAGGTTACTGATTCAGGGATTCATGGCTGATTGGTAGTGAGATAGTGAGACTGTGTAGTGATATTAGTACCTGCCTGGTTGGAGTATAATTTCTATTGATATGGATTTCTATTACAGATACTGGTAGTTATATCTCAACTCAACCTACAACTGAATAATAATAGGCAGCATGTCCCAGAGAGATAGTGTTGTTGTAACAGGGTTGAGGCAGAGTTCAGTGGGTATCATGACCCCATTAGATGGTTTGGAGAGTGTTAGAACTTTGAGCTCTTTCCTATACAGTGGTTCAGGCAGCTACGGGTGTCCATAGACAACAAAATCCTACTCAGTCAGCAAGCCATGGCCTGGCCCTGGGTCTCATCTCTATTCTAGCAGCATCCGCCAGAGATGTGTTTCGCCGCAGGCAGGTTATTACAGCTCACTCTCCTCGAGCAAGTCCATCCTCTTCCCCTCTTCCCCTGCTGCCATCCCTCTTTCCATCCCTCCTCCCTCCCTCTCTGCTCTCCTTTCTCCTCTTATGTCTGATGATCCTTTACACTAGTTCAACTTGTTCTTCCATCTTCATTGTTGTTTTACTCTCACCTACTCGGCAGGCCTATTATTCCTCTTTAGCGTTATCACTTTTTTCATATTAATATATTTTTAGTCTTAGGAACATTTTCCCTCTGTCTCTCACCTAGTCCATGTCTTCTACATGATCCACTGTCCCACCCACACTCTATCGGCCAATCATTGTCTTTCCCACCAGACCAATTTTGCATGTTTTTGGCGCTGATCTTAATTAACTGTTGTTGTACATAATTTTTTCCACCATCGTTTCCTGTGACAGAAAAGAGTATCTGGACATCAGAACAGCGATTAATAACCTCGACTGAGAAGAAGATTTCTACTTCAACGAGTCGGATGCGCAGGACATACTGCTCACCCCAGACCAGAGAGGCCGACGTGCGGGCACCCTGATGAAACAATCACTGGAGATTAAACGAGTTCTGTTCAAGACTATCCTATCAACGGAACCTGAACAACTGTTATATCCTATGTTTCACGGAGTAGTGGCTAAACAAGGACATTGATAATATACATCTAGCAGTTTTTTCTATGCATCAGCAGGACACAACGGCAGTGTCGGGTAAGTTCAAGGAAGGAGGTGTGTGTCTCTTTGTTAACAACAGCTGATGCGCGATCTATAATATTAAGGAAGTCTTGAGGCTCTGCTCTTCTGAATTAGAGTGCCTCATGATAAGCTGTAGACCATACTATTTACCAAGAGTAGACCATACTATTTACCATACTATTTATCATTTATATTTTTTGTAGCTGTCTATGTTCCACCACAAACTGATGATGGCACTAAGACCGCACTCAACGAGCTGTATAGGGTCATAAGTAAACAAGAAAATGCTCATCCAGAGGCGGCACTCCTAGTGACCTGTAATTTTGATGCAGGAAAACTGAAATCTATTTTACCTAATTTCTTGTCACATGTGCAACTAGAGGCAAAAAATCTCTAGATCACCTTTACTCCACACACAGAAACACATACAAAGCTCTCCTTAACCCTCCATTTGGCAAATCTGACCATAACTCTATCCTCCTGATTCCTGCTTACAAGCAAAAACTTAAACAGGAATTACCAGTGACGCACTCAATACGGAAGTGGTCCGATGAAGTGGATGCTAGGCTACAGGACTGTTTCGCTAGAGCAGACTGGAATATGTTTACCACATCAGTCATCGGCTTAATTAATAAGTGCATCAACGACGTCGTCCCCAGAGTGACCGTATGTACATACTCCAACCATCAAACAGGCAAAGCGTCAATACAGGACTTAGATCGATTCCTACTACACCAGCTCTGACACTCGTCGGATGAGGCAGGGCTTATAAACTATTATTACAAATGGAAACCCAGCCACAAGCTGCCCAGTGACGCGAGCCTACCAGATGAGCTAAATGCCTTCTATGCTCTCTTCGAGGCAAGCAACACTGAACCATGCATGAAAGCATCAGCTGTTCCGGGCGACTGTGTGATCACGCTCTGCATAACCGATGTGAGGTAGAACTTTAAACAGGTTAGCATTCACAAGTCCGCAGGGACAGACGGATTACCAAAACGTGTACTCAGAGCATGTGTTGACCAGCTAAGGATATATCATGGTCCACACACACCAACACAGACATCAATGCCTCTTCCCTCTCAGGAGGCTGAAAAGATTTGGCATGGGCCCTCAGATCCTCAAAAAGTTATACAGCTGCACCATTGAGAGCATCTTGACTGGCTGCATCACCTCTGTGTATGGCAACTGCTTGGCATCCGCCCGAAAGGTGCTACAGAAGGTAGTGCGTACAGTACATCACTGGAGCCAAGCTGCCTACCATCCAGGACCTATGCCAGGTGGTGTCAGAGGAAGGCCCCAAAAATTGTCAAAGACTCCAGCCACCCAAGTCATAGACTGTTCTTGCTACTGCCCGGGAAGCGGTACCAATGCACCAAGTCTACTCTGGAACCAACAGGATCCTGAACAGCTTCTACCCCCAAGCCATAACACTGCTAACTAGTCAGTTAAATAGTTAACAAAATAGCTGTCCGGACTATCTGCATTTACCTTTTTTGCACTTACATACGCTGCTGCTTTTTATTATCTGTCCCTTTATTCCTAGTTATATGTACATATCTACCTCAGTTACCTCGTACTCCTGCACATCCACTTGATACTGGTATCCTGTGTATGTAGCCAAGTTATCGTTACGCATTGAGTATTTATTATTACTTTTATTATTATGTGCTCTACTTTTCTATTATTTCTCTATTTCTTTTCTCTGCATTTTTGGGAAGGGCCTGTAAGTAAGCATTTCACTGTTAGTCTACACCTTTTGTTTACGAAGCAAGTGTCGAATAAAATGCTATTTTATTTAAATTAAGCTACTACTGTACAAGAGCAGATGCCATATTGATCCTGAATAAAGTATTTTGCCATACTGTCAGGATCAATATCCTGTGGTTCTGGGGACTCAAAATCCCTCGTCCTTTTTCTACATTTCCCGGAACATCAGCTGGGACAACATGCACAGCATCGGTCTTAATTTAATTATAGATTATTATTACTGTAATCATCTATTCACAGGACTGCCAAAACTGTATCTGCACAACTTCAGTCTTTAACCTGCATTCAAATTAACTTTACTATATCGTAAAACCTAGTAAAAGGGTACATTTTACCCTCTGCATTGAGTCCCTTATGCATTATTATACATTTATTGTAATGTGAATATAGCGCTATTCTCTGTGGTATTGGTGTAATACTGGAATCAATTAGGTCATGAGGCAGCAACAGAGCACTACTTCGTTGATGTATAATGAAGGTGACATATCCATACACAACCTGGGAGCCCTGCCAACATTTCTTATGCTGATTTACAACCGCTGTGCCCGGCATGAACATGATTCAATACTGAGTGATGATCATCATGTGTGCTGTGCGGCGCTCTGTTCTGCTTATGAAACAGATGTTCTGTAATTTAGGTGCTAGGGTCCGGTCCACTGGGTCCAGGCCTCATTTATCTATCCCATCTACTGTACGTCACAACAGAACTGTCAAACTCTGTGGCAAAAATGCACCTCACCTCCACATTCACATCTGGCTAGACTTCAGTCGATAGGCCCATACAGCAGACATACCAACATATACTGTATACTGTGAATCAGACTGAGTTTATCAACAATAAAGAGCAATGGACTGGACAATTTGATAAGTATTTTCATATTTTTAATAGTCTGACCCATATGCATCTCTTTTAGATTCTAATGACTATGAAGAACATACTTCAAATATCTATGGAAACCCTGTGCATACACTTTTTGTAAATTCTCAATTTGGTAGCCATGCCAACGCAGTTGAAAGACTGTGGGTTAAGTGGGTATGGTAGTCTGGATATTCCCTCCATCCCTTCTCACTTAACGCCCCCGACTCTACCTCTCCGTTAAAAAGGGGGGAATGAAACAGGTCTTCACACAGCATATGAAATGAAGAGGGCTCATTAGTCCAGGGTCCACAGGGCTGAAGACTAGAGGAATGGACCGACTGACTGGAGGAGGAAAAGGCCTTAATGGTCTCATTTCCTAAGAACCTAAAACCTCCTCACAGCCTCCAAACTGACAGCCAAATTGAGAGTCAGGTTACAGAAGAAACACAAACATTGATTTAAATGTATATAGGAAAATGAAGCAAAAATCATGCTGTGCAGTAACATTTAAAATTTTCAAAGGTTGAGCGGAAGTTTAAAAGCTGCCATTTGCACAAATAAATATATAACTGTCGATGGACGAGCATATAAATAATGAAATGGCAAAAACCGCTTAGCAAACTGCTTTGAAATTATCCACTTGGACAAACATCTATGCAGCCAAGATATGAGATAGCACAAAGGCTGAATGTTGAAAGGATGCATATGGAGATTGAGGGCCATGTCTATGTACACTTCCTCTTTTGTGATAACACTTCTGAATCAGATTAATCAGCGGCTAATTGTGGAGCTGGAGAATGACAAGCTTTATCCTCCTTGATACTTAATGTTATTCTCTTTCTCTCTCTCTCGCTCTCTCTCTCGCTCTCTCTCTCGCTATCTCTCTCTCGCTCTCTCATAAAATGACAGAGCTAAACCTTGTTTATACCATGCTGCGCTTTTGTACTTCTGTTGTCCACAGCTCAATGACACCTCTGCTGGTACTCCTCTTCCCATGATCCTCCCCTTCCTGTCCAACTGGCTCAGAAAGCTAGGTGTGTCTCCTTACCTTTGTGAGTGCTGTAGAGTGCAGCGAAGGTGACCACAAAGAAGGTGGTGGAGTATTTGCCAGCATTGACCAGGTGAGGGAAAGCTCGCTTGGTGTCTCGGTACCGACGGAGGCACTGCACGAAACGGAACCAAGCAGGCAGACACTGGATGATGGCACGGAGACCATAGGAGTAACTGTGGCATGTGTAATCACCTAGTGGGAATGGGGGAGAAAATTACATTTTAACAACAACCAAAACATTCAAACATTTATCAAACACAGCCAAATTATGTATATGGTTTTGGTATCAACCATTCTTATAGCTTGACCTTTTGAACTGTTCTGTTAGAATGGAATGGGAGTGACCTTAATGGATTTGTTGGACTCACACAGGTTGCTTCACAGAGACCACTTCTCACTGAGAGACAGCTAAAGGTCATTGGTGGACTAGCTAGCTGTAGTCCCAGTGCTTTGACTCATTGCCATACACATTGTGCTGTCCCCTCTCCTCTCTCCCTCTCTCCTTCTCCCACACACGCAGAATAATAATAATCACAAACATAATAATAATAATTTAGCGGGTGTTTATATTTGTCCTGTTACAAAGTATGTAATAAAAAAAAAAAATGTAATGGAAATGTGTTTCTTGCATATCCCAACTCCCTGAGACACCCACAGGGAGTGGGGTCCCGGCCAGGGTCACCATTGTACACACACACAGCAGCAGCACTCTCTACATCATTGGGACCGAGCTTCCTGCCATCCAGGACTATACCAGGCGGTGACAGAGGAAGGCCCAAAAATTTTCAAAAACTCCAGGCACATACACTGCTGCTACTGTTTATTATCTGGCACTTTATCATCATTACTTACTTTTATTATTACGTGTTTATGTCTCTATTTTCTTTCTCTCTGCATTGTTGGGAAGGGCCCGTAAGCATTTCACTGTTAGCCTACACCTGTTGTTTACGAAGAATGTGACAAATACATTTTGATTTGATTTAACTCTCTGAGTGGACAGCTAATCAGCATGAGAGTCACACTGCTGGACACAAACATTTCCATTCAATTACCTCGCTGCTGATTAAGGCCACAGCAGAGGGCTGCAAATTACTGAGGAGAACCATTAATAACTCATTTTCCAGACAAACAGACAGACAGGCAGACAGGCCGGCAGACAGGCCGGCAGACAGGCCGGCAGACAGGCCGGCAGACAAGCAGACAGAGACAAGCAGACAGAGACAAGCAGACAGAGACAAGCAGACAGAGACAAGCAGACAGGCAGACAGACAGACAGACAAATCCCACTGAATATTGTCTGGAGTCAGAGAGAGCTAAACCATTCCACCTCAGTACATGTCTCCTAAACAAAACAATACTGTTATAGATGAGTTTGAACAGAGCTGCTGAACCAGCATAATATATAGGTTTGGGTTACATACATTCAGCTGTTACCTCACTGCATACCTGACATGACAGTTCTGCACTTACAGAGCAACGGTAGGTACTAGTTATGGTCTAACTCACTGTTGAACATGGGCAGGAGGCCTTTGCGGTCGGTCCATTTGAGCTCAAAGCTGTAGAAGCAGATGAGATACTCCAGGTCCATCAGTACAATCACCAGAGAGTTGAGCTGGTCGGCCAGCCAGAAGTCTGCAAACTCCACGCGGTGGAACGGCGCAGTGAACACACGGAACTAGGGAGAGGACAGACAGACAGAGTTAGTAGTCCCATACAAGACACAGGAGATCTGATTAAATACATATGCTACCACTGAAGGGGTGCTACCACTGAAGGGGTGCAATGTATGTTGGAATAGTCTGAGGTTAAGATAACATTGACAGCTCTTCTGTCTACAGTACACCTCTGCATACTAATGCCACTAGAACTCGCATGCTTGTCTCACCATAAGCCATTTAAGACATTACAAATAACCAAAGAGAAGGGACACATGTAAAGACCTGGGCTACAACCATGTATACAAGACTTGAACACTGAGGAAGCTCATTGTCATGCAGCAAATGAGGCTGTAATGTACAGGGTATTGTAAACTGGGTGGTTCGATCCCTGAATGCTAATTGGCTGACAGCCGTGGTATATCAGACTGTATACCATGGGTATGACAAAACATTTATTTTTACTGCTCTAATTATGTTGGTAACTGGTTTATAATATCAATAAGGCACCTTAGGGGTTTGTGGTATATTACCAATATACCACGCTAAGGACTGTATCCAGGCACTCCGTGTTGTGTTGGGCATATGAACAGCCCTTAGCCGTGGTATATTGGCCATATACCACACCCCCTCGGGCCTTATTGCATAATTAGAGTATTGGAAGATGAGAAGACAGAGCAGAACAGGAAGCTACTCTCCAAATGAGCTGGGACATGTTGAGGTCATGAGCCCTGCAACAGCCAGCAGTCCTAGTATCTCCCTACAGTAAATGAACTGGTGGATACCTATGGAAAGCCTAATGAGGCTCTAGCTGGAGTGTGTCAACCTGTCACTCATTGCCACACCAGCAATAGTAGGTATATATGGGCTCACATTCTGTGAATGGCTGGTGAAGTAATAGACCATATTATTTTCCATTTGCAGAGAAATTATATTTTTGCTGACACAGTATCCAATCCGACACACCACACATGCACAAACATGACAGTCTGGGAGCAGCACAGGATCAACTGCATGGCCATGCCCCTGGAGCAGCACAGGATCAACTGCATGGCCATGCCCCTGGAGAAGTCTGATTTAATATAGCCTAATATGATTGGGTTTACTCGTGTTTTGGGTATGGTTTTTGTTGGGACTGGATCATGTTATCACAGGTCTGCGAATGAGACTGTGGTTGAATGGGAATGATACTCTCCCCCTCTTGCCTCCAGGGTGCTACACAGCCTCACTACGCGGCCTGACCCAGTCCCAGACTGTTTCAGATGCAAATGTCAAACAGTATTGATTCATCCTGTTATATATATGAGCTAATGAAAGATTTCTACCTGGCAATCTATGTCCCTATTGATCTACACACCATCTCCATACACAGAAATTATAGACATTCAGAAGATAAACCTTCCTCAAAATGTATTCATTGTGTAAACAAACACACCAGGCAATCTGTCTCGATTTGTTCTCTCATTATGTGTTTGTCCTCTGGTTAGTTCCTGTGTTCAGTGTGGGTGTGTGGCTCTCTAGGATGCTGCACAGGCCCCAGTGGAGCCCAATCAGAGCTGGAGAGGGCTGTGGAATGGCTCAGAGGGCCGGGTAACTAAGGGAAGGGATGGGGAGGATTGGAGGAGCAGCATACTGATGGATCCATCCCTGTAATGATTGCACAGTCACAGCCGCTCACATCCCCAGGGACCCGCCTGCATTCTATTATCCCTCACCCCACTGGCCTCTGTCTCACACACACACTGAATCCTCCTACCCCCCCATCCCCATCCCCCTAGCCAGCAAACATCAGACAAATAAAAGACAAGTTTAATACAACAAAACACAATAGGAGATAGATATCAAATACCGTGTTGTACAAACAAACACCAGTTGAGTCGGGTTTCATTGTATTGATATCATTGCATTATTATAATACAGTAGTCCCAGTGGAGAAGGAGCTCACCAGCAGTTTGAGCAGCCAGAAGCGGGACTTGTAGTAGCCAGTCTTGAAGGGGTTGATGAGGAAGAGGAGCATGAAGCCGTAGAGGATGAGGGGGTTGACCTGCATAGGCAGCAGGGTGTACTCAGAGTACAGACAGGACAGGATGCTCATACACCACAGCACCCCCAGGAACCCTGCAATCTAGGGAAGAATTCAATAGATAAAGCCATCAAACACTCAATAGATTTTTTATTCAACTACATTTATAAAGCTGTATATAATTTGTCCTTGGCAATATGATCAGTAAAAAAACATAGTGCATGTCTTCAGATTAGTATTATTTAAATGTTTGATTTCCCTTATTCAGCACATTCTCTCTCTGGTGGTCACACACGATCATTCTCTCTCTGGTGGTCACACAATATCATTCTCTCTGTGGTTGTCACACAAGATCATTCTCTCTGTGGTTGTCACACAAGATCATTCTCTCTGTGGTGGTCACACAAGATCATTCTCTTTGTGGTGGTGACACAAGATCATTCTCTCTGTGGTGGTCACATAAGATCCTTCTCTCTCTATGGTGGTCACACTAGATCATTCTCTCTCTGTGGTGGTGACACCAGATCATTCTCTCTCTGTGGTGGTCACACCAGATCATTCTCTCTCTGTGGTGGTCACACCAGATCATTCTCTCTCTGTGGTGGTCACACAAGATCATTCTCTCTGTGGTGGTCACACAAGATCATTCTCTCTGTGGTGGTCACACAAGATTATTCTCTCTCTGGTGGTCACACATTATCACTCTCACTCTGATGGTCACACACAATCATTCTCTCTGTGGTGGTAACACAATATCATTCTCTCTGTGGTTGTCACACAATATCATTCTCTCTGTGGTGGTCACACAAGATCATTCTCTCTGTGGTTGTCACACAATATCATTCTCTCTGTGGTGGTCACACAAGATCATTCTCTCTGTGGTGGTCACACAAGATCATTCTCTCTCTGGTGGTCACACATTATCACTCTCACTCTGATGGTCACACACAATCATTCTCTCTGTGGTGGTAACACAATATCATTCTCTCTCTGGTGGTCACACCAGATTATTCTCTCTCTGGTGGTCACACAAGATCATTCTCTCTCTGGTGGTCACACAAGATCATTCTCTCTCTGTAGTGGTCACACAATATAATGTTTTCTCTCCATTATTACCACTAGTTGTCTCAGTGTACTGTCTGGCTTGATTCTTGTTATTGTCCTTTTGCATCCCTTGGTTCTCCCCTCTCCCTTACCTCAAACAGGTGCTGGTGGGAGAGGTTGCTGCGAGGGTTCAGCTCAAAGATGAGCACGTGATTGACCCCCGCCTGCCGCCAGCCGTATGTGTTAATGCCCAACAGGAAGAGGAACTCGATTAGCAGGAAGCCACCACGGTAGATACGCACCAGAGGCCACACGTTCTCATACCGGATGAGTACAGCACCTGCAAAATAATAATAGCAATTAAATAATCAAATTCTCCAAACTATCTGAGGCTACAGTCCTGTTATAAAATACAGTATGCACTACTAACTTGAGCTCCCCACTAATGGCAAGCCCCATTTCCTGTGTATCTGTTAATCCCCCAGTAAAAAGGCCTTATTAGCATGGTTGTGTGTGAATGTACCACTGAGGATGAAGGAGATAGAGAGGACGATGAAGACCCCACAGTATAGGCCAACGCGGAAGGTAGTCCAGGCTAGAGCAGGCTGCAGTAAGGAAAAGCAGAGAATGACAGAGATGAGCAATTACCAGTTACTAGGCCTGTGTGACTGCCAGTCTTCTCTGCTCTATTGTACTGTTGTCAGGCACACAGCTGCAGATCCACACTAGGCAGTTACTAATTCATTTAAGCTTGACAGATAGACACACCTATCCAGGGAAGCTGAAGCCATTCACAGAATCCAGTTCACCTGTTCCTTGTTCAATGCACCTTATAGGAAGTGTCCTTACATTAACGTGTGTTATCGTCAAGTACTTTTGTATGTGCTAAAAATACATTTCACATAAAGGTGCCCATAGGAATCTGGACAAGCCATTTGGATCTGGCATAATTCTGGGTGGACATGACATTAATATGAATACAGCTATAAATCTAAAGGATATGTGATAGGGGATGTGAAGCACTCTCTCCAGCCCTCTCTCTCTCTCATCCCCTGTGGAAAAGCTATTTGTCCAGTCTAGTATGGAGAGCCTCTTACAGGATCAATACTGTGGGGATGAGTAGGGTGTGTGTGTCACATACCTATACTGTATACACACACAGCAGGAAGGAGATGAAGAGCAGGAAGTGTGTCACTCTACCATGCTACGTTTATGTTGATGAGATCCTGGTGCTGGCAGGGAATTATGGCGGGAATGATCTAATTGGTTAATTGTCCACTAACTAACTAACATACACACTCTAGTAAACCTGTGGTGCAGTCTCTCTCACCTGTGCTGCCCCCAGTGGAGGCACTCTCAGCCTCTTCATGGCCTTCTGACGGTCCCCTCCCTCCAGCTCTGTGGTCACCACAGCCTGACAAACACAACACACACATGCCACTACTGTTCATTCAGGAACAAGTTCAAATGCAATACAACATATTAAAGAGTAAAAGTCAAAGACCAGGATCTGATTTTGCCAGAATTAGCCATTTTGTGGTTAAAACAGATGTCAAGAATGAACATCAACCTAAACAATGCTTAGATCCCCACAGCCAGGGGCTTCTGTTCCATACGAACCTCAGTCTCAGAGATGAGCTGGGTGATCTTCTTGCAGGTGTAGAAGGGGGCCACCTCCACTTGGGCCACGCGCCAGTCAGCCCCACGGGGAGTCTCCAGGATCTTATCATGCTTCTTCAGGATCTTACGGAAACCTGTGAAGTTCAGATTCTGGGAGAAAGACAAATCATGGGGTTAAGTCTGAACTGAGCATGAGATACAGAGAGGGAGAAGGAGACAATGACTAAACGATTGAGATAAACTGAACTGCTGAGATAAAGAGAGAAACAGAGAAGAAATAGACACCACTAGAGAGAGGTGGATGGAGAGGTAGTAAGATGCAGAGAGACATTTGATGCTGATTGCAGCATCAAACAGAACGATGAGGGTGTGGATAAGCTGACTGTTTCACCTGGTAGTTCAGCATCAGGATGAGACGGAGGTAGTATCTAGGGGTAGTGTGTAGGGTTTAGGGTTAAGGGTACCAACCTGGTAGTTCTGCAGTAGGATGAGGCTGAGGTAGTGCCTAGGGGTAGTGTGTAGGGTTAAGGGTACCAACCTGGTAGTTCTGCAGTAGGATGAGGCTGAGGTAGAACTCGGAGAAGGCCAGCTGTAGGTCCTTGATGTTGCGGTGTTTGCAGCGCTCCTCCTGGGAAAGGTGGAACACCGTCTTGCGTTTCCGCAGACCTGGCGCATTGCTCTCGCGCTGCGCATCCAGAGACGACTGCAGCTCATTCTGCAGGGTGGCGAAACGCCTCTGGGCTTCCGCTAGTTTCTCTGCAGGAGGGAAGGAGATATGGAGAACAACCGAGTGAGCAACAGTGTCAGAATGACAAAGACAGATCTGATTTCACTCTGCTGGTGTCTTGTGGATAGTTCTAGTGGTTTTGAGAGTAACTTCTACTGCACTGAGACTGTTAACAGCCCTGCAGTAAATCCAGCCAGAGGTAAACACACTTCTCCCTGCCCTCCTCTCCATTACGGGGAAGTGGAAAGAGGAGTATTAGGTTCTGCAGACGTGTAAATGCAGACCTCGGCAAGCCCATTACCAGGGTCATGACAGGGTTAATTTCCCTCCTGAGAGAGAGACAGCAGCAGGGCAGGGGGGAACCTGAGTGGATCTGGAACATGGCCCACATTCTCCCCCAGCCTCCCCATCCCAGTCCCACGAACACATTCCAGGACTGAACTCCTAGAGCCCGGCTTTGGCACATATCCCCCACTGCACCCCACCACATCCTATGCATAGGCCAAGGCTGGAGAGAGGGTTCTGCAATAGACCTCTTCAGTCCTGATTCACAACTAGACCGCCTGGTCAACGGCAGGGCAGAGAGGCCGCCATGCGTTTGTGACAAGGACGGAGCAACGTCTCATGCTCCCCACGGTCAATCAGTGAAGACAGGGGTGTTACGTTAGGTGCAGTGGGTTCAATGGTTACTTTAACACTCAGCTGCACACAGCCTCTGAATTTCACAGTACCTGACTCACAGGAATGCCTGTTCTTTTGTTGGCTAAAATTAGAGTAATCCCTCACAGGAGGTTATGCCACTGTCACTGTCTACCCTGTCCAGAGGGTCTCCTATCTGCTCTGCATGGATCAAGTCACGACATAACATGAGGCGTGAGAAAGTCAAGACTCACATACTTTACCTAAATTGGAAGAAATGAAGCCTGGGTAGATTTGTGTGTACAGACAAGGTGTCAGAATGGTATGCAGGCTGAAGAGACTAAAAGAATCCTTAATGTCTGAGCTTTGCCAGGATCAGCCACAGGTAAAATATTGTCTCTGGAGTCTATATCTGAGGATACATACAAATATTTTAGATATTGTGACAGCATTTAACAGAGACTGTGTGGTGCCTTGGTTTTTCTCACTGGCATATAGTTAAATGCACTGCTCCAGGTTCACTTAATGGGGTCGATGACCCCTTTCAGAAGAGGGAAGCTGCTTGCTACAGCTCTCTGCGGAGGCGAGGACTCTCTTATGTAAAGCTCGCACCTTGAACAAGACATGAAAAAAGGGAGATAACGGTGTCTGTCCAACAAGATTCAGTAATTGCTTGTTTCATCCCAACATCCGGCTAGACGGATATACAACACATCCAGGCGTAGAAAATGAGAGATTATGATGCTGCAGTCTGGAGTCTGAGAGTGAAGTGACTGACTGTGGCTGGGCTACAAGACAGCCAATAAGACCTAACACTGCTAAAAACAACCTTTACTATAGATTTCATTATAATCTGAATTGAGACAGATTTATTATAGTAAAGCCAGATGTCTAGCCTTGATGTGACTGGATGTGCTTAATGAGCAACAGTGATGGGAAATCCTTGTTTTTCAGGGGAGATAAAAGAGAGGAGCAACAGGATGTTGATCAGAGTGCCAGTTCTTTTTGGCAGTCCAACCTGGTCTGAGTTTATTTCAGCTTCTGGCAAAGCCTCAACTCTGAAGGGGATGGGAGGGGATGGGAGGGGAGGTTAATTGGAGAAGAAAAATAGGGAGTTTAAAAGTCTTTCAGACTTTAAGGAAAAGCAAATTAAAGTAGACACTAATGAATGCACCTTTTCTATACTTTGTTGGCTTCCTGTCTAACTCGTACCATTACCAATAAAGTATGTACTCGTTGGTAACGAGATTCAGAATATATCGAATGTCCATGTTGCCAGGCAGCATCAACCCATTAAATGCAGTTCTACAAAACATCACGTAGTTGGCACCCAAGTAAAGCTTATCACTCAACATGACAACCGTATGTGCAAGACGTAAAGGCAATTACTGGCTACTCCCATTGCACTGCAGGCATTAGTTATTATGGCATTATAAGTAACTATGAGTGGACAAACTGCAGATGCTCACAGCAAATCAAAGGGGTGGTCTAACTTAGTCAGAGTCAAACTTGCATAGTATAGCATAGCAGCATTTCTCCATCAAATAGGCCTACCTGAATAAAATGTGTTGATCTTCAAAAGCTCCTTCTCACAATTCTGAAAAAACTTCTCCTCAAACTTGGCGTAGTATCTCTTGACAGTGTCTTCATCTGTGACTGGAGAGGGGAAAAAGAGAAAAAGAGAGAGAGAGAGAGAGGTCACGTTTCAAACAAAACATTCAACAAAAAAACATTATTTAACCAATGAAAAACAATTAATGGACACACATCATTATGGACATTTAA
Source organism: Brachymystax lenok tsinlingensis (assembly GCA_030435695.1). Classification (NCBI taxonomy): domain Eukaryota; kingdom Metazoa; phylum Chordata; class Actinopteri; order Salmoniformes; family Salmonidae; genus Brachymystax; species Brachymystax lenok. The sequence goes on along the minus strand of CM059790.1, from coordinate 22,685,720 downwards.
AAAATGTATGCATATGGAAATTATTGACCTAGATGAATGTGACCACAACTTGGAGCTACAGTGGGGCAAAAAAGTATTTAGTCAGCCACCAATTGTGCAAGTTCTCCAACTTAAAAAGATGAGAGAGGCCTGTAATTTTCATCATAGGTACACTTCAACTATGACAGAAAAAGAAATCCAGAAAATCACATTGTAGGATTTTTAATTTATTTATTTGCAAATTATGTTGGAAAATAAGTATTTGGTCAATAACAAAAGTTTATCTCAATACTTTGTTATATACCCTTTGTTGGCAATGACAGAGGTCAAACGTTTTCTGTAAGTCTTCACAAGGTTTTCACACACTGTTGCTGGTATTTTGGCCCATTCCTCCATGCAGATCTCCTCTAGAGCAGTGATGTTTTGGGGCTGTCGCTGGGCAACACGGACTTTCAACTCCCTCCAAAGATTTTCTATGGGGTTGAGATCTGGAGACTGGCTAGGCCACTCCAGGACCTTGAAATGCTTCTTACGAAGCCACTCCTTCGTTGCGGCGGTGTGTTTGGGATCATTGTCATGCTGAAAGACCCAGCCACGTTTCATCTTCAATGCCCTTGCTGATGGAAGGAGGTTTTCACTCAAAATCTCACGATACATGGCCCCATTCATTCTTTCCTTTACACGGATCAGTCCTGGTCCCTTTGCAGAAAAACAGCCCCAAAGCATGATGTTTCCACCCCCATGCTTCACAGTAGGTATGGTGTTCTTTGGATGCAACTCAGCATTCTTTGTCCTCCAAACACGACGAGTTGAGTTTTTACCAAAAAGTTCTATTTTGGTTTCATCTGACCATATGACATTCTCCCAATCCTCATCTGGATCATCCAAATGCTGTCTAGCAAACTTCAGACGGGCCTGAACATGTACTGGCTTAAGCAGGGGGACACATCTGGCACTGCAGGATTTGAGTCCCTGGCGGCGTAGTGTGTTACTGATGGTAGGCTTTGTTACTTTGGTCCCAGCTCTCTGCAGGTCATTCACTAGGTCCCCCCGTGTGGTTCTGGGATTTTTGCTCACCGTTCTTGTGATCATTTTGACCCCACGGGGTGAGATCTTGCGTGGAGCCCCAGATCGAGGAAGATTATCAGTGGTCTTGTATGTCTTCCATTTCCTAATAATTGCTCCCACAGTTGATTTCTTCAAACCAAGCTGCTTACCTATTGCAGATTCAGTCTTCCCAACCTGGTGCAGGTCTACAATTTTGTTCCTGGTGTCCTTTGACAGCTCTTTGGTCTTGGCCATAGTGGAGTTTGGAGTGTGACTGTTTGAGGTTGTGGACAGGTGTCTTTTATACTGATAACAAGTTCAAACAGGTGGCATTAATACAGGTAACGAGTGGAGGATAGAGGAGCCTCTTAAAGAAGAAGTTACAGGTCTGTGAGAGCCAGAAATCTTGCTTGTTTGTATGTGACCAAATACTTGTTTTCCACCATAATTTGCAAATAAATTCATTAAAAACGCTACAATGTGATTTTCGGGATTTTTTTTCCTCCTCATTTTGTCTGTCATAGTTGAAGTGTACCTATGATGAAAATTACAGGCCTCTCTCATCTTTTTAAGTGAGAGAACTTGCACAATTGGTGGCTGACTAAATACTTTTTTGCCCCACTGTAAACAGGTAGCCTATCAGTTTGGCTTATGATTACATTCACATCCTTTTTCAAGATGATTCTCCTTCAATAAGAATCAACGCACTTAAACATTGCTTTCATTCAGACCAGGGTACTGTAAATCAATCCAAGAGAAACAAAAGGGTGAAAAAGGGCTTGAGGGACAGTGTACTGTTCAGCCCAGGAAGGTCACCAACACGCTCCTGCCTCTCTCATTCCTCTGATGGTTATTAAATGTTGGGGACAAGCACAGTGGCACAGTTCTAAATAAGGACACCTTTAATTTGGTTCCTCCTCTCCTCTCCTCTCCTCTCCTCTCCTCTCCTCTCCTCTCCTCTCCTCTCCTCTCCTCTCCTCTACTCTCCTCTCCTCTCTGTCTTCTTACTCTGTGTTGCTCATCCAGCACACAGAGTAACCCAACACCCCTATTCGTTTCCTGGGGGATTCCTTCCTCTGTCTGCATCCCACGCTCCCCCCATCCCCATTAACCTTAGCCCAGCTTAGCCCACTGGCGTTCCAGTAAAGACAATAGCAGCCAAGAGGACCAGGGCCACAGGGCGCTGTCCCAGCCATAGCTTAAAGTCTGACCACAGGTCCACAGCACAGGATCAACAGGCTGTAGTTCTAATGATTTTATTTATAGTGACCACAAGTTCCAAAACCCATCCGTCTAAAACAGCTGGCAATATTTGACTGTGATCCTGAGAGTAGAGAGTCACAGTGTAAGAGACAGGCCTCGTCTCCTGTGACTGAGAAAGACAGAGACAAAGAGGATCTGCACACTGAGAGAATGTACATCTTCATATCCTCTCTCTGCAACTAAACCACATATTATTTTTCAATTATTATTCATCACGATCACTCTCTTATCAATGTTAGCCTGGCCAGACTTGCTAGTTGACACCAGTACTGATGCATCATTGATGTTCTATCTAAATGTCACAGCCAGGGATACATTTTTTATTTGTTTTATTTTATTTCACCTTTATTTAACTTTATTTAACCAGGTAGGCCAGTTGAGAACAAGCTCTCATTTACAACTGCGACCTGGCCAAGATAAAGCAAAGCTGATGATATCTATGAGGGTGCCCGTGTTTACAGATTTAGGGTTGTACCTGGTGGGTTCCTTGATAATTTGTGTGAGATTGAGGGCATCTAGTTTAGATTGTAGGACAGCCGGGGTGTTAAGCATATCCCAGTTTAGGTCACCTAAGAGTACAAACTCTGAAGATAAATGGGGGGCAATCAATTCACATATGGTGCCCAGGGCACAACTGGGGGTCTATAACAAGCGACAACAGTGAGAGACTTATTTCTGGAAAGGTGGATTTTTAAAAGTAGAAGCTTGAACTGTTTGGGCACAGACCTGGATAGCATGACAGAACTCTGCAGGCTCTCTCTGCAGTAGATTGCAACTCCACCCCCTTTGGCAGTTCTATCTTGGCGGAAAATGTTGTAGTTGGGGACATTTCTGAATTTTTGGTGGCCTCCATGGCTATGGTTGGCGGATTGTGCTAAAACAGTGACTAAAACAAACTTAGGGAGGAGGCTTCTGATGTTAACATGCATGAAACCAATGCTTTTACGGTTACAGAAGTCAACAAAAGATAGTGCCTGGGGAATGGGAGTGGAACTGGGGGCTACAGGGTATGGGTTAACCTCTACATCACCAGAGGAACAGAGGAGGAGTAGGATAAGTGTACGGCTAAAGGCTATAAAAACTGGTCGTCTAGTGTGTTGGGAACAGAGAATAAAAAGAGCAGATTTCTGGGTGTGGTAGAATAGATTCAGGGCATAATGTACAGACAAGGGTATGGTAGAATGTGAGTACAGTGGAGGTAAACCTAGGCGTTGAATGACGAGGAGAGTGGTTTCTTCTCTGGAGGCACCAGTTAAGCCAGGTGAGGTCTCTGCATGTGTGTGGGGTGGGACAAAAGAGCTATCTGAGGCATGAGCTACCGTGTTATTGAAACAGTCCAGGGGGCATCAGCTGTGTAGCCAAGTGATCATAGGGTCAAAAGAGCAGCAATAGGTGAGTCAGGGTGCCGTTCGGTAGTCACTACTACGCTAGGCGAGCAGGGGACACAGCGTTCAGAAAAGCTATCGGGCCGGGGCTAGTAGATGGTTCTTCGGCAACATCTAACAGAATAGCCTGTTGAGACCCTCTCGGACGGTTACGTCGGTAGACCAGTCATGATGGATCGGTGGGGCTCCATGTCGGCAGTAAAAGGGTCCAGGCCAATTGGCAAAATAGGTATTGTAGCCCAAGAATTGGCTGAAGGACCCCTTCGGCAAGCCGGTAGATGAGCCTAGCTCGAGGCTAGCTCCAGGCTAACTGGTGCTTGCTTCGGGACAGAGACGTTAGCCAGGAGTAGACACTCGGATAGCAGCTAGCTAGCTGCGGTGATCTGGTGTAAAGGTTCAGAGCTTGCGGTAGAAATCCGGAGATGTGGTAGAGAAAGCAGTCCGATATGCTCTGGGTTGATATCGCGCTGTGCAGACTGGCAGAAATTGACCGGGCTGAGGCTGGCTGATGTCCGAGTTAACAGTGATGACTGCTAGCAGTGGCTAACTGACGACTAGCTAGTAGCTAGTTAGCTGGCTAGCTTCTGATGGGGGTCCCGGTTCTAAAATGTAAAAAATAGCAGATCCGTACCACAATGGGTGAGGTGGGTTGCAGGAGAATATGTTCAGTCTGTAGATGGAAATTGAGATTAAAAATATTTAAAATATATACGAAATACGATATATACATGGGACGGGACAAGACAAATAGAGGTCTGACTGCTACACCATCTTGGGGTCACACTATCTCTGCTAAATGTTTGTGCAAGAGTGGGGTTAAAATAGAAATGTTAGCTAACCTATAATATGAAATGGCCCTTAAACGCAAGTTGAAACCTTTAGATGGAGAGGCATTCAATTATGTTCTTAGTAATAACAAAAAGATGCCTACGGCTGTGTAGGCTGTCAATATTCCTGCTCTATTCATCTGTATGCAGAGCAAGAATCCAAGGAGAGCCTGTGATTGTGTTCAGTAAAAGGCTGTGAAAATGTTCCATGGAGTCAGTGAGCCAGTCAAGCGATGCACAGCTTCACATAAAAAAATTGAAAAACATCTGTATAACAATAATTTGTGGATTTAATCATATTCAGTGGTTGAAAATGCTTCATAAAGGACTTTATATGATGAATCACTCCCATAGTGCTGGGGAGGTGTTTCCCCTTACTGCAGTTCAGCCTAACCTCATGAGAGAGGCATCTTGCAGTCCTCATTAAACATCAAAAACAACATAATCACTGAACAAAAAGAAAACAACAACAGCCATGCTCAACTTTTTGAACTGTGACAGAACATAAACAGGGACTGAGATGACCTTTAACTTATCATCTTCACTGGGTCAGTGTGAGAGAGAGAGAGAGAGAGAGAGAGAGAGAGAGAGAGAGAGAGAGAGAGAGAGAGAGAGAGAGAGAGAGATCAGAATGTGTGCTGTAAGACACAGCTGGCATCAGTAGGTTATAGCCAGTGTTGAGTGGAGGTCAGGAGGGTGTGTGAGTGCCTTACAGTGTACACCCACACAGCTCATCCCCTCCTGTCTGGAATAGAGGAGAGGAGGATGAGAGGAGGATGAGAGGAGGAGAGGAGAATGAGAGGAGGATGAGAGGCAGCAGCTAGCTATCTGCATGAGGAATGAGGAATGGAAGTACGCTCTGCCTACGCCTCTGAAAGCATTTCTACCTCACTTCCTAATTCCATTGCAGTCACAACACACTTTGGACCAGGACATATCAATGGAGAGTTTAGCCATTTTACATCGTCTGGCTGGTTGCCAGTCCTCCCAGTACAGACTGGGATAAATTTAGAGAACAAGCCTGTGAGAACAGGGCACTGCAATACCGCTGCAAAACCAGGTAAAAAACAAGATCCCAAAGGAAGAGGTGATAGAACACTGGAACTAGTCTACATGAAAACAAGGGGGAGGAGGCAGATGACAAGGAAGAAAGAGAAATAAGAGGGATGTGGACTTTGGATGAAATGATCCTAGATGATGTTATGAGAGGAAATGGAGGAGATGAAAGCCTGGAGAGAAAGGTAGGGAGAGGGCCGTGGAATGGACCCCTCGCCCTTATCTCCCCCCGTTGAAGCTCTACTGACCCCTATCTCCCCCCGCTGACGCTCTACTGAGGAGGTCTGCTGGTCCCCAGGAGACTGTGTCTGTGTGTATGCGTGCACGTGTGGATGTGTGTGTGCATGAGCATGTGCGGCGTGTGAGAACAAAGGAGCGAGAGGCAGCGCTGCTTTGAAACAGCCCCGTCCCTGCAGCTACACATTGAGTATTCACCATGCCTCTGATGCAAAAACGTCTCTATAACCAACACTCCAGCCTCATTTGCTTTACCTCAACCTTACTCAAATCTGCATGAATCAACATAATTAGGCTCACGGAGTTAGAGTAAAGTGCAAACTGTCTGCACTAATTTATTTTCAACTAAAACAACGGATAGAAATGAACAGCTCAATTGCAGAGGATAAAATACTAAAACGAGTGAAATCATAATGGTATATAGTGCGTTTATTCCCATTTATCAAAGATGTCTGTATTTATCTGAACTCAATGTCTTCTCTCTCTCTCACTGTATGGGGCCTCATTATTGCACCATTGGCTGGTGAGGAGGCAGCCAAGCCCACTCATAGTCCAAACGTACCATCCTCCCCAGGGTCCCTCTGACAGGCATCTCTGGAGGGCCTCTCCCTGAGCTCATTATCCTCAGAGTGGTACTATGGCACAGCTAACAGCCAACATCCCTCAGGGGAACCAGCCCAGCCCACTGCTGCCCCAACCAGCACTCTGCTACAAAGACCCAGAGCCACAGAGAGCAAACAGGCTGGGCCACACCAAAGCTGTCTCCACCAGCCGTCACTAAATGGCTTCCTGCAGCAGTATCTTCTCTAACATTACAGGGATGAGTGAGCGCTTAGGTGGATGTGTGTGTGTGTGTGTGTGTGTGTGTGTGTGTGTGTGTGTGTGTGTGTGTGTGTGTGTGTGTGTGTGTGTGTGTGTGTGTGTGTGTGTGTGTGTGTGTGTGTGTGTGTGTGTGTGTGTGTGTGTGTGTGTGGTGCAGGCAGTAGGATGATGATGACATGCCTCCTAGGAGAGTAATAGTTGTGTCCCTGGGGGCTCTGTATGAAGATGGATACTCTGGCCACCTCATCTTGTGCTGTGTTTGATAGTGTTTGTTGTACATCTGTCAGCACTGAGTTCTACTCTTTCTTTTGAGGTGAGCTCCTTGATGTTTTGTCTATATAGTGACATGATGGAGCTCTGAGGTTTGTAACATTTTACTCATGACAGAGTGTCTCATGGAGGACAGGCTGGGTAAGTAGTCATTTTTTTGTTTTTCTTCATCGTTTCTTAGTTTTATTTGTTTCAGTAGGTACTGGGTATAGCAAGTCTAAAAAGTAAGCTTTTAGTTTGATTAAGATGTGTTAACAAGTGCTGCATATCATGGACATTTCCTGTAAGTGTTTGAAGCGGATGGGATATGCTTTACAGTCCTAGTACAGAGGGGCTTCCCAGCATGGCCTACATACAGCCATTGCCACCATGTTTCAATCTGTCAACTGGTGACGCTCACGGCAGTCACAGGAGGGAAGTGAGTAAAGCTTAAGTGCTTTAGAGCAGCCAGGAAAAGAAAGTCACTTTATTATTCTGTTGTGGAGGGATGGGTGAGTAGAGTCCAAGTGTTTGTGAGTGTTTGTGTTTGTGAATATACAGTGCCCTCCCTAATTATTGGGACAGTGAAGCATTTTTTTTCTATACTCCAAAATCAAAAGTATCGGGACAAATTCACTTATATGTTTATTAAAATAGTAAAAAGTTAAGTATTTGTTCCCATATTCATGTCACGCAATGACTACATCCAGCTGGTGACTCTACACATTTGTTGGATGTGTTTGCTGTTTGTTTTGGTTGTTTCAGATTATTTTGTGTCCAACAGAAATTAATGGTAAATAATGTATTGTGTAATTTTAGTCACTTTAATTGTAAATAAGAATAGAATAGGTTTCTAAACACTTAATTAATGTGGATGCTACCATGATTACAGATAATCCTGAATGAATCGTGAATAATGATGAGTGAGAAAGTTAGAGATACACAAATATCATACCCCCCCAAAAAAATATATATATGCTAACCTCCCCTGTTATTGTAATGGTGAGAGGATAGTATGTCTTGGGGGTATTTGTGTGTCTGTAACTTTCTCACTATTTACAATTCATTCAGGATTATCCATAATCATTGTAGCATCCACGTTAATGTAGAAGTGTTTAGAAACATATTCTATTCTTATTTACAATAAAAGTGACTCTAAAATGACACAATACATTATTTACCATTCATTTCTGTTGGGCACAAAATAATCTGAAACACAACCAAAACAAACCGCAAACAAATCTACACATTTGTAGAGTCAAGCTTGATGTAGTTATTGCGTGCTATGAACATGGGACCAAATAAATTTTTATAGTATTTGGTCCCATGTTACTGATATCCAATTACGATCATTTCTCATCGCTGCCACTCCCCAACGGGCTCTGGAAAGGCAAAGGTCAAGTCATGCGTACTCCGAAACATTGCCCAGTAAACCGCGCTTCTTAATAGCCACTTGACCCGGAAATCAGCCGCACCAATGTGCTGGAGGAAATGTGCCACAGTTCAACTGACGACTGAAGTCAGCCTTGCAGGCACCCGGTCCGCCACAAGGAGTCACTCGAGCGCAATGAGCCAAGTAGAGCCCCCCAGGCCAAACCCTCACGACGCTAGGCCAATTGTGCACCGCCCTATGGAACTCCCAATCACGGCCGGTTGTGACACAGCCTGGGAACAAACCTGGGTCTGTAGTGACGCCTCAAGCACTGCGATGCAGTGCCTTAGACCGCTGCGCCACTTGGGAGGCCCAACTTTTTACTACTTTAATACATAAATGAATAAGTCCCAATACCTTTGCTCCCCTAAAATGGGGGGACTATGTACAAAGAAATGCTGTAATTTCTAAACGGTTCACCCAATATGGGTGAAAATACCCTCAAATGAAAGTGGACAGTCTGCACTTTAACCTCAATTTAATTGTATCATTTCAAATCCAGACTTTTGAAGTATAGAGCCAAAATAATAAAAAATGCTTCACTGTCCCAATAAGTACGGAGGGCATTGCGCATCTAATAGAAATAGGATCTAAGCCTACATAAACCGTTAGCAGCCAGCTTTAACAAGCCATGATTAATCCTATGTGCATTCACTGGTTCCCATTCACTGGCTCCTGTAAGATGAGGTTCAAGAATATGGACAGCTCTTGCTCAGCTGCTATCAGTGAAACCCAATCCAGTGGGGAACACCTCTTTGGCTGTTACTGGTGGAAGCAGTACCATACCTCATGAGAAATCAATACAACAATAGGAGAGCAACCATGAATCCCCTCTAAAGCCTTTGATATCCTCTTGACCTGTATGCAGGTCAAATGTGAGAGAAATAAGGGGATCTGAATAAAATGTTCTATATCTGAAGACAAATGACTAAACTTACTACCTACATTGTGTTCATTTAAGGTCTTCTCTCAGAAAAACAATCTGGGCTTCTCTGAGAAAAACAAGTCTTGGTGTATTCCCTTGCAGGTTGCATAATGGTGGGCAGCCCCTTTCCCTTCTGTGGTGCAAATAAATCATGAGGAGCACTAGCAACTTATCCAGACCTGACTCAAATCTCCCCTCCTGACCCACCCCATCAAGCCTCCACATAAATCTTTCACACTAACCCCCCTGTGGAGATGAGAAAACATGAGCTCTACGCCATGTCAGAGGCTCTAACCCTCCCTTGCTGTACGAACGCACGCACACACGCACACAGACACAGAAAGAAACATGAGGTGTTGTTGGTCACAGGATATAGTACTATAGTTTTCAGACGAAGAAGAGGGCTGTTTAAAAAACTAATATAGCCTAATCAACCGGTAAAGTGGAAGCCTTTTTTCCTAGTTGTTCAACCCATACAAGAAAATCAAGCTGATGTATCTGTGTTCCATTTTATGCCCATAGTCCATTTTTCTCTGTCCGTTTTTACTGAACGTCTTCATATTGTGGTGTTTATCACTGGGAGTGTGACAGGAACATGGCACAGAGGAGATGGGTGATGTGCCCCTTTGTGTTGGGACCAGTGATATCGTCATCTCCTATTATCCTGAATGTGTTATCCTGAGTCTCACACAGACACAACTATATCAGCCCCAGTAATTGTAAACTTCATTTAAGCCATGTAATGACACCTCATTGCTGTTTATCACCCATGTCCTTCTGGCATCATCATTAGTTGAAAGTGCAGTTACTGCCAATATTTCATGATATTCATTTCCCTCATCTCTTTCCACTCAACCTGAGTTAAATCATTTTAATGGAATGGAACTTTACCAGAGGTGGCTATACAATTTTTTTTTAAAGCTTTATTATTGTAGGTGCTGTGAGGACTCTACGACCTGCCCAAATTAGACTTGGTATTTTTCTTATCGTATCACCTTCCTGTATTGAACTGAGAGAGTGGGTGGGTGTGCTCAGGTGCTGCTTCAGCTCGCATTATTCTCAGGTTTCCCCCTATCTGAGGAGTAAGGAAGCCTTGTTTGGGAGAGAAAGAGAAAGTGCACTCACACAGAGCTGTGCTTCCATTCTACATCCTCTTGTTCCAGACATACAGGAGAACCATGAAGCAAAACCATGCAGACAGTGCCCCCACACCAACCCAACCCCTCCTCCTTCATCTGCTTTATTCCTCTTCCCATTCCCCCCTCCAGCCACAATTCATTATAACAATCATGCAGTTTGTGGAGCCAGGAGACCATTCAGAATGAACATTAACTAGGCTAGCCTGCTACTGTAGGTCCGGAGTGGTTTATCAGCCCCAATAAGGAGGAGTATAAATAAAAACTGCTTGCTAAGATTGCAACTCAAACTGAGTCAAATAATAGTAAGGGAGGAATCACTTTTCAAGAGGACACTTAACAACTTGAGAGAGGTGTTTGTTTATCCAGTGCATTGGTTAATGTGTGTGTGTGTGTGTGTGTGTGTGTGTGTGTGTGTGTGTGTGTGTGTGTGTGTGTGTGTGTGTGTGTGTCGGTGTCGGTGTGTGTGTGTGTGTTTAGGTTGGATTCCCGGCAGCCTGCAGATATTGCACCAGTTGAATACATTAGTGGCAGGAAGGAGTCAAGACCAGATGGGATATGAAATGATCTGAGGGACCAAGAGGGATACTGAGACAGGAGAAGGATATAATATGGAATATTACACCACACAGGGAGAATTAATCATGAAACATTCACCAGTTCACTACTTAATAAAACACACTGCTGCTAACTAGATTATGCTGGAGGTAGTGAATGCCTTTTATTGCTTTTGTTAATATATGCCATGTCTTCAGAGGAGAAAAGGCAGTTGTTGATTGAGCTGAAAATCATCCCTTCCTTTGAAGTGCACGCACTGAGACTGTTACAAAAAGATCAGGAAATCCGTTTGCTATTGTACTGTAGGTGGAAGCGCTGTCCAGGGTTCTGAAACAGCTTTTGAGTGAAGTAAATACATTTCGGATAAGAAAAAAGCCTGATATACATAATAAGGTAAACATATACATACGTCTCTGGTGTACTTTCAGGCAATTTCTGCACCATGATAGGAATGAATGTCAAAACCATGAATTAAAGACAAATTGGCGTATCTCCTCTCAGCCATAGAAGGATGTTTTAATGTATCCCTTTAACATAGCCTACATCCCTCAAACCGCATTAGAGCAATGCTCCTAAACCAAAGGGAATTTTGTCCAATTTTCCTCCATATAGAACAATAGTAAAACTTTCACAATAGCTTTGACCCAATTACCTTCAAGAGTTCTGTTGTCCAGCCTCTATAAGTCAAGACAATGACCAATCAGAGTCTGACAACAAGATGCTTCTTACAACATGGGTCATCTATGCCACATTTATCATTGCCGTGTTTCTCCCTTGACCTAAAGATGCTCCTGCAATTGTTTTGGGGACTCCTGAAGTGGAAACATTGAATTACCATCTGATTCTGAGTGTGTATGACTGCCTTTGTATTCACCACTGCCCTGCTCTGCCTTGCCCTGCACTGTTTCCATCACCACTGTAATACAGTCGGACAGTTACAGCATTTAGGGCAATCCACTGGATACATAGCCCTCAGAGCACCACAGTGCATACACACCCAGTGGGCCTCTCTCTATGCAGTAGAGACTGAGTCATTTAGACTAAGGGGCTTGTTTAATAGTTGAGCTGTCCTCATAAGGGCGGCAGGGTAGCCTAGTGGTTAGAGCATTGGACTAGTAACCGAAAGGGAGGTCAGAGGCAGTGGGCTACAACTGAATACAACTAGGCATGTCTGTTGATCTCAACTCACTGGTTTACTTTAGAAAGTGACCATCTCTTAGCCTTGATAAGCTCTCCTGCTAAAGTTCTTGCCCTTTCTTAAGTCCTAGTTGCTCTCTCTCTCAGCCCTGTAGAGGCTGGCTGCTGTGAAAAGTCAAAGTAAAAAAAGTCACCATTATTAGTCAGTTGTACAACCAAATGCCTTCAACCAAAATGTGTCTTCCGCATTTAACCCAACCCCTCTGATTCAGAGAGGTGCGGGGGGCTGCCTTAATCGACATCCACATCTTCGGCGCCCGGGGAACAGTGGGTTAACTGCCTTGTTCAGGGGCAGAACGACAGATTTTTACCTTGTCAGTTCGGGGATTCGAACTTGCAACCCTCCGGTTACAAGTCCAACGCTCTAACCACTAGGCTACCTGCCGCCCCAAACTGGCGGTGAAGTGTTATCTTGTCTGCTCACAGCCAGAGGATGTTTGGCCCAGACCTCATCCTGCCTGCTAACAGCTCCATATGCAGCGGCTCCTTGAAGATCATGGCCCTCCTGAGTAACTCCTCTCCCCCCACACCTCCCCAGGCAGGCAGAAGGAAAAATCAGGCTGATAGCAGAGCTGATTGAGGGCTCACTGGCTACTGTCTGTCACTCTGCTATCTCTTTTAAGCAAAGGAATGGAACTGATGGAGAATGAAATGTTTTTGTTAAGTCTTTTCGATTAATATTTCAAACAATATATTTCAAACAAATATTTCAAACAATATCCACACTCGTGGATATTGGCCTGTCTGGATAGGACCATATTTAAAAGTTTCTAACAGAATAACTATAAAAAGCATATGCATGACCATGGTACCAATTGAAAGACAACACTTTGGAGATTATGTTGAAATTATCAGACCAAGGTGAGGACACAACAATTCACCTCACACAAGACTGAATCTAAACATTACACTGTTGATGCAAGGGTTTGAGTGAGATGCACTTTTATGACTCAAAGAAAGACCCTTCAACTATCAGGTGCTTTATTGAGCTCTCCCAGTTTTGCCACTGAGGAACTGAAGCAAGCACAAGTTGGAACACTGCCCTGCGTCCCCACTATCACACAATTACTGTTGTTGTTTTCGCGATCTATAAAATGTTCCATTATAAATCACAAACTGGGTCAGGTGGGCATCATTTCAAAGATTATTCTATTGCCAACATGGCTAGCCAAGTTATAAAATATGATTTTACAGTGTTAGGCTTTCAAAAGGCACTTCAGACAAACAGATTGTAATTTTGATGCGCATAGAATGGAGTCCTGAGTGCATTCAAGTGTGTGTTTCACGGCTAATTGTCTTCACAATTAAATAAACATAGGCTCATTCAGTTCAGGACAACCCAGGGTACAACGCATGTCATCTTGTAACTGTACATCAAACATAGCGATCAGAAACGTTGATATAGTAAATTACATAAGTTCTCAAATATGGAAATGTGAAGCGCACATTTGAACTCGGGTGTGTGGTTTGCTTGTATTACATCAAAGTGCTATTTATTATAATCCTCAACGTCTCATCTTTCAGAACACATCCACTCCTCTCGATTTACAGCATTCCCCTCACTCAGACAACAACAAATGTGCAGAAAGTAGCCCAATTAGCAGGAGGGATGGGGGTATCTTCTTGTCGTGCGCAGTGCTCAAGTTTATAATGGCTGCCAGTCAAAACCCATACAATGCTGTGAAGTGGAGAACCTGAGCTCTGACGTCATGTATAGCATGTTATTGTACAGCTACTGCGTTCCAATTTAGGCCCTTATCAATGACAAAATCTGCCATTTTTAACCCGTATTCGGGATGACGGGCTGTGGGTGGAAAGGGCTACCTACGTCACTCTAAATGACAATTCTGCAACATACCCATTGAAATAAAATTCAAGAACTGTTGTACACATACTAAATACAAGCTGCATATGGAGTGTGCAGTGATGGCTGCGTGGATGTAGATGTATAACAGGGAGTTATTTGAAGAACAGTATCAAACAGAATCCTCTACCTAGGGATTATATATAAATACATGTTGGAGATTCCCCACAAGTACCACAAGTGTCCAACTGTGACAGTGAAATCACAATGATGTAAAGACTGGGGAAATGAATCAAGAACACATACCCTGGAGGTGGAATAATTCAACCTGAACCACAACATGTTTTGTATCATGTATCATAGCATGTGTTGTATTTCAACTACAATATGGAATTCCTGGCTATTAAAATGTAAATGCTTTTGTCCTGTATTTCATTTCGCATAGGCCAACGCATTCTCATTATCATGTTAGGCATCTCCGATTATATTGCTCTTTATTAGTTTGGTACTGCTCCAACAAGGGAATAAGATAAGCATTATGTTCTCAGCATGCACAGTCACGCAGCACTAATAGGAGAGACAAATCCAATCAAAGAGATGAGCTATTATTTCAAGGAGGATCTTTCAAAGAAAAAACATGACCCTGCAGAACAAGCTAAATCGGCTCTGGGATGCTACAGAACAAAGTCTCATAAGCTATGCAGCTAGAACATTAGGCAGGAGCAGCTTTCAGTTATTTCAGAGATATATGCTTGCATGATAATTAGACAATTAACAATTTCTCTCTCCTCCTCTGTGGAGCACTGGAGCCGTGCCTGTGAATTAATAGGACTGTCACTGCATACATCAGCATGTAGCACTGCTCCACATGATATCAGGTGGCCTGGTCTGCCTAGGGAAACAGTCTCATTACATTTTAAATGTTACAACATGAAGAGCTGAGGGATGAGGCAGGGAGGTATGGCTGCTCTCTGCAGGAGAGCTGAGGGATGAGGCAGGAAGGTATGGCTGCTCTCTGCAGGAGAGCTGAGGGATGAGGCAGGGAGGTATGGCTGCTCTCTGCAGGAGAGCTGAGGGATGAGGCAGGGAGGTATGGCTGCTCTCTGCAGGAGAGCTGAGCCGACCAACACACTACACCATGCTGACCCCGGCACAGACCCCAGACAAGATGGCTCCACATGCCCTGGCGCAGAGCTCTGACTCCACGTGTTCCTGTGAGAGGAGCAGTCTGGGGAGGGGAGGGGAGGGGAGGGGGGGATGCCAGGTCTCATCAGAGAATAGTCTTCTCTCCCAGCAGATGTCCAGAGCCTGGCAGTGTTTGCCAACTCTCCACAGACACCAACGCCTGTGGCCCTCCTGAGGCACAACAACAGAGGAGAGAAATGTTGATCTGTCCTCTATCAGCCTAAATAGGACAGCTAGCTCTTACTGATGCTAACAGCCTGCTTACATTTCTACATGAGGACAAACTGCATTTACATTTTCTTATCATCAGGACCGAAGACATTTAGTGATAAATTAAATGCAGTCATTCACCTGAATAGAGAAGCTCTAGTGACACTGACACTACTGTCAATCCCAGATGGATCACATCTCAGTACTTTAGCTTCTAAATATGACGTACTTTAGCTCCTCGAAAATATTCAGTTAATCAAAACAGTTCTTTATCTAATATTTAATGACTATTTAATAGTGTGTAATTAATTAAAATGCCCCCATTACATTATATTATTGTGTGCATTATGATGGGGTAATAACCTTGGGGCAGAGAGTGGAATAGGGGTGGAGATCTGGGACAAGACGGATAGGACAACCCCAAAACCTCATTGCCTCTCAGAAATGCATTTCCTCTGTTTTCAGACATTTATCCTGTTTTCCTTTGTGTGATCTGAGGATCTCTCCCATAAACAACCGCATTAGGAGGGCAGGTCTATATGGTCACGCCTCATTAGGGACTGACCGCAAGGCACTACAGAGGGTAGTGCGTACTGCCCAGTACATCACTGGGGCTAAGCTGCCTGCCATCCAAGACCTCTACACCAGGCGGTGTCAGAGGAAGGCCCTAAAAATTGTCAAAGACCCCAGCCACCCCAGTCACAGACTGTTCTCTCTACTACCGCTCATTTACGCTGCTGCTACTCTCTGTTTATCATATATGCATAGTCACTTTAACTATACATTCATGTACATACTACCTCAATTGGTCCAACCAACCAGTGCTCCCGCACATTGGCTAACCGGGCTATCTGCATTATGTCCCGCCAACCCCTCTTTTACGCTACTGTTACTCTGTGTTCATCATCTATGCATAGTCACTTTAACCATATCTACATGTACATACTACCTCAATCAGCCTGACTAACCAGTGTCTGTATGTAGCCTCGCTACTGTATATAGCCTGTCTTTTTACTGTTTTATTTCTTTACTTACCTATTGTTCACCTAATACCTTTTTTGCACTATTGGTTAGTGCCTGTAAGTAAGTATTTCACTGTAATGTCTACACCTGTTGTATTAGGCGCACGTGACAAATAAACTTTGATTTGATTTGTCTGCCAGGCTTATTAAGACAATAATGTTTATGTTCTCATCTCATCTCATCAGACAGATTGATATTAATAACCATCCCATCTTTAAGACACGTGCAGTGCTAAGGATCAAAACCGTCTGGCTGTCCTCTTGATGTCTCATTTACCGCCCCGATGAAGGATAGACTTAGAGAAGGCTTCTTCCCTGGCTCCGCCCTTCTACCTCTGTCACTGCTGTGCACTCAGGTGGAAGGGATAAGGGCGGTGTTCACACAGCTCTGCATTCAAGGAAAAACAACACTGCTACTGCTGATGTTGCTGCTGTAAAGTCTATAGCGACAACCTCTGAGCTATGCAGACTGAACACAGTCCCTGTGAACACAGTGGACCCGGTTCATTTAGCCACATCACTAGGCTGGTGATTCACTTCGCTAACATATTTCATAATGTCTGGAGGCACAACAGAGCTGTGGGGTCTGAGCCAGAGGCTTAGGGCAATTCATTGTTCTGTTTCCATCCTGGAGACACTGTAGGTGGAGAGAATGAATTGTCTGTAAGAAATATATTGGTACTGCTGAGAGATGTTTGCTATTGTATCATGTCCCCTTGGAAACGACTGGCATTCCAGTTAGTGTGATGGTGTGAGGAAATGAGGTCTCAGAGCCTAATCTCCCAGGCTCTTATCTGTTGGCTAGGGTTAACGAGCGCCTCATCATTGTTACTAGGGAGGTTCTGAACCCATACGCCTTAACTATCAAAAAATATGAACCACATAATTACACACTTTGAATAGAAATGCATGGAACTAATATCCTTTGCAACTGAAAAAAAAAATAACTACATGCACAATCTACTTTGAAGTGAATATCATTTGAATGTTCTGACAGAATGTGTTGATTACATCCAGCAGAAAAATCTTTCTCTTCTCTTTCCTTATATTTCACCCTTTACAACAGTTGTTGATGAAAATAATAATAGAGCCATCACCTGGCTGTCTGGCAGAAAATAGCTGTTCCATTTTAGTGGGTTCACTGGGAGTGACATTGTCATTATCGACATCTCGCTCCGTGTCCTCCCCTGGACCGTGTAGCCATTAGCAACCATCTACAGGAGTGAGGCTTTTCCATTGATGCAGCCAATTGCTTTCACATGAATGTGTGCGCATGCATGCGAATGAGCAGGTGTCCATGGATGTGTGTGTTTGTGAGTCTAAGCGAGTGGGTGTTTTTATTTTTATTTTTTTTACCTTTATTTAACTAGGCAAGTCAGTTAATTAAGAAAAATTCTTATTTACAATGACAGCCTAGGAACAGTGGGTTAACTGCCTTGTTCAGGGGCAGAATGACAGATGTTTACCTTGTCAGCTCGGGTATTCGATCTAGCAACCTTTTGGTTACTGGCCCAACGCTCTAACCATTAGGCTACCTGCCGCCCCACTCCAGGCCCTGGAGTGATGGTGTGTTGGTGGGTAGTGTTGAGGGGAAATTATTGAGAGGGTCTGGGGGTTGTTTCAGTGATTGTACATGATGCGTTTTCAGTACTCATCGTTTTTCCCCAGTTTGATTTCAGATCAGGCAGACATCCATAATATGCATTATATTGACAGAAAGGAAACAATGGGATTTTTTTAAATCACTTAACTTTCACATGAGGTACGTTGAAAAGAAAATCTGCACACTGCAAGCAGTCAGCAAAAAAAGTATCAATGGGCATTGACCAGGCAAGTCCAGTATCTTTGTATTGCATGGCAAGTAACACCCCTCTCAGTATGCCTCACAATCAATATCACACACTCCTATTATGGCTGGGATAGCTAATCTCACTGAGGGGTGAAAAAAAGGAGCAGAAATGACTGCAATGAAATGAGATTGGGAATGGCGTGAAACATGACAAATACAGCATTCAATGTACAAAATTAATTTAGTATAGACACAGACTGACAGACAGAGGAACTGAGTCCACTAGTGACCATGCCCTTTCCTCAGGCAGTGTAGTGTGTAGGTACCAGGGGTGCAACTTTGGTTTTAGAAGTGGGGGGGACATATTTTTATTTTATAAACACTCCAAACAGCCTACCTGACCGCTCGGCGACGTCCGCATAGTCCTAAAGCACACCGTTGCCTCGTTTTGTATCACATTCCAATGATAAAACTGGGAGGGACAAAAATGCAATTTCAGAATGTGGAGGGGGGACATACCCCCATCCCCAGTGAAAGTTGCGCCCCTGGTAGGTACAGTATGACTTCATGTTGGCACTGTAACATGAAAACCCTTTTAGACTGAGCCTTCTACTGGGGAATCATGTGTAAAAAAATATCCACACTTTGTCCTTATCGCTTGGAGATCTCAAGCCACCTGAGAAAACTGGGTGTAGTAGCTACTAGGAAGGCTAAAGATAAGGCTGCTTATAGGAGGAGCTTGTTGATGCAGTGTACCACTTACTAATTACTATCGGTTAACTCATCTCTGAAGTCTTTGTCTTCGTTTCCAAGGGAGTTAGAATTATGTGACACCGCATGGGAGTGTGTGTGTGTGTGTGTGTGTGTGTGTGTGTGTGTGCATGTTTGAGACAGTGAGAGTGTTTGTGCATGTGTATAATGTACAGAAGAGAGGTTAAGAGGGTCTGCATTATTGAATTAATCATGGCAGTTCTAAAAACACAGAGCTGATGGAGGAAGGAATCTAGGCTCTTTGTGATCCTCCACCCCCTATCCTCTCCTCAGCCAGTCCCTGGGAGATCAGCCTCCCCTCTCCTCTCCCCTCCCCAGCCAGGCCCTGGGAGATCAGCCTCTCCTCTCTTCTCCCCAGCCATGCCCTGGGAGATCAGCCTCCCCTTCTCTTCTCCTCTCCCCAGCCAGGCCCAGGGAGATCAGCCTCCCCTCTCCTCTCCCCAGCCAGGCCCAGGGAGATCAGCCTCCCCCCTCTCCTCTCCCAAGCCAGGCCCAGGGAGATCAGCCTCCCCCTCTCCTCTCCCCAGCCAGGCCCTGGGAGATCAGCCTCCCCCCTCCTCTCCCCAACCAGGCCTGGGGATATCAGCCTGCCACACCCGCTGATTGATGTGACTGACTGTCTTTCATTGGAGGCCGGGAGCATAATCACATCTGATCGTTTATTCATTAAAACAGCCCTAACAGTCCTGGTGGGACCCTAAAACGCCCGCATGGAGAAGAAGTGTCCTCAAGAAAAACACATTTATCATGATGGATAGGATACTGTATTGCAGCTGCATGGATTTTATTTACAGGTATAATCTTCTACCGTCCATAACCTAATTGCATTGATTTTATAAAATTGACCCCGCTCAACATGTGTCCTCGGTGGATTCAATTATAGGAGCACTGTGTAGTCAGTGACGTTTCAACCTATTTACATCATACAGGATGATTTAGAAAGAAGTGAGCATTTCTAAGCCGACCAAAATGGTCTCCAGTTGTTTTGGATGAATTCCTTGCCAAAATGATTCCTAAGTGTCACTTGGGTTTATAATCAACACCTTACAAATACAGCACCCAGAATCTATGGAATTTGTATGTACATATTCTTATTCCATCCATTTAGATTTGTGTGTATTAGGTAGTTGTTGTGGAATTGTTAGATGTTACTGCACTGTCAGAACTAGATGCACAAGCATTTCGATTCACTCGCATTACCATCTGCTAACTACTGTATGTGTATGTGACCAATAAAATTTGATTTGATTTGATTTTGATTTGGTGGTTTCTGAAAGGTATTGAGTGTTTGGCCCTGTCTGTCAGTTTGATATTGCTCTCCATCTCACCACGATGAATGGTGAGTGGTAGAAGGCCCCTGAAGCTCAGTCAGCCTCAGTGAACTGTGAGTATTACCTGGGCCAGTGAAACATTAATAGAGACACGCTGCTGCTGCTGCTGCTGCTGCTGCTCCTCAGGTTCACTTAATTAACCCAGCCATTAATAAACAGCAGAAAGGGAGGAGGGAGAGGGTCCATTTGGAGCTGAGGCTCTACACTCCAGGGCACATCAACCAGTGACTCTGAATCCTGTCAATATCACACAGAAAGCCAACACTATGCAGGTCTCACATACGGCACATAACAAGGCTGGATGTTATTGGATGGCAGTGAAACCAACGGCCGACTAATTTTAGACAATGAGGCTTAGTGTGGCTTAGAATATTAGGATGAGGCTTAGAATGTTAGGATTCCCTGACCTACAGTAGGATTAGACGGGAGACAATCTGACAGCATACAAGGTGAACACTGGCAGTGATACGTGTTCCTGGTCCATGGTAGTAGAATCATTTATCCCTGTCATTTATATTTGTGTGTCCTCCCACTTTGTGGTCGGGGTGTCAGATTCCTGTTTACCGGAGGTGCTGGCGTGGTTCCTTGTGGCTAGATCCCCATCCCCCTGTTTCCTCCCCCTGTCTTCTCCCTTGTCTCCTCCCTTGCCTCCTCCCTTGTCTCCTCCCTTGTCTCCTCCCTTGTCTCCTCCCCCTGTCTCCTCCCCCTGTCTCCAGCAATCAATACTGGGAGTAGAGTTGGGGTGGATGTCAGCAGGCCTAAACACTGTCCCTCTGCCACAGACTGAGGCGACCCCAGGCTCTGTCAAAGATCCTCTGTCTGCTCAGAGGCTAAACAAAAGTCATTAGACTGAGTTGAACTCTCTATCTACCCTTTAGCCTCTTGCCTTCCGCCCAGGCTGTCAGGAAAGACAGGTCTGCAGAGAACAACACTGCAACTGCTTAGATATGAAGGGCCACCCTTTTAGAGAGTGAAAGATATAATCCTGGTGGTTATCCCAGGTCTGACACACCACTCAGACATAACAAAGCATCCCAGTGATACCCTTAAAATGCCAACAGCTTCATTCTCTGCAAGAGCTCCCTGTGGAACCATCCAGTTATGAGCGAGACGGAGGCAAAATCGCTTTATATAGCCATGGAAATGAACATGCTAATGATGTCTTCCTAAACGCTATCACAGCTATCACACTGAATGGTAATGCAGCGGAGGCCTTTGTTATTGATTTGGCCTGTTCTACTCTGTGCCTCCCCCACTTCCTCATTACAGGGCTAGCCCTCCTGAGTGATTCATAATGAGACCAACCCCCCTCTCTCCCCTCTGATTGGTCCAGCTCCATTCTGACTGAATGCTGCCTGCTTTCTGAGTGAGGTACATTCTGTATATCAGCTTGATGCTCTTGGTTTTAAAGGAGTAAACAGAGGAGGGTACTGTACTGTAGGCAGCGTCCCAGCAAGAGCGGAGTACGCTGTGGATTATGGTGCATACATCTTGCTGTCAATCTCTACAATTATTTGTTTTTCCCGCTGGACTCTCTTTAATAAGGAAATCCTTGAGCCAATTTAACGATTCATTAGATAAATGAGCAGCCGATGAAGAAAGACAATCACATTTCTCTGTGTTTTCTGTCATTCTGAGCAAAAAAACATGAACTGCTGCAGTATGTTGATTCACAATGTTCTCCTGAGGTTTGACAGTATCCACAATCCCCCCACCCACCTCCTCCTAACAACCACCAAAGCCTTGTGGTGACCTTTATCACCTTGTTTGAATAAATACATTTCATTTCAATACTGTTAGCAGGCTGCGTGTGTCTCGGGGGGGGTTAGGGGGACTAGTCATCTCCAGTGAGTAGACTGCTAATGCACACATGATGTGCTGGCCGGACCATGAATGACATTAAGACAACAGGTTAAAGGTCGGCTGTTGCTGCTCTGCAGCCATGTTCCTCTTCATGGTTTTCATCCAAAGCTGAGGCAGACACACAACACTCATATTCACAAATATACATGTGCGCCCACAAACAAAGATGAAAACACAGAGATGTGCACACACATGAACACACACACACTGCCACAGTCCAGACGAAAAGAGGGCCAAGGCAATAGGAATAATAGCATTCCTCACAGTTATAAAATCTCTCACAGCACCTCTAAGGACAGGTGAGGAGGATAAACACACACACATGTACAATAAATATAGCGACACACACAAACCCATCGAAGAGAGAAGTAGATGAAAGTCAGTCAGTCTGTGGATGCTAGGGAGGGAGGGAGGGGAATGAAGGAGAGAGAGAGGGGGAGGGAGGGAGGGAGGGGGAGAGAGGGGGGAGAGAGGGGGTGGAGGGGGATGGAGGGGGAGAGAGGGGGAGGGAGGGGGATGGTCTGAGAGACAGACAACAAAAGACCAGTCCTGAAGTTCAAAAGACCCCTTTCAACCGCACATCTATCGATGTACACACACACACACACACACACACACACACACACACACACACACACACACACACACACACACACACACACACACACCATCCTATGTTCACTACAACATGTATTTTACACACATATTTTCCTGTAATGAGGGAGTGTACATAATGCAGAAGCCCTGGGGATATGTAACACTCCAGTAATATGGTATCTGTCTATGGATCACTTGTTGTAATCATCTGGACTAACATGAGTGTTTAGTCCTAACCCTTCCTCTGATAATGAGTGGACTGTGTGTGAGGCACATGCCCTACAGCCTGACTGACTGCGGTTTCACACACTAACACTCAATGATGCTCTTCGTTTCCAAGGGCTCTCCTCGAGCACATGCAGTACAAACACTTACACATGGGTTGTCCTCTTCAGCTGTCTGAGAGGGCTCCGCCTGCATTCACAAGCTTAAAAACTAGGCCTATAGATTATAGGTAATTTATCCAGGTTCCTATAGCATTCATCTCCATTACTCCAGTCTTCATCTCCGTCTCTCCATTGCCTGAATAACTGAATCTCCAACCTTTGTCTCTCATTTCTCTATCACCATGCTTGAGGATAGCTATTGTTTGTCACTGTTCTAAAATGCAATTGAATGACCTCTGAAACATACTGTTATGGATTCAAATATAAACAAAAAAAGGCACATATCCATGGGCCGAGAAATGTGTTCGAATTTAGAACATACATAAAATCGAATTAATATCCATCAAATTGTCACACCCTGATCTGGTTCACCTGTCCTTGTGATTGTCTCCACCCTTTCCAGGTGTTGCTTATTATCCCCTGTGTATATATCCCTGTGTTTCCTGTTTCTCTGTGCCAGTTTGTCTTGTTTGCCAAGTCAACCAGCGGTTTTCCTTGCTCCTATTTTTCCTCAGTCTCTGTTTGTTTCTAGTCCTCCTGGTTTTGACCCTTGCCTGTCCTGACTCCGCACCATCCTGCCTGACCACTCTGCCTGTTCTGACTACCAACCTGCCTATCCCCTTGTACTGTTTGGACTGGGATCTGGTTTCTGACCCTGGCCTGACCTGACCTGGAGACTGCCTATCGTCTGGTACTGTTTGGACTGGCCTTTGCCTACTCCCTTTGTTATAATAAATATCAGAGCTCTACCATCTGCCTCCTGGGTCTGCATTTGGGTCTCGCCTTGTGCCCTTATACAATTCAAACGAATAACCATCAAATGAATAACCATCAAATCAAATGAATAACCATCAAATCTGTGTATCTCCAGAGTGACCTGACTTTTCAAGGGATATGTGCTTTGTGGTCTTAAGTCCTTGCTCCCTGTGCAGAACAATATTCTTAATGTTATCCCTGCACCACCAAAGAGACTAGACAGACTCCCCCAGGTATTTGTCTTAGACTCAACAGACAGAGCCTCAGGTCTGAATGATTGTTGATGGGAGCTACAGGTAACTGGCAAACTAAAGGGAAACACTTGAGTAAATGAGGGACACAAAGTATATTGAAAGCAGGTGCTTCCACACAGGTGTGGTTCCTGAGCTAATTATGCTTAGGGTCATGTATAAAAATGCCCAGTTGCCCATTATTTTGGGCAACTAGATCTCAACCCAATTGAATACTTATGGGAGATTCTGGAGCAGAGCCTGAGACAGTGGTTCCTTTTATTTTGGCAGTTACCTGTATCTGTACTACAGAGGAGCAGCTCTCTCTCTCTCTCTCACTAGCTAAAATCTCCATCTTCCTTAGTCCCATTTTAAGGGAGTGGAGAAGCTTCAGTGCTAACTCACCCAGCCCCAGAGAGCCTACCTCCACGGCATTAGTTATTGTTCAGAGAGAGGAAGCGGTGGGGAATATTCACACAGGCAACACATACACACGCCGTGACTAAACAAAGCCTAACATGATTTTGCTGTAACCAACCGTTTTGCTGGAGAGACATGTAAATCAAATTCATAAATGAATAAGCAGAGAGTTATGTACTTACAAAAAGGCTCATTGACATGCACTGAAACTATATCAACTGCAAGCTGACAAACCAAGAGGGCAAATGCAACAGAGACAATAGGGAGAATGTCCTGGAAAAGCTCCAAGACATACACAACTCAGAAGCTCAAATTAAATTAACAGATGTTTGATTTTTATTTTCAACCAATTGAAACTAGGATAGATATACAGAACAAGACATACAGTAAGGAGGATGTGAGAGAAAGAGCAATGAGCAAGGGGAGGAATAACATAAAGATGAACAGTGATAGATGTGGAACATGAGAGCACACACAATGTGAAACCTTAACGCAGCCAGCCATTGTGACAGTGATGGGTGACTTACAACAACACTTTGGCTAGGCATAATTTACATAATTGCAGCACTTATCACACCATCATAGAAACGTGAAGAGTTTTGCAGAGCGGGGGCAGTTGTCACAGCAACAGCGACAAGGGTTCACCAAGAGCATGTCATGGG
Organism: Brachymystax lenok tsinlingensis; assembly: GCA_030435695.1. NCBI lineage: Eukaryota > Metazoa > Chordata > Actinopteri > Salmoniformes > Salmonidae > Brachymystax > Brachymystax lenok. The sequence continues at coordinate 22,660,581 of CM059790.1, read as the reverse complement.
CCTTGGGAGGGAGGAGAGGGGATGGAAAGAGCAGGAGAGAGATATTACATGTTAAGTGAACAGGGAAGGTAAGACATTAAGGTGTGTCACTATGATGAAGTTAAAACCATGTAAAACAGCAGAGACTAATCTCCATTATGGAATTGCAAATCTATAGTATGAATCACCTCCATATTTCAGCATAGTTATCACAAATCAGGCTGCAGTGGATGTCAGGGAAAATTTACTGCTCAGTCCCATAGGAAAATGGCGCCGGAAGAAATGGCAGCAGTTTTACGGGCGCCCAACCAATTGTGCTATTAAGAGCTTCTGGTTATCAAGACAGCGATCACTCACCTCAGATTAGACAAAGATTTTTTCTTCAATAAGCAGGACGCACAGGACATTCTCCAAACACCCGACAAGGCCGACATCCCCGTTATTGGCAAGAGAAAGAGACGCAGGAACAGAGGACACAGAGCTGGATGCCTCGTACAGATCCGTAGAAGGCGAGTGTGAAAGCTGCCGTCACCGTCAATATTACTCACCAACGTGCAATCATTGGACAATAAATTAGACGAGGTACGATCACAAATACCCTACCAACGAGACATCAAAAACTGTAATATCCTATGTTTCACAAAATCGTGGCTGAATGAGGACATGCTAGCGGGGTATACGCTGCACCGGCAAGATAGAACAGCAAACTCCGGTAAGACGAGGGGGGGGGCGGTCTGTGCATATTTGTAAACAACAGCTGGTGCACGAAATCTAAGGATTTTGCTCACCTGAAGTAGAGTATCTTGTTATAAAATGCAGACCACACTACATGCCTAGAGAGTTTTCAGCTATACTTTTCGTGGCTGTTTATTTACCACCACAGACGGATGCTGGCACTAAGGAAACCACTCACCCAGTGGCACTAAGGAAACCACTCACCCAGAGGCGGCGCTCCTAGTGGCCGGAGACTTTAATGCAGGGGAAACTTAAATCAGTAATTTCCATCAACATGTTAAATGTGCAACCAGAGGGGGAAAAATTCTAGATCACCTGTACTCCACACACAGAGGCACGTACAAAGCTCTCCCTCGCCCTCCATTTGGTAAATCCGACCACAACTCTATCCTCCTGATTCCTGCTTACAAGCAAAAATTAAAGCAGGAAGCACCAGTGACTCGGTCTATAAAAAAGTGGTCAGATGAAGCAGATGCTAAACTACAGGACTGCTTTGCTATCACAGACTGGAACATGTTCCGGGATTCTTCCGATGGCATTGAGGAGTACACCACATCAGTCACTGGCTTTATCAACAAGTGCATTGAGGACGTCGTCCCCACAGTGACTGTACGTACATACCCTAACCAGAAGCCATGGATTACAGTCAACATTCGCACTGAGCTAAAGGTTAGAGCTGCCGCTTTCAAGGTGTGGGACTCTAACCCGGAAGCTTATAAGAAATCCTGCTATGCCCTGCGACAAACCATCAAACAGGCAAAGCGTCAATACAGGGCTAAGATTGAATCGTACTACAGTCGTGGCCAAAATTTTTGAGAATGACACAAATATTAATTTCCACAAAGTTTGCTGCTTCAGTGTCTAGATATTTTTGTCAGATGTTACTATGGAATACTGAAGTATAACTACAAGCATTTCAGGAAAATGAGGACCGAGCACGCCCCCATTCTCCTCGACGGGGCTGTAGTGGAGCAGGTTGAGAGCTTCAAGTTCCTCGGTGTCACCAACAAACTAGAGCGGTCCAAACACACCAAGACAGTCGTGAAGAGGGCACGACAAAGCTTATTCCCCCTCAGGAAACTAAAAAGATTTGGCATGGGTCCTGAGATCCTCAAAAGGTTCTACAGCTGCAACATCGAGAGCATCCTGACTGGTTGCATCACTGCCTGGGACGGCAATTGCTCGGCCTCCGACCGCAAGGCACTACAGAGGGTAGTGCATACGGCCCAGTACATCACTGGGGCTAAGCTGCCTGCCACCCAGGACCTCTACACCAGGTGGTGTCGAAAGAAGGCCCTAAAAATTGTCAAAACCCCAGCCACCCCAGTCATAGACTGTTCTCTCTACTACCGCATGGCAAGCGGTACCGGAATGCCAAGTCTAGGACAAAAAGGCTTCTCAACAGTTTTACCCCCAAGCCATAAGACTCCTGAACAGGTAATCAAATGGCTACCCGGACTATTTGCATTGTCTGGTAGGCTCGTGTCACTGGGCAGCTCGCGGCTGTGCATCCCTTTGTAGTCTATAAGAGTTTGCAAGCCCTGCCACATAAGACGAGCCTCGGAGCCGGTGTACAGTCATGGCCAAAAGTTTTGAGAATGACACAAATATACATTTTCACAAAGTCTGCTGCCTCAGTTTGTATGATGGCAATTTGCATATACTCCAGAATGTCATGAAGAGTGATCACATGAATTGCAATTAATTGCAAAGTCCCTCTTTGCCAAGCAAATGAACTGAATCCCCAAAAAACATTTCCACTGCATTTCAGCCCTGCCACAAAAGGACCATCTGCCATCATGTCAGTGATTCTCTCTTTAACACAGGTGTGAGTGTTGACGAGGACAAGGCTGCAGATCACTCTGTCATGATGATTGAGTTTGAATAACAGACTGGAAGCTTCAAAAGGAGGGTGGTGCTTGGAATCATTGTTCTTCCTCTGTCAACCATGGTTACCTAAAAGGAAGCACGTGCTGTCATCATTGCTTTGCACAAAAAGGGCTTCACAGGCAAGGATATTGCTGCCAGTTAGATTGCACCTAAAATCAACCATTTATCAGATCATCAAGAACTTCAAGGAGAGTGGTTCAATTGTTGTGAAGAAGGCTTCAGGGCGCCCAAGAAAGTCCAGCAAGCACCAGGACCGTCGAAAGTTGATTCACCTGCAGGATCGGGGCACCACCAGTACAGAGCTTGCTCAGGAATGGCAGCAGGCAGGTGTGAGTGCATCTGCACGCACAGTGAGGCGAAGACTTTTGGAGGATGGCCTGGTGTCAAGAACAGCAGCAAAGAAGCCACTTCTCTCCAGGAAAAACATCAGGGACAGACTGATATTTTGCAAAAGGTACAGGGATTGGACTGCTGAGGACTGGGATAAAGTCATTTTCTCTGATGAATCCCCTTTCCGATTGTTTGGGGCATTCTCCGGAAAAAAGCTTGTCCGGAGAAGACAAGGTGAGCGCTACCATCAGTCCTGTGTCATGCCGACAGTAAAGCATCCTGAGACCATTCATGTGTGGGGTTGCTTCTCAGCCAAGGGAGTGGGCTCACTCACAATTTTGCCTAAGAACATGAATAAAGCCATGAATAAATAATGGTACCAACACATCCTCCGAGAGCAACTTCTCCCAACCATCCAGGAACAGTTTGTTGACGAACAATGCCTTTTCCAGCATGATGGAGCACCTTGTCATAAGGCAAAAGTGATAACTGAGTGGCTCGGGGAACAAAACAATGATATTTTGGGTCCATGGCCAGGAAACTCCCCAGACCTTAATCCCATTGAGAACTTGTGGTCAATCCTCAAGAGGCGGGTGGACAAAAAAAAAAAAAGCCACAAATTCTGACAAACTCCAAGCCTTGATTATGCAAGAATGGGCTGCCATCAGTCAGGATGTGGCCCAGAAGTTAATTGACAGCATGCCAGGGCGGATTGCAGAGGTCTTGAAAAAGAAGGGTCAACACTGCAAATATTGACTCTTTGCATCAACTTCATGTAATTGTCAATAAAAGCCTTTGACACTTCTGAAATGCTTGTAATTATACTTCAGTATTCCATAGTAACATCTGGCAAAAATATCTAAAGACACTGAAGCAGCAAATGTTGTGGAAATTAATATTTGTGTCATTCTCAAAACTTTTGGCCATGACTGTACATGTACATACTACCTCAATCAGCCCGACTAACCAGTGCCTGTATGCAGCCTCGCTACTGTATATAGCCTCGCTACTGTATATAGCCTCGCTACTGTATATAGCCTCGCAACTGTTTTATTTCACTGTCTTTTTACTGTTGTTTTTATTTCTTTACTTACCTATAGTTCACATAATACCTTTTTTGCACTGTTGGTTAGAGCCTGTAAGTAAGCATTTCACGGTATTTGGCACACGTGACAAATACACTTTGATTTGATTTTAAACCTATCCAGATCACCTGTAGGGTAAAAAGCTGTTATTTGGGGTATTTTATGGTGTGGTTTGACCACAGTTCTGGAAAAGCATCAGTCAGTATTTATAGTGTGCACTGACTATTCCAGTGACCTAGCAAGAGATTCACTTAATCACAACTTAATCTGGATTTAGAGGGCTTGGATGAATGAGTATGGAACCCTGCCACCCCCCTCTTTCTCTCTCTCCTGTGTTTTATTTGTCCCAGGGAGAAAGAGTGGTGGAAACAGATGGAAAGGATGAGTGTAATAGAGAACCTTTTTTAACTAGAGAAGGCAAAGGCCATACATGAAGGTTGTCATTGCAGTGTCTTTAGTTAACATGTGATTCTAAACATGCATAAAGAGTTTGTTAGGAGCGTGAAATAGGGATGCTGGGGCATCTGTGACTGCCATGAACAGTGTTAGGGTGCCGTGTGTTTTTCACAGTCCTCTGAGCAACGCATGCGCCAGTAGCAGAAGAGTGTAACGGGATGACAGATGTGGCCAAGTTCACAGAGTGAAATAAACAAGTGGCCTCTCACTGAGTCACCGTCTAAGCCTCTGAGTCAGCCAGGACAGCACACACACGTCTGAGTTGGGCTGGAGAATATGCAACCCTATATCTGGACAGGCACGTCATCCACGTCTGGGAAGTATGCCTTACACACTAGCAGGGATAAATTAGCAGGCAGATTTTGAATCCTAGTTTGAAACACAACCTGGTGAAGTTAAATAGAGACCACTTAAGGTCCTATACCAGAGATTGTCTCTCTGCAGTTTATGAACTCGGTATGGCATTGCTTCACCAGCCATTCCTGGTGCCCCTGTTGGCATGTCTGTGTTCAATCTGAGACCACATTGTTCTATGTCTGCACTCTCTGCATGATGTCACTGGAATGTTAGATAAGTGACAAAACAACCACTATAAAAAAAAATTTGTTCAAATAGGTTTATTTTTAGTAATCTGATAACACATTTCACAAGTGTATATACCTACTTACCTGAAAATCACAGCAAAATGCCACAGGTTACATTCTGCCAACAGACCACTTTAGAACAAAGCAACTTAATCATAGACACCAGGCCAGGTACAGATGCCTCTGTTTACTATCACACCCAAACACACAGCCCTCCACTCAGACAGCCTGTAACATCCAAACACACAGCCTCCACTCAGACAGCCTGTATTGTCCAAACACACAGCCCTCCACTCAGACAGCCTTTAACATTCAAACACACAGCCTCCACTCAGACAGCCTGTAACACCCAAACACACAGCCTCCACTCAGACAGCCTGTAACACCCAAACACACAGCCTCCACTCAGACAGCCTGTAACATCCAAACACACAGCCTCCACTCAGACAGCCTGTAACATCCAAACACACAGCCTCCACTCAGACAGCCTGTATTGTCCAAACACACAGCCCTCCACTCAGACAGCCTTTAACATTCAAACACACAGCCTCCACTCAGACAGCCTGTAACACCCAAACACACAGCCTCCACTCAGACAGCCTGTAACACCCAAACACACAGCCTCCACTCAGACAGCCTGTAACACCCAAACACACAGCCTCCACTCAGACAGCCCGTAACACCCAAACACACAGTCTCCACTCAGACAGCCTGTATTGTCCAAACACACAGCCTCCACTCAGACAGCCTGTAACATCCAAACACAAAGCCTCCACTCAGACAGCCTCTAACATCCAAACCGCCTGACACAATATAGCAAAATACTGTAGTAAATTAACATTGCGGAATACATTTGTGGTCGGTGGTCGGACAGTATGTTAATCTAAATCATAATTATACAATCAGGATTCAGCACAGATCCAGAGTTAAAGGGCTTTGCAGATATATCCAGTGATTAAACTATGAAATGGGAGAGACATAAGTGAGTAAATGTGTGTCAGAATTACTGGGGTATTAATGCGGATTGTATATAGAACAGAAACAGTAACGAAAAGAAGAGTAGGAGGAACAGAGATCGGATGGATACCTCTGCAGAACACTTAGCCTGTCACTCATTCTCAGGGCCACTCACACAATAAGGGGACGGCTGTATCCAGGCAACGTGCAGGACTACCGCGCTATTGCTGACTGTATCTCCCGGCCATCATCCAATCACACATAAATTCATACATCTGCTATTCCTCAAGGATCCATTGTGCTTGCCAGCCAGCCAGCTCTGTGTGTGTGTGTTAAGTCACTCTATAGTGTGTCTGAATGTCTTCATTCAACTATCATTCCTCTAGTACTATTCTAGCTATCTAACTGGCTCCAGTCCACACCTGCTATAATGATTTTTGTACACATAGAACTCAAAGCAGTTTTTGTTTTAGTTTGGACTCAACTGACTCAGCTGTATAAAAAGAAAGGAATTTGCACACTTATGTGCTCCCAACAATTGAATTAATATGTAAACCTAACCAATAATAATAAAATAAAATTGTTGGGAGCATGTATAGAGTGTGAAACTTTCTTTCTTTTGCTACAGTTTACTCTTCGTTAGTCAGCACCTCTCCAAAAGTTTTTGGGTGTGCGTCAGCTCATGCTTTTTAAAGTCTGAACTACATGTACAGAGAGAAATATCAAAATACACTACATGACCAAAAGTATGTGGACATCTGGTCGTCGAACATCTCATTCCAAACTCATGGTCATTAATATGGAGTTGGTCCCCCCTTTGCTGCTATAACAGCTTCCACTCTTCTGGGAAGGCTTTCCACTAGATGTTGGAACATTGCTGCGGGGACTTGCTCCCATTCTGTGTGAGGACAGACGCTTGGAGACTAGAAGCAAGTACAGGGAGTGAACATTTAATTAATAAACAGAAACAAGACAGGACAGCGTTTGGACATGAAAAACATAACAACAATAATATTGACACAGGGAACAAACTGAGGAGCAGACAGATATTGAGGGACAATCAACAAAGTAATGGAGTCCAGGTGTTGGTCAAATATTGCGCAGATGCGCGTAATGATGGTGACAGGTGTGCGTTATGATGGGCAGCCTGTCGCCCTCGAGCACCAGAGACGGGGAGCGGGAGCAGGCGTGACAACAAGAGCCTTAGTGAGGTCAGGCACTGTTGTTGGGAGATTAGGCCTGGCTTGCAGTGAGCATTACAATTCATCCCAAAGGTGTTTGATGGGGTTGAGGTCAGGGCTCTGTGCAGGCCAGTCAAGTTATTCCACACCGATCTCCACAAACCATTTCTGTATGGACCTCGCTTTGTGCACTGGGGCATTGTCATGCTGAAACAGGAAAGGGCCTTCCCCAAACTGTTGCCACAAAGTTGGAAGTACAGAATTGTCTAGAATGTCATTGTATGCTGTAGCATTAGGATTTCCCTTCACTGGAACTAAAGGGCCTAGCCCGAACCATGAAAAACATCCCCAGACCATTATTCCTCCTCCACCAAACTTTACAGTTGGAAATATACATTCTGGCAGGTAGCGTTCTCCTAGCATCTTCCAAACCTAGATTTCTCCGTAGGACTGCAATATGGTGAAGCATGATTCATCACTCCAGAGATTGCGTTTCCACTGCTCCAGAGTCCAATAGAGGTGAGCTTTACACCACTCCAGCTGACACTTGGCATTGCGCATGTGATCTTAGGCTTGTGTGCGGCTGCTCGGCCATGGAAACCCATTTCATGAAGCTCCCGACAAACAGTTACTGTGTAGATGTTGTTTCCAGAGGCAGTTTGGAACTCGGTAGTGAGTGTTGCAACCGAGGACAGACGATGTTTATTCACTACGCACTTCAGCACTCGCCGGTCCTGTTCTGTGAGCTTATGTGGCCTACCACGTCGGCAGCTGAACCGTTGTTGCTCCTAGACGTTCCCACTTTACAATAACAACACTTACTCTAGCAGGGCAGAAATTTGACGGACTAACTTGTTGGAAAGGTGGCATCCTATGACGGTGCCATGTTGAAAGTCACTGAGCTCTTCAGTAAGGCCATTCTACTGCCAATGTTTGTCTATCGTAAACGCATGGCTGTGTGCTCGATTTTATACACCTGTCAGCAACGTGTGTGGCTGAAATAGCCAAATCCACTAATTTGAAGGTGTCCACATACTTTTGTATATAAAATGTATATACAGTATTTACGGATACATGGTACAATATCACATTATTCTGCTTCAGTCTAAAGGGACTTGAACAGTTTGGTGAAGTGTGTCAAAAGCAATCTGTGATATTGTGGTTCAATGTTCTGGCACATGTTCCAGTTATTACATTTCCAATCCCCCGGTCAGGCACACACTGTGAACAACAAACACAGGAAGGCAGGCAGCAGACACCTGGCAACACACAGCAACTCAGCACAGACTGTAGAGATAGAGGGCAAGGCTGCAGTAATGGAGCTCACATCACACCCACACACACACACACAACCTTCATGCACGCACAGAAACACACACACACGGGCCGGCCTACTCGCTCAGTGACAGACACAAGTTTAGTCAAGGCAATCTGTTATCATAACTGCCAGTGACAGGCCTTGTGATGTTCTCTTCAGAGTCTGTGTTTGATCCTTCAGGTAGAGGGGAATCAAAGCCCTCAGGGGGATCTCATCCTCTCATTCTCCTCTAACTGTTGCTGTGAAGTCACACAACAACATATGCATTAAAGCACAGAACACTAGAGCTTGTTTGTTTGTGATTCAGAACCATTAACAGCCAGTGGAAAACACCCATAAAGCTGCAGAGGGGACAGTTAAAGGAAAACTCCACTCAAAAATAATATTTTGGTATTTGTTTCATTAGTCCATTGTCCAGTCCGATGATAGTCCCAAAATATTTTGCATGTCAGCAATCATGTTTTCAAGATGTATAACTTTCAAAATGCATCAAATATAGCAAAATGTATCATATCGGCTAAATTTATGAATTGTGACAGTTATACATCTTAAAAACTTGATTGCTGACATGCAAAATTTTTTGTGACTATATCAACAATCGACTAATGAAACAAATACCAAAGGATAGTTTTTGGGTGGAAATGTCCTTTAAGTTGTCAGGATCAGAGCAGTAGCTGAAGCATAGAGACGCTGCAGGGCTAAACTGTAGCTGTAAGTCTTTATGAGGAGATAGGAGGACCCCATGCAACAGTGGGCTCATAAACGCTCAGATAAGTGTTGTGTCAATAGTCAAAGTTGGACCCATTAATCTTGAGGGAAGTCTTGGCTACTGTTGGGAGATGGGAGATGTGGTGTAAGCACATTTACTGAGACTGAAGGATGCTGCTGTGTCCATTAACCTAATGTGACCGTGCCATTAACAGAGTGTACCGGGGTTAAGACTGGCCTTCCAGAGGCTGAGGTTATCACGTGTTTTATGGTCATGATCTCACAGATCTTAGAATACATCTCTTCATTGCCACAACAGTACTGTACGATACTATTACAGCTCTTCTGTGTTTGAGACAGTGCTCTGTGAAAGTTAATAATCAGATTTTTAGGTTAAGACATATTATTATTGTCACCTATGTTGCATTTTCACATTTTTGCAGGGCTTTTCAGTAGAAGCCTTGCCAAATAATTAATTGAGATGGGAACTTGGTCAGGAGTGCCTAAGTTAGCAGCAGGCTACAGTCAGTCAGTTAGTCAGTCAGTCAGCTAGTCAGTCAGTCGGCTAGTCAGTCAGCTAGTCAGTTAGTCAGTCAGCTAGTCAGTCAGTCAGCTAGTCAGTCAGTCACCTAGTCAGTTAGTCAGTCAGCTCGTCAGTCAGTCAGATAGTCAGTCAGTCAGCTCGTCAGTCAGTCAGATAGTCAGTCAGTCAGTCAGTTAGTCAGTCAGTCAGCTAGTCAGTCAGTCGGCTAGTCAGTCAGCTAGTCAGTCAGTCAGTCGGCTAGTCAGTCAGTCAGTCAGCTCGTCAGTCAGTCAGTCAGCTCGTCAGTCAGTCAGTCAGCTCGTCAGTCAGTCAGATAGTCAGTCAGTCAGCTCATCAGTCAGATAGTCAGTTAATCAGTCAGTCGGCTAGTCAGTCAGCTAGTCAGTCGGCTAGTCAGTCAGTCAGCTAGTCAGTCAGCTAGTCAGTCAGTCAGCTAGTCAGTCAGTCACCTAGTCAGTTAGTCAGTCAGTCGGCTAGTCGGTCAGCTAGTCAGTTGGTCAGTCGGCTAGTCGGTCAGTCAGTCAGTCAGCTAGTCAGTCAGTCACCTAGTCAGTTAGTCAGTCAGCTCGTCAGTCAGTCAGATAGTCAGTCAGTCAGCTCGTCAGTCAGTCAGATAGTCAGTCAGATAGTCAGTCAGTCAGTCGGCTAGTCAGTCAGTCAGTCAGCTCGTCAGTCAGTCAGATAGTCAGTCGGTCAGCTCGTCAGTCAGATAGTCAGTTAGTCAGTCAGTCGGCTAGTCAGTCAGCTAGTCAGTTAGTCAGTTGGCTAGTCAGTCAGTCAGCTAGTGAGTCAGTCACCTAGTCAGTTAGTCAGTCAGCTCGTCAGTCAGTCAGATAGTCAGTCAGTCAGCTCGTCAGTCAGTCAGATAGTCAGTCAGATAGTCAGTCAGTCAGCTCGTCAGTCAGTCAGCTAGTCTGTCAGTCAGTCAGCTCGTCAGTCAGTCAGTCAACTCGTCAGTCAGCTCGTCAGTCAGCTCGTCAGTCAGTCAGTCAGCTAGTCAGTCAGTCAGCTAGTCCTCTCAGAATGCCAGATAGGTCTCCTTTCAGACCTGCCTGGCATTCTAACTGCTGCAGCCTGCAGCCTTTCGATAAGAACCACACCGTAAAGCCTCTCGTTGATGACAATAATTGTCAAACGGTGGGTGTAGCTGGTGTGAAGAAGTCAGCCACAGGAGAGCAGAGATGAGTGGACTAAGCACTTTACTAGGCAGAATACATAACGCAACCGCGTTAAATAAAACAAATGCCCAAAACAAGTAAAGCAGTACGAAGTACAATAAACCGCACAAATACCAGCCAACAAAAGGCACGTGTGAAACATACAACCCGGCGTAAACCGACATGCATCACACAGACATGGGGGAAAACGAGGGTTAAATACCCAAGAGTAATGATGGAAATTAAAACCAGGTGTGTGTGAAAACAAGACAAAACAAATGGAAAATTAAAAGTGGATCGGCAATGGCTAGTAGACCGGTGACTTCGACCGCCGAACGAACAAGGAGAGGAACCGACTTTGGCGGAAGTCGTGACAATAATGAGGTGAATTGCGAACACACGCACACCCAGCACAAACGCACACCCTGCACTCTGTGTGAAACAGGCTGACGGTAGGAAGCTGTCCCATGACAGCCAATTAATAGGCAAGAAAAACCAAATATCTTCACTGACTGCAACAGATAACTTTTCGATCGTCATGTTAACAATTTGTGAATTCTTATTGCAGTAAGACCTCAGCTATCAAGGTAGATAACCGCTTACACACATCATCCCCCTCAGGTCAGACTCTAAGAAACAGGTTCTTATCACAACTCTATATACGTCTCTCACTGATGATGAAACTAGTCTACTATAGATGTACCTTCTCCACATGGCGTGCTAAATATCAAGGCAACAATGATCAATGTGAAGAGGAGCACACCTCCCAAGACAAAAGGCTAACATCGCCACAAGGATCAGACAAAATGTTAAATGTGAACATAATCAAATTTACATCAGGCAAGGGATGGACCAGGAATGGAATATTCATGTTGCAGTCCATGGCTCCCATGTCTGCTCCTTGTCACTGTGAGTGTATGTGTGTGTGTGTGTGTGTGTGTGTGTGTGTGTGTGTGTGTGTGTGTGTGTGTGTGTGTGTGTGTGTGTGTGTGTGTGCGATGGGATGAGCTAGGCTGGATCAGAGCCACAGTTTAGCGCCTTCATTCTCAAAATGTTGGGGATGTAACAATATTACAGCCTCTCACAATTCTCAATGAAATGACTCGCTGTAACCAAGCAAAACAGAGAGGCCAATTTAACAGACGTTTTCATTGATTAGCATTGGGGATATTGCGTATCCAAGTCTGCATATCTGCTTTCACTGGACATCTTTAGAGGTTTTTGAAAACTATCAGAAATAAACAGCACACCGCAGAGGCATCAATTATCACTTAGCAACGGCTATAGAGGAGAAAGTGGCGCGTTTCGGAACACTCAGACAGAAACCGTATTGGCCCATATCTCTCTATATATGACTCTGGATCAGATATGTGGCATCTGTTTAGGCTTACACACTACACACAGACTCCTCCAAGGTTGTTACACACTGCTCTAGCACTCACCCCAATCCAGACAGATCACTGACAACACTAAAACCTTGGCTATGAATGTCTTACAGCCATACAGCACATTTCTAAAACTGACATGAAGGACATACGGTAATGCTAACTGTAACGGTCTTGGAGGTATTTCTTACTGCTAGGCTCCCTGGTGAGAGCTGATTTTGAGAGTTGCACTGGAAAGTGCAGATGAACTTATTTAAAATCGTATTTTAGCTGCTCGCTCTAATCTCTGAGAGCTGTTGGTTCTCTATCTGGCCTGGTTAAACTGTGTCTGGACTACATACAGGAAATCAACTCACCAGGGAGTCATGAAAAAATAACACAACTCCGGAAATAATGGACCGTTGGAGAAAGTTGATCTACGCTATTATGTAATGTTATTAGATTCCCATGTGTGATAACAGGCTGTTTTGATTTTGGTATCACTTACCAATGCAATGCTACACCTGATACCTGTGCAGAATGGTACCTATAAATGGCTAATAAGACGTTTTAACCATAGTAATGAACTGCTTCACAGGATATGCATCATAGCAGGACACAGCGGGAGGGGAATGTGGAATCCAATACTTGAAATGATTAAATTAGCTGCTATTTCCTGATTCAATTAAATCAGGAGGTACTGCCCATGCAGCTTATAGTGACTCACGTTTCATCATAACCTGATCATTGTGAAGAATAAAGCATTATGGTTCACACAATACAAAGTACCTGAGATCCCAACAGATATCACAAATAACTGGAACATTTTCTATTTTAGGGAACTGTATAAATCAGAGGGGAAGGTTTCACTGTAATGTCTACACCGGTTGTATTCAACGCATGTGAAAAATACAATTTGATTTGATTTGATTGGAAATGCAACCACCCCAAATAGCAGGTGATTTCATCCAACAGGCAAAGCATTTACTTAGGACGGTAATGTTCATGAAACACTTGATCGATCTGGCTTCCCAGAAACATTTGAATCAAATCCATAGCCATGGGTGAGCATTTAGGCTAACAGTGGGAAGGCTCCTGGATAGGGGGGAGAGAGGAAGGCTGGTTTAGGAGCCGGAAGGCTTGTGTGTGTGTCGCACACTGTCAGTGGAGTGACACAGCACAGGGGCCTGCTGTGTTCAAAGAGCTTGGCAAGGGCAGAGGGGCTTTGTCTCTAAGGAAAGAGAGCAGTACCGCTCTATAATGTCATTAATCTAAGCTTAGTCCAAATAGACTGTGGAAAGGTTTAAACATATGCTGTAAACAGGCTGGAGATTGAGTTTCAGAGAGAGAAAGAGAGAGAGAGAGAGAGAGAGAGAGAGAGAGAGAGAGAGAGAGAGAGAGAGAGAGAGAGAGAGAGAGACGAGGTATGAAGTGTGTGGGACAAAAACAAAGGAGAGATTATCCAGGTTGTCAGGGGGGGTCAGCTAAAAATGGGTCAGTGTGGCTGATGCTGTTAATTGAAGCCTGATATGATCCTGTCCTTTAGAAAGCTCAGACTCGCTAATGCACTAGTAATGCACTGTACGAGTCCTCCCTGTCAGGTAGAACTGCAGCCAGAGTGGAAACAAAGGCTAGCATTGATCTAAGGGGAAGTTATGCAAAGCAGACGCAAGCTGCTGCAGTAGCTAAATAACAGATCTGGAAATCAGTTAGGCTAGGCCTATGTCAATGGACGATTTTTGTAAACACAATATCTTTAACCCTGTTGGGAGGTCTTTAATTTTTCTTGCCTAGAAATGTTGTCAGCTATCAACAGCCAAAGAAGACAGAGTGTTTTTGGCCCCTTGAATGTGAAGAAAATGTCCAAATGATTTTGCTCACCAACTGAGTGCCATGGTTACCTTTGGCTGTGAGGTTTAGCTCTGTTCACCTCTCTTGGTTTTTAAGAAGAAACACTTTTATAAACGTATATTTGCATAACTAGAGACACATCTCAAGTCTTTAACATGCCAATGAGGAAATGAAAATGAGCTCTTATTTCATACTGCACTTTCATGCCAAGGGAACAGTAGGTTTGTTATGCTCAATTTAACTGCATACTAATTGGGTATATGGAGCCTAATTATGAGATGTCGACGGTCAGGACAACATGCATTTTGCCTGGGGAGAGAAAAATCCTAATCATAGACAAATGGTAATTTCTTGAACCACAATAGAAGAGTTTAAGGTAACAATAGGGCAGGGTAGTTGTCAGTGGAGGACATTTCCTGAAGTAACCACTCAGCATATTAACACACTTGGGAGATGGTGGGCTGGTTTGTTTTGGTGGTGGCGGTGAAACAACGAGGGCGGATAGGGTGAGTCTACTCAATCAGAGTAAGTGCATTAGGTCCCTTCTCCACCGGTGGCTTGGTGCTTTTCTCTGTCTGTGCTTCCTGGCGCCACCCAGTCCCAGTTCCAGTCCGTCCCCAGGGCAGAGAGAGAGACAGAGGCTACATGGTACCACATGTGGTGTGAAAACTCTGACGCAGGATTAGACTCACTGTACCACGGTAATTGGTTATTATTAACACTCATCACGAATATATTATCCACAAGCTGCGGATGACATGAAATATGCATATTTCCTGAGGCCACCATATGATAGCGATGGGTAAAATGAAGTGTTACGAATTAGAAACGCTCACATTCTTGACATAGAACTACTAGCTCAACGACAGACATTTGGGACGATTTTCCAACAGATACACAACAGAGGCGCTAGAAACTGTGTGTATAGCGGGCCAGCCAGAGTGCGTATGTTTGAGTGTTTGAGTGTGTGCATGTGTGTGTGTGAGTGTGTATATGGCAGTCCAGTGTTTTGAAGCCTAACGGAAGTCTCTAGGGCTGAGCAGGCTGGTCAAAGATTAATGAAAGAAATGCTGGTCCATCTCTCGAGTCTCCACAAAGAGAATATTATGAATATGTTAGGAAAAATAGGATATATTAAAGGAAAACTTTGTTGGTCATTTGAAGCCATATTTAAAGTCATTTCAGTCTCCTGCTACACCAGATAAGTATCCAAAATGTGTTTCTTTGAAAATGACATAATAACACAGCCTATTTCAAGATTACTGCTCCATCCACTTTTGTCACAACAGTATTTATTTACTGCCAATGAACATATTCATCTCTATGTGGAATATTGTTGTATCACAAATGTTTTGCTTTCTAAATAAATTATGATTTGTACATTCAAGCTCTGTAAACCATAAACACATATTATCCAATTCTCTAAATACAATGTATGTCTAACTTCACAATGGCTTTCTGTAACTGGGATAGAAATACGAGATGTGTGACTATCACGAGATTTGTCATATTTCCAATCTAACACAGTGTTAATAATTCAACATTTAATATAAAATAAAACAAGTTGTCAGGACACAATATCATTGAATAATTGATTCACTACTATAATAATGAAAATCACATTATTGCCTCAATGTTTTTTACCCCCTGCACTCAAATAAGATAGATATGGTCCTATACAGTGTCTATTCTCTGTGACATTTTGTAATTTATGTAAAAACACTTCAACGTTCATCCTTGTAATGAGAGCATTTAACAGAGGAGAGAAGAGGCCATCCCCAAGACTCTAGCTCACTGCTTTACTGTCTTCCAATCACTGTCAATGTCACCAGTCTCTCCTCCTCTGCCACTTTAGCCCACGGGCACAACTGAGCATGTGGAGCTCCAGCTCAACGCAGGAACGGCCAACTTCTCTCTCCGTCTCTCCCTCTCTCTCTCTCCCTCATACTGACCCCATGGGAAGGGACTCAATTTAAACCAACATGCCACTTGGATACATTCTGCAAAAATATCCTATTTCCTACTGCCCACTCAAAATAGATCCATCTTTAACTGCCGCCAGGTAGACCGAGTAAAATAGCGCAACTAGACCTGCAACTGTATGGGCCTAAAATGTATCTGTCAATAGCAGTGGCACAAGCTTTACCATATCTGGTCAGAGCATTTCAGAGCTATTTTCTGTCTTCCTGTCATCACCTGCTCCCCCCTGGTGAGAATTACAATATAGATTAAAGAGAGTCAGTGGGAGAGACAGTGGGATCTAGAGGGAGGGAGGGGCCGACAGACCCCAAACAGCCACCAGACAGCAGGTTACCCAGGAGGATACCGGCAGCCAAACAGCTAACAGTCTCCAGCCATCTCTGCAGGGGGACAATGGACAGATTGGAGCACTGAAGGACACTGTCTCTCCTACACGTGTGCGCATGCACAAACACAAATACACACTGGGACACAATGCTTCGTATTGTGTGTTTAGAAGTCAATATGGGAAAAAACATGATTAAGAATTGACATTTGAGAAATCGCTATGTGTGAGTTGAACATCGTTACACAATTAATCCAATTGTACTTCTAGATTAGGAACAGTTTCTAATTTCCCCAGCTCAGCAGCTTTGGAAGATAAATTGTTTACCTGAAAGATTAGAAGAGCATGTAATGAATGCATTTGATTTGCATCAACACAAATAAAAAGACCTGAACATATGGTACTGCCGCCACCACCCATGGTTCAGCCCCACCCCCTAGAGTCAACGCCTGGGTGTTTGTGCACTCTATATGTGTGAGAGTGTGTGAGAGAGGCGATAAACACACAGACTACAGACAAGGGCATAGTATGTCTCTATTTTTTCTCAGACTGTAGTTGCTTTTTGCTCTCCATGCTCATGCCATACTGTGCTGTCAGCGAACGTAGGCATCACTTACCAACCTGTTTCAATAGTTATATATAATCTCAATAATTTAGTTATATACTCTTAATGGACATGGACTGAATAATACTGAATAATTCAATAGATACTTTTTGTAAGAATACTTTTTGAAAAAAGAGTAATGAAATACACAAAGCTAAAACAAATCAATATGCCACAACCCATGCAAGATTGATCATGTCCATGAATGCAAGAAAAAGGTTAAGTTTGACATAACATGACTGATGGCACACATACAAGCTTCTAATTAGTGCCCTGTGCCCTGATTAAAGCTGCTACAGTAACCTGGCTGTCACGGTGAACAGAACAAGTCGACAGAGCAGAGACTATGTCTGAAAGCATTTTAATCCTGAATAAACACTCTGACTCCTGAGGCCTGAGCAAATAACAACACCCTCATCTCATTCTCATCTCAGTCAGTCTGTTGGCTATCAGCCCATCCATATGATACCTAGATTAGTGCCAACACACAGCCCACTGGCACATGTTGGTCTTCATAAGGACGTCTCTCTCCATGCTTCCTTTTTGTGAGCGAGATAGGGATAAACCACTGATTACAGCCCTCGTCATACTGCTCAAATACCTTAAAAGAATAAGTGCCAGTTCTCCGGAAAGACCTTGACTCCTGCGAGCTCCAATAACCTCCTGTTCACCCCTCCCCCCACACCACCCCGCCCCACCCCACTTCCCCTCTCACCATTCAGGCGAGATCTAATTCACAGATGAATAATAGATGGAAAGACTTTCATCTATCAAGGTTTTTTTATTTTCTCTAGCATTGTGCACTATAGCTGCAGAGATAATGCGGAGGGGAGCATGCATTGGAGATGAGCCATGGGACCCTCTAGTCTGTCTGCTGCTTTAAGTCCCTCTCTCTCTCTCTCTGGCCATCCTTCCATCTGATAAAGAAGAAGGAGAGGGAGTGAGGGAGCAGCATCCCCCCCACTCTTCATCCAATTAGTCCCCTGCTTTTTCATGTTCATTACCCTGCTTCGATTAATCTATGACCTTGAGTTCCCTCTCAGCTATTTATTGACCCTCCCATCTCCCTCTCTGGAGCATCAGCCAGAATGTTTATTATCCTAGTATACTACCCTCAACTCCTTGATATCTTTAACAATCTCCACTAGATAAATGCCCCTGGGCTTCTTCCTCCTCTCCTCCTACTGTAAAAGCTGGAACATGCAAGGCTTTGTCTACCGATGCACAGCCAGAAGACTGAGATACAGGTGGTAGCAGGCAGTTAGCGCTGCTGAGGAGAAACACTGAGCAATTAGCATTTTGATCCAAATCGGAGCGGCAGCTTGTAAGGCAGCCCATCAATAATGTAGGCTGGTGGGAGACCCTGGCTGCTAGGCTACTGGCCCACTGAATGTACAGGGCTGTGGCCTTGGGCTACTGGGGAGAACTCCTGCTCTAGATCCACACAGGCCTCTCCTATAGTTGGGCCCACTGTAATAACAGCTGCTGTACCTAGGCACATGTGAGTGGAATAACAATCACAAAAATAATATCACCACCAGGCTTCAAATAGCCAGCCATGTCCATCAGCAACCAACAGCAACAGACAAAATGGAGGCCGCCCATCACAGACAGCAGAGATCATGAAAGGTGGAGGTATCTGTGGTATCTGGGAGTGTGATTGATGTTAGCGCTTTCATCAAGTGGATTACGTACTTATCTCACATTAATATTCCTCCTCATATGAAATTCATTGGCACTAAAAGGGGAATGGCAGCACTGAGGTTTTTACTACCATGCATATTTTCCTTAATTCATTCAATGAAGGTGGCTTTGAAGTGCAATATTAATGTGTCCAGTTGAGGTGTGAGAACAAAAGGCTGCAATATTGAGGATGATAGTGTGTGAGTGAGTGTAGTGCTGTTCAGTGGTATTTGATCAGAGAAAGGCAGGCAGGCTAATTGCTAGTGCCTGCTCTCTCAGCAGGCAACACGCTTGTCCCCCTCTCCTCTCTGATAACAGCTCTGCTTACAGCTCCACTCTGTGGACCTCCACCAACGCAGACAGGGGAGTCTGTCTGGGGCTGCAACCAAACACACATCACTATCTCACCAATTTTACAACCTGCGAAAATCAAGATAACTTCTAATATTGTCTCCCTCCACGTCAGCTTCCGACATAATGATCTGATTGGCGGGCGCTTTGGTCTTTGTTGACTGAGTTGCCTGAAGTGTGCTGGAGCCTAGCTGCTGGTATTGTACCTGAGGACTGAAGTCGAGCCACAATTGCTGTTCTACTATTGTTGGAGATACACAGGAAAAACCTCCACCGCCATGGCGTGAAGAGAGAAGGGGTGAAGATGGCTGGCTGAGGCAATAACTAGCAGTAGAGTGTAAACATATACTGGATAACGTATTGTATTCCATTCAAAAAACATATGCTAGCTGTGTAATCAAGGTATGAACTGTCTCATATTTCATTGCAATAACAGTGTAATCAGGCTGCATTGAGGGCCATTTTGCTTTCTGGGTCAGAAAGAGTGGTGAGAGGGCCTCTCGAGTGGCGCAGCGGTCTAAGGCACTGCATTGCAGTGCTAGCTGTGCCACTAGAGATCCTGGTTCGAGTCCAGGCTCTGTCGCAGCCGGCCGTGACTGGTTAGACCCATGGGGTGGTGCACAATTGGCCCAGCGTCATCCGGGTTAGGCCAATGTTCTAGCGACTAGCGACTCCTGTGGCAGGCCGGGCATAATGCACGCTGACACAGTCGCCAGGTGTACGGTGTTTCCTCCGACACATTGGTGCAGCTGGCTTCCGGGTTAAGCGGGCATTGTGTCAAGATGAAGTGTGGCTTGGCTGGGTTGTGTTTCAGGGGACACACGGCTCTCAACCTTCGCCTCTCCCGAGTCCGTACGGGAGTTGCAGCGAAGACTGTACCACGAAATTGGGGAGAAAAAGGTGTAACGTTTTTTTAAGAAACAAGGAAAGAGGGAGAAGCCTAAACCCAACTGAGCCATCATGGTTTATTATGGTGCTTTATCCTTTTCCAGTCAAACAACAACACTGCATCAAACCTCAACAAGGAAGCTAAGGTACTCAGGGGAACACACAAAGACTCCCCTCATTCCATTCAATCTACAGTTTCATTATGCAATAAAACCACAAGGCTTTCAGTCCTCCAAGCTGTATTATAGAGCAGCCTAGAGAGACTATAAAACATTTTACTGCCAGTTTGTGATACCCAAGACCTTGGCTAACTAACCCAATGTATGTGTTATCCGTGGGAAATCATATTTCTGGTGTCTTCCTGTGAGCAGTCAATAGCACAACACTTCCCCCACATTCCCCCTCCACCTCGGTCAAGCTGCTGGGAGGTGGGAGAGTCCTTCCCCATGTGAATTATCCTGGATCACCCCTGATGTAACACTGCCTATGACTATGCCATTATGGCATGTAACATTACTGAGAAATAGTTCCGGGGGCACACTAATTCCTCCCATTGCTGTGTTTATCTGCAGTTATTGTTCTCAAATCTCATAATCGGCAGGCTAATTGAATTGGACATTATCTAATTCAATCTCACTGGAGGGAGAGAGAGAGAGGAGCAGGGGAGCCTGAACTCAAGCCAGCTGCTCCTCAGTGCGTTCTCCTGTTCTAAGCTACAGTGCAAATGCTGTTTTAATTAAAACTAGGAAGCAAGAACAAAGGATCTCCTTAAGAGGTTAAATGCTATACGAGACACTACAGCCACTCTGGTGCTGCATATAACAAGAACAAGCTATCTTAATTACTAAACATTCATCACAGTCAGGTAGGGAGCGCTGAACAAGGCATTTGTCAACATCAAAATATTACTTTCCTCATCAGTCCGGTATAAAAATAAACACCAATGCAACACTGTATTGTATTGTGTGGGCAATCTAGTATTGAGTCAGAGCTGAGGGATTGTGTCACTGGGAAAGTTTAAGATATTCATCTCCATCTAAAATGGCTCTCACATTCAAACCATCCAAAGAATGCTCTCAATCTGACCACAGGAAAGCCTACGGTGTTGAAAACAATGGACACACACACACACACACTGTGCCCTGCATCTGCCCCTGCCACTGCCCATCAATGTTTTGGGGCACTTGTTGACAGACTCTTGTGGAACTCGTGGAGCTGAACTTCATATCCCTTTAGGCTTCCATGTCTTATTCAGAGTGCTGATCATACACACAGGAGAAACCTTCTTCAGTCATTAAGGTAGGCTATGTATAAAACATAGCAAGAATCTCAAATCCTGCGGGACTACAGCTGGCCATATCCTTGTTTGCTACAGTAACATGCACTTCTGAAGTATTTGACAGAAGCCTGCAGTAAGAGAAGGCCCTGACAGAGGCTTTGAAGTGTTGTACTTCTCCATGTCGAATCTCTACTACAGCTAGGCTATATCAGGTAGCGGGTCAGCTAGAGGGGGCGGTAATAACCCAGTAAACTCTCCCGGAGGCACTAGTACTCTCTCAGAATACCAAATCTCACTCAGACACAGAAGGCCTCGCTGCCGAGAGAGAAAAAAACATCTCAGAAATCAGATTTCCGTAATTATTATTTTGTTGAGGGGTGATTTAATAAAATCATTACTTTTTTAACTCAATCAGATTTGACACAGGGTTTGTGTGAGGAGGCTATGCTAAGCTTGTCATTCATGGGAAGCCTGTTAATCTTGTTCCTCATATGAAAAGTAAACAGTGACAGTACAGGGTCTCAATAACCTTCACTATGTGCTCCTGTACAGTTATCTGGTCCCCCATGTATTCCTCCTCCTATCCATTTGTTTTTCCATCCATTTACCCTTCACTGGAATTTAAAAGAGGAGTAGGATTTTCCCAGAGACGGAGGAGTGAGTGACCTGTTGCAGATATGGAGCAACACATTGGTGACCACCACCACATGGCCCGGAACTCACAGAATGATGAATCAAGAATTTGTCCTTTGTCCTCAGCTCTGACAGAGGACAGACAGGACGTGATTCATCAGCCATGTTGGGGATAAGGCCAACCTGACACCCTTGGGAGAATGGTGTTTAAAGGAAAGACGGCTCACATACGTTATCGCCAAACTAGACACACAGACAACTCTTTCATTTAGGCGTCACATGCCATTGTTGGCTGAAATATGATGGCGAAAGTTTGGCTATGTGATTAATGGTACTGTCAACAGCGGTTCACTACGCTGTTTTCCTCTCATCACGAAGCAATTACAGACTACTGTACTAGAAACTAGAAACAGTCTCACAGTGAGGAATTCGTCAGCTCATTCCATGCTTCATGAGTGGTGAGTCAGTCTTCTTTTGGAGTCATGTAGCAAATACCCACCACCCCTTCAATTTCTCAACCTCCAACTCTGGACACAGTGAGGGTGGGTTCCAGCCAGCTGACCATTCAGGACACTCTCAGTTCTGCTTCTGTTTCCTGTGCTTGTTCCAGCCCTGTTCAGGCCTTTATTCTGCTGAATCAATCTCCAACCCTATCAGCTGCACCTGCCAACTTCCTCTCTTTCCCATTCCGCCGGAACGGTGGTTTCGGAAACAACAAGGTCAGTGGACACTTTAGACACACCACTCTCACACACGTCCAACACATACAGAGCCACTGACTGGAAATAACGTCTCCCTCACACCTCGGCAGAAAGGCCCGGCCTGTCGGCCCAGTCTCCTGGAAGTTGACCTTCAAAGAGATGCAGCTCCCCAGTGAACTAGAACTAGACACCGTTCACAGCATCTGATATACAGTACCAGTCAAAGGTTTGGACACACCTACTCATTCAAGGGTTTTTCTTTATTTTTACTATTTTCTACACTGTAGAATAATAGTTATGACATCAAATCGATGAAATAACACATATGGAATCATGTAGTAACCAAAAAAGTATATTTAATATTTTTTATTCTTCAAAGTAGCCACCCTTTGCCTTGATGACAGCTATGCACACTCTTGGCATTCTCTCAACCAGCTTTACCTGGAATGCTTTTCCAACGGTCTTGAAGGGGTTCCCACATTTGCTGAGCACTTGTTGGCTGCTTTTCCTTCACACTGTGGTCCAACTCATCCCAAACCATCCCAATTGGGTTGAGGTCGGGTAATTGTTGAGGCCAGGTCATCTGATGCGGCACTTCATCACTCTCCTTCTTGGTCAAATAGCCCTTACACAGCCTGGAGGTGTGTTTGGTCATTGTCCTGTTGAAAAACAAATGATACTCCCACTAAGCGCAAACCAGATGGGATGGCGTATCACTGCAGAATGCTGTGGTAGCCATGCTGGTTAAGTGTGCCTTGAATTCTAAATAAATCACCAACAGTGTCACCAACAAAGCACCTCCACACCATCACATCTCCTCCTCCATGCTTCACGGTGGGAACCACACATGCAGAGATCATCCGTTCACCTACTCTGCGTCTCACAAAGACACGGCGGTTGGAACCAGAAATCTCTAATTAGGACTCATCTGACCAAAGGGCAGATTTAAAAGTGGTTTCTTTGCAGCAATTTGACCATGAAGGCCTGTTTCACGCAGTCTCCTCTGGACATTTGATGTTGAGATGTATCTGTTACTTGAGATGTGTCTGAGAAGCATTTATTTGGGCTGAAATTTCTGAGGCTGATAACTCTAATGAACTTATCCTCTGCAGCAGAGGTAACTCTGGGTCTTCCTTTCCTGTGGCGGTCTTCATGAGAGCCAGTTTCATCATAGTGCTTGATGGTTTTTGCGACTGCACTTGAAGAAACTTTCAAAATTATTGACATTTTCCATATTGACTGACCTTTAGGTCTTAAAGTAATGATGGGCTGTCATTTCTCTTTGCTTATTTGAGCAGTTCTTGCCATAATACGGACTTTATATTTTACCAAATAGGGCTATCTTCTGTATACTATACCCCTACCTTGTTACAACACAACTGATTGGCTCAAACGCGTTAAGAAGGAAAGAAATTCCACAAATTAACTTAACAAGGCACACCTGTTAGTTGAAATGCATTCCAGGTGACTACCTCATGAAGCTGGTTGAGAGAATGCCAAGAGTGCAAAGCTGTCATCAAGGCCGAAGGTGGTTGCTTTGAAAAATCTCTAATATAAAATATATTTTGATTTGTTTAACACTTTTTTGATTATTACATGATTCCAAATGTGTTATTTCAGTTTTAATGTCTTCACTAAACATAAAGAAAAACCCTGGAATGAGAAGATGTGTCCAAACTTTTGACTGGTAATGGAAGTAGGCTATGCATTGTGGAGGTGTGACACTATGTCATGTAAACAAAAACCATCATGGCAACTCAGGCATTAATCAACATACTGGCATTGGATGTTGAGTATGTATCAAGCAACCATTGTGAAATGCAGAGATGTATTTTGAGGACTTTTATGCAGGGCCGGACTAACACATTTGGGGCCCGGGGCATCGACCTCCAGTGGTGAAAAATGTGAAATGTTATAATGCTAATCTACACATGAGGCTATGAGAAAATGTTGCAGTTTTAAAGCCATTTTTCTACAATTCTACACTTTTTGCCATGGTCAAAGAGAAACATTTGCTATTTTATAGCACATCTCATGCTATGGTTCAAAATATGCCATTTAAAAGCAAATTTCCTTATATTCTACAAATTTTGCTATGAGGATGAGAGAGAATCTTTCAGTTTTACAGCTAATTTCCCAAAAATTCTAGACATTTTGGTATCATATGCTGTCTGGGGGGGCCCTCGACCTCCAGCTCTGCACAGCGGTGGGGCGGTCACTGCACCCTGTACAAAGCGGCTGCTCTGTCGTGTGAGGGGTAGCTGGATGATCACTGCAATTTCCTATATTTGTTGCAGGGCCTGTTTTGTCGGGGTGTCCGAACGGGTGCAGTGCAAGGAGAGCTCATTCTGTCCGTGGACCAGGAGTTTCCTTACCTTCTATGGATGGGGCCTGGTCCTGGGCCGCATACAGCATATCCTTGAACGCCTGGTAAAGGAAAAAAGCAGAGGGATAATCACTATTCAGTTTCTCAACTGCACTGCAACCAATGACAGTTGACGTTTAATCAAATCAATTAACACTTTTTCATATGAGTAAATAATTACAATGATTAGTGATGGTAACATAATGAACAACATACTATTGATTGATACATTCAAGTAATCTACTTACATAGCCAGTCTCATGAATATTATGATAAGTACATGACATCACGCAAATAAAGAACAAAACAAAAGAACTGAAAACTTGGCAGTATATTAAAAGTATATGAAATTGGCAAACTCAGTACAGAATGACTACAGGGGAAAATAACCATCCTTCGGCAATAATTAATGTTACAACCCCCAAGATGTGTGAAGATAATGAATCCAGGCTGAGTTATAGGACATTAATGCCCTTGCATTTAACCATGACATCTGAAAAATGTGTCTGTCAGATTCCAGATCGTTCAAATTAAAACAGATGGAGGCTGGCCTACACTACATAGACCTCTTTATACAGAATGAGTTTTTTTCCTTCAATCACTCTGAACTTGCAGATAATGTATATAGCCAGATAATTACAAGAGACATCTTAACATGATTCTCTAGTCTTGGACTGTGAGGCCTGGAACTGAATACATCTCTTTTCCTCCATACATCTCCATACATCTCTTTTCCTCCATTTTCCTCTAACTAATTGGCTCTCTGGAGCAATAGCAGTAACTGGGAATGCGTTTCTTGGCTATCCAGTCAAAATAACTAAGCTTGTGGCTTTCACTGAGATAGACAGGTACCCGCATGATGAACTTTGTGTATTGTGCAACAGTGTAGAACCAATGTTTTTTTATTCAAAGCTTAGATGTGACAAAGAATCTCAACCTCACTATATATGTAGCTTTTGTTCCATTCCCCATTATCTGGCCAGGTTTATCTGATGTTTGTATGAAGTGGATATAATAAGAGCAGAGGATGACAATTAATCATAGTATGTAGAAGGAACCTACTTAGAAACACAGTTTGTTCTCTGTTCTACCTGAACACTAATACTGCAGTCAGTTATTACTGTATGCTCATATTGAACACTAATCCAAGAGAAACATTTCATTTGTAGATAACATTCTCTTTGGAAATTGTGATTCGTAGTAGACCACCTGTGCAAACATTGGGTCATGTAGCTGGGCTTACTGGCCCAGGCTAATAACTGGAAGAGAGCACACCTTCATCAAGATGGAGGCATATTGCCATGGCAATAGCACCAATGGGAAAGGGGGCAGGGCAGGGTAGCTCTTTGGGGAATTTACATGCTCTGATTGTAGCCTAGTACAACAGCTTACAGAGATCAACCTGCAGGTATCAACTGCACTAGTGGGTCTGTTACTCTTCTGTTGAAGTGAGATGTACAGTAATAACAATATCAACTACAGTATTGCAGATGCTAGGTGGTCTGAGATCTGAAATGATCGCTCTGATAATTCTCATAATCACTTTAACTGAGTGGACCTCTGAGTGCAGGAGCTGTACTGTGCAACGGAGGCAGGGCTGACTGAGACCAGATGCCTTCCCAGTAGGGGACAGAGGATGAGTTGTGGGAAGCTCGCCATTCCATCTCTGTTATCTAAGTAAGATGGATATATTACACCAGAACGCAGACATTTTGTGTCAGCTATAAACTAGCATGATCATATTCATCATGTTATGTGCAATTATTTCTGTTCTCATTTTTACCATGCATCTTTTGTCAATGTCATTAAGTACAGTGGTTGGAATAGTAAAACCTTATATGAATCAATCTTTTTTTTCACATTATCCAATTTATGCAGAGTGAATGATCTTGCATCGTGTGCCACTTTCAGAGCTAAATATATACCTGCATAGAGAGGCTAGAGTGGAAAACGGGCCCCACACAGTAACATCTGCATGTAATTAACACCTGTGTACCTGCTTATGATATAAATAATAGCATGTCCCTTTTTCAATAGGAAATTAGCTTACACAAGCATTATCATGCATATATAAACCCACACAAGTGATTAGATTGCAACGGTAAAAGCAAAAGAGACTTCCTTCCACCCACGCTGCCGCATAACCCTCTGTACCTTGCTCACAGTCATGTTGCAGCTTCTGTTTCTCCACCTCTGAGAGTACAGTATACCACACTCACACAGAACAGACCAAGGGCCAGCCTAGACCCAACCAAGACCATGTACCAACTGCACTAGCCAAAAGGAAAGGTCCATGCGATAAAAAACAGACAGGAGAAAGGACAAAGGGAGCTGTTTTATGCTGTTTGTTTTCATTATCTATGAGTGTGAGATGAATCTGTAATAATACCAGCGTATCACACAGGAACGAGCTCTGCTTTTACGGCTGGCCTCTGGTCTTCTAATGAGTGGTGGACAGACCTCCATTCTAAACAGGTGTTTAAAATGGACAGCCTCATAGGATGAGAAGACTTCATTGATTTATCACTCAATCACTGTCAATTCCTAAATTCACATGCAAGCGTTTTAATGGTTAAGGTTTTTTCTCCCATGCAGCCCAGCGAACTGCCCTGCTGCAGTCAACAGAGGCATTTATAATAATCCAGACAGCATTGCATTTGGAACAAAAAATAAGAAACATTAACTTCATTGATTGATGGTAATAACCCTTTAGAGAGACAAATGAGCAGCAAAACTAACAACTTGTTCAAGACAAGTCTAAGGGACAGACTGATCTCAACGCTGTTATGGCAATAAACAAAATACATAACCTTATTCCTACACTAAGACCGCACTCACCGAGCTGCATAGGGACATAAGCCAAAAAGAAAATGCTCATCCAGAGGCAGCACTCCTTGTGGCCTGTGATTTTAATTTAAGAGAACTGAAATCTGTTTTACCTCATTTTTATCAGCATGTCATCTGGGAAACAAAAAAACTGAAGATCACCTTTATTCCACACACAGAGACGCATACAAAGCTCTTCCTCGCAATCCATTTGGCAAATCTGACAATAACTATATCCTCCTAATTCCTGTTTAGAAGCAAAAACAGGAAGTACCAGTGACACACTCAATTTGGAAAAGGTCCGATGAAGTGGATGCTAAGCTACAGGACTGTTTTGCTAGCACAGACTGGAATATGTTCCGGGATCCATCTGATGGTATTGAGGAGTATACCACATCAGTCACCAGCTTCATTAATAAGTGCACCTGACGGCGTCATCCCTGCAATGACCGTACGCACATATCCCAACTAGAAGCCATTGATTACAGGCAACATCCTCGCTGAGCTAAAGGAGTGGGACACTATCCCGGACACTGATAAGAAATCGCGCTACGCCCTCCGACGAACCATCAAAACAGGCAAAGCGTCAATACAGGCCTAAGATCAATCCTACTACACTGGTTCTGACGCTCGTTGGATGTGGCAGGGCTTGCAAACTATCTTCGGGGCAAGCAACACTGAACCATGCGTGAGAGCACCAGCGGTTCCGGACGACTGTGTGATCATGCTTTCCATAGCCGATGTGAGTAAGACCTTTAAACAGGTTAACATTCACAAGGCTGCAGGGCTAGAAGGATTACCAGGACGTGTATTCAGAGCATGCGCTGACCAGCTGACAAGCGTCTTCACTGACATTTTCAACCTCTCCCTGACCCTGTCTGTAATACCTACATGTTTCAAGCAGACAACCATAGTCCAAGAATGCCAAGGTAACCTGTCTAAATGACTAACGCCCCATAGCACTCACATCTGTAGCCATGAAATGCTTTGAAAGGCTGGTCATGGCTCACTTCAACACCATCATCCCAGACACCCTGGACCTATTCCAATTCACATGCTGCCTCAACAGATCCACAGTTGACGCAATCTCTATTGCACTCCACATTGCCCTTTCCCACTTGAACAAAAGGAACACCTATGTGAGAATGGTGTTCATTGACTACAGCTCAGCATTCAACACCATAATGCCCTTGAAGCTCATCACTAAGCTAAGGTCCCTGGGACTGAACACTTCCCTCTGCAACTGGATCCTGGACTTCCTGATGGGCCGTCCCCAGATGGTGAGGGTAGACACACACACACTCACTCACACTCACTCACACTCAACACATACACTGCTGCTACTGTCTATAATCTATCCTGTTGCCTAGTCACTTTACCCCTTCCTATGTGAACAGTACAAACAGTGCATTCGGAAAGTATTCACACCCCTTGACTTTTTCCACACTTTGTTACATTACAGTCTTATTCTAAAATGAATTAAATAAAACATTTTCTTCATAAATCTACACACAATACCCCACAATGACAAAGCAAAAACTGATTTTTATAAATTTTTGCAAATGTATTAAAAATACAAAACCGAAATACATAGTTACATAAGTATTCAGACCATTTGCTATGAGACTCGTTACATTTACAACTTGATTGGAGTCCACCTGTGGTAAATTCAATTGATTTGACATGATTTGGAAAGGCACACACCTGTCTATATAAGTTCCCTCAGTTGACAGTACATGTCAGAGCAAAAACCAAGCCATGAGATCGAAATAATTGTCCGTAGAGCTCTGAGACAGGATTATGTCGAGGCACAGATCTGGGGAAGGGTACCAAAAGAATTCTGCAGCATTGAAGGTCCCCAAGAACACAGTGGCCACCATCATTGTTAAATGGAAGAAGTTTGGAACCACCAAGGCTCTTCCTAGAGCTGGCCGCCAGGCCAAACTGCACAATCGGAATAGAAGGGCCTTGGTTAGGGAGGTGACCAAAAATTCGATGGTCACTCTGACAGAGCTCCAGAGTTGCTCTGTGGAGATGGAACTCTCCACAGAGGAACTCCAGAAAGATAACCATCTCTGCAGCACTCCACAAATCAGGCCTTTATGGTAGTGTGGCAAGATGGAAGCCACTCTTCAGTAAAAGGCACATGACAGCCCGCTTGGGGTTTGCCAAAAGGCACCTAAAGGACCCTCAGACCATAAGAAACAAGATTCTCTGGTCTGATGAAACCAAGATTGAACTCTTTGGCCTGAATGCCAAGCGTCACGTCTGGAGGAAACCTGGCACCATCCCAATAGTCAAGCATGGTGGTGGCAGCATTATGCTGTTGGGATGTTTTTCAGAGGCAGGGACTGGGAGACTAGTCTGGATCAAGGGAAAGATGAACGGAGCAAAGTACAGAGAGATCCTTGATGAAAACCTGCTCCAGAGCGCTCAGGACCTCAGATTAGGGCAAAGGATCACCTTCCAACAGGACAACGACCCTAAGCAGACAGCCAAGAAAATGCAGGAGTGGCTTCGGGACACGTCTCTGAATGTCCTTGAGTGGCCCAGCCAGAGCCCGGACTTGAACCCGTTCGAACATTTCTGGAGAAACCTGAAAATAGCTGTGCAGCAACGCTCCCCATCCAACCTAACAGAGCTTGAGAGGATCTGCAGAGAAGACCGGGAGAAACTCCCCAAATGCAGGTGTGCCAAGCTTGTAGCATAATACCCAAGAAGACTCGAGATTGTAATCGCTGCCAAAGGTGCTTCAATGAAGTACTGATTAAAGGGTCTGAATACTTATGTAAATGTGATGTTTCATCTAAAAACCTGTTTTTGCATTGTCATTATGGGGTATTGTGTGTTTACTTCATTTTAGAATAATGCTGTAACGTAACAAAATGTGAAAAAAGTCAAGGGGTCTGAATACTTTCCGAATGCACTGTAGCTACATCAATAACTTCGTACCTCTGCGCATGGACTCGGTATTGGTAGTCCCTGTATATAGTAATGTCATTTTCTACTCACTATATATAGCCATGTTATTTTTTGTCATTATTATTCACTTATTCCTCGTGTCACTATTTCTATTATTTATTTTTTATCTGATCTTTAACTCTGCATTGTTGGAAATGTACTCGTAAATAAGTATTTCACTGTTAGTCTACACCTGTTGTCTACAAAGCATGTGACAAATAAAATGTGATTTGATTTAATATTTTCGGTGGATAAAATGTAGTTATCTGTCTTCTCTAAGAGTCAGAGGCTCTTGGCAATCGTTGCTTGTGTCTCCCACTCCAGTGCCCTCATGTCCATAACAGACAAACAGGTCAGACAGTTGAAGAAGCCTTACACACAAACTATGCATTGCAAGTCTGAAGCAGGACTATGGTTTAATTTACTATGCTATGACTGTGCAATGAAATATAATGCCTTTTGCTATGATGATTTCATTCCCATGTTTAACACCCATCTGATATTGTACAGATTACAGTTGTAACACCAGTCTGCTTGGAGAATCTGGATTTACTTTGCTTGGTCACAGGAGTGTTGTCTAATGCTCATGCACCAGCATCTGATTTAAACACCTATAAGTGCATTCAATAGATGAAATGAAAAACAACTCTACTTGGGATTCTAGCATGGAGCTCTGTAATAAATTCTCCCACAATAAAACATCAACCAGATCCATTACTCTAAGGTATTTTCCTTTCCAATTAAGCAATTACTCAAAATATTTATAACAACGTGGTTGCAGTAGTAATACCAGTGTTAATACACAGGTATAAGAGCAACTTGTAAAGTGTTACAATGTTTCATAATATTCGTATTTGTAATCGGAATAATTGCGACCAGGTTTCTGTCAATACAGCGCAACAGCTTAAGAAGACTAGACAATACATATTTCTTTCACTCTGAGAAAAATACTAAAAGTACAAAGCAAAGTGCTTTCTGAAAAGACAATTGCATATAATAAGTCATACTGAGTATTATTGAAATATTTGTCCAACATGGCATGGCAGCTCTGAGAAGGTCATCTATCTCAAAGCTGACTGAGGTGTAAAATGGCTGATATGGCCATGTATTGGATTCCATGCGTCAGGCTGCAAACATAGACAAAGACTAGTGTGGCCATATGTGTTTCACCCTCACCTAATCCAAATGAAGACACATACTTTCCTGTACCTACTTGATGGTTTGCTAGATCAATGAAGGTAATTATAAGTTGTATATGAACTTATCTTGTTATAGCATGGTATAAGCCCACAGTCTGAGGCATGCAGGTGGGATGCAGACTAAGAATCTTCCAGAGGCTCGCATCAGCATCTTTGTCTATAATTCATAGAACAAAATGGAATGGGCAGCCTTGTAAGAGCCTTTCTGCACTCAGGCTCTTAACGTGAACCAAGAAGATGTGGGGTGTGACACTGAAAATGCTCCTCCGACTGCTTTTTCTAAACCATAGACACAACAAAAATGGCCAGTTTTAGACTTTTTGGTTTTGGCCAGGCTATATCTAATCCATTCAATTAAAGCTTTTCAAACAAAGGAAGCCATAGTATCTAATTAACCAAAATTGCATTTAACAGAAAAACTTACATAATAGTGTTATTCAATCAAATCAGTTATGTCGCAAAATTATATAATTTTCCAGGATATAACAAATGTATGAATTATAATAAAAATATTGTAATGTGATTTTACCCATTTACTGAGACTATCCTATGCATAATAATTGACATATATTTTATTTATAAAGTTACATTTCTCATTCTTAAATAACCAAAAAATATTGTAAGTCTGTTTTCCAACACTGGAAAACAAAAACAATGAACTAAGCCACGTAAATACTATGATTATTGTTCAGCGTTCCAATGTAATGTTCGATGTAGCGCACGCGATCACTGTAGTGAAAGATACAGTGTATGTCAACAAATGGAAAGAAGGATAACAATGTATCCCGTATATTTAATAATTCAGTTTGTAAATATAGTAACAATTAGCCAAATGAATAAATGCTTAGGGCCTATGAATAGCAAATATTTGATCTATGAACAAAAGTATTGTACCATCAAACTGACAGCCTCTGGAAAGGTTGCACAAAGAAAACTATGATGCACAAAGTAATTGCCTAAAATGTTAAAACAATCTAAATTAAATAAATAAGACAGCTTGGTTTATCAAAAGGAAAGTTACAGCCAACGCAATAGCCTACCATAAACTATCCGTACTTACATATTCAAGCAGTCTTTTGTTACACTATTCAAGAAGTAGGCTAAAAGTTAAAGTGACAGCTATAAGAAAAACACAAATCAAGATTAATACAATTTACGAAGACCAATACCAAATTATGCTATCAATTCATTATGTATTCATTAACATGGATTTGAGTGACTCTTCTCACTTTAAATCAGAAAGCATCATCCTACTTCAAAATAAAAACATGTGTAATTACCTCATATTGAAGGTATTGTTTCCTCCATTCCGGAGTAATATGGGACGAAAGGTGCTCCGCGAATTTCATTTTGCAGGACCAGCTATCTACTCAACGTCCGTAATTCCTTGTAGGACTGTCCCCTTTTGACGCAAGTTTTGTTATGTCTGTCAACTTGCTGGCTCGCATGCGTCAGTTTACTCTAGGGCACTCTGCCTTATCCCCTTTAGCGTACTCCAAAGAAACTCCGTCCCATACTATTTTGTGGGAGGGATGGCGGAACAGAGGCCTCCCTCCCTGTAACAGGTGGTTTGATGACAATATAACGGTCCCGGTGCAAATGCTTCAGTGACTCTCCCTTCGATCCCTTGTCAATTCTGGGGACATAGCAGTTTGCCACAGCATTCAGCCAACAACGTGGTTGCGTCACTGCGCAGTGACAGGCGGTGTATCAGGGGTGTATTCATTACATCTTGCAAAGGAAACCGTTTATCGTTTAAGAACAAAACAGAAGCAAACTGAGGAAATGGAACGAAACGGCTGGGGATTAACCTGAATTTGTCCAATAGAAACTTTCATTTCGTTGCTAAACGTTTTCCGTTTGGAGTAAAACGTTTTGCAACAGACGAAACGTTTTGAAACAGAGTCGACGTAATGAATATAACCCTGAAGACCCTCTCAGTGGAAGACACCCTGACTGTAGCCAATTACGCTTTCTCTGTCTTTTCTTTATTGGTAGATTATTTGTATAAAACAAATTCTACATGTATAGCCTACCTGCATGAATTATGGCAGGCCTATTGATTAATAAGGACTTGGGTGGAATCCTCTAGCTGTCACTTTCACTTTATTTCCAGAGGTTCATTTCTGGGAATATGCCTTCGAATTCATGGCCGCGTCATTAAAAAGTATAATGTGTAAAATAATCCTGAAGTAGGCTGTATTTGCCAATAGTCACAGACAATATATATTAATTTTAGCAAAGTTCATTATTCTATAAGGTTAGATCATTTTAAGTTAGGCTATAGACTGTGAGGATTTGTTTCTTCTGATCTTTAGAAAGACTCACCAACTTTTACTTTGCCACACAATCACATGAGATGACTACTCAACTGGCTGTAGGCAAGGTCATTCCACAGCCTATCGTATGAGAGGAAATGACATATATATATATGTTTTTTAATAAGGTCGGGAATGAAAGAGCATCGTTAAAAGTTTATGGATCTGTTTTTTTAATTCCCATTTGTTTCATTGCAATTGTCTCTGACTTCTCCATTTATTTATCGTCTTTGAGCAACAATAGCCTGGCCTGCTGACCATATAATGATGATTAACGACAACCAATATGTCAACACATAGAAAGTTACTTTGTTGGTCTGGTTTTGTTTCCAGACCATCCATCTTCTCTGAGGCCAAGTGGTGTACCAGTATCCACAATGTAAGGTGCACTATTTTTATACTTCATTCACAAAAGCCTACCTCTGTTTGCGCGTCTGCACTGCTAATATGAATCATCCGCCTGTTGGAGTTCCATCATGATGACTGCAAAGCGAGACCGGTGTGGGGTGCGTGCAGTTTATTGATGCTACCTTCAATAATAGATCAACACCGTGTCAATACTGCCATCTACTGGACGACCAACACTAATTCAACAGGCTACAGTTTCATAGGCTACAATTGCAATTAGTTAATTATCTTATTAAGAAAAAAGATTGCAGTCAGAGAGTGCAGTATAACTGCAGTTAGAGTGCAGTATGCTGCAAATTCTGCGTCCAAAATAACACGGTTTTGTAACTGTAAAAAATTTTTTTGTAACGGTTCCGATAGTATTTTCTGTTTTATTTAACCAGATAATATAATAATAATAATAAAAAAGCTGCTCTCGTCAGTAGGCTACAACATTTTCTATTGTGTAGTCACTTTCTCGACATAGGTCTTTTGGGCAGAAAAACAAATTATGGCCATATAGGCTAAACGGCTACATACACAAATATTGCCATTTCGGTAGAAAATATAAATAAACAGCAGCTGCATGTCTAATTGCCTAGGGAGCCGATAGTGTACGCTTGATCTGTACTATCGTCTAGAATGAATGTGCCCAGCAAGTAATACACTCGTGTCCCGGCTCGTACATAAAGCATCCTCCATTCAGGTTGCAAAGGCATCATTTCCCTCCTAGCTTTAATGGAGGGCCGTCGGAAAAAAACTAGACAAATATGTGTAGGCTACTCTCTCAACATAACACAATTTTTCACCACCATTTTTTGAATTTCTGATAATTTAGGGTGTTGCACACAGCACACCGCGTTCAGCCAAGGGTACACATTTTTTCCGACGGCCTGCGATTAAAACCAGTTAAAGGATAAAAATTATGCATTTGCAGCCTTAATGGGTGGGCCAGTCCACGGGTAAGGCAAAGTTGATACAGTGATTGAGGCAACAAATATGCTGGGGAGACTAGTCCAGCACATCAACCCTAGACGATAGTGCAGATCTAGCGCCAACTATCGGCTGCCTAGGCCGGTCTAACAAAAGCCAACGATTTTCGGCTTGGGATAGGCCTTCATCAGGGATTTTTGTGACATATATAGTATATCCAAATGTTCCTGACACTATACACCACTACTGTGTGAATCTGTCTGTACCACTAGAAACATGCATTTTGAGGTCTGTCAGTAATTAAGAGATGCTCTGCTCTTTTGACACAACACTCCACAAAGCAAGTCCTACAGGCTCTAGTTTTATCTTATTGTGATTATTTTCCAGTCATATGGTCAAGTACTGCAAATAAAGATGTAGTTAAGCTGCAGCTGGCCCAGAACAGTGTCACTTCTTGCTCTTCATTGTAGTCAGAGGGCTAATATTAATACTATGCATGCCAGTCTCTCTTGGCTAAGAGTTGAGGAAAGACTGACTGCATCACTTCTTGTTTTTATAAGAAACATTCATGTGTTGGAAATTCCAACTTACACACAACACTGACACACACACTTACCCCCACCAAACATGCCAGCAGGGGTCTTTTCACTCTCCACAGGTCCAGAACAAATTCAAGGAAACGTCAGTATTATACAGAGCCATGAGTGAATGGAACCCCCTTCCATCTTATATAGAGCAAGTGAAGAGCAAACCTGGTTTAAAAACAAACAAATAAAGCAACATCTCATGGCACAATGCCTCTCCCCCATGTGACCTACTTGTTGTGTGTATATACTGACACGTAAACTCTGAAAAAAAGAAACATCCCTTTTTCAGTACCCTGTCTTTCAAAGATAATTAGTAAAAATCCAAATAACTTCACAGATCTTCATTGTAAAGGGTTTAAACATTGTTTCCCATGCTTGTTCAATGAACCATAAACAGTTAATGAACATGCACCTGTGGAATGGTCGTTAAGACACTAACAGCTTAGGTAGGCAATTAAGGTCACAGTTATGAAAACTTAGGACACTAAAGAGGCCTTTCTACTGACTCTGAAAAACAGCTAAAGAAAGATGCCCAGTGTCCCTGCTCATCTGCGTGAACGTGCCTTAGGCATGCTATAAGGAGGCATGAGGACTGCAGATGTGGCCAGGGCAATATATTACAAAGTCCGTACTGTGAGACGCCTAAGACAGCGCTACAGGGAGATAGGACGGATATCTGATCATCCTCGCAGTGGCAGACCACGTGTAACAACACCTGCACAGGATCGGTACATCCGAACATCACACCTGCGGGACAGGTACAGGATGGCAACAACAACTTCCCGAGTTACACCAGGAACGCACAATCCCTCCATCAGTGCTCAGACTGTCCGCAATAGGCTGAGAGAGGCTGGACTGAGGGCTTGTAGGCCTGTTGTAAGACAGGTCCTCTAGAAAGGAAAAAAAAAAACAGTTGCAGGACCAGACAGGACTGGCAAAAAGTGCTCTTCTCTGACGAGTCACGGTTTTGTCTCACCAGGGGTGATGGTCGGATTTGCGTTTATCGTCGAAGGAATGAGCGTTACACCGAGGCCTGTACTCTGGAGTAGGATCGATTTAGAGGTGGAGGGTCCGTCATGGTCTGGGGCGGAGTCACAGCATCATCGGACTGAGCTTGTTGTCATTGCAGGCAATCTCAACACTGTGCGTTACTGGGAAGACATCCTCCACCCTCATGTGATACCCTTCCTGCAGGCTCATCCTGACATGACCCTCCAGCATGACAATGCCACCAGCCATACTGCTCGTTCTGTGCGTGACTTCCTGCAAGACAGGAATGTCAGTGTTCTGCCATGGCCAGCGAAGAGCCCGGATCTCAATCCCATTGAGCACGTATGGGACCTGTTGGATTGGAGGGTGAGGGCTAGGGCCATTCCCCCCAGAAATGTCTGGGAAGTTGCAGGTGTCTTGGTGGAAGAGTGGTATAACATCTCACAGCAAGAACTGGCAAATATGGTGCAGTACATGAGGAGATGCACTGCAGCACTTCATGCAGCTGGTGGCCACACCAGGTACTGACTGCTACTTTTGATTTTGACCCCCCCTTTGTTCAGGGACACATTATTCAATTTCTGTTAGTTACATGTCTGTGGAACTTGTTCAGTTCATGTCTCAGTTATTGAATCTTGTTATGTTCATACAAATATTTGCACATGTTAAGTTTGCTGAAAATAAACGCAGTTGGCAGTGAGAGGACATTTCTTTTTTTGCTGAATTTATGTGTAACTGAAAGATACACACATGTTAATGCTTTAAATTTATGTACATTGTAGTCTTTTGTCTGTAATGTCTTTTTCGTAATGTCTCAGACCCCAGTTAAACTAGCTGTCGCCATAGGCGTCGGATAATGGGGATCCTAATAAATACAATTATTTCTGTCTGGATCTTAGGTCGACGGGACCGTCCACATTGACGGGACCGCAGTGGACAAGGTGAAAAGCTTCAAGATCCTCGGCATACACTTCACTGACAATCTGAAATGGTCCACCCACACAGACAGTGTGGTGAAGAAGGCACAACGGCACCTCTTCAACCTCAGGAGGCTGAAGAAATTTGGCTTTGGCCCCTAAGACCCTCACAAACTTTTACAAATGCACCGTTGAGAGCATCCTGTCGTGCTGTATCACCGCCTGGTATGGCAACCGCAGGGCTCTCCAGAGAATGGTGCGGTTTGCCCAACGCATCACCGGGGGCACACTGCCTGCCTTCCCGGACACCAACAGCACCCGATATCACAGGAAAGCTAAAAAGATCATCAAGGACATCAACCACCCAAGCCACGGGCTGTTCTCCCTGCTATCATCCAGAAGGCGAGGTCAATACAGGTGCATCAAAGCTGGGACCGAGAGACTGAAAAACAGACAAGGCCATCAGACTGTTAAATAGCCATCACTAGCCGGCCTCCACCCAGTACCCTGCCCTTAACTTAGTCAAATAGCCATCACTAGCCGGCCTCCACCCAGTACCCTGCCCTTAACTTAGTCAAATAGCCATCACTAGCCGGCCTCCACCCAGTACCCTGCCCTTAACTTAGTCACTGTCACTAGCCGGCTACCACCTGGTCACTCAACCCTGCACCTTAGAGGCTGCTGCTCTATGTACATAGACATGGAATCACTGGTCACTTTAATAATGGAACACTGGTCACTTTAATAATGTGCACATACTGTTTTACTCATTTAATATGTATGTACTGTATTCTACTGTAATCTAGTCAATGCCACTTTGACATTGCTCATCCTAATATTTATATATTTCTTAATTCAAGTATTTTACTTTTAGATTTGTGTGTATTTTTGTGAATTGTTAGATACTACTGCACTGTTGGAGCTAGAAACACAAGCATGTCGCTACACCCGCAATAACATCTGCTAAATATGTGTATGCGACCAATAAAATGTTATTTGATTTGTCAGACTCCGAACCTCTGTTCCTAGTCTTAGTTCTACCCGAGTCTTTTAGTGGGGTGTACCAGAGAAGGACCATTTGTGCAAACAAGTCCGACTAATACGGTTAAACGATTCTTAGCGATAAAGGATAAAATGAATAGAAACCCGATACATATTAACGTTATATATGCGTAGGCTGTAGAAACTACTGAGAGCGACATTATAAGATTGTCATTGATTTCTTCAGCCGTCTTTGTTTTCGGCAATGGCATCACGCTCTCCATCGTCTTCACCTGATTCTGCCACAGGCTCAGGTACCGACCCAGCTCGGCCTGATACAGGAGAGCATCTCGGCGGAGGATCAGACTCCGACTCAGATCTAGGATTAGGGAAATTCGACTGCGGTGTAGGTGACCCGTGTCATCGACTGGAAGGGGAGGAATTAGAACACGAATTTGAGGGAGCGGCAGACCGTCTCCGAGATCTAGTTCAGACGGCCAGTAGGGAACAATTGTTGTACCTGTATGCTAGGTATAAGCAGGTGACTATCAGATAGCAGCACATCCCAAACAATGGTCCCATTTGTTATTTAGATAGATGATAGCTATCAGGTGACATGGTATGTATATTCAGGCTACATTCATGTCTGTAATTTTCTAGTTATTGGTGCCACCACACCATGCTCATGCATACACAATATCATTGTTACACTGTTTTGTTTACTTGTGGTGGGGGGAGGTAAACCACAGTTAAGTACACAAATCACAAACAGGTGTATAATACATTTTCACCTGTTACTTGCCATTGAATGGTTAGTGAGGATTCTGCTGAGTGCTGTCAAACAGATTATTAGGATATGCTGCTATTCAATCCCTTTCTGAATCATCACCTCTATTTCATATGTTCACAGGTAAAGGTTGGAAAGTGCAATACAGCAAAGCCTGGGTTTTTCGATTTTGAAGGTCAAAGAAAATGGTATGTTTGTCATTGGTTAATCATTGTGCTGATGTGATGTGTTTCTTCAATTCCTGGCAGGAATTTGCATGGGTGAATCTAGCACTTGATCATGACTCGGTTCAATTACATTACACATAATAGTCATTGGACGAAGGTGTCTTCTGTAGGGGGAGGTTTGTTAAGAGCTGCAGCGCTCAGTCTGAACATTAAAATGCATAGCTTGCAGTAAGGTTTTGGAAGCATTCAGGAACTTTTCTTTCATATCGGCGAGAAATAATTTTCTAAAAACATGTTACAGCCCTTGTTTACGGAAAAAAGATGGGAGACTGTGGACGGTGCTAATTAGCTGTTTGCATCTCGGAAAATCTGTGTGTAAACGGAAGACAGCCACCAGTGGTGGAGAAATTACTCAAATCTCATACTTATGTAAAGGTAAAGATACCTTAATAGAAAATGGCTCAAGTAAAAGTGAAAGTCACCCAGTAAAATACTACTTGAGTAAAGGTCTAAAAGTATTTGGTGTTATTAAATATACTTAAGTAGCAAAAGTAAAGTAGTTACTAAAATATACTTATGTATAACATTTTTTAAGTATGAATAATAAAAAAAAACATTTTATTAAGCAAACCAGATGGCACAATTTGTTTATATACAGTGATATATATATATATACAGTTGAAGTCTGAAGTTTTACATACACTTTTTTCAACCACTCCACAAACTTCTTGTTAACAAACTATAGTTTTGGCAAGTCGGTTAGGACATCTACTTTGTGCATGACACAAGTAATTTTTCCAACAATTGTTTACAGACAGATTATTTCACTTATAATTCACTGCATCACAATTCCAGTGGGTCAGAAGTTTACATACACCAAATTGACTGTGCCTTTAAACAGCTTGGAAAATTCCAGAAAATGATGTCAGGGCTTTAGAAGCTTCTGATAGGATAATTGACATCATTTGAGTCAATTGGAGGTGTATTTGTGGATGTATTTCAAGGCCTACCTTCAAACTCAGTGCCTCTTTGCTTGCCATCATGGGAAAATCAAAAGAATTCAGCCAAGACCTCAGATTTTTTTTTTGTTGACCTCCACAAGTCTGGTTCATCCTTGGGAGCAATTTCCAAATGCCTGAAGGTACCGCGCTCATCTGTACAAACAATAGTACGCAAGTATAAACACCATGGGACCACGCAGCCGTCATACCGCTCAGGAAGGAGACTCGTTCTGTCTGCTAGAGATGACCTACTTTGGTGCGAAAAGTGCAGATCAATCCCAGAACAACAGCAAAGGACCTTGTGAAGATGCTGGAGGAAACGGGTACAAAAGTATCTATATCCACAGTAAAAAAGGTCCTATATCGACATAACCTGAAAGGCCGCTCAGCAAGGAAGAAGCCACTGCTCCAAAACTGCCATAAAGACAGACTACGGTTTGCAACTGCACATGGGGACAAAGATTGTACTTTTTTGAGAAATGTCCTCTGGTCTGATGAAACAAAAATAGAACTGTTTGGCCAAAATGACCATCATTATGTTTGGAGGAAAAAGAGGGAGGCTTGCAAGCTGAAGAACACCATCCCAACCGTGAAGCACAGGGTTGGCAGCAACATGTTGGGGTGCTTTGCTGCAAGAGGGACTGGTGAACTTCACATAAGATGGCATCATGAGGGAGAAAATGTATGTGGATATATTGAAGCAACATCAGACAGGGATGTCAGTGTTCAAGACATCAGTCAGGAAGTTAAAGCTTGGTCGCAAATGGGTCTTCCAAATGGACAATGACCCCAAGCATACTTCCAAAGTTGTGGCAAAATGGCTTAAGAACAACAAAATCAAGGTATTGGAGTGGCCATCACAAAGCCCTGACCTCAATCCTATAGAAAATAATTTGTGGGCAGAACTGAAAAAGCGTGTGCGAGCAAGGAGGCCTACAAACCTGACTCAGTTACACCAGCTCTGTCAGGAGGAATGGGCCAAAATTCACCCAATTTATTGTGTGAAGCTTATGGAAGGCTACCCAAGTTAAACAATTTAAAGGCAATGCTACCAAATACTAATTGAGTGTATGAAAACTAATAAACCACTGGGAATGTGATGAAAGAAATAAAAGCTGAAATAAATAATTCACTCTACTATTATTCTGACATTTCACATTCTTAAAATAGTGGTGATCCTAACTCACCCAAGACAGGGCATTTATATTAGGATTAAATGTCAGGAATGGTGAAAAAACTGATTTTTAAATGTATTTGGCTAAGGTGTATGTAAACTTCCGACTTTAACTGTGTGTGTGATTATATATATATATATTAAATGTATAGCCAGGGTCACACTCCAACACTCAGACATCATTTATAAACAAAGCGTTTGTGTTTAGTGAGTCTGCCAGATCAGAGGCAGTAGGGATGACCAGGGATTATCACTTGATAATTGTGCGAATTGGACCATTTTCTGTCCTGCTAAGCATTCAAAAAGTAACGTATACTTTTGGGTGTCAGGGAAAATGTATTGAGTAAAAAGTACATCATTTTCTTTAGGAATGTAGTGCAGTAAAAGTTGTCCAAAATATAAATTGTAAAGTACAGATACCCCCAAAAACTATTTTTACTTAAGTACTTTACACCACAAACGTTTTGTCGCTGGAAATATGCTATCAGCTGCAAGTTTGTTAAAACCGTTTATATAGTGTACAGTAAGTGTGTTTTTTGCATTTGTGAAATTATTTTGATGTGATAGGAAAGTAAAGGGATTTATGTTTCTAGAACCGTACCGCAATTGAGAATCGATTCACGTTTAGATTTGGTTTTGGCTTCCAGAGCCAATTTGCCATTTAAATAGAACATGTAAAGTCCTGAGGAGTAATGTTAGGCTCCTTTTGTCCAATATTGGACTAGGGTGACTCTAGCTCTCAAAATCCTTCTCCATAGGGTTTTCAACAGTTAGCTTCGCCCATGGTTGGCTGTGTGTAAACTACAATTTGTAGTGTTTTAATGATTAGAAATGTCAGTAATCATCCCTTGCGAAATGGTTTTGGAAACATATGCCCCTCATCTTTCATATCAGCGAGAAATAATCTTTAAAATAAAAAAGATACGTACTGTTGCAGTTTTGTACAAATCCATAAGCTGTGTGTGAGGAGGAACTGGGTAGGAACTACACTTCATCCCCAGTTACGCATACACACAATGTTCGGAGCATGCTAGATACCTAATTAGCACAGGTGGCTGCCTATGTCTACCGTCTGTCTTGCGTAAACAAGCGCTGTAACATGGAGAGGTGGCCGTGTGGGAACACTAAACCTGTAACGGTGTATATTCATTTAAGCTCTTCGTTTAAAAAAAAATTCCTGATATGAAAGATACTTTAATTATGTTTCCAAAACCGTACCCCAAGCGATGAGTTTTAACGTTCAGAACGAGCGTCGGGATCTTAACAAAACTCGCCGATTCGCTTTTAGATGGAGTATTTGGATGGAGTATTTGGAGCATTTCTCGCTGAAAGACACATTCCTTATGTTTCCAAAACCGTACCAGTTTCTACATTATTATTTTTTTGTTACAAATTGAAACTCATCTACTGCATGGTCTTGTTCTCTTGAATGCTTCTGTTCCTCCCAAAAGCAATCTGTTGAGTGTTGTTGTTATGTTTTGCTACAGGACAGCATGGAAGCAGCTTGAGGACATGAGTGCAGAACAGGCAATGCAGGAGTATGTTTCGTGTGTAACTTCACTAGACCCAGACAGCAGTCAGAAGGTAAAAAGCCCTCACAAATCCAATAATACACTACACTTCATCTGATACATTTACATAATACTATTTTCAACTGCAGGAAACACAGCAATATGAGAACTGAAACAAATGTCTTTCTCACATTAGAACCATTTTTATTTGTAGGTTAAGTGTGCAAATAATAGTATGTGCCCCTTCTGATAAGAATCCTGTCTCCATTGCTTCAGTAGGCTT
Organism: Brachymystax lenok tsinlingensis; assembly: GCA_030435695.1. NCBI lineage: Eukaryota > Metazoa > Chordata > Actinopteri > Salmoniformes > Salmonidae > Brachymystax > Brachymystax lenok. Next base: position 22,616,611 of record CM059790.1, on the reverse strand, counting down.
GACTTGACTAAATAATGATAATGAACTTTGACAGCTCCATCTGCACCTTAGAATGGAGTATGGCACATTGACCAGCAGGGGGCACTGACTGACTGCAACTTGGCAGAAAGACCATGCATTTGTCAAATCAAATTGTATTTGTTACATGCTTTGTAAACAACAGGTGTTGACTAACGGTGAAATGCTTACAACATTTCACTGTTAGTCTACCTGTTGTTTACAAAGCATGTGACGAATACAATTGTATTTTATTTGACAAATGCTTGGTCTTTCTGCCAAGTTGCAGTCAAGTCAGTGCTGGTCAACATTACCTGATGCTGTCTCTTTAATGTTTACAGATTAGAATGAAACCAACTCCAGGAAATTATTTTCATCTTCTATGTAGGCAAAATATAATTATTGTGAGTTTTACATTATTTGTGAGAGGGTTTTTGATCTAGCCTAAATACAAGACGTTTTCTGTGCTCACAGATTGCGTATGTGGTGTACCTGCCTGCATCAGGGGTAGGGTTGTTATGCAGACATGAGCCTGCTCTCTCAGGGAGTAGGGCACTGGAATCATTCACTCACTAAATGATACACCATTACAACAACAGCCCTGCCAACTGGGACCAAGCAGACTGACAGTAGCTAGATTTACATCCAATTGGCGACAGATAAAAAAAATGTGCATAAGGAAAATATGCAAATTTTCTCACCAGTTGTGTGTTTCCACCAAACTGACTTGTCGAGGATAAAAATCAGTGTGTGATGTACTTTTTCATGTACCGAATAAAAATCACAAGTTCAATGTGTTTCTATGGCATTTTCAACTCGATCGATAGTTTTGTCACAAAAACTGTTGCATTAAATAGCAGATGTGCCTACTCTTGTCTTGGCACCTGCGCTCTAGCCAACAGCTCGCAGATACAGTGCGGGTAGGGTAGTCTACATGATGAGATTATTATGGATAAGAGCGACAATATTTATGTCAAACAGCAGCCATGCATCGATCATCATGTCACCAGAATAACAACCTGGATATTTATTGGAAAGGAGCATCACCATACTGTGAAGTTAATCATAATTTGTTTAATCTGTAGCCTAATAAAAAACATGGTTTCCTGATTCTTAGTGTGAGGACCACACGTCATATCAACGTGTGACTGCAAGTTTACTTCGATAGGATTGTTATTACAGTGCCTTCAGAAAGTATTCATACCCCTTGACTTATTCCACATTTTGTTGTTACAGCCTGAATTCAAAATGTATTAAATACTTATTTTTACACACAATGCCCCATAATGACAAAGTGAAAACATGTTTTTAGAAATTTGTGCAAACATGCACTACCGTTCAAAAGTTTGGGGTCACTTAGAAATTGAATTACGGAGTTCCTCTGTCCAGTGTCTGTTATTTTTCCCATCTTAATCTTTTCTTTTTATTGGCCAGTCTGAGATATGGCTTTTTCTTTGCAACTATCTTTGCTGGCAAGGCCAGCATCCCGTAGTCGCCTCTTCACTGTTGATGTTGAGACTGGTGTTTTGTGGGTACTATTTAATGAAGCTGACAGTTGAGGACTTGTGAGGCATCTGTTTCTCAAACTAGACACTCTAATGTACTTGTCCTCTTGCTCAGTTGTGCACGGGGGCCTCCACCTCCTCTTTCTATTCTGGTTAGAGCCAGTTTACACTGTTCTGTGAAGGGAGTAGTACACAGCATTGTACAAGATCTTCAGTTTCTTGGCAATTTCTCGCATGGAATAGCCTTCATTTCTCAGAACAAGAATAGACTGACGAGTTTCAGAAGAAAGTCATTTGATTCTGGCCATTTTGAGCCTGTAATCAAACCCACAAATACTCCAGACACTCAACTAGTCTAAAGAAGGCCAGTTTTATTGCTACTTTAATCAGAACAACAGTTTTCAGCTGTGCTAACATGATTTCAAAAAGGTTTTCTAATGATCAATTTGCCTTTTAAAATGATAAAACTAGATTAGATAACACAACGTGCCATTGGAACACAGGAGTGATGGTTGCCGATAATGGGCCTCTGAACGCCTATGTAGATATTCCATAAAAAAAATCAGCTGTTTCCAGCTCCAATAGTAATTTACAACATGAACAATGTCTACACTGTATTTCGGATCAATTTGATGTTATTTTAATGGACAAAAAATGTGCTTTTCTTTAAAAAACAAGGACATTTCTAAGTGACCCCAAATATTTTGAACGGTAGTGTATAAAAAATGAAATACAGAAGTATCTCATGTATTCACACTCCTGAGTCAATACTTTGTAAAAGCACCTTTGGCGACGAATACAGCTTTGAGTCGTCTTGTTATGTCTGTATCAGCTTTGCACATCTGGATTTGGGGATTTTCTCCCATTCTTCCTTGCAGATTTTCTCAAGCTCTGTTAAGTTAGATGGGGAGCGGCGGTGAACAGCAATCCTCAAGTCTTTCCACAGATATTCAAGTCTGGGCTTTGGCTGGCCACTCACCATGCTTCACGGTAGGGATGGTGTTAAACGGGTGATGAGCTGTGCCTGGTTTTCTCCAGACATAGCACTTTTCATTCAGGCCAAAGAGTAACATTTTTGTCTCATCAGACCACAGAATCTTTTGCCTTATGATCACAGTCTTTCACATGCAGTTTTGCAATCTCCAGGTGTGCTGTCTGGCTTTTTTTATCAGGAGAGGCTTCCGTCTGGCAACTCTCCCATCCAGCCCAGACTGGTGAAGTGCTGTAGAGACTGTTGTCCTTCTGGCAGGTTCTCCCATCTGTAGTTCTGTCAGTGGGTTCTTGGTCACCTCCCTGACCAAGGTCCTACTTGCCCGGTTGTCGGACGGACGGAGTCTGAGTAGTTCCATGTTTTTTCAATTTCCCAGTGTTGGAGACCACTGCACACTAGAACTTGTTTTATATCCTTACCTAGATATGTGCCTCATCACAATTCTATCTCAGAGATCTACGAACAGTTACTTGGACTTCATGTTCTAGTTTCTGCTCTGACAGGCTGTAACACAACAAATGCTGAATAAGTCGAGAGGTATGAATACTTTCTAAAGGCCCTGTATATCAATATTTGCCCATACATTTCCAAAGCCATTTCTCGCATAATTAATTTTACAGACAAAAAAGACACAAAAAGATCCCACCATGTCGAACGAACAAATTGTTATTATTTATAAAATTGTACCAAAACTTCCTGTTTCCATTACAGCTGTCTAGATTTTTTAGACTTTTACTGCATAAAAACTGTGGATGGAAACGTGGTTAAACACTATGAGGAGGGAGGGCTGCAAAAAGGTTGAATGAAACACAACATTTTTGTGTTTCAATAGACCAGTCCCTCCTTTTGAAGTATTTCATTTCCAGCATGGGTAGGGTATGGTTTGATACACTGATGCAGAGTAGTTTTTATATAGTTTGTTCCGACCTCTATTTATCAAGGCTGAGGAAAGTACCAACATGAGAGAAATACAAATGCACTTTTCTTCCCCAATGAAAATTCAGCACAAAGCAGATATGTCCCCTTCTCTAATCCTCAAAGGAGAGATTTAGAGTGATGTTTAGCGGTGTGACAGAAAAACATGTCACCCGTTCCTGTTGTAGCTAGTGCCTTCCACCTGCCTCTCTCCTTCTCCATCCGTCCTGCCACAATGTGAGTGTCAGCGGACATCAGTGGCCTCCAAGCCAGCCTGACACGTCCCTTTCTCTGGCGCTGCCATCGAGACCAATATGTGCTGACAAGGCCCCCAGCTTGGCACAATGCCAGGGGAAGGCAAATGCCCCTCTGAAAAGGATGTGATTGTATTAGTGTTAACAAAGTGCAGGGACTGTTCTTACCAGGGTCCAGACAAACAGATTTAGGAGAGGCTGGATGGGGATGAAGGCAGCAGAAACAATAGTCAGTTCTTGACCTCTCCTATTTTTTATTTATTTATTGTTGGATGCACTAGCTTTACATTATAAAAGGAACTAATATTCTGAGTTTAGAAGTGAATACCACTCCTTAAAGCTCATGATCCCCTCAGAAATGACATCTGATTTGTTAGTTGTCTTGTGTGAGTCATTGTGGAAGAGAATATAGAACATAGGCTATACTAGAGCTGTTGTATCCATGCAGGCTATGATGGTTTACTATTACAGCATGTGTTATCGGGTCAGAAAATGTTCAGAAAATAGGTCAAGCTAAAATAGCTCAAATTATTTTGAGCAGTTAAAATATACTACAATACTCATAGCTGACCTTTTAGATATAACTATTACCCATGTTTTGGAGTCCCGTCTAAACAATGTGAGAGCATCGTGACTAGGTGAACCTATTTCTGTCTGTCAATAGGGAAATTCATTCTCCCAGTGGCTCTTTTGTTTTCCATTGTACGGCACAGTGTGCTTGTTTTAGGTGGGGAGAAGAGTGCACTGTTATACTGGATAACTAGGTAGGGGAATACTGAGCTGTCCTTAGAGCACAATAGTGTGGCACACACCACTACAGACTCACTGTTACAAGAGGTGAAGGGGACATTATGTCAAATGTGTTATTCATAGTGTAAGATATTGGTGCAATTGTATGATCCTTTTCAATGAATGTCTGGATTTAATGTTTGATTTCTTGTTCTAGGAGAGAAGAGAGAGTAGGACAGGATTTGGAGGCCCAACAGTCAGTTCCCTCTACCAAGAAGAAATGATCAGGTACGTCACACAGACAGACACACAGACAGACTAACAGTATCAGAGACAAACCTCTTCTGCACTGAGCCCTGCGTGTCAGAAGTTCCTCTGCAGACTGTAAACTGTTGTGGGGACATGAGACAGTACTGATTTATGTCCCTCTGAAGATTGTTCACCCCTAAACACCACCTTGTTTCTGGAAAAAAGGCTTTTTTAGAAATTTAAAGGAGGGCTGAATCCAGCAGGTTTTCCCCTAAGTGATCCTCATTAGTATGCATGTGTTAAAGAGAGGTGGCCTGAGAAGCGCCTGCCTTTAATTAGTTTTTCGTTAGCGTGGTGAAATGAGAGAGTGGTGAATATAGCACGCTGCCGTGTGGGCTCCCTTGGCGACGCCCCTCTAGATGATAGCCAATGGTGAGGCTCCATGGGGACAGGAAGTCATTAACCTTCCCCCTCAGCGAGGTTTTTCTCGGGTGTATCCTGCTCTAAACTGTTACACTCACTGGTTCGCTGAATATCCAATTTTCCCCTCTCAGTACAGGGAGACCCTCTTCATATGAACTACTCTGCCTTCTCAAGCAGCTGCTTTTCACTGAGTTAATTGCATGCTCTTTGCTCATTTTCTGCCCCGGGTCAGGTAGCTATGTGTGGAATGTCTATTGACAAAAGTAGGCTGATTGGCGATATCCCAAAGATAGAGAAGTCTGCTGCTTGTGATAGAATAGATTTTTGTGAGCTACACTTGTAATCCTCACAGATTGTGAAAAGGCTCTGATCAACATAAGACTTATTGTTAGCTGATTGGCATTCTAGACCACTTGGCTGGAAAGTCACAGCGAGTGTGAGTTCTCTCATTGCCACTCATAGCGCTTTGTTGTAGCCTGTGTGTTTTGTGTGTTTGTGTTGCCCATGGTGTGTGTGTGTGTGTGTGTGTGAGAGTGACCTCCCTATAAGAATGTGTGTGATTAATGGTAGAGCTGTTGAAGTCATCTGTAACGGCCTGGCTGTGTTGGGAGATGAGTGTTCTCCTGCTGAAGGGCTGGCATGCGTGCAGGCTGATGGATGAGGGGGATATCTGTCAGTTTGCCTGGCCCGACTGGGCTGTGGAGTAGGATTGGGTTGTATGAGGCTGGTGTGTGTCAATGATCTGGGCACCAGGACTGTTGTATGAGGCTGGTGTGGGTTTTACTCATGCAGGGTGGTGTTGTGGATGACGGTATGGTGTTTAGGGGTCGTGACACCAAATCCACATATACAGTAATTGATTAGTTTCACAGTAGTTACAACATGCACATAATATCACAGTGGCGCATGCACACACTGCCTTACAGTCCGCATGCTTCGGTTTTCATACTCCCATAAAAGGCCTTTGATTGAAAAACCAGAATAGGCAGCAATAGTAGTAGGCCGGTCATACACACATCAGGGCTGATAACTGGCCCTACCCAACTCTCCCCCCCACCACCCCCCTCTCCCCCCGGCTGGTAGTCAGCTGTGGTTAACCAGGCACTGGGGATGACAGAATAGTCTGTGACCTTCCCAGCATGCCGTGCGGCGGGCGGTGCTGATTATGTTGTTTATCAGGGCACCATTAATCGTGTGTGTGCTTTCTGCCGGAGGGGTGGCCGGCAGCCGTGAGGCCAAACCCTCGCCGGCCAGCGCAGCCTGACTGATAAGCTCTGCCATTGATTAGTTGCCGTGGGAGACTGATGGTGCCCACGTGGCAGGGACACTCTGGGTCAGCGCTACGATCACCGGAGAAGGGGGAGGGGCTGAATGTGTCCTCGCATGTAACCTTATTCTGTTCATCTGGAATGAGCTGTTTATAAGTCAATGTGTAATACAGAGGCACAAGGCAAGCATCAGGAACAAAGGGAGAGAGGGCTCCACAATGCTCTGTTTAACACTGTTGCTATTTTAGGCTACATTTTGAGTTTCTGACACACTACCTATCCTCTAATTCTTTAATAATCCTACCTCTTATTCAGATACTTCAAAACACGAAGCAGAACCACTGCTGCCCTGTATCCTAATCATTTCTCAGTTCACCTCCAGTTAGGTCGTTCTTAGCCCCTCTAACTTCTCATAACCCATAGTGTTAATCCCTGCCAGCCTGTCCTCCACTGGAACTGGGACTGGGCCTAGGAATGGGCTGCTTTCTGTCAGACAATGGAAGCTAAATGCAATTAATCAGGATCCCTGCATGGATAAGAGGGGAAGACGTAAATATCTAAATGAGATTTAGCCCTCTCTCCGTATGCCCCCACTCTACCCTCACCCCACCTGGCGTGGCTTCATACCAGGAGGTGATTAGGTGGGATATAATTTGAGCTAGTGTGGCGTACCTACTGTACAGCAGCTCCCCCAGGGATGACCCACCAGGTATGAGCAGGAGGAAATGTTATGTTTACCCCACCCAACCTGTCATAGCATGTGTGTGTGTGGGGGGGGAGAGGGTTTACCTCACCCACACCTGGCCCCTCAAACAGCCAAACACAGGGCTTCTTCCATCCAAACAAAATGCACAGCTGACGACACAGTGTGTTCCACTCCTCTCCTATGGGGCCAAGAAACAGAAAGTTGCCCATTCACCTGACAATACTCAATATATTGGCATATGCATTCATATCCAGATTTGTTCATGACAAGATTTCAGTAAGATTATTCAATTACTTAATACATTTTATTCAGATCGTGATTTTTGATTAGCCGTGTGTGTGGTGTTATTGATTGTTTTTCCTGAGAAGGAGAATTCCCTGAAGAACAGGTGTCTCTTCCCAGTTCCTTCACTTCAATGCACTGGTACTCTGATGCTTTTCCTTACTCCCCCCTCACAGGGAAGAAGACAAGAACATATTTGACTACTGCAGAGAAAACAACATAGAACACATTACCACGGCTATCAGTTCCAAGAAAGTGGATGTCAACGCAAAAGATGAAGAGGTAAGTGACATCCTGTTCTCTTTGTAAACAAAACATGTTATTAATTCCAAAACCTGCTCATTTGCAGTATGGTACAATATGCCCCCATATCTCCATCGTCTTTGGCCTCTAATGGACTATTAATCCATGTGAACTCCTCACAGCAATATTTCAGATCTATGGACGAAGCCCAGATCTTTGACCCCAAATCTATTCATCTGCTCTTTATTCATTTATCACAGAGGGCAAATGCCTTAGTCCCTCTTTCATCACAGCAATTCTTCAAATGAGGAACCAGTTGGTGCATCAGCAGCCATGGCAGATGGTGGTGTTCTTTGTGTGGCCACTCCAGCATTATTTACCAGTGGACTGCAGGTCCTCAATACAACCAGCAGAGGGCACTAGTGAAGTTCCATCCACACCCCCTGAGGGGATTCATCTCAGATAGGCAACCAGCTGAAAGAGTAGAACTGGGAAGATAAACCAAATATTATCGACACCGACCATACCAACAACTTATCGGAGGCATTTTGCTGATATTGTTCATTATGATGAGTAGCCTACACTAGAGAAATGTGAAGTTTGAAATGAAATAATTTTGCTAATATGTGTAATTTGCTAATGAGACAATTGATGGCTACAACCATCAAACTAGTTGTAGTAGTTTAAAGAGTATAGTTATTGCATCAATTCAAGCTATTTTTGGAGAGGGAGAGAGGGAGGGAGAGCCATGCCTGATTGAATAGATTAACATATCCTACCGTCTTCTCTCTTTGTGGATGTTTAGGTACAATTTGGTGATAAATCTCGCTAGGTAAAAGTATAAACACAGCCTGGCTTTGTACGTTTAGCCTATGTTCAAGAGTCAACAGTAACAGCCACAGACTTCTTTGAAGTACAGATTCATATTTTGCTATTTATATAATTCAAGTTTTGCTCTACCAAGAACCTTGTGTTGTCTACTTACGCTAATTGGAATATGCCATAATTGAATGTCCCACTGGTATCCTCCAAAGTCATATCTAGAGACTGTATAAATGACTCTTGTTTCCACTGATAACCAAAGTCTTCCAGTATTAGTGACTTAGTAGACTGTTCTTCATCAGAATGTTCTGTTATATGTTTTCAGCAGTGGGGGATATTGGCACTTTAATTCAGGGTGATATGAGCCCGGGGGAGGGCCTCTGACCCCTGGGGTGGCTGGTCCTCTGACCCCTGGGGTGGCTGGTCCTCTGACTCCCCTCCAGAGGCCAAAGGCATTAGCTGTAATGTACAGTGGAGGCGTGGGGCGAATGAGGAAATAATCCTAATGATGGGGAGAATAGATCAGGGTGCCCCGCCATCCTTATGGCTCACTGAGGCCGTCTCATTACTGTTGGGGGGACTGTGGCATGGGGGCCACGCCGCAGGTATACATCATACACACCAGCCATAAGCATGGGATCAATCACACATGCAGCACTAGCTGCACACTGGGCTGAGACACTGTACCGTATGTCTAATACACTACCCAGAGCTGAACACAGGACTGATTCTAGACACTGACTACAGTGACTAATATTCCCCGGTACTGGAGAGTATGAATGCAGTCTAGTCAGTCATTACTAATAGAATCTCCCTAATGAATTTGTCTCCTTCACTCTCTGAATAATCAAGAGATATGTTGTGTTTTTGCTTATTACTGCTGTATAGTTGTATAGTGTACAAGCGACTGTCCCAGTAGACTCTATGGGTGAAGCGTCCCCACATCCACACAGGTCCCCACATGCCACTGAGAGAGAGACCATACCGCCACCTCTAACCACCAATCCCATGTACCCCAACAGTGGAGGGCTGGATTTCATGTTGTAATACCGCCCAAGGAACTCCTCTTTTCCCTTTCTCTCTTTCTCTCAGGGACCAAATCCCCCCATTCAATTAGCGCCAATTGAGCTGACAGGTCCCCTCCCACTGAGACTGAGGAGCAGGCAGCGACTGAGGACAGTGCCCTTTTAGGCCCATGTAGACACGTCTGTTGTGTGTTGCCGTGGGTGCGAGTCAAAGCACTGGAAGTGGCTAATCCCCCACTACACAGGGAGCCTAGCTTAGCACTTTGGAACAGAGAGGTTCAGGCCATCCCTAACCTTCTATTACAAAAAGTGGCAGCAGTGCTGATTCCTGGTGGATGATTTCCAGTAGGGTTTTCTTATTTTCTTGTTATCTCAAACAAATAAGAGTGCTATGTTCCTCCTTACGATAAATGTTTATTTAAAAAAAAAATTGTCCATGAAAATGCTCTTTTATCCAACTTGACATCTCATTGGTGTACTTTTGTCTGAGAACCAATCCAGTAGAGGTTAAAGTGAAAGTTCACTCTTTTCCAAAACATAGTTCTCTTGAGAGTATATACAGAAAGTTCCAGAGTGGAGTTAATATATGAGGAGAAATACTAACAAATAACAATCAGAGGGGCACACCAAAAACAGAGAAAAAGCACAGCGGTATTTAGGCTCCTGCCTCTCTCATAAATATCAATTTCAACATACAGCCGTGGTGATCAATATCATTTAAGCGATAGAATAGGACTTAGAGAGTTTGCTTTATCTAATTGCCTAAACTGAAAAATGAGCTCCCTGTGGCGGTTGTATTAGAATGAGGGGTTTGGAGCTAAGGAGAGGAGGGGGGAGAGGGTGTGGGGCCTGATCAAGGAGATGCTCTCGTTTTGTCCACAGCATCCCATCAATCAACTCTAAGGACTCTGTCGGCCATCCGCAATTTGTCCCTGAGCTCCGGGACCAGCTCCCTCCACATTCCCAACCCCCCTACACACACTCATATATATATATATATATATATACACACACACACACACACACACACACACACACACACACACACACACACACACACACACACACACAGACCCCTCCTGCTAGTGAGGAGGCACAGCTCATCCTGTCACCACCTCGTTTTATAGTTGGGATCTGAAGGCTCTGAGTTATAAATTGTAGTGCATCATTAATTTTTTTAAAGCTGAGAAATCTATTGTGTAGTTAACTTTGTGGAGCCGTGCATAACAGAAGGGAATAGATGGTTCTATTAGAGGTGAGGAGGGATGGGGCCTCCATCCATCTCACTGAATGCTCCAGCAGGTCCCCACGCTGCATTTACATATCTTTGTGTGGTCAGACGCCCCACACACGCTGTCACTATCCATGCCAGCTGTAGTCCATTCACTAGGCAACCTTACTAAGTACTGTACCAACCGGTAGTGCTTTAGTTTTCTTTCTCCTCTTGAGAAAATGGATCGTAGATCAAGAGTTAGGATTTACAATAGATAGTGTTACAGTGTGGAAACAAGTACTGACATTTACTTTGAGGGTTTACCTAAGACAAAAACAATTCTCATATTTTATTCAGTATCTTGACTCATTAGCTACTCCAATGATGGCTAACAATACCCGTTGCACCTGCTCATGTATTGTAAAATGTTTTAGTGCAGGAATAAAGAGGCACACCTCTGTGTGTTTCAGGGCCGGAATTTGCTGCACTGGGCCTGTGACAGAGGACACAAAGACCTGGTGTCTGTGTTACTGCAAAACAGTGCTGGCATTAACAGTCAGGTGAGTCTCTCTCACACACACACAGACATCTGGGGTTAGGGATCAAGTGGCATTTGATGCTGAAGTTCATGATATTTTAGGAGATTTAAACATTTCTGTGAGATTCACAATTGTGTTAAATGGGGCATGATACCGACACAGTACACTCTGTCAACAGCCCAGCACACACCTCCAATTTATACAGTACACTCTGTCAACAGCCCAGCACACACCTCCAGTTTATACAGTACACTCTGTCAACAGCCCAGCACACACCTCCAGTTTATTTTACAACACACCACATAGTCAATCCTCTGTATCCATGGAGGCCTAGTTTCTGTGGCTGGCCCAGGGGACTATAGGCCCGGTGACACACTCCCTAGAACCTACTGAGCAGGTCTACTGTAATTCACTTTGTGATATCGACAAATCCCATGGGGTTTATCCAACACAGTAAGCAGGTAGATGTTGTTTAGTGTCCTGGCTGTGGGGAGAAAAACCCTGAACGCCATTCAAGTTTAGAGGCAGGCAGCTTTGTCTTAAGCTGGCTGAACGATGCATTAATACTGTGGTGCATACAGTTGTGGGGCCAGGGGCTTTACTGCCCCACGGTAAGACAAATCAATTGGAAGTAATCAGGCAAATTGTTTGCATTATACAACCCATATAATCAGAACATTTGCAAATGACTTTCTTTTTTTGGCCGTGAACCTTTTTTTGTGTGGATGAAAACCAGAGCGCTGGCTTATAAAGAATTATCTTGGTCTGCCTGGCAGTGGCTATGGTCATGGTTTACAATAAAACATTACTACTTAAATGGAGGCATGTTAAATGCTGCATTGTAATTACACAGAAGTGGAGCCTCTCTCTAAAGCCCATTGTAACATGTACTGTATTTAGCCTTCATTTATGAATAATAACAGTAGTTACAATAACAGTACACTGATATAAAAAAAAAGTGTTTAGATATGGTCAAATCTAATACCTGTGCATCTCTGATGAATTTCAGACACATGCTCTGGGAGAATGTGTGCAATATGCATAGCTATACACATGCATACTATTTCCTAGTGTAGGTACCAGTAAGTTTAATTGAATCACAGACAGTCCTTATTAACACCCAGTGTGAGAGGTCACTCAGCAGTCCCTCTCAGGCCATTAGGACCCCTACGGTCATGTCTAGATGGGATACAGCTTTTGTCAAATTGACATCAAAAGTTTATTTTATTTTTTGCATTTTAGCTAACCCTAAACCTTTTCATATCCTTAACATAATTATCCTAACATGCTGCGTAAGTTCTCCTAAACCTGCCACGAAAAGTCAATTTTGACAAAAGCTGTGTCCCTTCTAGACAAAACCCATTTTCCTTCTGTGCTCAGAGGTACCCAGTCAGCTGCCTGAGGGTAAATATAAAGGCAACTGGACTTTTGCACAATAATTATTGAGATCAGGTTTACGAGATGGCGTGGGGGTGGCCGAAAGGAAATACAGCTAGCTAAATCATTCAACAGTCTCTGCCAAATGAGTATTACCTGTAAACCCCACGTAACTTAGAGTTGATGGGGACATAAAGCCTGCTACTTCTTATTACATTCTATTAGATTGCTGTTTTCAGTCACTTTCTGGCCATGCTGAACTAGACTAGATGCCTTGGATGCTACATGCCTTTTCGCTGTTAAACTGGCAAACATAAATGTGATAATAGTATCGTAGTAGGTATGTACAGTAGTAGGTTTGACATATACAGTGGGGTCTGAAATGATTGACACCCTTGATAAAGATGAGCAACAATGACTGTATCAAATAAATAATACAAATACTGAGCTTTATTGTATGCTCCATAAAATGGGGAAATTATATTATTTTATTCTAACAATTGCTCAGAGAAATAGATTTTGTTTAACAAGTAATATCATACCCCCGAGTCATGCTAACCTCCCCTGTTATTGGTATTGGTGAGAGGTTAGCAAGTCTTTGGGGTATGATCTTTGACCCTCTGTAACTTTGTCACTCAACATTATTCATGATTCAATCAGGATTATCCGTAATCATGGTAGCATCCACATCAATGTACAAGTGTTTAGAAACATATTCTATTCTTATTTATAATGAAAGTGACTCAAATTACACAATACATTTCTATACCATTAATTACCATTGGGCACAAAATAATCTGAAACACAACCAAAACGAACAGCAAATGCATCCAACAAAAAGTTTGTAGAGTCACAAACTTGATGTAGTCATTGCGTGCGCCTGGAATTGAGTATCTTAAATAATCCCGCTGCCCCCCCTCCTCACAGCCTTTAGGGAACTAACTATCGCACTTGACTCTGCCCCCTTACTATCTCTGAATATGATGATAGCTACTTTATTGAGGAAAAATGTACTTGCTGTGATATGTGGTTGTGCCACCTACTGTAGCTATCTTAAGATGAATTCACTAACTGTAAATTGTTCTGGATAAGAGTGTCTGCTAAATTACTGAAATGTCAAATGTAATATGGGACCAAATACTAAACTTTTGACTACTTTATTAATAAGAATCGTTAGGGCTGTCAATAATTCTGACCCAAGTATTACTTGTTAAAAAATATATAATTCTCTGAGCAATTGTATTAGTATAAAATAATATCCCAATTTTGGGGGCATACGATATAGCTCAGTATTAGAATTATTTAATTTATACTGTCTTTTTTCATCTTTATCAAGGGTGTTAATAATTTTGGAGCCCACTGTCAGGGCCAGCTCTAGCCTTTTGGGGGCCCTAAGCAAGATTTGGTATCAAACTTGCACCTTGTGTATTCTACTATTCTAACTTTCAAAAGTAAGTTGACACCCCGACAGAGTGTTGTGGTGGCCTGGGGCCCTAAGCGACCACTTATGCCTGGAGCCGGCCCTGCCCACTGTGTGTGTGTATATAAAGTCAAGCGGTCTGAGTACTGTCCGAAGGCTGTGTGTGTATGTATGTGTGTGTGTATGTGTGTGTGTGTATATATATATATCTATATATATATATATATATATATATATATATATATATATATATATAACGTTCCTTTTTCAGGACCCTGTCTTTCAAAGATAATTTGTAAAAATCCAAATAACTTCACAGATCTTCATTGTAAAGGGTTGTTTCCCATGCTTGTTCAATGAACCATAAACAATTAATGAACATGCACTTGTGGAATGGCCGTTAAGACTAACTGTGACTAAGGTCACAGTTATGAAAACTTAGGACACTAAAGAGGCCTTTCTACTGACTCTGAAAAAAAGAAAGATGCCCAGGGTCCCTGCTCATCTGCGTGAACATGCCTTAGGCATGCTGCAAGGAGGCATGAGGACTGCAGATGTGGCCAGGGCAATACATTTCAATGTCCATACTGTGAGATGCTTAAGACAGCGCTACAGGGAGACAGGACGGACAGCTGATTGTCCTCGCAGTGGCAGACCACGTGTAACAACACCTGCACAGGATCGGTACATCCGAACATCACACCTGCGGGACAGGTACAGGATGGCAACAACAACTTCCCGAGTTACACCAGGAATGCACAATCCCTCCATCAGTGCTCAGACTGTCCGCAATAGGCTGAGAGAGACCTGTTTGTAGACCTGTTGTAAGGCAGGTCCTCACCAGACATCACCAGCAATAACGTTGCCTATGGGCACAAACCCACCGTCACTGGACCAGACAGGACTGCTCTTCACTGACGAGTCACGGTTTTGTCTCACCAGGGGTGATGGTCGGATTTGCATTTATCGTTGAAGGAATGAGCGTTACACCGAGGCCTGTTCTCTGGAGCGGGATCTAGGTGGAGGGTCCGTCATGGTCTGGGGCGGTGTGTCACAGCATCATCGGACTGAGCTTGTTGTCATTGCAGGCAATCTCAAAGCTGTACGTTACAGGGAAGACATCTTCCTCCCTCATGTGGTACCCTTCCTGCAGGCTCATCCTGACATGACCCTCCAGCATGACAATGCCACTAGCCATACTGCTCGTTCTGTGCGTGATTTCCTGCAAGACAGGAATGTCAGTGTTCTGCCATGGCCAGTGAAGAGCCCGGATCTCAATCCCATTGAGCACGTCTGGGACCTGTTGGATCAGAGGGTGAGGGCTAGGACCATTCCCCCCAGAAATATCTGGGAACTTGCAGGTGCCTTGGTGGAAGAGTGTGGTAACATCTCACAGCAAGAACTGGCAAATCTGGTGCAGTCCATGAGGAGGAGATGCACTGCAGTACTTAATTCAGCTGGTGGCCACACCAGGTACTCACTGTTACTTTTGATTTTGACCCCCTTTGTTCAGGGACACATTATTCAATTTCTGTTAGTCACATGTCTGTGGAACTTGTTCAGTTAATGTCTCAGTTGTTGAATCTTGTTATGTTCATACAAATATTTACACATGTTAAGTTTGATGAAAATTAACACAGTTGACAGTGAGAGGACGTTTTCCTTTTTTGCTGAGTTTATATATATATATACATACATACAGTGCCTACGGAAAAAATATATACAGTTGAAGTCGGAAGTTTACATAGACCTTAGCCAAATACATTTGAACTCAGTTTTTCACAATTCCTGACATTTAATACTAGTAAAGTTCCCTGTCGTAGGTCAGTTAGAATCACCACTTTTGTATATTGGCGCTAGCGCCCCACCACTGCCTAAGAAGTTAAGTTATACCACAGATTCTCAATTGGATTGAGGTCTTGCCTTTGACTAGGCCATTCCAAGACATTTAAGTGTTTCCCCTTAAACCACTCGATTGTTACTTTAGCAGTATGCTTAGGGTCGTTGTCCTGCTGGATGGTGAACCTCCGTCCCAGTCTCAAATCTCAGGAAGACTGAAACAGGTTTCCCTCAAGAATTTCCCTGTATTTTGCGCCATCCATCGTTCCTTCAATACTGTCCAGTTTCCCAGGCCCTGCTGATGAAAAACCTCCCCACAGCATGATGCTACCACCACTGTTTGATTATTTCTTTCTTTAAGCGATGGCTTTTTTTCTGGCCACTCTTCTGTAAAGCCCAGCTCTGTGGAGTGTATGGCTTAAAGTGGTCCTATGGACAGATACTCCAATCTCCGCTGTGGAGCTTTGCAGCGCCTCTCTGATTAATGCCCTCCTTGCCTGGTCTGTGAGTTTTGGTGGGCGGCCCTCTCTTGGCAGGTTTGTTGTGGTGCCATATTCTTTCCATTTTTTAATAATGGATTTAATGGTGCTCTGTGAGATGTTCAAAGTTTCAGATTTTTTTTCTAACCCAACCCTGATCTGTACTTCTCCACAACTTTGTCCCTGACCTGTTTGGAGAGCTCCTTGGTCTTTATGGTGCCGCGTGCTTGGTGGTGCGCCTTGCTTAGTGGTGTTGCAGACTCTGGGGCCTTTCAGAACAGGTGTGTGTGTGTGTATATAAATATATATATATATTGTGACAGACCAGGAGGTTGGGTCAAAACGTTTACACAGATCAGACCCGGACAGAGAATGCCCGCATTCTCCACAACTTGTGGCAGACCAGGGGGTTGGGTCAAAACGTTTACACAGATCAGACCCGGACAGAGAATGCCCGCATTCTCCACAACTTGTGGCAGACCAGGGGGTTGGGTCAAAACGTTTACACAGATCAGACCCGGACAGAGAATGCCCGCATTCTCCACAACTTGTGGCAGACCAGGGGGTTGGGTCAAAACGTTTACACAGATCAGACGGTTAGAGTAGGATTAGCTCAGTTTCAAAGGTGTTTATTAAAAATAATAGTTCTAAAAAGAACCCTAGTTTGCTGTCAACCCGGCTTGCCTGAGCGTGTCCAGCACCGCCTGGAGGCGCGTCAGGTGCTCTTCCCAACCTTGGCTGTGGATGATGATATCATCCAAATAGGCCGCTGCGTACTGTTGGTGGGGTCAAAGTACTTTGTCCATCAGGCGCTGGAATGTGGGTGGGGCTCCGTGGAGTCCGAACGGAAGTACCCGGTACTGATATAGTCCGTCTGGTGTCGAAACGCTGTCTTTTCTCAGGAGGAGGCTGTCAACGGTACCTACCAATATCCTTTGGTCAGGTCAAGGGTGCTGATGTACCGGGCCTTTCCCAATCGGTCGATGAGTTCGTCCACCCTCGGCATGGGGTAGGCGTCGAACAGGCTGTTGTTCACACCCCGGAAATCATTACAGAAGCGCAGGCTCCCGTCCGCTTTGGGCACCAACACGATGGGGCTGCACCATGCACTGTGGGACTCTTCCACGACCCCCGTCCTCAGCATCTTCTGGCCTCCGGAATCCGATCTGGCCTCTTTCATACCGTTTCCGCGGGCCGGGTACGGATGTGGGGTTCAATGAGGATCGTGCGGCCCGGCTTCTCGGAGAACACCGCCATGTTCCAATCAATGAGCTCTCTGAGCTCTTGCTTCTGGGCAGGGTCGAGGTCCTCATTGCTCGGGACCACCACTGGTACCGTTGGCGTCCTGGGTCCCGACCATAACACTGCCAAGGCTGTCCTCTCGTGCCATTTCTTCAACAGGTTCACGTGGTAAATCTGTTGGGGTTTCCGTCTCCCCGGCTGCCTGTACGTGGTAATTGACAGGTCCCAGCTTCTCGATCACCTCGTATGGCCCGTGCCATGTTGCCAGGAACTTCCTTTCGGCTCTGGGGATCAAGACCAACACCCTGTCTCCCACCTGGAATTCTCGGGGCTGGGCTCCCCCGACTGTAGACCTGGGCTTGGGCGCGTTGGGCCTTCTCCATATGTTCCCTCACTACTGGCCATATGGCTGTCATCCTCTCCCTCATCGTCTCCACGTGCTCTACCACGCTGCATAAGGGGCTTCCCACACCTCCTTGGCGAGGTCCAGTAGGCCGTGTGGCCTCCTCCCGTAGAGGAGTTCAAAAGGTGAAAACCCAGTGGAGGACTGAGGTACCTCTTGGGTTGAGAACCTGAGGTGGGGTAGTAGCTGGTCCCAGTTCTTCCCGTCCTGCTCGATGACCTTCCGCAGCATTTGTTTGAGCGTTTTATTGAAGCGCTCGACGAGCCCATCCGTCTGCGGGTGAAAGACACGGATCTGCTTGATCTGCAGGAGAGCACACAACTCTTTCATTAGGCGGGACATAAACTCAGTAGCTTGGTCTGTCAGGATCTCGTTCGGGATGCCCACTCGGCTAAAGAGGTGGAACAGCTCCCGGACGATTCCCTTGGATAATGCCGCCTGTAGGGGAATGGCCTCGGGGATACCGGGTGGCATAATCGACTATCACCAGGATGTACCGGTGTCCTCGTGCTGTTTTCACCAGGGGCTAGCAGACTTGCCCACTTCGGCCTTGGCCATCCTTCCCGTAGTGCTGTCTGTTCAAACGTACAGAGGTATGTTTCGATGTCATCATCTTTCGTTAGCTTGATTAAGAACTGGTTGAGATGTGATTCAGGAGACGCTCCTCGCAGCTTCCTGATTTCCTCAACGAGGCGGACGTTTTGTAGTCAGTGTTCCTCCAGCGTCCGTTCCTGAACCGCTTGTTGGGCCCGGACGAACTGAGCTATCAACACACTCCACAACTTGTGGCAGACCAGGGGGTTGGGTCAAAACGTTTACACAGATCAGACGGTTAGAGTAGGATTAGCTCAGTTTCAAAGTTGTTTATTAAAAATAATAGTTCAAAACAGAAAAGGTCTCCCCCCATGAGACCATCTCCGGGATACCGTCTTCTGGGCTCCGGGTCTTGCTGTATCCTGTGGGGATCAAAAACTGAACTCACTCCTGTTACCTCTCTAACCGTCCTCAACCATACGGGAGTCCTTTCTTCCCCCCAGTCTCTCCTGTATGCTGCCCTTCTGGCAGCTTTATGGGACTTGCACAGCTGGTGAGCAATCAGCCCTTGATTAGTCACCAACTCTCAATCAGCCCCGATTAGTCCAGCAGATGGAGCCATCGCCTCGTGATGTACACTCCGTCTGTCACCAGGCCTCGACGAGTCTCCCTGGTGGCTGACCTGCTGTACATATATATATATATATATATATATATATATATATATATATATATATATATATATATATATATATATATATATATATATATATATATATATATATATATATATATATATATATATACACTGAGATCATGTGACACTTAGATTGCACACAACAGGTGGACTTTATTAAACAAATTATGTGACTTCTGAAGGTAATTGGCTGCACCTGATCTTATTTAGGGGCTTCATAGCAAATGCATATGCACGCACAACTTTTTTGAAACAAGTAATTTTTTTATTTCATTTCACCAATTTGGACTATATTGTGTATGTCCATTACATGAAATCCAATAAACATCCATTTAAATTTCAGGTTGTAATGCAACAAAATAGGAAAAATGCCAAAGGGGATGAATACTTTTGCAAGGCACTGTAGGGGGTGATATTCAGAAGATAGCCCTATTTGGTAAAATACCAAGTCAATATTATGGCAAGAACAGCTCAAATAAGCAAAGAGAAACGACAGTCCATCATTACTTTAAGACATGAAGGTCAGTCAATACGGAACATTTCAAGAACTTTGAAAGTTTCTTTAAGTGCAGTCGCAAAAACCATCAAGCGCTATGATGAATCTGGCTCTCGTGAAGACCGCCACAGGAAAGGAAGACCCAGAGTTACCTTTGCTGCAGAGGATAAGTTAGTTACCAGCCTCAGAAATTGCAGCCCAAATATACGCTTCACAGAGTTCAAGTAACAGACATCTCAACATCAACTGTTCAGAGGAGACTGTGTGTGAAATCAGGCCTTCATGGTCAAATTTCTGCAAAGAAACCACTACTTAAGGACACCAATAAGAACAGGATACTTGCTTGGACCAAGAAACAAGAGTAATGGACATTAGAATGTGGAAATCTGTCCTTTGGTCTGATGTGTCCAAATTTGAGATTTTTGCTTCCAACTGGCGTGTCTTTGTGAGACGAAGAGTAGGTGAACGGATGATCGCCACATGAGTGGTTCCCACCGTGAAGCATGGAGGAGGTGGTGTGATGGTGTGGGGGTGCTTTGCTGGTGACACTGTCTGTGATTTATTTAGAATTCAAGGCACACTTAACCAGCATGGCTACCACAGAATTCTGCAGCGATACGCTATCCCATCTGGTTTGGGCTTAGAGGAACTATAATTTGTTTTTCAACAGGACAATGACCCAACACACCTCGAGGCTGTGTAAGGGCCTCCACATTGAGATGGTTTGGGATGAGTTGGATGGCGGAGTGAAGGAAAAGCAGCCAACAAGTGCCCAGCATATGTGGGAACTCCTTCAAGACTGCATTCCAGGGGAAGCTGATTGAGAGAATGCCAAGAGTGTACAAAGCTGTAATCAAGGCAAAGGGTGGCTACTTTGAGGAATCTCAAATATAAAATCTATTTTGATTTGTTTAACAATTCTTTGGTTAATACATGATTCCATATGTGTTATTTCATAGTTTTGATGTCTTCACTATTATTCTACAATGTAGAAAATAGTAAAAATAAAGAAAAACCCTTGAATGAGTAGGTGTGTCCAAACTTTTGACTGGTTGTGTGTGTGTGTGTGTGTGTGTGTGTGTGTGTGTGTGTGTGTGTGTATAGTTAATTATAATATGATATATATCCTTGGCAGACTATCAAAGAATTTAAATTGTAAATGGTCCCGTGAATGTGAAAAGTCTCCACCGTTTTACGTTCTCACATTCCTTTTGTCTGTGTATGATAGGCAGTAAAGGATGTTTGGTATTGGGTTTTTGGGGTATTGGATGTCCCAGTAATCTGAACTGACCTCTGCCAACTGCCGTTAAATAACGATAAAAGTGATTTATGTTTAATTTGTTGATTAAATAACGAACAAAAAAAATGCGTTCAGTGAAAATCGTTGAAAATTAATCAACTGATTGTTTCAGTGGATGTCCAAACCCGGTAACCTCCATTATGGACTGTTTGATTCTAATCTGGGATCAGAAGGGACTACAATAGGTAGCTCTGTCCATGAAAACCCAGATCAACTGTATACCACCTGTCATCAGCAGAATGCCTCACACTGGCCCTTAACCACCATATCACTGCTTCTCTACTGCACTTTAACAAATGAACCCCAGAAACTGGGCGGGATGGCAGAAGTAGGGTACCGTGTTTGTGAAGTCAGAAGCATAACTCAGTTATTTTATGTGGGCTGACATTTAGTGTACTGAATTGTAATAACGGCACATCCAAATATCCTCAAAATTCCATTATTTGTGAGGAGAGATTAACATGATCATTCAGTTTACAGGAATTTAAAAGTTGAAAAAAGTCCTCAAGAGTCTTGATGCATCCAGACGTCAATCAAAGTAGCATAATAAAAAAATCCACATCAAAATCCGTCAGTTGAAGCTAGAGATATGTTATTTGTTGTCGTTGCAATGCCACGAGTGTGCAAAGCTGTCATCAAGGCAAAGGGTGGCTACTTTGAGAAATCTCAAATATAAAATACAGTATATCACAAAAGTGAGTACACCCCTCACATTTTTGTAAATATGAGTATATCTTTTCATGTGACAACACTGAATAAATGACACTTTGCTACAATGTAAAGTAGTGAGTGTACAGCTTGTATAACAGTGTAAATTTGCTGTCCCCTCAAAATAACTCAACACACAGCCATTAATGTCTAAACCGCTGGCAACAAAAGTGAGTACACCCCTAAGTGAAAATGTCCAAATTGGGCCCAAAGTGTCAATATTTTGTGTGGCCACCATCATTTTCCAGGACTGCCTTAACCCACTTGGGCATGGAGTTCACCAGAGCTTCACAGGTTGCCACTGGAGTCCTCTTCCACTCCTCCATGACAACATCACGGAGCTGGTGGATGTTAGAGACCTTGCACTCCTCTAGCTTCCGTTTGAGGATGCCCCACAGATGCTCAATAGGGTTTAGGTCTGGAGACATGCTTGGCCAGTCCATCACCTTTACCCTCAGCTTCTTTAGCAAGGCAGTGGTCGTCTTGGAGGTGTGTTTGGGGTCGTTATCATGTTGGAATACTGCCCTGCGGCCCAGTCTCCGAAGGGAGGGGATCATGCTCTGCTTCAGTATGTCACAGTACATGTTGGCATTCATGGTTCCCTCAATGAACTGTAGCTCCCCAGTGCCGGCAGCACTCATGCAGCCCCAGACCATGACACTCCCACCACCATGCTTGACTGTAGGCAAGACACACTTGTCTTTGTACTCCTCACCTGGTTGCCGCCACACACGCTTGACACCATCTGAACCAAATAAGTTTTTTCTTGGTCTCATCAGACCACAGGACAAGGTTCACGTAATCCATGTCCTTAGTCTGCTTGTCTTCAGCAAACTGTTTGCGGGCTTTCTTGTGCATCATCTTTAGAAGAGGCTTCCTTCTGGGACGACAGCCATGCAGACCAATTTGATGCAGTGTACGGCGTATGGTCTGAGCACTGACAGGCTGACCCCCCCCCACCCCTTCAACCTCTGCAGCAATGCTGGCAGCACTCATACGTCTATTTCCCAAAGACAACCTCTGGATATGACGCTGAGCACGTGCACTCAACTTCTTTGGTTGACCAAGGCGAGGCCTGTTCTGAGTGGAACCTGTCCAGTTAAACCGCTGTATGGTCTTGGCCACCGTGCTGCAGCTCAGTTTCAGGGTCTTGGCAATCTTCTTATAGCCCAGGCCATCTTTATGTAGAGCAACAAATCTTTTTTTCAGATCCTCAGAGAGTTCTTTGCCATGAGGTGCCATGTTGAACTTCCAGTGACCAGTCAGTATGAGGAAGTGTGAGAGCGATGACACCAAATTTAACACACCTGCTCCCCATTCACACCTGAGACCTTGTAACACTAACGAGTCACATGACACCGGGAAGGGAAAATGGCTAATTGGGCCCAATTTTTCACTTAGGGGTGTACTCACTTTTGTTGCCAGCGGTTTAGACATTAATGGCTGTGTGTTGAGTTATTTTGAGGGGACAGCAAATTTACACTGTTATACAAGCTGTACACTCACTACTTTACATTGTAGCAAAGTGTCCTTTCTTCAGTGTTGTCACATGAAAAGATATACTCAAATATTTACAAAAATGTGAGGGGTGTACTCACTTTTGTGATATACTGTATATTTAGATGTTTTTTTAACACTTTTTTGGTTACTACATTATTCCATATGGGTTATTTCATAGTTTTGATGTCTTCACTATTCTACAATGTAGAAAATAGTAAAAATAAAGAAAAACCCTTGAATGAGTAGGTGTGTCCAAGCTTTTGACTGGTACTGTATTTGATTTGTTTTTTCGTGATGGAAAAACACTCAGTATGAACTTAAACGACTAAAACCAGATATAAAGTATGTAGAAAAGATCATGGACCTACAGTGCATTCGGAAAGTTTTTGGACCCCTTGACTTTTTCCACATTTTGTTACATAATGATGAAGTAAAAACTGTTTTTTTAGACATGCTTGCAAATGTATAACATTTTTGTTAAAATATCTTATTTACATAAGTATTCAGACCCTTTGCTTTGAGAGTTGAAATTCAGATCAGGTGCATCCTGTTTCCATTGATCGTCCTTGATGTTTCTACAACTTGGAGTCTACCTGTGGTAAATTCAATTGATTGTACATGATTTGGAAATATATCTTTGAGAACTAACAATCACCAAAATAAAATCTGGACAGTCGGGGATGATTTGAAAATTCCCCAAACAATGATTTTAGCAGTATTCATTTTGTTATTTTGTTTGACCAAAAGAACACAGCATTAGCCATGGCAAATGCATATAATTGCAGGAAACTAAAAGGGTTCTATCATCTCCATGGCAGAATATGTATAATCACAGGAAATTTGCTTTAAATCTGCAATGTTTTCTCTGAGATGCATGGCAAAATGTGTAGAATTGCAGGAAATTAGCTCTACACTGCCAAGATGGGGGCCTCTAAAATTTCCCTAAATACAGTTGAAGTCGGAGGTATACATACACCTTAGCCAAATACATTTAAACTCGGTTTTTCACAATTCCTAACATTTAATCCTAGTAAAAATACCCTGTCTTTGGTCAGTTAGGATCACCACTTTATTTTAAGAATGTGAAATGTCAGAATAATAGTAGAGAGAATTATTTATTTCAGGGTTTTTTCTATCATCACATTCCCAGTGGGTCAGAAGTTTACATACACTCAATTAGTGTTTGGTAGCATTGCCTTTAAATTGTTTAACTTGGGTCAAACGTTTCGGGTAGCCTTCCACAAGCTTCCCACAATAAGTTGGGTGAATTTTGGCCCATTCCTCCTGACAGAGCTGGTGTAACTGAGTCAGGTTTGTAGGCCTCCTTGCTCGCACACGCTTTTTCAGTTCTGCCCACGAATTTGCTATAGGATTGAGGTCAGGGCTTTGTGATGGCCACTCCAATACCTTGACTTTGTTGTCCTTAAGCCATTTTGCCACAACTTTGGAAGTATGCTTGGGGTCATTGTCCATTTGGAAGACCCCTTTGCGACCAAGCTTTAACTTTCTGACTGATGTCTTGAGATGTTGCTTCAATATATCCACATAATTTTCCTCCCTCATGATGCCATCTATTTTGTGAAGTGCACCAGTCCCTCCTGCAGCAAAGCAACCCCACAACATGATGCTGCCACCCCCGTGCTTCACGGTTGGGATGGTGTTCTTCGGCTTGCAAGCCTCCCCCTTTTTCCTCCAAACATAACGATGGTCATTATGGCCAAACAGGTCTATTTCTGTTTCATCAGACCAGAAAACATTTCCCCCAAAAGTACGATCTTTGTCCCCATGTGCAGTTGCAAACCGTAGTCTGGATTTTTTTTATGGCGTTTTTTTAGCAGTGTCTTCTTCCTTGCTGAGCGGCCTTTCACGTTATGTCGATATAGGACTCTTTTTACTGTGGATATAGATACTTTTGTACCTGTTTCCTCCAGAATCTTCACAAGGTCCTTTGCTGTTGTTCTGGGATTGATTTGCACTTTTCGCACCAAAGTACGTTCATCTCTAGGAGACAGAATGCGTCTCCTTCCTGTGCGGTATGACGGCTGCGTGGTCCCATGGTGTTTATACTTGTGTACTAGTGTTTTTACAGATGAGTGTGGTACCTTCAGGCATTTGGAAATTGCTCCCAAGGATGAACCAGACTTGTGGAGGTCTACAATTATTTTTCTGAGGTCTTGGTTGATTTCTTTTGATTTTCCCATGATGTCAAGCAAAGAGGCACTGAGTTTGAAGGTAGGCCTTGAAATACATCCACAGGTACACCTCCAATTGACTCAAATTATGTCAATTAGCCTATCAGAAGCTTATAAATCCATGACATCATTTTCTGGAATTTTCCAAGCTGTTTAAAGGCACAGTCACCCTTAGTGTATATAAACTTCTGACCCACTGGAATTGTGATACAGTGAATTATAAGTGAAGTAATCTGTCTGTAAACAATTGTGGGAAAGATTACTTGTGTCATGCACAAAGTAGATGTCCTAACCGACTTGCCAAAACTATAGTTTGTTAACAAGAAATTTGTGGAGTGGTTGAAAAACAAGTTTTATAGACTCCAACCTAAGTGTATGTAAACTTCCGACTTAAACTGTAATTGTACTGCTGATGAGCCGACCATGCTCATTGCCACGCCCCTGCAAAACCCCCTGCCACGCCCACCACCTAAGCCGGGAAAAACTCTGATTGCTATGTGCACAGCTACTCTCACTAAAGTAAATAAGGCCTTAAGAGTCCTTTTCATTGGTCAAGGCTCAGACATCCTGGCTTCCCTCGTTGGGATTTTGTGTAAAACAAACAAGCAGCAATCTGGTTGGGGGCTGGCCGGCTGGCCGGCTGGGGAATTGGCTGTAGTGGGATATGCAGGTAGCAACAAAAACACAATTTAAGACTTAAGCTAGGCTGATTACAGATCGGAAACATGTAAACATTGTGGGAGGTTTGGAATTGGGCAGATTTAATCTCATAAAAAGGGCGTGAGGGTAAAGTGCATGTAAGGCAACAGGCAACAATCACAAAAAGAAACAGTTTGAAGATAGAGGCAAAAAAGTAGAGGGAGGAAGAGAGAGCCGGAGGCGCAAGGCAGGAGGAAGACCACAGTGAAGTGAAGTGGAAGAATCTGGAATTTATGTTGGCAGGTTGTAAATTCAGTTTGTGTGTGGGGCTGGATTAAATAATCTCCAGACAGAATCTAGTCCTGTCCTCTGCATGTGCTTTGTGACAGTGGCTGTCCCTGTGTGCATGGCTGGCTGAGCTGGGGACTATGTGTGTGGCTCTTTACTTTGTATTAAAACAACATGATCCATGAGGCGCAGAGGGTGATTCCCAGCACCACTAATTCTAATTAATCCACTCCAGGCCTCGGCCACGCTGGGCTAAAGCGCTCGCAGTCTATCAGATAGAAATTCATAACTTAATTGAGGTCAAAGCCGAGAGCCGAGAGAACAAAAGTCTCTGGCTGGGACCAGGTAGATCAATAGTAATAAATATCTGGCTGGGCTACAACTAGTTCATGGCCACGCATTATGTTGGACAGACAGCGGCATCACAGGGCAGAGGGGCAAGAGGGGACGGAGGAAAGGCGAGGGGGACTCCATGTTGGTGTCCTATCTCTTGGAGGGTTTCTGTACTTCACTGTTGGCTGCAACTGCAGATTGACTAGGGAACTAGTTTAGGTAGTTCTTACTCTGACATATAGACATTCACATCAGACTACTCTTCTACCACACTTGGTATTGAGTACTGATTGGCAGGTCAGCGTGCACGTCAGCAACAAGGGCTGTGTGTGTGTTTGATTTGTAATGCCGTAATTGTTCTTTTTCTGTACGACCTCTTAGACTATAAACACATTGATTTGATATTGATGTGAGGAGAAATGAAATTTTTGCTAAGTGCTTAAGTGCCCCCTGGCCTGTATACATATTTAGTGTCAATGTAGTGGATTGTTTATATGGCTAGATAGGGACCTTGGCAGTTTGTTGGGTAGTGTGAAGACAAGCAAAACGTTCTCAGACAATATCTGGACAGAGATGCATGTTTTGCTATAGCTGTTGTGTCAGAATCACACTTGAGAAATAGCGTTGTCTATATGGCTTTATTGTGTGTATTCTTTTGTCGTGACTTTACTTTCATTAATCTGATGACTGTTATTTATCTAATCAACTAACTATGTTTAATTGTTATCCTATTTTTAAATTAATCATGTAACAATTAACTCATTAGGATTTGGGGCACCACAAGAGCGGTTGTTTAAACAGTTACCATCTCCCGAATTAAACTTAAAGTTGTCCTGTCCCCTTAGCAGAAAAACACCCCCGAAGCATAATGTTTCCACCTCCATGTTTGACGGTGGGGATGGTGTTCTTTGGGTCATAGGCAGCATTCCTCCTCATCCAAACACAGCGAATTGAGTTGATGCCAAAGAGCTCCATTTTGGTCTCATCTGACCACAACACTTTCACCCAGTTGTCCTCTGAATCATTCAGATGTTCATTAGCAAACTTCAGACGGGCATGTATATGTGCTTTCTTGAGCAGGGGGACCTTGTGGGCGCTGCAGGATTTCAGTCCTTCACGGCGTAGTGTGTTACCAATTGTTTTCTTGGTGACTATGGTCCCAGCTGCCTTGAGATCATTGACAAGATCCTCCCGTGTAGTTCTGGGCTGATTCCTTACCGTTCTTATGATCATTGCAACTCCACGAGGTGAGATCTTGCATGGAGCCCCAGCCCGAGGGAGATTGACAGTTCTTTTGTGTTTCTTCCATTTGCGAATAATCGCACCAACTGTTGTCACCTTCTCACCAAGCTGCTTGGCGATGGTCTTGTAGCCCATTCCAGCCTTGTAGGTCTACAATCTTGTCCCTGACATCCTTGGAGAGCTCTTTGGTCTTGGCCATGGTGGAGAGTTTGGAATCTGATTGATTGAATGCTTCTGTGGACAGGTGTCTTTTATACAGGTAACAAACTGAGATTAGGAGCACTCCCTTTAAGAGTGTGCTCCTAATCTCAGCTCGTTACCTGTATAAAATACACCTGGGAGCCAGAAATCTTTCTGATTGAGAGGGGGTCAAATACTTATTTCCCTCATTAAAATGCAAATCATTTTATAACATTTTTCACATGCATTTTTCTGGATTTTTTGTTGTTATTCTGTCTCTCACTGTTCAAATAATACTACCATAAAATTTATAGACTGATCATTTCTTTGTCAGTGGGCAAACGTACAAAATCAGCAGGGGATCAAATACTTTTTTCCCTCACTGTATTGTCTCTACCTCTTGTTGAGATTTCAGAGTTCAAATCACTTTGGACGTGAGCTGCAGCTCAACTCCTCTCTGGTCTGATATGGTAATTCTTAACCCATAATTTTATACAGTTCTTCAAAAGGGGCGGTTTGTGAGACTGACACACTCTCTGACCTCACTCAAGGGGCCGGTGACTACTTACTTGTACAAAGTTATGGAAACTATTTCTTCTTATAGTTTCTAACATCA
The DNA here is from genome assembly GCA_030435695.1 of Brachymystax lenok tsinlingensis. Lineage (NCBI taxonomy): Eukaryota > Metazoa > Chordata > Actinopteri > Salmoniformes > Salmonidae > Brachymystax > Brachymystax lenok. Next base: position 22,587,965 of record CM059790.1, on the reverse strand, counting down.
CATCCCTCTCTTAACAAAAACACTTTCATAATTTTTCATGTTTCATACACAAAGTAAAGGATGGAAACTTTGTACATATAGTTGGAATACTTTCCAAGTTAGTATTTCCTTTAACATTTTTAATGACGTCACAAAATAACACCCAATCCGACATTAGTGGTCTTTGGGTCGCCTCTGACCATTCCCCAGGTTCTATGTTAGAAATATTGTTCCAGTATTCGCTTCATAAAGTGTTCGAGTTTTGGCGGGAAAATGTCTGTGTAGACAAAGGCACATTCCTTGGTGAGTATTGGAGAGGGATGTTCTCTCCTTGGTTTACAACAGGGTGTGAGCTGTCAACCCCCCCACCAGTTCCCTCCTCTCCCCGTCTGTGGTTGAGAGAGGGTCTGGTTGAAGTCATCCATTGCCAAGCTGATCTGACCTATTTGGATCCTCACAGAGCAATCATGTCACTTTGATTGTAGGTTCCTGATGTCAGTGGTCTCTTTACAGTAAGAGAGCAAATCCAGCTCGTTGCAAGGCTCTAAGAATAGGGATCATTTATTGTACAGAAGCCTTCTGGCTGTAGATTTAAGTACTGTATGATGACAATAATGACATTCTCACAGTGTCTTACTGTGAACAACTCTTCTCTCCCAGTAAGTCAACTGTGTTTTACTCTTTGGCTTATTGAGTGTTTGTTGCACCGTCCTAGTTAGTGGCAATGCCATGCAATGCAGTATAGTTTTGATATTTTAATGTAATGTGAATACAAATGCATCACAGCTTTGTACCCGGCCTCAGCTGTGTGAAGCTAGACTGTAGAGCAGGGATCATCAACTAGGTTCAGCCGCGGATGGTTGGGGGGCCGGAACATAATTACAAATAATTTGTAGACTGCAAATTGATCGCAAGAAACTCAGATTTAATATTTGACTGAAACATGTATCATTTCAAACCTTGCTTACATTTGTATACAATCACGTGTCTCTCTTATGTGTGGGAATACTTGAACAGATTTCCAAAATTGGAGCTGATTTCCTTTTTGTTTTCATGTCCAACAATGCTCAGAAAACATGGAGGGCCAAATAAAACCACCCGCGGGTCAAATCCAGACCACGGGGCACCAGTTGGGGAACCCTGCTGTAGACCATGGACATTAGGTCAGGTATTGAAGCCATGTTCCTGGTCTATCTAAAGCCAGGGTCTGTTTAATAAGAGCAATACAGCCCAGTGAACATTCTCATCTCTGTCCTCCACCTCAGTGTCAACTGCCTTGGTTATTAAACTAGTAAACACACACACACACGGGCAACAGCGGCTGATTGAAATTCTATGGCTGGAGCATTATTACAGTTTTGTATCCCTTCCCAGCACGGCCTCCCATAACAAATGGCTCAGTCATCAGAGTCATAACAAATATCTAACGGAGTTTGTCATAATGATGTGTGTGGGGGGAGGATAGGAGAGGGGAAAGGAGGGAGGGGGGAGGGTCGTTGCCTGCTGCATGAGAATGGCAGTGTTCTCGCATGTGCAGGAATAAGTCTCATCTGCATGGCACAGCTACTGTGTGCAGGTCATACACCCATGTACAGATGTTTAAGAAAGCCAGCCCGGTTTCCTTTCTTTTAATAGAGCCATTGACAAACAAATTAATTGTCCCAGTGTTTAATATTGTTTCTTTACCTTGGCTTAAGGTAATTGTTGTTAAATGTTTTTTGTGTGTGCTTTTTTTTAATAAAAGAGGAGAGGTCTACAGAAACTCTTTTGACAGCTCTTTACATATGGTACCAACAGAGGTGAATCATGGGAGTTGTAATAAGCAACCGTTTACTTTTGTGTAGGGTATTACAATATTATGTCTCATATGCATTAGCAACCGTTGTAAAGAACCACTCTGCTCAGCCACACACAGACGTATAGAGTGAACTTACACCACTCATACAGAACATTTGACATTTATACCTGCTAGCAGGGGTTATATGGCACATGTTTAAATGAAAGTAAAACGGCCGCACAACCATTTTAACAGTCCCAATAGGATAATGCACAGATATGGATTTATTGTATGAAGCACTGTGTAAAGAAATAGCTACTTGACTCATATTCCTGCTGCATGTAAAAAATAAAGTCCCTTTTTGTTGCGTTGTAGCTACCCATCTTATTGGCTTCTCACAATTTGTAAACTCAATAATTGTATTAAATATTTTTTAACCATCCACATAAATTGCACTGAGCATTAAAGCTGTCCTTAGCTGCATACTGATGGAGAGAGAGAACAGAGTGACTGTTTTCCTTTTAGAGTTCAGTTAGTACACACTGCTGCTTTATAGGTCTCTCCAAAATACCTGCTGCCTGGCCATAGATTTTCATATTACTCTTTTATGTATTTATTTATATATTTATTTTTAAACATCATTGATGATCCACTCGACTAGGAGCTCACCAATGTTAATTCTCTACCACTCTCCCTCATGCTATAATGCTAAATGGATTCTAAGGTGTCCCTCGGGAGCAAGCAAGAGCCGTGGGCGAGGAGAAGGAGGGGGGAGGGGATTAACCCCAGTCTATGGTTTTAATCAACCTCAATCTGAATATCAAAACACACATAGATACCCAATAAATAATTCCTAGCAGACATTGTTGGAAGGATCCATTCCCAAACTTTCAGTTGATTAGGGAGCTGAAAAGAGCATCAGACTTCAAGGCCACAGATACAAACGTCTCAGTTTAACTACGTGGAGGGGTCTAGGCCATTTGCGAGGGGCGGCAGGCACCTCAAGGACACTTTGGGGAAGCGCTAATTTGCACCAGCGTAGTTGCGCACACACGCTGAATGGCAAGGTTAACACTCACTGCACAGGGAGGTGGCCCAGATTCAATTAGGGGTGCCCCTGTCTCCTGATCCTTTTAACACTGGATTCCCAGCTCCCTCAGACACACATGCAAAGGGAGATTCACACACACACATACAGTGCCTTCAGAAATTATTCATACTCCTTGACTTATTCCACATTTTATTGTTACAACTTGATTTCAAAATGTATTAAATAGATATTTCTTCTCACCCATCTACACACAATACCCCAAGTGAAAACATGTTTTTAGACATTTTTGCACATTTATTGAAAATAAAATGCAGAAATATCTAATTTACATAAGTATTCACACCCCTAAGTCAATACATGTCAGAATCGCCTTTGGCAGTGATTACAGCTAAGAGTCTATCTGGGTAAGACTCTAAGACCACCTGGATTCTTCAAGATCTGTCAATTTGGTTGTCAATAAGGACTCCCGAGTGGCGCAGCGGTCTAAGGCACTGCAGTGCTTGAGGTGTCACTACAAACCCGGGTTCGATCCCAGGCTGTCACACAGGTTAAGCAAGCAAAAGAAAATATCTCCCTCACTAGCTTTAAGCACCAGCTGTGAGAGCAGCTCACAGATCACTGCACCTGTACATAGCCTATCTGTAAATAGCCCATCCAACTACCTCATCCCCATATCTATTTTATTTATTTTTGCTCCTTTGCACCCCAGTATCTCTACTTGTACACTCATCTTCTGCACATCTATCACTCCAGAGTTTAATTTCTATATTGTAATTATTTCGCCACTATGGCCTATTTATTGCCTTCCCTCCGTTATCCTACCTCATTTGCACACACTGTATATAGACTTTTTCTACTGTATTATTGACTGTATGTTTGTTTATTCCATGTGTAACTCTGTGTTGTTGTTTGTGTTCCACTGCTTTGTTTTATCTTGGCCAGGTCGCAGTTGTAAATGAGAACTTGTTCTCGACTGGCCTACCTGGTTAAATAAAGGTGAAATAAAAATAAAATAAATAAAAGCAGTGTATCAAGAAGCAGTACGGCTTGGCAGGGTCGTGCTTCGGGGGGACGCATGACTCTCGACTTTCGCCTCTCCCGAGTCCGTAAGGGAGTTTCAGCGATGGGACAAGACTGTAGCTATCAATTGGGGAGAAAAAAGGGGTAAATGTACAAAAAATAAGTAAGTTGGTTGTCGATCATTCCTTGACAGCCATTTTCAAGTCTTGCCATAGATTTTCAAGTAGATTTAAGTCAAAACTGTAACTAGGCCACTCAGGAACATTCAATGTCGTCTTGGTAAGCAACTCCAGTGTTTACTTGTGTTTTAGGTTATTGTCCTGCTGAAAGGAGAATTTGTGTCCCAGTGTCTCTTGGAAAGCAGTCTGAAGAATTTTGCCTGTGCTTAGCTTTATTTTGTTTATTTTTGTCCTAAAAAAACTCCCTAGTCCTTGATGATGACAAGCATATCCATAACATGATGCAGCCATCACCATGCTTAAAAATATGAAGAGTGGTACTCAATGATGTGTTGAATTTGCCCCAAACATAACGCTTTGTATTTGCCACATTTTTGAAGTTCTACTTTAGTGCCTTATTGCAAACAGGATGCATGTTTTATTATGTACAGGCCTCCTTCTTTTCACTCTGTCATTTAGGTTATTATTGTGGTTTAACTATATTGTTGTTGATCCATTCTTAGTCCTCCTATCACAGCCATTAACCTCTGTAACTGTTTTAAAGTCACCATTGGCTTTCCAATCTACCAATAGATGCCCTTCTTTTGCGAGGCAATGGAAAACCTCCCTGGTCTCTGTGTTTGAAATTCTCTGCTTGACTGAGGGACCTGAGGGATAATTGTATGTGTGGGGTACAGCGATGAGGTAATCATAAAAAAATCATGTTAACACTATTATTGCACACAGTCCATGCAACGTATTATGTGACTTGTTAAGCACATTTTTACTCCTGAACATATTTAGACTTGCCATAACAAAGGGGTTCAATACTTATTCAAGACTTTTCAGCTTTTATTAATTTATTACCATTATTCCACTTTGACATTATGGGGTACTGTGTGTAGGCCAGTGACACAAAATCAAAATTTATATTTTGTGTTACACAGCCTGAACTTAACAACATTTTGAAAAAGACAAGGGTTGTGAATACTTACAGTGAATACACTGTACGCATACACACTCACACAGTGGTGTAAAGTACTCACTAAACGGACTCACAAATGCTTCATTTTTAAATGATGTCTGAGTGTTGGAGTGTGCCCCTGGCTATCTGGGGGAAAAAATAAAATGGGTCTGTCTAGTTTGCTTAATATAAGGAGTTTGAAATAATTGATACTTTTACTTTTGATACTTAAGTATATTTTAAACCAAATACTTTTAGACTTTTACTCAAAGTAGTATTTCACTGGGTGACTTTCACTTTTACTTCAGTCATTTTCTATTAAAGTATCTTTACTTTTACTCAAGTATGATAACATACACACACACACAATCATAAAAATAAAAGCTGCTGTCTCTTTACAAGAAAATCATGGATATTCATGGATATTGGATATTAGAAATATCTATCTATCTATATATATACAATTCATGCTCTCCGTAACATAGAAAGAGCAATGACAGTGCAGAGCAGCACTCCTGTGTTGAACTCCAAACGGACGTGTACAGTAGAGTGTTATCGGTTCAGCCCATCAGTGCACTGTATGTGCCCTGTGATCTGCTTTAATGGAATACAGTACCATAAAGAAAACCGGCAGTGCCATAGAGGACCCAGGATCTTGCAGCAGGTCGTCAGAGACGGGATCAGCCCGCTCTCCTCTGTCTTTATGGGACTCTGATTAATGGCACCTGCTCATCATAATGCTATCTGCATATGAATGGCTGAGGGTTCAATCGATTCTCCCTTCACAAGTCCCACTGCAGGCCCTGGAGACACCCGAGCCTTTCTCCCCTCTCTCTCCCTTCTCCCCAGCGCCATTGTCATTATAAAAGTCAGCTGCAGCTGCATGCATTGATCATAAATCATAATTGCATGTCCATTTTTCCCACTTGTTTAATGTGCCTGTCAGGGACAGTGGAGGGAGAGAGAGGGGGTGGGAGATGGAGAGAGGAAAGGGGGTGGGGTGGGGGTGCCCGTTAGAGTGAGATTTAGCTGCAATAGAGAATGGTGTTAAAGGATAAAATCCCACAATGGCTTTCAGCACACCTACCATATGCCGTTGCCGGATTGCTGTGGTATGAAAACAAGAAAGCTTTTAGTGGCTGGCCATGGAGAGAACAAGCCCTGCCTGCTGCCTCATATGCTGCAGTAGGTTCTACAGATGGCAGTGGATTTGAGAGGGATTTTTCTCTACAGAATCTGTGTCTGGTTCATGTAGACACAAACCTACTTTGCTGTGGTGGACTGGAAAGACCTTGTTCTGTAACCCTTTCAACCCCTATTCATGTCTCTCTCTCAATTTCTCTGTGTTTCTTTTCTCTATTTCCATGTTTCTCTCTTATTTATCGTCTCTTTCAGGGTCTTCACATCTATCCGTCTCATTTGTCTCTCTGTCTGTCTGCGGACTCTTTCCCCCCCATGCTACTGGAAAGGGAAATTCCAGCACTCCCCTCCAAGGGTAATCTGATTGGAGCATCCTCCAGGGTTTTGGCTGCTACAAACAAATAGATAAACAGAGATGGACATATTGATACACTCAGTCACAAGCGCACACACACTAAAAAGGCAGCCAGACAAAAAGACTGTAGTTGTTTGATTGACTTGTGCAGACCTATTCCAGTAATGTTGCATTCCTCTCTCAATCTCCAAAAGGAATGATAGATTTGTTTAAGCAAAAGGTTATACTGCCATCACACAAATAGACCAATCAATTTTTATGGTGAACCTCTCCAAATCATATTGCCCTCTAGATTATATCCAGTATGTATTATATTACCCCCCGCTTCTATCTGTTGTATGGACCCTGCTTTATTGAGCTGTATGCTGACATTCATCTAGGTATTTTTTGGTGACATTTAAAAATATATATAATGAGCTCTGATGTGTTTCTGTAATGGGATGGAAGGCTACACGGGAAACGGCTACCTCCAACTAGGAAGTCTCCTCCTTTCTCCCAAAGCAAATGGGAGACAATCCAATTTCCCCTGATTTCTGTCAAGCCCCTCTTGGAGCATTAGTAAAAGGTGAGAGGAGAGGAGGATGGGCCAGTGACCTCCCCTCTAGTACCAGCTCCCAGACACACAGGGCCAGCCAGCCTCCACACTGCAGCCCATTAAAGAGCCCAGTAAAGACCAGAGCCCCCACCTTACCTAACATACATTTATTCAGCTACAGTGCACCAACCTGCAGCAAAGTGTTCTACCTCTGGATACCGCTGCCACATACTATGGGGCCTAGGCTGCATACAGTATTTGCCTTCGAAGGTAACCTGGTGCTTTTGGTTTCATAATTTGACTGAAATATACAGGCATGTTTTTAGTGTAAATTAACAACTTTTATACAAACTTAGTTTTGCAGTGGTAACTTCATTATGTGTTGTATACTTTTATACTCTGTTAATCTTAGTTTTTATTATACACTGTTCATATGTGTTAATTGTGGTGTGTGTGTGTGTATGTGTTGTGCATGAGCCAACTCGTGTGTGTTCCTGTCATACCCTGGGAGTTTCCCTGCACACCGTGCTGTCCCAGCCATCCGGGACTAACACCAGATTAGTGGGAGCAGATTAAGACCTAAACCCCTTACAGTTTAATTATTCCTGTATGTATTTGTGTGCGTCAAGGTCCCACTCACTGCCTCTACACTAAACATCTGCCACTCCTCTATTGTATAGGGCAATAGACCAACTATAGTGCGTGAGTGTGTGTGAGAGCGTATGCACACTGACATGCATTTATCTGTCTGTTCAGCCAATTAGTTGTAAAGGCATTTGTACTTATTATGTGAATTTGATATTAATACTCACTTTGCACATCAAGTTGGATTAATACCAATTCATGATTTATTGCAGCTTTAGCTGAGTAAACCTAACACTTAACATTGTCATAGGGACAGACCATAGGAAAATACTGTATCCCTCTCAACCATTTATGGTTGAGGGCATTTGCATCAGTATTCTATCCATCTTGGGGGAATTGAACTCTCTAATGGAATCAGCAGGCCCCTGAAGTGGTGCTGCTCAGGACAAACAATAGGATCTCTGGGCTCGTTAGAGAGAGCCTTTACCAGGCAGTGTAGGAGATCTCCTCTCATGCTCTGGGATGGTTTAACAGTCTCTGTCTGACACTGGGTTGGTTATACTAATGGTTGTGCTCAGTGGTTAATGGCTAGGGCCAAGGGCTAAGAAATAGAGGATTTACTGATATTGAAAGTGAAACACTTTGTTTGTTGCTGTTCACATAAGGGTCAATATTGAGTGAACCGACTTAATTGTTGGACTCAATTGAACCTGTACTTAAACCCATACATTTGTAGACATATAGTCAGGTCCAGAATTATTGGCACCCTTGATAAAGATGTGCAAAAAATACTGTATAAAATAAATTATACAAATACTGAGCTACAGTATATGGTATGCAACAAAGAAATCAGAAAGTAATAAAACAAAATCTCAAAGATAGGGGTCAACATTATTGTCAGCCCTGTTTTCAATACTCTAGCAATACTATTTTCCTAAAATGTTTTATGAGATTGGTGAACACACAAATCAAAGTTTATTGGGTGCATACACAGTTTAGAAGATGTTATAGTGGGTGCAGCGAAATGCTTACAGTTTGGTACAGCTCCTAACAATGCAGTAAATGTAAACAAGTACACAAATAATCAGAACTTTAAATAAAATAAAAAATATCTTGAAATGTCGGAACGAATCCAATTGACAACCCAAATAGCACTCTAACAGTAATCCGTAAAAATCATCTGTCCTTGGTTGTAACACTCACTACCGATTTCCAATCTACCTCTGGAAGCAACGTCTGAACCCAGCCCTGTGCAATTGGGTCCTGGACTTCTTGACGGGCTGCCCCCATGTGGTGAAGGTAAGAAACAACATCCCCACTTCGCTGATCCTCAACACTGGGGCCCCACAAGGGTGCGTGCTCAGCCCTCTCCTGTACTCCCTGTTCACCCATGACTGCGTGGCCATGCACGCCTCCTACTAAATCATCAAGTTTGCAGACGAGACAACAGTAGTAGGCTTGATTACCAACAACGACGAGACCGCCTACAGGGAGGAGGTGAGGGCCCTCAGAGTGTGGTGTCAGGAAAATAACCTCTCACTCAACGTCAACAAAACAAAGGAGATGATCGTGGACTTCAGGAAACAGCAGAGGGAGCACCCCCCTATCCACATCGACGGGACAGCAGTGGAGAAGGTGGAAAGTTCCTCTGCGTACACATCACGGACAAACTGAAATGGTCCACCCACACAGACAATGTGGGGAAGAAGGCGGAACAGCACCTCTTCAACCTCAGGAGGCTGAAGAAATTTGGCTTGTCACCTAAAACCCTCACAAACCTTTACAGATGCACAATTGAGAGCATCCTGTCGGGGTGTGTCACCGCCTGGTACGGCAACTGCACCACCCACAACCGCAGGGCTCTCCAGAGGGTGGTGCGGTCTGCACAACGCATCACCGGGGGCAAACCACCTGCCCTCCAGGACAACAACCACCCGAGCCACTGCCTGTTCACCCCGCAAACATCCAGAAAGCGAGGTCAGTGCAGGTGCATCAAAGCTGGGACCGAGAGACAGAAGCTATTTTTCAATCTCAAGGCCATCAGACTGTTAAATAGCCATAACTAACACAGAGAGGCTGCTGTCTACGTACAGACTTGAAACCATTGCCACTTTAATAAATGGATCACTAGTTACTTTAAAAATGCCACTTTAATAATGTTTACATATCTTGCATTACTCATCTCATATGTATATACTGTATTTTATACCATCTGTTGAGGCTTGCCTATGTTGCTTGGTCATTGCTCATCCATATATTTATATATTCATATTCCATTCCTTTACTTAGATTTGTGTGCATTAGGTAGTTGTTGTGGAATTGTTAGATTACTTGTTAGATATTGCTGCATTGTCAACTAGAAGCACAAGCATTTCGCTACACTTGCAATAACATCTGCTAACTATGTGTATGTTACCAATAAATGTGATTTGATTCCTACCAACCCTCCCTTAATTGGAGTAAACGAATGGACAACAACACTTAGGTTCTACTTCCAGCTTATACATATATTTTACAATAGTTATCTTTTGTTAGTTTTTAGTCCCATCCTTCAGCTACCCTCAACCCCTCCCATCTATCTCTGAAGATCATCCAGTTTTGATCATCCAGTTGATCATCCAGTTTTTCTATTTGCTATATATTTTTCAACTGTGCTGTGATGTTTCACAAATTACAGTATTTAAATGCACAGTACAAAACCCAATGGCTAAATTGATAGAAGGAATATAAATAAATGTACAGTACCAGTCAAAAGTTTGAACACACCTACTCATTCCAGGGTTTTTCTTTAATTTTACTATTTTATACATTGCAGAATAATAGTGAATACATCAAAACTTTGAAATTACACATATGGAATCATGTAGTAACCGTAAAAGTGTTGAACAAATCAAAATATGTTATATTTGAGATTCTTCAAAGTAGCCACCCTTTGCCTTGATGGCAGCTTTGCACACTCTTGGCATTCTCTCAACCAGCTTCATGAGGTAGTCACCTGTAATGCATTTCAATGAACAGGTGTGCCTTGTTAAATTCATTTGTGGAATTTATTTCCTTCTTTATGCGTTTGAGCCAACCAGTTGTGTTGTGACAAGGTGGGGGTGTTATACAGAAGATAGCCCTCTTTGGTAAAATATCAAGTCCATATTATGGCAAGAACAGTTCAAATAAGCAAAGAGAAACGACAATCCATCATTACTTTAAGACAGTCAATACGGAAAATGTCAAGAACTTTGAAAGTTTCTTCAAGTGCAGTCGCAAAAGCCATCAAGCGCTATGATGAAACTGGCTCTCATGAGGACCGCCACCGGAAAGGAAGACCCAGAGTTACCTCTGTTGCAGAGGATAAGATCATTAGAGTTACCAGCCTCAGAAATTGCAGCCCAAATAAATGCTTTGCTAAGTTCAAATAACAGACATCTCAACATCGCCTGTTCAGAGGAGACTGCGTGAATCAGGCCTTCATGGTCGAATTGCTGCAAAGAAACAACTACTAGGACACCAATAATAATAAGAGACTTGATAGGGTCAAGAAACACGAGCAATGGATATTAGACCAGTGGAAATGAGTCCAAATTTGAGGATTTTGGTTCCAACCGCTATGTCTTTGTGAGACGCAGAGTAGGTGAACGGATTATCTCATGTGTGGTTCCCACCGTGAAGCATGGAGGAGGAGAAGTGATGGTGTGGGGTTGCTTTGCTGGTGACACTGTCTGTGATTTATTTGGAATTCAAGGCACACTTAACCAGCATGGCTACCACAGCATTATGCAGTGATACGCCATCCCATCTGGTTTGCGCTTAGTGGGACTATCATTTGTTTTTCAGCAGGACAATGACTCAACACACCTCCAGGCTGTGTAAGGGCTATTTGACAAAGAAGGAGAGTGATGGAGTGTTGCATCAGATGACCTGGCCTCATCCAACCAATTGAGATGGTTTGGGATGAGTTGAACCGCAGAGTGAAGGAAAAGTAGCTAACAAGTGCTCAGCATATGTGAGAACTCCTTCAAAATTGTTGGGAAAGCATGCCAGGTGAAGCTCGTTGAGAGAATGCCAGGAGTGTGCAAAGCTATCATCAAGACAAAGGGTGGCTATTTGGAGAATCTAAAATCTATCAACATTTGTTTAACACTTTTTTTGGTTACATGATTCCTTATGTGTTATTTTATAGTTTTGATGTCTTCACTATTATTATTCTACAATGCAAAAAATTGAAACAATGATGAAATGAAAAATCCTTGAATAAGTAGGTGTGTCCAAACTTTTGACTGGTGGTGTAAATCAAATCAAATCAAATTCTATTTGTCACATACACATGGTTAGCAGATGTTAATGCGAGTGTAGCGAAATGCTTGTGCTTCTAGTTCCGACCATGCAGTAGTATCTAACAAGTAATCTAACAAATTCAAAACAACTACCTTATACACACAAGAGTAAAGGAATGAATACGAGTATGTACATATAAATATATGGATGAGCGATGGCTGACCGGCATAGGCAAGATGCAGTAGATGGTATGGAGTACAGTATATACACATATATATATATATATATATATATATATATATATATATATATATATATATATATATATATATATATATATGAGATGAGTAATGTAGGATATGTAAACATTATATAAATGGCATTGTTTAAAGTGGCTAGTGATACATTATTTCATCCAATTATAATTATTAAAGTGGCTAGAGATTTGGGTCGATGGTGAACAGCATAGGCAAGATACAGTAGATGGTTTAGAGTACAGTGTATACATTTGATATGAGTATGTGGTTTAGAGTACAGTGTATACATTTGATATGAGTATGTCGGATACGTAAACATTATATACAAAATTGTTTAAAGTGGCTAGTGATACATTTGTTACATCCAATTCCTATGTTTAAAGTGGCTAGAGATTTAAGTCAGTATGTTGGCAGCAGCCACTCAATGTTAGTGATGGCTGTTTAACAGTCTGATGGCCTTGAGGTAGAAGCTGTTTTTCAGTCTCTCGGTCCCAGCTTTGATGCACCTGTACTGACCTCGCCTTCTGGATGATAGCGGGGTGAACAGGCAGTGGCTCGGGTGGTTGTTGTCCTTGATGATCTTTTTGGCCTTCCTGTGACATCGGGTGGTGTAGGTGTCCTGAAGAGCAGGTAGTTTACCCCCGGTGATGCGCTGTGCAGTCCTCACTACCCTCTGGAGAGCCTTACGGTTGTGGGCGGAGCAGTTGCCGTACCAGGCGGTGATACAGCCCGACAGGATGCTCTCGATTGTGCATCTGTAAAAGTTTGTGAGTGATTTTGGTGACAAGCCGAATTTCTTCAGCCTCCTGAGGTTGAAGAGGCGCTGTTGCGCCTTCTTCACCACGCTGTCTGTGTGGGTGGACCAATTCAGTTTGTCCGTGATGTGTACGCCGAGGAACTTAAAACTTTCCACCTTCTCCACTACTGTCCCCTCGATGTGGATAGGGGGGTGCTCCCTCTCCTGTTTCCTGAAGTCCACGATCATCTCCTTTGTTTTGCTGACATTGAGTGAGAGGTTATTTTCCTGACACCACACTCCGAGGGCCCTCACCTCCTCTCTGTAGGCCGTCTCGTCGTTGTTGGTAATCAAGCCTACCACTGTAGTGTCGTCAGCAAACTTGATGATTGAGTTGGATGCGTGCTTGGCCACGCAGTCATGGGTAAACAGGGAGTACAGGAGAGGGCTGAGAACGCACCCTTGTGGGGCCCCAGTGTTGAGGATCAGCGGGGTGGAGATGTTGTTTCCTACCCTCACCACCTGGGACCGGCCCGTCAGGAAGTCCAGGACCCAGTTGCACAGGGCTGGGTCGAGACCCAGGGTCTCGAGCTTAATGACGAGCTTGGAGGGAACTATGGTGTTAAATGCTGAGCTGTAGTCGATGAACAGCATTCTTACATAAGTATTCCTCTTGTCCAGATGGGTTAGGGCAGTATGCAGTGTGATTGCGATTGCGTCGTCTGTGGACCTATTGGGACGGTAAGCAAATTGGAGTGGGTCCAGGGTGTCTGGCAGGATGGAGGTGATATGATCCTTGACTAATCTCTCAAAGCACTTCATGATGACGGAAGTGAGTGCTACGGGGCGATAGTCATTTAGCTCAGTCACCTTAGCTTTCTTGGGAACAGGAACAATGGTGGCCCTCTTGAAGCATGTGGGAACAGCAGACTGGGATAGGGACTGATTGAATATGTCCGTAAACACACCAGCCAGCTGGTCTGCGCATGCTCTGAGAACACGGCCAGGGATGCCATCTGGGCCGGCAGCCTTGCGAGGGTTAACACATTTAAATGTTTTTCTCACATTGGCTGCGGTGAAAGTGAGCCCGCAGGTTTTGGTAGCGGGCCGTGTCGGTGGCACTGTATTGTCCTCAAAGCGAGCAAAGAAGTTGTTTAGTTTGTCTGGGAGCAGGACGTCATGGTCTGCAACGGGGCTGGTTTTCTTTTTGTAGTCCGTGATTGACTGTAGACCCTGCCACATTCCTCTTGTGTCTGAGCCGTTGAATTGTGACTACTTTGTCTCTATATGTGAATGGTGTGTATAGACAGTATGTGAATAGAAAAGATTTATACACCAGTAGCAGTTTTGGATAGGTTATTTTCTAAATGTAATCTGTTACAGTGACTAGTTACCTGTCCGAAATTGTAATCAGTCACGTAATTCTTGGCTTACCCAAACTCAGTAACTTAACTCTGATTACATTCAGTTACTTTTAGATTACTTTCCCCTTGAGGCATTAGAAGAAGACAAAAATGTATGTTACCAATTGAACTATTGCAGGATAAATCAATGTTAAAGTTTACATAGCTGGCCATATATGGATGTTACATTTTACTTTATGGGTTGGTTATGTAAATTATATCTTTACATTAAAAACCAGAATTCTTGATCTTCAAGAATCTGACTTGTAAGTATAGATTAGCCAAATTGTTTTACCTGAGCATAACCCCAAAACGAAGGATTTATTAGCCATCCCTACTCTGTTTATGGTTTTGTTGTCATTGAGGACTGATTGGGCTCATTGAGAGATATAAACTCAGCAAAAAAAGAAACGTCCTCTCACTGTCAACTGCGTTTATTTTCAGCAAACTTAACGTGTAAATATTTGTATGAACATAACAAGAATCAACAACTGAGACATAAACTGAACAAGTTCCACAGACATATGACTAACAGAAATGGAATAATGTGTTCCTGAACAAAAGTAACAGTCAGTATCTGGTGTGGCCACCAGCTGCGTTAAGTACTGCAGTGCATCTCCTCCTCATGGACTGCACCAGATTTGCCAGTTCTTGCTGTGAGATGTTACCGCACTCTTCCACCAAGGCATCAGCAAGTTCCCAGACATTTCTGGGGGGAATGGCCCTAGCCCTCACCCTCCGATCCAACAGATCCCAGACGTGCTCAATGGGATTGAGATCCGGGCTCTTCGCTGGCCATTTAAACCCTTTACAATGAAGATCTGTGAAGTTATTTGGATTTTTACGAATTATCTTTGAAAGACAGGGTCCTGAAAAAGGGACGTTTCTTTTTTTGCTGAGTTTATATGCTGATTTTATTTTTTTATCCATAGGCCTAATGGACAGACACATGCTCAAACTCGCACATACAAAAATTGATGTAGCAAATACAGATTAACCCTTTAATTCTATCAAAAGTGTGTGAGTTTGAGCATGTGTCCATTAGGCCTATGGATAAAAAAATTGTATCAGCATGAATTAGATTGAGCAATAAAAGCCTCAGTTTTATTCCATAAGCTGTGATCCTCACAATTTTGGCCCATTCCTCCTGACAGAACTGGTGTAACTGAGTCAGGTTTGTAGGCCTCCTTGCTCGCACGCTTTTTCAGTTCTGCCCACAAATTTTCTATGGGATTGAGGTCAGGGCTTTGTGATGGCCACTCCAATACCTTGACTTTGTTGTCCTTAAGCCATATTTCCACAACTTTGGAAGTATGCTTGGGGTCATTGTCCATTTGGAAGACCCATTTGCGACCAAGCTTAAACTTCCTGACTAATGTCTTAAGATGTTGCTTCAATATATCCACATAATTTTCCTCCCTCATGATGCCATCTATTTTGTGAAGTGCACCAGTCCCTCCTGCAGCAAAGCACCCCCACAACATGATGCTGCCACCCCCGTGCTTCACGGTTGGGATGGTGTTCTTCGGTTTGCAAGCCTCCCCCTTTTTCCTCCAAACATAACGATGGTCATTATGGCTAAACAGTTTTATTTTTGTTTCATCAGACCAGAGGACATTTCTCCAAAAAGTACCATCTTTGTCCCCATGTGCAGATGCAAACCGTAGTCTGGCTTTATTATGGCGGTTTTGGAGCAGTGGCTTCTTCCTTACTCTTTTTACTGTGGATATAGATAATTTTGTACCCGTTTCCTCCAGCATCTTCACAAGGTCCTTTGCAGTTGTTCTAGGTTTGATTTGCACATTTCGCACCAAAGTACATTCATCTCCAGGAGACAGAATGCGTCTCCTTCCTGAGCGGTATGACGACTGCGTGGTCCCATTGTGTTTATACTTGCGTACTATTGTTTGTATAGATGAACGTGGTACTTTCAGTCTGGAAATTGATCCGAAGGATGAACCAGACTTGTGGAGTTCTACAATTTTTTTCTGCGGTCTTGGCTGATTTCTTTAGATTTTCCCATGATTGTCAAGCGAAGAGGCACTGAGTTTGAAGGTAGGCCTTGAAATACATCCACAGGTACACCTCCAATTGACTCAAATGATGTCAATTAGCCTATCAGAAGCTTATAAATCCATGACATCATTTTCTGGAATTTTCCAAGCTGTTTAAAGGCACAGTCACCCTTAGTGTATATAAACTTCTGACCCACTGGAATTGTGATACAGTGAATTATAAGTGAAGAAATCTGTCTGTAAACAATTGTGGGAAAGATTACTTGTGTCATGCACAAAGTAGATGTCCTAACCGACTTGCCAAAACTATAGTTTGTTAACAAGAAATTTGTGGAGTGGTTGAAAAACGAGTTTTATTGACTCCAACCTAAGTGTATGTAAACTTCCGACTTCAGCTGTATATTTGTGAACAGCCATCCAGAACAACCACAATCCTTAGGTACAAATAGCTAAATGAGAGAGCAGCGGTGTGATTCACGTCAATGCGCTATGTAGATATCAATAATAAGTGATATTCGTATCGCCGTAGACTACACCACTGCTGTCATCTTTCCCTCCAAGCGTTTATTCAAATTGGATAATCTTTGGATGCCGACAGCAGTCACACCATTGGAAGGCATAGCTTGGACTGTAGCCTACAAAAGCCTATTCCTGCTCTTTTCCCGCGATCCATCAAGCACATTTGGTGTGTCATCATAGTGTCTCTGAATTATGGTCTGACTCGCTCCCGTTGAACAGATGTAAATGTGCGCCTTTTTTCAATTCTGGTTTGTATGTCGTTGAGAAAACAGAAGTGTGAAAGATTTTTTTGCAAACATCCTTTCTGAATTTAAAGGTAATCCTCGAAGTAAATATCTCGTTTTTCAAAAGTATCTGTAATCTGATTACAATATTTTTGCTGGTAACGTAACGGATTACAGTTCGTTTTTTTGTAATACATGACATATAATCCGTTACTCTCCAACCCTGACCAATAGTTATATAGAATGAGCCTTTACTAGAATACAGTATCTTGGGTAAAAACAGTATGTAAAAATGATTGGGAGTAGACCAGATCAATCTTTCCAAATCATTGATATCCTTCGTCTGCTATTCTGAACTCCAGGCGGTGCTATAGTCAGATGACATGAAAGTAGAGCTCTTTGGCCAATATTCTTTTGAAAAACAGTTTTTAAATTCTCATTTCTAGTGACTTTTGAGAACTATACACACACATATTAACTTACAAATTGGAAAAATTACAGGGGGGCCTTGCAGAGGTGCACTTACACTGATACAGTCCAGTCAGTCTAAGGGCCATGGTCATTCATACTGTACTGAATATCAGTGTGACTTAATGTGGATATATTCAATTAAAAAACAAATTTGGTACTCTTTCTCTGCTACTGTATGATTAATTTCCTAGTATTTTACCCACTTCCCCTATTTCAGGTTCTTACTACTGCTGCTCTACATACTGTATGGTTTAAAACTTAACGTCATATTTTCAACTTATAATACAGTTAGTATACTGTAATAATAAACAGCAACATACACAGTTGAAACCTGTTTAAAAAGGTCCAACTGAAATGTATCAATCGCCACTCTAAAATTAAATATAATCATGGCTGCCTCTCTCCTGCATGAAGTTAACACATACAATTCACCCTCTAGACTTAAGCTGCTATAATTTCATCAGAGGTCATATATGATCATTTAGATTGTTTCACACTATGACAGATCATCAGTCTATGAACTCTGAGCTTGGAGAGGCACTTCTCACTATCTTACCTCTTTGTTTGTTGCCTTTTTCTCTCTGTCTGCCTGTCTGTCAGTGGGTATCATCATGGCTGCATCTCTCCTGCATGAAGTTAACACATGCAATAGAACCACTAGACCAGGGATGGGCAACTTTGATGGGGGTGGAGGCAACACAAAAATTTGAACTCATCTGCTTACCCACATCCATAAGTGCAGTCAGAGCCAGCCCTAGCCTTTTGGGAGCCCTAAGTGACATTTTGTTTGGTCTTCATTGAAGGTTGTGGGTCTTCCAGCAAGACACCGACCCCAAACACACATAAAAAGCACCCTGTAAGAGATGTTGGACTGTTCTGGAGTGGTCAGCAAAGAGTCCAGATCTAAATTACATCCAAAACCTATAGCGAGATCTGAAAACAGCTGAATTAGAGCAGTTTGCTGCTGAGAAGTGGGCCAAATTTCCATTAGAAAGGTGCAGCAAGCTTCAAGAAGCATTACTCTGCAGTTATTTTGTCCAAAGGCTTTGCAACGAAGTACTAGCTCCGGGGTAGCAATGTCATTTGTCTTTATTTTCTAAATAAAATTGTAAACTTAAGTTTACATAAATAATATTGCTTCTGGAATGTTGAAAACCAATAACAAGGTGTGGAGACCAAAGGTTTTTTTTACATTTCAACTTATTTGAGAAGAAATCGGGAATTATCTTTATCAAGGGTGCCTGACTGTATATTTCATGCTGCCTTGTATGATCGTTCTATCTTGTAAGTAGCAGAAAGGCTGTTCCTGCGGCTATTCTGGATTCTGATAGTCAGGTTTTGACAGCCTTAGACCTTACTAAAGAAACCAGCCAGTTAGCTCAGTGACTGCAGGTATTCTAATTGTTTCCATCTGATCCTGCGGCTTGCTGGTGACAACAGTATTGCAGTTTGTCATCATTATGGGGTGAAAAGGCACGCTGGAGTGGTAATTAAGAGATGAATCCCCTTTGATGATGCGTGTCATACACTGTGTCAGTGTTACACCGACCCCCTCCCCGTCTCACTCCCGGCCTCATGCCTCCTACATATACAGTCCACAGGATTTACACCCCCGCTCCAGGACACAGACCACAGATACCACTTCAATTTGTCCCAAACAGTGGACGTGCTCAGGGCAGATTGCTCCTTTGTACTAAGACCATTGTGTGACGGTACAGCCTCTGTGGGTAATGCATTTAGCACGTTCTCACCCCAGGACAACGAGGGGAGACGCCCAGGCTTTGTCCCTCGACCCTGGCCGTGTCACCCTACCTCAGAGCCTGTTGAGCACGGAGGTCTGCCTTCTCTTCCTGGCCCATTGGCCACAGTGTGTTAACCTGTGGCAGGGAGGGCTCAGCCAGGGCTCGGGGGTAGCTACTGGGCTAATGCCATTGGTTCCACTGGCTCAGGTCGCTATAGAGTCTCTCCCAAGTTGAAAGGTTTAATTGTTCGCTCAGGTTGAGATCAATATTTAATCTTTTCACATAATCCCCTTTTTGGTGAAATCATTGGGTTTTTGATTTAGTCAATAATACCATCGTTTTCTCAACTGCAAAGTTTGCAAGATACAAGTAAGAACTCTACAACTGTCAAGGCTAAGGTTCTTTCATTGTTCTTTGACAAACAGCCATGGTTATTGTCTCTATGATAAAAATTGTTGTCCCTATTACCGTGTTATGGGTCTGCAAGTTAGACTTGTTTGTCTTTAGCTCTCCTCATGTTTCTTAACATTTCTCACTCTCTTTTCGCAGGATGACGAGGGACAGACAGCGCTACACTATGGTAAGGAGTTGTCATAAACCAAAATCTTCCGGATATCAGAGATTTTAATCTAGATTTCTGGGTGAATATGTGTATATATGTTTGTGTATGAAGGGTTGTTTGGCTGTACATGTACTGTAAATTGCATCTCTGTTTATGAGTGTGAACAATTGTATGGGGATGGATGGGAAACCATGCACCATCTGCTCTCTTGGCCCTGCATCTGTCTCACTCTCCCTTACGCTTTCTCATCCCCCTCTCTTCTCCCTCTTTTACTGCTTTTTCTATCTAAGGTGCCTTTCATCCATCAGCGTCTCTTTCATTCCTCCCTCTTTCCATCTCTGTGTGTGTGCTCATGTGCTCATGTGCTTGTGTGTGTTCATGTGCTTGTGTCTAATCTATGGTCTATGTGTGTGTGTCTGTGCGTATGGAGTGCCAGTGTGTAATAATCACCAGGTCTCCCCAAGGAAATCAACAGTGCTCCTCAGACTCTCAATACCCCCTCCCATGGGCGGTCCCCATGTCCTCTGAGCCCTTGGTGTGTGTGTGTGTGGGGACACCATCTGGCCCCCGGCTGGGCTGGGTGACTACAGGGTGGGGACTGGGCACGTGGCTGGGCTGGGTGACTACAGGTTGGGGACTGGGCACGTGGCTGGCGTACAGTAGACCACACGCCACTGGGGACCCAGGCAGGGACAGGAGGATGGGGCTTAAAAAAATGACTAATAAACATAAGCGATGAACTCTAGGAGACAAATAGCAGAGAATGAAAATTCATTTCCACCTCTCTTTGCACAGGTCCACAGTGGCTGGCAAATGATTCATGGAGGGTTTACTGCACACTATAAATTGTTCTCCTTCTCAACGACTCCCAGGGGATGAGGGTTTTTACAGGCCAAGGCCCCACACGGCGCACGCAGCCCCCAAAAATATATATACAATTTAGAAGAATAAAAAATGATTGAACCAAACATAACCAAGGCTGTTTTTTTTCTCTCCTTGCTGAGAACGGGTGACTCTTTAGCCACCTCTGGGCTGGAGGTTAAAAGGGCCTGCTGTCAATCAGCCATTCCTGCTGACATCAGCCCATCACACAAGAGCAGGAGGGCTCTCTTTTTAAGAGGAGAGAGCGATTGACACTGGCGGAGAAAGCACTCTGAGCACAGAGGAATCTAGGTGCATCAGCGCTGTGACTCGCTAACTGAGTTAAGAAAATGCAAGCCCTCTCCTCATATCGTAGCCTAGCCTGTGAGTCATTTTAGTGGGACACAAATTGCCAATCGGGCACAAATTGAGTGTTTCAGCCAACCACAGGTTCAGGGAAATGTCAATGGGCCTCCGTATGAGCTTTTCATTGACTCCTGCACTCAGGTTAAAAAATAAATATAAACGCCAATGCTTAGAGGCTGTGTTAGATGTAGTTGTGTGCATCATGTCTCCTCAGGAGACCTTGGAGATATTTAAAGGTGACCCTTTTCTATTAGTAATTTGGGTACTGTAAGATATACAGATAAGTGTATATTAAAGTTGCTGTCAGAACAATGAGATTTACTATGTCCTGTCTTGTCATACCACCCAGAATGATATATGGAAATGGATGCTTTCATGGCATGTTACCTGTGTAGTCAATCCTGGATCCTTTTACCTCTGAAGTGCATCACAATGATATCGCTCTCTCTCTCTCTCTCTCTCTCTCTCTCTCTCTCTCTCTCTCTCTCTCTCTCTCTCTCTTGTTCTCTCTCACCCTGCTGTGCTGTCTCTTCCCCCACACTCTCTCCTTCTGTTCTCACTCCCTGTTTTGTTACTCTGCCCCCTCCCGCTCTGTCCTGCAGCATCTGCGTGTGAGTTTGCTGACATAGTGGAGCTGCTCCTACAGGCTGGGGCAGACCCTTCCATGAAGGACCAGGAAGGCTCTCTGCCTGAGGAGGTCACTGAATCCAGCACCATCTCCTCACTGCTGCGCCAGTACACCGCCCCCAAGGGCTAGGCCCAGCTTCGCCATCCCCTCTTTTGCCTCCCCTCCAGCCTGTGCCCACCCCACCCTAGACCTAGCATCCAGCTCTCCCAGTAATGGTCATCCCACTCTGAAAGTGCAACCCACCACTTCATCATCTCTCATGTCCCATTCCAAGGAATGCATCCATCATCATCACTATTAAAAAAAATAGTTTCTCTCTGACTTTTTCAGACCACCTCCTTTGCTGACACGACAGTCATGTTTGCACTTAGGATTTTGTGTTACCTTCGCTTGTCTTGTGTTTCCTGATTATAATTTTTTTTATATTTGAAAGACATTTGGAGAGTTTATGTATATTGGTAAAAAATCTAATAAAAGTTTACCTATTATTACCTATCTAGTCTGACTGCTTATTTAGCATTTTAGTTGGTATCATCCTTGCATATATAGAACTGGACAAGAAAAATATAAATTTTACCTATATTTGTCCAAAAATAAACTTAGACTATGCAAATTTATATTCAGATGGATCATGGAGAAATCTAAGTAAAAGTTATTCCATGATAACTAACGTAACCATAGCATCACACAGATCAAATTGCCTGGCCAGGCCTCTTCATTTGAGTGAACTCTTTGTCCACTGAGCACATTCTGTCTCCCTTGGCCCACCCCACATACCCACACCCTCTATTATGTCACTTAAGATATATTTGGATGTTCTCCAAATAGCCAACACATGGGCTGCCTCCAAATCTGCTTTAGTTTTTCGTAAGCTCTTCTGATCAGAGCAGTCTCTTTGGCACCCCCTCCCTCCCACCTGATGAGAATACTAAATCTGGAATCTCGTCTCTTAACCACAGCTTGATAAAGAAGCTAATGCACATTTGAACAAACAATGGGGACATGCTGTAATCCCTCTCTCTGAACATGATGCATTAAATAACAGTCACCAAAAAGTCTCCTGCTGCGGCTGACTGCTGTCTGTCACCATGGCCCCAGCATACAGAACAGAGATGGTCCAGCCCAGACAGTCTGCTCTGTTGCGGTATCACTGAGGGAGAGAGAGCATTGTTATGCATTCCCTACACTACCAGGAATTATGCTGTCGGTATATTTCAAAAGGATGTTTCGCCCATCTTCCAGTCATTTCCTAAATCCTGATGGGGTTGGAGTAGTAGTCGGTGACGGCATGCTCCCCGGGCATGTCTGCACAACTGTGACACTAAGCCCATTATGTTTCCATTATGGGCCTCCATTTTCTCTGAGCTTTTCACTTTTGACACTGCCTCCTCTCAAATCGCAGCCGATATTGCTCAACCTTCTTTACTTAACGTTTATGCATTTTTACAAGTCGCCTCTCTATGGTTCTCTAACACCATTAGTGACAGATGGCCAAGGTTTGTTACAGAGATGAACTGGAGCACTTTCCTCTCCCTCTCTTACTCTCCCCAGTCTGGGGGTTAAAAGCAGTGGCATGTCATTGTACTGGCCAATTCTTAATGCAATCTGCTCGCTAGTCCCCAGAACAGTATTGCTTGAAATTCAACAGTAAGCAAAATCTCAGCTCTGCTGTTGAAATGCATCCCTCTAATATCTTCAAGAGGACTCGATAAGTCTCTTGTTGCAAGCCGTGTGTTTAGTGCATGATTAACAAGCATTGCCGTCTGCTGCTACTCAAGGCGATAGTGATCAAAGCTGCTCCACAGACACTCAAGTGTCTATATGGTTCTACTCATCAGAATGTTCTTATGCAACACCTCAGCAGGCACTGAAGACAATATCCTGTTAACGACCCTCCATCTCTCTAATTATATGTGAACTATCTCATTTCTGCTATAATTATCCAGTGAAACTAACCTAATTTTACTTCAAACAGAAGAACAACCTTGAAGTTGTCATTGAAAGGCCTCTCTGTGACTCAAACCCCTTTAAAGCTACACTCTGTCATGGCAGCCATTGCTCAACACTAAAATAAACAAAAGAAAAATATCCTGTCTTGATGTCCAAGATTAAGTTTAGTCTGAACCAAATATCTATTTACATGTTAATGTATTTCTTTCCATCAGAAGGAACATAGAATTGCTACCTTCAGGAAGTTTGTAATAAAAGCCTCCGATCGATGATAATGGCATTTGTGCTTGTGTTTGTCATCTTTGCAAAAGCAACAGTGCAGGAATTTCCCAGATTTATTTGTATACTAGTGCTGTAAGTGCCGTGTAAATTATCCTAACTGTCTTTGTCGCTGTTTATCTTTGTAAGGCAGCACTATTAAAGACTATCCATTAATGCCCATGGCTTGTCTAATCAATGGCTGAATAAAATCAGCTTGTTTTGTGGCGTTTTATGCAGACGTGCTTGTTCTGCAACAGGAATAGCTAAAACGCAACCAAATTGATGATACTTAAGTATAGGACACACATGCTATGACTCCGACAAGGCTGGATAGCGGATAAATTATTAAGGAGTTATATTTACATTCTATTTGTTTCCATTTAACTATGAATTTGTAGCCAGTGTATTGCATATGACTAGCCATCAAGACTACTTTAGCTCATGGGTTTTAGTAATGCTGAATTGTAAGGAACTTAATATTTAGCCTTGTCGTATTCAGTTAATTTACTATGATATGTAATATACACACCTGTATTTATATACTTAATGCTTCTCTCTATCTCTACACTCTTAGAAAAAAAGGGTTCTGTGGCTGTCCCCATAGGAGAACCCTTTTTGGTTCTATATAGAACCCTCTGTGGATAGGGTTCTACATGGAACACAAAAGGGTTCAACCTTGAACCAAAAGGGGTTCTTCAAAGGGTTCACCTATGGGGAATGCCGAAGAGCACTTTTTGCTTCTTGATAGCACCTTTTTTTTAAGAGTGTGTCTTGCCTGACCACAAAGCATATTTATCCATATTTCACAAAGTAGTTTACAATTAGTTAACAGTGCAGGGATTAAGGAAACATTTGACTGTGCAAAACTGCAATCTGGTGCAGTCTTTAGTAGCAGAGGGATCAGTGTTTGCAGCAGCTAAGCAGATGTGCTGCTTCTGCCCCCGTTTTGTCTCTTCTATGGGTGGGAGTGGTGTATATGGGCTTACAAACAAACACTACCGGCCAAGGACTAGCAGACACAGAAAACCAACACCCACCACTGGTTACTAACTGGATCTTTGAATGTGTGTGATATTTATTATCAGTTCATCCTTAAAGGGATAGTTTACCCAAAGTAGTAAGAATATTAAATACAAAAAAACGAGTTTTAAGTGAGAATAGGCATGGTTCTGAAGCTGAATAAGAAAGGAAATTAACTTGAGCACCACAATGCCTATCCCACCCATGCTCTACTAAGGTTTAACAGCACACAGCTTTGACCTACTACAATAGCAATGTTGGTATTGTACTGAACACTATATGTGTAGGCAGATTGCTTAGGATTCAAACCTTCTCAAACAGCCTAATTCATACTCTTAGAGGAGGTGTGATTTGTACCACATGCAAGTTAAAGTATTGGATTCTTCACACACAACAGTAAGACATTATCCCACTACGCTACCTTCTCATGCTCTTTTTGTTAAATGAATGCAAGCTTTACTTTTATACTTACAAGACCATCTGGCTTGATTGAGCTGTTTTGTCCTGTAATAATGTGGTGCATGCTTGTATTTCCTTAAACCTTTTTTTGTTGTAAAATATGTCATAGGCCGTCATTGTTAATAAGAATTTGTTCTTAACTGACTTGCCTAGTTAAATAAAAAATCCTGATTTCTGTAACTTAGCTTATGTTTGTACTTATTTATCTTTGTAATAAAGATGGTGATGCAACAATAATACACATTTACAAAAGGCCTATATCTAAAAATACATACAGCTAAATTATACAGTGCATTCGGGAAAGTATTCAGACCCCTTGACTTTTCCACAATTTGCTTGCTTGCTGTTTGGGGTTTTAGGCTGGGTTTCTGTACAGCACTCTGTGACATCAGCTGATGTAAGAAGGGCTTTATAAATACATTTGATTTGATTTTGATACGTTAAGGCCTTATTCTAAAATGGATGAAATAGTTCCCCCTCATCAATCTACACACAATACCCTATAATGACAAAGCAAAAAATGCTACAAGCTTGGTAAACCTATATTTGGGGAGTTTCTCCCATTCTTCTTTGCAGATACTCTCAAGCTCTGTCAGGTTGGATGGGGAGCGTCGCTGCACAGCTATTTTCAGGTCTCTCCAGAGATGTTCAATCAGGTTCAGGTCAGGGCTCTGGCTGGGCCACTCAAGGACATTCAGAGACTTGTCCCAAAGCAACTCCTGCGTTGTCTTGGCTGTGTGCTTAGGGTCGTTTTCCTGTTGGAAGGTGAACCTTCGCCCCAGTCAGAGGTCCTGAGCGCTCTGGAGTAGGTTTTCATCAAGGACCTCTCTGTATTTTGCTACATTCATCTTTCCTTCGATCCTGATCAGTCTCGCAGTCCCTGCCTCTGAAAAACATTCCCACAGCACGATGCTGCCACCACCATGCTTTACCGTAAGGAGAGTTCAATATTGGTTTCATCAGACAAGAGAATCTTGTTTTTCATGGTCTGAGAGTCCTTTAGGTGCCTTTTGGCAAACTCCAAGCGGGCTGTTATGTGCCTTTTACTGAGGAGTGGCTTCCGTCTGGCCACCCTACCATAAAGGCCTGATTGGTGGAGTGCTGCAGGGATGGTTGTCCTTCTGAAAGGTTCTCCCATCTCCACAGAGGAACTCTGGAGCTCTGTCAGAGGGACCATTGGGTTATTAGTCACCTCCCTGACCAAGGCCCTTCTCCCCCGGTTGCTCAGTTTAGCTGGGTGGCAAGCTCTATGAAGAGTCTTGGTGGTTCCTTTCCCCCGTTTGCTCAGTTTAGCTGGGCGGCCAGCTATAGGAAGAGTTTTGGTGGGTACCCTTCCCCAGATCTGTGTCTCGACACAATCCTGTCTCGAACCTCTACGGACAATTCCATCGACCTCTTGGCTTGGTTTTTGCTCTGACATGTACTGTCAACTGTGGGACCTTATATAGACAGGTGTGTGCCTTTCCAAATCATGTCCAATACATATAATTTACCACACGTGGACTCCAATCAAGTTGGAGAAACATCTCAAGGATGATCAATGGAAACAGGATGCATCTGAGCTAAATTTTGAGTTCTCATAGCAAAGGGTCTGAATACTTATGTAAATAAAGTATTTCTGTTTTTGTTTTTATAAATTTGCAAAAATAAATAAAACCTGTTTTCCCTTTGTCATTATGGGGTATTGTGTGTAGATTGATGAGGATTTGTATTTCTTTAATACATTTTAGAATTAGGCTGTCACGTAACAAAATGTGGAAGTCAAGGAGTCTGAATATTTTCTGAATGCACTGTATATAGACGTGTATAATAGTGTAAATAATGTTCTCTACATTTTCAATAAACACGTAGCTACAATCCTTTGGGATTACTCTTCTGAAGTGAGTGATGTTAAACACCACTGTTTGAGGTAATTGACGCTATTCTTACCTTCTGGTGCATGGTCATAGCTAAGTCATAAAATATGAATCATAGGTGGCAGTCACTCCTGGCCCATATGCTTCTTACAAGATAAGAACAAGATTGACAAATTATAGAAATTGAGTGAACAGTCCCTAGGACATTGCTTTGCCTGTCTGGCACACCTTTCCCTATGAGAAGGAAACACTAACTATGGTCCCTCCTCTTTTCTTCTGGTTCTTTAGTGGTGGGCCAGCCATAGCTAGGTCCTTCCCACTGCTGAGGTGTTGCTCAACCTCTTCCTCTGCAGTCTGAAGACCAATCTCTTCTAATTGCATCTGCTATCTGCTTTATGATGAGAATATACATGCAAACATTAAAGAGAAAAACACCCACTTTAATCCAAAGCCATTTTAGCTTTATTTCCTCATATAGATTTTACTGTACACAGTCCCTATCAATGCACAGAAGGCATATAGGAATAGTTTCAGTGCTATCTTTTTCATCTTTTTTAAAGACACATGGCAATAAATAGCGCTCATGAAACAAGACTGTCAACACCTTTTGAAACTGTACAAGATTTACAACAATTAAGACGCAAAGTTCTGAGGCAACAGATTGAACAAAAAGTATATTGGTGTGTGTATATATTTGTATGTGGGTTTTTTTCAGTTTTTTTTTTCTCATTTTTTTCCCGTTTGCTTTCTGGTTGGCATAATGTATGCTCTTTTCACCTGGTTCAACATTTGGCAATTAACACGGAAAGAAATATAAATTAGCAGACATTGAGATTTTGAGAGATTTTTTTACAGGAATTGTTCTGTCCCCTTGTACACTTATTCTGGTCGTAAATCTTTAGAAACAACATGAATGTCTTGAAACCAACACCATCACACAAGACTGAGATTTTGTAAAACCTCTCTCATCTCACCCAGTGTGGGTCCTAAGATACAACCTGTAACACACGACACAACAGCATAGTCAGATACCGTGGCAATCAGACCATCAGCTGTTTTACACTGTCTCTAAGTATTAAGTTTGATAATCCCCTTTGCATGTATTTATACTGAACAAAAATATAAACGCAACATGCAACAATTTCGAAGATTTTACTGAGTTACAGTTCATAGAAGGATATCAGTCAATTTAAATTAATTAATTATGCCCTATTCTATGGATTTAACATGACTAGGCAGGGGCGCAGCCATGGGTGGGCCTGGGAGGGCATAGACCCACCCACTTGGGAGCCAGACAATCCCGATGGTGAAGAAGACGGATGTTGAGGTCCTGGGCTGGCGTGGTTACACGTGGTTTGCGGTTGGACGTACTGCCAAATTCTCTAAAATGACAATGACTTGTCCCCAGCACAAGGTGCACCTGTGTAATGATCATGCTGTTTAATCAGCTTCTTGATATTTCAGGTGGATTGATTATCTTGGCAAAGGAAATATGCTCACTAACAGGGATATAAACAAATTTGTTAACAAAATTTGAGAGAAATAAGGTTTTTGCACATATGGAACATTTCTGGGATTTTTTAATTCAGCTCATGAAACATAGGACTAACACTTTACATGTTGCATTATTTTTTTGTTCAGTATACTTTGATGGGTGATATTACAGCTGTTGACAGAGAAGAGCAGCTTCTAAGCAGCCAAGCTATTGAAGCCAGGATGTCTGTTTATGACTTTTCAGCATTAATAACAGTGAATGTTCCTCAGTCAAGATTAGGTTGGTGTGTGTTTTCTCATATAAATAAATATACTGCATTAATGAAACATTTAGTAAAATGATTGTTCTGTTCCTGTATCTGTCATAATGAGTTAAGATTCCCCATGTTGTCAGCTGCACCAATAAAAGAGGATATCAAATGTGAATTTCCACATTGTTGTTGGGTTGCCTTTGCACTTCTTTCTATCCTTCTGTCATTGGGTCATGCCAACTTCTAGCAGAGAGCATATTCTTGGAGTATGAACAACAGAGAAATAAATACTGACAAAATTGTACCCCCAGGACTACAGATAATTCACAGAGAAGAACAAGTCAAGCACCTACATTACAGAAGAGAATGGGTTTGAAGAAAGCGACTTCCCCCTCACATACACAGAATAATCTGTGGCTCCCACACTGTATAGACCAACATCTAGTATTTCCTAAAAACCCAGTGCTGTTAGTTTCAGCATTACATTAAAACAACTTTGCATTGTAAAATTAGACTTGTCTCACTGTTTGAAATTATATCTCAAATGAAACACTGCTGGGTTGCATTGTGCATTCATCTCTCTTCTGTTTGTTGCTGTCCATGTACAAAAGAGGAGAAGTGTAAAGTGCATTGCCAATGTAAAAGGCTTTAATATGAACAGTGATCCTCCTCATTCAGAAGCATGCAGGAAGCTTCTTTTTTTAGGGATTCCATTTAGATTGTGGCCCTAACATTGCTGATGGCTGTTTGGGCTTGCCTCAGGGTTTAATGACAAACATCATCCCAATGCAGAAACTCATGCTGGAAATGTCAAATCCAGTTTTTTTAGAGAATGGAATAAAATCTATCCATAAAGAAAAAGATACTACAGTGTAAGTTCAACATTCAGTAGTGTTTCGTCCTGCCATTCTGTTCTGTGTGGCGCCACTGCTCTGCTCAGGTCAGTGGTGGGTCTCCACACATCCTTTACTCTAATGTGGTGGGAGAGTAGCTGAAATGTAGCCTGTCCGGCATACCTACTACTTCCACAACCATTATTGGACAACAAACAATATCAGTTTCAGGGAAATAGAAATGTAAAAAGCCTGCTTCGTCTGTCTCTGTTCCCCAATCAGTCTGCTGTGTTCATGGCGGAGCTCAGAACTGGGAGTGGTCCATCTCATCCAGCCATGAGGCAGGGCTGGTGGGGAAGTCTGGGTAGCCCGTGCTGCTTTCCGTGGAGAGGTCAGAAGTGGGGCCTCCTGCCATGGACCTGAGAGCCTGCCCCACGCCTCCCTGCCCCCCCTGGGCCATGATGCTGTCCATGGTGAAGCCCAGGTTGTTGAGCAGCGGGGTGTGGCCGGGCAGTGAGGCGATGGACGAGGGCGACTGGGGGAGGCCGTAGGGACTGCCAGCCTGAATGTCATGATAGGGCTGTCCAGCAGCGTCCAGAGAGAAGCCTCCGTTCAACACTCCCCCGTCGCCCACACTCCCATACAGGCCGTTGGTGTGGCCCAGGTCTGACAGGATCTGATCATCTAGAGAGAGAAGGGAGGGTTTTAACACTTCTATGGTGCTGTCTTCAACTATATCAACATTATACAGCTTCTATCTTTAAATAGAATTAAGTGCCGTTATGAAACTATTTTATTGAGGCAACATAATCTGGATTTCATCTAGGTAAATGGCATGGGTGTGTAGTGTTCCCCCAGCGCTTAGTAAGAGGCCGGAAGACTTGATTTACCTTAAGCTCAAACAAAGGGGGTCTGTGCGTGCAATACAAAATATTTGTCTCCTGCAGTCCCTCCAGGGTTGTTTCAATAACAACAATGCCCCAGAGCACTTTCCCTCTAATTGACTAAAAGCTTCACCTACTTTATAGAGTTTCTGATACGGGGTTTTCATTTCTCGTAAAAATTGCCTCCTTTTAAAAATGGCTTGAGACTTTTATGGGTCCCCAAAACGGGCTCACCAACATCAAACAACCATAAAAACATGGGTATGTCTAAAATGTAATTTGCACAGTAGAAGCTTCTCTTTTCATGTAGGCTCCATATTGGAGAAGTGTGAAAAGAAAGACAAGAAGAGAAGGAGGAGTTGAGGAAGCAAGAGAAAGATGTGAAGTGAAGGAGGTTTGGGGTTGGGTTAGCCATACTGACCTCTGAAGCTGAGCTCACTGTCACTCAGTCCCGCATCGTCTGCTGAACTCTCCTTCTCTGCTTTGTTGCCCCCTCGGTTACGTTTGACGCTTTTGTAGAACTGACCCCAACGATGCCGGCCTGCGTCCTTCTTCAGACGCTTCTCTTTCGCACGACGATTCTGGAACCACACCTGCCATTGTGGGAGTAGAGACGTTTGACTTCTAATTAATGTATATATCTGCATATAGACAACTGATCAGCTTGGAATTAGAGATCCTGTTGAGGCACACACCTGCACTACTCTCATGTCCAGTCCCGTCTCTGAGGAGAGCTGCTCGCGGACGTGGCGCGCTGGCTTGGGAGAGTTCTTGTAGGCAATTTTAAGGGTCTCCAGCTGTTTGGCTGTGATGGTGGTCCGTGGTCGCTTTGCCCCTGCCTCTGAATCATCTGAGAAAAACGTGCAAGGGTTAAAGAATATCTTCTGGAAGAATATTGTTTGCAATATTAGCATTTTTTTTTTTTAAATCAACTTTTTGCTTTTGAAAACATCATATAGGCTTGGATGGACTGAGTGGTCATGTATGGCAAGTCAATACCCTTCTGAAACTGTCCCACTCTATCTGTAGGGGATATAAATCTCCCTGGGGAATGCCAGAAGAAGGGAGTTATTGGGGACCCACCGTAAAAGTGCATTGCATCACTTAACATAATCAATCAGTGGGCCATGGAAATTTCCATAAATACACAGGCAGAGCTTTCAGAATCAGATCCATAAAAGGTCACAGAAACTGGAGATTTAATGCCCAAGCAGGACACTGAGAGACACTGAGAGACACTGGGACCCCATCCGGCTGGGTTTATGATGATTCTGTCGCTTCACTATCCCCCTGTCTCTTGTGATTCCTCAATGCGTCAGTATTATTGTACATAAAGGAGTTAATTGCACCTTGCTGTCTGCTGAACTCTCTGTCTGAATGCTTTTGAATGGGCTGCTAATTCCTGCACCTCTCTCCACAGCTCCCCTGCTGGACCCATTACTCACAGCATCACACCAGATCTAGATAGTTAATTCAAGTCCATTTCTGAAGAGGTTCTGAATATGACAGTTTATCAACCAGGGAGATAAGACTGAATTATTCTTTCAAAATATTTGGAGGGTGTTTGATGGCCGATTGGCCATAACACTAATAGGATGGCCAAGTCAGAAACCCACCATTCTGTTTGGCTGTTTCGTAGTCCTCCTTGCACACCAGCCTGCCATCCTCCATGAGGTAGAACTCATCCCCAGTGGCCAGCTGCCGGCTGCACATGACGCAGGCGAAGCAGTGCAGGTGGTACACAAAGTCCTGGGCCTTCCGCACCACCTGGGTCGGAGGGATCCCCTGTTGGCACGACGCACACTTTGTTCCAAACCGCCTGCAAGTACACATACACACACATACACCCCTGCCATCAGATACACATACCCCACACAGAACAGCTGGACGCATCTCCACTGTTCAGAGGCTGAAGATAGTTTTAACGTAGCACGTATAGTTTTCACCTCCACTTCCACCTGTAATAATAGTATCTGTATTACTACTTGGGTTAGTTGTAGAGGGGCAAAGCATCAGTGGTGTAATGTATTTGTGTTGGTGGTGGGCTTGTCCTCAGCTTGACGAATGGCCTGGATCAATGCAGTGGAAGTGGAGGCTATAAGAACCAGTGGAGAGAGCCCTGCACAGTAAACAGGCTGAAGAGAACCAATAAAGCACTGACTCAGGATGGGGCTGTAAATCACAAAGCCTATACAGAAAAATAAACCCTTCCTTTAGACCAAGGTGAAGTTTCTTCATCACTGCTAGGAAATCCTGCACTATCCTCCAGTTTCCAGCCCAGGCCCCAGCCCCATCCTCTCCCTGTCTCCGGTAGCATCCCCATAGTGCACACACAGCATCACTACAGTTTTAACAACAAAAATCGCCCCTATTGTCCCCAGGGCCGCCTAATAAAGTTAATCTCCACTCTCTGACTCGCAAGCTTTTTAGGTCTCATTGAAGCTCCTGACATTAAAACCTCTCAAACATGATTTAGTAAAAGACAGTACTGATTCTGTTTTGGATAAAAGTCTAACTTAATTTACTTCTTTAATGCCTCAGAAATTCAATCGTAAAAAGATGGAAGCAACAGAGAGAGAAAGAGGGATGAGAAGAAATTCAAGTTGCTGTTGTGTGTGTCCAGCTAAGGCTGGTAGATCAGTAATTAATTTAATTAGTGTCTTTGGAGTTGAAAGTTTGAGTGTTATGTGTTCTGTCTTATCCAACATAAGTATTCAGCATGGACAGAAAGGCAGGAGGATGTTCAGCTTGATTAACCTCATTGTGTTGGTCCTGTCACTAAGTATTGACACAAGCCTGTTTTACAACATCCATTATCTCACATCGTTATATTATGAAAGTAAACTATTTTATTTATTTATTTTACTAGGCAAGTCAGTTAAGAACAAATTCTTATTTTCAATGACGGCCTATGAACAGTGGGTTAGCTGCCTGTTCAGGGGCAGAACAACAGATTTGTACCTTGTCAGCTCAGGGAAATGAACTTGCAACCTTTCGGTTACTAGTCCAACACTCTAACCACTAGGCTACCCTGCCACCTCATATGTAAAGAGGAACATCCTCACTAGCACTAGACCTGTTTGATAAGTGAAGTCAAACCTAGTCCATGAGTAATGTGCTCACCAAATCTTTCCTCAAAAGCAACATGCAATACAGACCACTCTGATCATGTCACGGATTTTACAAGTCAAAATCAGTGGAATCTTATTGGCATTTTTGAGCTCACACATATTAAAGTAAATCACTTTTACAAATAATGTCACTTAGGTTGCAACAATCAAATTCTCCAAATCCCCATTCATACAAGATAGGTGAATGTTTTAAGATGAAGAAGTGGAACTCACTTGAAGAAGTCCTCTTTGCAGTACACATTTCCTGCCCGCGAGAAACACTTGTCTGCCAGCAACGCTTGACAGTCGGCGCACTTGAGGCACTTGGAGTGCCAGTGACGGTCCAGCACCTTCAGGATGAACTTGTCGAGGATGTGTTGACTACAGCCCGCACACTGGGGGATTTCTAGGGGGAGAGAGATAGAGAACACACACCATGAGTTAAAATACAATATTGGTGGTCGGATAGTGCAAGGAGACAAGGTGAGCATTGCCCTGGCAGGTTTATAAGATCAGAGCCGGGTAAAATTATATTAAACAAAATCGGCAATGCAGCCTAATTCCTCATCATTGTGACCCTCGATGAAAACAAATATGGTCTGACAGAGTCAATTGTGTCATCATGCCACTCATTCGACTTAGGTTTATCAAAGGCCTGTGCCAGTGCCACAATATTTAGCCTTGACGTGGATTTGATTGGATAAGTCGACTGATTCGAAACCAAGTAGTAAATAGATATAATAAATAGTACTAGTCATAACGTGAATGATAAAAACTGGGCTATAAGAAGGAGCAGTAACCTCGGCCTTATAGTGTTAAAAACAATGCACTACCATCACCATCACCATC
The DNA here is from genome assembly GCA_030435695.1 of Brachymystax lenok tsinlingensis. Classification (NCBI taxonomy): domain Eukaryota; kingdom Metazoa; phylum Chordata; class Actinopteri; order Salmoniformes; family Salmonidae; genus Brachymystax; species Brachymystax lenok. Next base: position 22,553,381 of record CM059790.1, on the reverse strand, counting down.
AACATCGTAACACCAGCACAGTGTCGCTATTAATGTGATTAGTCTATACAAAAGGAAATAACCAGTTATTTTTATATATAGAAATATATATTATAATGTGATAGAATAATGCATATTAATAGTATTGCTTTATTATTATTATAACCATCTTGTTTTTTTTTCATTTCAGAAAATGAAACTTCGAAAATAATTTCACTCAATCTCCGTTGTCGTCAGTGCAATGGTACCGCTTCTCATGGTAGACTAAATTGCCTTTTCAGTATCTTAGAATAGCGGGTGAGGGCATGAAGAGATCGAAATTGAAACTGACCCCTCAAACTCATGAAAATGGTTGCAATAAGCACCGTTCTGTGCACAAAATAATTGTCCAGGTGATTTTTTTGTGCTCGAGCAGTTTAATATTTGTACTGTATCTACAGTATGTCTGCAATTAGGCTTTGCCAAGCTAATTGTTGTTTTAAATAAATATATTTTTTAATCATACTGCCTAATCAGTAATCTAATCACACCCATACCAAGCTGTTTAAATGTGCGCTGTGGAGGTCATGAATACATTTCAAAACAATTACAATACAGTAGGCCTACATGTGCATCTTCATACTGTAGCCTACGTTGGGAGACATTTTTGAAGAGTAAAACATTTACATTTTTATTTATAGTTTCTGGAGGGCTGCTCAATCAACTACATTTATACATAAGGCCTAAGCTAAGCATGCACAAATAGAAGGCTGATTCTGCGATACACTTATGAAGAAGATACGGTAGCCTATACAATGTACAGGAGTTGCATTTTGAGATGCTGCATAGCTCAATTTCTTTAATTGTACTATTGCGATGTGGCATTAGCCTATACAGACATCGGCATACCAGGTATTTCCCAATCAACTTCACAATCAAATGAGATAACTATGGAGTACATGCCTTTTTAAGACTTTTTATGAAACTTAAATGAAAGTTATGTGTATTTTACATCCACAAAATATGAAAGAAATCCTCTGATTTGTGGAGCGTTATGCATTATGCTTGGGTGTAAGTGATGATACTGAAAGGCTAGTACGAGGGCCAATCTTGGCAGTATTCACATTCGATGTCTAATAGCCCTCCCCCCCCTCTCTCTCTCTTTCTGCATAACTTATAAATCACACGATTATACCACTTAAGATCTCTTGTGAGCCTCCTCAAGAGGGGTCCTCAAATCTAATCAAATGTGATCCTATACGCTTCCTTTTCTCAGTTACAATATATGCATCTCCTACAACATAAATATATCATCCTGTTTTACTGTATTTCGATTAGCAGAGGCTAATTGTATTTTTTAACAGGACAAAAAAAGTGTTTCATATCACCCAAGTCATGTACTTATTAACTACAATATCGGAATAACTGTAGGTCATACTGTAACACCAAATACGAAGCGTATAGGGAACGAGCACATAGCCTATAGAGCTCATAGGCCACATTGAGCTCATAGGCCTATAGCTCATATGTTTTGTAGATTGCATGACCTACACTTCAAAGCAAGCAGACTGTAAACTCTATTCAGGAAATAATCTTATTTTTCTTGGGCCCTAAACGTCTCTTGTATCCAAACGGTTTAGAATAATTACCCTTATTCATAAGAGCATGCTAACAGCCATATTATTCATGATAATAATGTTTAGATACATAATACTAAATTGATTTTATTCCCAGAGTAATCCGGTATTAAATCCTGCATGTATGCACCAAGGGGGGTTGAGTGGCAAGATCTTTACACAATCTTTACACAATCTCCTTTGATTTACAAAATTAAAGAGCATATACCACTAACATATAGTTTTATAGGTTAAACCAATTTCACAATTCTGCATTGTTTCACTTTGTGCATTAAACATTATGGTTCACTACCTTTACCAATAAGGTAGCCTAATGAAGGTCAATTCAAGACACTTTTAAATGGGTTAAATGATAAATTATGCTAAATTTTGAACAAAAATATACTCTCTTGCGCTGAAATAAGCAATAACTCGTTTTGATCTGTGATATAAACTATATAGTATTTCATTGTGGATTAAAAGCAACATTAGAGGTGATAATGTAGGTCTATCTATACATTTCCGTGGCTCGCATATGAATAATTAGGTCAGGAATGTATCCAATTCCAGTTCCATCTTGATTGCAGGATCAGGTTATATAGGCCTATAGCATAGATTAACAAAACGGAGTTAGAGAGCAGATGCGAAGATAATGAGCAATTATTTGCTTTGATGCTGAGGTAAAGTATCTACTGCACCTGACTGCACACACAATGTAGTGAAATATTCCACGTTTGTCATTTTTTAAATAAAAATTAAAACTACTTGTTTTAGTAGGCTATAATATCATATCACAATCTATACGTTTTCTATAGCCTACACCCTATGTGTCAAACAATAATAACACTGACATAATTGTACAATTATGTAGCCTACAATTGTACAATAACACATAACACAGCTATAACAGAAACGTCAAAGCATACGTAAACATAGCCTGGATAATTCCGATACGACTCAGTAATAGCTGTCAGTCAAACTGGTGGGGAGTGGAGAGTAGGTGATGAGAGCCTCTGATCTCTCGTCCAGGGCCAGACAAATAAACAGCTGTCTCATATCTGACCAGAAGCAAACTTCTCAGACAGCTCGAGGGAATAGAATAACAAAATGCGCTCGAGGTAGAGAATATGAAAATTCCTGTATAATAAAAAAATGTACAAACTTAAAGTGTTTATGCCTTGATGAGTGTTATACTATTATACACATGTCCCAACCTAGGCCTATATATGCTCAGTGTTTCTAATAGTGTAAAACCAGCATGTACAACTCGTGCATAAGGCCGGGGGTTGGAAATACAACACTATGAGCAGTACAAACGCACACTTTAAACAAAACATAGGCTACATGTGATAAATAATCTCTATCCATACAGCATTCCACAAAATTCCACATGAGGACCATAATACCCCCACTTCAAAGAATAATATGAAACACACGTCATATGAGTAAGTAGAATAATATGAACACATATGATCCATTAGAATAATATCGCTGCCTTCTTTAGCCTGGCTTTTCTGTCCTTCAACCCAGTTTAATTAAACGCTACATCTTTTTTCTACAGCAGTGCCCTGCAGCATTTCAGAGCTCGACTGCCAATTTCCGTATGATATAATCAATATATAAAAGGAAGTGGAAAAGCCTTACGTTGCATTGGCACTCCGAGTATCTCGGGTACACCCTTCACAGGACTCTCTGTTGGTAGAACAGCAGCACTTTGCATCATTGTGATCCAAAAAGGGAAATAAACACACACATATACACGCTCAACAAGGTGGGCTGAAGCTCCCGTCTTTTAGTGAGAAAATGTAGAATATGTCAAATAGAAACAGGGTATGAACCCTTCTGTAGATCTAGCTGTCCCTTTAAAGTCCGGTATTTTTATTATCCTGGAATATTGTCCATGCGTGCAAGATTTCGCCGTGCTCTTTTGATGTGGATCATACAAGCTGCTTGATTCATTCACACTGCAGGGGCAACTGTGACGTCACCCCAGCATAGGCACCACCAGGGACCAATGGGATCCTCCATCAAGCCTCAAATGGGCGGAAGAATTCTGCTCCTGAGCGCAGGTGTGCAGTGAGAAAGACGGAAGAATTGGTGACAAAACAGAATGCCACCAGAAGAAAGCTACCTTCTTTAGAATAGTATCAACAAATAGAGTCTCGCTTTGCTCATAGAAAGACAATGCTATCAGTATAACTGAAGGGGTAACATGTTTTTCAGCTGAATATGGCAATAGGCTTTAATAGACACGCTTTGATAGTGCAAAGTTTATCTTTCTTCAGAGACGTGAAAGGTAACATTGAGCAACCGCTACTAGCCTGTACAGCCGAATCCACAGCCTACCTGCTCCGGTGACATATGAAACGTTTTCTCATATTTTTTTATTTTCTTTTTTATTTCACCTTTATTTAACCAGGTAGGCCAGTTGAGAACAAGTTCTCATTACAACTGTGACCTGGCCAAGATAAAACAAAGCAGTTCGACACAAATAACACAGAGTTACACATGGGATAAACAAACCTAGAGTCAAATATATACACAGTGTAAGCAAATGTAGTAAGATGAGGGAGGTAAGGCAATAAATAGGCCATAGTGGCTAAATAATTACAATTTAGCAATTAAACACTGGAGTGATATATGTGCAGAAGATGAATGTGCAAGTAGAGATACTGGGGTGCAAAAGAGCAACAACAACAAAAATAACAATATGGGGATGAGGTAGTTGGGTAGGCTATTTACAGATGGGCTGTGTACAGGTGCAATGATCAAGGTGCTCTGACAGCTGATGCTTAAAGTTAGTGAGGGAGATATAAGACTCCAGCTTCAGTGATTTTTGCAGTCATTGGCAGCAGAGAACTGGAAGGAAAGGCGGCCAAAGGAGGAGTTGGCTTTGGGGATGACCAGTGAAGTACACCTACTGGAGCGCGTGCTACGGGTGGGTGCTGCTACCGTGACCAGTGAGCTGAGATAAGGCGGGGCTTTACCTAGCAAAGACTTATAGACGACCTGGAGCCAGTGGGTTTTGGACAAATATGAAGCGAGGGCCAGCCAATGAGAGCATACAGGTCGCAGTGGTGGGTAGTATAAGGGGTTTTGGTGACAAAACGGATGGCACTGTGATAGACTACATCCAATTTACTGAGTAGAGTTTTGGAGGCTATTTTGTAAATGACATCGCCGAAGTCAAGAATCGGTAGGATAGTAAGTTTTACGAGGGTATGTTTGGCAGCACGAGTTAAGGAGGCTTTATTGCGAAATAGGAAGCCGATTCTAGATTTAATTTTGAATTGGAGATGCTTAATGTGAGTCTGGAAGGAGAGTTTACAGTCAAACCAGACACCTAGATATTTGTAGTTATCCACATATTCTAAGTCAGAACTGTCCAGAGTAGTGATGCTAGACGGAAGAGCATGCATTTAGTTTTACTTGCATTTAAGAGCAGTTGGAGGCCACGGAAGGATGGCATTGAAGCTCAATGATTTGACAATTGTCAAGGATTTGATAATTAGCTTATATGTAAATTTCATGTAGGCTAAAAAAAGAAATAAATAATGCTCTAAACATCCAGGAAAAGTAGGTCATATTTGTTAGGATAGGAGTTGTTGAATTTGGTTTGCCGATAGCATACAAATAGGCCTATCATCAATGACGTGTAGGCTAAAAAAGCAAGCGAATTAAATGTTGATTGGACATATAGGACCTTCCACCCCCATCTGGGATATGGATGCCTGATGAAGACCTAATTCTAGAAACGTTGTTAATATAAAATCCCCTTAGCATCAGCGTGCGGGGTTTTCCTTTTTATTTTTCGTTGATTGGACATAATCACAATATTTGTGTCTGATCTCTATGAATGGGATCTAACCTGACTGCAAGGAAGACCTATTGTCCGAGAGCCTTGACAGGTATTAGAAGTCCAAGCACAGTCCTTCTGACAGTGTTCATTTCAATTCCGCGTTTGAGAGACTGCTTTCGGATAAGATATTCCCCCCGGAGAGTTCGTAGTTCAAGCAAGATGAACTCAATCTTCGCTTCCAATTTGCTTCAAGCAAGTACAGTGTGGTTGCTTGGTCCGCGTCCCAAGCTTTCAGATGAACAATACGATCCTATTCCACTCACACGTTGAACAAAATCGAAGCCTACAAGTAGCGGACCGTCTGAATCTCGGAATATCTGAATACAAAAGATCTGCAGCATATAGGCTTATGTCTGCTCTTCCCTAACCCGTACCACCATTACTACTATAACAACAAGTGTTTACATTAATGATCATGAACATTGAACATGTATTACATTAAATCATATGTGTAGCCTATTAATCATCATTGAATTATGTATTACAATATAACAATACTAATAACAATACTAACAATACTAGTACTACTACTACTACTAATAATAATAATAATCATATTAATAATAGCCTATTAATATTAACATCATTTGGATAATGAGCACAATAACTGTAAAATATTATTTTGTCCCGACAACAATTGAAAGAGGAAAATATCAATTTGGGGCATAAGAAATAACAGGTTTTTTTTCTACTCACCTTGCGTCCTCCCACTGGCACAGACGTCAATATTCCACGTTGGTTCAACATACTTTCGTTGAAATGACATGGAAGCAACGTTGATTCACCCAGCGTGTACCCAGTGAGCATCTTCTTTCGTTTTCTTTCGTTTTCTGAATATGTACAACTACAAACAATTGTTTTCAATATCAATGTTAACTAGCTTATATCCTACTCCCATGACTCAAATCAGTTCGGTTATCACGTGCAGACGGACAATATAGGCCTACAAGGTTATAGGTGAATCAATGTCTAAAAAATAGAAGATATTCGGCTTAATTTGCATAATGGGGATATGATGTTGGATATTTCAGCTATAGGATATTTAAAACTTAGCTGATGATTCCATTGTTTCACATTGCAGTGCAATAGGGCCTATATAAACCCCATAAGCGGCTGTGTGTTAATATTTGAAATTGAATTTATTAAAATGAAAACACTCATCAAGCTGATTAAATGGGAGCAGCAGGGATATTACGTGAATACTCCCCACACCAGCGCTAAACCCTCCTTCATGTCTGTATGCCAGGTGTCCCAGTTATATCCACCCCCTTCATGTCTGTATGCCAGGTGTCCCAGTTATATCCACCCCCTTCATCCCTATATCTCCATCTATCCCCTCATCCAGGACAGTGCGGCAAGGCAAGGGAATCATCCCGTCATACACTTTCATTTTCAATATTCACTTTTCCCCAAAGATTATTCAATTACTTTGATTGTCGAGTGCATTGCAATCATGCATTTGGCTTTTAAATACAGTGTGGTGAAAATGATCTTGGTCTGTCAACATTCGGTCATACAGTTAGATGAGTTGATGGATTTAGTAGGCCCACAGTGGATAAAGGCAGAGCACATTTGACAGTGAAACTGCTGGACAAAATGTAGATGTTGTTTCTTTTATTCATACAACCACGAACGAATATAAAAAGTAATCTATATAAAAATACAATAAAGCAAGCGATCAAAATATCTGAAGAGAAGCAGACCTATTGAAATAGTATACACTTCTGCATTTGTTTGATCCCCTGCTAGAAGGTACAAATAAATTGAAGTGGGTAGCACACCTCCTCTTGTGTGCTTGGGGGGAAAAGTAATTGTGGCATTGTAAAATCTAATGATGCATCCCTTAGTATAGGAAAATGAGTCCTAAGCTGGAAGCTATAACTCAAGCAAAGGGCACATTTTCTACCACCACTGTTGACCCAGTCACCTCTAATTAGATATCATATTTCAGTGTAAGAGTTCATTGACATCTGCGATTCACAAATCCATCTTATAGGTAAAGCACAAGGACCAAGAGGTCTCGCAATACAACCATTCATTCTCACCACTGGACCACTATATTGTTCATAGGATAACCAGGCCTTCCCCAAAACCAGCTTATAAAATAATAGTACACTTTTGCATCCAATAGGCTATCTTGATTACCCTCAACGAAATAAGGCGTCATCTATGCTTATTATTTAAACCGAGACACACTGAGGGAAGTGGTTTGGTGATTGACAGAAAGCACAAATAACTTGAGAACCTATAGCCTACAAGTATCTTACTTGAAATGCAGTTGACAGTTGTGTCATCGACAGAAATATAAATAATCACCTAGGTCTATATCAAGTCATGTTGTGTAGTTAAACAGGTTGAACCTAACTCAAATGCACATAGGTTGTCCAGTATGACAGTAGATTCCAGTAAGAACACACACACACACCGTAGAGTACACCGTAGATGTACACCATACGCCCCATGAGATGTTATGCACACGAAAACAGTAAGCTGTGATTGAGAGAAGCATGAATAACAATATAAATAGAAAGCAAATTGTTTATTTATGCTAGCTCTATTTATCTTCTTTAAAAACAGAAATTATATCCTGCTAAATAATTAAAGGAGGAATAATATTTCCATCTATTGTAAATTGTGGTGGATTTGTGCATTTCATGCATTTGCACAATGGAACTTAAACTACAATAGCGATCAACTTCACTCGAATTGAACCTGGAACATTGTGTGCCATAGGATAAATCTCCTTCTTATACTTATCTAGTTACTTCTGATAAGCCTGTGTTGCCTACTTGTCAAAGTGACACAGACACGACAATCACAGTGAATGGACAAAGACTTGGCAATATACAGGTTAACATCACAAGAATAAATTAATTTAATAAATTCAAGATGCGTAATATCCATAGGGAGCATCACACTTCTGCCCCTCGTATTGACAAAACACGTACAACTTCATGCAAACCTACCTACTTAGGTGGATTGCAGGCGTCATGTTAATTTCAGCACTACTGCTGGACAGCGCTCAACGTGGCGCGAGCGTGGCAACCAGGTCGTGGCTTTCTCACTTCTTGTTTACTCCAGCAAACACGAGGAGAAAGCTGTAGCATTTTAATAATATCTATCTCTGTTTCTCTGAAAATAGAGACAAAAATAGAGAGAACCATCGTGGCGGAGGCATGTCAGAACGTGCTCCCCGTTTCTTTGCCAGAAAAATACAGTGAAAGAAAGGGGGACCTTTAGGCGAAGGCAAGGAGAAAATTAAATTGCACTTGGGAGCAAATTCTATTAGGGAATAGTTATTGTCTCCTGACAGGTCCTGTCCATTTAGGTAATTAGTGGAAGAGATTGTTTGAACAAACGAGCTGTATTTTAGTCAGAAATCATGTTTTCCACCGCAATCTGATTGACTACTATTTTGTGGCTTAATACGTTATATTTTCCATTTGATTGTATTATCTGTAGGCTAATGTAATCAATCCGTTGTTATTATTAGACCACAAATGTGAACCACAAACAGAGGTAGGCTACTTACTATGTATGGCTCTGTGCGTAACAAGAAGCCCTTACATAATAACTGATCATCTGTGTTGTAATGTCTGCTAACGCATTTTAAAGATAAAACAAACATCTGAATGGTGCCATTATATTATTTTAGTTGCAATTTTTTAGAATAGGTCGTTACAGTTACAGTATGCCGTATTGCACTATATGTCTTTACAAATGACCGAACTGAAGACTTAAAAAACAAACACTACAAACGTTTATTTTGCAATAATGTCTATGTACCTCCCCATAACCCAGGCCTACGTTTCAATTGAGAATATTCAATAGGCTTATATTTTGTATAAAATCAGAATTTCCTTGTTGACAAATAAGAACACGCAGCCTTGACACTGATCTTGAATGAACACCGACTGAAATATAACAGAAATGATTCACTGTTGGGTGAAAAGACATGGGTGCTTGGGTGCATTAAAACAACGTGATCGACGCATCCGGGAATTTGTACTAGTTCATCGTCCATACCCAATGTTAGGCAGACACTGAGGCGTACCAAACTTTCTGTCCTTTCAAGTTGAATTGGTCCCAATTTAAACTTCAAAATTAGAGAACAGTATCAGGGCCTGATTCTGAATATATTTCTCAATTGTTCCTCCACTCCCCCCACCCCAATCCTTTATCAAATAGCACCCCATTAGGGTACACTGGAGATGGACTGCAAAATATAAAGCAACTGCCCCTAACCTTGGCTTCTCTGGCTAAACACACATAGAGCTTTACAGCTAAAAAGAGTCCTCCTTAAATAGCAGTCACATGACAATTGAAGGTCTGGGTGCAAACAGGAGAGCTACAGTCAGGCGCTTTGGACTGAGATAATGCATGCAGGTATAAAGCATCTACACACCTACAAACAACTCTTTACCATGCATTACTGAATAATTACACTTAATAATTATCACAAGTGAAGTAAGCTGCATGTAAATATTAGACTACAGCATGCTGACAATGGAATTCTTCAGTGTATGTAAAAAAAAATAAAAAATTGTATTGTCACATTAGGGATATAGTCAATCCTCCCAAGTATGCATACATGGGTGCACTGTTTTCACTGCTATAGTGATATATGTGATATGTCCTCTACTCTCATTGAGGTATGCAGGGGCGGAATGGGACAAGAATTCAGCCCTGGCATTTAATCCACACCAGCCCACATCACCGTGTGCGCCGCCAACTAAAACCCCTCCCCCTCCCCACTAACCATACACACACACACCATCCCCACACATACATACCATACACACCCTAATTTGCTAATAAATTCATTAAAAATCCTACAATGTGATTTTCTGGATTTTTTTTCCTCCTTTTGTCTGTCATAGTTGAAGTGTACCTATGATGAAAATTACAGGCCTCTCATCTTTTCAAGTGAGAGAACTTGCACAATTGGTGGCTGACTAAATACTTTTTTGCCCCACTGTATAATACCCACTGCAAGCCATGTACCCATCCAACAGTAAATGTAATGTAAAAACATTGCAGCCGTAGGCTACTACCCATGAGACCTTTAGGCCTATGCCCTCGCCATGGCCGGTGCATTTCCCCACATGTGCTGCTCCATATCCCAAAGCCATACCAAATATCTTGGTTGTAAAATAGTTGCTATTGAGCTGAATATTGAGAGTTGAGAAATAAAAATGAAGCCTAGAGAAAGCTGATACCCTTCTCCCTCTATTTGACAGGGACAAGGGGATGAAGCTTCAAAATCGGTGTTTTCCTCGAAATTGCATTTTAAAATTTTACAGGATCAGAACACATTTTTCTGTCGAGCGCATGGCGGGAGAGGAGAGTGTCTCGCTCATTACAGCAGCAGGCCCCAGTAAAACAGGCACAGGGAATGGGACACACTTTCATTACAGGAGTCATGACGACAATGCGCTTTACTGTTTGGCCAAATCATGGTTTTAGCCGCCCAACAAACAGGACGTTTTTGAGTGAGGTGACAATGTAGAATGTGGTCTTTCTGTTTTTTACGATCCAAGATCTTGGCTGACTCATTGGTGATGCCATGTTTGACATTGAATGTGAATTTGCGTGACCTCAGCTCAGACTATCAGAAAACCAGCCCGGGCGTTGCGCACTGATAAGCCAAAGGCTCATAATAGATTGAGTATACCAAACATTAGGAACACATTCCAAATATTGAGTTGCACTTGCACCCCCTTCTGTTGCCCTCAGAGCAGCCTCAATTCGTCGAGGCATGGACTCCACAAGGTGTCGGTGTCAAAAGTGTTCAACAGCAATGCTGGCCCATGTTGACTCCAATGCTTCCTACAATTGTCTCAAGTTTGCTGGATGTCCTTTGGGTGATGGGTCATTCTTGATACACGGGGCAAACTGTTGACTGTGAAAAACCCAGCAGTGTTGCAGTTCTCGTCACAAACCAGTGCGCCTGGCACCTACTACCACACCCTGTTCAAAGGCACTTCAATCTTTTCTCTTGCCCATTCACTCTCTGTACGGCACATACACAATCCATGTCTCAATTGTCTCAAAGCTTAAAAATCCTTCTTTAACCTGTCTCCTCCCCTTCATCTACACTGATTGAAGTGAATTTAACAATTGAAATCAATAAGGGATCATAGCTAAAAAAAACAGTCCAGCCCATCTAGCGTTTGCCAGAATTGCCTGATGGCCAATCTGCCCCCGGTGGCCATGGTGGGGAAGCTGAAGATAAGATAAGATGCATGAGAGATGAGATGTGTGTCCAAGGAGATCAGTCCAAGTGGAGGAGGTTGAGCCATGGCAGTAAATTGAGATGAATCTGAACCTGCTTGACTCCCTCTTTAGAGGCAAATGTAAAAACTCTGGATAAATGGGTGAATGAGATGTGATAAGGCTATCATTTTTCTTTCCATTTTTAAATTCAATTACGAAATTTCTACATGCTGGACCTCTATAGGGGAAAGCTTTATAGTATTATTAAAGTCAGAGAGAGATGACAGAAAATGTATCAAGCCTGTCCTGCATTTTAATACCAATACACAGGTAATAAACATGCAGGCTGTGAACACAGGAGAGGTCGACAATAAAACTGAGCATTGTGGAAGACAACACCGTACAGGGCAGCTAGGTGATTTTTTTACCCTTGTGTTTTGAGCTTCCACAACATTAACATTTCCATTCTTCTGGTGCGGCGCTACAGACACAGCCCTCACGGAGTCTGGCCACGTTTTAGGATCAGTGCAAAGAGAGGCTTTCTCAGTTTCTTAAATATGTTAAAGTAGTAAAAGTGTCCCTCTGTGATCTCGATTCATGAGCAGGGATATCAAGTGGATGGCTGAGAGTCTACGACTGGATTAGAAAACCTTGTTCTCAGTGTGCACTTTTCACCTTCAGTATTGGCAAAGCCACAGATGTATATTGCACAGCCAACTTCCTCATTAACTCTCATTAGTCTCAACCAACATAATATCCTGGGCTCAAAAGCACCGGAGGGTTGCCACGAGTAGCAGGGAGGGGGTCAACAAGCACCTTAACCACTCACAATCCAACAGCAATTAAACAAATAAACAAGTAAATTGAGAAAGATAAGTAGGTCAGAAGTAACAGGTAAGGAACAAAGCAAGTGATAAAGTAAGTAAATACGTACAGTTAACAAAAGTTTGTATATGTCATCATTCTTACACCAGTTTGACGTCTCAAAGACTGCTCAATCAGAGCGATAAACCTTTCCAGAATGAGCATTATAGATGATACATCGGAGGCAATCAGTAAAATGTCTAAACCATGCAGTAATTTCCTCATGACAAACTATGCTTTTCTCAGCCCATTCTACAGATCATAAACTGTAACTTGCCATAATTCACAATTCTGAAAGGTTTGATTAGGTCAGAGATCACAGCTTCTCAGGTTTGGTGCTCAACTGTAATGTAGGGCCATTAATCATGTGTGCTTTTGTGGAGACAATTGAGAGCGCCACCACCACACTGCTGGCTGCTGTTACTGCTGCGACCATGGTTCTACTCTGCTCTGCCAATGTGAAAGCCAGGAGACTTGGACTAGAGAGGGGGCAGGGACACAGGATGGGTGAAATGCAATGTTCCAGGAAAACACAAAGCTCAAGATCAAGCGTTACTGTCCTTCATATGAGTTGGTAATCTGGACCACATCAAAACCCTCCTATTCCCCAAGGTACCCACCCAGCCTTCACATCCACCGTTGAAACACCCCCAGCAGAGTCCACTTCCAAGTGTGTGAAGGAAGAGACCCTGAAAGCCGATTGCGTTTTAATAAAGTTTATTATCGGGTAGGAGATAATCCTCACAGTAATCTCCCACAACCCAAAGGAAAGCTGGATTACTCACTTGCTATAATCCCAATGAAATTGTTAGGATTTAGCTAGCGCAACAGACCAGATGGCAACAGGCTTGTTCCTTCAACCTAGACACCCCCACCACTCCTTAACCCAACCCCTTCCTCAAAACAAAACATTTGAATGTTACTCATAAGGCCTCATGCAAAACATAAAGTGGAAACATGTGGAGGGACAGAAAGCATAATCTGGCATCTCAGGTACTTAGGATATTGATGGTATAATGTTCATTTGGTTTACATTAATCTATAGTTGTAGAGAGATATAAAACAGCAGGAAGGTAGTTAGTATATACACTATAACAGTGCAACTTTCTCCAGGAGAACTATAAAAGTCCACTATTGAACAATCATTACAACGATGCAATATCTTAGCAAAAATAATTTTGTTGATTGAGATAAGCAAAGCAAAACACAGTATCTCGAGTTGAGTGAGACCAGTAAGCCTAATGTAATGGACACCAGCCAAAACCCCAATCCTACTTATTTTGTAACCTGTGAACAAGCGCTGCTCTACAACACTTCATTAATGTCTAAATTCTATTGTGCAAAGCTAATTGAGACATGTAAGACGCACTAGCCGATCAGGCAATAGCATGGCATGGCCAGTCACAACGTAAACCACTTTGGAACAGAACGTGGGAACCATGGAACAAGAACTAATTATATGGTGTGAACAATAAACAACATTAATCTGACCACACATACTATCTGAACAGGGCGTATATACATCTTATCATATTTTATCATCGTTGTTTATTTAGAAACATCCACTTGCTTAATGCTAAAATCAATATGGATAATCTTCTTTCAGGCACCGTTTTTCCAGAATTACATTCAAGGCACATTTCTCTTTGTAAAATCACATTTTCTAATGGAGGTTGATTTCTTTCTAAGAATATAACATAGTTGTTAGAGTACACAGCTCATAGACCTCCTGGCAGTGACAGGTCTAAGAGAAAAGAGCAGTGCTTCTCATATTGCATTAGGGCTTTTATCCATAAAACTATGTACAGGGATTCTTTTTTCACAAATTTATTTGTCATTATATACAGCCTAAAAATTACAATAAATATAAAATAAACCCCTTCTGTTGTATTCACTAAAAAACCATAAAAATCCCATTCATTCCCTCGTGTTTTAATTCATCCTTCAGAAGTGGTCAAAAGAGGCTACATTTCTTGGCGTCTTAAATTATTATCCTGAATGCAAGCACCATGAAGCAATCCATTGATGCGGAACATTACGAATCCTTCAGTTGGAGGGTTTAGGAACTGACCACAGCGTCACAGTATGGGTAAATCTACAGTAGCACTGCCAGGTAATGTTGACTCAGGGCAGAGCCACCTTGGCCCGGCGCAGCCGCCGGCGGTTCTTGAAGAAGAGGTACATGGCCAGCAGACACATTGAGGACAGGAAGTAGAGGAGCACACACAGGCTGATGTCCAGTCTGGAGAAGCCCACGCTCAGCAAGGACATCCAGCGCCTCTTGTTAGGGCGGGGGTACATCTCCAGAGCCCCCTCCTCCTCTGACCCAGTGTACTTGCCCGTCAGAATCCTCTTCTGCAGCGTTTTGTGCTGCCCTAAGAAGTCCTCCGGGTCCATGGGCTGCATCCCCAGCCGCAGCACTGGCCCATGTTCCAGGCCGGCTCCAGGCTGCGGCTGCTCCTTCTTCTGCAGGGTCCTGAGTTTGACACGGGAGGACACTCTGGCTGCAGCGTGGAGGGCCTTGGCCTTGTAGTGCTGGTTGATGAAGGAGTCCAGGTCTACAATCTCCTCCTGGGGGGGCCTGAACTTCAGCCCCACGATGCT
Organism: Brachymystax lenok tsinlingensis; assembly: GCA_030435695.1. Classification (NCBI taxonomy): domain Eukaryota; kingdom Metazoa; phylum Chordata; class Actinopteri; order Salmoniformes; family Salmonidae; genus Brachymystax; species Brachymystax lenok. The sequence goes on along the minus strand of CM059790.1, from coordinate 22,538,264 downwards.
GGGCCTGCGCTGGGGCTGGTGGGTCACATCTGCCTTGGGCTTTACCCAGGGTGGGGGTTCAGACATCTGCACCTTTCCTCCTGCCCTCTCCTTCTCCTCCTCTTCTTTAGCCACTTCCTCCCCCTCTTCTTCCTCCTCCTCCTCCGGCGGTGGTTTGACCAAGGTGTCCTGGGTCTGCCTGGCCCTCCTCTCTGCTCCTCTCTTGGCCTCCTGCTCCTTCTCCTGATGCCTGGCGACCAGCCTCTCCTTCTGAATGCTGAGGAGCTGGGCCTCCTCCTCCAGGTAGTCAGAGAGGAGGCGTTCAGAGGAGAAGTGGGAGCGGAGGAAGGTGAGCAGCTCTTCCTGGTTCCAGGTGTGTTCTCCATTCTTAACCCCGTGGCAGCTGGGACACAGCTCTGGGGACGGCCACTGGATCTTAGGGAAGTGGGGATCCTCACTCAGAGCACCTGGTCAACAGGAATGAGACAGTTACTTAGGATGGGTAAGTGTGCTTACTTATCGGAGCTAACATAAATGATACAGATAACAACACAGTCAAGTTGAGAGGGCAAACTGTTTTGGTGGAAATGTAAACGTATTAGGTAAAACTGACTGGTCCCATAGAAGGACATACTGATCTCACACAATAAAACTAAACTGATAGCAAGAAAACGGAGGTATGTTGACGCTTGAATACATTACAAAGATCCATTTCTCCACATGGCTCATAATAAGCAGTAAGTGCAGTGTGTTTGCATCGTGTGTGGATGAGTGTGTGATGTTTCGGTGTGTGAGTGTGTGACAGTGTGACAGGGTCTAACAATGATCAATGGGCTTCTGGGACGTCCCGGAGGGAGGGGTGGCGAGATAATAGACGTCGTCCAAGCGGACAGCTACCCCACCCCCCTCCCTAACCTCTCCCAGACCCCGAACCCCTTACCTCCACAGCCCTTTGAAGACGGCCCAATCTCCAAATTGAATATGAAAGCAGGCACCTCCAGAGGGGAGCTCTCCTTTTAATGAATTACAATTTTTTTTGCTTTACATGTTTTCTTTAGCCCCCCAAATGGAGGCATCAGCTAATAAATTGCTTGTCGACGCCCACGCGAGAGGAAAGTCAAAGCTGCAGCAGTTCTGTCACTTTACATCCCCGTCTTTCCCCCCCCATCTCTCCCCGCCTCTCCCCAGATTAATCTCAGTCATATGCATGTGTGTATGTACTCTGCATACAGCACTTTACATAAGAGATACATCAATTTTACTATGTCCTGCTGGGCTTGGGGCCTTTTATACATTTCACCAGCATGACAGCTTTCATATCCCGTCCCCTTATGACGACATGTCTCTGATGTCTCTATTCTAACCACCTTGCCTTTCATTTCCAGGGGTGACTTTAGCAATAGTACCGATACTGTTACTGTAACAAAGGCTTGTCTGGGAATGTCATTCAAAGCATCGCATAAATATTAATAAAGTCTAAAGAAATATCTATTGTTTACCACATCAAAATAGTTTCTTCAGCACTAATTTTCAATGTGGAGATCTACTGTACAGGACAGAGGAGCAGTATTAATGTAGGCAGACTGGTAGATTAGCAGAGTGATGCTCTACAAAGCAAACCAGCAACATGAGGCTGATACAGTACGAGCTGCTCCAGTCTCCAGTCTCCAGCAGTACTACTGAGAGAGCCTCCTCAGCATCTCCCTTCCCCTCCTCACTGAGCCCTGGCAGGCCCGTGGCTCTACTGTCTGTAGACATGCGTCTCTATCTCACCCTGTTGACAAGTGGCAACAGGACAGGGTCCCTTTGTGCCAGCTAAATTAATTGCGTCGCTGCTTTACAAATAGGCCCCGCTTCATGCATGGCTGCCTCTGAAAGGAGGACAGTGGGAGCTGCTAAAGAGCCCCACTTTAGCGAGTAGGTGAAGAGGGAGGGGTGAGAGAAAGAGAGGGGGAAGAGGAGAGTACGTTCCCCCTGGGGAAGACTGGGATGAGAAGCAGAGGCGTTTGTGAGTGGGTGGACCGACGGAGGAGATACTGCTACTCAATGCTACCAATACCCCTGCCCCATCCCCTCCCCTCCTCACCAGCCCAGCCCACCCCTTGAGGCCCTGCCCCCAAAACCCCACCACACGTCACAACCTGAAGCATCCTGGTGAGGGATTACAAAACAAGGGGAAGCGTGATGCCGGTGACATGGCGTATGCCAACTGCTGTCACAAGCATCTTGGAAATTGAGCTCTTGGGCTGATGGTCCTCGCTCTGGGAGATTGTTGCCATATCAATTGTCAAGCGAAGGATATGACTCTCTGGGGAGGGACAGACATGCAGTCCTAATAGGGAGCAGTGTCTGGGGACCAGGGACAAGCACAGAAGGGGATGCACACGCCCCTCTACCCTGTTACTCAGGACACAGGCTGCCCAGGGGATTGAGGATGGGGGAGTCACCACCACCATACAGAAAAGACAACAATGTGATTCAACGAAGTGAGGTGATAATGACAGGCTTGTGCCTAATAAACTCAAATGATGGCCCTAACAGCCAACTCAGCAGCCATATAGCCCTCATTAAAATGACACGGACGTCAAGGCTGCAGTCTTGGCCGTTTGCAGTCTTTAGCACTACAGTTAAGGTCATAGATTTAGTATTTACTGTAGACCTGTAGTGAGCTCTAGACAGGCTAGGGCAGGGCAGGGAATCTCAGTCTTCTGGAAGGAGGGCTAATCTCTGAGAGGAGGAAGATAAGGGGGAGACTGGGTGAGGAGGAGTGAGGGGGGGGACAGCTGGTGTCTGCCCAGAGGATCGCCAGGCGTATTATAGGGATTTAGGGGCTAGGAGTAGAGTTGGGACACTTAGAGGGAGGGGGTCCATAGGGGCCCTTTTAAAGGAGTGAGAGGCTGAAAGAGATCCTCTAGGGGGGAAGTTAGAGAGGGAAAAGTATGGTGGCCTGTGAGGGCCACATTTATCTAACGTTATTGTATGGACAATTTCAATTTATCATGATACTCTCTATGGTAATGTGATATATGCAAATTATATACTTACTAATTAGCATATTATGATTTACGTGTTGGAGGTTCAGTCTTAAAGACCAATCGTCCTCAATGGAAGTAGCAGTAACATTTGTCATGCATCCTTACCTGCCAGTCTATTGTTTACGTGGTTATGGTGGGACCAGAGCCACAGCACGGCAGAGGACAGTGTCCCCACATGGGACATGCTCTCCTGGGCCATGTTCTCAAAGTGGGTGGCACATGCCTGACAGCCAAAGAAACTGTGGATGTATGACCTCATCGCCTGGAGCACCTCCTGGGGGTCTGGGGAGAAGAACGCACAGGAGGAGGAAGTCATTAGCAAGATTAACCATACGTGTTATACACATCAGTGAGATGTGTACTGTTGAAAATGAGTCTAATATTGTACATTTGAAAATCGCAGCAAGCAATGTCTTTATATTGTTTTGTATACATTTAGTACGGCTATGGACATGTGGGTTTGGCACAATGTAAAAAGGTGCAAAGGTCCCTTAAAATATTTTGCCAATTATTATGAAAGGCTTAAAACATCAAAACATGGACAGGGATAGTGAGGAATGTTTCAGTATTAAACTATTAGTGGTTAATAACAGGGCAATAAGGGCCTGGATCCTGAGTCCCCTGGGCATTCCCACGGTGCTCTGATGTCTTCCATGAATACCAGTATTTAGTCAATGTGCTCTGAAAAACAACCAGGTTGGCAGATGTCACCACCAGTACCAGCCCCGACATTTCTGCTGCAGGTTTTTGTTGTGTTTAATTCCCTACAGAAAAGCCTTATTTTGCCCTCAGATGAGCCGTGGTAGTAGGGTGGAGGCCTAATCCAGAGGTCCATCCGCAGGGGGCCAGATGGACATCCCAGGTCCCCTGCTGGCCCATCTGCAGGTTATGTGACCCCCCTCTCCAACACATCCCATAAGCCCTGGTATTAAGCCCTCCAGGAGAGGAGTGCTGGTCAGCTGCCTCCTTTATTAACCACTCATATTCCACTAATCTAAAGAAATCCCTTTTTACCCACCCACAACTAGGGACTGTTTCAGATGGTGTTGTGTCAAGAAAACAGAACAAATAACAAAATCCCAAAAATAAAAGTGCTTTGTATAGGCTACTCACGGAATTTAACACTGAAGTAAGTGTGTGTGAGTTGTTGTGTGGGACTGTCTAAATGTTGTGCAAGTGTGTGCAGTTAAATACGGTCAATGCAAAAAAAATCCACTAAACATTCCAGGCTAATTTGTTTACAAAACCCCACAAAGCACTTGTCCCCAGTTGGTCACCCCCCACCCTGCCCTCCCCTAGCTGGCCCATATCCCTGTATTAAAAGCAGCAGCCCCTGTGTGAATGCTGTACACTCTTATGACTGGCTCAATGACCTGGAGGGATCTGTCCCCAGAGAGCCATAAGGGTTCTAACAGACTGGAAACACTTGTGTCATGGTTCATCGCCTGGGCACACTCACTCCTCCAAGACTGAATGGCTGCTGACTTCTGGCCAATTTTCTAGGAGGCGATGGGCTCTAAAGGCTGCATTAACAGGATAAAATGGCAGAAGGACTTGTTTTAGCTTCTAACATCCCTTTTCTACTTATTACCATTGTCCCAGGAACATTCCTATTGAATTAACTGAAGTTTAGTGATCATGTAATCATAAAGACGTAAACAGCTGTTTAGTGAGTTTTTCCTACCTTTGCCAGCAGCTTCCTCGGCCTGTACAGTGAGGACATGGAAAAGGGTCCACATGCCACAGGGGTACCTTCTGAAGTGGGGCTTGGAGCCCTGGCAGCCCACCCACCTCACCCCCTCAGGCAGCGCAGCATTAGGTACCTGATCACACACAAACGCACACATTTACAAGCATTTTTCTACACCCGCAATAACATCTGCTAAATATGTGTATGTGGCCAATCAAATTAGAAAATTTGATTTGATTTATTTTAACTTTAGCACTTTTCAAGATTGATCGATGTTGCCCTATTTTCTAATAAAGCGGTTTCCATAGAACCTGCTCTATCTGAAGATTCTTAAGAGGTAAGTTTACATGAATGAAAACAGGCCAAGTAAGTACATGGACATTTCATGTTAAGTGGGAGCACGTTCTATGCCATACTATTCTCATTCTATATCATGGCGATTCCAGGTTAATGGAAAGGCCTCAACAGAGTGGTGAGATTGTGTTCAGGTCAAGGGAAGGAAACACTGGTAAAACATGCTTTGATCAAACAGCATATTTCTGACATATTGTCGTTTCCTCCCTGCCACTGTCCAGGACTGCAGAGTCTGTGATTGACAGAATTACTTCAAAGTCGATAGTAAAGATTCGGTGTGTGTATACTGTTCGACACCAGTCCATTTCTTAGAGGAGCTGGTTCATACCTCTTCATTGATTAATTGATTTGGCTGCTAAAAGCTAATGATGTCACTAAGTGACTGGTCCAATTGGGGAACCTATAGGCATGTCGGCTTTAATCCAAAGTCAACAACACATACATTTTCCAGTTATACATATGCTGGCACAAGGCCGTGATCAAAGATTCATTTACAGCATTACATAAAGTCAAAGTCAAAAGTCACCATTATTAGTCAGTTGTACAACCAAATGCCTTCAACCGAAATGTGTCTTCCGCATTTAACCCAACCCCTCTGAATCAGAGAGGTGCGGGGGGGCTGCCTTAAATCGACATCCACGTCTTCGGCGCCCAGGGAACAGTGCCTTGTTCAGGGGCAGAACGACAGATTTTTTTTCCTTGTCAGCTTGGGGATTCGAACTTGCAACCCTCCGGTTACAAGTCCAACGCTCTAACCACTAGGCTACCTGCCGCCCCCTACTTAAACCTACTTCCCTGTGTGCTGATACTCTATGCCTGAAATATTTCAGATATCATCTTTAAATCACTTGACTCTGGCTCATCAACAATATGGTGAGTGGTTCTGCCTCAGGCTTGTCTGATTGGCTGGTGGGTTGACCCCTCACCTCTGCAGTGTTGTCCAGAGCGTCCCTCAGAGAGCTGTAGGACAGCTCTGTGTCCTTCTCACCCTTCAGCCACGTGTCCACAGACTTCAGCAGGTTGTTCACCACAGGACGACCAGGGAAGTACTGCCCAAGACAACATTACAGGTAAACATCATCGTCATTAACTCTCCTCACATTTCATACAATAGACTCTTAAACAGTATATTTTATACTGTGTGGTAATAGATTATTATTACTATGAGTTGTAAATCCATCTGTCATGCCATTTGCCTGAGTTTAGAAATGTCACCTAAACCCGCTTTTGCCATACTTAACGTGTAATGTTTTTTCCACTAATTAAGTAAAAACGACAGTGAATAAGACACTGGACGATTTGTCATGACTGTTTCTTGTACTGTTCGTTTACGTTCCCTAACCTCTGTCATTTTTTTTAACCTTTATTTAACTAGACAAGTCAGTTAAGAACAAATTCTTTTTTTCAATGACGGCCTAGGAACAGTGGGTTAACTGCCTTGTTCAGGGGCAGAACGACAGATTTTAACCTTGTCAGCTCGGGGAATCGATCTCGCAACCTTTCGGTTACAAGTCCAACGCTCTAACCACTAGGCTACCTGCCGCCGTTGTCAAGAAGTAGGTTGAAATTTTGGGCAAAAAGGCAAACTCAGCTCCATCATTCATTGAATCAGATTGCTCAGTCATCACAAAACCCACTAATATTGCCAACTACTTTAATGATCTTTTCACTGGCAAGATTAGCTAACTTAAGCATGACATGCCAGTAACAAACGCTGGCACTACACATCCAAGTATAACTGACCAAATGATGTGTGGAAGAGGTGAAAAGCCACCAGGGTCTGACAACTTTGATGGAAAATTACTGAGGATAATAGCAGATGATATTGACACTCCTATTTGCCATTTATTTTATTTAAGCCAACAAGAAAGTGTGTACCCTCAGGCCTGGAGGGAAGCAAAAGTAATTCCGCTACCTTAGTAAAGCCCCCTTTACTGGCTCAAATATCCGACCAATCAGCATGTTACCAACCCTTAGTAAAAAACTTGTGTTTGACCAGATACAATTTTACAGTAAACAAATTGATAACATACTTTCAGCACACTTATAGGGAAAGGACATTCAACAAGTACAGCACTTACACAAATGACTGATGATGGGCTAAGAGAAATTGATTAAAAAGATTGTGGCGGCTGTTTTGACTTCAGTGCGGCTTTTGAAATTATTGATCATAGTCTACTGCTTTACACCACCTGCTATGTTGTGGACCAAGAGTTACCTGTCTAACAGAACACAGGGGGTGTTCTTTAATGGAAGCCTATCCAACATAATCCAGGTAGAATCAGGAATTTCCCAGGGCAGCTGTCTGGGCCCCTTACTTTTTTCAATCTTTACTAACAACATGCTACTGGCTTCGATTAAAGTCAGTGTGTCTATGTAAGCCAGATGACTCAACACTATACACGTCAGCTACTACAGCGACTGAAATGACTGCAACACTCAACAAAGAGCTGCAGTTCATTTCAGAGTGGGTGGCAAGGAATAAGTTGTCCTAAATATTTAAAAACAAAGCATTGTATTTGGGACAAATCATTCACTAAACCGTAAAACTCAAATCTTCAAATTAAAAATGTGGAAATTGAGCAAGTTGAGGTGACTAAACGGCTTGGAATAACCCTGGAATAAACTGTCATGGTCAAAACATGTTGATACAACAGTAGCTAAGATGGGGGGGAAGTCAGTCCATAATAAAGCGCTGCTCTGCCTTAACAACAAGGCAGGTTCAGTCGTAAGGTCAGGTGCCACAAAGAGGGACTTAGGAAAATTACCACTGGCTCAGAACAGGGCAGCATGGCTGGCCCTTAAATGTACACGGATAGCTAACAATAATGACATGCATGTCAATCTCTCATGGCTCAAAGTGGACGAGAGATTGACTTCATCACTACTTGTTTTTATAAGAAGTGTTGACAAGCTGAATGCACAGAGTTGTCTGTTTAAACTACTAGCACACAGCTCAGACACCCATGCATACCCCACAAGACATGCCACCAGAGGTCTTTTCACAATCCTCAAGTCCAGAACAGACTATTGGAGGCACACAGAACTACATAGAGCCATGACTACATGGAACTGATGCAAGCAGTAGAATCAGATAAAAAACTGATATTGAACAGTGGGGAATGTGAAGAGACTAACACACAGGTACAGACACATGCATGCATACACACAAACGCTAGCACACACACACTAAAACACACGCACATTGTACTATTGTTGTATGGTGGTATTATACATTTATTATTGTAGTGGTGTAATAATGTTATATGATGTACTGTTTTAGATTTTAAAAATTATGTGTAATGTAAGTGCCTTAATATGTTTGGACTCTAGGAAGAGCAGCAAATGGGGATCCCTAATAAATACAAAATGGCGTGTGGAAATATAACACTGCAATTTACAGTGGGCCACTATGGGAGGCAAGGAGGAAATCCCAGTGCCTTGTGTTTGAGACGGATGGTGACAGAAGAGTGTCAGCTGAAGACAGGGAGGCATAGTCTCAGGATGGTAAGTTGGTGGTTGGAGATGCCCCTCTAGTGGTGTGGGGGCTGTGCTTCGGCAGAGTGGTTGGGGTTATATCCTGCCTGGTTGGCCCTGTCCGGGGTGTCTCCCGACCCCTCCTATCTCAGCCTCCAGTATTTATGCTGCAGTAGTTTGTGTCGGGGGCTAGGGTCCGTCTGTTATTTCTGGAGTATTTCTCCTCTCTTATCCGGTGTCCTGTGTGAATTTAAGTATGCTCTCTCTAATTATCTCTCTTTCTTTCTCTCTCTCTCGGAGGACCTGAGCATTAGGACCATTCCTAAAGGCCTACCTGGCCTGATGACTCCTTGATGTCCCTAGTCCACCTGGCCGTGCTGCTTCTGCCTGTTCTATGAACATTTTAAAATCTTGTCCATGTTCTGTTATAATCTGCACCCGGCACAGCCAGAAGAGGACTGGCCACCCCTCACAGCCTGGTTCCTCTCTAGGTTTCGGCCTTTCTAGGGAGTTTTTCCTAACCACCATGCTTTTACACATGCATTGCTTGCTGTTTGGGGTTTTAGGCTGGGTTTCTGTACAGCACTCTGTGACATCAGCTGATGTAAGAAGGGCTTTATAAATACATTTGATTTGATTTACAACATAACAAGGTGATTAGAGGTGTAAAGCCACTTCCTATCCTTAAAGAACACTTACAAGAGCCACCCTGGAAGACCCATCACTATACTGCTATGATGACTAGTAATGACTAGATTCTACAGGTCGACCTGGATTTAACCCTAATGGCTAAGAGACGACCAAATAAACAGTAGGCTGTCATGTCAACCTTCTCCCATTCAAAACAGAGAGGTAAGATGTCTGTCACGATGGACTATTTAAGTTCATTAGCATTTCTGGTGTTGTCATGGCGAAAACTACTTATGAGGAGCCTGTAGATAACAATCAAATCAGATGCACACACACACACACACACACACACATGTGCAGGCGTGTATGCACGCACACACCCGCAAGAAACAGTCAGTGTAGCAGTATCCAGCAGTGTGAATATGGTGGACCTGGAAGTGGGCCAGTGCTGCCCTTTTGCGGCACGGGGGCACAAACCCATCAGTGCGACAGAGGCAGGGGCCTGGCCTAGCCTGGCCGGGGGGGGACAGCATCCCAGAGGTGCACCTTTTTTTGATTTGTGCTGCAGAGTCCTTTCAATTTGCCCTGGCCATCTGTTCAGCAGCGTTTGGGTGCCTGGCTCAAGGTTCTATTCATCACTCTCTAACTGGATCTCCATTACACCAGGCCCACTTAAAAAGGCTCCTGGAGATTTACTTAACCCCTGTGCCCCACACAGGGTTTGATTTGCTCCCTTAATCTGAGACATTCATCTAAGAAGATGGTGTTTGGGTTTTCACAGACACAGATACCCAAATCCCGTACTACAGGTGGGGTGTTAACAGGATACAAAGAGGTCCCTCTGCTACTGCAGCTGAGGAGGACAATTAGTTTATCGTCCGGACGGCCGAGACGCCTAGGTCTGGGTTCTACTGGGCACTAACCAGGCTAAAAGGCTTATTAACACACATTTGAATTTAACAGTGAGGAAATTTGTGACGGGCAGGCAAATGGGCTCTGCTCACCAGAGCCAAACACTTAGCATGTTCTGCTCTCCACCTGTGTATCTATTTCCTAAATCATAAGCAAAGGCCAACATATTTGGCTGGGAAATCAGTAGTAATTTGTATTTGATTGGCAAACATGAACATATCAAGTGTGATGAATCAATGCTACAGTATACTGTATCCCCATCATTAAGGATCTCTTAGTGACCTCTTCTCTGGTAGTGTACCTCTAACCACTATCAGATCCCCCACCTGACCCCCAAACCTAACCCCCTGCCCCCTCCCCCAGCCTCTCAGAGGACCATGACAATCCACTTCACCCGGCAATATGTCATCTTAAATCCGATTAGTATCAGCACTTGAGAAACCGCAGTCTCCTCTGAGAGACGTTCAAAATAGAATGCATCTGTCGGCCTGGCCCGGGGAAGCCCTTTTTAATCCTGCCTCATTCAACCTCAGGGACCAATATACATGCCACTGAGTAAAAGCTGCCTAACTGCTCCCCCTGCACGCAGCAGCCGAGTGGACCTATCTGTCATGCCCACAGCCCAGCCACAAGCCAACAAACAAAGGCTTTTGTCCTCTGGTGGAGTCCAGAGGTTGGTGGGCTACCCTTACAGTATCACTGAGGCCAATCAGTTGCCACAGCCACATTCCACCACCATGCACCTCCGCTAACTGCTTACCTTAGCATGGACGCACAGAGCCATGCGCCACGGGAGAGAGATGGATTTGGGCTCAAGCTCCCCCCTAAATCCTAGTTTTATTCCCTGGCCCTCCCTCCCTCGCTGCAGGAGGCTTCTTTCAAGAACGCAGGATAGAAACGGTAATCCTAAAACGTCTTTGTAATGCTCTCATGCGTCCCAGATCCACTTTTTTTTTATCCTCATATACATGTAGGGATTCATAAATCTGGATTCTGGTTGACAAGACAGTAAATCTAGTAATATTACACCGCAAGAAAATATAACTTGTTTACGTCCTGTCTGGGACAGAGATGCACTGTGATGTGGGAGCACACATTACACCACAGATTCTATTGACAGCTGAGCGTGTCAGGAGTGTGTCTTCGGTATGAGACCAGCTGTAGGTTCTGTGCACAGTGACTCATTCTCAGGATGATCCAATTACACCAGTCACTCTGGAAGTTTAAGAATCTTAGTTTGCTGTGCGTGTTATCAAGTAGACGGGTAAACAGCGCTGTACGGTCTGCCATTTGGTCATAACACTTGAAGGGTTTTGAGTGATTGAGCATAAACAGACAGACCATGGTTTTATACACATGGTTCACTTGTCTGTATTGGTTCAAACCATCCCTAAGACAGGTTGAATACAACCCCTTTGTTGAGGCAACGGTCTGACAAACGTCAATAAATACTACTGCAATGCCTGCTTTCTCTGCTACAGTCTCAGCAAGGACATTGTGGTGGGGCACTGACTGAAATACCACAGGGAGATGGAGGTATTGACAAAACAAACTGGAGTTAATGGGGGGGCTGGAGTAAAACCCTCCCACTGTCCGTTCAATCCCTCCCTAGAGAGAGTCTGAAATAATCACAGAGATTGGTGGTGGAGAGGCTGCCTGATGCATAGCCAATACGAGCAGGACTGGGGAGGTCATTGTCTTGGGATCCCTGGCACACTTCTGGGTAGGATAGAGCTGGGAGGGGAGGTGAGGGGTGGGGCAGGGGCAGGGGCACCCAGTTCTAAGAAATCCTAATCAGGGTAGGTCTGCATACAAAAAAAAAGAGGTGGAGATCCATTGGGAAGCAAATAAAGTATTTCCCCAAGAGAGCCTTTTGTGTCCTGTAAAGTCAATGGCCTCCAATTTTGGGCTCACCATTGAATGTAATTCCTACTGTGATACACATTTTTGGGTGTGAAGATATAAGCATGTAAAAACTATGTAATAGTGTAGTTATTGTACACTTAATGGTATTACATTAGGAATTTTGGTGAATTATATGGATCATATTTTCATATATATTTTTTAAAGCAAAACTGAATTAGAACTAATTATGCAGCTAAATAGAAGGCCTCGGTTTCACAACTGATATCCTTGAACAACTCCAAAGCACTGTCTCACTTTCCCTCTAGTGGTATGTCGTCATAACTGCATAGCCCTGACAACAGCCAGCCAACTATCTTCCTTAGGGCTGATATGAACAGAGAGAGGAAGAATGGGTGAGGTTGGTGTTCAGTATGGGTATGGTTTAGTTTCAGTGTGAGCCTGTCCACTCACCTTCGCCAGTACTGAGAAGTAGCGTTGTAGTGTGCTCAGAGCCTCTCCTTTGATGACAGGGTGAGCTGCCAGCTCCACGCGCAGAGAGTAGTGCAGAGTAGACTCCAGGTCTGCCATATACACACGAGACCTGACGACACACAGAATTCAACATTTTTGTCATGGAATCAATGGGGTTACATTGGTAAAGCTTATACCTAAAAATTAGGAACTTATTTTTCTGGGCACTATTACTGTTTTGTCAAGTTAAAATGCTTTACCTGTTGAACGGTCTCCATTGGTCCTCTGTTGTGTTTTTCGCAAGGTCAGAGGTCACTGGCGGTGGCTTTCCGGCCCGCACTACCCCAGGAAGCCTCTGGAGGGCGTAGGTGTAGAAGGTCCGTGCCTCAAGTTGTCTGGAAGACAGCCAAGCAGACAGTTAGGACTGATGAATTTCTATTAATCTGGCACCAGCCACAAGAAGATTTTAACCATGGAAACCATGGTGAAAAATCGTTCCCACTACAATAAAAACACAGACCTCACAGTATATTGTAGCTACAGTGGAAGAATAAGGTTTTTAGCTTATCTGTCTAGGAACAGGATACAAGTGGTTGCATGTGCCAGGGCCTGCCCTCAACAGACCACAGGTGGGCCCATGGTCTCCTCACTAAGCCCTCCTCTGGTGAACAGATGGTGCTGAAATACCATCGCTGATAATTTCCCTCTCTACTAACCCTACAAAAGGAACAAAGAGACTGCTACCCTTCTCCCTGTTCGTACCAGCCAGCCAAACCACCCTGTGGACCAATGAGAGCAGGAGGACGCTCCAGGCCTGAGCTCGCCCGGCCCACCCCTGCCTGGGACTCAATTACACTAGACTCGCTGGGTCGCTATTCATTGTGGGGTCCCCAGAGCACAGAGGCACGCGTCAGAGGGGGGAGAGGCACGCGTCGGATGGGAGGGGCCGCTTTCACCTGGGAGAGGCACACGCATGACGGATGTGCGACTCCATTCCCCCCCGGATCAATCACGTATTCAATAGGCGACCATCTGTCGCAGCGCAAGGCAAGGTTGGGGTGGTTTGGCAGGTGAACCGCAGGAAAGGAACGCTATTGTATCCATGCAATAAATTAAACCCCCTCTGTACACCCTGGAAGAGGAGAGAGGAATAATAATAATAATAAATCTGCAATAAATCATTTCCTTTTTGCATTTGTCAACTAAAAAGACTCCACTTGCATGCCAAGTTATGGAAATAAGCAAAACAAAGCGAAAGAAACAGCAGATTAGTTCACGGGGTGAGGAATCATCATACAAAGTATTATGATATTCAATAATAATAATAATAATAACAGAATATTTTAATTCCATGATCCCATTAAGAGGCCAGATGTTAAAAGGCATCCTATTATAGCTGTGTATAACACAACATAAATTTCACAACAAGATTGTTGAGTATTGAATTGTGAAAACTGAAGAAAAACTCTTGATGAGTAGGTACATTAGGGTCCAGACAAGCTGAAAGTGATCTGCAGTTCTGTCACATATTGTGATGGTATTAGAGCAGCCACTCACACATGGAGCCTGGTGAAGATCCCACTAGGATAGTACAGGTAACAGGACGGGAAGTCAGTCACATTCAGTTTAGCCACCAGGCCATCCTCAGTGCTCAGGACCCTCCGCACAGCTATGTTCTCATACTGCAGTAGGTCCAGAGTCACCTGGTGAGGAAGAAAAACCAACACAGTAATGACCGACTGTATTGTTTAAAAATTGGTTGTACTAGGCACAGCAGTACACTGTTGACATAGTGACACACTTGTTGACACAGTCCCACAGTCAACATAATTTTTGCCTACTATACAGCAGGGGCAGGCAACTAGATTCAGTACATTGCAAATTGACCACAACTAAGTCCAAAAAGAGATAGTATTAGAAAATATAAATGATTACATTGAGACACGATCACATTATTATAATAATTTTTTTAATTGTGGGAATTCTTGGGAACAGATTTCCCCCCCAAAAAATGTTGGGGGGCTGAATCAAAACTTAGGAGAGTCAAAAAAATATCACTGTCTTTTGCCAACCCCTGCTATACATAGAAAATGTTTTTAGTGTGCTTGTAAATGTTTACCATTTCTCCTCCATTTCCCTCTGAGGAGCATGTAGCTTGACTGATGCTAATTAATTCTTACCTCTCTGCCCACATATGAGTTAGAGGTCTCAAAGATCAAGGCCAGGTGTCCCACATTGTTTGTCTCAAAGAAGTTGTCAAGCTCTGCTTTGCTGTGGAGCGAGGAGGATAATACATTTTACATAGTGACCACAACATATCACTAATAGTTGACGATTGAAACATCACGTACATTTCTATTAAGACTTCATATAAATTGAACAGCAGCACAATCTGAGCATTGACATGTAACACACATGACAAGTGGTATAGCGCCTTCTTCAAAAGAGGAAGAAGACTTCATGATCTTACACTTTCATTCAGAAAAGAGGAATCAACGTGACCTCCTGACTTTTCTTTATTCTACTTCCTATGTTATCAACCATTATCTTGTAAAGTCACAGAGATAAATAACACCAAAAGTAAAACTCAAGTGTGACTTATGACGGGTTGGAGGAGTGTGTGAGTATATGTGCGCACAACCCAATAGTCACCCTCATTTATCCATAAAAACCTTTAAACCAAGGATGGTATTGTCACAATATAAATGGAAGTAATGATGGCCTAGGCCCTAGAAGTAGTGTTTGTGTGTGTGAGCGCTAGGGTGTTTGTGTGATAAGAAGATGCTGCCTCTCGTGTGTATGTTTGTTTAAAAAAAAAAAAAAAAAAAAAAAAAAGAGGCTGCCTCACCTAGCTGTCTCCAGAGGGGGGCAGGCAGGGGGCCAGGGCTCCTCATGGGTCTCCATCTTATCGATGATCTTATGGCGTAAACCCCTCACATTACGAGGAAATCCTGGGAGGATACAGGCACACAGGACTAATAAGGGAACATGTAGAAAAACACAGTTCAAAACTTCTCATACTAGCCATTCACCATCGCCATCTGCCCCAGGAATTATCTAAACATTTGTATTACCTCTGAAACCTTCTCCCTTGGAGTCAGATTTGGAGTAAGCGTGGAAGAACTGTCAGAGGGAGAGAAAGAGCAAGAGGATCAGATGGCAGGTCGCCACATGTTGACCACTGGGAGGAACAGGGGACACCCTTCCCCCTTAAAACCACTTCCTACTTTAAATAACCTGCAGATGTTGCAGCTCCCTCATTCATTCAGACAAATGGTCTCTTTGATTTGACTTTCACCGGACGACAAAAAGAAGAACTCAGACATTTATTGCCAACTAATCTCAAGTGAGTGTATTGCTAACTGAAACGTAACACTGTTAGGGTTTAGGAGTCAAAATAGCTGATAATGAATGACTCACAATTACTGTGATATGGTTAATTTTTAAAACATTGGATACATTGGTTCCTATGAGGTAAGACACTGAAAATCCATGAAGCTGGTGGAATATAACAGTTGAAGTACCTTCAGTGTTGGGTACCCCAGGACACCAAAACGGGAACAAATCGGCCCATTATCTTGATTAGCACAGTCTATGGCAGCTAAATCCACAGCCGGTTTCCACTCTAGGGAGAGACATTATAATTAGTTTCAAACTCAATGCACCAAAAATGCATAACTCTATGCGATAGGGGTTTATATGCAAGAAAACAGCCTTTGATTTTAGTACCAAATATTCCTCTGATTAGTACAACTTCTAAGCATATACAATTATTCCATATGATCAGCTGGACAGCAGGCCAGAGGCTGGTGGCTTCTCTCTAGATCTGAGGACTTAAAACCTGCCTCATGGTTTGGGCCTGCTGCCAATAGGAAACTAAGTCAATTTCAAACTAATTGGGATTATTTTCCTGTTACACAGTTAAGTGGATCCTGCATATAGACTGAGACCTGAAATGCCAAAATGTATTCTAATTTGGGATTCCAAAGGATGGTGTTTGAACAAGAGTAGCAATGAGATGGACAGAATGTGAATTCCTAAATCCCATCATATGCTCCAATAATCAAATGTAGAGTCTGCCTTCTGGGAGGGGAGGGGGAGGGCTGAGATACTGGCTGTCCTGAACTCTGGAAAACAACAAGGTCAGAATCACACAGCTTTTATCCCTCAATTTACATTTTAAAGTGGAATAATACAGGAATATAAAATTAAAACAATTGTTAATAATTGATTTATTTTTTAAAAAAAGTATAGAAATCTGCATAGGCTAATACATTTTTGTTTTAGAAATTGGATACTACATACGGTCTCAATTTGCACTGCAGTTTGATGGGCATATAAAACATGAATACATACAGTGCATTCGGAAAGTATTCAGACACCTTGACTTTTCCACATTTTGTTACATTTTAGAACAAGGCTGTAATGTATTTAATTGTTTTTTCCCCCTCATCAATCTACACACAATACACCATAATGACAAAGCAAAAACAGGTTTAGAAATGTTCGCAAATGTATTAAAAATAAAGAACTGAAATGTTAAATTTACATAAGTATTCAGACCTTTTAGTTGGTACTTTGTTGAAGCACCTTTGGCAGAGATTACAGCCTAGAGTCTTCTTGGGTATGACGCTACACAATGTATTTGGGGATTTTCTCCCATTCTTCTCTGCCAATCCTCTCAAGCTCTGTCAGGTTGGATGGGGAGAATCGCTGCACAGCTATTTTCTGGTCTCTCCAGAGATGTTCGATCGGGTTCAAGTCCGGGCTCTGGCTGGGCCACTCAAGGACATTCAGAGACTTGTCCCGAAGCCTGCATTGTCTTGGCTGTGTGCTTAGGATCATTGTCCTGTAGGAAGGTGACCCTTCGCCCCAGTCTGAGGTCCTGAGCGCTCTGGAACATGTTTTCATCAAGGATCTCTCTGTACTTTGCTCCGTTCATCTTTCCCTCAATCCTGGACTTGTCTCCCAGTCCCTGCCGCGGAAAAACATCCCCACAACATGATGTTGCCACCACCATGCTTCACCGTAGGGATGGTGCCATGTTTCCTCCAGACGTGACGCTTGGCATTCAGGCCAAAGAGTTCAATCTTGGTTTCATCAGACCAGAGAATCTTGTTTCCCATGGTGTGAGAGTCTTTTAGGTGCCTTTTGGCCAACTGCAAGCGGGCTGTCGTGTGCCTTTTACTGAAGAGTGGCTTCCATCTGGCCACTACCATAAAGTCCAGATTGGTGGAGTGCTGCAGAGATGGTATTCCTTCTGGAAGGTTCTCCCATCTCCACATACGAACACTGGAGATCTGTCAGAGTGACCACCGAGTTCTTGGTCACCTCCCTGACCAAGGCCCTTCTCCCTGATTGCTCAGTTTGGCTGGGCAGCCAGCTCTAGGAAGAGTCTTGGTGGTTCCAAACTTCTTCCATTTAAGAATGATGGCGGCCACTGTGTTCTTGGGGACCTTCAATGCTGCAGATATTTTTTGTACCCTGCCCCAGATCTGTACCTCGACACAATCCTGTCTCGGAGCTCTACAGACAATTCCTTCGACCTCATGGCTTGGTTTTTGCTCCGACATGCACTGTCAACTGTGGGACTTTATATAGAAAGGTGTGTGTCTTTCATGCCCAATCAATTGAATTTACCACAGGTGGACTCCAATGAAGTTGTAGAAACATCTCAAGGATGATCAATGGAAACAGGCTGAACCTGAGCTCAATTTCGAGTCTCATAGAAAAGGGTCTGAATACTTATGTAAATAAGGTATTTCTGTTTTGAATTGGTAAGAAATGTGCAAACATTTCAAAAAAGCTGTTTTCACTTCGTCATTATGATGTATTGTGTGTAGATTGATGAGGAAAAGCAGTAATTGAATAAATTGTAGAATAAGGCTGTAACGTAACAAAATGTGGAAAAAGAGAAGGGGTCTGAATACTTTACGAATGCACTGTAAGTGAAAAACGAATACAAATTGAAGGATCCATGTCGCAAGAAAGATCATTTAAATTAGCTTAACCCATGACTTGTATGCTTCACACATGACCAATTATGATTGGTTTACTAACAACAACCCGTTCAATACGTTGTAAAAACCCCGCCTACGGTACTGTTTATGAATGGACTGCCAGTTTATATCAAATTCGTGAAAATTTGGTCATTTGACATAAAATATGTCAAATTATATTCGTGGCTTAATTTAACTAACCTGATGCCTTTAATGAACGTTTTCGATTGCGTTTTTCTCTTCGTAATCAAAACCTATATAGAAGGCATTGAGTAAAAGTAAATTAGTACACGAATACGAATATGATTTTACATCTTAAATTACAACAGTTTGATTAATTTTATTATATAAACTTGAAGCCCGTTCAAAAACAATACGAGGCTTACACCAGGAAGTAGGCGAGACTGTCATAGGCAAACACATTGAACATTAGATGTTGAGACTGGAAAATGCACACAAACCTTTAATATCGCTTGCGAGACTTTTCCATACGGGAGAAAAAGCAATACAATGCCCGCACCAAGAGGCGTAAAACTCAACCACCAGTGCGGCCGTAGAATTGACCAAAATTCTGTCCACATTATCCGGGGTTAAAACGACTACCTGATCAGAAGCGGTGTACAAGCCAGCTTCGTTGGTAGAAGGAAAAAGTAAACACACAAATAAGATCGTAGATATAAATGACTCTCTCAAATTTGCGTGTATTTTCCCTGTAAACCGAGACGTGGCACGGCAGCAGCGCCACGCCATCTTCGTATGTTTTTCTGACAGCCAGCAGGTCCGAGCAAGGCAACCACTGTATTTGAAAGTTATAGAAACTTTTTTTCACTCGTCCAACTCCTTCCCCCAACCTCTGACCGCCGACGAAGCAGGGCTACATTCATAAACAAGGACGGAGGTGATATTTTTCCATATTAATTGATTTGAGCTTTGTTGATGCGAGTTGATGCATCCATATGTGAGAATACTTGTGTCTATGTATTCGAGTGGTTACATTTCTCCCCATTCCTCAACTGTGGCAGGGAGCCGACCTTGTTTGAATTACAGATTGCCCCTTTAAAAGGGTCAATCTGCACGATTTATTCAATTTCCATGATCCTTACGTACTATCTGATAATTGACTTAAACATCTAATAATAATGAGGTACCACCTCATAATAACAACTTGCTTCTCAATTATGATAATGATTTACTATCTCACAATTGTGACTTTGTATCTCAAAATAATGACTGCTCATAATTATGACTTGCTACCTCATGATAACTCGTAGTCAGACTTCTAAATGCTAATGTACATAAAAAATTGTGACAATGTGTGGGGTTAGGGAAGTTCAAGGTGTAACAGGACACATTGAGGATATCCTGCAGCTTTGTTTATAATAATACACTTATGTAAATCACTCAAACAGCTGAAAGGCAAGCCACATTTGGCAGACCACACTTGTGGCACTGAGTACCAAAAGCAAGTGTTTTTTTGTGTGCAGGTAATACAACATTTAATATGTGGAAATAATGGAAGCTTTATTTACAATTTCAAAGTTCAATTTAGTTAACAAATATATATGTATACTATATACATATCCGCAAAGTGAACATTGTTTATTTTACAATAATCTTATAGGTTCAATAGTGATTAAGATCCAACAGGAGATTGTGAATATACCAGAACACCCCATAAAACAATGTACAAGTCTTCAAGTGCACCTGCGTCTCTCACAGTAGTACATTTTTATAAATATTCATACACTTTAAAGATGCAAAAAGATTTTGCTAGTCTACAAGTAATTTGATTATCTAACCATTTTTGCCTAATATACATTATTGTTTTGGAGATGAAATCCGTCCTCATAGCAAGGGAACCCTGAAGAAGGCACAGCATGCCGAAACGTTGGTTGTTCTTCTCATTAAATGTTTGGGAGCATAATTAGTGTGAGACTTTTTATTTTTATAATTTACTCTCCATTAATCAGCATCTCTAGAAAACATTGTCCAACACAATCCTACAGACAGACAGCAGTTTGAAAACAATTTGAGGCATTTTGACTGTCCTATGGGAGGTCCAGAAAACTTAACTACATTGTTATTCAATGAGACTACAAAGCTGGCTTGTAAAACAATGTATCCAACCAACAAATACTGCATAGATATAAATGGGACATTCCATCCCCAAACTACAATCAATTCAGATTTGTTTTTACCATTCTAGACCACCAGGGATTAACATTAAAAGTCTGAAAGGCACTTGCCCATCGGGGCAAGTCAGGAGTATTTTTCGGTTACCCGAAGATTATGATCACTTCCCAGAAAATGTAAATGAGCTTTTTAGTTTTATTAGTCGTATTTACTCTCAAAAGTGCCATATTGCCTGCCTTTCACCTACACATATGGGAGGAATCAGAAACATCAGTACTGGAATTCTTCTTATTTTGGTTGTCAGTAATAAAATATCTCAGCAGGCTCAACTTGCCACTCAAGTGTTCCATCTTTCACTTAACTGGGAGGAACCATAAAGATCTGTTTTAGGCTTATGAAATTCTTTGTTTTTTTGGGGGGGACAACCAAACAGCAATCTCAGTAGGCTCAACTTGTGCAACTGCCCAGTTCACTTGCCCCAGGTAATTTTATTTTTTATTTAACTAGGAAAGTCAGTTCAGAACAAATTGTTATTTACAATGACGGCCTAGGAACAGTGTGCCTTGTTCAGAGGCAGAACAACAGGATTTTACCTTGTCAGCTCGGGGATTCGATCCACCAACCTTTCGGTTACTGGCCCAACGCTCTAACCACTAGGCTACCTGCCGCCCCAAAATAGGGCATCCCTTAATGTCAATCCCTGGGGAAGTGTTGCAATACACAGCCTTGTGTAAGTGCATTTCCTAGGTACTAATCACATCATAGTTCTCTCATTACACACAGCTAGGGACTGGAAATGAGGCATATCATGGAGAAACAGGTATCAAAGGAAAATGTACAGTCAGAGCTCAAGCAATAGACAGTTTACAGTTGAAATATCTACCCCTTCGTCCAGTACAAGAACAGTGGTGGTAAATGCTAATTGCTATGCAAACTTTCATTACCACCATTAAAGTCACTTTGCTAAGACATTACAGTTGACAAGCATAGTCATGCATGTTAAATTCATCTGTAGCTACATCACAGTATTCTTGGATTGAAGTAACTAAAGAAGAGTAAGCCCTTGAACATTGATGTTGAATGCTACGACCCACACAGATGAATCCATGACTCACTTGTTACCATGATGCAAAAGCCATTGGGTACGTGGACGAATGGCGAGAACACTTTGTTCCATTACAGTATATAAAATGTGCATCATCAGTGACACCCACAGAGGCAGAACAACACAGAAGCTAGTTTATCTACCTACCATAAATGGCATTTGTCACTAATTCAGAAACATTAGAAATGCTATACTTGCTTGTCTGTATTACATTTCTATTGTTTCTGAATTAGTGACTCAAATACCAAAATGCAAATGGGGGATATGAAGAAGGTGTTCTCTGATAGAACTATGCTTAGGTAGACACAGAATAAGGCAGAGACTGAAGGTTTACCGAGTTGGGGAAAAGTGATCCTTTAGGTATTTATGAAAAACATGGTATATATGTAAATAACATTAAAAGAAAGGAGGTCCATAAGAGTAGAGACATCACTTCTGGCCTGTAAATTGTGTTGCTCTTCTTGAGTGAGGCAATTCATAATCATACAGAACAAAAAAAGAGGCACTTTAACTGAAACAGGTAAAAAGCTCATCTTAAGGCTTGAATCCAGCATGACAGAATTAAAGGTTTCTAAATGAACCGTGTAGAACCTCTTGGTATCCATTTGTGGCCAAGAGGCTAGTTAATAGGTAAAACGATGGAAGAAAAGGGACAGTGTTTAAATCCATCAATTACTAATATTAAGATATTTAAATATTAAATACAAATAGGTATCTTTGCAGGTCTTTTCAACAACATTCCCTTTAAATCCCTATACAATGAATTGCCATTTTCACATTCCCATTTATTTTTGTGCTTTGTTATTTCATCAGTCTGTTTTACAAAATGCTAAAATAAACTGTTTCTAAACATGTTAACAGCAAGATTACTTACAAATTCAAAAAAAACAAATCCTAATCAAATAGTTCACAATAAATATCACAATACAGGAGGCAAAATATTTATTTGTATACTATAATTTAAAAAAAATCTGATAACCCCAATGACTCTTCCATACTTTATTAATCCTTATCGTCCCGTTTGTAGATGACCCAGACTGCTTCTCAATGCCACTGTCTTTAGTGTCTTGTCAAATTACCCCTGTGCTCATCACAAAAACCATGAGTTTGTCATGGAACATTACATTTAGCAGCATTGATTAATTTAATGCAAAACAAGGTCTACTCCATCTTTGACTGGCCATGAACAGGTGGGCCAGCGTGGGAGGCTTTACATATTGGTTAAAGGCTGGATCAAAGAGGTTTGGTGTAAGACATGTGGTAGATCCACAATTAGCTGATCCAAAGCTGTGTAGCAGAGAGGTACCAGTTTGACTGAAATGAAGGCATTCGGAGATCATTGGCACATTGGCTGTGGGAGGAAATGTCTGGTGGAAGGTGGGTTTAAAACGGTTTAAAAGCTCAGGAAAGGGCTCTTTTTGATCTCTTCTCTTGAATTTGAGAGAGAACTTCTGCTGTGTCCTTTATTAATGCATCAAAGATCCCGTCAGCCAACTGCATCTTGACATAGAGCTCATCTTCATCATAGTTCACCCACTGAGACTCTTCCTCGTGAAGCTCCTGGACCTGAAAACACTCAATACTTACTACCAGAAAATAAAGGACTCTTGAAATTGGAAAATTCACAATGAGTCACTCCTGAAGTTACTGTTCAATGCCCTTACCAGAATATGATCTACTCGATCTCGTTTTTTCCTCCCGAATTTCAGCATCTTCTGCCAATCTGTTTTCTGGTTGTGGTCTTTCTTCAGGCCATACAGCTTCAATACCTCGGTGGTGATGAACACCTTAGAAGACAAGGTTAAATATTACATTGTGATCTTAGCAAATCAAACCACCAACACTGAAGTGTTACCCACATTGGATGCCACCATAAACATGGAATACACACCTGAACCCTGGTGATGTCGCCAGGGCTCTTTACTCTATGGAAGTAGGAGGAGTTCATGCGTCGAGGCTTCACCCACTGAGGCTGATGGGCGTTAGGATCCTCTGCAAAGATCTCCTGGATGATCTCCCATGTTAAGTCATATACAGCCTGCAGATAAGCACAGGTTATGTCAGTGGATACATTTCAATAAATGACATGGGTCTTGAGGATTTCATATAGTATCAATATGTGGCAAATCCTTTTCAATGTGGTCTTACCTGTCTGTAGCTGCGAACACATTGACCTTTATCCTGGCCTATGGTATCGCAGCCCAGGAACTCCTCTGAAGGCTTGAGGATGGGGAGACCAGCGAGGGTCTGTGTGCCCTGGCCCAGTTTAAATCTGTCCCAGATCTCCTGGGTGGCAGCGTGGACCAGTTTCTCCACTTCAGGGGCAGAGTGGGGAACCACCATAGCAGGCTGCTCAGGGAGCTTGGGCTGCAGGGGCAGCTCTGGTCTGGGTGGGGTCTTCACTTGGCATCCTGAGCCAGTAGACAGCCCCTCTTCTTCCTGCTGCTGCCTCTGTTTCTGTCTCTGCTGCTCTCTATGAGAGCTGAGGCCATAGTCCTCATCGAACCAGTCCTGCTCGTCTCCCAGTTCATACAGTAGCTCACGGCTCAGCTCCAGCTCAGCCAGACGTTTGGCCAACTCCTCCTGACCACTGGCCCCCAACACTGGACTCTCCTACAGAAAGAGGGAGGGAGGAAAGACAAGTCACTCACATAAAAAAAAAAAATATAAAAACCTAAAAGTTTGTTAGACTGTGATGAAAATCTACAAAAAGGGAAGAAAATAGAGCACCAAATTCAACTGTCAACATAAGCCTCTTGGTCCCAGTTGTCGTTTGACCTTCGGACTCAAACAAATCACATTGAGGTCTTTTGAGGTCAAATCAAGACAGGATGGTTATCAACAGTTCTGCTAAATGCAATTATTGCTACATTCCTCCTCAGTTATCTTATCAGTTCTGTTTAATCATTTACTAGATCAAGTCTCTTAAGTATTTTGGTTGAAAAACTAGGAATTTATACATTTGAAATTCAATGTGTTACACATTATGTGATTTGAGGTTATCACATTATTGGAGGTGTAAATGATTTTGTTAACACATTTACTCTATAAATGTCTTTAGAAAGGGTCAGATGAACTCACAGGCCGGTTACAGAGTTCTGGAGAAGAGACTTGCTCTTCTTGCTCTGCATCTAGGAAGAAGGGCAGACCATCTCTTTGTGCTACAGACTGTGGTTGGGAGACAGTCTCCCCACCCTCTTCATTAAAAAGGTCATCTTGCATTTGATTAGAAGCTGATATCTTCTCTTCTTTGGCCTTTCTGATCTGTGTGAATTGCTTTACAGCATCTTTCATGAAGTTGTTGAGGAGCTTATCTGCAAAAGCACGGAGGGCGTCCTTCTCCACGGTTTGCTCTGAAGTAGACTTCTGATGGGTAACCAGGCCTTTCCTCTCAATGAGGGTAGTGGTCTCATTAAGAGTTTTCTTCCCCAAGGCTATCTTACTGTCTATGTCAGTGCTGAAAAGACTGGTAGGCACATCTTCAAGGTCCAGAATGATTGTCTTGGTTCTTCCATTGGACATTGGATACTCTCCCTCTTTGAACTCATGCGAGTTGATCAGGTTTATCTTGTGTTCAGCTGAACCATCATTCACATCAGTAGGTCCTTTGTCTTCAGAATGATAACTCTTCTGAGATGTTCCCTCTTTTCGATTTCTCAGATTCCCCCTGTGTGTCTTCTCAATGTGGCGTTTCTTTGGCTCGTCTTCAGATTGGTCGTCAAGGAAAGAGTCCTCATCCTCTGTGGTTTCCACATAGATCTCAAACTTCTCTGGCAGACGGGAGATCTTGTCTGGAGGAGCGAAGATGCCATGGCCCTCCTCACACTCAAAGTAAACCACCTCATCGTAGGTGCCATTGTTGCTTCCCTCAAACTTGTCCAGCTCCACTCCAGCCCAGAAGCCATTGGCAAAGCTGGTGTGGCCCTTGAATCTAAGCGTACCAGGCTGGACGTTGCTCACTAAAACCCTGTCCCCAATGGTGAAGTTAGGCATTTCATCCACTGATTGTGAAGGTGGTGTCTGGGAAGGGGAGATAGTTGGGGAGCGGTTTGAACTAATGACCTTCTCCTGGAAATCCTTGGTCTGGCTATTCAGGTCCAGAAGTCTTTCAGAGCGAGGACTGCCACAACTAGCTCCAGATCTTTCACTCAGCTCTTCACCGATATCCTCCTCACTACTGTAGAAGGGTGACCTACTGTGGGAAGCCTCCCTGGTCTCTTGGCGGGACGGTGAGGTAGGTTTGGGGCCTTGGTTGTCCTCCCTGAGTGACAACTCCACTGAGGATTCAAAGTCTTCATGATAATCATCAGCTGAAGGAGAGGCCTCCTTACCCTTGGCTGGAAAGTCCCTATTTGATGAAAAAGCATCAGACTCAGGGCTGTATGATTGCTCTTTGATGGGGGATGGTGATTTCTCATCAACATCAAGACTGCTGATCGGGGAAAGCCCTTGTTCTTCTTTCTTTATGGAAACATGTTCAGACAGAGACTGGTGCTGGTGGGAAGCTGGTCTCTGCTCTAGGTCAAGTTTGAGTAAATGGTCAAACTGTTGGTCTTCAGAGCGGGACTGAGAATGCTCAGAGCCTTCAGATTTCACAGAGTCCAGCTCCTCCATGACCTCTGACCGGAGGCTGGAGACAACGCTCTCATCCCCCGAGTCAGCAGCCTGTGGTCTGGCTGGCTCCCTCAGAGGGAGTGCCCTCTCAGAAGGCTGCCTGGGGAGATGCTCGGGGGACAGCAGGCCCCTTACACCGTTGGTGTGCTCTGGACTCCCATACACTGGAGTTGGGGTGACTGTAGGGGGGTCCTCGTCTGAGGACTCCTCATGCCCTGAGGTATATTTACTGAGCCCAGATTGTGTGAGGTCATCTGAAAACAAATCAACAAGGCATTAAACAACGTGTGTTATCATCACAGTATGGGCACACAAGTCTTAGAAAGTATTTTGAGGAGAAAAATACACTTATTGACAGTGCTTATCCACAACCTACCTTGTCCAACTGGAGAATGTGGAAGGGTCTTCTCAGCTTTCTCAGAGTCAGAGACAACCTTCCAGTTTTTGCTGGTTTCAGACCTGGGGAGAATATTTTTTCCCCTGATTAATTTCCCATGAAAACGGACCAATTGATCAGTTTGCGAATCATACATATAGTGAAGTGTGATGGTGTACCTGTAAGGAGGTGGTGGTTTAATCTTGGGCTTCTCTGTGGCTGAGATGGGGGCCTTGATCTGAGGCTTGGCAGAGGGTGTCGAGTCTGGTTCCTTATTCAACTCAGTCTTGGTCTTCTCAATGAAGTCATTGTAGGACTAGATGTAAGAAAACAACAAAGTCAGTCACTCTTTTAATTACGTCTCATTGAATGGAGCAGGGCAGGCTAGGATTCTCTGACAGACACACACTGACCTCTAGCTGCTTCAGTAGGCTGGCCTCCTGGGCTTTCAGACGCTCTTTATGCCTCTTCTTCTGCTCCTTCTTCAGCTGGTACACAACAGACTTGCGTTTGCGCAGCTCCTCTTTCAGGGCACGGATACGGCTCTCGATGTCGCTCTGATCCGACATGGGCTCTGTGTGGCACAATAAGTATCGTTAGAATGCGAAATCCATTCCAGACTGATTAGTATAAAGTAATCCAAATTAGAGCTACTGAAGTCAAACTCTGAGCGGGGGGTGGCGGCATAAATATGTTATTATTTGGTGTTTGTCAATACCAACATTCATAGGATACTCCAAAAATGCATGTACAAGTACATGTTATGGTTAATGGTAAAACCTGAAGATTGAAATTCCCACCATGATATCTAAACAGAATCAGCAACAGTTTAAGGACTATGAATGTAGCTTGGTGACACAGGCAGGAAGCTTCCATACTCCCATAACACAACTAAGCAGGTTGAGCGTCAAGGAACTGCAAGCATAATCCTTTTCTTACAGCATCACATTATGCCTGCACAGTCAGTCATCTTTCTACTCTGCCTTTCAACATCTCTTAAAGAAAATACAAAATAATGTCCCAGTTTGGAAGGGACTACTGCTCCAGACATGGGGGCCAACTCACCTGTGTGTATGCCTGAAGGGGTGTCAGTGGCCTTGGGGTCATGGCTGGCGGTCCTGGAGGAGGAGCGGAGGTGCATTCTGCTGCTGCTGCTGCCCTCTGGGTGTGTGTTAGTGTCCAGGCTGGCTTTTGGTGAAGGAGACTGTACAACAGAGTAAAAGGATAGGGTCCAAGGGGAATTCAGGACACAGCCTCACATTCACCACAACAGCATGCTCCAACTAACTAACCATGCCAAGCATCTCACACATACACAAAAACAAACACACTCAAAAGGCAGTGTCCCTAATTGATTCTAATATGGCATATTCTGCCTTGTTTTAGTCTTCTTGCTTATAGCCCATTTGCACATGGCTGCAGGTAGCGGTTAAGAGCGTTGGGCCATTAACCAGTAGGTCGTTGGTTCGAATCATCGAGCGAACTAGGTGAAAAATGTGTCGGTGCCCTTGAGCAAGGCACTTTACACTGCTCCTGTAGGTCACTGGTTTAGAGCGTCCGCTAAATGACAAAAAAAATTACATTCCTAAAATGATTTAACTCATAACGACATATGTTTTTCACAATTTGGGTGAAAGTAGTGATTTTTTTTTTGACCTAATAGGCAGTTGATTAACAATACTGTATGTAACAAAACAATCAAGTAGCACAAATTCATTGATCACAAGAAGTGACAATTGACTGAAAGCAGCAACTGATCCTGGAGCCTGGACAAAGGCCTGCATTCACTGAGCTGCCCAGCGATGGGAAGAGAGAGCTAACAAAGTCTCAGTTTGCACTCAGGAGGGAAACAGATTCTGTTAACTCATTATACAATTCCCTCCATTCCTTTCACATGCTGCATCCTCTTTGCACATTTAAAAATTAGTTCCTAATCTTATGGAAAGGCTAATAAACAAATGTAATCAATTTCTACTGTATTAATACATTACTGCAAAACATGAAATCCCAACATGCACAGGGCCTTACCCTCCTGCTCGCAGAGGGGGAGTCAAAGTCCTGGGTGTAGATGGAGGGGCTGTGCTGGGCAGAGGGCAGCTCAGAGACAGAGCAAGGCTGATCAGTGGAAGGGATGTCTGGCTGCTGGGACCCAGACAGCTCTGTGTGCACGCTGGAGCCAGTCACCACTGGGGAGTAGTCACCCTCACTCACAGAGTCTGAGGAGATACACAAAGGTCATGGGTCAAGAGTAGATAGACCTGCAGCCTCAAACATTGAGAAGCAGCTAGCTAGATAGACTGTATGGCATTCTGTCATTCATAAAAGTATATGACATAAGGCAAGCGAACACATTACCTGATAACAGGCAGTAAACAAAAACAACTGCATACTACCAGGTGCCCATTTATTTCATGTCATACACAATCTCCTTCTCACCTCTGTCAGTTCTGCCCTCAGGGCTGTGCTGGCTTGGGCTGGCGTTGGGGCTCACTCTCTGTTCTGACCTCTGGTCTCGGTCTCTAGGACACTCTCTGTCCCAGGCAGCCATGGCCTGCTTCTCCATGTGCCTCACCTCCGCCTCCTCAGCATCCAGCCTCTGCTTCCACTCCAGCAGCTCCTCCGCATGCCTCCGCCGCTGCATCAAACCCTGCTCCCGCTTGGTCAGGAACCTGGTGGTGGGGAGGAGAGGAGGAATGGAGAGAAGGGTGGAGGAGGAGAGAAAGCACAAAGGGCACAATCTACATGAGGAGCAGTGAAATGATGGCAACATTGCAGAAGCTAGCAGAGCCACCAGCAGTCCAAACAGTCAACCCAACCAACCCCTGCCGATCTTCACTGCAAACTCAAAACCTATGGGATCGCCCACACACACCCACACAACAAACCATGTTTACCTCGATAGACATGGTTTCATTTTGACACCATAGTGCACAAGTCACCCAAACAGAGTACAAGCATTTGGTAAAAATGGGGAAAAACAGAAACAAAGTCTGGTGGCGACCTGATCACCATGCCAACATCATGCATCTGATTTAACACCTCTAAACATCTCTGTCCAATACAAAACCACACCCCAGAATATCCAAAATGTCTCTATGGGTGTAACTTTAACATGAATTCTACACAACACAAGAGTCAAAATGCATTTCCCACGTATACTGCCGAGAGAAAAGACGACATTCAAATTGCTTGGATTTATAATATACATTGAAAAGGACTGGTGCGTTATGCAATGCAAGTTAAACAGCTATTTTGCATATTGACTATAATTAGTAGAAGTACCAGACAGTACTGTGTTGTTTGGCTTTGTCTGACTCCCTCTTGCACCAGCCTAATTCATACTGAAGTTGGGAAAGATACTGTAGGGCTTTGGTCTAGACTGTGCTCCCAATTCTATTAAGCCCACTTGATATATATTCTCATTAGCCTATCACAAGCAACAGTTACCTAATCAGGAAAATCAGTGAAGATTTACTGGGCTCATTAAATCAGATGAAATCCTTTATCACATGTTAAAGCAACGCCCAAAGGCACTGAGTCTTTCTCATAGATAGGTTGCAGCCTAATATCTCAGCATTTAATATTAGGGACTTTGCTCCAACTAAGTAGTGAGTGGCATGAATGAGGAATACTAGGAGACGCAGATCTTGATTTATTCACTCTGAATGAGAGTTAAATGAGCGCCTCCAAGCAACACCACAGTGAGTGCTCGCTGTTCAATGGGAGAGTCTCACTTAATCAGGCCAACCATATTAACATGAATATGACCTTTGACCTGAGCAGGTCAAAGAGAGGTCATATTATTATTGACAAAAATGCCTTTTGTTTTTCACTTATTTTTGAATTGTATTACTTCTGTGCCCCTTCATGCATACGGTTGTGATCGTACATGCAATGCCTGGTGACTTTGGTTTGCGTTTGGTTTGTGTTTTTCAAGCTTTCAATTCCCTACTTATTGGAGAGAAAAAAACAAGAAAAAAAACTGGCAAGACCCTAGCAGCCCCCCCACACACACCATTCCACCCATGCTTCCACTAGTGGTAGTAGCTGAACACAAGCATGCTCCATGGGATAGAGGCAGCAGTGAGAAGCTAGAGCAGCACTGTACCTGACCAACTGGTTGTAGATAAACAGCTGGAGGTTGGGATGGAGATTGGGGAAACAGAGACTGAGAGAGGCCCAGTGGTGGGCCGTAAACACACAGAAGAAGTAGTGCACAGGAGAGCAGTGTCTACAACAAAACAAAGCAAGGGGACACATGACACACAGAGAAAAACAACACAAAACATGAGTTGAAAATGAGAAGAAAAAAACCCCCCAGCAAAATAGAGAGAATAGGAAGTAATAGAAAAACGACCGCAGAGACAAGAGGGGGAGAGAGAGAAGACGGCAGTGAGTAAGCATGTGTTTTATTGCACCGAATGTTTCATGTTTTATTCTAAGAGAATGAATGTACTTAATTACTGCGCCAGGGCTTTGTGTTGTTGGCAGTGCTTTAAAGGGGGTATTAAAACCCAGTCCTTTTCATCAGACGTGAGCCAGGACAATGGCAAGGATGTAGTGCGTGTTTGTCTTTGGAGCCGGACCACAATGAATCGCTGGTGTCTAGTAATGTGTAGCCATGTGTGAATGCGTGCAGTGGTGGCGGTGCCAGAGACGGGAGCTAGGCGTGACTGATAAATGATCATCCTTACGGGTTAAGAGAGAGGCCTTTGTCTCATTTTGCACCCCACTGGACATAATGCTACTCCTTAATTAAATGCACTGGATTGAGGAATTTGGAGAGATTAGATTATTTTTGCAAAAAAGTTGCAAACGTGGGGGTGATCATTTTGTTAATGTTTTTAACTACTGATTTGGACTTCATTAGCATAAAACCCAGGAAACAACACACAAACCTTCCCTATGATCAACAACACCACAACAACAACAATAATAATAACAACACTAGGGCATGATTAAAAGAGAGGCTGTTTACATAATGAAAGGGCAGATTGTTAGAAGACCAATGCTAGCGAGCAGACAGAGGCAGGTATTCAAGCAGCTTGTTAGTTCCCTGTAAAAAATTAAGTTTAGGCTCAAATTGACAGCGACCTCCCATGTTTAGCCGTGATATTACGTACATTCAGTTTGTGTTATTTGGTCGTTTTATAAATTCAAGGAATCATTAGCTCTAGAATTAGTACTGATGACATTCCTGAAAGAAAGTTCCAAATCCTAAAACGCCACAACAACTGAACGTTTGTTAGGACCTGTACTGCAGAATGTTCAAGTACAGAAAGGAGTTCAGTCAGTGTGCAGGTCTTGTTGTATAACCAACCATCATGTGAGCCCCAGAGTCACATAACCACATTTTTAACACAGACTAAAACTGCACTGGTTGCTTGTACGAGACACCAGACAGACATTTTACAATACATATCTGCTCTGGTTCATATTGTTAATATTCCAATGATTAGTACAGGGGTTAGAGAGAATGCACACTACCTATAGAGGACAGGGAGCATGCTTAGATTTATATCCACACCGCAGGATAAGGATCAGGGTGTCTAGTCAAGCCATTCCCCCACTTTCACAAGGCAATAGTGATTTGGACTAAATTATTTTCACTAAGAGAAGCTCTGAGGTGACTAGCTAATTCCTTGTGAATAATAAAGCAAACAGCTAGAATGATTGACATGCCCAATGTGAGAACAGGATTATAGTTTTGTTCAATCGTCAGTGTAAGACAACAATCACACCCATAAAGATATGGTTATCAAATATATGGTAATTTCAGCTGTTTAAAAGTTGGTATAAATTAATATTCAGTGACCAGAATGGTAGAGTAATAGTGTCTATCTTAGTGAATCCTGTTATAAACCCTAATGCTGAAAAAAAGAGCCCATGAAGACTGTCAATTAGACATTTTAGTTGTCAATAGAAATGTGGACAGTGTAGTTATTAATAGGTTAATAGAAGAGAAAATTACTTCTCCTCCATGTGAGAGCGCATCTTCTTGAGCTTCTGCATGATGCTACTGGTCTCACTGCCAGACACTGAGAGGGGAGAGGCACTGCGCACGTCCCCGTCTGTTATCGCAGCACTGGGGGGAAGCTGCCGCATCTATGGGCTCTGACACTGGAGTCTCCTGTAGGACACAGATGGATAATTTCAACTCTTTATGAGACCATGTGGCATTGTTTTAGACATATGAATAACACAAAAAGCATGTCTTTCTGAAGTTCAGCTCAGTATCTCCATGAATAAGAAGTGTATGTGTCCCAGATAGGAATAAGATGAAAGGTGGTGGTAGTACTGACTGGTGGGGTGTCACCGGTGCTGGCACACTTGAGGCGCTCCTTCAGCTTGAGGGTGGTGTATCTCATCCTTTCTATCTCCTCCTGCTGTTTGAGCAGCAGCTGCCTCTCCTTCCTGGCTGCCCTGTTGGCCTCCTGCAGACGCTTGATTTCCGCCTGGACGCCACACACACAGGGTCAAGGGTCATGGTCACGCAGCATTACAGGTGGGCAGTTATGAGAGCAGGTGAGATGGGCAGAGATTTAGGGCTCGATTCAATCCGTATTGCTGAAGATAAGTGCTATAGTGTGCTTCAAATTGAAAGGTAATTTCCGATTGAGCAGACAAATGCTGAGTTGACTATGAATGCAGTCTCCGCGAATGAGGAAAAATTGCCTTTAAATGTCAATCACACCATAGTGCTGAACTTCAGCGTCACAGACTGAATCAAGCCCCTAGTAAGTTAGTTGTGAGTTAGTTACCTGCTCCTGTTGAAGTTTCATCAGTAGGCCTCTTTGCTTCTTTCTGATGGGTGGCATCTTGTCATCTTCACCCTTGTCTCTGAAGCGCCTATGTGGTCAGAAAGGAAAAGGTGAGATCATGAATGCAAAATGAGGACAAAAGTGCCAAATGGAGTCTAGTTTTAGTCAATGTGTTCTGTTGAATTTCTCTCGTGGTTACTGTATATGAATCATTGGGAGGACATGACAGAAAACAAAACATTGAATTTAGCGGGGTACGAGACACTATTAATTTGGACAACATGGATAATAATAAAAGTAAAGAGGTGCCTTTTCTGATGCTCCAGCCAGGCGAGCTCAGCCTTGGTCTTCTCCTTAAGGGCCTTCTGTCGCAGGCGCAGCAGGGAGCTCTGGTGGTGGGCGCGCACCTCCTCCTCCTTCATGTACTGGCGCACCATGTCCATGGTGAACCTGGAGAAGCTGTCCTGCCCGCTAGAGAAGGGCATGCTGCTATCCTGCTGCTGCTGCTGGGGGGGGGGACGGACAGTGAGTCACTCACACAAAGATACCACAAAGCCTTATCAGTCAGGAAACCGGGCATACACAGAGAGCAAACAGGGATAGATGGAAAATCTCTCTGGCCACTGGTTAAACGTTTCTTCTGCTGGAAAACAGACTGAGGCGTGGGAGAGGCTGTTGTCCGTGAGGTGGTTGCTACATAGAATAAGTGTTGTAAATACCTAAGTCCACTCAGATAAAACACCCGGGCCCTAGGAAGGCCAAGGTTTGTACAAGATCCTCTCCACATGTGGCCAGGTGTGAACAACGGGGTCTGGTTCTCCACCCTCTCTTAGCTGCACCACAGCCAACCTCTCCTCCACACGTTGGGTTTGAGAGGACTGAGTACGGGTTGGGGAGGGAGGGATACAGCCAGGAAGGGAATCTCAGAGGAGCAGTTAAGCGGACTGGGGCACAGCACGTTTATTGTTCCCAGGGTAGTAATGAGTTGAGCAGGCTTTCTCAGTTTCTCTGATGCCCTGGCCAGTGGAGTCCTACAAGGCAGGCAGGTCTTTCCTGGCCTCAGTATGCCCAGGCACACTCCCTCATACTTCATCTCAGGGACTGAACACTGAGCCCTTCAGAGGCAGGGAGCTGCCACTGTGGCTTGACATTAAGAGCTAAGACAGATGCTGCTGCCAAAATACTAGAGAGAAGATAGAATTTCACCATTAAATGAGGTCAAATAGGGCTAAATGCTAGATAAGCATTATGCGCTAGTTAATTCAAGGATAGGCAGAAACCTCTCCAAGTAAACTAGTACACTTAAGCTTTTGGATGTGTGCTAGGATTTCAGTACTGTGGAGGCCAATCATTATTTGAGTAGCCTTACTATTTTGCCAGAATTACAACTATTGCGATGAGGTGGCATACTAACCTTGGAGCTGTCCGGTTCTGTGGTCTTCTCCTGACTGGTTTCGTTGTCTGACTCCTCACGGGGACCTCTCTTCTTCTCCACCGCTCCCCGCCGGTGAGACTCAGAGGGAAGCAGAGAGCGGAATGAACGTTCCTCAATTTCATCTTCCGTCATGGACTCATCAAACTTCAGAGAGTACTCTGTAGCAACTGAGGTGCTGTCTGTATTGGGACAGATTGGAGAGGGGAAACATAGATAACTTTCTAAGAGACTCCAGGTTATTTACACTCTCCTCCATACATATTCGGACAGTGAAGCTATGTTAAATGTAGCTTTATATGAGGTTACAGTACAGAATGTCACATTTTATTGATCTGTTTACTGTTCAGAAATGAAAGCAATTTATGTATTTAGTGGACCAAACACAAAACTTAGGACTACTTTAATAAACTATACTTATGACTACTTCAAATGGGGGGGGGGACTAGATACATAAAGTGCTTTCATTTCTAAATGGTAAAACTGATATATATAAATACACTCTCAAATAAAGCTGACATTCTATCGCCTAATATGAATCTAAAATGCTGGAGTATAGAGCCAAAATAAAATATGTACCTTCACTGTCCATCTACATATGGATATGAACCCAGGCCTTACCTTTCTCATCCAGTAGGGACTGCACGCTGTCACTGGGGATGGAGTCATCAGCTGCTGTACGGGCCTCTTCCTCCACTGAGCTGTTACCTGTCTCTGCCTTCCTCCTCCTCTCAGATGAGGCCAGGGAGGGACTCATGTGGCTGCTACTCTCTCCACCACTGGGGGGAGCAAGGCAGAGGGGAAGGGGCAGGGGGAGATAGAAAAACAATTGAGTATTTAGTCAAGGTAATGCCTATAAATGGGACCAAGTTTTTCCTGACCAAGTCAAGTGAGCTAACAAGGAGAGACCCCTGGTGTCTGTCTGTGAGGCGCTCCAGTGTGTGAAAGACCCAGTACCTGAGGGTGGGTCTCCTGGAGGGGATGGAGTCAGAGCGGCTGTCCAGGGAGGAGAGGGGCTCTTCAGTCCTGGTCCAGGCAGCAGACACCTCACTCCTGGAGCTGTCTGTGTCAGTGCGGGACTGGAGCTGCTTCATGAAACTCTGGTGATGCTGCCTTTGCTGGTCAAACAGGGTGGTGATGGGAGCAGCAGCAGGGATACCTATGGCTCCAGCAATCTGAGAACGGGCCAGATCGGTCATCTGGGAGAGAGAGCAACTTGTATCAACTGAAAAGCAGACTTAACCCAACCTAAAGTAGACGGTAATTATTTGTATATTTGTAATATTTTCCTCATTTCAATATTTGCATGTCAATACAACAGGAGACTCAGTGAGGAAACAAACAAAAACCAAGGCCAGTGACTGGCTGTAGAGAAAAGAGTGGAGAGGGAGTGTTCTGACCTCTTTGATCTGGCGTGCAGCTTCGGCCGTATAGCGTACAGACTCAGCCTGTTGGCTGATCATCTTAGTGGTGGCCTCCTGCATGCCTCCCAGAGACTGCTGCTGGGTCTGAGCCATGTTCTCCTGCAGCTCCACGTGAGCCTGCAATGACACACACACACACAGTGCTGTTAGTGAATCACACTACACGGTCTACACACGTCTAATAAAATAGCTCTCATTTCACAACAAATGCAGTGAAGTTAGATTGCGTTCTATAAATACTCAAGGTGTTTGCAAATATGAAGCCCTCCTTGAGAGTACCAACAATCTACCAAGTTGGGGCATGGTTCTAACTCAAGGTGATTTGTTTCTGTATTCTGCAGAGTTGCTCGTTCTAAATGCCAGTTCTGTGTGTGTACAGTACCCTGGCTGCTTTCTGCCGTGTCTCCTCCAGCTGACGTTGGGTCTCCAGTGCCTCCTGCTCTGCCTTCACCTTCAGCTCATAAAGGTCACGCTCGTGCCGCTGCTGCTGCGCCTGAAAGGTTAGAGGTCAAAAGGTCAGGACCTATGTAAAAAGGCGACTGAAAACTACCAGAACATAACTAACATGCCAAAAGTAATGTTTCAAGATCGCAGCAGCACTATACTAAGCATCTAAACATATGTTAGCAATCTTCAGGTGTTCTGATTGGTGGGTTGGCCTCTATCACCTTGAGTATTTGGGCGAGCGAGACGCTCTCATGCTGAGCCAGAGACACACCCCTCAGCCTCTCCACGTCGCCCAGCTGACGCACTGACTCCTCTATAGACTCCAGGTAATTGAGTTCTGCAGACATACGCTGCTGCAACACCCCTGGGGTGTAGTGGAGCTCACCTGGACAATAAAGAGACGGATAGAGTTAAGACATGGATAGTACAGTGCCTTCAGAAAGTATTCACTCCCCTAGACCTTTTTGCACATTTTGTTGTGTTACAGCCTGAATTTAAAATGGATTAAATGTATGTTGTATCACTGGCTTACACACAATACCCCATAATGTCAAAATGGAATTATATTTTTTGAAATGTTTACAAATTAATTCAAAATTAAAAGCTGAAATGTCTTAAGTCAAGTATACAACCCCTTTGTTATGGCAAGCCTAAATAAGTTCAGGAGTAAAAATGTGCTTAACAAGTCACATAAGTGTCATGGACACACTCTGTGTGCAATAATAGTGTTTAACATTATTTTATGATGACTACCTAATCATTGTACCCCACACATACAATTATCTGTAAGGTCACTCAATCAAGCAGTTAATTTCAAACACAGATTCAACCACAGAGGTTTCATGCCTCACAAATACATATTTTTTTTTTAAAGCAGACATTGAATATCCCTTTGAGCATGGTGAAAATATTAATTACACTTTGGATTGTGTATCAATAGACCCAGTCACTACAAAGATACAGGCATCATTCCTAACTCAGTTGCCGGAGAGGAAGGAAACCGCTAGGTAGTCTAGCGGTTAAAAGTGTTGTGCCAGTAACTGAAAGGTCGCTGCGTAACGAGGTGAAAAATGTGCCATTGAGCAAGGCACTTTGCACTAATTGCTCCTGTAAGTCACTCTGGATTAGAGTCTGCTAAATGACTGAAATGTAACATTTAGAAAAATGTTACCATGAGGCCAATGGTGACTTTAAAACAGTTACAGAGTTTAATGGCTGTAATAGGAGAAAACTGAGGATGGATCAACATTGTAGTTACTCCACAATACTAACCTAAATGACAGAGTGAAAAGGAAGCCTGAACAGAATAAAAATATTCCAAAACATGCATCCTGTTTGCATTAAGGCACTAAAGTAAAACTGCAAAAAATGTGACAAAGAAATATCAAAATATCAAAACATCACTACAACGCTTCATATTTTCAAGCATGGTGATGGCTGCATCATGCAAGAACTAGGGAGGTTTTTTAATGAATGGAATAGAGCTAAGCACAGGCAAAATCGTAGAGGAAAACCTGGTTCAGTGTGCTTTCCAACAGACACTGGGAGACAAATTCACCTTTCAGCAGGACAATAACCTAAAACACAATGCCAAATATACACTGGAGTTGCTTACCAAGACTTAAACCTGCTTGAACATCTATGGCAAGACTTGAAAATGGCTGTCTAGCAATGATCAACAACCAACTTGACAGAGCTTGAAGAATTTAAAAAAGAATGTAAAAATATTGTACAATCCAGGTGTGCAAAGTTCTTAGAGACTTACCCAGATAGACTCTTAGCTGTAATCGCTGCCAAATGTGATTCTGACATTGACACAGGGGTGTGAATAGATATGCAAATGAGATATTTCTGTACTTGATATTCAAATAATTTGAAATCTAAAAACATGTTTTTACTTTGTCATTATGGGGTATTGTGTGTAGATAGGTGAGATTTTGTATTTATTTAATCCAATTTGAATTTGGGCTATAACACAACACAATGTGGGGCGGCAGGTAGCCTAGTGGTTAGAGCGTTGGACTAGTAACTGAAAGGTTGCAAGATTGAATCCCCGAGCTGACAAGGTTCAAATCTGTCGTTCTGCGCCTGAACAGTTAACCCACTGTTCCTAGGCCGTCATTGAAAATAAGAATTTGTTCTTAACTAACTTGCCTAGTTAAATAAAAAAATATAGAAAAAATAAAATGTGGAATAAGTGAATACTTTCTGAAGGCACTGTAGATAGGCAATACTGGTATGTATTTAAACTGCTGAGCGGCTGTTTCTAGGTGGTATACCTGCAGCCTTAGGCTCTGCTCTGGCTGCAGACGACAGGGATGAGGATGAGCTGGGGCGGGCTGAGGAGTGAGGGGAGCCAGACCCCAGGCGGTCTGCCCCAGCTAGGGAGGTGCTGCTTGGAGACACACGAGGAGAACCAGAGCCTGTAGGAGAACCAGCTGGAGACAGGCCAGGGCTTCTGGGGGATTTCTTATTGTCCAAGCCCAAACTGGAAACAAGAAAAAAACAAATGTATTCATATGCATGCTTTCTGAAAATAAATGTCATGTCCCATTTCTAACTGTCAATTTAAATAAGGCTGGATTATTGTTTGACAAAGTAAAAAAAATAACTTTTCTTCAAGTATGTGTGCCCTTCTGCTATACAGAGCACTGTAACAAGGTGAAATGGGAAACAGGGACTAACAGAATCAAGGAAAGGGGGCTCCAGGAGTCTGTTAAGCTGAAAGAACGGTATCAATGACCATATTGTACTGCTTTCAACCAGAGGAACAGGCAACGATGTCTAATCCATGATGATAGATGCTTCGGCTTCCTAGCTGGCAACAGTAGACACTGTAGTGGACAGTGGTGCCTCTCTGATGCCCTAACTGCTAGCGCACACAAGCAAGCACCCAGTGCTTTACCTTACCAGAGAACAACTGCAGCATTAGGGACTGGACACTGAATGTAATTGTTATCAAATTGCAAAGACAGAACGGTATGGAGGGAATCTGATATATATTTTTTAATGCCACTGAGGATGCTCAAATGTCACAGGAGAGAACTCTGCCTGTCGACGTGCCCATTTTTCAGTGTGGAGATTTGACCACCTTGCAGCCCAATCAAAAGAGTCTGTGTTATGCTATTTTTTATAATATAATCTTTGAGAACTAACAATCAACAAAATAAAAGCTAGACAGTCAAGAGAGAATTGAAAATTCCAAAAACAATGAATCTAGCATTATTGATTTTATTATGTTTGAGCAAAATAAAAGCATTAGCCATGCAAAATGCATAGAATGTGGAAATTAGCTTTAAAATGTCCACATTTTCTCTTAGCTCCATGACAAAATGTGTAGAATTGCAGAAAATTTGCTTTAAAACTGAAACAATTTCTCTCAGCTCCATGGGAGAAATGTCTCCACACCACCAAGATGGGGGGCCTCTAAAAATGTCTCTAAACTCCAGCTGTGCAGATGGCAGACTGTGCCCATTGCCACACCCACCACCAAGTCTCTAGTCTATTGGGTCCAGAAGAAACTCTGCCATATATGCCTTCAAAAATAATATCCCCACTCAAATTAGCTCAGAGAGTGTAAGAAAACCAGGAAGCTCCGGAAGGAAGGAAATACCAGTAATAACTGAAGGCCAAGGAAGATATTCAAGCTTCTGGGAATCCCCCCAAGCCCCTCAGAAGTGTTCTGGGCTTGGCTGAGGCCACTTACCTGCGGAGTGTGTCGCTCGAGGCGCCACCTAGTGTACAGTCAGAGTAGGCGCTCTTCACCAGGTTGTGGACAGAGCTTCTCTCTGAAACTGAGCCTCCCCATCTGGAGTCTCTAGTCAGGGCCTCCACACCCGGGTAGCAGGGGCTCCTCTGCTCCTCCACCAGAGTGGCATCACTCTTGTCTGAAGCAGAACCTAAAGAGAGGGGAGAAACTCTTTAGAGCAGAGACACTTGCACTGGTAAGAAATAGTCACTTGATAGCATAGCATTTCAGGGGAAGTGGTTATTTTATGGTGAAAGTCTCACCCCTTTTCACAGAGCCCTTTGAGTGAGGTGAAGATACTGGTGTGGAGCCTGAAGAGTGATGGGATGGCAGGTCTACAGTCCTGGTGTCATACGGGGACCTGCGACTTATCAACTCATCATAGTGACTGTTCCCACTCGTGACACTGCAATGAGACGTCGAGATAAAAGATGGTTCAAGTCCCACATCATATGCATCAAACAACCACAAAAAGACTACTAAGACAACTTCAAAACTCCTTG
Source organism: Brachymystax lenok tsinlingensis (assembly GCA_030435695.1). Taxonomy (NCBI): domain Eukaryota; kingdom Metazoa; phylum Chordata; class Actinopteri; order Salmoniformes; family Salmonidae; genus Brachymystax; species Brachymystax lenok. The sequence continues at coordinate 22,497,329 of CM059790.1, read as the reverse complement.
CCAGGCTTCTCTGTCAGCCATGTGACATGAGTGCCACCTTGTGGTTAATTCTGTCATTTTTACAGTTTTTTCAAATGATGCTTTTATTGCATGAGAGCAGTATTCAGATAGCAGCACCCTGTCACGTGACAGTGGTAGAAACCCTCCTTGCCTGCGTCCGTTGTATCCTTTCTTATATTGGCTGCTGCCGCCACTGCTACGGGATGACACAAAGTCATCCTCATACATTGGTGCCCCATCCAACAAGCTGGCTGCAGACAGGCCACAATGCACAGGAGGAGAACTCCGGTCTGCTCGCTCCTCTCCTCCAACTGCAGGGAGAAGCCAGAGGAACAGATTATTGGTTAAACGTTCATTCTTCATTCAAAACACTAAGGATATGGTTGGGTGTGTAAATGTGTTGGCTAACCTTTGGTGTGGTTGAGCAGGTGGTTCTTGGTGAAGATGTTGATGACACTATGAGGGCTTCCCTTGGCCAGTTCCTCCCATGGGCCACGGCTGCTGTCCCGTTGCTGAGAGAGGGGGCTGAGGCCCCGGTACTTCTCTGCCTCTCTCTGGAAGTGGGAGATGGGCTGGAAGCCCTCACGCTGGCCTGCACAGAAGTCTAGAGTCCCGAGGCACTCGGCCGGTTTTGGGACCCCCTTTATGTTGGTGAGGGGGCTCCCGTCACCCTCCGACAGGCTGCATTCGCTCAGCAGTGGGCCCTCACTGATGGACTCACCGCTGGAGTCATGGGTGATGGTCTTCCCTTCCTTCTCCTCCTCTGGCTGCTTATGGGAGCCGAGGCCTGGGGATGTCTGGGGCCTGCTGCCTGGAGCAGAGGTCCTGTCTCTCTGCTCTCTGAAGGTGTGCAGGTTGCCCACCCCAGGGAGAGCTCCGTTGTATGTGCTCTGGCCTGCACTCAGCAGCCTCTGGATCCTCATGGACAGCTCGTCAGCAGCATCAGCACTCTCTCTGACTGGTGGGCTCACAGGCTTGGCCCAGCGGCCATCGTCCGGAGGGGTCAGACCAGTCACGTCCATGTCCCATGCACAGCTATAGTTAATCCCTGCGCCAGCCAGTTTCCTCGCTTCACTCTCTATGCGAGTGGACAGGGACGCAGCGGTGGCTTTCAGGGCCTCAATGCGGTTCATCTTGTTCTTGTTGCCTGCTCCATTGAGAGTGGAGTGCTGGGGCCTGGCTGGGGGGTTGGTTCCCCTCCCACCAGAGCTCCCTGCTGTTTCCGGGCCTAAGAGTGGGGAGAAGAGCTGGTCTGTGGGTGGAGCCAGAGCAGTGGAGGGTCTGACTGCAGAACTCAGGCGGTCCGGCTGCAGCCACGATGGAACTCCCAAGCCCAGCTCATTCCTACAGGAAGAGAGCGGAGGATTAGTATTCAAATATACTACACTTTTTAAAAAAGTGTATTCATACAAAGGGCTCAGAAACATTGGAAATATTGTTTTATGGATTCACAAAGTCCTTCAGTATATGGACTCAAAGCATTTTAGTACTCAGCAACATTGTCCATAGGCTATGTCAAAGGTTTACAAGGATTTAAGACATCTGAATATGCATGCAGCCATTAAAATATGTGGCTTGTACAGTCTAACCATGAGCTTCTGAGAACAACCTGTGTGTTCACTATACAAGCAAATGTTCAGGGCCGAGGATCAAGTCAACAAAATTCCAAGAACTGCATAGCAACTCAAGAGCGTATGAACATTATGCAGATTACAGTTACATACCGTAATGTTTACCCCACGCAAGGACCAGACATATACAGTTACACAGAGAGTCATCTGATGCAACTGTTGAATCTAAAATAGCACTGGAAATTCCCTGTTTTAAGGTTAACCGAGCATACGCCACCATGCTCTGAAATGCTGCTAGGAGTGCCCATGGAAACAGACAGTTTAGAAACAAACAATTCCTTATTGGCTCTGTTGCTTCGCTATGAGGAAGTACTATGGTTCTGTGTTTTGGGCCTCTACACTAGCCAGTGCTAGTGGAAAAGGTTACATATAATGACCTTGAGAGTGGAGGGGGCGGGGGCTCAGAAAGAGACTGGTCACTGCTGGAGGAGGCACTCTGGGATCTCTCCTGTCTCTTGTTCTCCTTGTCCGACTCCCCGGATGGCTGGTACAGGGACTTCTGCTATATGGGAACACACCACAAATAACAAGAGGTGTCATTTCCTACAGGCAACTTGAGGAGTTAAACTGAGGGTAATTCTATGTCACTATTCACATATTGGTCCCTTTACATAACAAGAGCAGCTATGAATTGCATTTGACACACCGGCCATACCAACCCCATTTTCACTAAAGCTTGCCATGCGAGTAAGGGGACGGTGAGGGCTTCATCCCCATTACAACTAAAGATGCCTTTACCTGGTAAATGACTGTGGCAGACACTGGCTGTGTCTGGGAAGGCAGAGGTTTCACTCCTAGCTGATCCTGTTCCAGTAGTAGTTTAGTGTATGTCTCCTGCAGGTGTTTCTGTACTGGGCTTTCCGGTACTGCAGGGCCCTTATTGGCTACCCCCTCTCTCTGCTTCCTGTACAGCTCCTGCAGACGTTGGCTCTTCCTCTCCGCTTCCTCCCTCTGGGCCCTCCGCTCCTCCACCTGACGCCTCTTGCGCTCCTCCTGTTGCCGGGCGATGTACTGGCGCACTGAGTCGGCGTCGTAGTGTCTCTTCCTGGGTCCTGGTTCTGAGGGCTCTGGCTTGTTGCGCTTGGCCGGGCTGGCACTGCGGGAGCCCCATAAGGAGGAGCCACCAGTCGTCCATGCTGTGGTTCTGGCCCTGGACTCTGAACCTCTCCTGGGATTCGCTGGACCTCGCTCCTCTGCTCTGCTCTTCAGCTGCAGGTCGTCCAGGATGCCCTGGATATCTGCAGAGAGGTCGTCTGTGTTGGGGGCCTTGTCCTTGGCTGGGCCTGCAGACTGAAGGTTGGGATGGGTGGTCCTGTCCCGGCTGCTGGGTCTGGACCGACGGTTCAGCTCCGGGCGGTGCTCTGAATTTGACAGAGGAAGGGGTCCTGGAAAAGATTTGTAAAGACACAAAGGGTACTGATTGGTGACTGATATTATTGTTAATGGAAGGGAATGTGTTTTGAGTGCATGATTAGGTGGGAAATATTGGTCGCTATTAGGGCTGTCAAATGTAACATTTTAACAGCATCGTTTTTTTTTTTCACAGGTGTTTCTTTAAAATAACAGCAAACACTTAGTTTGCACAGAAGTAGCTAGTTTGCTATGCTAACGTTAGCTAGCTAACAATTAGAATGTTTAGAATGCCAAGGCTGAATGCCTTTAGATTCAACTCTGATTCCTCAAGTCAAAAGACTGTAGCAAATTATCCCAATTCTAGTAGCAACTTGTGATTAGTTAATGTTTATGAACATGGATAAGAAGTAGACATGACTAGATGTATTAGCTTATGATATTTTATGTGAACTCCGACCTGGCTGATCTGTTATTGTCTTAGAATAGTGGCAGTACAACCCTTTATGCCTCACTCCAATTCCCCCCTGTGTATTTGTGTCTAGCACAGGGACAACCACTGGAAACCAGACCGTGCTAAATTGTGCAGTCAGTCCGAAGCGGCTAGTCAATCTTAATTAATTCCGGTCACTGACAGCCAATGTGCCTGTGTGCTGGAAGAGACGACAACCCCTTTATTTATTGATATTCCTTTAGCCATGCCGACTGTCTGTCGCAGGACACTGTACGCCTTTTAACATGCAATCAACACTAAAAAACATGAACACCACATATACTGTAACAATATCCACTACTAACACAATTGCTTTGTCACACATTTTTTGTTTTGCCAGACCACCAACTGCTGTCTGGTTTTTCATAGTGCTGACAAATAAAGTTTGATTTGATTTAACTGTAAATGTAGTGGAGGGGGATGAGAGAGATGGGGGAGAAGGGAGGGGCTGGAGGAGATGGGGGAAGGCCAAGCAGAGCAGAGAGGAGTGAGGGTAGTATGCAGGTCTCAAATCCCACCTGTCCTGGCCAGTCTGTCTGTGGGCTCTAGCCTTTGCTCTCGAGGCAGACGTGGAGCGGGACCCAGTACCATCTTCACCATCTTCTGGCCCTCCCGCCATGATGTGGTGCTGATCACTGCAGCAACAGCGAAGACAGAAAGAAAACACACAGAAGGTCATAATCAGTGTTGAGTTCTGCAGTAATGACTTACGTTGGGATTATTTCTCAGAGGGCCAAGACTTACAACTTAAATGAATCACATAAAACCCTAATATTGTATTATTGAAGTGCAAGGGTCTTCATGTCCCCAAAAGAGACACAAAAACATGATTTCTCGCTCTACTTTGAATGTCGTCTTTGGAGATCAATTATTTTAGAGCTGCATCATCAAATTTAATGAGTAGTGCTCAATTATGCACCATCTGAAATCAACTTAGAAAATATAAAGACCAGCAGCTGTTTCTGTTTGGTAAAGGAACTTGATCACAGATTTCAGAGGGCTATTTTTAGTGAGCGGACTGGGAGCAGAGGCCAGCAGCAGGGTAGAAGGGGAGGATAGCTGGATGACAGGATAAGACTAGGTTATATAGAGAGAGAGAGAGAGAGAGAGAGAGAGAGAGAGAGAGAGAGAGAGAGAGAGAGAGAGAGAGAGAGAGAGAGAGAGAGAGAGAGAGAGAGAGAGAGAGAGAGAGATTTATATATTTTCCATTTTGTACTTTAACTATATGCACATCAATACAATACTGTATAGACTTAATGACATTTGAAATGTCTTTATTATTTTGGAACTTTTGTGAGTGTAATGTTTACTGTACATTTTTTTTTATTTCACTTTGTTTATTATCTATTTCACTTGCTTTGGCAATATAAACATGTTTCCCATGCCAATAAAGCCCTTAAATTAAATTGAGAGACTGGTATGGGCCCTGTACAGGGTGGCTGTTCTCAGCTGTCAGAGCTGGTATGGCGAGCCCAGCTGAACTGGGACGCATCTGCATTCCAGATAGTGTAACTCTAAGCCGCTGCTTGCTTGCAATCAGCATGCGATACATTCTGGACATATCTTTGAAGATAAGAGACTAAATGCTGGCACTCACACACAAACAGAGGGGCCTGTTGACTAGCACACACAGTTAAGAGAGGCCTTCTGTGGTACGGGCCTGCCAAATGTATTTACTGTGATACGCCTGCTCAGGCTCAGTGTGCATACTGCACGGTAACTGATGAACCAAAATAAATGTGATTTGTTGTCTCCTACTGAGGGGGATTCCCCTGTTTGTGAAAGACCCCTTGGCTTCACAATGATTATTAATGAGTATTATCACCTAACCTACACACAATATTGAAGTAAGTTTGACATCTTCTATTGAATGCATAGACCCAGGATGAGTAAGCACTACTGGGGGATTGAAAGAGAGAAAGAGGAAAAAAGATCCAACCTGGCTTGGTCTTTGGGTCGGGAACAGAAGCTGATTTATGGACTTTCCTCACAGGCTTGGACGGCTTCCTCTCCTTAGCCTTCTCTGTGGGCCGCTGCTGGGGCTTGGTACTATCTAAAATTGGGAGAAAGGAGATGACATGACAGTCTGAGCACCAAAGAGTGGAAATGAACAGAACTATCAAATTACAAAAATCAGCACAACAAAAAAATCTGAATGCAAAACCAAGCTATTGAATAGGAAGGTGGTGGACTGTGTCAGTGTAAAGGAAGAAGCTGAGAGCTTTGGCTCCTACACTTGGGTGGAAGCCCAGGAATCATCAGAGAGCCAGGGAGAACAAAGAAAAGAGACTGAGAGAAGAAGAATCTTCAAACAGTCATACAAAACTAGGGGAAATGAGCCGTGCTGCAGTTGTGGCAAAATGCAAGGAAAGTCTGCGGCAGCGAAAACCTCACCGCAGTTATCAAGTTTCCTACATTTAAAAGAGAACACTCAGATTTCTTTGGTGGCATTTCTTTCTCAGCATTATCCTCGTCTCAAAAAAGACAGTTGCATTATTTCTTAAAGGAAACAGTTGATTGGGATAGGTCAAATAGGTCTCAATCCTCCTGAAAGTACTGGAGCGTATCTAATGCCATCTAATTTCCAGGGCAGTTTGAAAAGGCAGAGCAGCATTTATGCAAAGGAGCTTGAAACCAGACTTATGAAACAGGACGACCAACTACACTGTCCATTTGATGTCATTTGCCCTTTGATCTCAACAGCCCAGTGATTCTATTGAGCGTTGATGAGTTGGCAGTTCATCTCAACAGTCCATTGAGTCAACCTACAACTCTGTACTACAGGGATTATTACATAGCATATAATAGTGTGTGTTCTGTGATCTGACATCTACTGCTCGGTGCCCACCTGAGAGCTGGCGAGACAGGTCTCTGTAGATCTCTCTGCTCAGGTTGTGGAACTCCTCCTCTCGCCACACTTTCCCATCAGGAGTGCGGATCTTTGTCTCACTACTGCTGAAACCTGATATGGGACAAGCGATTGTGTTACATAAGATTTGGCTTGAAGGAATTATGTAATGCTATTTTTACATCCAGTGTAACTGCATCTCTCTAGCGGACCTTACCTTTGTATATAGGTGCCGGAGGTGCGGCTGCCACTTTGCGCACTTTAGCCGTGGGTACGGTGGTTTTCTCCACAGCTCCAGCGATGCCCACTGGCTGATCCAGGTACCCGAGCAACCCGTCTCTCTCTGCAGCCTCCTCCAGGTGCTCTCTCTGCCTGCGGATCCGCTCCTTCAGCTTCTCCAGCTTGTCGTCCGGCTGCCTTCGCCTTAAGTTTTCCAGCCGCTGGGAGGCTGAGCCGGGACTGGAGGACGCAGAGTTCTCTGCTGAGGGTGGTGCCGGGCCCTCCAGGGTGTGTGCTTTGGGCCTGTCCTCCGGGCCCCCCTCCCTGTGAAGGTCTCTGGCTGCAGTAGCGTGGCCTGTGGGCCGCAGGGCATCCAGCGCGGGCCGGTCATTGAGGTAGCGCACCACGGTGCTGTCCAGAGCAGACGAGTGTGTGCTGTCCAGGTCTCCGCGGGTTTGCTGGTCTCGGGTGTCGCTCTGGTAGACCAGCTGGCTGAGACGGGAGTCCGAGGGAGGGGGGTTAGCCACCTCTGACTGTAGACTGTGGGCCTCCAGCTGGGACGAGGTCAGGGGTGGAGTCGCTTCCTTGGGGGGAGCAGGATGATTAGAGCAGAAACAAATTGGCTAGTTGCTATTTACAAAAACCTCAGAAAACAGGTTACTCGAGTGGGAAGTGTCAAGACCACATGGCTTTGAATGGCATCTTTTTATGTGCAAAGACTTACACATGTAGATGTGGCGGTTATTAGTATAAAAGGACTATTTTGACGTAGCCACTTAATGACCATGCTCTGACAGCAGGCCTTATAGGATTACAGTCAGGGACTGAAAAAACAACCTTTTGTACTGTATCGTAGCACAACCTCCACTCAGTCGCAGCAAACATGAGTAAATACAGTTGAAATGCACTTCTGATTTTTTTTTTTTATCTCATAAAAATCTGAGTGTTTTAACAGTGCATACCTATAGGAAGCCAGAGGCTCCTTGAACTCCACACAGTTGTTCCTACGGACATTGCTGTCCTGTGTGGTGTTCCTCAGGGGGCTGCGGGAGCTCTTGTCTGGACTGCGGGAGCTCTTGTCTGGGCTGCGGGAGCTCTTGTCTGGGCTGCGACGACTCCTTGTGCTGGATTTGGAGGTTACACCTGCCTGAGAGCAGTCCGCTGTTCGCCGCCCATCTGAGTCAGGAGAGATAGGGTTAGATCCCTGCAAACTAACCTTGCAATGCAAAATGAATTACACTTGCATCTGCAAAGTAATGATGATGCCTGCTGCCAAGTCCAGTTCGAGGGAGAACCTTGTTCTATAAATAGTAACCACGGCTTCCAAGGATTAGCTATCCCATTGGGTGCCTCACCTCTGCGGCTGACTTTCCTGGTGGCGCCCCCAGAGCTTTTCTTTGTATCCATGACGGATTCCAGCTGAACCCCAGAGCCAGGAGCTGCCTCCAGGCGGTTCTCAATGTGCCGCAACTGCAGGGAAAACAAGAGTGCCTGCCTCAGATACACAATGTTGAACAAAAACTCACTTCAAAGTCCAGACAGACATTACAAATACCACAGGCCATGAGTCATTACATTAAGGGTGTCTCCCCTCAAAGAGAGAAACAGTCAAATCAGACAACATTGTAAATATTGGTTTACTTACAGCAGCTTTGGTCTGATTCAGACTTGTCCATGCAGCTGACAGCTCTGAGTGGAGAAAGGCATTTCAGTGAAAAGAAACACGGGGCTTATTAAAAAAGGCAACACAAAAAGGTAAACAAAGTCGTTGCAGCCCCATAGACACCACAGGAGGCTGCTGAGGGGAGGATGGATCATAATAATGTTCTGAACGGAACAAATGGAATGGCATCAAACACCTGGAAACCATGTGTTTGATGTATTTGATACCATTCCACTCCAGTCATTAAAACGAGCCTGTTCTCCCCAATTAAGCTAACACCAACCTCCTGTGATAGACACATTTGAGGTGACATGGAGGGGTATCCCAAGTCCTTATTACTTCAGTGTGCCAGACAGAAGGATGTTGCACTGATACAAAAAGGATAATAATAGCATAAGAGACATTAAGAAGCTGACCTCTCCCATTGTCCTGGCCATTAGGCTGCGCCTGGGGAGTCAGGTGTGGCTCACTACGCTTGGAGCTCCACATCACACCTTCAATTAGAATAGTAGAGGACAGTAATGAAGTAAGGAAATATACTTGATAACATTTCACCAAGACAATCATCTGATCAATAAATACAGTTTACTGAGTAGCTGTAAGTGAGAAAAAAAGAACTGAATGTCAGCAGCAGCATTTTTATGCTGCCATCTACCTCGGAAAACAGAGTACACACAGTACAAACTGCCTGAGCAGAAACACTGAAGCCAAACAAAACATTAAAGATAGAGGCAGGCAGGTAATCCAAGTGACTGGGACAAGCACCTATATGTGCAGTGGGTCAAAACAGGATGAATTATACATATATATGGTTGTCTAGGAAATGGCACATTTGTCTTTCATGACAGACTGCTGACTCAAGAGAGGTTGCACTACCATTTAAAACCGGTCCTACAGTAAATTACTAACAAGGTTTCTGTATTTGGTGCAGCGATCTAAGGCACTGCATCTCAGTGCAAGAGGCTTCGCTACAGTCCCTGGTTCGAATCCAGGCTGTATCACATCCGGCCGTGATTAGGAGTCCCATAGGGCAGCACACAATCAATGCATGTCGCTCTCCCAGTGTTAAGGTTTTGTTAAATAAACCAATAACGGTCCCTTTACCTAAATGGTCCCTAAAACAGGGCATTCTGGCATCTCATGTCACACTTCATGCATTCCTCTCACGTCAAGACAGTTTACTCATAAACAACACATAACACTTCCTTGAAGGTGGTCAGTTCAGGCTAGCATGAATGACTATTGCAAATGCTATGGTTACATTCAAGATCTAGCCTACTCCCCATATACTCACAGCTACCACTTTTTACAGTCTCGTGGCCAACTGAAAGTGACAGCCACAAATCAATGTGTTAAATAAAATATGAGATCTGCAACAACAATTCGTTGACTACATACATTGCAAATGATCAGGCATTGTAGGCAAAAACAAATACTTGAAATGCAGCAACTTTGTAATAAAAGCGTAATAACTGGTCACACAACGTTAGCTACAGTTTCAGTGTTTTACAAGCCATTATTCATCATTACTAATATAAATCTGCAATAAATAGTTTTCTTAAATGGTGTGTTATTCTAGCTAGCTACCGGTCTTGGCTGATATATACACATACAAATCTAATAGAAAAACTAAGGTGAGGCTGCCAACACAAAGGTTAAATCAACTTTGGCTGCATTTTGTATAGAATTATTCACAGAAACAGGACTGTCCCGTAATCTACATTGAAGCACAACATCGGTCGCTTGAAAGTAGCTAACGTTAGCTTGTTGTCTCAATGTCTAGATGAGAGATTGAAACTATCAAGAAAAGCTGACTCCTCAGTGAAGCTAGCTAACGTTCGTTACCTAGCTAACTAAGGATTTGCCGACGGGGGATTTACACCACATATTGTATTGAAAAATAGCTAGCTACCACTAGTATCTATGTTATTAATAAAACTATCTTCAATATGATTGTTCTTCTGTGGGTTATCGACATTAACTAAATACCTAACTTTGTAGCAAGCTAGAAGGCTAACGTTAGTTTGGGGCTTAGTTTACAGGCAATAAATGCACCACTTCAAAAAGATGCCAATCGTGGCCACATACCGGTACGGGTGACGCTCCGGTCTAGATGTCCATAGATAGTGATGGTAGCTAGCTAGCTAGCGAATTTGTTGATGGTCAGAAAATCCAACTTTTCCAAAACCCCAGGCCGCTGCTACTGTAGCTAGCCTACTGTCCGTTTTTAGCCAACTAGCTTGTTAGCATCAACCAAGTAACTTATTTCCAGAGGTCTGTCGCCTGTTATCAAAGCCTCAGTATTGAGGAGTTTGGTTTAAAGCTTCTATTAATAATTAGCCACCCGCCTTTCAGGTTGTCTTTTCCCGGGTTACAGTGTTGATATTCCCCGTCCGTTACGTTGACTGTCCGCCATTGACAAAATAACTACAGGAAACTGGTGCCGCAGAAACTCGCGGGAGGTAGAAAACGTGATTTCACAACACGAGACTGCGTTCAAGTTCGAGTCAGAACTAAGGGTGCGTTCGTAAATTCACTCAGGTTATCTACTACGCTTTCAGAGCAACCCGTTTGTTAATTGTTCACAAACAGATTAGTGAACGTGTTAGAAAGTTACCTAGCTAGCGAAGTAACTGCTGTTATTAGGCAAAAAGGACCCATTTTGAAAGTTGGATCATCTTATCCTTTGAGGCTTTAAAAGTGTTCTCACACTATGATTTTGAACATTCAAAGCAACTTGGAAACGTCCATGGCATGCATTGTTGTCACTCTCGACAGAGTGTACAAGAGCGCAGAATAGCTGATGAATCTACTAACGCACAATACCCGTTGAATATGGCCAGTCAGTAAACGTCGGCAACGAAGCGTAAATAAATTGTTGCCAGCAGCACATTTAGTCACCAACGCTCTGGATAACATGAAAACAGATTAACCAGATCTGCTAGTGCGAGTAAAATTGTCAGAGTGAGGTGTTCTCTCATTTGTGTCTGAAAGTAGGTAGCCAGTTAGCTTGATTTCCGTTGTGAGGTCAGAACGCTCGAATCAACCCAACTCCCTGGCCAGAGCGTCCAGTGTGTGCTCCGATGTGAAACGCTCTGAAATTTACAAACGGACAATGTGACAATGCTCTGAATTTACGAACGCCCAGAGCGCACTCTGGCGCTCCAGATTGAATTTACGAACACACCCTAAGAAACGCGGATATTTCGGACTTGCTAACTCGCTGTAGAAATATGATCCCGAGTTTCTCACTTGAAGATACAGAATCAACCAACAGAAAGCGCTATGCAAATAACTTTTATTTTAACTCGAAGGTTCCGAGATTCTGATAGCAAGTAAACGCGGCAATAGACATATGGTACATTCCGGAAATCGGAATATCGGAACCTCAGAGTTAAAATTGAACGTAAGTTATTTGCGTAGAGCTTCTTCCTATTGGTTGATTCTGGTACTTTCAAGTGGGTAACTCGGTTCCGATTAGTTCCGATTAGCACTTCAACGCGGCATCATCTTTCTACAACCAGTTTCTAAGTCGGAAATGTCAGAGTTTCCGAGTTATCTCAAATGCACCAAAGCCAGAGGAGTAGTTGCCATAAACCTCAAAGTTCCATAAGGGGTCAAAAATGGCTGCCATCTTGGTCAGGGAGAAATCCAAAACCAGTCTAATTGGAATGAATAACAGTAGAGGCATGGGTGCTTATTTTACTTATGCAGGAAAATAAATGGCATGTAATATCAGAAATTGTGTAGTGGAATTATAGTCAACCTAAAATATTGACTATTAAAATATTGTATACAGATTTTCTGTATAAATAACCTCTAAATATATGTAAACAGACCATAAATGTCTCAGATTTTGTTTTCTTGGAAAGCTGTGAGTGCTATTATATGACACAATATCAATCCTTATTTTCTCCTATGCTTCCAAATCACATTGTATTGGTTACATACACATGGTTAGCAGATGTTATTGCGAGTGTAGCGAAATGCTTGTGCTTCTAGTTCCGACAGTGCAGTAATTTCTAACAAGTAATCTAACAATTCCACAACAACTACCTAATACACATACATCTAAGTAAAGGGATGGAATAAGAATATATACATGTAAATATATGGATGAGTGTTAAGTTGGCTGGACTGCGTTGCAGTTCTTGACACACTCAAACCAAAACTGTACTACCATACCCTGTTCAAAGGAACTTGCCCATTCACGCTCTGAATGGCACACATATGCAATCCATGTCTCAATTGTCTCAAGGCTTAAAAATCCTTCTTTAACCTGTCTCCTCCCCTTCATCTAAACTAACTTAAGCTGTTTAACATCGTCAACTGATTTGAGACAGCAGTGTATGGCTGTGGATTGACTGCACTGTTTGAGTGAAATGTTGGCATATTGGCAGTTAATTTGAAAAATGTATGGAATCATTCCTCTAAAACTGGTTGGCTAGCTAGCTATCAAACATACAGTGCAGATACATTTCTCCAATTAATTATTTTACACACAAAATCTTATCACAGACCTGGCAAACCATGGGTGACCAATGAATTCCAGGTGACTACCTATTTCACCTTTATTTATCCAGGTAGGCAAGTTGAGAACAAGTTCTCATTTACAACTGCGACCTGGCCAAGATAAAGCAAAGCTGTTCAACACACAACAACACAGAGTTACACACGGAGTAAACAAACATACAGTCAATAATACAGTAGAAAAACAAATATATATACAATGTGTGCAAATGAGGTAAGATAAGGAATGTAAGGCAATAAATAGGCCATGGTGGCGAAGTAATTACAATATAGCAATTTAACACTGGAATGGTAGATGTGCAGTAGATGAATGTGCAAAGTAGAAATACTGGGGTGCAAAGGAGCAAGACAAATAAATGAATACGGTAGGGGATGAGGTAGTTGTTTGGGCTATTAACAGATGGGCTATGTACAGGTGCAGTGATCTGTGAGCTGCTCAGACATCTGGTGCTTAAAGCTAGTGAGGGAGATAAGTGTCTCCAGTTTCAGAATGCCAAGAGTGTGCAAACCTGTCATCAAGGCAAACCCTTGAATGAGTAGTTGTGTCCAAACTTTTGACTGGTACTGTACATAGACTTGGAATCACTGGCCACTTTAATAACCGAACACTAGTCACTTTAATAATGTTTAAATAATGTTTACATACTGCAATACTCATCTCAAATGTACATACTGTATTCTATTCTACTGTTTTTCAGTCACTCCGACATTGCTCAATCTAATATTTTTATATTTCTTCATTCCATTCTTTTACTTTTAGATTTGTATGTATTGTTGTGAATCGTTTTTGGATACTACTGCACTGTTAGATACTACTGCATTGTTGGAGCTAGGAACACAAGCATTTCGCCACACCCCAAATAACATCTGCTAAATATGTGTATGTGACCAATAAAATGTGATTTTATGATTTTATTTGATTTGAAGGGGGTCGGTTTCCTCTCTAACTAGCTTTAATGGCCGGGGGAAAAAAAGGAAAAATATGCATACTGTCTTTTTTTCCAACCACCATGCTAGTGGATATAGCCCAAGTTGTACTCTTAAGGAGTCTACCATTATTACTTAAAGCAGAAAACAGCAGTTGAAACAACGACAAAGCGCAGATCCCGCACCTTTTTCGGTAAAAAGCTGAGGGATGGCACTAGAGAAATGTAACCACTCTCAAATGCATAGAGATAGCTATGGATGCAAGGACTGACCATCCAATAAATCAAAATGATAGTTTTAACCATGTGTTGAGGCTATATGGTGTTTGTTTACATTTACTTTGTTTGCAAACATTGGAATTAAACAAGCTTACATTTTGGGTTCTGATGGGTACGACAGTTAAACTAAGCTCATGAGGCCTTTCTAAGTATTATTCTACAAGGGGGACCAGAAATGTCTGGTGCGAGAAAGGCAGGTTGAGTTTACCAGGGTTAGATTAGTGGATATGGTGTCTTATGCTGAGGCAATGAAGAAAGTAGAGGAACATAGTTCAAGGCAGGGTTTCCGGGTCTAGCAAACATTTCTAGACGATTCACCCCTCAACACCTGCCCAAAAGGCCTGAAAACTAGCCCAATAAATATTTGCACAACAAGATAGGAGTTGCCACATTTATCCAATAGACCCTTTTTTCTATAACGTTATCAAGATAATTAAGAAGGAATATCAACACAATTTTTAATGACAAAGACTAAGAACCTAAATTTGGTTTTCTATCAAAATAATAGTTCTTGCCATGTTTAAGAATATGTCACAAGAGAAAAGATAAATCACCCTTATTAAACTCTCCAGATAATTTTCTGTCTATGGATGTCGATTTAACTTGTTTTGACTGCTTTAAGCAATAAGGCCAGAGGTGTGGTATATGGCCAATATACCACGGCTAAGGGCTGTTCTTAGGACACAGCCCTTAGCTGTGGTATATTGGCCATATACCATAAACTTCTGATGTGCCTTATTGCTATTATACACTGGTTGCCAACATAATTAGAACAGTAAAAATAAATGTTTTGTCATTTGGGCTCCCGAGGGGCGCAGCGGTCTAAGGCATTGCATCTCAGTGCTAAAGGCGTCACTACAGACACCCTGGTTTGAAAGCAGGCTGTATCACAACCGGCTGTGATTGGGAGTCCCATATGGCTGCACACAATTGGCCCAGTGTCGTCCAAATTTGGCCGGTGTAGGCCGTCATTGTAAATAAGAATTTGTTCTTAACTGACTTGCCAAGTTATATACCACAGCTTTCAGGGCTCAAACCACCATGGTATGTCATGCTATTTTCTGGCAATTGTGCTGTTATTATGTGCCAGATGTTAAGATAACAAACCGTTATAAATGGCCTTTTTGCAAGATTTACTTATTTCAATAGGCATAGGCTACTGACTAAAATCTGGGTTGAAAATTTCAATTCAACTTTGCCATGGTCTCTATGCTACTACCTACTGAAATGTAATCTCTCAGGAAAAGTGGGGTTTCGAAAGGAGTGGGCATTTCGAAAGTAACCATAAAAGGAGAAGTGAGGTTTCAAAAGGTGCCATCCGTCTTCTTCTTCTTCTTATTATTTGGCGGTTGGCAACCAACTTTATGGTGCATTACCGCCACCAACTGGACTGGTTTGTGGAGCAGAGACAGGAAAGGTCTAAATTCTACGCAATTTAAAAATTGTATTCAGATTTTGTTTATATTCCCAGCACTTTTTGTAGGATGTGTAACCTTAAGTCCTTGTAGATTTACCCAGTATGTCATGGTTAGCTGTTGTCTTCTTAACTTTAACGGCATCTCTCCCAACTCTACCTGCATCGCTGCCACCGAGGAGGTCCTGAGTGCTCCACGACATATTCTTAGAGCTTGGGCCTGGATAACATCTAGCTTTTTTAAAGATGTCTGAGCTGCTGATCCATGTGCTACCCTTCCATAATCCAGTGATGACCTTAACAGCACTATATATAGCATTTTCAATGCCATTCTATCTGCCCCCCACTCCATTCCTGACAGGCAATGCATCACATTGAATATTTTCTTTTCTTTGACAACTACTCTGTTAATATGCTCCACCCATGTCATTTGAGTGTCAAACCAGACCCCCAGACACCTAAACACTCCCACCCTCTTCAGATTCTTTCCATACAACTTCAAGTATATTTCCTCCCCAACCTTCCTTCTAGAAAAAAAACACAGTCTGTGTTTTCTCAACTGAAAACTTGAAGCCCCACCTGGGCGACCTTCAGGTGGGGCTTCAACTGTCGTGGAAAAAATGATCTTCAAATTATGACACTCATACAAGAAACTTGTGAATTCAATAAGACCTTTAATTCAGAGTAATCAAAGGCCGAGCCGACCCGGGTCACAGCTAACTCTGACTGAACTCAGTTCAGCTTATATAGTTACCATAGGCAGCCTCTGACATGTGTTTCCACTTAAAAAGTGGAACGTGTGGTACGAGGCCTACGTGCATTACGTGCAGGTTTTTCAGCTGAGGCAACCCTTGACATGTGTTTCTGCTTAAAAAAGTGTGCTATGCATTCTGTTCAGAAATGAGAAAATGTAACATAATGGTATTAAAATATCTCCAACACAACTTCACTGATCACTTCTTGAACTCTCCTGGCTGTATGGGTAATATTTCTCCCTCTCTTCCACAGTGACCACAAACAATGACCTCCCAATATCAGGTGTCACCTGGGAGAAAACATTGTCAATCATAATGGAAAACATCAAAGGACTAATGACACTTCCCTGGGGGGGGGTACCATTATCTACCTCATAGCTTTCTGACATAGAGCTCCCCGCCCTCACTTGTATTGATTGCCCAAATTGAAAATCCTTTATCCAGTTAAAAACCCATAATCCAACCCCAATGATATCCAGTTTGATAAGTACTGCCTGCCTTCCATCGTTGAGGATATGTATTTACAGTTTTTGGACGGGCACTCGATTATCTTGTCAATATAATAGAAAATCTTTGACGTTGATGACAAACAACCTAAAAGGAATAATAGCATAAACTGCCAGCCGGCTGTGCTAGGCCACACTGAGCTATATGAACCTGGCCCAGAGATTTCTATCTACAAGGTTTGCGTCTGCAATCTCCTGTCTCTGGCCACTCTGATAAAACAAGGGAAACAGAAGAGGTAACCATAAGCATACATTTAGAAAAGACACAACATAATGGTTAGATACAGTGGCAATGGTTAGAGACTGTCATAAACATTTCATTTGGGAAATATAGCACCCTCTGCTGGTTGTTCTCCTCAAACATCTATCTATCTTCCTTTCAACAAGGAAATTATTAATGTTGTATAGGTAAATCCTCATAGCAGATCAGCACAACAGAATGAAAATAGTACTTTAACAGAAAAATCCTTGGAGAAGTACAAAGGCCGTCACCAAACTTCACAGCTTAAGTCACTTTTTAGGTGCTAGGGGCTGAAATGGAACTGCAGACTATTTCTTTCTTTAGCTCTGTATAAAGCAGTGGGTATAAGGGGCTGTGAACTGACACACAGAGGCCACTAGCCATACTCTCAAGTTCAATCCTGAAATATACTTTGGCAAGTAGTTAGAAGAGTCACTCAGCATGATTTTCTGGTTGTTAACTTGATTTTGGGGAAATGTGTTGAAAGATTTTCCAAAGTATTGTTCGCTTGCCTGTCCCGCCATTCACTACAGTATTTAGATTTAAATCATTGAGTGGGTTCTCCTTAATAAGGGCCTTATTTAGCTGAAATTTAATGGAAAATTTGCACTATGTCAAAATCTGGGCTGTAGTCCATGCAGCTTGTGTATCACTTGAAGAAGGTGGTGTATGGCTATCAATCCTAAAGTGTACAGTATGGCAAGGACTGTCTGTATGACCGCCCCTCATGAAGTCAACGATGTTAACTGGTGGGTATTCCTTTTAATCAAGAAAAACAGGATACAACATTTGTAACAGAGCAAAGTTTCTAACATTTTCATTTATTTGAGACAATTGTATGAATATAGCCTATTAGCCTAGTAAGATATTGTCCCTTGTACTACCAGTTAACATCAGTCTAACATGTTCAATTCCCCACTGTCCCATTATGAGTATTTGAATCTCATTATGATATACTATTACATTAGTTGGCACCAGGATACTGCTAAATGTCTAGTATTATGTGGCATGTGTTTATTGCACTCTTTGGTACCTATTTCTGAGAAAATAATAGAAATTGTCTGAACATTAGAGAGATTGCTCACAGGTGAGTCAGGAATACCCATACTTTGAACATTTAAGCTTATGACTATAAGAATTATGAACTCCTTTTAAAACCAGAAGCGTATGCTTACCTGCTCATAGGGTAGGTCTACATAATACACCCAGGGCAATTACAAAAAGTTAATTTTATTGATTTTTGAATTACTAATAAGATGTTGAAATATAATAAATAACAACTGGCCCATGGGCACTATTTTATGTCTATTGCATCATATGAACAATATGGTGGCAGTAAATTACTCATATTCTTTAATTGGCAATACACTGTGAGTCTCGCACTGGCACGGCTTCAGGCATAAGCGACAGGTCGCTTAGGGCACCCGGACGTTTTTCTTTAGGAACTCAGTTGGGTCTCAACTTACGATTGAGAGTAAGAATAGTAGAATACAACAGGTGCAATTTCGAAATTTGGTGGTGCGTTAGCTGTTTCTTTCTTGTAATGTCAAAATGAGTACAATTCCATGAAAGGGACTATAACATTGCAAAATTGTTTAAAATTGCAGAAAACTGTCTTTAAAACTACAACATTTTTGGTACACCACATGGCAAAATATGTAGAATTGCAGGAGATTAACTTTGAAACTAAAACTAAACTAAGAGGGATGGCCACTAAAACGTTTTGCCATGAGGTTTGGGCCCCCCAAACCAAATCTTGCTTAGGGCCCCCCAAATGCTAGGGCCGGCCCTGCTCTCGCAGCCCTCCTGTGGTGAACTAACCTGTATGACTACGTGAAACTATGCAGACAGTCAGTCACTCATACAGTATCTCTGCCCGGCTCTACCGTTACATCTTCTCTCACTCACAACAAGGACATTCTTCGATGAACATGGACATGTCCGTTATCTAAGAACACTTTGTTTTTGGGGGGATTCGAAGAAAAAATGGAGAGACAGCCATTACCTTTAGGTAAAATTGTGAAACTGTCGTTTCAGTTAGAATAAATGGGAAGGCAAATAGCCTGTTAGAATGTTACACTTGTATCTCGCACGACTGCCAATTTCTCATCCGTGTTCGCAAGTCATTGATATATATAGGTTTTAGCTTTGTACATATTTCCCATCTGAAAGCATTGGAATATCTTATTGTAGTTTTTGTCATGAAGAGTCTCATCAGACAACTTTTGCATTGCGTGGACAGCAGGCTATAGGAATGAGTCAAGGTACGTTTTCATATTTCATTTCTTAGTTTACATTGAAATTGAAGTGCCTTGGCTGTATCACTTCGGTGAGGTTTCAGAGCTTGATGCGCTGCCGGAGGGAATCTAGTGTAGTGATTTCGGTTGGCAACCGCTATACATTCTAACGACATTGCACGGGGTCTGCAATTGTATGTCTTTCCCCTGGTATTGCAGCATTTTCGTCCTCTAATGGACAAATTACTTGTCATGAGATTTAGTTTATCCAGTAAATAACCTCGCCTGATTAAGCATGGGCGGCAAAATCAGTGAACATAATGGGCTACATCTCAATCGCCACATTGTACCCTCTCCTTTGGACTTGTTGACTCCCCTTCATAGACCTCACCCGAACAGCTGTAAACTGTAGCCCATGTTAATGATAGCTCAATATCTTTGCTTTATGGAGTCAAAAATCTCTTGAATGTCAACGCTCACTCTCTGAACTGAAAGAGCGGTGTAAACCATGTTCATTCAATGGGCAATTCAAGATTTCTTAAACCTGTTGGCGTCAGGGCTGGCACCAAAACAAATCAGTTGAACAAGCATTTGATTTCCATAGGGGGGGCATATTTCTTTCACTGGACCTCTTAAGTGAATGTATTTTTTTATGGGTTTCATTTAACTGTAAAAATGTATTACCTTTTAATATGGCATGAACACAACCAGTCATGATGTTTTCATTTGATTGTCAAACAAATCACTTCGTAGGCGGCACTTGAGTTTAAAGTTTGGGGAAGCTTACAATGTATCCTACCATTTCTACTGATCTGCATGCCAGTTATGATTTTCATATGCGCATATTCGTGATAAATTATAAAAATCTAAAAGGTAAAATTCAACTAATGCGAGAGCACCTACCTCTGCCATATGGACACATTGATCCACCGTGATCCATTAGCGGCTAAAGAACTGGGCGAATGCACGGAACTCAGAGTAGGCCTATAACTTACATTGTCAACTAAGTAAAAATAGCCAACATGAAGCTGACAAGTAAAAAAGTATAAAATATCTGGATAAATTTAGGTTCTTTCAATAGTTTCCATCTCTCTACTCCGCCTGTCTGACTCCCTTTCTATCTGTCTTGACTTGAATTATCGCTAGTTAAGTGCAACATTGTATCAAATCAATCAACTGGGTTGAAATCAATGATAACTATGCTAACCTTTTTTACAAGGAGCACGTGTGTGCCTAATTTAAAAAATATAGGCGCACACAAATAAACTTAGGAGCACAATGAAAAATAATTCAGGTAATAAAGCAAAAATTCCTGGTTGCACAGCAAAATATTTTGGCGCATATGCGGACAAAATGGTCGCACTGTAGAGCCCTAGGTCAGGACCAAAGATGTCACTAGCAAACTTGCAACATTGTATCCATTAAGTTATTTCGGACCCTCAGTTTTCTGCACCAGTGAGAGAGCTGTTTTGGGGAAAAGTGTTCAGGTATTTTATGATGTTTCCACGGGAATATATATAAAAAAAATATTTATTGAACCTTTATTTAACTAGGCAAGTCAGTTAAGAACAAATTCTTATTTACAATGACGGCCTACCCCGGCCAAACCCTAACCCGGATGACGCTGGCCATCTGCCCAATGGGACTCCCAATCACGGCCGGTTGAGATGTATGTGATCATCAGATCATGATATGTTGCTCGTTCACACGGAGGCTTGGTGATTTTCGAGGGGGGGAATGTTGGGATGATTTTTCAAATAGTGTGAGGTTTGAGGAACTATTAACATTCACAATGGACTTCGATGACAGACTGTGTGAGGTTAAGAAATAATACATGAGAAGCTCAGCTTATTAGTGGTGGTCATGGTGAGTTAAATGGGAACTGCACCCACTGATTTGGTCTAATTTTTTGGCTTGCTCCTCAAGAAATGCTGGCAGCCATGACAGAAGCCAAACGTGAGATGGTTTTGGTGTGGTTTGATGTGGGTGTTTCTTGGATGTGTCCTTGCCACCACCAAGAAACACCCATCTGTCAGAACCTTGCCCGCAGCTGTTTCCCCCTGCTCAATCACAACAAACAAACCTCCTGCAGGTTGAGTTCAACAACTACTGGCAGATGAATGGTGAAATGCCGGAGGAAGCTTTGAATAGGTCAGTAGCCTACAGAGTAATATGGAAGAATGCAATTGCTGAATTTATGTATATATTCTAAACTAACTGTTTTGACAAATTGACACCTGTGCCATATAGATTGCAAAATAGTTGGGAAGAGGTTTTCGATATACTGATTCCATGGCACATGGTTTATGAATTGACACGCAAAATGACACATGATTCAAAACTTTGAATTTTTCAATTTAAATTATTATACAACATTTCTGCAACCAATAGAATGTTATTTATATATATATATATAT
Organism: Brachymystax lenok tsinlingensis; assembly: GCA_030435695.1. Classification (NCBI taxonomy): domain Eukaryota; kingdom Metazoa; phylum Chordata; class Actinopteri; order Salmoniformes; family Salmonidae; genus Brachymystax; species Brachymystax lenok. Next base: position 22,475,820 of record CM059790.1, on the reverse strand, counting down.
ATATATATATATATATATATATATATATATATATATATATATATATATATATATATATATATATGGGGATACAACCTTCCCAGCGCTGCAGATGTTGCTGCAAGGAGACAGTCATTAGATCATTTATTTTGGCACTGTCCATATGTATCTTATTTTTGGTCACAGGTCCAGGAATTGCTGAAGAATTGCAACATTTACCTGGAGCTAACGCTGCAGATAGCAATACTGGGTGACAGGAAAAGTCATAGTCAATCAATCAATCAATAATATAATAATACTTTAAGCAATAAAAAACATCTTTAATTTACAATCTGTAGAAACTATGAGAATAGAAAGGTTCAACGCTTTTGTGAAGCATCACAGCACAGTTAAAAAATATATGGCAAATAGAAATCCAATATGGATGGTGTTAAGAGATAGATGAATGGAGCTGAAGGGTTGGACTAATAACAACAAGATAACAAATGTATATAGGTTCAGAACTTTTGTGAAATAGCACAGTTAAAAATATATGGCAAATAGAAATCAAACTGGATGGACATCAGAAATAAATGGGAGAGGTGGACTAAAAGGCCAGGACTAAAAACAAACAAAATATAACTATTGAAAATAGATTGTGTCTGTAAAATGTATATAATATGTTTAAGCTGGAAGTAGAAGCCTAAATGTTGTTGTTTATTAGTTTACTCCAATAAAGGGAGGGGTGGTAGGGTTTGCGGGAAATAATAAAGGAAAATATATTTTTAAAAGATCAAAACTATGAAATAGCATATATTTAATCATGTAGTAACCAAAAAAGTGTTAAACAAATCGAAAAATATTTTGTATTTGAGATTCTTCAAAGTAGCCACCCTTTGCCTTGATTACAGCTTTGCACACTCTTGGCATTCTCTCAACTAGCTTCACGAGGAATGCTTTTCCAACAGTCTTGAAGGAGTTCCCACATATGCTGAGCACTTGTTGGCTGATTTTCCTTCGCTCTGCGGCCCAACTCATCCCAAACCATCTCAATTGGGTTGAGGTTGGGTGATTGTGGAGGCCAGGTCATCTGATGCAGCACTCCATTACTTTCCTTCTTGGTAAAATAGCCCTTACACAGCCTGGAGGTGTGTTGGGTCATTGTCCTGTTGAAAAAAAAATGATAGTCCCACTAAGCGCAAACCAGATGTGATGGCGTATCGCTGCAGAATGCTGTGGTAGCCATGCTGGTTAAGTGTGCCTTGAATTCTAAATAAATCACAGACAGTGTCACCAGCAATGCACCCCCACACCATCACACCTCCTCCTCCATGCTTCACGGTGGGAACCACACCGAGATCATCCGTTCAGCTACTCTGCGTCTCACAAAGACACGGCGGTTGGAACCAAAAATCTCAAATTTGGACTCATCAGATTATAGGACAGACTTCCACCGGTCTAATGTCCATTGCTCATGTTTCTTGGTGCAAGCCAGTCTCTTCTTATTTTCGATGTCCTTTAGTAGTGCTTTCTTTGCAGCAATTCAACCATGAAGGACTGATTCACGCAGTCTCCTCTGAACAGTTGATGTTGAGATGTGTCTTTTACTTGAAATCTGTGAAGCATTTTTTGGGGCTGCAATCTGAGGTCAATTTAACTCTAATGAACTTATCCTCTGCAGCAGAGGTAACTCTGGCCCTTTCTTTCCTGTGGCAGACCTCATGAGAGCCAGTTTCATCATAGAACTTAATGGTTTTTGTGACTGCACTTGAAGAAACTTTCAAAGTTCTTGAAATGTTCCGCATTGACTGACCTTAATGTCTTAAAGTAATGATGGACTGTCGTTTCTCTTTGCTTATTTGAGCTGTTCTTGTTATAATATGGACTTGGTATTTTACCAAATAGGGCTATCTTCTGTATACCACCCCTACCTTGTCACAACACAACTGATTTTCTCAAACGCATTAAGAAGGAAAGAAATTCAACAAATTAACTTTTAACAAGGCACAACTGTTAATTGAAATGCATTCCAGGTGGCTACCTCAAGAAGCTGGTTGAGAAAATTCCAAGATTGTGCAAAGCTTTCATCAAGGCAAAGGGTGGACACTTTGAAGAATCTCAAATATAAAATATATTTAGATTTGTTTAACCCTTTTTGGTTACTACATGATTCCATATGTGTTATTTCATAGTTTTGATGTCTTCACTATTATTCTACAATGTAGAACATTTTAAAAATAAAGACAAACCCTTGAATGAGGAGGTGTGTCCAAACTTTTGACTGGTACTGAATATATATGTATGTATGTATGTATGTATGTATGTATGTGTGTGTGTATGTATATAAATATACAGTACCGTTCAAAAGTTTGGGGTCACTTAAAAATATTGTCCATTAAAATAACATCAAATTGATCAGAAATACAGTGTGAACAAATACACACATAGTTACTGTTCTATTACCATTGGCAGTTAGGATAGGTAATATCTGACCACACGAACTTGTACTATATTGAAGTTTCAACAGGTCAGATAAAACCTACCCAATTATGGCCTCTCCATCAAATGACTAATGCTGCCGTCTGGCAAAAGCATCTCCAGTCCATCTGTAGAAATAGGCAGGGTTGAGGCAGAGTACATCAGCGACACATGGAATGAAAAGAGTGTTGCTATTACTGTACATTTGTGCTGTACTGTATTATTAGTATTCACCTCATTGTGAATGTGTTGAGTGGATGTGTTGAGTGTCAGGTCTCTCTGCATCTCATGCATCTGTGAACACATACACATAGTCACTGTTCTATTACTAATGGCTGTTAGGGATAGGTGATATCTGACACACAAACATAAACTCAGCAAAAAAAAAGAAATGTCCTCTCACTGTCAACTGCGTTTATTTCCAGCAATCTTAACACGTGTAAATATTTGTATGGACATAACAAGATTCAACAACTGAGTACTGCAGTGCATCTCCTCCTCATGGACTGCACCAGATTTGCCAGTTCTTGCTGTGAGATGTTACCCCACTCTTCCACCAAGGCACCTGCAAGTTCCCGGACATTTCTGGGGGGGAATGGCCCTAGCCCTCACCCTCCGATCCAACAGGTCCCAGACGTGCTCAATGGGATTGAGATCCGGGCTCTTCGCTGGCCATGGCAGAACACTGACATTCCTGTCTTGCAGGAAGTCACGCACAGAGCGAGCAGTATGGCTGGTGGCATTGTCATGCTGGAGGGTCATGTCAGGATGAGCCTGCAGGAAGGGTACCACATGAGGGACGAGGATGTCTTCCCTGTAACGCACAGCGTTGAGATTGCCTGCAATGACAACAAGCTCAGTCCGATGATGCTGTGACACACCGCCCCAGACCATGACGGACCCTCCACATTGATCCCGCTCCAGAGTACAGGCCTCGGTGTAACGGTCATTCCTTCGTCGATAAACGCAAATCCGACCATCACCCCTGGTGAGACAAAACACAGACTCGTCAGTGAAGAGCACTTTTTGCAAATCCTGTCTGGTCCAGCAACGGTGGGTTTGTGCCCATAGGTGACGTTGTTGCTGGTGATGGCTGGTGAGGACCTGCCTTACAACCGGCCTACAAGCCCTCAGTTCAGCCTCTCTATTGCGGACAGTCTGAGCACTAATGGAGGGATTATACGTTCCTGGTGTAACTCGGGCAGTTGTTGTTGCCATCCTGTACCTGTCCCGCAGGTGTGATGTTCAGATGTACCGATCCTGTGCAGGTGTTGTTACACATGGTCTGCCACTGCGAGGACGATAAGCTGTCCGTCCTGTCTCCCTGTAGCGCTGTCTTAGGCATCTCACAGTACGGACATTGCAATTTATTGCCCTGGCCACATCTAGTCCTCATGCCTCCTTGCAGCATGCCTAAGGCACGTTCACGGAGGGACCCTGGGCATCTTTCTTTTGGTGGTTTTCAGAGTCAGTAGAAAGGCCTCTTTAGTGTCCTAAGTTTTCATAACTGTGACCTTAATTGCCTACCGTCTGTAAGCTGTTAGTGTCTTAACGACCGCTCCACAGGTGCATGTTCATTAATTGTTTATGGTTCATTGAACAAGCAGTGTTTAAACACTTTCAAATGAAATGAAAGTTGTGAAGTTATTTGGATTTTTACTAATTATCTTTGAAAGACAGGGACCTGAAAAAGGGACGTTTCTTTTGTTTCTGAGTTTATCTACTATGGGGATGAGAATTTATTGTGGGGGGGGTCTGCGCTATAGACGGCTACATCGGTCCGCTAGTACAGGACTAGTACAGGCCCAGTGCACTACTTTCGTTAATATTTTTTTTATTCCAGATTTTTCAGGGGGTGCTTCTTCACCCCTACTTCTAGCGGCTATTTTCTACTTGGCTGGGGAATTAGTCTACTATTTTATCAAGACGGTTATTTTTTCATACAACTTTTCACATTTCACAACCTGTCGTTGTTGCTGAAGCCACCTGTGTCATCAGGGCAGTAACTCTGGTCACTATCAAAGCTCATCAATAAGCTAAGGACCCTGGGACTAAACACCTTCCTCTGCAACTGGATCCTGGACTTCCTGACGGGCCGCCACCAGGTAGTAAGGGTAGGTAACAAAACATCCACCACGCTGATCCTCAACACAGGGGCAGCTTAGGGGTGGGTGCTCTGTCCTCTCCTGTACATCACTGGAGCCAAGCTTCCTGCCATCCAGGACCTCTATACCAGGCAGTGTCAGAGGAAGGTCCTAAAAATTTTCGAAGACTCCAGCCACCCTAGTCATAGACTGTTCTCTCTTCTACCGCACAGCGGTACCGGAGCGCCATGTCTAGGTCCAAGAGGCTTCTAAACAGTTTCTACCCCCAAGCCATAAGACTCTTGAACATCTAGTCAATTGGCTACCCAGACTATTTGCAGTGCCACCCCCTCTTTACACCACTGCTACTCTCTGTTGTCATCTATGCATAGTCACCTATTCAAAAAGGAGGTTACCTTCGCACGTTCGTCCAAAATAATTCCAGCATCCGAACAGTACACTGTGCACCCGCCAACTTTCCTTCAATTGGCACGGCTGAAACTACTGTATCTCACCGGAGAAAGCATCCGAGCAAGCAAAACAGCGCCCCTCTGTCTTACTATATGTAGCCCATGTATCTGATGCTGTCTGGCCGGAAAGAGTATGAAATGCTATTATCTTTTGACCAGACAGCATCAGATACATCAGATACATACTGAGACAGAGGGGCGCTGTTTGGCTCGCTCGGATGCTTTATCTATCGGCACGCATCTTGGTCAAATAAGTTATCAATATTTTTTTATTTTATTTGGACGGGCAGGAAGGTACAGTAGTGGGCCAGGCCCCCTAAGGCCCGCCCATAATGCCAGCCCTGGTTGGCGTGATAAGACCTATTTCATTGTCTGTGTACACTACACTGTATCATGTTTATATGACAAACTTTTATTTGATTTGAGACCCTGATAAGATAAGCTGCTTGCCACAAATTGCTTCTGCAGTTACAGGTGGTTGGGGAGGACAGCAAGGCTAAAGGGGAGGGGGCAACTTTCTGAATTGAAATGCAGCCCAGCCTCAGGTGGAGAACAAACTTTTTCTCTGTGGTTGTTTCAAGTTTCAACATTTATTAGTCGTATGTACAGGATACTCATGGTATACACCGTCCAACAAAATGCTTACTTGCAGGTTCCTTCTCGACAAACATTTTAGCATAAGTATAATACAGGAATTTATAGTCCAATATTTACACGTGTTTTGTGGAAGGTGGATTCGGTGGCAAGTGTTTTAAATTGTCCAGTATTTAGCAATCATAAAAGAGTCCGGTAGCAGCAGTTGTGCGTGTGTGGATGAGTGTTTATCTGTGTGGGTGTGTGCATGAGTGAGTGCATGTTTGCTAAGGTGTGGAGAGTCAGTGCAGGTGGTCAGTCCAGTTCAAGTGTTAAGCAGTCTGATGGCTTGTAGATGGAAACTGTCTCTGAGCCTGTTGGTATCAGACCATGAGGTCTGATATCGTCTGCCCGACAGTTAGGGAGTGAACATTTTGTAGCTGGTGTGTGTGTGGGGTCCTTGATGATGCTGCGGGGCTTCCTCAGGCACCGTTTCGAGTACATGTCCTGGATGGGTGGGAGCACGGTGATGTACTGGGGCCCCTGTGTTAAGAATCAGTGTGGAGGAGATGTTGTTGCCAATCCTCACAGCATGTGCTCTGCCCATCAGGAAGTCCAGACCCAGGCCTCTGAGCTTCGTGTCGAGCTTGGAGGGAACAATAGTGCTGAATGCTGAACTGCAGTCAATGAACAGCATTCTCACATAGGTGTTCCTCTAGTCCAGATGTGTTACAGCCGTGTGAATTGCGATGGAAATGGCATCTTCTTGTGTAAGATTTTTATTTAATGTGTCACATATTGTACCCATTACATTCAAGAGTGTGGTGACCCTAACTACTTTTAGGGTTACTACAGCTTGTCAAAGATTTTTCCTGAATGTGCCACAAGCCTATTCAAACCATACTGGGCACCTATAGATCTGAGAGGATTGGATAGGTGTAAGCAATATGGTGGTATAACTCCATCTTGCCCTCTGCCATACTGCAGACGCCTATCCTCTCAGACCTCCAGTGCCTATGCTACGGGTTGATTCAGATTGTCTGCAGTTATGTTCATGAGCCCAGGTTGACAGTTATGGGAGGAGACAATAATCAACTTAACTGCTCTTTATCCCTATTTTTAAAGTTGGAGTTATGCATCATTAAGATCGGGATGCCTGTATTTTAGCCCAGGAAGAAAAAAAGGGTATTGAGATATGATTGGACAGTGGAGTAGTCTGAAGTAGTCATAATCCAATGAGTCACCTTCTCTTTGCACCTAGTGCTTCTTCAGCTATTGAAGTCATTATGTAGAAATGGCCTTATAATATCTCCACTTTCCAGACCAGCTTCAGTACAACCTATTTTAGTAATGTTCCATGTTCGTATGACTAACCATAACTTAGTCATAACCATAACAAAGTGCCACAGAAGAGCCACAAAACTGAAACATGGCCAAGTGCTAGTCTCGGTTTTTAAATATATTTCGTTTTGGTCAGCTTTTCAAAGGACTTTGTGTTTCAGTAAGTTTCATGATAGTGTGCATTAATCCAGACTTTACCCAAATTAATTAAATAGTCTTAATAACAAAGGAGGCACAGACTAGATCATTTTAAGAGTTTTAGTGTGGGAAGAGAACCTTTCCAACACAATAAGAGAGGTGGGAAAAAGCAATGATTACCATAGCTAGACAGAGGAGGATTAAAGACAATATTATGAAATGAGCTAGGACTTCTAATAACTAAATCTAATAACTTTATAAAGTTCCATCTAAAGCACTGAAAATCTAATATAGTGCAGTCCATATTCATAAAAAAAGTCACTGTTGTAGACAGATTTTGCATAACATTACATTTGTAGCATTATGATAGTATCAGTTGTTTACTAGCTAATGATGTGTGTAGTGGTGTATGTACTAACTTAACTTTTGGTAATTAAATGTACAATTTTAGCTATGGCATGTTTTCTTTGAAGTCTGCTGAGGTTGGCAGCAAAGCAGCAGCTATAATAATTTGTGTGTGGATGGAAGATGACAGTCCTTTGGGCTCAGTGTGCTTATTGAGGAGGCTTCCTCACTTCACAGACCTCTCACCTGAACCTGGGGTCAAACCTGCCACTTCTCCTGAATGTTGCAGGAGAATGAAAACATACTGCTGTTGTCTTTTTAATTGCAATGCATTTAGGAAGGAGAACAGAAGACCAATCCAGAAGAAAAATCAGCAGTGAGAATATATCAAACTTTGTTTTGTCATTATAAACGTTGATTATTTTTTGTCAAGTTCATGTTTGGTTTCATGTTTTGATTTAACACCCTGTCCAGTTTGTACTGGTGATAATTAGAATTTATCAAGTGCAAATTAAAGCCATGTGGGATGAGGGAAGACACCAGGAAGTTAATATAAAAGCAATGTGTTTTCACCCCACCAGTTAAACAAAGCCACTATCAGCTGAACTAATCCTCCGTTAGATCCATTTACATCGCTACACAAATGCAAGCTACAGACTTTTGTCTTCATGTATGAATGCTCTGATTATTGCTAATTGAGACTTTGTTTCAAGGCCCAATCTTTTTTAACATGTGGGCCTATTATTGAGCTTTGAGAGCAGACAGCCTAGATTCTAGAACAAGGAAGTTACTTGTTCAGACACCTTTTTTTTCCATCAGACAAATGACAAGTCCATGGTCCATTCAATCCAAGGACAAACCTCAGCACAGTCTACTGTAAAACAGAGTCCCACCTCTAAGGCAGTTCGCTCCTCATTAAGTTTAAACAGTTGCTCTCTTTCATTGAAGTTAGAACATTATTAGATTCAATAATGGCAGCTTTAATTCAAGAGTGTACTTTATTAGGTAATTTCTCATAATGTGGCATGCATTTGGAAGACATTTTACAAACAGATCTGTTTACAAACAGTATTTTATTGATCCAGTTCCTCTTCTATCCCTGAAGCAATACTGAAAAATGACATATTTTAGGAGCAGCATACCAATTTTGGCTCTTGCTTGATTCTGTAGAGAAGCCTACATTTTACTGTTGCTATTGTATATATCCATATGTTCTCTGTTCTCCCTACAGCAATTAGGCTAATTGAAGGTAATAGGCTTATTTGAAAGCTATGATGTTATGGTGAAATGCCTTTGAGAAGCTATCAGTGTAATTTATGAAATACGTTTCATGGGCCTTTGTCTTAAGTGTATGTGCAAAGATGTATAAATGAGGCACATGTATGGTCATGTGGAATACAAGGAGACATGGAGCACATGTCTTGCAGTGTGAGGTGAGTGTTCCAGCTATGTGTGCAGACAGGACACTTACAACAAAAAAACATATTTTATATGTATTAAATGTAAAGTTCACATGTTAACACCACCTTTTCACATGTGAGGAGAATACTATGTTGTTTTCACCTCACATGTCAATTACACTTAAAAGTCTTAATCCAAGATGGCGTAGCAGTCAGACGTCTTTTGTCCTCGTCCTGTCGTGTCCAGTGTATATATCTTTTTATATATTTTCTTCGCATATCATTTTATATATTTTTTCTAAAACTCAACTTCAAAACACTCTCCTGCAACCCACCTCACCCAATGTGGTACGGATCTTTTTTTTTTTTCAAGTATTATCCACCTTGAATCCGGAATTCCCTAACAGAAGCTAACCAGCTCACTAGTTAACGTTAGTATTTAGCTTACCATTGCTAGCGGACAGCAGGAGCTAACCTTTAGCTCGGAAAAGCTCTCGCAGATCGTATAACGCGACTCAAACCAGAGCATACCGGATCTATTTTCTCTCCATATCCCCGGATTCCTACCGCAAGCTCTGGACATTTTCACCTTGATCTTGCAGCTAGCTAGCTGCTATCCGAGTGACTATTGGCTAACGTTGGTCCCGGAGCAAACTCCAATTAGCCTGAAGCTAGCCTATGCTAAGCCCACCTTCTGGCTAGCTGAAGAATCCCATCAGCCACTCCTGGGCTACAACACCTATCCGGACCCGTTTTTACTGCCGCCGTTATCTGCCCGAGGGGGTTATTCAACCGGCCCTCCGTCGCGACGTCACCTTAATGCCCATCAGCTAACTGCGGCCTGCTAACGTTTTCTGTCTAGAGCATATCGGCTGCTAGCTAAACAGGTCCATCGGACAATTTCTTGGGCCACTATTACCTATTTTGCCAATTGGCCTGGTCCCCTTCACCACACGGAACCCCACTAACCCATCACGACTGGTCTACCGACGGAAACGCACGAGGAGGCTATAAACAGACTTCCTCCGTCTTTGTTAGCTGGCCTGCTAGCTTTTGCTAGCTTGCTATCCCCGGGCTAGCTGTCTGAATCGCCGTGTCCCCAACCCGCCTCACTACTAACTGGACCCGTATGATCACTCGGCTAAGCATGCCTCTCCTCAATGTCAATATGCCTTGTCCATTGCTGTTGTGGTTAGTGTTTATTGTCTTATATAGAGGTTAATCCAGGCCCTGCAGTACCTAGCTCCACTCCCATTCACCATTCATTTGTTGACTTCTGTAACCGTAAAAGTCTTGGTTTCATGCATGTTAACATCAGAAGCCTCCTCCCTAAGTTTGTTTTGTTCACTGCTTTAACACACTCTGCCAACCCGGATGTCCTAGCCGTGTCTGAATCCTGGCTTAGGTAGACCACCAAAAATGCTGAAATTTCCATCCCTAACTATAACATCTTCAGACAAGATAGAATGGCCAAAGGGGGCGGTGTTGCAATCTACTGCAGAGATAGCCTGCAGAGTTCTGTCTTACTATCCAGGTCTGTACCCAAACAATTTGAACTTTTACTTTTAAAAATCCACCTTTCTAGAAACAAGTCTCTCAATGTTGCCGCTTGCTATAGACCACCCTCTACCCCCAGCTGTGCTCTGGACACCATATGTGAACTGATTGCCCCCCATCTATCTTCAGAGTTTGTGCTGCTAGGTGACCTAAACTGGGACATGCTTAACACCCCGGCCATCCTACAATATAAGCTTGATGCCCTAAACCTCACACAAATCATCAGTGAACCTACTAGGTAAAGCCCCAAAGCCGTAAACACGGGCACCCTCATAGATGTCATCTTAACTAACTTGCCCTCCAAATACACCCCTGCTGTTTTCAACCAAGATCTCAGCGATCACTGCCTCATTGCCTGCATCCGTAATGGGTTTGCGGTCAAACGACCTCCCCTCATTACTGTCAAACGTTCCCTAAAACACTTCAGCGAGCAGGCCTTTCTAATCAACCTGGCCCAGGTATCCTGGAAGGATATTGACCTCATCCCGTCAGTAGAGGATGCCTGGTTATTCTTTAAAAGTGCCTTCCTCACCATCTTAAATAAGCATGCCCCATTCAAGAAATTTAGAACCAGGAACAGATATAGCCCTTGGTTCTCTCCAGACCTGACTGCCCTTGACCAGCAAAAAACATCCTGTGGCATTCTGCATTAAAGCAGAAATTTGCTTCCTGTAACACAAACTCAAAAAAGTTCTGGGACGCTGTAAAGTCCATGGAGAATAAGAGCACCTCCTCCCAACTGCCCACTGCACTGAGGATAGGAAACGCTGTCACCACTGATAAACCCACAATAATTGAGAATTTCAATAAGCATTTTTCTACGGCTGGCCATGAATTCCACCTGGCTACCCCTACCCCGGTCAACAGCCCTGCACCCCCCTCAGTAACTCGCCCAAGTCTCCCCCATTTCTCCTTCTCCCAAATCCAGTTAGCTGATGTTCTGAAAGAGCTGCAAAATCTGGACCCCTACAAATCAGCCGGGCTAGACAATCTGGACCCTTTCTTTCTAAAAATTATCTGCCGAAATTGTTGCAATCCCCATTACTAGCCTATTCAACCTCTCTTTCGTCTCGTCTGAGATTCCCAAAGACTGGAAAGCAGCTGCGGTCATCCCCCTCTTAAAAGGGGGAGACACTCTTGACCCAAACTGCTACAGACCTATATCTATCCTACTCTGCCTTTCTAAGCTCTTTCAATGTTAAGTTAACAAACAGATTACCGACCATTTCAAATCCCACCGTACCTTCTCCGCTATGCAATCTGGTTTCAGAGCTTGTCATGGGTGCACCTCAGCCCCGCTCAAGGTCCTAAACGACATCATAACTGCCATCGATAAGAGACATTACTGTGCAGCCGTATTCATTGATCTGGCCAAGGCTTTTGACTCTGTCAATCACCACATCCTTATCGGCAGACTTGACAGCCTTGGTTTCTCAAATGATTGCCTCGCATGGTTCACCAACTACTTCTACGATAGAGTTTAGTGTGTCAAATCGGAGGGCCTGTTGTCCAGGCCTCTGGCCGTCTCTATGGGGGTGCCATAGGGTTCAATTCTTGGGTCGACTCTCTTCTCTGTATACATCAATGATGTTGAGTCTCTGATCCACCTCTACGCAGACGACACCATTCTGTATACTTCTGGTCCCTCTTTGGACACTGTGTTAACTACCCTCCAGACAAGCTTCAATGCCATACAACTCTCCTTCCGTGGCCTCCAACTGCTCTTAAATGCAAGTAAAACTAAATACATGCTCTTCAACCAATCGCTGCCCGCACCTGTCCGCCTGTCCAGCATCATTCTCTGGACGGTTCTGTCTTAGATTATGTGGACAACTATAAATGTCTAGGTGTCTGGTTAGACTGTAAACTCTCCTTCCAGACTCACATCAAACATCTCCAATCTAAAATTAAATCTAGAATTGGCTTCCTATTTCGCAACAAAGCATCCTTCACTCATGCTTCCAAACATACCCTCGTAAAACTGACCATCCTACCGATCCTCGACTTCGGTGATATCATTTAAAAAATTGCCTCCATTACTCTACTCAACAAATTGGATGCAGTCTATCACAGTGCCATCCGTTTTGTTACCAAAGCCCCATATACCACCCACCACTGCAACCTGTACGCTCTCGTTGGCTGGCCCTCACTTTACACTCATCGCCATACCCACTGGCTCCAGGTCATCTACAAGTCCCTGCTAGGTAAAGTCCTGCCTTATCTCAGCTCGCTGTTCACCATAGCAGCACCAACCCGTAGCACACCCTATATCTCACTGGTCACCCCCAAAGCCAATTCCTCCTTTGGCCGACTCTCCTTCCAGTTCTGCTGCCAATGACTGGAACAAACTACAAAAATCTCTGAAACTGGAGACACTTATCTCCCTCACCAGCTTTAAGCACCAGCTGTCAGAGCAGTTCACAGACCCCTGCACCTGTATATAGCCCATCTGTAAATAGCCCAACCAACTATGTCATCCCCTACCATATTTATTTATTTATCTTGTTCCTTTACACCCCACATTCATCTACTGCACATCTATCATTCCAGTGTTTAAAGGCTATATTGTAATTACTTTGCCACCATGGCCTATTTATTGCCTTACCTTCCTTATCCTACCTCATTTGCACTCTTTGTATATAGATTTGTTTTATTGACTGTATGTTTGTTTTACTCCATGTGTAACTCTGTGTTGTTGTATGTGTCGAACTGCTTTGCTTTATCTTGGCCAGGTCGCAGTTGTAAATGAGAACTTGTTCTCAACTTGCCTACCTGGTTAAATAAAGGTGAAATCAAAATTTTAAAAATTAAAATTAAGAAAAGTACAACATGTCTAAAGATTACTTTTCAACATTGCCTGCTCCAGGGCGTTCTCACTACTTAGAAAAAAGTAATATTGTAGGGCTTCCCTCATGCCCCTTTTCATGACGGTGCTAGCAGCCACGTGACTGAGTCTAAATGAGTCAACAGTCATTTACTTCATGAAATTACAGCCTGTAGCACTCGCATCTGTGAATTCAACTTCAATTGCACTGCGTTCCTGTGCCCCATTTACAGTGCACAGCGAATGGAAATTGAACAGACATGCCACAGTCCTAGCTTGGCAACTAAAATGTTACAGTCTGGCTCCTCATTAAAAGAAAAACTGCAACAAAACACAATGCAAAAGAGAAACATGTAGGCCTATTACAGACACATTTGAGCAGTAGTCTAGGTTGGCTACCCAACTACAATACATGTTGAGTGCATCATAAAGCAATGCTGCATTCAACTGCACCCGTGATCAATGCAGTGCAAAAAAAAGCGTTTTAAGTTTAAGCAGTATTTGATCCCCTGCTGATTTTGTACGTTTGCCCACAGACTGATCGCTTTGCTCGCTTTGCTCCCACTTTGCTAGCTAGCTATGCTGACTTGAACGACTGTTATCCACAGTTAGCATATCTCTTAGTTGTCAATCAAATGTATTTGGCATTGATCAAATGAGCGGGAAAGCAAGTTCCTATTCAGTTGTCAGGCTACTATTCCCCATCGTTTATCAGTGCAATTTTCACGGCCAACTACCTGAAAAAGTTTGAGAGGGTTTATCTAATGTTTCCTCTTTAGATTTTAGTTAATCTCGCATTGACATTAGTTGTTATTCTTGTTGATGTGCATAGGCAACTGAGAGAGAGAGAGAGCCTACCTTTTCATGGTTGTTTGATCAATAGGACTGTGAAGTTCCCAAATTTAAGAGACTCCCGTGTTATTTACATATATGGCTTTTGGGGAATGTGTTCTAATGATCTAAAGTCACGCTTTTTGCTACTGCCTGTAAACACACAGTCCAGTTCAAAGTGAATGATGGTAGGCCCGTGTGGCAAATTGCTTATGTGTATATAGGCCTACTGTAGCTCTTGGCTATGGCACACCGGTCTGCGTAGACTCCGGTCCTGGACAGGATGTTTTTATTCTGTGTTATTTACTGCAGTATTAAATAATAAATGTTAATTGTCCAAACTCACGGCCGCTTTCGCACACTATATTGCTATAGAATTTTCACAAATGCCTTACTATACGTTATTCCCAAACATTCTATGAATCAGTGGCGATTTTAGCATGTAAATCTTGGGGGGCAAAATAAAATCTTGGGGGGGCAAAATAAGATTTGCATGTCAGCAAAGCCACTACACAACATAACACAACACATCACTAAACAATACATTAATTGCACTATGACGGTGACAAACCGTGTCAAAAAACTGTTAGGGCCTACATAAAGCTGTCCCAACAGCAAAGTCCCAACAGCAGTCCCAACACCTTACCACTACTACACCTGGCTATCAGCCGAGCCTTGTCTGGCAGCGAAACAGTTCATTCAGCCTCATTTACTGCCTTTTTAAAAAACATAGTTGGCTTGCTAAAACAAATGTAGTTTCTAATGACAACTGAGATGTACAAACAATGGCATAAGGGGACAACGAGCAACAATCCGTAATTTCAGACAATGAAAGCTCTTACAGTATTCAATGATGACATTTCTCTAAAACAGGCTATAGGCTAAATGTGCAGAACAGTAGGCTAAGTTATGAGGGGAAAAATGGCTAAATTATTAGGGTGAGGCACATGTGCTACTAACAGCTCACTACACAACATACACTAAGTATTACATTATTAGCTACTGTATACATATCTCCCTGGCATATTACACAATTTATGGAGGAGCATACAAAACATTTTTTGACTTACCTTGTTGTGCTGTGCTCACTTGAACAGGAAGGTTGAGCGGCAGTCCTTCGTGGGCAAATTTTGTCATCAAACTTTTTCATCAATGTCTGGCATTCTCTGGATTTATGGTGCTTTCAAGACAACTGGGAACTCGAAGAAAAAAAACAAGGTTGAATCATGACGTCGGAGCTCTAGAAAGAGGCCCGAGTTCTGGACTTGGAATTCCGAGTTGGATGACCAGTCAAATCTTATTTTTCCAGTCGGACCTCATTTTCTTCCGAGTTCCCAGTGGTCTTGAACTCACTGAAGTCTGAGATTTCACAGTTCTGAGTTTCCAGTTGTTTTGAACGTGGCAGAAGTCATGCTGGATTGACAGCATGGCTAATGTTGAATGTGTATCCTTTTAAGCTTGGAAAAGAGACCCTTAACCCCAGACTTGGACCCCACACCCACTCACAGCATAGCAGGCTAGTGATTGCTTTGCAATGCTTGCAGTTAGCCACTGATTCAATGCAAACCACTCATTGTTGAATTTGCGATTTCCAACTTGTTGTGTAATGTTTATGTCCAATGGCCGATGAGCACCGATACGTTTTATCTACAATTTCTCTTGACTCATGACGATGACTGCTTTCTAGCTAATATTTTGAAAGTATGACGTTGACATGGTCAGTCCAATCAAAGCAACAGTATATATAACGCGTTTTACCTGTGGCCAATGACCTTGAGTCGTCTTGGATGGGCGCTTGTAATGTAACTATGGCAGCACACAAGGTGCTTGAATTTTCAAGCTCTCCCCGTAGATTTTGCGGTGACCTAGTGTCCCCATGAGTGACAGAACACTGAGCCAATCACAGTGCAACAAGAGAACATCACCAACCTCTACGCTCTGTATTTTCCGCTGGCAGCCCCACCACCACAGAAAGTACTGAGCTAGGCTGAACCACCTGCATTTTGGAGCTGCCTTACTCAAGAAATCAAAAAAGAGACCATGTTTGTATGCGGCTTTATTAACTCAAAGATTATATATTTTTTACATTGTTTGCAAACTGATATGTGACACGTATTAATGCCAAAATAACATGCTAAACAAGTGGGGATCAAAATAGATGGGGCTCTGCCTCACCTGCCCTGAATGACAGGTCGCCACTGCTATGAATTTATGAAAACGTGAAAAGTGTTTGCTTGTCAAAAGAATTACAAAAAAGGTGTCACATTCTTCCCGGGGTGTATATGAACACATTTTTATAAGATTTCATGTTGCCAAAATGCTGTCAGTTCCACTTTAAGCTAGCCAAGACCAACAACACAAACAAACTGACTATACAGCTACAAGTAGTGAGGAGTTACAAACAAACTATACTAAACAAATTAAATGTCTTACCTATGATGAAATGTTTTCCACACCGGACCCCACATTTCCCAATCTCCCACTCTGAATAGCTTGATGCCACAGGGCTCTTCTAGAAGGCCCTATTTACTTATGTTGGGAGTATTGTGTACCGCAGGTCGAGATTTCTGACCTGGTTACATGTGCATGGAACAACACAGCAGCTTTTCGCTATGTTTTGTTATTTCTGTACAACAACAAAAATCACTGGGGGTCAATGGGAAAGAATGTTTGTTTTCCCCAATTTGTGGGCGTGGTTGAGGGGAAATTCCTTATTATTACGGGAATATCGACTCGGACTATCAGTTGATAATGTAGAACATTCTAAAAAAAAATTAAAGGATTGCAATACAATATCAGGCAGCCATTGCGAGTTTACCAGTCAAATTGCCAAGGTTAGTGCTTCCAAGGCTGTTCTGTTCATTCTATTTCTATACTTTTTGACCCCTCCGATTTTGGGAGTGCATGACGCTCCTGAATACCTGCACTTTTTTTCAATCCAAGTCAAGCACTGTGTATATGTCTTCTTACTTCCAGATGTGATACATCTTTAGAGTCAGCTCAAATTGAAGGTAGTCCATGAAAAGCTCAGTAACAGCAACTCACAATAAAACATACAACTTTTATCCAATATCTTCTGCTGAGCATAATAGAGGCATAATAGCTTATGTGAAGCCACAGCATACACTGTGCAGATAATAATGTTGATATAACATGAACATTCACTAACCTGATGCTCTATGTTCCTCACATTTCCTCCAGTTATTTGGGCCTGATTGTTGATGTTATTCTGGGTTTTAATATGGTAATTGTCTACTGGTCATCATATTTGCCATGGTGGCAAACAAATAGCAGTACCTGAGCAGGGGC
The DNA here is from genome assembly GCA_030435695.1 of Brachymystax lenok tsinlingensis. NCBI lineage: Eukaryota > Metazoa > Chordata > Actinopteri > Salmoniformes > Salmonidae > Brachymystax > Brachymystax lenok. The sequence goes on along the minus strand of CM059790.1, from coordinate 22,458,512 downwards.
ACAGACCTTTTCTTTCCATCATCTGCAGAAAGGCGGCATGAGTCTGACAGAAAATGTACACATTTCATAATGAGCCTTTTACTGTATGAGTTAACCTTCTGAGTCAGTTTGTTTATGAACTAAACTGCATTAGTGATACATAGAACTGTACCTTGCTCCCCTTTGAGCACAACAAATCTAGGGAGCTGAAAGATACATTTGCACTCAATTGACTGTGTGTCAGGAGCATTGCAATTATCTATTTATTTCATCCTAAAACAAGATGTGAGTCATGCCTGTGGCAAGTCCCTCAGCAGGTGTATGCTGAATGAAGTGTAACCCCATAGTTCATTCATTGCACCGTAATGCTGAGGATTTGTTATGACACAAGGACAGGGACAGGGTGTGCAGAGTGCAACATTATATTTTGTGCTATCCAAGAAGAGTGTCCAAACATGAAGTTCAATTGGACCACCCACACAGCCCGGCTAGCACATTTGGTTCCTTGGAAGTTGTGGGAATGTATTTTTTTTGGTTTCACATTGGTTGTGAGAACGAAGCCATACATTTCCTGACCGGCAAAATTGAACGTTTTTTAAACATTCTGAGAACAGAAGTAAAAATTTAGCCTGTTCTGGGAACATTTATTTTTAGGTTGCAGGGAGGTTCTGGGTGGTTTTAATCTTCCAGACTTGGAATTGTATCAACTCGCTACCCAAGGCTTTTACTTGCAACATATAGTTAAAAACACTAAAGAGGAACAATGGGTACATATTGAATATGAGCATTCTCATCCCCAGAATCTTTTTATCTGTCTATTTTCAAAGGATAAAGCTAAGAACACTTAACAACTTTAGAGTTAAGAACACTAACAATATAGAAGAAAATAAAATTGTAACGAATACGCTGAGGCAGAGTTAGAATCCATGTGCGGAAGTTTATTCAGGGCAGGTTGCGGGAACATATACGAGAAGGCAGGCAGAGGGTCAAAACCAGAGAAGCAGTCAGATCTGTCGACATCCAAAGGGGTAATCCAATAGGCATAGGTCAGTAGGCAGGCAAGAGATCGTAGCATAAACATCAGGTAATCAGAACGCTCGGTAAGGCAGGGTAACTGGCAATACTTCGCAAAGAGTCTAGGCATAGTACAGGTTTAAATAGTTAACCAAACAGGAAATTGGTGCAGAGGAAGCCAGGGGGGAGTGGAGCACAGTCAGTACTCAGGTGATGGCTCCCTCTGCTGGTTTGGCCTTACAAAAATGTATTTTACAAAAGCCCATATCACTCCCTAAAAACACAACCTTATGGAACAATCCTTGGATAGCTTTTCAGAATTCACAGATATATTGGTCCACATGGAAAACTAAATGCTTAGAAACCGTAAATGACTTGGTTAAAGGAAATAAATGTATTTCCATTACAGAATTAAAAAGTTATTTTAGACTGAGCAATGTAGATAGTTTCAAATACATGCAACTTAAAACAACGACATTTCGGCTTGAAATCTTTTAGACATCAGAGCAACCTTGAGGGAATTTTATCTGAGTCCGAAAAGGATGTTCATATGATAGGGAAGATATACAAAACCTTGCAGAGAGCATGTCCAACTGACAATCTATTAGAAAAAACTATTGGAATCAAGACTGATGTTGGCACAAGATGGAGGGAACGTTGGAGCATAACTAACAAACTTACAGCTAACATAAATGTACGCTTAATCCAGTATAAACAAATGTATAGAATTTATTATACAAGAGGAAAAATTCACAAATTCTACAGCACAACGGCAGAGTCATGTCTTAAGTACATAGCCCATCTGTAAATAGCCCATCCAACTACCTCATCCCCATATTGTTATTTTTGCTCCTTTGCACCCCAGTATCTCTACTTGCACATTCATCTTCTGCACATCTATCACTCCAGTGTTTAATTGCTAAATTGCAATTACTTCGCCACTACGGCCTATTTATTGCCTTACCTCCCTAATCTTACCTCATTTGCACACACTGTATATAGATTTTTTAGATTGTGTTATTGACTGTACGTTTGTTTATTCCATGTGTAACTCTGTGTTGTTGTTTGTGTCGCACTGCTTTGCTTTATCTTGGCCAGGTTGCAGTTGTAAATGTGAACTTGTTCTCAACTGGCCTACCTGGTTAAAAAAAAGGTGAAATAAAATAATTAAAATAAAATAAATAAATGTACAAATAATAATTACCCAATAATCCAGCGCTTCCCAAACTAGGGGTCGCGACCCCATGTGAGGTTGCCTGATATGAAAATTGGGTCGTGGGAGAATTTCCAAAATCCTGAGAAAAAAATAAAACCATAAAAAATGTAAATTTTAAAAATTCAAATCTAAAAGTAAAATTCAACCAGAGCGCGCCCTTAGATCGTGGGGAAAAGGCCGCACTTGACCGTTGCACTTGAATCATTCCCACAATGAATGGCTAAGCAAGCTAGGTTATGAAACGTCACATTATTGCAGAGACTTTGATATTACCGGTCGCAATTGATATGGTCAAAACAATATGTGGGGAGGCAGAGGCACAGAAACTCACATCAATACCTTTGTCAGATAACACTGTGAAACTAAGAAATGATGCTATAGCTAGCAATCAAGAGGAAACTCTGACTGAACGACTTAATAACTCTCCACCTTATAATCTCCAAATGGACGTTAGTTGTGAGATGCCTATGCATTGACTTTTGTTCACTACTTGTCGGGGGATGCTATTCACAAGGACATTCTGTCCCACGATTCCCGAGCATGAAACGGCACAGGGGATGTTCAGTGTACTGCATGGCTATATTAATGTTGAAAAAAATCCACAGATTTGCACAGATGGGACTCCCTCTGCCATATGGACGCATGGTATGATACACCCACTGAGCTATAATGGATAGAGCAACTGGCGGCAAAAGAGCTGAGCGCAGAACTCAGAGATATGCAGCAGGTAACTTTAATTGTAAACTACATTAACTACATCTACTGGCAAAACTATGTTGAGATATGGGGTTAGAGCATGACAATGTTCTATTTCACACGAGGCTAGCTGGTTATCAAGGGGGAGTGTCGGAAAGATTTTTGAATTGAGAGAGGAACTGTTGTCATTTGCAATGAATGTAAAAAGTATTTGTTGACTTTCTGTGTAATGAAAATTGCCTATGTAGCAGACATATTTGGGAAACTGAACGAACTTGAAATACAAAAAAATTATACAGATGAGAGACCGAATCAGCTGATCGAGCTGTCATGTGACCGGATTCTGCAGACAAAGCTTTCACGGGAGACTATGGAGGAGTTTTGGTTCCTGACTCAAAGTGAATACTGTGCCGTCTCCCTCCGAGCATTGAAACTCATGGTACGCTTATTCAGTGCTCTCGTCTGCATTAAAAACAAATATCGATCCAGGTTGGATGTGACAGGAGAGATGAGGTGCGCACTGTCGACCATGCCCCCTGACTTATAGAAACTCCGACAAGACATGCGTCAAGCACTCCCATCTCATTAGTGATGGTGAGATAAGAGAAATTATATCAGACTAATTTGCAATTGACTGTCATAGCCCCACATTAAAAGTACAGTATATGATAGTGAGTTGAGAATACAATCAGAAATACTGTTAGAATGTTTTGCAATTGACTGCCGTAGCCCCAATTAAAAAAGTAAACATTGGCTGTTAATTACATACTTTTTTTCCACATGGTTGGTGTCGTGAGAATTTTCAGATATCAAAATGGGGTCGTTTGCCAAAAAAGTTCAGGAACCCCTGCAATAATCCATGCTTCCTGGGAAAGCTATAATCTCCGTAAATTGTGGGCAGAGCTAACACTTTGGCTGTCAGACGTATTACAATGTAAACCTCTTTTTTTATTTGTAAATTTTCCCCCCCTTTTTCTTTCGTGATTTCGATCTTGTCTCATCGCTGCAGCTCCCCAACAAACTTGGGAGAGGTGAAGGTTGAGCCATGCGTCCTCCAAAACATGACACGCCAAGCCACGCTTCTTAACACCTGCTCGCTTAACCCGGAAGCCAGCTGCACCAATGTGTCGGAGGAAACACTGTTCAACTGATAACCACAGTCAGGCTGCAGGGAGTCGCTAGAGCGCGATGAGCCAAGTAAAGCCACCTCTAATCCGTACTACACTGGGCCAATTGTGCGCTGCACTATGGGACTGCCGGTCATGGCCGGTTGTGACACAGCCTGGGATCGAATTCTAGGCTGTTGTAATGCCGCAACACTGCTATGCAGTGTCTTAGACCGCTGCTCCACTCAGGAGGCCCCGTAAACGTACTTTTAATCTGTCTGTCTGCCTATTGCAAGACATGGCATATGGGGGTGTAGTGAGATACCCAATGGGCTGGACGATTCTCTTCACTCATCTTGAAAAAAATTATACTAAAAACGTAGAAATCAATCAATCCGCCATCATTACCATAATGTAAAAATCTAATTATTTATTATTAAAATATTGAAATAGCGTGGGCGACCGAGATAAACGAATTGGTACAATTTAATGCCAAGTGGCAAACAATAATGCAGGCACTAGGGATGGGGTTGTGATCATGCGGATCTGGGCAGATGAGATGTAGTCATTGTTTGTGTGGATCTGTAAGTTGTTGTTCGTATGTACAGTATATGTATATGCTGCCTAAATGACTACCGACCCATAGCACTCACGCCTGTAGCCATGAAGTGCTTTGAAAAGCTGGTCATGGCTCACATCAACACCATCATCCCAGAAACCCTAGACCCACTCCAATTTGCATACCGCCCCAACAGATCCACAGATGATGCAGTCTCTATTGCACTCCACACTGCCCTTTCCCACCTGGACAAAAGGAACACCTATGTGAGAATGCCTTTCATTGACTACAGCTCAGCGTTCAACACCATAGTGCCCTCAAAGCTCATCAATAAGCTAAGGACCCTGGGACTAAACACCTCCCTCTGCAACTGGATCCTGGACTTCCTGACGGGCTGCCCCCAGGTGGTAAGGGTAGGTAACAAGACATCCGCCACGCTGATCCTCAACACAGGGGCCCCTCAGGGGTGCGTGCTCAGCCCTCTCCTGTACTCCCTGTTCACTCTTGACTGCACGGCCAGGCACGACTCCAACACCATCATTCAATTTGCCGATGACACAACAGTGGTAGGCCTGATCACCGACAACAACAAGACAGCCTATAGGGAGGAGGTCAGAGACCTGGCCGTGTGGTGCCAGGACAACAACCTCTCCCTCAAGACACAGGAGATGACTGTGGACTACAGGAAAAAGAGGACCGGGGCTGCAGTGGAGCAGGTTGAGAGCTTCAAGTTCCTTGGTGTCCACATCACCAACAAACTAACATGGTCCATCGAGAGCATCCTGACTGGTTGCATCACTGCCTGCTATGGCAACTGCTCAGCCTCCGACTGCAAGGCACTACAGAGGGTAGTGCGAACATCCCAGTACATCACTGGGGCCAAGCTTCCTGCCATCCAGGACCTCTATACCAGGCGGTGTCAGAGGAAGGCCCTAAAAATTGTCAAAGACTCCAGCCACACTAGTCATAGACTGTTCTCTCTGCTGCCACACGGCAAGTGGTACCGGAGCGCCAAGTCTAGGTCCAAGAGGCTTCTAAACAACTTCTATCCCCAAGCCATAAGACTCCTGAGAATCTCATCAAATGGCTACCCAGACTATTCGCATTGCCACTCTCTCCCACTCTCTGTTGTTATCTATGCATAGTCACTTTAATGAACTTAACCTACATGTACATACTACCTCAACTAACCGATGCCCCCACACATTGAGTCTGTACTGGCACCCCCCTGTATATATGTTATTTTTTTACTGCTGCTCTTTAATTACTTGTTACTTTTGTCTCTTATTCTTATCGTATTTTTTGAAACTGCACTGTCGGTTAGGGGCTCGTAAGTAAGCATTTCACTGTAAGGTCTACACCTGTTGCATTCGGCACATTTGACTAATAAAAGTGAGAAAAAAATGTATATAAAAAAATATTATAAAAAAAAAATGTATATGTTTTTAAACAACATTCTTAGAACGTTCACAAAAGTTTTCTTGTAGTTTTAGTGGAAAGTTTTATTAACGTTCTCAAAACAATTTGGATTTAATTAGAACCATGAGGAAGCCTGTATGAAACTGAAGTAGAATGCTGAAGTACAGAAATTCCCACAGAAGAACGTTGTTTCTTAACGTTCTCTGAACTATTTGAGAACATGTGTCAAACCAGTGTCAAACCAGTTGGAGAACGTTCCTAGAACATTACCAAAATTGAAATTAAATGTAACCATGTTAGAACTTTTAGGAAACTTTTTGTTCAAATAATGAAATACCAAGAAAATTGCGTTTTATGTGGAGTTCCTTAAATGTGCTGAGAATGTTCCAAAGCCAAGCAACTATCCTGCACCATTTCCAGAAAGTTTTTGGAAGGTTGTATGCAAAATAATCATAAGACAACCACGCTCTCACCAAGCTCTAAGAAACATGTGGTTCTCAGAACGTTATGTGCTAGCTGGGAGCAGTCCAATAATAACTGTCATCTCAATAAATCTCTTAGCATTGTTTGTGGTGGAAGCTATCATCATTACTACATGATATATCATACACCACATACATATATACACTGTAGTAGACATGTATACTGTTCATATCAACAGTCATGTCATGTTTTTAAAGCATGCGGCATAGACTGTTTAGGACCTGTTCTACTGTGTTTCATGATTTGGGCTCGGATCATCAATTCTTAGATGCCTATGCGGTCTCCTTTCCCAATGAATATTTTACAGCTCCTGCTTTTGATCTTCAAGAGGTGCTGTGTGTAGTGATGTCAATAGCACTCTAATATTTCCCTCTGATGCTTTTTCTAGTAATTACATCTCTTAACCTCAATGTTGTTCTTTGTAAATAATGGGAACAACCTCACATAAACGAGATGTATATACAGTATTTGCATTTTGCCTGTTTATGTGTGCCCATTGAGATGCAGAAAACAATTGAAAGTTGTAAATTTTCCCTATAGATGTTTGCCCCAGGCCAAGCACTCTGTCACGGATTATAGACAACTGTAATATTGTTGAGTAATTCTGTCGGTGTAGAGATCGAGAGGCCCAGAAGAGAAAATTAATATTCAAGCTAGGAAATATTGCATTGCAATAAAAGTAAGAACATATATATTTTTTGTTCTTTACATTGGTCTCCTAATGTTGTAATGCTGAAAGCAGTCTATGTATTTGATCATCTCTAGCATTTGTGTGTTAACTTGAGCTGTGCTAACATTTCCTGACAGCCTTTGGCCACAGCAAAGGGAGATGAATCAACAGTGGAGAGGAAGAGATGAAACAGACATGGTTAATCAGGCTCTGTCGTGGGCAGCAGGTTACTCTCCTCCTCGCATGGCAGCTCTTGTTATTTTCACCCCGTAATAAGTAGCCACTCTTGGATTTGACTTAAAAGTCTTCCGATGAGCATGAAACAGGATTTTATGTCTGTGAGTTAACCTTTCCACTCAGTTTGATGTTATTAGTTGGTATAGAAAGCAAAGTGACTGGTGTGAGACTAGGGCTAAGGGCTGGGGGTTTGAAAGTAATGATAATGGTCATGAGGGAGGGTAATGAGAGGTGGTTGTTACACAGCTGTTCAGCTATGATCTACACACACACACACATACACAACCAAAGGAAATGCCTCTTCCTCTTTCTGTCAGATGGTTTGTTCACCCATTCACATTCAGCTCTACCAACCTAGGATTATATGATCCATGAACAATATGTGTCACACAGTCTCGCAAACATGTTTGCCTGGCCTATACAGTACCTTCAAAATAAAGTGGGATATTTCAGGAAACATAAGTGGTGGTTGTTAACCAGTGATCCAGAGCCCTGAGATAAAGAAATACTAACAGTTTTTGCAGATAAGGCTTGGATTGACTCTGGTCTGGTACATTTAGTTTTATGAACTGACAGTGGCTTTGTTCAGTGCTGAATGTGATATGAAACGACTGATTTGTGTTCTCAACCTGCTTATCTTGCTTGTCTGTAAAGATTATAGTATGCATACCTATTGATAGCAGTCTGATTTCTATTTCATATAGAGTTTCTTGTTAGTAATGACTATGTTACTACAGTAACCTGTTGCAGCGTTTTGATCTCAAAAAGGTTTCCCTTCTGCTGTCGATTTGTCATGATTCTTCTGTGTTGTTACCTTCAGTGGGGAAATGTTCATATTATCAGTAAACTGTTTTGGCTCTGGTCTATCAAATCTACATAGATTTGCTTTGCACTGCCATATTTCTCCCAGCCAGTTTAGCTGGCTTTCCTGAAGCCACTTTGAAACATAATTTTCGAATGGATTAGTTACGCTTCAGATCAATGAGTGACTCTGCCTTTTTGACATAGTCCCTATGCCAGAAACCTGAATAGCTCCATTGTTTGAACAAATTCATATTTATTCTACTAGGGTGCTCTTCATTCTGATATTGCCAAACACAAGTGCAGCTAAAGAGTCTAATTAGGCTCCTTGGAGGAGACTTGGCCGCGGCAGGTGTGCGGTTTTCTGGCTCTGTTGGAAGCACATTCATTATTATGCAGCTGCAAGTAATCTGGCTGATTTCAATTCCCTGGAATCCAGTGCTGGCGTCATCAATCAGCCTTTCATTATCTCCAAAAGCCACATACAGCAGGGCCACATATATCAGGGCCACCTAGAGCAGGGGCAGATAGAACAGGGCCAGATAGAACAGGGCCACATATAACAGGGCCACCTAGAGCAGGGGCAGATAGAACAGGGCCAGATAGAACAGGGCCACATAGAACAGCCTCAGATAAAACAGATTAGAAAAAAAGGTGCTATCTAGAACCTTAAAGGGTTCTTCGGCTATCCCCATAGGAGAACCCTTTGAATAACCCTTTTTGGTTCCAGGTAGAACCCTTTTGGTTCAAAGTAAAACCCTTTTGGGTTCAATGTAGAATTTTTTTCCCAGAAGGTTCTGCTTGGAACCTATTTTTCTAATAGTGTATATAGGCCAGATAGAACAGGGCCATATAGAACAGATAGAACAGGGCCATATAGAACAGATAGAACAGGGACATATAGAACAGAAAGAACAGGGACATATAGAACAGAAAGAACAGGGACATATAGAACAGAAAGAACAGGGCTATATAGAACAGATAGAACAGGGCCATATAAAACAGAAAGAACAGGGCCATATAGAACAGGGCCATATAGAACAGATAGAATAGGGCCATATAGAACAGATAGAATAGGGCCATATAGAACAGATAGAAAAGGGCCATATAGAACAGATAGAACAGGGCCATATAGAACAGATAGAACAGGGCCATATAGAACAGGGCCATATAGAACAGATAGAACAGGGCCATATAGAACAGATAGAACAGGGCCATATAGAACAGATAGAACAGGGCCATATAGAACAGGGCCAGATAGAATAGATAGAAAGAACAGGGTCAGCTAGAACAGGGCCAGATGGAACATGGCCAGATGGAACACAGCTAGATGGAACAGGGCCAGATGGAGCAGGGACACTACTTTCACTGCTCAACGGGCCTTCATGCGGCAGTCAAGTAGGAGTCATGTAGATGGGAATGACTGATGTGAAAATGTAAAAACATCTGTTGTAATGGTTGCTGATGTGTGACTGACACGGTAAACGTTCTGTGTATCTCTCCATTTGACAGGTTTTGAAATTGAATATCATGGCATGAACTCCCTAGCATTTGGTTTTCATTATATTTAGGTGGATGGAATAGTTGGCTATTTGCCACAGGGGCGTTTTGCTGATCTACCCCACGTGTGTACACGTATGTGTATGAAGCTGTTTCCTGTTTTTACTAGAGATATGGGCCACAGTAAAGATAGGAACGCAAAACAAAACACCCTACTAGCACTGTCACCAACTACCCCACTTTCAGTTGTTTTAATGAGCTGCAACACTAGCTGCATCTAGGATCAATGTGATGGATTACTGCACTCCAAGGCAAAAGATTAATGTATTTTTTTTTTTTGTCACAATGTTTTATTTATTTCATCTTTGTAATTTATGTAGTGTCGGTGTGTGCTTCATGATTTCGAAAAATTAGATGCTGGATCATTATGGTCATGACATATGTTTCTATTAACAAACTGTTTTCTGAAAAATGATGCTGGACAATATTTACTTCAATTAACTATTTACTTCCTCCTCATGAAAGAAAAGAAAACAGCCTGTGTTATCAGAACTGTCCCTTCGGTTCCTAGGCAGTGGTGATCAAAGGACTTCCTGGAAACAAAATGACAGTACCATCATCAACTCAAGTGGGCCACAGGAATTTACTGGTGCTCTTTCTCAGCCTGGTTAACGGTGGTTTCTTATGTCATTCTCAGTAAGACGGCACAGATGATATTGATTCTTTCCACTCTTGTGGACGTCTGAAGGCCAGCTGCAAAAATATGTATCCCTCTTTATTCAGAGCTTAGCTGAAGTTTTTAAGTATTACATAAAAGTCCAATACAATGTTATTCTTCTCTGGAGGACAGAGCTTCAGTCTAGAGATGAGTGAGTCGAATCCTTAGAGGACCTAGTTGTGGAAGAACAGGTGTGATGAGTATTCCTGTTGCTCCTAGGAGGCTATGATGATAAAGAAGCATATCACTGGAGATATTAGAGGACCAAATTTGTTTACTCTCTGTTTAATTGGTTCCCATTCTGAGGAGCTGGGGAGCCTGCTACAGCCTCAGTCATTTTAAAATTTTAAAATGAGTGTTTCATTAGCGAATTGCCTGTGAGGCGTTGCTGAACAAATGAACACTACTAAAGCTGCATTCATCAACTGGCCCTGTTGATTCATCCATCCATACACCACTTTCCACCACTGAGTGCTCCATCCCTCAATGTAAGATATCTCCGTGTACACAGTTCTATTATTGAAAATGACAACACTTACTGTGAACTTTTTTATGTTGTACAAAATTGGAATTGGGATCTGTTGAGATCTCAATCAGTTAGTGTGTGTATGTGAGAATAGACCTCTGCCTTCCCACTGGGAGGTCCTTTAGTAACCCCACCTAGCTTTCCCCATTGTGGTGTGTTAACTCTCTCTCTCCTCTCCACAGCATTATGCTAAGAGCCTGGCCCCAGGATGTTGGAATTGGGTTCCTGTTCAGTCAGTGCTCAGACCCTGGCGGACCACAATGCCCTGGGGGTGGCCCAGCTGGCCAGGGGGGGCGTCTGTGGGAGCAGAAACCCACGCCACTACGTCCTCCACCCCGAGTCAGAGAACTGGCGCAAGCACCGTCTGGGCCTGGCCGAGGGTTCCCACTCCAGCTCCCTACTGGAACCCCAGAGCCTGTCAGACAGCCTGCTTTCCCACACAGCCAGCTTCAACACCCTCTACCTCCCCCACAATGCTCATGCTCCCCATAGCCTCTCCCTGGATGTGGGCAGCTCCTACGACAGGGCCGGGGGAGCGCAGGGGATGGACCCCGACCGGCCCGTCAGCCCCATCGTCATTAAGAGGCGCCGGGGGGGTCTCATCGAGCAGCGGGACATTGTTAAAGCCCACCAGGCTCACAAGATGCAGAGCACCCCACAGGCCCTGCGCAAAGAATGGGAGTAAGTACAACGTGCCTCTCCTCTCAAAGCAAGCTACATAGTATATACAGGAATGAGTATATACAGGAAGTATATACAGGAATGAGTATATACAGGAATGAGTCTGTGAAACATCTTTCTATTATTTGTGCTACTTCTATTCACTGATGTAAGCCTAGCTTCACCATAGAACTAGTTTTTAATATCACGTGCATAAGTACAGTGAAATGCCTTTCTTGCAAGCTCCATACCCAGCAATGCAACAATCAATATCAATGTAGCACTAAAATTAACATAAGGTAGAACAAAAACACACAAGAAATAAAAAGTAAGAAGCTAAATACAGGGTCAGTTCCAGTACCTATAATTACAATGTGCAGGGATACTGGATCAATAGAGTTATATATGTATAGGGGTAAGATGACTAGGCATCAGGATATATGATTAACAGAGTAGCAGCAGCGTAAATTATAATTGTAGGTGTGTGTGTGTAATAGATCCTGTGTGTTTCTGGTGTATAGGAGTCAGGCGCAGGACAGCAGATATGAGTAAAAAAACGTATTTACTCAACTAAATCACAAAATACAACTCAAAATAATTTGAGCCCACAAATAACGGACCGTATAACATACAAACAATCACTCACAAAAAAAACATGGGGGAACAGAGGGTTAAATAATGAACAAGTAATTGGGGAATTGAAACCAGGTGTGTAAGACAAAGACAAAACAAATGGAAAAATGAAAAATGGATCGGCGATGGCTAGAAGACCGGTGACGTCGACCGCCGCCGAATGTCGCCCGAACAAGGAGAAGGACCGACTTCTGCGGAAGTCGTGACAGTGTGTGTGTAGAGTCAGTATAAATGTGTGTGCACGGTATGTGTCTGTTGGTGTGTCAGTGTGCACGAGTGTGTAGAGTCCTGTGAGTGTGCATTGAGACAGCACAAAAATAAAATACAAGGGTCAACTCAGTCCGTATAGCCATTCTGTTAGCTATTTAGCAGTCTTATGGCTTGGGGATAGAAGCTCTTCAGGACCCTGTTGGTGTCAGACTTGATGCACCACTGCCGCTTGCCATGTGGAAGCAGAAAGAACAGTCTATGGCTTGGGTGGCTGGAGTCTTTAACGATTTTCCGGCCCTTCCTTTCACGCTACCTGATTTAGAGGCCCTGGATGGCAGGGAGTTCGGACTGTGATTTTAATCTTTTATGAAAGAATAGAGAAAACATTTCGATAAGCTCTTTCTTATAAGCAAGTACAGTTTGACTGTGCAGAGAAAAAGTTGTCAACATGTATTAATCAGTTCAGTGAAATGTGTTTAATAGATTGTTATAAATAATTATTTCCATGGCTTTCGTACAACAAAGCCATGAAACTAGGACATGTTAAGCATGTCCTAGCTTCCAAGCATAGCCTAAAAGCCATTGATGCAGACATTTGGAACATCTACATTTTAAAAAGTCTAAAGAAACATGATATGAAGAAAATGCAGTCTATTTCAGAAGAACAGAATAGCATACCCTGAGTTGTCCTTATATTAGTCCCTGATATGGCAATGCCATATGGCTGTGAGCCTCACTAGTTCATTTAGCAGACAGGATTTCCTTAGAATTCCGTGGCATTAATTTTTATTATTTTATAGTATGAAGAATACAATTGAACATAGCTTAATAAAATAGAAAGGCTATGTTCTCTAAACAATTTCAAAGGTAGTGCGCACATGCGGCTATTCTGTGTTAACAAAGAAACTAGTTCTCTTAAAGAAACTGGTTCTCCTTCATTTAGAGCTGTTAATGCAACTTTAGTTGTGATACAAACGTTGGGCTATATGTTTTGATGTTTAATACATTCTAAGGCTGCCTGATGGGACTCAGCTGCACACACCTCATCAGTCTCTTATTCACTTGATAATATTCTCACCAGCCCTCAAATGTTCCGGCGGCATCCTCCTTGTGTGGCCATATTGCCCCCCAAAAAATCCATGCCTTTTGTGGTCAAAGTGGCAGTTGTTTCAACAAGATGAGTAGGCCTAACAAACAGCAACAGCACTAGCCTATGTCAATCTACTATCCCCTATAATACAAAAGTTGACCTATTCTATTGTGTCTGGGACAGTTGTGGGATGGGATGGATCCCAAATTAATACAATCACAAGCATCAAAAACACTTTTTTAAGCAGTGAGGCTGACAACAGATCAGAACGGTTAGCTTAAAGTTTTGATAAACTGTTACGCTATTTCCTCATATTATACGCACAGTAATGCGCACGTGTCAGTAGGCTATAAGCGCAAATGTTCCATTAGCGGGAAAACACCATTCTCAAAAGTGACCGCAAATGTGATTATGCATGTAATGCTTTTATTATAAAGGTGTATTTTTAAAAATGATCTTCCCCAAACTTGAAACTCACGTGCTTCACATGTATGCCAGTTAGGCTCTACACCCGTTGTAAAGCGGATTAATGTGCTTCATTTTAAGAAGTTATTTGGGCACTTTAGTTGTGATACAAACCTTATCAAACCAAATAGGCCTATGGGCTAGGCTACATGAGGTGTGCGACTATGATTTGAAAAAGTTCAAAAAAGGCATACGTTTCTTGCCTTACTGCACAAGAGCTGGGCATCATTCACAAGTGATAATATATCATTGACAAGTATTAGGCTAATATTGTCACCCATCACACTATTATTGATTTAATCTTGTCTTCACATATACTATATCATATGTGTGAAATTTGTTTTGATTTAGAATGGGCCATTATCGTGCACCTGTCTGAAAACAATACATGTCATCTATGTACTTAAATAGCGAAAGGAGGACGCTTTTCTCGTGGTTCATTTTCATGCCAGCTAGATAGGCTATACTCCTGTTGTAAAGATAAACAATGTGCTTAATATTAGGAACATTGAGAAATAAATCTAGCCTATAGAAAGCTGATGGGATCCTCTTTTTAATAGAGGCCATCACTCTGTTTTCTCACGCGCTTGCATAGCCTATAGAAATGTTGCGCAACATGAGCTCATGGGCTCTCATGAAGTGTTTGATTAGACTTTTTATTACATTTGGAGTGATGTCCGAATGATTCGAGGGACAATAGAGTGTAGAGTACCAGGCAGTTAGCAAGTTTGGTAGGCTACTAATGACCATCAGCAGCATCAGAGCTTGGAGAAGCCTAATTACCGTGACTAAGCGGTTGACTGCCATCCTGACTCGTGACTGCTGGTGTGGCGGTAATACGGTCACCGTAACAGCCCTAATCCCTACCATCAGAAACAATGGCGAAAAATACATCCCATAACATTTAAACATGTAAATAGCTGTTCTGTCATTCAGCCTACATTAGCAGCAAATGTGTGGTTTTCAATCTAGGGCTACATTCCATGAGACTTTTGAAAAAAAAACATGCAGGGCTCGACATTAACCTGTTCATCCACTTGTCCTTCAGACAGGGAGGTGACTGAAAATGTTGTGTTGTTTGATGCAAGAAACCACTTTACAAAATAACATTCATTATTATTCCCATACCATTATTACAGAGAATCAGACAAATTATGCTACCCTCTGCCTATTGGCTACTTAGCTTATTCAAGACCACTCAAAATACAGCACTGCCACTTTAAGACATAAAAAAAACTCTTTACCTGACTGCACACATGTTGTGCTCTTGTAGGAAGAAACCACTCCCCCATTGTTGACTAGAAATTTACTATAACTGGGCTAATAACGCACTAACTAGCAAAGAATATAAACAAATGTGCACAGGTGGCTACATGCAGCACATCTTCTCACGACCACTCATGCTGTGAATGGCACAGATCCGTATATGGCAATGGTTGATGTGCATGTAGGCCTACTGCAGCTCTGATTGGTTATGGCGCACTGGTCTGTGTAGAGTATGGGCCTGCTTGTCAATGCAATAGAATCCTACTCCGATGCACTCTGCCTACAAGAAAATATCTTGCATAGTTTGTTTTGTTTCAGTATGTTTAATTGAAAGTGGCAAATTGTGTGTTTATTCTAGCACAGTAGAGTGAAACGTTGATAGTGTTAACTAAAGGGGAAAACTCTAGAAAGTTGAGTGAAGTTCAATCTCGTGCTTCTCTGCACGCGCTGATATTTCTCCTGCGCGGCAGTCCAAAGGGAGCTGCATGCTTGCGCACGTGCGCAGTTTAGAGGGAACATTGGATATCACACTGAGTAATATTATCAGGCTTAGCATAACATATAAGCAATAGCAGCAGACAAATCAGGTTGAACTCTCTCACCACCATGCTAATACCCAACCCAGCTATAGAGGAGGAGGAGGAGGGGAGACTTCCCTCCCTGTGGTGCTGTGGAATCTGGGATTTCTGACAGTGATGATTGCCTCTCTCTCGCTGTGGAGCTGCCCTCCAGTGACCTTGCTTCCCTCCTCAGCACCCCAGGCACAGGAAGACTTGCCTGGTTGGAGTGGGAGAGGAAGATGGGGGTCTTTAACTGGAGCTGATGGTGTCCTTAATTGTTGCATTAATTCTCTGCCCTGACCCTTTCCCTTGGTTTTCATTAACAAGATATTGTCAGGGGAGGAGGCAGGTAACAGGGAATATAGACATGATTAAGCAGCTGATAGCATCTTGTATGTGTTGTGAAAGTAGCAAATAAAGCGTGTGTCAAAAATGGAGGTTTAATTGAATTAATCATCTGGCTGGTTCAAATGATTGTCACAGTTTGGTTTGTCCTCCAATGTCCAGGATAATTGATGCTACTCTATTTGGGACAATAATCTACCTAGCCAGTCAGGATGTTATTACCATGGCCTTTACCTCTCACTGTCATCCTCTCGGAAGAATTCAATCACCAAATAACAGTACTTAAAGGCCTAAACTGCAAACGATAATGACTAAATACTCTTGCAGAGTTGATCTGACATTTCTTTGAGCTGAGAATTTGGTTGAAATTTGGTTGGAGGGCATACAGGAAGGCTGTTGGCTGACCACGATAAATCATGACTGGATCGAAAGTGTAACTTTCGATCCAGTCATGATTTGCGCGTTGACCTAAAAAGATATAGGAAACACAGCCTTTGAATGATGTGCTTTACTTTGTTCAACTTTTATTTTTGTTTTAATGCATAAATAGCGGAGTCACTGAAAAAGAGAAAACACTAGGCCCAAGAAGAGGAGCTCAAGTTCTTCAACAAGTGGGAGCAGCGGCTCCTCCCCTCAGCGAAAAAAATCAACATTTTGAAGGCCGACATTCTTGCTGCCCTACAAACCAAGGTTTAGAAGCTTGAAACTGATGTGGCTAGCCTTAAGAAACAATGCATATATTTACAAGGTTATATGCGAAGATCCGTTATCAGGATCATGGGGGTAGCTGAAGACACGGGCTCAATTTCTACTTCAAAGGTCTCAAAGTTATTGAAAGAAGCCCTCAAATTGAATAAAGACGTCCTTGTAGACCGCTCACACTGGGGCTCTCAAGCAAGAAAGCCTGGCAGAAAACCTTGCGTCATTGTGGCTAAACTACATAACTATCAGGATTGTAGTAGATGTTCTTTGGCGTGCCAGAGAATTTGGCCCACTTCAATGCAACAGAGCACCCATCTCTAACTTCCCAGACTATGCCCCCAGCATTGCTCGTTACCTTGCCGCTTTCAGCGATGTCAAGATGTCAAGAGTCTGCTCCGTGGACGGACCAACGTTCGGTATGGTGTGGCTATTCCTGCCCGCCTCCGTATAACATACAACGGCACCGAGAAAGAGTTCCAAGACCCCCATAAAGCGATGGCCTTCGTAAAGGCCAACATTCTACCAAGGTCGGACGAAGCAAATGGCTGAATGTTCACCTGTTTGGCGATTAGGGTAATGGACGAATGTGTCTACCACTGCAGACTCAGTCTATTTTTTGTAGATACTGTATAGCGTTGCCACTGGTATCAGTTGATATTGTTATTATTAGGTCATGTTAGTGCCTTTTTATTACCATGAAGCTGCTGATTTCTACTTCTCGATGGTACCCGTATTCAGGGTAGATAACAACAGATGGCAACGACGAGACGGCCTACAGGGAGGAGGTGAGGGCCCTCGGAGTGTGGTGTCAGGAAAATAACCTCTCACTCAACGTCAACAAAACAAAGGAGATGATCGTGGACTTCAGGAAACAGGAGAGGGAGCACCCCCCTATCCACATCAACGGGACAGTAGTGGAGAAGGTGGAAAGTTCCTCAGCGTACACATCACGGACAAACTGAAATGGTCCACCCACACAGACAGCGTGGCGAAGAAGGCGCCTCAGGAGGCTGAAGAAATTCGGCTTGTCACCAAAATCACTCACAAACTTCTACAGATGCACAATCGAGAGCATCCTGTCGGGCTGTTAAGGCAACTGCTCCGCCCACAACCGTAAGGCTCTCCAGAGGGTAGTGAGGACTGCACAACGCATCACCGGGGGTAAACTACCTGCCCTTCAGGACACCTACACCACCCAATGTCACAGGAAGGCCAAAAAAGATCATCAAGGACAACAACCACCCAAGCCACTGCCTGTTCACCTCGCTATCATCCAGAAGGCGAGGTCAGTACAGGTGCATCAAAGCTGGGACCGAGAGACTGAAAAACAGCTTCTACCTCAAGGCCATCAGAAATCACTAACATTGAGTTGCTGCTGCCAACATACTGACTTAAATCTCTAGCCACTTTAAATAATAGGAATTGGATGTAACAAATGTATCACTAGCCACTTTAAACAATTTTGTATATAATGTTTACATATCCGACATTACTCATATCAAATGTATACACTGTACCCTAAACCATCTACTGAATCTTGTCTATGCCGTTCGGCCATCGACTCAAATCTCTAGCCACTTTAATAATTATAATTGTATGAAATAAATATCACTAGCCACTTTAAACGATGCCATTTATATAATGTTTACATATCCCACATTACTCATCTCATATGTATATACTGTACTCCATACCATCTACTGCATGTTGCCTACGCAGGTCAGCCATCGCTCATCCATATATTTATATGTACATACTCGTATTCATTCCTTTACTCTTGTGTGTATAAGGTAGTTGTTGTGAATTTGTTAGATTACTTGTTAGATACTACTGCATGGTCGGAACTAGAAGCACAAGCATTTCGCTACACTCGCATTAACATCTGCTAACCATGTGTATGTGACAAATAAAATTTGATTTGATTTGAAATGATAAAGCATAGTTCTATTATTAGGTTATGTAATTTCTTTAAAGACGTTGCTGCTAACTTAGTGGTATTGTGGTAAGATGTGATTTATAAAATGTATTATACTTTCTTGTAAAACAGCCTAGTTTTGGGTTGTAAACATGTATTTATTATTTATTTATTATGTGCAACTTGTTTTAAAATCCTTCACTATTTCAGCAGGGCTCTCTACTCGGTATGTTTAGTGTTCCCCACTACAAGCAAATCATGTGTGTATATCTTTGCGTGGGGATTAGCGGTTACCTTGTTCTATTAAGTGACCAGGGTGGGGTTTTTTCATACCAGACTTCAGAGAATTGTTTGTTTATGTTTTGTATTCTTCTTCAACTTTTGGGTTTTATTTGCTATTTTTGGTATAACAAAAAATGGTGGATCAGTTGTTGTTGTAATCTAGCATCTATCCTTTTCCTACCTGACTTTACATGGCCTAATATCATGAGAGGGACAGCTGGTTGCTTTTTCTTGCTGGAATGTTAAATCTTTAAATCACCCAGTGAAACGTAAAAGGGTTCTTTCTCATTTAAATCATCTTAATGTACATATCGCCTTTCTTCAGGAGACACATCTCCGAACTTTCGACCACTCTCGTTTAAAAGGAGGGTCGATCGGTCAATCATATCATTCCAGTTTTCATTCTAAAACTAGAGGAGCAGCCATTTTAATTAGTAAAAACATACCCTTCGCAATGTCAAGTGTAGAGGCAGACTCAGCAGGCCGTTTCATTATTGTAGTAGGAAGACTGTATAATACACCTGTTATCTTGGCTAACATTTATGCACCAAATTGGGATAACAGTTCATTCTTCACAAATGTATTTTCTCGATGACCAAATATGGACACACACCACATACAACCGCCCTAGTCATAGACTGTTCTCTCTGATACCGCAGGGCAAGCGGTACCGGAGCGCCAAGACCAGGTCCAAGAGGCCATTCTACTGACAATGTTTGTCTATGGAGATTGTATGGCTGCGTGCTCGATTTTATACTCCTGTCATCAACGGGTGTGGCTGAAATAGCTGAATCCACTCATTTGAATACTTTTGTACATATAGTGTGTATGGCTTTTAATGGAGGAGGAATAGGCATGCTGCGTATTACGTTTTTTCCCTCACAGTTTAACTACTGACACTGTAGATCATTAGATGACTGTTACGCACCACCATTTAAGTATTTAACTCCTCATTATTCATCCGTGAAAGATTGAGTTTTGTATTCATGGATGTGTACATTTCAGTGGAATGTTGACTTTGAGGGCAGAGTAAGGAATTCAGCTTGTAGATGTACTTACTAATTGACTGGGTATGTTGAGTTGATGAGGAATAGTTTGAATAGTTTTATAGTGAGAGGCTCCCAGAGGCTCCCATAGCAATATATGTAATGCAACATCCAGTTATGGATCTGTTCTTTGCTGTCAGCCAAGTGTAGCTGAGGGATGCAGTGCGATACTATCAGTGGCCTAATAATCTCACCCCGTCATCACTTATCTGTAAGGACTTTTATGGTGGGACTAAAACACTGAGTGGCTGCTCACTGGGGTGGAAATGCACATTTATCATCAAACCCAAACGAAAAAGAAAGGAAAGGAATGAAAGTGTTTTAGCTCTACCAATTTGCTGCCTTCTGCTTGAAAACACTCATAAAGTATCATTTCAGACAGGAACTCAAGCATACCTTTTCTACTCTGTTATTATGTTTGCTGTGCACCTCTCAAGTTATCCACATACTCAGAAAGTATGAGTGATTTACCTTCCTAGTTCCCTTTCTCCTCCACACAAACACAGGCAAAGATTATTATAGACTCAAACAACTACCCCTAGAGGTTATTCTTCTCAAAGGATAACAGCTATAGTTGTTTGTGTTCTTTTTCAGTTTACTGGGCATGTTGTATCATGAATAGGTTTGCCAACTTGCGGCTCCTCATGTACAACATGCAGAAGACCAGAGCAAAGAAATTAGAGAAATAAGAGGTGGCTAATATGAATATATGAATATCAGCTCTGGCAAGGCATCAGTCTGTGTTGTACTTCCTCATTCAATCAGATGATTCATATTCATTAGCCCCAAACAAATATATTAATGTCCCCAATGGGGTGGTGGAGTAGACATTTTTGGGGAAGTTGAATCGACAATATACAGTTGATGTACTCTACAGAGGAGCAGGGAGACCGTCTCCGGACATGAAAGTAAGAAACATCAGATCAGCATCAGTTTACATAGCACACCATGTTCAATTCTGTTCATGACCTTACTACAAATTATCCTGGTCCTGTCCATAACTATATCTCCATAGAAACCACCATATGTTTTCTAAACTATTTCTCAGAATATTGGTTCTGAAACGCAGTTAAACGTAATAACTTGTCTCAGAACCTGTAGCTATGGTTACCTTGGACAAGTAGAAAGGTGAGTGGTCTGTTCTAGTGAACACAGCAACTCCACTATTCTAATGCCTTCCTCAAATCGGTCTACTAAGAGATTGAGAAACAACAGGTTTGTGAGACTGCTACCATGTGACCATGAGACTGTGATTGGGAATGGCACATGGAGGTTGCACTCAAACACAGGGTTATGGTTGGTTGTGGTGGTGGTATGAAGGGGATTGGAGTTATCCCCAGGGCTCTCACAGTGCCAGGCATGAGCGTAGTGTGCAGTAAGTGTGCTGCAAGGTGGAGGTGTTCTTGTGCGCACAGGATTTGGGTTGACCAGGACCCGACACAGGGAAACTGAAACCCCCCGGGTGTTTTCTGTCATGTTTTCTCAGTATATCTCTGCCCATTGACCATGCTTATAGAAATGGCTGCACTTTGTAGCTGTGAATGAAACTCTCAGTTTAGGTTATCCTCAGATCACTTTGTTTTGAGGCGGTCGTAAAGCTTGATTACACCAGTCAACAACAGCAGACCCTGAAGGTTGGGCTCAGAGGTCATCTGTAAACCTGTGAACAATATGTAAGACTGACATATTAATCCAACTTCTACACAGACTACTCCATTGCTTTCGATGATGCCACTGGCCCCTCTAGATCAAGAGAAGTCATAGAAAAGCTTTAAAACGTCTTTCATCAGCATTTGGAGCTCTCAGATGAAGAGTGGGCCAATAGAGCAATAGGCTTGGCCTTTATACAAATGCATCCGATACACAGCTGAAATAATTTATTTCTCAATTGTTCTCATCAGCCTATAAATATATTAGGCTGCCTTAGAAAAGCAGCAAAGTGTAAATGTCAGTGGTTTGTCACACCTGCATTATTTATGTTGACATATGGAGAAGGCCTATTCATCAGCCCTATCTGATGTATCTGGCATCCAGCATAAGGGAGAAACAGAAAATATGTAATAGAAAAGTGCAGGAACGCATTGCCACTGGATGTATCACAGTAATGTTTTCATATATTTGGTTTAACGTCTTCATTTATGACATACTGACTGTTTGAGCAGGACGGAGAAGACTGTCTGAGTGATGGACTACACTCATTATCTCCATTCATCTCTGTGGCTGTGGTGGTGGTGCAGTAGTGTTGTTTTCAGGCAAGCTGCAGAGTGTCATGGTAAGTAAATATCTCTCTACAGCAGTGGCGACCCATCATTCAAGCAAAAAAAATGTTGGGCCTGTTTTGTATGTTATTTTGGCATTCATATGTGTCACATATCAGTTTGCAAACAATTAAACAATAAAAAATGTGTAATTGAGTTAACCTTCATGTTCAAGTGAGCACAGCACAACAAGGTGAGTCCAAAAAATGTATTGTATGATGCTGCATAAATTATGTAATATGCCAGGGTGTCACGTCCAGGCCTGAAAAGACAGGCTGGCGTGTTTTGTTTTGGTTTTGGTGTAGGGTTTTTATGTTCTAGGTCTTCTATTTCTATGTTGGGGTAATGGTTCCCAATTAGAGGCAGCTGTGTGTTGTTGTCTCTAATTGGGAACCATATATATGTTTGGGGTTTTCATTTAGGTTTGTGGGTTATTGTTTGTATATAGCATTGTGGTTTGTCAAGTTATGTCAACGTTACGCTCTTCGTTAGTTTGTCATTTCGTTGTTTTCCCAGTATCGTTCATAAATAAAAATGTATACAGGAAGCATCGCTGCGCCTTGGTCTGTCCGTTATGAAGATCGTGACAGAATAACCCAACACAAAAGGACCAAGCAGCGATGTGTAAAGGAGTCCTGGACTTGGGAGGAAATATTAGCTGGGAAGGGGCCTTGGGGGAAGACGACGGAGCATCGTTACCCTAAAAGGAGGATGGAAGCGGCGAAGACTGAGCGAGGGAGCTACGAGGATATATATGGAGCGTGGAACCCGGAGAGGGAGAGATACATTGGAACTCGCCTGGCACGGAAGCCCGAAAGGCAGCCCCAAAAAACTTTTTTGGGGGGGCACACGGGGAGTTTGGCCGGTTCAGGAGGGACTCCTGAGCTAACTCCTCGTGCTTTGTGGAGAGAGCGTTGGGGAGAGCGTCGCACGGAAAGGACACCGTGCTATGCAGTTTTGCGCACGGTTTCTCCTGTGCGCGTTCACAGCCCGGTGCGAGAGATTCCAGCGCCACTCATCTGTCGGGCTACGATGAGTGTGCAGCCTGGTAGAGTGGTGCCGGCTCAGCGCTCCTGGTCTCCGGTGCGCCTCCTAGGACCAAGATATCCTGCACCGGTTCTGCGTGCAGTGTCTCCGGTACGAGTCCACAGCCCAGTGCGAGAGATCCCAGCGCCACTCGTATGTCAGGCCAAGGTCAGTGTGCAGCCTGGTAGAGTGGTGCCAGCTCTGCGCGCTAGGTCTCCAGTGCGTCTCCTAGGACCAAGATATCCTGCACCGGTCCTACGGGAAGAATCTCCGGTTTGCATCCACAGCCCAGTACGTCCTGTCCCTGCTCCACGCTCCAGGATCCCTGTTCCACGCTCCAGGATTCCTGTGCCCGGCGTGGACTCAGCACGTCCTGTCCCTGCTCCACGCTCCAGGATTCCAGTACCTGTCTGGAACCCAGTACGTCCGGTTCCTGCTCCCCGCACCAGAGTGCGCGTCATGAGCCCAGTACGGCCGGTTCCTGCTCCCCGCACCAGAGTGCGCGTCACGAGCCCAGCACGGCCGGTTCCTGCTCCCGCACCAGAGTGCGCGTCACGAGCCCAGTACGGCCGGTTCCTGCTCCCGCACCAGAGTGCGCGTCACGAGCCCAGTACGGCGGTTCCTGCTCCCCGCACCAGAGTGCGCGTCACGAGCCCAGTACGGCCGGTTCCTGCTCCCCGCACCAGAGTGCGCGTCACGAGCCCAGTACGGCCGGTTCCTGCTCCCCGCACCAGAGGGCCAGTGAGGATCCCCAGCCCGGCGCCGCCAGTGAGGATCCCCAGCCCGGCGCCGCCAGTGAGGGTCCCCAGCCCGGCGCCGCCAGTGAGGGTCCCCAGCCCGGCGCCGCCAGTGAGGGTCCCCAGCCCGGCGCCGCCAGTGAGGGTCCCCAGCCCGGCGCCGCCAGTGAGGGTCCCCAGTCCTGCAAATGGCCCAGGGCCTCCGGTGCGTGACCTCGGACCAGCACGGCCGGCACCGGAGCCGCCACCTGGGACGAAGAAACCCACCCGAAGACCCCCCCATGGACTTTTTGGCGTGGTCGGAGTCCGGCGCCTTTGGGGGTACTGTCACGTCCAGGCCTGAAAAAGACAGGCTGGCGTGTTTTGTTTTGGTTTTGGTGTAGGGTTTTTATGTTCTAGGTCTTCTATTTCTATGTTGGGGTAATGGTTCCCAATTAGAGGCAGCTGTGTGTCGTTGTCTCTAATTGGGAACCATATATGTTTGGTTTTCATTTAGGTTTGTGGGTTATTGTTTGTATATAGCATTGTGTTTTGTCAAGTTATGTCAACGTTACGCTCTTCGTTAGTTTGTCATTTTGTTGTTTTCCCAGTATCGTTCATGAAAAAAAATGTATACTGGAAGCATCGCTGCGCCTTGGTCTGTCCGTTATGAAGATCGTGACACAGGGAGATATGTGTACTGTAGTTAAAAAAGTAATACTAAGTGTATGTTGTGTAGTAAGCTGTTAGTAGCCCACGTGCCTCACCTTAATAATTTGGTCCCTTTCCCGTTCACAACTTAGGCTACTGTTCTGACAAGTAGCCTATAGCCTGTTTAAGAGAAATGTAATCATTGAGTATTGTAAGATCTTTCATTGTCTGCTTATATGCCCCCTTTATTTATCATACAGTTCTGACTTGGTGTATATATCACATTTCAGGTAAGACCCAGATGCAGACAATGTTAAAATGTGCAATATTAGTGAGGGTTTATGAAAATGACATATGTGATCTAATGTGTGTGTGAGAGAAAGACTAGTATTTATTGCTTTAGATCAGTGGTTCCCAAACTTTTTATAGTCCCGTACCCCTTCAAACATTCAGCCTCCAGCTGCATACCCCCTCCAGCACCAGGGTCAGCGCACTCAGCGCAATCTCAAATGTTGTTTTTTTTGCTATCATAAACATAAGAACCTGGCTCGTGGGAAATGACAAAGAGCTCTTATAGGACCAGGGCACAAATAATAATCTATAATTTTGCTCTTTATTTAACCATCTTACATATAAAACCTTATTTGTTCATTGGAAATTGTGAATAACTCACCACAGGTTAATGAGAAGTGTGTGCTTGAAAGGTTGTATTGGAGAGAGTGTCAGTCTTAAATAATTTCCCACACACAGTCAAATCAAATTCAATTGTATTAGTCGCATGCGCCGAATACAACAGGTGTAGACCTTAAAGTGAAATGCTTACTTACGAGCCCCTAACCAACAATGCAGTTTAAAAAATACAGATAAGAAATAAAAGTAACAAGTAATTAAAGAGCAGCAGTAAAATAACAATAGCGAGACTATATACAGGGGGGTACCGGTACAGAGTCGATGTGCGGGGGCCCCGGTTAGTTGAGGTAATATGTACATGTAGGTAGAGTTATTAAAGTGACTATGCATAGATGATAACAACAGAGAGTAGCAGCGGTGTAAAATGTGTGGGGGGGGTCAATGCAAATAGTCTGGGTATCCATTTTATTAGGTGTTCAGGAGTCTTATGGCTTGGGGCTAGAAGCTGTTTAGAAGCCTCTTTGAACTAGACTTGGAGACTTGTCGTGCCTTCTTCACGACTGCCTTGGTGTGCTTGGACCATGTTAGTTTGTTGGTGATTTTGACACCAAGGAACTTGAAGCTCTCAACCTGCTCCACTACAGCCCCATCGATGAGAATGGGTGCGTGCTCGGTCCTCCTTTCCCTGTAGTCCACAATCATCTTTTTTGTCTTGATCATGTTGAGGGAGAGGTTGTTGTCCTGGCACCACACGGCCAGGTTTCTGACCTCCTCTCTATAGGCTGTCTCGTCGTTGTTGTCGGTGATCAGGCCTACCACTGTTGTGTCATCGGCAAACTGGCCGTGCAGTCATGAATGAAAAGGGAGTATAGGAGCGGACAGAGCATGCACGCCTGAGGGGCCCCTGTGTTGAGGATCAGCGTGGCGGATGTGTTGTTACCTACCCTTACCACCTGTGGGCGGCCCGTCAGGAAGTCCAGGATCCAGTTGCAGAGGGAGGTGTTTAGTCCCAGCATCCTTAACTTATTGATGAGCTTTGAGGGCACTATGGTGTTGAACGCTGAGCTGTAGTCAATGAAAGACATTCTCACATAGGTGTTCCTTTTGTCCAGGTGGAAAAGGGCAGTGTGGAGTGCAATAGAGATTGCATCATCTGTGGATCTGTTGGGGCAGTATGCAAATTGGAGTGGGTCTAGGGTTTCAGGGATAATGGTGTTGATGTGAGCCATGACCAGCCTTTTGAAGCCTTTCATGGCTACAGACGTGAGTGCTATGTGTCGGTAGTCGTTTAGGCAGGTTACCTTAGTTTTCTTGGGCACAGGCACTATGGTGGTCTGCTTAAAATATGTTGGTATTACAGACTCGGACAGGGCGAGGTTGAAAATGTCAGTGGAGACACTTGCCAGTTGGTCAGCGCATGCTCGCAGTGCACGTCCTGGTAATCCGTCCAGTGCTGCGGCCTTGTGAATGTTGACCTGTCTCTCTTGCAGAGAGCGTCTTCCAGAACAGCTGGTGCTCTCATGCATGTTTCAGTGTTATTTGCCTCGAAGCGAGCATAGAAGTAGTTTAGATTGTCTGTTAGGCTTGTGTCACTGGGCAGCTCTCGGCTGTGCTTCCCTTTGTAGTCTGTAATGGTTTGCAAGCCCTGCCACATCCGACGAGCATCAGAGCCGGTGTAGTACGATTCGATCTTAGTCCTGAATTGACCCTTTGCCTGTTTGATGGTTTGTCGGAGGGCATGGGATGTGGGATTTCTTATAAACTTCCAGGTTAGAGTCCCGCGCTTCCAGGTTAGAGTCCCGCTAGCCTTTAGCTCAGTGCGGATGTTGCCTGTAATCCATGGCTTCTGGTTAGGGTATGTATGTACAGTCACCGTGCGGACGACGTCATCGATGCACTTATTGATGAAGCCAATTACTGATGTGGTGTACTCCTCAATGTCAACGGAGGAATCCCGGGACGTATTCCAGTCTGTGCTAGCAAAACAGTCCTGTAGGTTAGCATCTGCTTCATCTGACCACTTTTTTATTGATCTAGTCACTGGTGCTTCCTGCTTAAATGTTTGCTTGTAAGTAGGAATCAGGAGGATAGAATTTGCCAAATAGAGGGCGAAGGAAAGATTTGTATGCTTCTCTGTGTGTGGAGTAGAGATGGGCCAGAGTTTTTTTCCCTCTGGTTGCACATTTAACATGCTGATAGAAATGTGGTAAAATGGATTTAAGTTTCCCTGCATTAAAGTCCTTGGCGTTTTCCTGTTTGCTTATGGCGGAATACAGCTCATTCAATGCTGTCTTAGTGCCAGCCTCTGACTGTGGTGGTATGTAAACAGCTACAAAAAATACAGATGAAAACTCTCTAGGTAGGTAGTGTGGTCTACAGTTTATCATGAGATACTATATCTCAGGCGAGCAATAGCTTGAGACTTCCTTAGATATCGTGCACCAGCTGTTATTTACAAAAATACATAGTCTGCCGGCCCTTGTCTTACCAGAAACCACTGTTCTATCCTGCCGGTGCAGCGTATAACCAGCCAGCTGTATGTTGATAGTGTCGTCGTTCAGCCACGACTCCGTGAAGCATAAGATATTACAGTTTTGAATGTCCCGTTGGTAGTTTAATCTTCCGCGTAGGTCATCTATTTTATTGATTGCACGTTTGGAAGGAAGTGGGGGTTTATTTGATCGCCTACGAATTCTCAGTAGGCAGCCCGCCCTCCAGGCTTTTTCTCCACCTCCTCTTCATTGCAAATCACGGGGATCTGGGCCTGTTCCCAAGAAAGCAGTTTATCATTTGTGTCGGCTTCATTAAGGGATCAACAGGATTCTGCCAATCAGTAATCGCAGTCCTGATAGTTATTTTCGGTCATAAGAAACGGTAGAGTGTCAAGATCTTCTTTTAGGACGGACCAAGATGCAGCGAGGTTTCCAGTATACATACTTTATTTATTACGTAACGTAACTGGCGAAACAATAAACAAATAAAAATCGTAACTCCGGTGTGGCTAAACGTGCACACACCAACTAAACATACTAGAATAACATCTATAGAACAAACAATGACCCACAAAACCCCAGTGAAAACCACAAACATATATATATATATATATATATATATATATATATATAGTTCCCAATTAGAGGTAACGACAATCAGCTGCCTCTAATTGGGAACCATTTCCCCAACATAGAAATACAAAACCTAGAACACAAAACCCTCCTAAACAAAATACAAACTAAACACCAGTCTGCTAAACCAGGCCTGGACGTGACATAGAGGTAACATTATGTACAAAATAAGTGTCACGACTTCCGCTGAAGTCGGTGCCTCTCCTTGATCGCGGTGGTGTTCGGCGGTCGACGTCACTGGTCTTCTAGCCATCACCGATCCACTTTTCATTTTCCATTTGTTTTTTCTTGTTTCCCCACACACCTGGTTGTCATTCGCTCATTACTTGTCATGTATTTAACCCTCTGGTTTCCCCCATGTCTGTGTGTGTGATTGTTTTATGTCAGTGGCACGTTCCGGTTGGTTGCGCCAGACTGTATTTGTACTTTGTGCTGCCGCACCTTTTTCCCTGTAGGCATTTGTTTTTGTGACGCAATTGCTGCGTTCAGTGTTTTTACTGTGCCACAGATGAGTAAAGTACTTTCGTTCACTATCTCTGCTCTCCTGCGCCTGACTCACACGCACCAGCTACACACACGTCCTGTGACAATAAGTTAAAAAAAGAAGTTACAAACAACGCAAATAAATGAACAAAAAAACACAATCGGTTGGGGGCACGTAAAACGTCTGCTTTCCTTTCCGGCGCCATCTTACTGTGCCTGTGCCTGTATTTAGTTTCATGCTTGTGAGGGCCGAGAATCCACTCTCACATAGGTACGTGGTTGCAAAGTGTCTTATCAGCGTGATTTGCCAAGGCAGGATACTCTGAGCACAGCCCAATCCAGAAATCTGGCAGTGGCTTCTGATTATATTACATTTTCACAGAACCGCTTGTTGCAATTTCGATGAGGCTCTCTTAAGTGGACTGGAGGCAGGGCATGAAAGGGATAACTCCACTATGTCTCCCTGTAATGACTTTTGCGCCATCAGTACAGACACCAACATGAGCAGCAGCTACGTTTGGCTACATACGGACCGTTAGTGGAATTCACGCGAGAGAATAACAGTTAATGTGATTGGATGTGAATTATTTGACTAGGCTACCTGTATTTGACATTGTGTTGTTATTTCTTTGAACACTAGATGGTTTAATGTTATTTTTGGCACTGAAATGAGGCTACTCAGATGAGAAAACCTCACCAAAATGTATAGCCCCGTTGAAAAATATAAATGGACTGTTTGAAAATGTGAAGAATTTATTATAGTTTTTTTCTTTTTTTTATGTGAATCACATTTTTATTTGGCGTGCCCCCGACGGCATTGTGCGTATCCCAGTTTGGGAAAACCTGTTTTAGATGTTTATAACAGCTTAATCTCAATTCAGTTCACATTTAGCCTTGAATACAGGAAGTGTTCGATTTCTTGAATATGGTTCGCATCATGACTGACCTTTCTCTATTCAGAAGTGATGCGTTATCAAATTGGAGAAACATAAGGGGCCCAGAAAAAGAAAGGTTTTTGATAGGCACAGTCATTAGTTACCACTGCATGGCATTTGCAAGGTCTTTAACAATAGTAGTGAGTGAAGGCATAGCACACTCCAGGTCCTATAGCTTGTCAGTGTCAGGCATAATGGCAATGTGAAGAGGGCTTAATTATAGGCCCATTTGTTGGAAGAGTCGGACTAATTTGTCGTTTTTAGCTGTATTAACAAAGAGAGGTTAGGAAATTGAAAACAGAAAATCTTATCTAATTTGTGTAGAGGTAGAACATTTGAATCCAATCTAAAGGAAATTAAGACAAACCTATATGACCTAATAATAGGTCAATTTTCTCTTTGTGTTTTTACTCTTCTAAAGTGAAACATTATCACCATGCATCTCAGGCCTCTGCCCCACCAACACAGCACAGTGTCTCTAGAGAGAAACCTGTGAAGTATGTCCATGGCCCTCTCATTCAATGTGACCCCACGGTAATATGCACTATACTGCACCCACATCGCTGTCTGTGTTTCATTATTAAAGGGTACCAATTTATTGATATCTCACTGGCTGCAGTCAATATCTTGAAATAAACTGTCAGCCACTGTTTGATGGGGATATTTCAGTTGTAATTTCATCAGTTTCTTAATATCTATGTGTTTAGCAGCTGACTACTCTCAGACACATTTTGTCATTAAGAATCTTCTCAGATGAGTTCATTCATAGCTTACTATAACCACTTAATCTGATTTCATTTCAGTAGCTTTATTATTCACAGTCTTTAAAACAATACACTCACAAACATCTGTCACGACTTCCGCCGAAGTCGGTCCCTCTCCTTGCTCGGGCGGCGTTTGGCGGTCGACATCACCGGTTTTCTAGCCATTGCCGATCCACTTTTCATGTTCCATTGTTTTACACACCTGGTTTCAATACCACAATTACTTGTTCATTATTTAATCCTCTGTTCCCCCATGTTTGTTTGTGAGTGATTGTTTGTTTGTATGTAATACGGTCCTTTGTTTGTGGGCTCGCTATTTAAGAGTTTGTGAATCATTTTTGAGTAAATACGTTTATTGCTCAATTCTGCTGTCCTGTGCCTGAACCTCGTCTTCACCAGCTTCACACAGGACATATTACAACATCATAACTGCTACAGACTCATTTGCACAGAGAATAGACATGAATATGTTTTTAGTGCGATTAAAATGCACTCTAGATATGAGCAGGCAGCGACAAGGGATTTTTCCCCAACTAATGACCTCACATCCTGCTGGGTGATATTAAACCATTCAACACAGTCAAAGGCCACATTAGACACACAACTTACTCCACAACTGACAATATTGTTTCAATTACAGATATGCAGCTCAAATCAAATCAAATTTTATTTGTCACATACACATGGTTAGCAGATGTTAATGCGAGTGTAGCGAAATGCTTGTGCTTCTAGTTCCGACCATGCAGTAGTATCTAACAAGTAATCTAACAAATTCACAACAACTACCTTATACACACAAGAGTAAAGGAATGAATACGAGTATGTACATATAAATATATGGATGAGCGATGGCTGACCGGCGTAGGCAAGATGCAGTAGATGGTATGGAGTACAGTATATACACATATATATATATATATATGAGATGAGTAATGTAGGATATGTAAACATTATATAAATGGCATTGTTTAAAGTGGCAGTACTAGGTCCTGATGCCATTCGCTAGAGGGTCTGTCAAATCAAATTGTATTGGTCACATACACATATTTAGCAGATGGTATTGCGGGTGCAGCGAAATGCTTGTATTCCTAGCTCCAACGGTGCACTAATATCAACAATTCACAACAATACACAAATCTAAAAGTAATAGAATGGAATTAAGAAATATATATACATATACATATACATGTGTCTGCTTTAGGACATAAATGTGATGAAAATGCAGGATGGATGAATGCATACCCTGTCCTTTGCTGTGGAATCACTCCCTTGCATGTTTGAATATCAAAGGTGAAGCTGTGTTCATTGCTGTTGGTAATCACTACCTCTGGGGGTTTAGAGAATGAGGTAGTTACATCATTCAAGTACTTCGGAGTTTGGCTGGACGGTACACTGTCGTTTTCTTAGCACTTATCAAAGCTGCAGGCTAAAGTTAAATCTAGACTTGGTTTCCTCTATCGTAATCGCTCCTCTTTCACCCCAGCTGCTAAACTAACCCTGATTCAGATGGCCATCCTACCCATGCTAGATTACAGAGACATAATTTATAGTTCGCCAGGTAAGGGTGCTCTTGAGCGGCTATATGTTCTTTACCATTCTGCCATCAGATTTGCCACCATTGCTCCTTATAGGACACATCACTGCACTCTATACTCCTCTGTAAACTGGTCATCTCTGTATACCCGTCGCAAGACCTACTGGTGGATGCTTATTTATAAAACCCTCTTAGGCCTCACTCCCCCCTATCTGAGATATTTACTGCAGCCCTCATCCTCCACATACTGTTCAACACCCGTTCTGCCAGTCAAATTCTGTTAAAGATCCCCAAAGCACACACATCCCTGGGTCGCTCGTCTTTTCAGTTCGCTGCAGCTAGCGACTTGAACGAGCTGCAACAAACACTCAAACTGGACAGTTTTATCTCAATCTCTTCATTCAAAGACTCAATCATGGACACTCTTTCTGACAGTTGTGGCTGCTTTGCGTAATGTATTGTTGTCTCTACCTTCTTGCCCTTTGTGCTGTTGTCTGTGCCCAATAATGTTTGTACCCTGTTTTGTACTGCTACCATGTTGTGTTGCTACCATGCTGTGTTGTCATGTGTTGCTGCCTTGCTATGTTGTTGTCTTAGGTCTCTCTTTATGTAGCGTTGTGTTGTCTCACTTGTCGTGATGTGTGTTTTGTCCTATATTTTTATTTAATTTATCTATATTTTTAATCCCAGCCCCCAACCCCACAGGAGGCATTTTGGTAAGCCATCATTGTAAATAAGAATTTGTTCTTAACTGACTTGCCTAGTTAAATAAAGGTTAAATAAAATTAAAAAATAAGTCTTTGTTGAGGGAGAAGTCTTTAATTTGGGCAGGAGCTCTTCATGAAATGGTTCCCTCTATGGGACCTATCTGTATTGCTTTTTTTGTTTTTGTTGTTTTTTGGTCTGATTTCATAGCCTACCTTGGCTAGCTTTCCTAGCCTCATGTTCTCAACATCTGTGCTCTCGTGTAAGGTACAGTAGGCTACGTAGTGAACAAGACAACTGTAGCTTAGTCCTAATGCCCCATTTGAGTACTCTCACCCTATCCCTCTGCCTCTCCTCCTCCCTCTCTCTCTATCACTCTCTCTATCTTTCTCTTTCTTTCTCTCTCTCTCTCCTTCTCTCTCTCCCTCTCCTTCTCTCTCTCTCTCTCTCTCTCTCTCTCTCTCTCTCTCTCTCTCTCTCTCTCTCTCTCTCTCTCTTTCTCTCTCTCTCTCTTTCTCTCTCCCTCTACTTCTCTCTCTCTCTCTCTCTCTCTCTCTCTCTCTCTCTCTCTCTCTCTCTCTCTCTCTCTGCATGTGGGTAATCTATCATTTAGACTCCCAAAATCACTAACAAACAAAAAATGCTCTAGTGTGGTGACTAATGTTGCTCTTGGGAGCTGTTTGACAAATAGCTGACGCACATAAAGCATCATGTCTTTATCAATCGACTGACATCTCTATATATCTCTACTCCCTCTTGTGGAGCTATGGGGAAGTGCTTACAAGAGCACAGGTAGCTTTATTTTTCATTAGAGTTTATTGGGTTTCCTTTTTCAATGAATCTTGTTGCATGCAGCACCAGCAGTCTAGGTGATTTTATATACCCCCAATCAACTGATAAAATGCTGTATTTGACACACACACACACACACACACAGTGAGTAGGTCTATAATCAAAGAGCAAGCATGTTTATCCCTCCCCTGTCCTTATAAACAGGATGAGAGGGAGAGCACTGCTGTAATAGATTCTGACAGCCTTCATAATAAGCCATTGTCATGATGATTCACAACACAACAGGTTGGGCACATTCATCATAAAGGAATGGCAGCACTTGAAAATCCATTAGTGGTATTTGCCACTTCTTGACTGATGACACATACAATCCCCTTACAATGTGGGAGAAATTTTTAGAATTTATTCTGTTTTATCAACTCCAAAACACTCTGATGACTTTGTGATTTGATGTCCTTCAGTCTTTCATTACCGCAGGGCTCATGCACATAACGCCTCTCTCCCCTGCTCAAGGATGTCAATCACGTTGGGAGATGAAAAGAGTTATGTGAGTTTATTTATGGGTGCTAGTAGATTTGTGAGGTGGGTGGAGTGGGGGAGAGGGAGAGACCCTTAACCCTGGCAAAGACACACAGTAGTCTCTCTTTCTCTCTCTCTCTGCCAGGCCAGTCTTGCTGTCTTCAGTTAGGTACTAGCTCTGTCTATCAAGCCATCTGCTGCCTAGCTCCCGTCTCAACTGTGGAGCTGCCCTTCGCTGGCGGAGGGAGGGAGGGAGGGAGCCAGGCGGGTGCAAGGTGGGGCCACCACCAGGCCGCCTCCTGCCCTGGTTTTGGTGCAGTGGCCTGGCAGGGAGGGCTCAGGGGAACAGCTTCTGATTAGCAGACTACTGTAACGAGAGGGAAATGTACAGTCCACTCTGGACAATATTGATCTGATGTGCTGCCAGCATGAAAATTTATAAAACATTCCTTTCATTAATTTTTATATTTCGTCAGATAGAGATATGATTGTTTTGTTAAAAAAGTTAACTGCGGTGAGAATTTACTCACTCTTCAGATTAGTTTTGATTAATCCCCAATCATACATAATTTCTCTCAGCAGTTTTTTTACTGTTTCTTCACAGTCCTAAACTACCCTCCTGCTTTTGAGTGCCTCCTTCATGTTGCCACAACCATTTCCCACTGATTCATTCCTTTTCCAAATAGAGAGATTGCTTTGCTTTGGATAATGCCTTTGTCTATAGGCCACAGCAGTGTGTATAACTGGTGCAATGGGTTTATCCATATGGCAAAGAATGTTGGCTCATAATTACATTTAATCTCTGGTATGAATAAATGTTTGTGTTGACCATTTTAGAGACAGTACTTACAGTACTCCACCAGAGGGAGGTAAAATCTCAGAGAACACCTTATCCCAAGATTTACAGACACAATCCAAGACAGCCACAGCACAAATGCTAATATTGCCACATTTAAGTGCCTATAATCTCATGTAAGAAGGCTGATCTGATGCCTTGTCAATTAGCCACATCTAGACTACTCAGCCATTGAATTAATGCAGTAAATCAACTAATTCAGTTCTCAGAAAAGGGTTAGAGATTTTAGTCAGCCTTGGTTATGGAGGATGGTTGAGAAGGAAAATCACTTGCTTATCTTCAGTTTGAATATTTCAATCCTGAATTACAATATCCATTGTGTTTAGGGTGAGGGACTCGCCATGCACACTGATGATGATGTGACTTTCATAGTATTGATGCAGGAGCTCAAGAAATTGAACATGTTTGGCATGAACTTGGCCTATATGTTGCATAATGAGGTTGTGTCTTAAATGAACTCAAGGATCAGCTGTGGAGAAATAGCCCAAGGTCTTATTCAAATGACAAAAGAGTTAAGATGCTTCTAGGCTGTTCTATAGATAAGTGCTTCATTTTGTGCTTCATTTGGTCAACAATGGTTTTTGAATTTGAGAACTTAGGCCACACTTTGTGTCTTGCAGCCAGGCAGTATGCTATCAGATCAGATGGTTTGAGTTGAGAATGCCTGACAAGTTACCAAGCATGAGCTGCTGTTGTCCCAACCAACCTTGCAGTACCTGTTAGACTGAGAGGGGTGTTTATGAATTATTAAACCTGTTTGTTCAAAGAAAAGCAGTACAGTGATGATTTAAAATGTATTTTTAATTTTATAAATTAAAACAATGCATGTAAAAAAAAAAATGTTTTTGTATTCAAATGTATTAATTTATTTATTTTCACCCCTGCTGGAAATCCATTTTAGGCCACTATGGATTATGTGCTTGTCAGAGCTGGTCACTAGCTGGTCAAACTGGTAATGAGCTTGTTGAACTGGTAGAGGAGATTGGTCAAGCTGGAAAAGAGAGTGGAGCTGGTAAATGGTTAAACTGGATTTCCCAGCAGGGACCACATCTGTGTGTTTTGATCAACCCACTTGTTGAATTGTATAGTACCCATTCAGCTTCTATCGATCAATGTGTCACAATGTGATTCAGGTTTCAACAGAAAACACATTTGCTGTTTCATGGACAGCACAAGTAATATTGAAGAGGGATGTTTTTTATATGCAGTTGAAGTCGGAAGTTTACATACACTTAGGTTGGAGTCATTAAAACTTGTTTTTCAACCACTCCATAAATTTCTTGTCAACAAACTATAGTTTTGGCAAGTCGGTTAGGACATGTACTTTGTGCATGACACAAGTAATTTTTCCAACAATTGTTTACAGACAGATTATTTCATTTATAATTCACTGTATCACAATTCCAGTGGGTCAGAAGTTTACATACACTAAGTTAACTGTGCCTTTGAACAGCTTGGAAAATCCCAGAAAATTATGTCATGGCTTTAGAAGCTTCTGATAGGCTAATTGACATCATTTGAGTCAATTGGAGGTGTACCTGTGGATGTATTTCAAGGCCTACCTGCAAACTCAGTGTCTCTTTCCTTGACATCATGGGAAAATCAAAAGAAATCAGCCAAGTCCTCAGAAAAAGATTGTAGACCTCCACAAGTC
Source organism: Brachymystax lenok tsinlingensis (assembly GCA_030435695.1). NCBI lineage: Eukaryota > Metazoa > Chordata > Actinopteri > Salmoniformes > Salmonidae > Brachymystax > Brachymystax lenok. The sequence goes on along the minus strand of CM059790.1, from coordinate 22,421,766 downwards.
TGGTTCATCCAATTTCCAAACGCCTGAAGGTACCACGTTCATCTGTACAAACAATACTAGGCAAGTATAAACAACATGGGACCACGCAGCCTTCATACCGCTCAGGAAGGAGATGCGTTCTGTCTCCTAGAGATGAACGTACTTTGGTGCGAAAAGTGCAAATCAATCCCAGAACAACAGCAAAGGACCTTGTGAAGACACTGGAGGAAGCAGGTACAAAGGTATCTATATCCACAGTAAAACGTGTCCTATATCAACATAACCTGAAAGGCCGATCAGCAAGGAAGAAGCCACTGCTACAAAACCGCCATAAAAAAGCCATACTACGGTTTGCAACTGCACAATGATCGTACTTTTTGGAGAAATGCCCTTGGGTCTGATGAAACAAAAATATAACTTTTTGGCCATAATGACTATTGTTATGTTTGGAGGAAAAAGGGGGATGCTTGCAAACCGAAGAACACCATTCCAACCGTGAAGCACGGGGGTGGCAACATCCTGTTCTGGGGGTGCTTTGCTGCAGGAGGGACTGGTGCACTTCACAAAATAGATGGCATCATGAGGAAGGACAATTATGTGGATATATTGAAGCAACATTTCAAGACATCAGTCTCAAAGTTTGGTTCCAAATGGACATTGACCCCAAGCATACTTCCAAAGTTGTGGAAAAATGGCTTAAGGACAACAAAGTCAAGGTATTGGAGTGGCCATCACAAAGCACTGACCTCAATCCTATAGAAAATTTGTGGGCAGAACTGAAAAAGCGTGTGCGAGCAAGGAGGCCTACAAACCTGACTCAGTTACACCAGCTCTGTCAGGAGGAATGGGCCAAAATTCACCCAACTTTATGTGGGAAGCTTGTGGAAGGCTACCCGAAACGGTTGACCCAAGTTAAACAATTTAAAGGCAATGCTACCAAATACTAATTGAGTGTATGCAAACTTCTGACCCACTGGGAATGTGATGAAATTATTCTCTCTACTATTATTCTGACATTTCACATTCTTAAAATAATGTGGTACTCTTAATTGACCTTAAACAGGGAACTTTTATTTGGATTAAATGTCAGTAATTGTGAAAAACTGAGTTTAAATGTATTTGGCTAAGGTGTATGTAAACTTCCGACTTCAACTGTATATAAGATGGGGGTTATCGTTACTGCCTTGCTAGTAACGGGCTGAGAGTGGGACAAGTTGCTAGGTAACAGTGTAAAGAAAACACTAAACCGCTCAAATCAAGGATGGGATTGAAATCCTGCAGCAATTCCAAATATATTCTTCATTGCTCTTTAGAGTTCCGTTGAAAACACACAAGCTAAATGAAGGTCAACTCTTCTGATGGTCCAATCATTAACATCTCAATGGTGCTAAAAATAATCTGCCAATAAATTACTTTGTTGCCAGATTTTATGCCATCTACTGTCCTCCACTGTCCTTTTGGTGCTTACAGTACCACTATAATAACAGTACCAGTATGATGACAGTATCACTATAATTTGCTTGAAAATGGAAGAGTAGTTTGGCACACAACAGGTGTCATGTATGTGTCTTGAATGAAAATGTGTAGCCTACACTTACACACTGACTGGCTGATTCAAGGTTTCATGAAGTGTTTTGATTGCAAAAGGTGACATAGTGTATGCAATTGAACAATTGAACAGTTCTACCAATATGCTGTCAGTCAGGTGCCAAGGGCTGCTGATACAAGCTGGGGACCTATGATACATCAGCATGTTTTTTAACCTAGTATAAAGGATTAATGTGCCTGAAACTGTTATTTTCAAACTATTCACAACTGACATGATAATTTTACCTTCATTTAACTAGGCAAGTCAGTTAAGAACAAACTCTTATTTACAATGATAGCCTAGGAACAGTAACTGCCTTGTTCAGGGGCAGAATAACAGATTTTTACCTTGTCAACTCGGGGATTCAATCTAGCAACCTTCCAGTTACTGGCCCAACGCTCTAACCACTAGGCTACTTGCTGCCCCATGAACTGTAAACATAAGACTGAAAATGATCAATGTATCCTTTGTTTATTGAGCTACGTTTACATAGGCTACTATTCTAAATACATGTCATACAAACCTATTCAAATATTAGCTAATCACATCCTTTGGGGTATGAAGCATTGTGACTGTGCTGCAAACAATATGGCTCTGGGTGAGAAGCAGGCCTTTGTGGTGGAGGTTGGGGAGAGAGAAGAAGCCCAGTGTTGGCAAGTAGGATGACAAATCAGACATTCATGGGTGTACTGTCGCTATGGAAACTACTGTTAAGATGACAAGGATGCAGCATTATGCAGTAGCGGGAAGTCTTTCAAGCTGATACTCCTTGGATAGCTGCTTTAATTAAAAGGCCTTATGTAGGGAAGCAGAGACAGTTGCGCTTAATCATAACTTTGATCCACCTGGAGATGATTAACATCAGGTATCCTGACACTGGCCCGACTCGTCTGTGGTGATACTCTCTCTCTTCCTGTCTAACAGAACTGCTTGGCTCACAAAGTCAAATTAAAAAATTCCTTATCAACTCCAAATGCAACAATTTGTAAGTTGTTTTGAGAGTGTATAGATCAGTTGGAAAAGTGTGTTTGTTACTTTAATGCTACCATGTCATGACAATATTTTCATGCTGGTGTCTGAGTATTTTTTTCTCTCGGTTTTGTGTTATCGAAGCATCTCCCATGCTTTTCATCACATGCATTCAGTACATTATGAAAATGTGTTGACATGTTGTACACAAACACACATGCTCATAGACACGCTCACACGCACACACACACACACACACACACACACACACACACACACACACACACACACACACACACACACACACACACACACACACAGGCAGTCCTGTTTACTTGTTCCCCACCCTGGTGCACTTTTGTTTTACAAAGATGTACTTTAGCTTTTTATTTAGTAATTGGCCTTTCAGAGAAGGCTTTGACAGCTTGGGGAGGCTGGGGCCTTTGTGTTAGGAGAGCTCTGTGGTTATACTGAGGATACCTTATTTACAGAGCAGGTCTATTCTATCCACAGAGCCTGTCAGCGTCAGGATCTGCAAGGTTCTGTCCCCAACAGAGACTTGTTTAGTTCAATACTTATTTTGACAAACATCAGTCTCATACTCAGGTTTGAGAAAATCAGTTTTAACCTCTATGGGATCGGTGTCCCCTCCCCCGTGGGACGGTTTAGCTAACGTAGGCTAATATGATAAGCATGAGGTTGTAAGTAAAAAAAAAAATCCCAGGACATAGACATATCTGATATGGGCAGAAAGCTTAAATTCTTGTTAATCTAACTGCACTGTCCAATTTACAGTAACTATTACAGTGAAAGAATACAATGCTATTGTTTGAGGAGAGTGCACAGTTATGCACTTGAAAATGTATTAATAAACCAATTAGGCACATTTGGGCAGTCTTGATACAACATTTTGAACAGATATGCAATGGTTCATTGGATCAGTCTAAAACGTTGCACATACACTGTCATCTAGTGGCCAAAATCTAAATTGCGCCTGGGCTGGAATAATACATTATGGCCTTTCTCTTGCATTTCAAAGATGATGGTACAAAATAAAAAATAAATAAACGCTGTTTTTTCTTTGTATTATCTTTGACCAGATCTAAAGTGTTATATTCTCCTATGTTAATTTCACATTTCCACAAACTTCAAAGTGTTTCCTTTCAAATGGTACCAAGAATATGCATATCCTTGCTTCAGGTCGGGGTGGCGGGGTAGCCTAGTGGTTAGAGTTTTGAACTAGTAACCAAAAGGTTGCAAGTTCAAATCCCTGAGCTGACAAAGTACAAATGTGGCCTGTCTTTCTGCCCCTGAACAGGCACTGTTCCTAGGCCATCATTGAAAATAAGAATTTGTTCTTAACTGACTTGCCTAGTAAAATAAAGGTCCTTAGCTATAGGCAGTTAGATTTGGGTATGTAATGTTAGGCGGAAATTTAAAAAAGGGGTCCGATCCTTCAATGTCAGGTGCTTTCATTCTCTGAATGGTCTCATGTCTATGCATTTGTTCTGTAGCTGTAGGTTTGTGATCCTTTGATCTTAACTAATGGATATGTCAGGACCAATATTGAAAACCTAACACATAGGAAAGATCCACAAATCCAATGTGTCTTTAAATTAAAACTTTTAACACACCCTCTCTCTTTTAATTAGAAAAGGCTTTAAATCCTTCTTTAGTCTGTCTCCTACCCTTCATCTACATTGATGGAATTGGATTTAACAAGTGACATAAATAAGGGATCATAGCTTTCACCTGGATTCACATGGTCAGTCTGTCATGGAAAGAGCAGGTGTTCCTAATGTTTTGTACACTCAATGTATTTTGCACTACAAATTTGATGGACAATGGATAGATTTTCCATTTTCCTTGTGGATTTTGGCTTAAACATAAATGTAGCTTCACAATGTCACTCTTTACCTTGGACAAAGTAAAGCTTGATTTCCCACGTGTTCTATTTCTGCCCTCCATGCTTGCAGATGTCTTTTTAATGACCTTGATATGAGACAATACTGGGTCTGTTACTGTATCACTGCCCTCTCATAATCATTCATTCTACCAGAGCCTATTGGTCTAACTGTGCTAGTTTAACTACTCTGCAAAATATACTTAATAGCCTCTTACCTTTCGCCCCACATCATCATCATTTTAATCTCTCAGTTTAAGATATTATATGGCCGTGCATAATGATTTCACAGTCCTAGCACGTGGGTTTCTGTGGGTAAGTCTAGCAAGTTTTAGCTTAATTTCCCTTCTCAGTATGAAATATTGTAAGGTTTTTTCTTAGCTCTCAATGAGTTTCAATGTTTGTTTGGAATACTACTGCCTGTTTACTCCACACATCAAAATATAAATTAAATAGTTGATAGATATTTTTGTTTTTTTGGAACTGGATAATCTGCTATTGTTTCTGTGAAATATGCTAGCAGCCTCCCCTGACTTGTGCACACTCCACACATCCATTTCCCGTTCAGAATACACAGCAGCAGCAATACTCCCACTCACTAGGAGATCATGTCCTGAAACAGTGACTTTTACCCAGCAATTACCTTTAATCTTCGCAGACTGTCTCATAGTGGAGAACCTACTCGGAAAATGTATCACGCCTCCCTTGTAATGAATTTCTAGCAGGTGTTTTCTCCACATTTTGGTGCGTTGACTTCCACATTATGAACGTTTTTATCTGCATAATATTTACATTAAATCTATAGGCTATGCATTAATGTAACTTGCATTAAATACCCTTTATTTCTAGGCTATGAAGGCCTAATCTTAGGGCAGCTAATATAACAATTATTAATAACCTTTTGAATTATCATCATGGCTATTAGAAATATTGTTTACTTCTCATGGTATTGAATTTGAGTCACATAGCCTATTTGAAATGTATGGACTGGAGATAAAAAGCAACAACAAGGAAAAGCATATAGTATAGAGACGCATTTTCTGTGCATAATGTAGCCTAGCCCTAGAGCCTCGTGCTTTGCATAACCAGTTGACACCTCATTGCGGAGAAACCCTCTAAAAAACCTGCGCGGGCATGGTGCCTGTACCTTGTACCTTTGTGACTTCCAGTTTAGGTTGTTGCGCATCATCGCATGCCATCAACTCTTTGAGAAGTGGTGGGGTCCTTGTGGCAACGAAAAGCGAAGCAAGATTTTAGAAAATGCAAAAAGTTTGCTCGGTGCTCAATTTTTTGCAGTGGGAATATGTTTATGGCAGATGTGCAAGAGAAGATGAGAGAGTGAGGACAGGGATGTCGGTTTATTCATGGACCCATACAAAATGCTCTTGTTCTTATCTCTCATGAGGACAAACCTTCGGGAGACGTGACTTACGGTGGTTTTGTGTTGAGAACAGTTCCGGTGGGATCTGGATTTATCTTATTAAGATTTGTTTTAGTGAATATATTTAAGTAAACATTTGACATTTTGACTCTCGAATGATATATTTTTAAAATTTTTGCTTATTGGGTTTGAATTTTATGCGGACAATTGTTGTGTTGCTTTATAACCTACCCACTCGATGTAGACGTGCGTCGACTTTTATTCACAAGAAGTGCTATAGCCCACAGTCAAAGAAGTCAAGGCTTGAATTCTAACTGTGAACTTCAAAACTGAGGAATAATTATTTGTGAACAACTCGACATGGGGATATTCATATTTATCATCACCTGTTGCCTTGGCTAAGGACATTATGATGGACTAAAACACGTATTTCTTCTGTCCGATCTGTTGCTGTAACCTACCCCGCCCTGCTTCCCAGGGGCTAACCCTTTCCCCTCTATTCTGTTTTCCTTACTCCTCGCAGAATGGCCCGGTTCGGAGATGACGTCCCCGGCTTGTTGGGCTCTGGGGATGGGGGCTCTGAGCGCAACAGGACCCGGGAGGGAGCGGCTGTGTCTACAGGTGGTGGAGTGTCCCCAGCCTTCAAACAGACCAAGGCGCAAAGAGCTCGCACCATGGCTCTGTACAACCCCATCCCTGTCAGACAGAACTGTTTCACCGTCAATAGATCACTCTTCATTTTCGGAGAGGACAACATTGTTCGGAAGTACGCAAAAAAGGTCATAGAGTGGCCATATCCTTTGTGTTTAAGTGTAAACACACACACACATTCGACAAAAGTTCTTAACTATATTGAATTGTCTATCTATTATGTTAACGTTTCTCTTATAATAATGAATACCGTGGACAGTAGAATTCAACACCGTGGACAGCACCAGCAGTGGTTGTAAAACGTATAATAATTCCACTCAAAATTAGGCGAATACAAATATTTTACCTATAGTACCATCTTTTTACAAATTAAGTTCCAACATGTAACACCTAACAGGTCCACTTTACTGACCACTCACAGTCCACTCAAGGTTAAGGCAGACATGTTTTAAACCATGATAACTTCCCACTGAGTAAAATTGCTGTTCATGGTGCTGAACGATTTCCACAGGGGTAGACTTCAGGGTTCTGCTGTGTGTTTTAATGGAAATGCATGGGATGAGTCAGAGTCAAGAGATGTGTCTGGGCAGAGCACAGACAACAGTATAACACTGTCAGTGGCCCCTTCTTTGTGGTGCTACTAACATGGCCCTTGTTAACCTGTTGGGATTCAAGCCTCAGTCTCCTGGTTGTGAATTAGCATGATGGAGCACGACAGGACAGGCTGTCATAGAGGCAGGCAGCAGGATGCAGGACAGGTCTGGCACTGTAATTGACTACCAGGAATGAACAACTACCATGATTAAGTGTTTGAGACTGAAGTCTTGTTAGTTGGACAGTGTTTTACTCAGTTGTAATTATTGAAGCAATACAGCTCTGGGTATAGATCTTTATTATCAGCGGATTTCAGATTCCTTGTAAGTCTACCTTTACATTTGCATTATAGCTGATGGGCTTCTTTACCACCCCTCTCCCTCTGGTCTGTCCATAATTTTATGGTTAATTCACTGTGTTGAGATAAATTGATTTATCTAAATTGGATCAATATCCAAAGGCACTCTTGAATATAATTTAATGTCTAAGCATTTTTCAAAATATCATAGAGGATCGGCATCAGATTTTAAGGTGTGTATGATGATCAAAACATGCATGAACAAAATAATGTGTGTTATCATTGGAAGACTGCTGTAGAGTATGTAAGGCTTAACATGCATGGTTGCCTTTGTCTCTCAGTGGGAGAGCGTGACTCACATGTCAGTCAGTGGAAAGTGAATTACACACGTAGACCTCCATTCTCCTCCATGCAGCCCTTTCTGTCAACAAGATGCAGGTGTTGTTGAGCGTGATGATCACTGGCTGTAGATTTGAGGAATATCACCACATTTCCACATGTCACTGAGGAGAGGAGATGGAGGGATGGAGGGATGGGAAGCTGGAGGGATGGAAAAATGGAGGGATGGAGGGAACGAGAGATGGAGGGATGGAGAGATGGAAAGCGGAGACGGTGTCTAATAGCCTGGAAATGACTTGGCAACACACCAAGCCATTTCTTAGTGAAAAGGAAGCAACACAATGCCCTTGTGTTGGTCAGCTATTGTTAATCTACAGTACAACAGGTGTCCCAGTTGTGTTGTTATTGTGCTGCCCAGCTGAATATCTTTTTGATAGACTATTATACTATTATAGCAAAAGTCCTTACGCTATCCTTTTCATGGGTGTTCATATTTGTGGTCTGATTTCCCATTATTAATTCAACATCGAACCCACTGTTTACCCATTGAACATATCAAATGAGATTGTAGTATGTGGTGAGGGTAGCCAACATGCGGAGGAGGAGTTCAATCCATATATTATTGTGACTGCAAGCATATCGTTGTTTATGCAGTTCCTGACTGGCTCTCTGCAGTTTGTGGCTATCTTGCTGTTTTGTTGGGTGGAAATTGCAGAAACTAACCACAAGTTTAATGTGGCATTGTGTGGGGAGTGTCTCATATCATCTAATTGACTTTGCCAATTTAATTAACAAACATTACATCTAATGACGTCTGATCAGTCTGCTGTATCATGTGGTATAAAGTGATTAGAACTGTAACTAATTATCTCATTCAGAGTAGTTTCCTATCATGATGTGGCACAGCACAGGCTGATGTTGGCCAGCTTTAGATTCAGCATTTAGAGAGTGCTGGCAAATATCCACCATGAACCTTGTGAGACATACTCACTTGTTCACACCCACACACCTGACCCATGAACACACACACACACACACACACACACACACACACACACACACACTCACACTCAGTTCTCTCTGCATGACTTATCAAAAGGTCATAGTTGTGTGCAGAACAACATGCTCCATGGCATAAGCAGTTCTTTATTTTTGAGTGCTCAATTAAAACCAGTGATTGATGAGGGGTTTATTTCCAGGCTTCCGTAACTGGCTTGATGCAGGAGCAGCAGGGTTGTGTCAGGGTCGATGTGGAGGCTGGCAGGGGCTGGGTGGAGAAGCCAGGCAGGCTAATGAAACGTGGCCCACTCTGGTGCAGGTGGCCTGGGGAGGACGAGCAGCTGCTCTCCCTGCCTGATGCCCACTGGGAGGCTGCTACAGGAAGTGCCCCAGGATGTAGGTACTCCTTTAATAATTGATCCTGCCCAGTGCAGAGGAGGTCTGAGGTGCGTGGAGCTGACCCCACCCTCTGTAGCCACACCCCACCTTTAGTGTCACTATCACTGACCGCAGCAAGACTGGCAAATTACAATTGATCTGGCATTGGCACGTCACTACATTTGCCTTTTCTCTTGGTTCCTGTATTCATGGTTGATCTATGCATCATTTTATTGCGATCATTCGAAATTATATTAGCTAATTTCTCAAGGCAGCCTTGCTATTCTAGATCTAATTCTCTCAACAAGTTGCCTTCCATCAATCCGGTAACCTTTACATTCATAAGATAATGGTAATATATTATCAATCAGAAATGTACTTAAAAGCCACCTGTTGCATTTGAATGTCTTTGTTTACTATTATCCATCTACAAGCACTATTTGGCATTTTCTCATGTTTGTTTAAAATCATCCTGTATGTAATGTCTACATCATACACATGTTCCCTTCTCTTCAGTAACCCAGACCCAGTCACAGTGATTGGTTATTTTCCTCCATATGTGTAATAAGGTTTGAATCCAATCTAAAAACACAGATGTATCCTGTATCACATTCCATCTCCACTGCTATTTTTAACCTGTTTGAGAAGCGGGAGCCAGCGCAAACTTGTCAATGTGACTCACACATCCCCACAAGCCCTCATTACAAAGCCCCTTTGTGGATTAATGACATAGTTTCCTCAGAAGGCAGTTCAAGAATGATAAAACTGAATTATACATATTGGGTAAAAAATCTAGAGGTTTCTCCGCAGCCCCATGCCTCCTCAATATAGGCAGATTATAAAATTATACTGTAGATACACCTGTCCCTGGAGAAATCACACTTCTCTCATTGGATGATATAAAAACACATGGCTTTGTGTATGTATTTAATATATTGTGTAAATGACTCTGAGTGGAGAAGAGATATTAAACCCAAATGAAATGAATAAGGCAGGTTTTGATCGTCAGGAGGGCGGTTGCAACATGTGGGCAGTCGCAATAGCTCTGACTGACGCCCATTAAATGTGAGCGCTGACTTTAGGCCGAGAGGAGCCTGTTGCCGTGGATACCTCTCTCTCTCTCTATCGCTCTCTTCTCTCCTCCCCTCTCTCTCTGAGTTCAGTGTCAGTGCTCTTGTGTCTGAGGGGATGGAGGTAGGGTGTGGTTGTGGAGGAGGGCCCATGACAGAGAGAATCATGGGAGGTTGGATCCCATTTTGTGAGACAGCAACAGATACAGTAGCACAGATTTCTATAAGTCCTGGTTGAATATAGTTTGTTCAGTGCTCCCATAGAGCAGGCCAGGAAGTATTTAAACCCAGCAGAATGGTAGAAGTGTGACGGTATGGGAGCTTCTGTTTATTTAGTTCTTCAATGCTCAGACGATGAGGGGCGTCCCTGTGTGACCCTCCAGGCAGCAGCTCCAGCTGCCAGCTCTGTTTGCATTGATCTCTTTCTCTTCCTCTCTCTCTTCTTCTCTCCCCCTCTCTCTCCACTGAGGAGATTTAGGCTCCCTCCTTCTCTACCTCTTTTTTCCACACAGCCAAAATAAATCCATTGCCCACGCACAAAATTTGAGAAACACATATCCTTGGTTTCATCCCTGTGCTCCATTTAAACCTCCAACCACCAGGGGTCCCTTGGTACGAGTTGTAAGCTTGTAGTAAAGTGCCCTTATTTGTAGGATCAGATTCCTGATCTTCCCACACATCTCCAGTGTGCCTATACTCGCCTCTCCTCCAGCTTTCAGGGTTATGGCCTGTCTCCTGCTACTGTCCCCAGCTATTGTGTACAGCAGTCTCCTGCCCCTCTCCATGGCCGGCTGGTTGGACAGCCTCAGGGCATTGTGAGGAGCTGACTGCCAGGGCCTCTGTGTGCCAGCCAGCTGTATGGAGGAGAGGAGGAGGCAGCAGCACTCTGCCAGGTGCTCAGCAGCAGGCTAGATTCACACTGGTGTGCCTGACAACGGAGAAGTCAGAAGAATAGATGCATCCTGACATTCAATCAATGAGAGGGATTGTCATCAGATGTCTTAGGAGGGTGGTGTTTTAGATAGGGCTGATGATACTGTTATCCTTGTCATTCTATATGGGGATTATTACGCCTCAGCACTCTATGATATATCTCTCATGGTGGGACAGAAATACTGCATTATGTTTTTGAATATCACAGGTTACTGTATTTGGAAAACTGTGACTTTGAAATTAGATAGAAGAACAGGGTTTATGTGAGGTATATTGTGACAAAGGATTCTTCCTTAACTTGTTGCTTCACTCCGTTTGAGTACATGATCTTAGCCACCATCATCGCCAACTGTATCGTGCTGGCTTTGGAGCAGCACCTGCCTGGAGAGGACAAGACCCCCATGTCCAAGAGACTGGTGAGTCAACCATCTACTAATGCACTGTGTCTTTAGTAAGTTATTATCAGTGGGATTCTCTAACCTAAGGAGTCTTATTCAAAAACACTAATTACCTCCCAATTTCTTATTCATGAAGCTTGATATTTATTTAAAACCTGAAATGTTCTCCAAAGATTAAGTGGATAGTTGCAGCAAAACGAGAACACTAAATCTTGTTTTATTTCTTTATAGTACATTGTTAGCTTGGAAATGTGTATTTTGTGGAAGGCATGTCCCATTTTTCTGAGTTACTGTGTGGTGTTGCTGCATTGTTTATTCCTGAATTCTGAATTCAGTATACCCATTAAACCAGGTCCAAACTGGGCTGTATCCTCCCAGTGCCTTACTGTCTATGAATGCCCAACGCAGAAGAGTACAAATAACTGTGTACTACTGTGGCATTTATTATAAACCGGGTAGTTTGGGTCCTGGATGGTGATTTGCTGAAATAGCTTTTCAGCCGTGTGTATATTAGACAATATGTCATTGGTATGATGCAAAAATACTTGTTTACTGTTTTATTTATGTTGGTAACCAGTTGATAATAGCTATAAGGCACCTCTGGGGTTTGTGGTATATGGCCAATATACCACACCCCCCCCCTGGGGCCTTATTGCTTAAATATAGCCTGCTATTAGATGGGTGTTTTGACAAGTCACAGTTTCCCCTCTAGCTTGTTAGTAGCTCGTTAGTTTTACAGTTGTGTTTTACAGTTTCCTCCAGTAGAGTTGGATTAATTGGTTCTCATTCTATAGCTATTAGAGCTACAGCCCACCTCTATATTATCATGCTAAGTGCATCTGTGCGCGCATGAGAGTGCTTACCTACCTGCTGAGAGAAAAGTGTAATTAATCCTTTCCTGAGCATGTGTGAGGGTTAGAGAGAAGCTCTTGGAAAGGGCAAAACAGCAATGATTAGAAAATGATTGCTCGTTATGTAGTACCTATATTCAATAGGGTCATAATATGTGCATCTCCTTTTCCACAGATTTCAGTTTTTTTCCATTAACCTAAAGTGTGATAAATGTGTTCACACACAATACTGTTATTGTATAAGCCTCTGTTCTGTAACCTTTCAGATTAACTTGACCATTTTGTGCTGTATTTGTCTGATGAGTCCGTTTTTAATTCACAGGAAAAGACAGAGCCTTACTTCATTGGGATGTTCTGCTTTGAAGCTGGGATTAAGGTTGTGGCGTTGGGATTTGTATTCCATAAAGGCTCCTACTTGAGGAACGGCTGGAACGTCATGGACTTCATCGTGGTTCTGAGTGGGTGAGTAGCCTGGCTGTTTCAGTGAGCTGAAACACTACAGGACTGTTAACTACTACTGCTGTTTGACACCCTGTTTATGGCTGCTTCCTCAAATAAGACAGTTGTATTGCACTTGCACTAGCCTAGTTCATAAAATGGATTTTTTTAAAATTTTTTATTGAATGTTCGTCAATGTTACTGGTGTGTTTAATGGACTATTTTACATGCATTAGACTTTATTTGATGGATGGTTATCTGTTGTTAATTTCCTGGACGGAGTTGAATACATTTCTGAGGCAAATATCGTGGCACATCTTCTCAGTTCTGAAGCCAAGCACAAAAAACACTGTCCATGGAATAATCCGATTTTGTGGAGGCATAGCTTTAGGGCTCTTGGTGTCTTCTACGGAAATAACATACAAGATTGCAGTTCACCTTTTACAAACAATGAAAGGAATGAATTTGCAACTGTCTCGACTCCTGGAGCAAATTATTGCAGTGGTCAATGGAAAGGTTACTGCAGGTTATTTGCAGAGTGGCCTTTGATTTACAATACAATATCTAAAAGGGGTAAGGGATTCTCTTGAAAGGCTGAGATATGGAGGACAAAGACAGTTTATGTTCGTAACAGCACTGCCTGTTAAAAACAGCAGACCAAAGCTGGTTCACTTCTGCTCCAAATCAAATCGACATACACACACGTTCACAGATGAAATTTTAATCCATTCCAAAGTGCAAAAGTACAAAGTGTGGCAAGGTTCTTACAGAATTGTACATGTTTCTCGGCGTTTCATTATTAATGAGTGCAGGCTCACAGTGCTGAATGAGGCCCAGCCGTCTGCTGAAAGGAGGAGAGGGAAAGGAGGAGAGGAGAGGAGAGGAGAGAGGGATGAGGTGGTGGTAGAGGGGTGTTAGACTGGGGCTGTGGAGCTCATTTTGGCATATTTAACAAAAGGCTTGTAACTCAGAATGAATTTGTAGCGCACTATAGGTCCTATGAACAAGTCCTATTAGTTATTTTCAGAATAACCAGAGCATATAACCAACACTCTATTATGGTCAGTAAAAATGTAAATTGGCTCTAATGTTGGAGCGTATGTACAGGACTAGAATCAAAAGAATCAACGTATGTATTGTAACAGTGAGCAGAGCCCATCTGCTACTGCCTACTATGACAGGCTTGTGCTATAACACACTCCACATATTGCTAAAATCGCACTCTTAACATGACACGTTCCTTGCCCCCTTCCCTCTGTGCCCCATTGGAAGATCCAGCAGACCAACGTTAGTAGAACACCAGAACACAGGTCCCAGCCGGCCCTAAGGAGAGGACTTCCCTGCCATAGTCAATGTAGTCTGGAGCCTCCATTTTTTTAAATAGGCCTCCTCGCCACAGGAAAGAGATCCTCTGAGCCAGACTGGTGCTCTGTGGTCATTTGAACCGGTCATGGGCTTTAAGGTATTAAACATAACAGTGTTGTGTTTGGCCTACAGCAGGATTCAGAGTAATCACTCAGCGGGAAACTCTGGCTCTTTCTGATGAGGCTTGAAATTAGCTCTCTGGCTTCGAAGATCAGTGAAATACGCTTTTATCATTTTCTCGTGTCCACGGGGCAGAGAGTAACAGTGTTATAGTGATCAGATATTAGGTGGTGTTGGCTGTGGAGCTCATTTCTGTGAAGCCATGTCCTTAAAGCTCTGATAATGTCTCCTCAACCACACTGCCCTTTACCCCCCTCCTCACCCCTCCTTCACTCAGCCCTCCTCTCTGGCTGTGTGTCGTGATGTGTGTGTAGATGGTTGTGAGTGGAGATGTTAGCCTTGTCAGATAATCCCAGCCAGGTGTGAGGAGGGTGGTCTGGCTAAAGCTATTCTCTCTTCTGCATTAATCACCGCACCACAGCCCAAATTAAAGATTTTATTAAAACACAGCAAGGAGCAGATAATTCAAATTGATTGGTTTACTCCGGTTCACTTTCTCTGTAGACTCCATCTCATCTGGCCTCATTTCCCCCTTAAATGACCTGTCGTGTCTAACCTTTGAGATACACGATTAATACTCTACTCAGACATTTGTCTTCTCACACGTATATTGATAGTCTTGCATCTTCCTTTTCAGGTTTTACTGGACATTACATTATTTTCAGGGTTGTGTGCCGGGCGAGTGCATTCCACTCTCTTGAGACTTGATAGACCAAAATCTTGTACTTTTAATGTCAGACAATAGTCTGACATCAATTAATGTCAATTGAATATAACATTCATATAGTGTCGGGGAAGCAGTCTGCTTATTAGATCATTTAGCCAAATTCTTCAAGTTGCTTGGCTTACCAGGCATACAGTATGTATTGTTAGATGACTGTATTTGGCAGTAGTTTTTTACCTCACCTGTCAGTGACTGGCTCTTGCCAACTGATCTCAGCTTCCAGACGTGACATTCTGGCGTTTCTTATCATTTTATTACTCTTGATGAACCCTTTCCACTTTCCAGCACTGACCTCTAGACAGGTTGACATCTGTGTCATCTTTTTTCCACTTTGAATGTACAGAGAGAGTTGAGTGATTCATGGATCTGGATGCTAGAAGACATCTGCTTTCTGACTGATAGTAAATCTGGGCACATATCAGCTCCCAGTCAAGCATGACATCAGTCAAGGAAGACATCAGGTCTGGCAGTCTGTTATCACTGATACAGCATGGTCAGTATATTTCACATGAAATGGTCCACAGCATGAATACAGTATGCCCTGATCTCATCTTGTAAATGTATGTCTGGAGGTAATTTTCTTGTAGGTTTCATTGGATTCATTTTGAGTATAATGAAGTGAGGTTGAGATGTTTTTTTCTTTATTATTGTTCTGTCCACAGCAACTGTAATGTAATGCAATGAATTTCGCTCCCGCTGTTGCTCTCTCTCACAGACCATCACACTGACAATTCCGGCAGGGGTTTGCAACCTTATTAAGAAATTAGTGAAGATTATGAGATTTGGTGGTAATAGGGGATGAGTCATCAGTATCCATTCGGTATTAATTAACAGATGTGCAGACAGCGGTCAGAGGGAAAAGGAACGGTCTAAGGACTCAACATTATATTTCTCTGCAACTTAAAGGATTTTACACTTTTGCTGTTCTCTGCTGTAGCCTAAATGTATTTAACTGTAAGTTAAGTGAAAGAGAAAGGGATTTTGTGTGTTCATATGTGTTTACATGCATATGTGAGAGATATCTCCAACTGTACTAAAATGTCTTCCCACTGGGCACACCACGTCTTTTCAACATGGAAATGTGGGTCATTTTTGGTTGAGATGTTGATCAATGGGATTTCAACCTTTATTCACCCCCTCAAAAAGACAGCCAGAAGGGTATTGAATTCCCAAAATGTTATCACTATGCTTTCAACCATCTTAAAGCACAACCAAATTCCAAAGGGAAAAGATTATGATTAGTTGTCATGTAAATGTGTTATCGCTGCACTTTCAACCATTTAAAAGCACAACAAAGTTCAAATGACAATACAATGTCAGATATGTTGTATTTTTACAACAACTTACCACTGTGTAATCACTGTGCTTCATCTAATAGCACAACTAGATGACCTGGATTGTAGTTGAGATTACATTAAAAGTACATAGTGCCAGTGATCAAGGCTGTTTGAGATTCTGCATAGAAATGTATATTGTGAAGATCTCCACAGACCTGCAACCTTTCTTGAACATGCACGCTTTCTATGATTACATAAGAAGTTGCAGTAACCTCAATGTGGCCATGGATGAGTTACACATTTATAGGTTGACTAAAAACTGTTACATTAGTTTGTAAGATAGCCTTAACTTTATTACAAAAGTCATGTTGAATAGTGTTCATGTTGACAATGCAACCAAATATCAACATTTAAAGGAGATGTATCTAATGCTTGGATAGTTTCATCTGAGCCACTGGCTTAATCCTATTCTTTAACTTTATTTTTGGTTTAGTTAAGACTAAAGTTAATAGGCTATTTACTGTATCGCAAAAGTGATATTGAATTGTGTTTGGTTGTCAATGCAACCAAATATCGACATGTGAAGGAGATGTACACTACTGGTCAAAAGTTTTAGAACACCTACTCATTCAAAGGTTTCTCTTTATTTTTACTATTTTCTACATTGTAGGATAATAGTGAAGACATCAAAACTATGAAATAAC
Organism: Brachymystax lenok tsinlingensis; assembly: GCA_030435695.1. NCBI lineage: Eukaryota > Metazoa > Chordata > Actinopteri > Salmoniformes > Salmonidae > Brachymystax > Brachymystax lenok. Next base: position 22,404,807 of record CM059790.1, on the reverse strand, counting down.
ACATATGGAATCAAAGTGTTAAACAAATCAAAATATATTTTGCATTTGAGATTCTTTAAATTGCTACCCTTTGCCTTGATGACAGCTTTGCACACTCTTGGCATTCTCTCAACCAGCTTCACCTGGAATGCTTTTCCAACAGTCTTGAAGGAGTTCCCACATATGCTGAGCACTTGTTGGCTGCTTTTCCTTCACACTGCGGTCCAACTCATCCTAAACCATCTCAATTTGGTTGAGGTCAGGGGATTGTGGAGACCAGGTCATCCGATGCAGCACTCCATCACTCACAGCCTGGAGGTGTGTTGGGTCATTGTCCTGTTGAAAAACAAATGATAGGGCCAAACCAGATGGCATGGCGTATCGTTGCAGAATGCTATGGTAGCTATTCTGGTTAAGTGTGCCTTGAATTCTAAACAAATCACAGACAGTGTCACCAGCAAAGCACCCGCACATTCCCGGTGGGAAATACACATGCGGAGATCATCCGTTAACCCACACCGCGTCTCACAAAGACACAGCGGTTGGAACCAAAAATCTCCAATTTGGACTCCAGACCAAAGAACACATTTCCACTGGTCGAATGTCCATTGCTCGTGTTTCTTGGCCTAAGCAAGTCTCTTCTTTTTATTTGTGTCCTTTAATAGTGGCTTCTTTGAAGGCCTGATTCACACAGTCTATTCTGAACAGTTGATGTTGAGATGTGTCTGTTACTTGAACTCTGTGAAGCGTTTATTTGGGCTGCAATTTCTGAGGCTGGTAACTCTAATGAACTTATCCTCTGCAGCAGAGGTAACTCTGCGTTTTCCATTCCTGTGGCGGTCCTCATGAGATCCAGTTTCCTCATAGCGCTTGATGGTTTTTGCGACTGCACTTGAAGAAACTTACAAAGTTCTTGACATTTCCCTTGTTGACTGACATTCAAGACTTAAAGTAATGATGGACTGTAATTTCTCTTTGCTTATGTGAGTTGTTCTTGCCATAATATGGACGTGGTCTTTTACCAAATAGGGCTATCTTCTGTATACCCCCATACCTTGTCACAACACAACTGATTGGCTCAAATGCATTAAGAAGGGGAGAAATTCCCCAAATGAACTTTTAAGAAGGCACACCTGTTAATTTAAAAACATTCCAGGTGACTACTTCATGAAGCTGGTTGAGAGAATGCCAAGAGTGTGCAAAGCTGTCATCAAGGAAAAGGGTGGACACGTTGAAGAATCTCAAATATAACATTTTTGATTTGTTTAACACTTTTTTAGTTACTACGTGATTCATATGTGTTATTTCATAGTTTTGATGTCTACACTTGTATTCTACAATGTAGAAAACAGTGAAAATAAAGGAAAAGTAGAGTAGGTGTTCTAAAACTTTGGATTTGATAGTGTATATTTTGTGCCAATGACTTAATCTGACTTTGTCTACAAATTAATAATTGATATGTTGGATTCACATCACCATCTCAACCAAAAATCTAAGTTAAAGAAAGGGACTAAAATCTAACTTTAAATGCACTTTAAATAAAGTTTGATTTGATGTAGTCTTATTCTTGATGTTGATAACTTCACAAATGCTATATAGGTCTAAATAGTATTATGGGTGATATATGACTTATAGAGTATGGTTACATTTCATTTGCTATGTTAAACCTATCCTTTGGAATGAATTCGATAGCAACAGTGAATCTATTAAGAGATCCCTCAATAATAGTTCTGACAATAGCACATTGGTTATAGTCATTGACACATATCAAAGCTAAGCAACGCTGGTTTTGGTTAAAATACTGCATGGGAGACCAAATTAATAGCTGTAGATAGATCAACTCTCCAGTAGAAGGTGCTGCATAGACAAAAAAATATTCTGATAGTGGATATAATGTTGAAGATCTGACATTGTTTTAAAGGTACAAATTCAACATCTTTTATACAAGGTTGTTCTAAGATGAATATTGGTTACCATGATGACACAATTATGTGGTTGAAATTTCACCCTGAAAACAACAATTGATGACTTTTTTGCAAATTCAATGTACACTACATGACCAAAAGTATGTGGACACCTCCTCGTCGAACATCTCAAATCATGGGCATTAATATGGAGTTGGTCACCCTTTGCTGCTATAACAGCCTCCACTCTTCTGGGAAGGCTTTCCACTAGATGTTGGAACATTTCTGCGGGGACTTCCACTCAGCCACAAGAGCAGTAGTGAGGTCGGCCACTGATGTTGGGCAATTAGGCCTGGCTCGCAGTCGGCGTTCCAATTCATCCCAAAGGTGTTCGATGGGGTTGAGGTCAGGGCTCTGTGCAAGCCAGTCAAGTTCTTCCACACAAACCATTTCTGTATGAACCTGGCTTTTTGCACAGGGGCATTGTCATGCTGAAACAGGAAAGGGCCTTCCCCGAACTGTTGCCACAAAGTTGGAATCACAAAAAAACAGCCCCACTCCATTCTTCCTCCTCCACCTAACTTTATAGTTGGCACTATGCATTGGGGCAGGTAGCGTTCTCCTGGCATCCGCCAAACCCAGATTTGTCCGTTGGACTGTCAGATGGTGAAGCGGGATTCATCACTCTAGAGAGCGGGTTTCAACTGCTCCAGAATCCAATGAAGGCGAGCTTTACACCACTCCAGCCGATGCTTGGCATTGCGCATGGTGATCTTAGGCGTGTGTGCGGCTGCTCAGCCATGGAAACCCATTTCAAGAAGCTACTGACAAACGGTTCTTGTGCTGACGTTGCTTCCAGAGGCAGTTTGGAACTCGGTAATGAGTTATGCAACCCAGGACAGGCGATTTTTACGCGCTACGCGCTTCAGCACTCCCGTTCTGTGAGCGTGTGTGGCCTATCACTTTGCGGCTGAGACGTTATTGTTCCGAGACGTTTCCACTTCACAATAACAGAACTTCCAGTTGACCACGGCATCTCTAGCAGGGTAAAAATTTGATTAAATGACTTGTTGGAAAGGTAGCATCCTAGGACGGTGCCACGTTAAAAGTCACTGAGCTCTTCAGTAAGGCCATTTTACTGTCAATGTTTGTTTATGGAGATTGCATGGCTGTCTGCTCGATTTTATACACCTGTCAGCAATGGGCGGGGCTGAAAAAGACAAATCCACTAATTTGGGGGTGTCCACATACTTTTGTATATATAGTGTATTTTCCACATACTGTAGATTCCACGTCACAATATGTTGACAAATTACATTGAAACAATGTTGATTCAACCAGTTTGTACCCAGTGGGTTGTGTGTTTGTGGAAGCTTAACACAAGGTAAACACAGGAAGTGCAGATTCGCCTACCTCACTATAGCAGTATATAAAAAAAATACCTGATTAGTGCAGTCAATGTGAGTGGGAGGGTAAATGGATTGTCAATCAAGCCTAACGCCTGTTATCGGCCAGCTGTGGACTGTAGTGATTTAAATGCAAATACAATGTTGCTAATCTTAGGCCTGGTTGTGGAAACAAGTGGAAACATCCCCAGCACCATGTAGAAGAGAAGACAAGAATCCCCCCATGCGTAATGGTATTAATTGGCACCTTGGTCCTGGTGGCACGCAGCCCCTCTATTAGACTGAGAACCCAAGACACTGAGCTCCTCCCTCACAGGCCTCACTGTGACAATGGCACTGCTCTGAGTGTGTCACTGCTCTGTGTCACAGTGCTGTGCCACACTCACACTGGAAAGAGTGAGTTCATCCATATAATTTACAGTATTTAATTGTGTCTGATTACATACATTTCTGTGACCTTGACTTGAGCTTCAGATGGCTAGAATAATTGTTAGACTTAAGAGCTACAGGTGCCAGAATACACTGACAATATTTTGGTGTTGTATTTATTTTATTAGGATCCCCATTAGCTGTTGCGAAAGCAGCAGCTACTCTTCCTGGGGTCCACAAAAAAACATAAAACATGGCATAATACATTAATTGACAAGAACAACTCAAGGACAGAACTACATCCATTTCAAAAAGGCACAAGTAGCCTACATATCAGTACATACACACAAACTATCTAGGTCAAATAGGGGAGAGTCATTGTGCCGTGAGGTGTTGCTTTATCAGTTTTTTTAAACCAGGTTTGCTGTTCATCTGAGCAATATGAGATGGAAGGGAGTTCCATGCAATATTGGCTCTATATAATACTGAACGCGTTCTTGTTTTTTTTCTGCATTTGGGGACTGTGAAAAGACCCCTGGTGGCATTTCTGGTGGGGTAAGTGTGTGTCAGAGCTGTGTGTAAGTCAGTGGCGGTCGGTGCCGTTTAAGATGAGGGAGGATGCTACATTTTTAAATGAACATGGCCTTATTTCTATTACAGCATATTGGATGACTGTCATATTCCATTCACCCAGCTCAATGTAACATCGATAGGTTTAGGCTACTATATGATACTATAATCTTCCCTGTACCCATCATGAGGTTGCTACAACCTAGCCTATGAAGGAAAGTTTACAAAAGTAGGTGCACAGGTCGAGAGAATTTTGAGTAATCAAGGTGACAGACAGTGACACATTCAATACCGCCTTGCACATTCTTGCCTGAATCTAGCTGATATAGGGTATAATCATTAGTCCAACAGTTGCAAATGAGAGTTTCTATTGGACAAATGTAGGTATGTTTATCCCGGTTTTGTTCCGTTTGCTTCCGTTTAAGAAATGTTTTTCAGAAGAATCGGTGCAATGAATACCTCCCTGATCATATGCAAACACAGTTCACTTTCATACCAGACACATACAAACAGCTTGTTGTATTTATAATTTCTTCCTGCATCCATCGATGCGCTCTCCTCCTCTCACCTTTTCCCTTCACTTGTGGACTTCAGTGCAGAACACATCAGCTCTCTGTAACCAGGCGAAAAAACCTTTACAAGCCAAACCTTTATATCATGACTGCTGGCCGCTACACACAGCCTACATCGTTGTCATGTCATAGTCAACGTAGGCATAGCTACTAGAACTAAGGTGTTAGTAAACCCGCTACAATCATGCAGAACGGTGTAGTCAGCACCAATCAGTTTAGCAGTTACACCGTCCTGCACCGGTGGCAATAAACTAATAAAGCCAAAAGCTTACCTTACCTGACACTAGCTAAGTAAGTGAAAGGGAAAGTTAAAAAAATATATATACTACGTAATATAGCTAGCTCTCTCTCTCTCTCTCTCTCTCTCTCTTGCTTCTAATTAATTTTGGAAGAAATTCATTTGTTCAAAACTGTTCAACTATTGTCTTTCTCTCTCTTTGAGTCAACTACCACATTTTAGGCACTGCAGTGCAAGCTAGCTGTAGCTTATGCTTTCAGTACTAGATTTGTTATCTGACCCTTTGATTGGGTGGACAACATGTCACTTCATGCTGCAAGAGCTCTGATAGGTTGGAGGACGTACTCCGGAAGTTGTCATGATAACTGTATAAGTCTATGGAAGGAGGTGAGAACCATGAGCCTTCTAGGTTTTGTATTGAAGTCAATGTATCCAGAAGAGGACAAAAGCTAGCTGTCCTCCGGCTACACCATGGTGCTACCCTACAGAGTGCTGCTGAGGCTACTGCAGAACTTAATTGCAAAACATTGTGTTTTAATAAATGATTTGGTGATGTGAATATGTAAGTATAGTTTTATCTAAAAGGATAACTTTTTTAATGTTTCACAATTTTTATTTTTATGAAATTCCCTGAGAAGCATGATCCTCCTCTTCCTCCTCTGGGGAGGCTCCACTGGTGTAAGTTGACTATGCAAACAATTTTGAATTTTCAGCACTTTAATGTTTCTTATAAAAAGAAGAAGTGATGCAGTCAGTCTCTCCTCAACTCTTCGTCAAGAGAGACTGGCATGCATTGTATTTATATCAGCCTTCTGATTACAATGAATAGCAAGACGTGCCGCTCTGTTCTGGGCCAGCTGCAGCTTTACTAGGTCTTTCCTTGCAGCACTGGACCACACGACTGGGCAATAATCAAGATAAGACAAAACTAGAGCCTGCAGGACTTGCTTTTTGAGTGTGGTGTCAAGCATGTCTTTGTTACAGACAACCCTCTCCCCATCTTTACAACCTTTGAATCTATACTGAACAAAATTATGAACGCAACATGAAACAATTTCAAACATTTTGCTTAGTTACAGTTCATATAAGGAAATCAGTCAATTTAAATAAATAAACCCACAGGAGCCAATCAGAATATTTCTTCCCCCACAAAAGGGCTTTAATACTAACAGAAATACTACTCAAGAATGCAATGCCCCTTCTACCCATTTTGTAAGAAGAGAAAAAGGTATTCCTATATCCCATTTTCTTGAGTTTCTCGTGTTCAGGAGTGGATAAGTGAGTTTCCTGCCAGAATATTATGTCAACTCTCTCCCGTTTCTTCTTTGCTATTACCTTACTTCTCTTGATGGCACTCCCCAGTCCGTTTACATTGAGACTTATGACCTTAAACTCCCAATGATGCGTTGATATAAATAAAAAAAAACCTGTGCACCATAACTGCCTGCTTAACAAGAGCCTAAAAATGAACGAAGAAAAAAGAACATTAAAAAAGTAAACCAACGTGGGAAAATACTTTGCTATTTGGACTCCCATGTCAGAGGACTGTCTCTTGCCTCTGGAGTTTGAGGGGACGAGCCTGTCCGCAGGAGTGGCCCCTCGCTCAGATATGAAAATGCGTAACGCAGTCGCAAACAAGGGTGCCTATTTTGTTGCATATACACATCGGATAATTACAAGTGAAAACTATTTAGGTCATGCATGCATATCATGAATCCTCCACTTGATATGCCCTTCTGTCACCCCGTTGTCAATGTGTCATTAATCATTAGCTAATAGATATGTTGTTAACGTGACCATACATAATGTGTACATAAAGAGCACATACTTTTGGCTACTCACCCTTGCTCAGCATTGGGGGAAAATAGGGGAGACATTTTACCTATTGCAATGTCAACCATAACAACCCAATATGTCTTAACAGCTCGCAGTAAATATTAAGTCTGTTAATCCGAATCAGTGTCTTCCATCTTCTCCGTCTCTCTCGGATGTGAACTTCCTCTCGCCGAGGTGATTTCCCTCTTTTTCTGTGAATCTGCTCGCCGACAACGATCGATGGGAGGGCCTGCTCAAGTCTTTCCGCCGGCAAAGACGCCTTTCTCCTTGCGGCATACTCCACTGGGATGCCCATCGACTTCAGGTCCTCAGCCGCCTCGTCTGCATGCTCGTATGTAACCGGGCCATTATCCAGAAATACAATTTTTGCCGGGAATGGTGTTTGGAAGCGAATACCTTTCTCTTGATGGGGGTGTATTCCTTCCTTCTTTTCAGTATCTCTCCCGCGTAGTCATGCTCAAAGAACACTCGTTGGCCTTGGAAGTTAACAGGCTTTTTCCAGGCTGCACTTAAGACTTTCTCTTTGACTGAGAATTTTAGGAACCGTACTACTATGGATCTTGGTGGGGCGTCGCTGGGATGTTTTGAGGCCAGAGCTCCGTGTGCTTTCTCGATTCCCAGGTCAGTGTCGTCTTCAAGTATTTCTTTGAATAGACCCTCCACAAATTTGGGATAGAGTCTTTTTCTGCACCCTCTGCTACGGAATAAAGTCTAATATTGTTTCGACATGAAAAACCTTTGAGTTCTGTCACTTTTGCCTGTAGTTCGTGATGGCTTTTCAAAGACTGTTCAAGTATTTCCTTGACTGCAGTATTCCATGTGTGCGTTTCCCAAATGCGCTGTTCTGCATCCCCCATTCTTGTAGGGATATATGCTGTGAAGTTACACTGTTACTCCCGCAGTTCCAGACAGGGCAGGTCACAGGGAAGATTGAAAACAACAACAAACAGACGGGATCTAGACAGCCACAAGCCCGGGACAATCCGCGGTCCCAGCCACAATGGCTAACCGCGTCATGGGCTGCGTTCAAGCCCTCAAGAAAACCCTGCTAGCTTGTTTGTTTTAAACTCTAGTCTGCACTTTGTTCCTCTGTCTTCAGGGAGATTGTGACATTAATGATTTGGACCTGCTTCACCTCCATCCAGATCTGGCTATGTATCAGCGCTGACTTATGACCCGTGCTGCAGACTGAGACATGTATATGGCAGAGCTTTGAAAAGTGGGGGAATTCAATCCCTGACTCTAGGCAGGATTTACAGCTGTGTCTGAGAGTAGAGGAGAGGAGAGGAGAGGAGAGAAGGATGTGACGGAGCAGGACAGTGCGGGGGTGTCCACACAGACAGGTCAGACAGACAGACAGGACAGACAGCTATCACAGCTAGCAGGCCCATTGTTCTTCCTGGGCTTTATAGCCCAGCAGCTATTTTTAATAGGCTCCTAATGGGAGAGTTTCTCAGTTTCAATCCTGTCAACACCATCAGCAGAGAAACTGGCACTGGCAGAGCCGACAGAGCCGTAATGAGGGGAAGAAGAGTAATATTGGGAGCCCATAGTTAATGTCACATTTAGGAGTGAGCAGGAGGAGTTCACAGGTGAGGGCTGACTGTACTTTGAGTGTGCCGTGGGTCTGGTCACAGCTCCATGAAGGAGTGACTGTGTTAATCAGATATTCCGTCTGTTGGTTCTCTTCACCATGTAATTGGGGTGCTGTGCTGATCTGTTCACACACTATTATTATCTCAGGGCTGATGTAAGAGAGGGTGTTCTATGAAAATGTGGCTCTGGAATGGGCTGCCCAGAGGCACTGCTTTACTGAACCTAAGAGAGGATCCCTGACAGTGTTGGTCTGTGTTTGGGCTGCTATGGTCAATAGGTTGGGTGTTTTATCGGCACTCCCGAGTCACAGTATCTGTCTCACTGTCATGTCTTGTCTGTGACATCTTCTGTCCTCCTGTCTGGCTGTCTCCTTTTTAGGGTTGACTGGTGATGATCACAGTGGTGATCCAAGCCAAGAGGCAGGCACAGGCTTACACCATCCAGCCGTCACGCACACACGCCCACGCCCACATATGCTCGCACACATGCACACACACACGCACACACACACACACACACACACACAGTCTCAAGTGTCCATCTGCTGTGTGATTCATTGATGAGTATGGACAAGGCGGGGGAGTTTGTGTCTCCTGGAGCAGTGACCATGGCGACCCTCCACTATGTCCCCTCTGGTCTGGTCTGACCATCAGGGACAGGATGTCAATAGACTGTTTGGAGGTTTCACGTAATGCTTTGGGACATCCAACTGGTCCAAGGAGTAAATCCTTATTTCTAGACAGAAAGAGTATTATTGACCCCTTTATGTAGTTTTTGTGTGGACTGTTTTCACTTCATTCAACAACATCATGAATTGTGTTAGAGTAGGCAGTAGAGTGAACATGTTTTATCTCTTCTTTAGGATTCGTCTAGTGAATGATAATCAGATTGGTCAAGTACCCACGGTGAGCACTTGTTGCTGTGCTTCAAAGAGAGGATGAGTGGGAGAGACATAAGGAGATTTTAGAGAGCTGTCTGCTCCTCTCTACACAAGCTGACTGGAAATCTTTTGAAATCAGACGAAACAGTTATGATTTTTAGAGTAGTTTACATTATTACTTGTTAAAGGTTTGGTAAATTGCTGTTAAAGTGTCACAGTTTGTTATATTTGTGAGAGAGATAGGCCTCTTCAACAGACTTGAGGCATTATTCAAGTTTTGTATAATGGCGAGAACATTTACTTCTCTAGGTCAGTTGTGTTCAGTAGGAGGGAGAGAAAGGGGCTGGTTCTCTGTACTGCTTCTCTATAGTACAGCATGATACAAACAAGCCCCCTTACAGATATTTGAAAATGATCTGGATGTTAAAGGTCCCCGTTTCTGTCCTCTGCTCTTTGTCACCGTGCATTGGTAATGACCTAAATCAGTTTATACTGTATCCTCAGAGAGAAAGGTGAAGGCAGATTAACCACATACAGAACTGAATTATCCTCCTCTTCTCTTTACTCAGTGTCTCTATGGTCCCCTATAAAGGATGTAGTACCCTGAACTATAATAGATATGACCAGTATATTGAATTTGATCAACCTTTCTGTTTCCCATCTGGTCTCAGTGGTCAACATGTAGTACAAAAAAATATCCAGCCATGTTGTAACTTTCAGAGGACTTATAGGCTATTATAAAACGGGTGGTTCGAGCCCTGAATGCTGATTGGCTGAAAGCCATGGTTTATCAGAACGTATACCACGGGTCTGACACATTTTGTATTTGTACTGTTATAATTATGTTGGTAACCAGTTTGTAGTAGCAATAAGGCACCTCAGGAGTTTGTGGTTTATGGCCAATATACCAGTGACACGTCTACTCCCGCTCCTCCTCTCTGGCACTCGTTATCGCCAGTTTTCTCATCATTACTCACACCTGTCACCATCGTTACGCGCACCTGCGCCTCATGAGACTCACCTGGACTCCATCACCTTCCTGATTACCTCCCCTATAACTGTCACTCCCTTTGGTTCTTTCCTCAGGTGTTATCGTTTCTGTTTATATGTTTCATGTCTGTACTCAACTTGTGTGTCTTGTTCCATGTTCGTTTATTTATTAAATTAAATTCACTCCCTGTACTTTCTTCCCGATTATTAGCGTACACATTACAACCAGGGCTACGGGATGTTCTTAGGCACAATGCAACTTGGCCATCTACACAACCCCTTGGGCCTTATTGCTTAAATATACCCTGTGCTTTCAAGTGACAACACAGGAATCATGTAGTGTTAACTTCTGCAACGTTAACACCCTTTGGGCTTTGGTTGGTATATGAATTTGAGGATGCAATTTCCAACCAAAGCCTACAAGACATGGAATATATTTTTTCTATGTGAGTTATTACATTTGTATCCCGCTGTAAAGAAACCAGATGGCTCTACTGTATAGCTCTTCTACTGTTTGTTCCTTCTATTTACCTCTTGATCAGACAAACAAAGACACCTGGCATCTGCCAAGGATAATTCATATCTATAGCAGCACAAATGATCAACCTGTGGTTTGGTTCCCTGTGGTGTGGGTTTGTGGGGAAAGCAATGTTAAGGTAACTCACAATTCTCCCTTTTCCTGTAGAAATGTGTTTTGTAATTGTTTTGGAGTCACATTGTTTCACTGGGACACAGGGTATTTGCTGAAATTGTCCTCAGGGAGCTTCAAATTGTCCATTTAGGTGAAATAGATTTTTCACTTCTGGAGGATGCCTTCTCTATCTCGTCTCTACGAAGAGTACTTTTTTTTCATTATTGGCTGTATTGATATCCATGTTCTAAAGGATACCTTAGATAGATGGGCTGTGTTTGACCAAAGTGTTTGGTTTGGGGACAAACCAAATGGGCCTTCCTTAGCACAGGGAGGTAGAGGCTTCCTCCTGCTACACACACATCATGGCCTTTGATAGCTGCCCACTCCTGGACTGTCTGAAAGGGCTGGCATCCCTGGGTGTGGATCCATTTCCCACACATGTAAAAAGTGCCCACAGGCTGGGTCAATGCAAAAACAAAATACTGAACTCATCTTCAACTTTCATTTTTATGTAGTGGCTTTAGGGCCAGTAGTTGTAGTATATAGTTAGCTCAGGCCCTCTGGTCCAATGGGAGATTCAAGCAAAGGATACAGGGGTAAGGCTGGGCAAGGGCATGCCTGGGATGCATGGAGATACAGACAGAGAATATAAATGAAATAAAAGGCTCTTTGAAGTCTGCATGTGGTAGTTATGTAATGTAGGAAGAGACTAGGCATTAGCTAACCCTGCTGGGTCAATATGGAGTGTAATATAGTAGAGACGTTCAGTTTACTATTGTTGGCTACTAGGTGATACAGTAACCATTGATGTCAGACTCCTGAGAGTACAGTTTTTGAGAAAACATGATTTCATCCTGGCATCCTGGTGTAACAGAAGCTATTTTTCACAGCAGATGGCTGCCAGCGAGAGAATGCTCTTCCAAATACAGTATTGTGCTTAGAAACTGTCATGTGTCAAAGCTCTCTGGTATACTATAAATACATAGAGCAACAGAATGAATTTAGCATATTGTGTTTCAGTTTACATTTTTATTGTCACATGCACAAGTAGGGTGAAATGCCTTTCTTGCAAGCTCTCCCAACAATGCAGTAATAAATACACTATATCTACAAAAGTATGTGGACACCCCTTCAAATTAGTAGATTCAGCTATTTCAGCCACACCCGTTGCTGACAGGTGTATACAATCCAGAACACAGCCATGATCACGATGCGCAATGCCAAGCGTCCGCTGGTGCAAAGCTTGCCGCCATTGGACTCTATAGGAGTGGAAACGCGCTCTCTGGAGGGATGAATCACGTCTCACAATCTGGCAGTCCGACAGGGCGAATCTTGGTTTGGCGGATGCCAGGAGAATGCTACCTGCCCCAATGCAGTGCCAACTGTAAAGTTTGGTGGAGGAGGAATAATGGTCTGGGGCTGTTTGTCATGGTTCGGGCTAGGCCCCTTAGTTCCAGTGAAGGGAAATCTTAACACTACAGCATACAATGAAATTCTACACGATTTTGTGATTCCAACTTTGTGGCAACAGTTTGGGAAAAGACCCCAGCCACCCCAGTCATAGACTGTTCTCTCTACTACCGCATGGCAAGCGGTACCGGAGTGCCAAATCTAGGACAAAAAGGCTTCTCAACAGTTTTTACCTCCAAGCCATAAGACTCCTGAACAGGTAATCAAATGGCTACCCGGACTATTTGTATTGTGTGCCCCCTCTTTTACGCTGCTGCTACTCTCTGTTTATCATATATCCACAGTCACTTTAACTATACATTCATGTACATACTACCTCAATTAGCCCGACTAACTGGTGCCTGTATATAGCCTCGCTACTGTATATAATAACCTTGCTACTGTTATTTTTCACTGTCTTTTTACTGTTGTTTTTATTTCTTGACTTATCTATTGTTCACCTAATACCTATTTTTTACTTAAAAATTGCACTGTTGGTTAGAGCCTGTAAGTAAGTATTTCACTGTAAGGTCTACACCTGTTGTATTCAGCGCACGTGACAAATACACTTTGATTTGATTTGTTTTCATAGGGGCCAAATCTTTTCCACAAAACTAAGTGATGAGCATGTGAACAAGCCGATAACAAGATGTCTAGATGCACTTTGTCTTTATAAAGCACATGAAATCCCCAGTGAAGCAATGTTCAAGGCTTAGCGCAATGTATAATAATCTGCAAGCTCCAGTTATTCATATGAAATCGAGGTGTCATCATTGACAATTCTGTGTCTCTCTCTGTTGTCTCTCTATCCTTGGGTGTCTATCACTGGTTCTCTGTATTGGATGTGTGACAATTAGCTAAGTGTTTGCTCTTTAGCCAAGTTGAATAATAGATCTGGTGGTGAGTGAATGATTCATAAGACACAGAGCAACAGAGCAGGGTTGGTGTGAGACGAGCCCTCATCAAAACACAACGCTCTCTCTCTGTAGAGAGACTGTAGAGTAATGTAGAGTAGAGTAGACAGGTTATGGACTGTACTGTAGAGTAGACAGGTTATGGAGTGGTAATATATAGGTGCAAATACACAGGTGGCTGGCAAACATTTGGCCATGTGTCTTACTGGCCCATATGTATTACTGGTGATGGCTTATGTCGTTGAAAGTCCACACCACTTTATTTAATCACCATGGTCACCATAGTCTTGCCATGTGAGTCAGAAACAGACCATTGTATTTGGATATTGTAATATATTCCGAGGAGTGATGCTGGCCTGTTGTGACTGGTGTGGGCAGTGTGTTACCATGACAACAGCCCAGGGTCAGGGTGACTGACTGAGACAGACAGTGTTTGTTGTCTCTCTCTTAGGCTATAAAAGGGCCCCATCACGCTGCACACAGATACACCATCATGGGCAAACACATAAAAGGTGTCTTGTAGAAAAGGCACAAAGGTAGACCTTAGTTACAGCAATCTGTCAAAAGCAAAGACTTCAATGACGCAGCTGAACTCTCCATGTCCTCCCTATCAAAGTAGTCAGTTAGATAACTTCCTAACCTAGATTTGCCCTCAAGAAATGACAGCTGTCTGTCATTTGACATAATGTTAATGACAGGTGTCAATCATGTAATGATATTGATAGTATTATGACTTACAGTATGTCACTGTCAAGTGAAGTGTTATTGTTGTTTCTTGTGTGTGGATTTACAGTTGAAAATGGGTCATGCTGTCAACCCCAGTGGATCATTATCAGAAATGGAGATGAATAGAATCAGTAATGAGTGTGAATTCTGCAGCTGAGGGCCCAGGTGGTGTTAAAAGTGAACAGCTTCTGTTTCCTGGCATGATGCAGTAAAATCAGTGACAATACATTGTTCCCTGGCATGCAGTGGTACCAGTGACTGTGGATTGTCCTTACCCAGGCTTTGTGCTGCTGATGTACTCCCACACTGCTCTGCTTTCTGTCACAAAGAGATAGTATCCATTCCTTCTGAAGCCTCCCACAGTCTTCACTCCTCACAGGGTTTTAACATGCTGGGTTATGCTCCCAGGCTGAAAATTTAAAAATCCAACACTGTTGCCTCTGAATTTTGTTGCGTAAATTGTATTTGCTGAATGAAATATTCAATTGTAGGAATGTGCACAATCCACATAGATAAGGTTTGTCCGGTATTGTCACGACTACAGCCGAAGTCGGCTCCTCTCCTTGTTCAGGCGGTGTTCGGCGGTCGACGTCACCGGCTTTCTAGCCATCGCCGCTCCATTTTTCATTGATACTTTTGTTTTGTGTTGTTCCCTGCACACCTGGTTTTCATTTCCCAATCACACTGCATGTATTTATTCCTCTGTTCCTCATCATGTCTTTGTGTGGAATTGTTTTGTGTTACGTGTCATTTTGGTTTTGACGCGCTATACTAGTGTGCTTCATTTTCCGTGTGTTTGCACGAAGTTGGTTATTTTGTTACACTGTGTTTTGTGTGACTGGTTTGCACCTTTTTACCATTTTTATGGAGGTATTTAACGCAGCTGCGTTCATCTGTTTGTTCACAACACTGCTCTCCTGCACCTGACTTCGCTCCAGTACGCACACGTCCTGACAGGTATCCAGATTTTCATACTGTCATACCGTTTCTGTATCATTCCGGGTTATACGGTATTATAATATACAGTATTATAGAACCCCTTGCACACATCATTTTTTATCTATATTATTTTTGACGCAAAACAATTTAGGCAACCGGGATCTTGATCCAGGAGGGGATCGAATGTCTCTAGTCTGGGTACCAGTCTTTTTTAGCTAACATTCCACTCATTGCCACTCCATGTCATTGCCAAAGAGACTTGCATTTCGCAGTGGTGTAAAATACTTAAGTAAAAAGCATTTAAAGTGCTACTTAAATCATTTTTTTTTGTTGGTATTTGTACTTTACTATTTATATTTTTGACTACTTTTACTTTTATTTCAACACATTCCTAAAGAAAATAATGTACTTTTTACTCCATACATTTTCCCTGACACCCAAAAGTACTTGTTACATGCAGGACAGGAAAGTGGTCCAATTCACTCACTTATCAAGAGAAAATCCCTGGTCATCCCTACTGCCTCTGATCTGGAGGACTCACTAAACACAAATGCTTCATTTGTAAATTATATATGTGTGTTGTAGTGTGCCCCTAGCTATCCGTAAATAAAAAAGCAAGAAAATTGTGCCATTTGATTTTCTTATTATAAGATATTTGAAATTATTTATACTTTTACTTTTGATACTTAAGTATATTTAAAACCAAATACTTTTAGACTTTTACTAAAATAGTATTTTTCTGGGTGACTTTTACTTGAGTCATTTTCTATGAAGGTATCTTTACTTTTACTCAAGTATGACAATTGGGTACTTTTTCTTCCGCTGGCTTTTCGGCAATCTCCATATGCAGCTGGATTTATGGTGGAGTTGCTCATTGGTTGTTGGAAATATCAATATCAATATCATTCTGTCAAAATATAACTTTTGACAGAATGGTTTCGTCTGTACAAACAAAAAACAGTTGCTTAGAAAACGGTATTGAAGTATACGGTGTAAACGGTATATCGCAAAGCCTTACGTAATGTTCTCTTTGTACTTTATTTATGCCTTCTGTTGAATGGGACTCAACGGCTACACATGTACTGTAACTATGTATCATCAAGCTCATGTACCTAGCCTACACATGTCTGCCCAGTGGCCACTCTTTATGTCCTCTAATATAGACCAAACCAGAGCACAGCTCACCTGGCTGGCTCCTCACAAATCACAAGGGTGTCTGCCTGAGCAGGAAGTCCATCAGCAGAATAAATGGGGATTACATTTTTAGCTCCTAGATCCCCCAGTCTCCATAACAACTAAAGACAGCCCAGACTTGGTAATGGTTTGGAGAAGGGGAGAAGGCTCATGTGTGTCTGTTCTCAGCTCATCCTAGATGGAATAATAGCATTTCTATCTCTATATGGATGTGCTATTTTAAGATCTCTCTCCAGTCTTAATTAAAATGGCTGACACCCCAGTGTCTTGACACCCCAGATGTGACTTATCTTCAGGCTATACTTGGATCTATGCCATATTCAATGTACTCTGTATTATTTATGTGTAGCACAGTGTTAACAGAAAATGACAAAACAGTGATATAACAATTTGCTAATGTTGAAAAAAGTACCCCTTCTTTGTTGTTTGAAGACATTATCTGCAGCCGCACATCATTGAATCTCTGTATCTCTGAATTCAGACTCAGGTTGTTACTTGTTCCTGGAACTAAGCCTTAGCATCTCTCTCCAGTAAGTCCTGTTTGCTGTGTTCAGATAGGTCACAGACTACACAACACTGGCATCCTGTCGGATCTGGACAGAGAGAGGTGAAGGGCAGAAATTAATGAGGGAGAAAACAGTGAGAGGGGTGACCACGGGTTGTCTATCACTCCCATTATGGTGTGAAGTGAGCCGCGTTGGAAGTGTATTTAGAGAGAGAGGGGTGAGGAGAAAACGGGGGTGCGTGATCTGAATCCCCCGGAGTGTGCACAGCAGCCTAGTGCCACTAACATGTGAAGGAGAGGAGGGAAGGAGTAATGGAGGAGAAAAGGACCAGGGGCCAGGCTTGGGAGTACACAGTAAACACACAGGCCTCCCTTCCATATCTCTCTTCTACCTGCTGCGCTGTATCTCCAATGAGTTCCCTCCTATTAAGAGGCACATCAGAGAAAGGACAACATTTGCATTTTATAATGAGCTGCTTCACATGTGTTCCAGGTAGTTGCTGATGGGTCCTTACTCACAGTCTGTGGACTGCACAATTTTATCCAGGGGGCTGAAACACTATGCCCACTGCTTAAAGTATTGAAACTGTGATCTTGTTTTTATTCAGTGTTTTAGTATGTAAGCCACAGCAAGAATACGATTCAATAATATATGTATCTATTTAACAGTTTACAGCATACTAGCCTGAATGTACATTGCCTTGATAGAGCTGCAGTCTTCATTTCCTTAATATAATTTGTCAGTGCCTTCCTCCTACGCAGTGCAGCCAAAAAGAAGACTTGTTTTCTCCTGCGTTCACTGCCTGTTGTAGACCCTCACACTCCTTATTATTTGTGTCTGCACGCATGCACACGTGTGTGCCTTTCACAAACAAGAACCAGTGAAACCAGATTGCTTGAACAATAGTACCCCCTTCCCTCCCTGCTCCTCCTGAACATTCTGAGTGGGACACATCGTCTCATTTTACTCCAGTCTGATGGGAAAACATAACTAATGTGGTTAGCTGCACCCATGTGACAGATGACTCAGATGATAAGACCCAGAGATGAAGTGCTAGGATAGCTGCTGAATGTTAGCTAAACCGAGTAGGAGCAGAATTACGCTAATGGACCATTTCACTGCAATATTGATCTGTCAATCATGTGTGTTGAGTCTAGACCAATGCTATTTTATTGTTTAAAATCAGGAATTTTCCAAGATTCTAGTATTATCCATGAGTAATAGCCATGAATAGTCTTAAGTGTGGACCAATTTTAAGTTGTAAAAGATAACAGCCTTGATAGACTGTGTCGTGTTGTTTTGAGACAATTTTGTGCTAATAGCATCAAAGGGGACACACTGTTCTAATTGCGTAGGTACATAGTTTAATTAGAGCTAATCAGACTGTGTAATGAAGAAGTGTCATGTTTTCCTGGGGAGCTGATGTGATGAATACACCGCCAACAAGTACTTTATTTAGGGGCACCAGTGCCAATACATTACCCCCCCTGATTCAGATCATGTTTGACTTTACATTCAGACCCCTATTTGAAATATGAATGGAATATTAACGGTGTATAACTGATTGAATAATAATCCCTGTGTTGTGTGTGTGTGTTGTGTGGGTGTATGCAGGATTCTGGCCACAGCGGGAGCTCACATGAACATCCCAGTGGACCTGCGGACCCTGCGGGCCGTGCGCGTGCTCAGACCCCTCAAACTGGTCTCTGGAATCCCCAGTGAGTAGCTTACACCACCAGATGTACTGGGTGCCCATGGATCTGCTCTGCCTATCTAAATCGATACCAGTGGAGGCTGGTGGGAGGAGCTATAGGAGGACAGGCTCATTTCAATGGCTGGAATGGAATAAATGGATGGAGTCAAACATGTGGTTTCCATATTTGTTTGATGTGTTTGATACCATTCCATTTATTCCATTCCAGCCATAGCAATGAGCCCATCCTCCTATAGCTCTTCCCACCAGCCTCCATAGATCTATACAGTACACATATAGGTATCTGCACTGGTTCTGCTGGTGTTTTCTGGACCCCTGTCTAACCTCAATTTGGAGTCCGTAAAGTTAGTCCTAATGAGTTATTTTGTTGGCAGAACAATTCTGAGTCAGACTGACAACTAGCAGATGCAGTAGCGTCCCACTCCCAAAAGGCAACAATGTCTTAGGGGGACTGTTGTGTTAGCCAAAGTGAGAGTGCTGACAGTATCTGCTTGAAGTGGTTCCCACACTTACCATTTATAAGTGATTTGTGCTGTTACTCATTGTTGGCACTTATGACACATGACAGTTGTCTCTCTCTCTATCTTTCTGTGTGTGACCAGGCCTGCAGATAGTCCTGAAATCCATCATGAAAGCTATGGTGCCGCTGCTCCAGATCGGCCTGCTGCTCTTCTTTGCCATTCTCATGTTTGCCATCATCGGCCTGGAATTTTACAGCGGGAAGCTCCACAACACCTGTCTGCCCATGCCCTATATCCTGGGTAAGACAGAATAAGCATCCCAAATAACCACTGTATTCCTTTTGTAGTGCACTACTTTCGACCAGGGAATATATAGTCTATAGAGTACCATTTGGGACTCACCCAGACAGAGAAAGGGCACATTGAGCTCTAAGCCTTAGAGAGATGCCATCAAGTCTACATTCATCCGGGATGCACACTGCTCTGCATTTCAATTCGAGTTGGTTCTGTAGCAGTTGGTGTCCCTTTATGAGGTTGAATCTGTTGTATTTATACTTGTACTCTGCTTATAGCCTATGCGTGCATTGAACACCTAGCTACATTGAATATTTTTAAACAGTGCGTTAGTATCGTGCTGTGATCCTTAGCTCTGTTACATGTAAACATTTAGGGTAAGCATTGTAAGCATCCTCCAAGCCGATCATTTATCAGCGAGCTTATACTGCGCCTACACAACAAGTGGATTATTATTTTCTACGAGGCTTCCTCAGCTGTAATGATAAGCCATACAAACGTCCTGTGAGTGCTCTCTGCTGTTCCCTCCCAGCCGCCCAGTGTAATGTATTGTCAGTGGTCAGGCTGACACTAGCTGTGTTACCCAACAGACCTGAAACACACAGTACCAATCCTGGCTGCACCTGTAAATGTAACCACAGCCAACATGACTGCCTATGTAATTAAACCCCACAATATAGCAGCTCAATACAGTACCTCAACTAATTGTAAAGTCGTAGATGTTATTGGCTAGATCCATGAATCATGTTATAATAAGGTGGGTTACACAGTTCTATTCACACAGATCTCCTGAACATCATTTGTTATTCAGGTAGTGTGGTCTTTTAAAAAGCTTACTAGGGATTTGTTCCTTTGGTTTTTTACACGATAGGAATTTAGTTGTCACAGATAGAGAAGATGATGAAATTAGCTGTCCTTTTCAAAAAAGATTGTCCTTACCTTCAGCTTATCTTTTGTTGAGGGTTCAATATCACTCACAGCTTGACTTGGTTATAAAAATGTCCTATGGTCTGCCATTGACAGACTGTAGGGTGTTCACTCACTGCTGTACAATGTGGAATAAAATATGGCAATTCAAGAAGGTACTACGAAATTAATGTCAAAACGTAGTTGTCTTTGCCCTATGTCATTATAAATTACATATAATAAATCATTAGATTGTTCTCTATAATATTATAACCTTAATAGACTAGTACTTGACAGTGTTGATGAAATAAGAGCGTTCATTTGCTGTGACCATTGCTCGTTTAGACTGCGCCGCTTCCATATTTAATGTTGTGATGTTGTACCATTTGGAGGTGTCTCCGCTGGTTGGACCAATTAAAATCAACTTCATATCTTTGTCATTTTCACCTCCAGATCCTTGGCTTTCATTGCCTATATTGGCGACCAATCTTTGTTGAGAGGGGCCGTTTCTATTGCGATTTGAAGGAGACTCAGAAATGCACAATGAAAACAGGAACAGATTGTCTTCGGATGGTGGATATTGAAATTCAGTCGGTTAGCTTTGTAAATAAATATATATTTAGTCTCTATTTAGTTTTATATTGAGCGGATTTCATTTAGAAAAAGTCCATGTTTTCACTCACGAACCTGCAGCCACTAGTTAGCTTGTCAGTTGATGTTTGAAGTTAGCGCTGTTCTGCCGCGGAGCAGCGCCACAGGGTTCTATTGAGCAGTGACAAATGATTTGATCATGCCAGTGATGACCTTCCATTCACTCTAAACATGCTAAATTCTCAAGGGGTAAATTGTCAGTAACTTTTTAACTTACAGTATATGGTAGAGACATGGGGTTTGGACCATTGTTTTCTATTGAATGGACATATTTGTATAAACCTTGAATGAATTCATAATTTTATGGGTGAACACCCTACAGACTGTCTCAGTGGTTCGCTACAGTAAAGAGTTTACTGCATTTTAAATATATCAGATGTCATCATAAATGTTATGTGGGGACCACATTGTATGAGTTAACCTTATTTACCCCCTATTGGCTTTAGAGAGATTATTTATTATAGTCACACATTGCGCAAATCAAATAGAATATTATTAGCGTCATCTTTCACAAGGGTTCAGGTAAGGACTTTCACACAGAGAGCTGCTGCTGCTCACTTCATTGAACGAGTCATGCATTACATTATACATTATAATCATATTGTTACTTATTCATGCATCTCCAGTAGATGCAAGTCATTTCTCAGAATTGAGACATTTCTCTGAAATCATCGTATCTCTCATGGGAAAAGTTAGATTAGTTAGTTAGTTAGATTGATTTCAGTATTGCATCGTTTTTTAATCTTTAGCCTAGCCTACACATCCTTTAGTGGACTCTGACTCTGGACAATAAGAACAAGTTGAGGAACTTTATTCTCTCTTGTCCCTCTGTCAGAGAATGAGACGGTGGACAAGTCTGAGTCAGAGTTCCCGTGTGGGGTGAGGAAGTGCCCTGACAAGTACGCCTGCCGTGACACCTGGATCGGCCCCAACGATGGCATCACCCAGTTCGATAACATCTTGTTTGCAGTGCTCACCGTCTTCCAGTGCATCACCATGGAGGGCTGGACCACCGTTCTCTACAATGTGAGTCACACCTGCTTCTGCCATAGATGAGGGAAAAATAAGCCTATTATTTCACCTGGTTATGTATTCCTTTGATATACCTTTCCCGAACCCTAGCTAGCTGTTTTTACTTGTCATTACTAAAGCTGTCGGATATTTGTTGCGAGATGCATTCAAACATCCCTTACAGTAGCTTCGCTGTTCTGTGATTGTGAACACAATTGATTACACACCGTACCTGAGAAATGATTGAAGCATTGCACAACTATGAACAAACACCATTTAGGCTGCGTTTACACAGATAGCCCAATTATTGGCAAACGAGCTGATTAGATTTTTTTTTTACAAATTTTAGGGGTAGATCAGCTTTAATATAATATTGGATAGATTGTGGCTTCTATCAATGTAATTGTCTGAATCATTTCCAATCCCAATATTTTTGGGTAAATATACAGTGCCTGTCATTCAAGTGGTTTTCTTTATTTTTAATATTTTCTACATCGTAGAATAATAGTGAAAACATCAAAACTATGAAATAACACATATGGAATCATGTAGTAACCAAAAAAGTGTTAAACAGTCCAACTCATCCCAAACCATCTCAGTTGGGTTTAGCTAAGGTGATTTTGGATGCCAGGTTATCTGATGCAGCACTCCATCACTCTCCTTCTTGGTCAAATAGCCCTTGTACAGCCTGGAGGTGTGTTGGGTCATTGTCCTGTTGAAAAACAAATGATAGTCCCACTAAGCGGAAACCAGATGGGATGGCGTATCACTGCAGAATGCTGTAGTAGCCATGCTGGTTAAGTGTGCCTTGAATTCTAAATAAATCACTGACAGTATCACCAGCAAAGCATCCCTACACCATCACACCTGCTCCTCCATGCTTCACGGTGGGAACCACACATGTTCACCTACAAAATCTCAAATTTTGACTCATCAGACCAAAGGACAGATTTCCACCGGTCTAATGTCCATTGCTCGTGTTTCTTGGCCCAAGCGAGTCTCTTCTTCTTATTGGTGTCCTTTAGTAGTGGTTTCTTTGCAGCAATTCGACCATGAAGGCCTGATTCATGCAGTCTCCTCTGAACATTTGATGTCGATATGTGTCTGTTACTTAAACTCTGTGAAGCATTTATTTGGGCTGCAATTTCTGAGGCTGGTAACTCTAATGAACATATCCTCTGCAGCAGAGGTAACTCTGGGTCATAATAGCGCTTTATGTTTTTTCAACACTACTTGAAGAAACTTTCAACGTTTTTGAATTTTCCGGATTGTCTGACCTTCATGTCTTCAAGTAATGATTGATTTTAGTTTCTCTTTGCTTATTTGAGCTGTTCTTGCCATAATATGGACTTGGTCTTTTAAGAATAGGGCTATCTTCTGTATACCACCCCTACCTTGTCACAACACAACTGATTGTCTGAAATGCATTAAGAAGGAAAGAAATTTCACAAATTAACTTTTAATCTGTTAATTGAAATGCATTCCAGGTGACTACCTCATGAAGCTGGTTGAGAGAATGCCAAGAGTGTGCAAAGCTGTCATCAAGGCAAAGGGTGGTTACTTTGAAGAATCTGATGGGATAAGTGTGTGTGTCAGAGCTCTGTGTAAGTTGACTATGTAAACAATTTGGGATTTTCAACACATGAATGTTTGTTATAAAAAGAAGAAGTGATGCAGTCAGTCTTTCCTCAACTCTTAGCCAGGAGAGACTGGCATGCATAGTATTTATATCAGTACTCTGATTACAATGAAAAACAAAACGTGCCGCTCTGTTCTGGGCCAGCTGCAACTTAACTAGGTATTTCCTTGCAGCACTGGACCACACAACTGGACAATAATCAAGATTAGACAAAACTAAAGCCTGCAGAACTAGATTTTTGGAGTGTGGTGACAAAAAAGCAGAGCATTTCTTTATTACGGCTAGACCTCTCCCCATCTTTACAACCATTGAATCTATCGGTTTTGACCATGACAGTTTACAATCTAAGGTAACGACAAGTAATTTAGTCTCCTCAACTTGTTCAACAGCCACATCATTCATTACCAGATTCAGCTGAGGTCAAGAACTAAGGAATGTTTTGTACCAAATACAATGCTCTTAGTTTCAGAGATGTTCAGGACCAGTTTATTACTGGCCACCCATTCCAAAACAGACTGCAACTCTTTGTTGGGTTTCAGTGACTTAATTAGCTGTGGTTGCTGATGCATATATGGTAGAATTTTTATTTTATTTCATTTCACCTTTATTTAACCAGGTAGGCAAGTTGAGAACAAGTTCTCATTTACAACTGCGACCTGGCCAAGATAAAGCAAAGCAGTTCGACACATGCAACAACACAGAGTTACACATGGAGTAAAACAAACATACAGTCAAAATAATACAGTAGAAAAAAAACTAATATATATACAAAGAGTGCAAATGAGGTAGGATAAGGAAGGTAAGGCAATAAATAGGCCATGGTGGCAAAGTAATTACAATATAGCATTTAAACACTGGAATGGTAGATGTGCAGTAGATGAATGTGCAATGTAGAAAAAAACTGGGGTGCAAAGGAACAAGATAAATAAATAAATACGGTAGGGGATAAGGTAGTTGGTTGGGCTATTTACAGATGGGCTATATACAGGTGCAGGGGTCAGTGAACTGTTCTGACAGCTGGTGCTTAAAGCTGTTGAGGGAGATAAGTGTCTCCAGTTTCAGAGATTTTTGTAGTTCGTTCCAGTCATTGGCAGCAGAGAACTGGAAGGAGAGTCGGCCAAAGGAGGAGTTGGCTTTGGGGGTGACCAGTGAGATATACCTGCTGGAGCGCGTGCTACGGGTTGGTGCTGCTAAGGTGACCAGCGAGCTGAGATAAGGCGTGACTTTACCTAGCAGGGACTTGTAGATGACCTGGAGCCAGTGGGTATGGCGACGAGTGTAAAGCGAGGGCCAGCCAACGAGAGCGTACAGGTCGCAGTGGTGGGTGGTATATGGGGCTTTGGTAACAAAACGGATGGCACTGTGATAGACTGCATCCAATTTGTTGAGTAGAGTATTAGAGGCTATTTTGTAAATGACATCACCGAAGTCGAGGATTGGTAGGATGGTCAGTTTTACGAGGGTATGTTTGGCAGCATGAGTGAAGGATGCTTTGTTGCGAAATAGGAAGCCGATTCTAGATTTAATTTTAGATTGGAGATGTTTGATGTGAGTCTGGAAGGAGAGTTTACAGTCTAACCAGACACCTAGATATTTGTAGTTGTCCACATCATCTAAGACAGAACCGTCCAGAGTAGTGATGCTGGACGGGGGGACAGGTGCGGGCAGCGATCGGTTGAAGAGCATGCATTTAGTTTTACTTGCGTTTAGGAGCAGTTGTAGGCCACGGAAGGAGAGTTGTATGGCATTGAAGCTCGTCTGGAGGGTAGTTAACACAGTGTCCAAAGAGGGGCCAGAAGTATACAGAATCATCAGCATACATGGACACACATGCTTTGTTTAACTTCTTAGGGAGCGGTGGGGCACACTCCCGACACTACCAGGTGAAATGCAAGGCGCCAAATTCAAAATCCAAAAGTTGAATTATTAAACATGCACCAATATACAAGTGTTTCATAGTCATCAAAAGCTCTGCTTCTTGGCAATATCACAGTATTGTCAGATTTCAAAAAGGCTTTACGGCGAAAGCACCACATTTGATTGTTTGAGGGTAGCACCTTCACTATTTTACCATTACCATGAATTCATTAGCCTTCACGGTTCACACAAAACACATTTCACAGCGAAAACATATCAATTACCTGTTGAAAAACTTCTGCTGAGGGCTTCCTAAGTGTCCAACGAAGACAATCCATGTTTTCTTTGTTAGAAAAAGTAATGTATTATATCCATAAATCTCCGTTTGGTTGGCGCGTTAGAATGAGAAAATACAGCCTCCAATCGTCCATTGAAACGTGAAGAGAACTCATTCAACTTATACCTATAAACTTGTCCAAGAACAATCAAACATCCTTTTTAATGTATCCTTAGGAACACTTTTATGTATATTTACTATAATAATTCAACCGGCATATAAACTGAGCGATAAGAAAGCAAAAAACCACTGTTAAACTAAAACTGTTAAACTAAAACTAAAACTAAAACTGTTAAAATAATGTCTGTGAGTATAACAGAACTGATATATCAGGCGAAAACCCGAGCAAAATCCATCCGGAAAAATATTTTTTTTTTTACATGCCTTCTATTACCATAGGCTGGTATAGAGCCTGGAGGATTCTAGGACCCGTTTATAAATGGTCATCAGAATCAGAGTCAGAGGTTATGCTACAGGACTGCGCTGATTGGATTATGCTTCGAGACTCCGTCGACTCCACCTCTGTCACTTCTGCTTGTAAACAGGAAGCAAGAGTATGAAGTCATGATCTGATTTGCCGAATGGCAGATGAGAGAGGACCTTGTATGCTTGCTTGTGGGTAGAATAGAAGTGGCCCAGGACTTTATCGCCCCTAGTGGTGTTATAGATGTGTCTTAGTAATTATTTCCCCGACTCCCCAGTCCTGTCCACACGGTGAATGGAGAATCCTTCGAGTTGGATAGCCGTGGGGGGTATCTTGTAACTGTAACTGCCAATCTGATGTTCAAAAGTTCTTGTCGGTTGTCAGAAATAACAGCGGACACATTTAGTGAAAATAGAGTAACAAACAACAACATAATCACAAAATAGCAAAGTTGGGTTGGAGCTTGCAAAACGGCGGCCATCCAATACGGCGCCAACAATACTTACGTTTCTAGCTTATACATACTATATACAGTTGAAGTCGGAAGTTTACATGCACTTAGGTTGGAGTCATTAAATCTTGTTTTTCAACCACTCCACTAATTTCTTGTTAACAAACTATAGTTTGGGAAATGTATTAATTTTTCCAACAATTGTTACAGGCAGATTATTTCACTTATAATTCATCATTATTTCACTTCTGACATCATTTGAGTCAATTGGAGGAGTACCTGTGGAGGCGACCAAAGGAGGAATTGGCTTTGGGGATGACCGGTGAAATATACCTGCTGGAGCGCGTGCTACGGGTGGGTGCTGCTATGGTGACCAGTGCGCTGAGATAAGGCGGGGCTTTACCTAGCAAAGACTTATAGCCTGGAGCCAGTGGGTTTGGCGACGAATATGAAGCGAGAGCCAGCCAACGAGAGCATACAGGTCGCAGTGGTGGGTAGTATATGGGGCTTTGGTGACAAAATGGATGGCACTGTGATAGACTACATCCAATTTGCTGAGTAGAGTGTTGGAGGCTATTTAGTAAATGACATCGCCGAAGTCAAGGATCGCTACGATAGTCAGTTTTACGAGGGTATGTTTGGCAGCATGAGTGAAGGATGCTTTGTTGCTAAATAGGAAGCCGATTCTAGATTTAATTTTGGATTGGAGATGCTTAATGTGAGTCTGGAAGGAGAGTTTACAGTCTAACCAGACACCTAGGTATTTGTAGTTGTCAGAACCGTTCAGAGTAGTGATGCTAGACGGGCGGGCAGGTGCAGGCAGCGATCGGTTGAAGAGGGCATTTCTTTATTTTTACTATTTTCTACATTGTAGAATAATAGTGAAGACATCAAAACTAGGAAATAACACATATTGAATCATATCGTACCCAAAAAAGTGTTAAACAAATCAAAATATATTTTATATTTTATATTCTTTAAAGTAGCCACCCTTTGCCTTGATGCAGCTTTGCATAGTTTTGATGTCTTAAATATTATTATACAATGTAGAAAATAGTAAAAATGAAGAAAAACCCTTGAATGAGTAGGTGTGTCCAAACTTTTGACTGGTACTGTATTTGTTAAAAGAAATATCATAATTGGGCTGCCTGTCTAAACGCAGCCATAGAGGAGTGTATCTGTGTCAAGTGAGTAGGGTAATTAAGTGCAGTGAATGGGCTAGAGAGTTAGGGTGGTCATTCATTCTCCTAATCTCCCAGCCAGCCAGCCTCCCTCCAATGTCTCACTACTACCATCTGCCTGCCCACTGACCCACTTTATCTAATCCCACTAAATTACATCCTAAACAAATGGGCATGATTGGGCTGGGCTGGAATGTTGCTAGCAGACGTTTAATGCTGACACTATTCTTTGAATTATCAGTTACACTCATTATCTGTACGTTAGATCAGTTGCTTACAGTCTGACCATTGTGCCATGATAATAATCGTGTTAGGACATTATTAGCAGGTTAGGATATTCGGAGTTCAAACTGGTTCTCTTTCAATTATTCATTCTCTATATCTCACATGTGGGATGCACCTGAACCTCAGAAGCCTGATGCACCTGAATCTCAGAAGCTTGATGAACCAATTAACCAGTCTGTCGGAGACAGACTGGTCGCGTGGCGAATGAGTTGAGCCACTCCCCTCATGATAAGGAGCCACTCGCCCGCCCTATGGTCATTCTCACCTTTGTTCCTCACAAAGAGTACCTACACTATATAAGCTCTCCTCAGCATGACTTGAGCCTTGTTTTCCTGCTTAACTGTTCACAGGTGTGCTGCGAGGTTACACTTCCGAGTTTAGATTTTTCATCTTGACTTTTGTGTTGGGTGACTTTACCAAAAGGAAAGTTTTCGCTTCACATAAGAATTAGCTTTTCAGCTTTTTCTTCCCTTTGTCTCAGTAACATCCTACGGCTGCTACTGAGACAAGGCTTAGCTAACCTGGCTAGCCCGCCGCAAAGCTAGCTATCCTAACAACTATCTTTTCTACCTGGAAGTGTAGAATTACTAGCTCGCCACCTCGTTTATCTCAAGCCACTACCGTGCCACGTTGACTAGACCGTAGTGCTGAGCAATTAACAAAATGTAGGTTATTTTTTTTAAATGTAACAACTAATTGACCGAAGTCTGTTCAATTATTTGAATACCAATTATTTGTTTATTTTTTGCTCAATGCGAATATTGCTCAGTTTCTCTAGAGATCAGAATCAGATCAAGCCCGAACTGTGCGATGCAGTAGGAAGTTATAGTTTTCAACAGGCCAATATTCTACATAGTTTAGCGCAGACAACATGGTAATTAACCACAATGACCATAATCCATTGCGCGCCTACTTGTCCAGTCGGTCTGTGTGTTTCTTTTACACCTGCTACGTTTGGTTACAGTGGAGCAGACATGAAGACAAAGAGAAGAGACAGAAGAATGCGCGATCGAGAGGGATAGAGAGCAGTTGCTTCTACCTGAAAATACATGATCTAAGTGATTGATAGTTGGTATTCAGAAGTCATAAAAGTATGCCTTATTTACTTTGAAGAACTACTAAAATAGTGATTTTGTCAGATAGTGTAGGCTGCAGCTCTATAGAAATGAGATGATGACTTGGAATCAAATCAAATCAAATTGTATTGGTCACATACACATGGTTAGCAGATGTTAATGTCAAAATCAAATCAATCAAATTTTATTTGTCACATACACATGGTTAGCAGATGTTAATGCGAGTGTAGCGAAATGCTTGTGCTTCTAGTTCCGACCATGCAGTAGTATCTAACAAGTAATCTAACAAATTCACAACAACTACCTTATACACACAAGAGTAAAGGAATGAATACGAGTATGTACATATAAATATATGGATGGCGATGGCTGACCTGCGTAGGCAAGATGCAGTAGATGGTATGGAGTACAGTATATACATATGAGATGAGTAATGTAGGATATGTAAACATTATATAAATGGCATTGTTTAAAGTGGCTAGTGCTAAATTTTTTTCATACAATTATAATTATTAAAGTGGCTAGAAATTTGAGTCGATGGCCGAACGGCATAGGCAAGATTCAGTAGATGGTATAGAGTACAGTGTATACATTTAATATGAGTAATGTCGGATATGTAAACATTATATACAAAATTGTTTAAAGTGGCTAGTGATACATTTGTTACATCCAATTCCTATTATTTAAAGTGGCTAGAGATTTAAGTCAGTATGTTGGCAGCAGCCACTCAATGTTAGTGACGGCATAGGCAAGATTCAGTAGATGGTATAGAGTACAGTGTATACATTTGATATGAGTAATGTCGGATATGTAAACATTATATACAAAATTGTTTAAAGTGGCTAGTGATGGCCTTCCTGTGACATCGGGTGGTGTAGGTGTCCTGGAGGGCAGGTAGTTTACCCCCGGTGATGCGTTGTGCAGTTCTCACTACCCTCTGGAGAGCCTTACGGTTGTGGGCGTAGCAGTTGCCGTACCAGGCGGTGATACAGCCCGACAGGATGCTCTCGATTGTGCATCTGTAGAAGTTTGTGAATGTTTTTGGTGACGAGCCAAATTTCTTCAGCCTCCTGAGGTTGAAGAGGCGCTGTTGCGCCTTCTTCACCACACTGTCTGTGTGAGTGTAGCGAAGTGCTTGGGCTTCTAGTTCCGACAGTGCAATAATATCTAACAAGTAATATAACAATTCCCCAACAACTACCTAATACACACAAATCTAAAGGAGGAATAAGAATATGTACATATAAATATATGGATGAGCGGCTTAGGCATGGTGAGATGAGTAATATGAGATGAGTAATGTAAGACATGTAAACATCATTAAAGTGACTAGTGATCCATTTTTTTAAAGTGGCCAGTCTTTATGTAGGCAGCAACCTCTATGAGTTAGTGATGGCTGTTTAGCAGTCTGATGGCCTTGAGATAGAAGCTGTTTTTCAGTCTCTCGGTTCCAGCTTTGATGGACCTGTACTGACCTCGCCTTCTGGATGGTAGCGGGGTGAACAGGCAGTGGCTTGGATGGTTGTTGTCCTTGATGATCTTTTTGACCTTCCTGTGACATCGGGTGGTGTAGGTGTCTTGGAGGGCAGGTAGGTTGCCCCCGGTGATGCGTTGTGCAGACTGCACCACCCTCTGGAGAGCCTTGCGGTTGAGTGCGGTGCAGTTGATATACCAGGCGGTGATACAGCCCGACAGGATGCTCTCAATTGTGCATTTGTAAAAGTTTGTCAGGGTTTTAGGTGACGAGCCAAATTTCTTCAGCCTCCTGAGGTTGAAGAGGCTCTGTTGCGCTTTCTTCAACACACTGTCTGTGTGGGTGGACCATTTCAGTTTGTCTGTGATGTGTACGCTGAGGAACTTAAAACTTTCCACCTTCTCCACTACTGTCCCTTCAATGTGGATAGGGGGGTGCTCCCTCTGCTGTTTCCTGAAGTCCATGATCATCTCCTTTGTTTTGTTGACATTGAGTGGTTATTTTCCTGACACCACACTCCGAGTGCCCTCACCTCTTCTCTGTAGGCTCTGTAGTCTCGTAGTTGTTGGTAATCAAGCCCACTACTGTTGTGTTGTCTGCAAACTTGATGATTGAGTTGGATGTGTGCATGGCTACGCAGTCATGGGTGAACAGGGAGTACAGGAGGGTGCTGAGCACGCACCCTTGTGGGGCCCCAGTGTTGAGGGTCAGCAAAGTGGAGATGTTGTTTCCTACCTTCACCACCTGGGGGCGGCCCGTCAGAAAGTCCAGGACACAATTGCACAGGGCGGGGTTGAGACCCAGGGCCTCCAGCTTAATGATGAGCTTGGAGGGTACTATGGTGTTGAATGCTGAGCTGTAGTCAATGAACACCATTCTTACATAGCTATTCCTCATGTCCAGATGGGATAGGGCAGTGTGCAGTGTGATGACGATTGAATATTGAATATGTCCGTAAACACACCAGCCAGCTGGTCTGCACATGCTCTGAGGATGCGGCTAGGGATGCCGTCTGGGCCGGCAGCCTTGCAAGGGTTAACACATTTAAATGTCTTACTCACGTCGGCCACGGAGAAGGAGAGGGGGGCACAGTCCTTGTTAGCGGGCCGCGACGGTGGCACTGTATTCTCCTCAAAGTGGGCAAAGAAGGTGTTTAGTTTGTCTGGAAGCAATAAGTTGGTGTCCGTAACATGGCTGGTTTTCTTTTTTGTGTTCCATGATTTCCTGTAGACCCTGCCACATACGTCTCGTATCTGAGCCGTTGAATTGCGACTCCACTTTGTCCCAAAACCAACATTTCGCTTGTTTGATTGCCTTGCGGAGGGAATAACTACACTGTTTATATTCGGCCATATTCCCAGTCCTCTTTCCATGGTTAAATGAGGTGGTTCGCGCTTTCAGTTTTGCGCGAATGCCGCCATCCATCCACGGTTTCTGGTTAGGTTAGGTTTTAATAGTCACAGCGTTGAATGGTTCTAGTCACGGGTACATCCTGTTTGAGTTTCTGCCTATAAGACGATAGGAGCAAGATGGAGTCGTGGTCGGATTTGCCGAAGGGAGGGCGAGGGAGGGCCTTGTATGCATCGCGGAAGTTAGAGTAGTAGTGATCGAGTGTATTGCCCGCGCGAGTGCTGCAATCAATATGCTGATAGAATTTAGGTAGCCTTGTTCTCAAATTTGCTTTGTTAAAATCCCCAGCTACAATAAATGCAGCCTCAGGGTATATGGTTTTCAGTTTACATAGAGTCCAGTGAAGTTCCTTGAGGGCCGTCGTGGTGTCTGCTTGAGGGGCATATACACAGTTGTGACGATAACTGACGAGAATTCTCTTGGGAGATAATATGGCCGGCATTTGATTGTAAGGAATTCTAGGTCGGGTGAGCAGAAGGACTTCCTGTACGTTGTAATAATAATCAAGTCATAAAATAAAAAAAATGCAATATACACAACTGAAATATTGTATTAAAGTAATGTGAATGAATAATGGTTAATAAGTGATAAGCAGTAATGGGCAGTGTTTCATTAATTGTTTTATTCTATGTTACAGCATTCAATCCACATAATAAAACAATTATAAAAACTGAAATTGTCATTTGTTAGTAATTGAACTGAAACCGAGCCGACTTTAAAAACAACAAATCGCTCCCCACTTCTAGACTGACCGTCCTAGCTTCACAGCTTATCAGTTAAGAGACACGCTTTTGTTTGTTACAAGAATAAGAAAGCACTAGCTTCCTTTGGCTTACATTGTGCTAACTAGCTAGGCTACTAGCCCACGAGGTGAACGCAAGCTACGTTCACATTATTAAAGGACTAGCTTACTCCGACTAGCACTGAGTTAATTAGCTAGGCTATAAACCCACATAGTTAACGCTAGTTACATTTCACTTTGTTCTTGGATTAGCTGTTTTTCGGAGCCTCCTCCAGGCATCGGTGGAGGAAGAGGACGAGGAGGCGCAAGCCTTTACCTCTAGGCCCTCTTCCACCCTTTGCCGGTCATCGATGGTGGAGGACAGATACAGTATTTGCTCATCGATGTCTGCAAAGGCAGTGGCCAGACTCAGCATTGAGTGGCCCAAACCCTTGGGGGGTGGCAGTGCAAAGCGGGACTAGTACGACAGAAGGAAACTCCCCTCGCAGCGTCCCAGGCAAGCAACTTCTCCCAGCCATCCCAGCTTCCGTGGCAGAAGCCAAACGTAACTGGGACAGACTTTTTGCCAACATGAATGTCAAAGACATGGAAGAGCTGGGCCTCGACAAGCCACCAGTGGTAGAGTCATCACTGGCCAACCACCTCAACCCCAGAACCTCATCGCTGGCAGGCACTTTCCTCCCTAGTAATGTTATGTCCCTACTGCTAGCCTACCAATCCGCTTTGATGCTACCGGATAAATGTCTCTTCGCATTGTACGAAAACGTGGACTGCCCACTGTTCTTTGCACTAGCAGAAGACACACCATTGGGCGTGGACGAGCTGGCACACTCTTGGCCGAGGGTGCTGCTTTACGCTTTTCCTCCTCTAACCCTCATACACCCCAATCTACTCAAAGTGAGGAAATAAAGCTCTTGGTAGCCCCTCGATTGCCTAGCAGATCATTCTGTTGCTGTACGACAAGCCCTGGCAACTCCAGTTACGCAGGGATCTTCTGACCCAAGCAAACAGAGAGTTTTCCACCCTCACCTGGACACCATAACCCTCTGGGCCTGGCCCGTGAGAGGTTCAATCTGGATACGACAGGGTTGCCTCTTGGAGTCATTGAGACTATCCAGAGTGCCAACCAATGTTCCCTCAAACATTTTGGGGCACTGAGCAAATTTCAGGTCTGCTGAGTGCAAATTTGAAAATTCTATGCAACTTCCGGGGTGCGTTTACTGTGAGCACTGAGGCTGTACCCGCTATAAGTTACAGTTTTAGCAGTGGCCAAGTAGTCTACTGTGGCTATTTGATCGTAATTTAGGCCTAACAGTGTAGCCTACCATCAAAAACAATGTCGAAAATAACATTTTAACATGGAAATAGCTGTTCTTTCATTTAGCCTACAGTTGCAGCCAATGTGTGGTGTTCAATATAGGCCTACATTCCATGAGACTTTTGAAAAACAATACACAGGGCTTGTCTCGGGGCTACTGCATGCCCACGTGCAGCTTGGAGGGAACATTGGTGCCAGGAGCCCTTCTACTCGCTCACTGTATGGAAATAAGGGGGGTGTTTTTGAGAGGTGGTATGACCAAAAACAGACCATTCATTACCAGTGCTCTGTATCTGAGGTTTTATGCTTTTTGTAGGACCGCAAAGTGAGTGAGCTGCATGAACTGTCAGTTCGTGCCTATAGTTTGCCCCAGGTTTTTCCAAGATTACAAGTTGCCCAACCCTGCTTTTATGCCTATGGTCAGCGACAATTACAATTGTGCTTGTGACTTTCCACCCACCGCCCTTCACTTCATAATATCAGAGGACCGGGGTAACGAAAGTAACCTTGAGTTTTACTCAATGATCTGGGCTTTCTGTTCAGTGCAGCTGATTGATTTCTGATTAGAGTCCTGGAAGCTAATATGAAATTCTGATTCCATGATTTTTCTCCTTCAGATTCAACTAGCAATATGAAATGACTGAGATGACATTGTTGACACTGCAGAGAGTTGTGATGATTCTTACATGTCTGACTGCTGCTTCACAGCTTTTGATTTCCATTTCATTACTTATTATCTTGGGACTCTGAGGGATAAGAATACTGTCCTATATATAGTACACTGTTACTCTCCCCACCTGTTGCTGCCAAATGACAGCCAACAGTTATCCATATTACAGTATACGTAACATAACACTGCCTCGATATTATAATATACCTGGATTCAATATGAAAAGGGTACAGCCAGTGGACTAGGAGTGTGTCAAATTTAATGGTTAACTCCCCCTGTCCTCCATCCATAGATTCGTCAGCAGCATACCACCCTGCATCCCACTGTTGGCTTGTTTCTGAAACTAAGCAGGGTTGGTCCTGGTTGGTCCCTGGATGGCACACCAGATGCTGCGGAAAGTGTTGTTGGAGGGCCAGTAGGAGGCACTCTTTCCTCTAGTGTTTTTTTTTTATATCCCAATACCCCAGGGCAGTGATTGTGGACATTGCCCAGTGTAGGGTGCCGTCTTTCGGATGGGATGTTAAACGAGTGTCCTGACTCTCTGTGGTCACTTAAGATCCCTTGACACTTATCGTAAGACCAGGGGTGTTAACCCAGATGTCCTGGCTAAATTCTCAACCTGGCCCTCATACCATCATGGCCACCTAATCATCCCCAGCATCCAATTAGCTTATTCATCCCCCACTCCTCTTTCATGTAACTATTCCACAGGTCGTTGCTGTAAATGAGAATGTGTTCTCAGCCAATCTTACCAGGTAAAATAAGGGTTAAAAAAATAAAAATAGCATTCTGTCTAACGAAGATCATGTCGCTGAGCGATTTCTTAGAACGTCCCCCATGTCCAAACCAAAAGTACCTGACTGGCTGGCCGGTGTTATGTTGCGGCAGGCAACGTCTATTTATGGAGGGGTGCAGACAGACAGTGTAGTAATTCCCTAATCTGAACATGTGCCTGCACAGTTCAAGCAAACTCAATCATGGTCGCTCTTCTCCCTCAGCAAGCTGAATCAATTCTCATCATTAAAGATGGAATCTGCAGTAGGGGGAAACAGCACCGCTGGCCGCACCACAAGCATTGTTAGTGTCTTTGTTGCCGAGCTGAGGAGCGTCGCGCACAGTGGTGATTTTAGCCTGTAAATGTTGGTGGTTCAAACTCCCCCCCAAAATGTTGGATGCATGTCAGCAAAGCCACTACACAACACAACACAACACTAAACAGTACATGAATTGCACTATAATGGTGACAAACGGTGCCTACAAACTGTAAGGGTCTACATAAAGCTGTCCCAACATCAGAGTCCCAACAGCAGTCCCAACACCTTCCTACTGATACACCTGGCTATCAGCGGAGCCTTGTCTGGCAGCGAAACAGTTCATTCAGCCTAATTTACTGCCTTTTAAAAAACATAGCTGATATGGCTGACATGCTTAAACAAATGTGGTTTCTACTGTCAACTGAGATGGACAAACTATGGCATAAGCGGACAATGAGTGGATAAGAGGCAATCGTAATTTCGATGAAGACATTAATGAGCGAACTAGGATGGACGTACAGTTGTCAATAAAACTATTTGTTCAGCAGAGCGACAGAATTCAGAACATGGGCCGTCCTTACAGTATTCTCCCTGTACACCAAGTCAGAACCGTAGGACAAATAAAGGGGGCATATAAGCAGACAATGAAAGCTCTTACAATATTTTAGAATTACATTTCTCTAAAACAGGCTATAGGCTACATGTGCACCATCAAGTCAGAACAGTAGGCACAATTATGAGGGGAAAAGGGAACAAATTACTAGGGTGAGGCACATTGGCTACTAACAGCTTACTACACAACATACACTTAGTATTACTTTCTTAGTTACAGTACACAGTGCCTTCGGAAAGTATTCAGACCCCTTGACTCTTTCCACATTTTGTTACATTGCAGCCTTATTCTTGATTCAATATTTCTTTTCTTAGCAATCGACACACAATACCCCATAATGACAAAGCAAAAACAGGTTTTCAGGATTAAAAAATAATGTATTTCAAATAAAAAACAGATATCAAATCCCTTATTTACTTAAGTATTCAGACACTTTGCTATGAGACTCAAAATTGAGCTCAGGTGCATCCTGTTTCCATTGATCATCCTTGAGATGTTTTTACAACTTGATTGGAGTCCACATGTGGTAAATTCAATTGAAACTCCCCAATTACAGGTGTGCCAAGCTTGTAACGTCATACCCAAGAAGACTTGGTGCTATAATCGCTGCCAAAAGGGCTTCAACAAAGTACTGATTAAAGGGTCTGAATACTTATGTAAATGTGATATTTCCGTTTATTTATTTTTTATTAGCAAAAATTTCTAAAAAACTGTTTTTGCTTTGTCATTATGGGGTATTGTGTGTAGATTGAAGAGGGAAAAAAATGATTTAATACATTTTAGAATAAGGCTGTAACGTAACAAAATGTGGAAAAAGTCAAGGGGTCTGAATACTTTCCGAAGGCACTGAACATCTCCCTGGCATATTACATATTTTTTTAAGCAGCATACAATACATTTTTGGATTCACCTTGTTGAGAGGTGGCAGGTAGCCTAGTGGTTAGAGTGTTGGGCCAGTAACCGAAAAGTTGCTGGATTGAATCCCCGAGCTGACAAGGTAAAAACCTGTCATTCTGCCCCGGAGCAAGACAGGGGGCGCTGTACAACCCCCTGTTTTCCGGGCACCGAAAATGTGGATGTCGATTAAGGCAGCCCTCCGCACCTCTCTGATTTAGAGGGGCTGGGTTAAATGCAGTGGACACATTTCAGATGAATACATTCAGTTGGACAATTGACTAGGTTTTACCCTTTCCCTTGTGCTGTGCTCACTTGAACAGGAAGGTGGCATGGCAGTCCTTCGTAGGCAAATTTTGTCATTCTCTGTAAACTCTGAAAAAAACATGGTCAAATCATGAAGACGTCAGTGATATTTAAGTCAGAGCTCTAGAAAGAGGCCTGAGTTCCCGACTTGCGGGAAGTTGGATGACCATCGGAGCTTGTTTTTTTCAGAGTTCCCAGTTGTCTTTAACTCAGAAGTCAGATTTCGCAGTTCCTAGTTTCCAGTTGTTTTGAGCGCAGCAGAGGTCATGCTGGATTGACAGCATGGCCCATGTTGAATGTTTATCCGTTTAAGCTTGGACCCTTAAACCCAGACTTGGGACCACACACACACTCCACTGAATAGCAGGCTAGTGATTGCTTTGCAATGCAATCTGATGTCTTCCACACCATTCATTGTTGAATTTGCGATTTCCAACTTGTTGTGTAATGTTTATGTCCAATGGCCGATGAGCACCGATACGTTTTATCTATAATTTCTCTTCATTATTTCTCTTCATATGACAAGGATTGAAAGGATTTGCCAGTAGATTGTCGACTTGATTCATGATGATGACTGCTAGCTTGATAGCTAAGATTTTGAAAGTCCAATCAAAGCTACTGTAGATATAACGTGATTTAACATAATTTTATCTGTGGCCAATGACCTTGAGCCGCCTTAGATGGGCACTTATAATGTAACTCTATGGTAACACACAAGGGGCTTTTCAAGCACTCCCTGTAGATGTTGTGGTGATGTAGTGTCCCCATGAGCAACAGAACACTGAGCCAATCACGGTGCAACAAGAGAACATCACCAACCTCTAAGCTCCGTATTTTCCGCTGGCAGCCCCACCACCACAGAAAGCACTGAGCTAGGCTGAAACACCTGCATTTTGGAGCTGCCTTACTCAAGAAAGCAAAAACGAGACCATGTTTGTATGCAGACACATATTGATGCCAAAATAACATTCAAAATAGGCCAAAAAAGGGGGTAAAATTATATATATACATATTTTTTTAGCTAAACAGTTGGGGATCAAAACCCCCCTGAATGACAGGTCATCACTGGTGGTGCAACATGGTAAAAAAAAAATCTGTACATATTGTGCTCTTCTATCACACGTGCAGGGATGTCTCCGAAGGGCAAAAAACTGTGTTCGTTGTTTGCAGTAACTTCATTGTTGATATAATATCACAAATGAACGTGGCTGTTTCACCATTAAGGATTCGAACTTGAATGCCTCTTCCTCTTTCCCCGTTAATTTCACTCTCATCCTAATATTACAGTGGAGTAGTTGTCACTGTAAATGTGACAGGCAGCCTATTGAACCCTCTGTTGTTTGTTAATGATGGTGATGCAATACAATGCAATACAACTTAATTCATGGCATGCCTAGTAACATCAGCATGTGCCAATGTATGCTGGTGAATACCTTTATTTAGAAATTAAAAACTTCTACTGTGTTGGATAGCATCAACCACAAGTATAACATTTTGAACATGATAGCAAGAGCATTTTTTTCAGCTTGTACCTAATTATTTTGTTTTCTACACATGGTGATGACACTGGTTTCAGAGCAAGAATCAATGAGTTGCAAATTGAAGACTGTTGAAGCCCTCTTGCCTTTTTGTGTTGACAAAAAAAAGGGCCTGGACACAAGAACATAATATTTAATCTCCTTTCAGCATTTTATCAAAATGTTAATTTGAAAATGAAAATGCCTGTGGCTTTACTCTGGATAACATGCAACCTCTGAAAACCACTGTCCTCACCAGGGTAATCATACGGTTTAGATCATAGATACCCTGGGATTGAGATTCACGGGAAGATTATCCAACACATCTTCCGTAAGGTTGTGGAAAATACATTGAATTGATTTTGATTAAATATGTCATTTTCACTGCTTTACTACCAGTGTAGCACAGTGTACAATAGGCCTACCCACAGAGCATAGATGCCAGGCCATACTTTCTGCTCACTGCTTTCACAGCTCTTTATTTAAATTGATGGAAGCAGATGATTTTCTGCCGTGATTATATTATGTTGACTTACATTATGGTGAATGGAATTTATTAAGGAATGAAGAGAGACAGTGGAGGGTAGAGAATGAGAGTCTGCTCTGGGGGTTCAAAGGGCTAGCAGACAAGAGAGTCTCTAATACTGTTTGCTGTTTCATATTCCTTTCTACAAGAATACAAACACTTCATGCATGTACACGCACACACTCAGTCAAACACACGTGCACATGAAGAGTTTATTTCCAAAACGCTACATCCACCAATTTTTCTGATTTAGATTTTTCATCAGTAATGATTGCTTATGGGTTCCTTCATGTGTGTGTAAAATATTACTGTTTTCTTCGATTTTTAATTAGTAGATTTTA
The DNA here is from genome assembly GCA_030435695.1 of Brachymystax lenok tsinlingensis. Classification (NCBI taxonomy): domain Eukaryota; kingdom Metazoa; phylum Chordata; class Actinopteri; order Salmoniformes; family Salmonidae; genus Brachymystax; species Brachymystax lenok. The sequence goes on along the minus strand of CM059790.1, from coordinate 22,364,973 downwards.
GATGTGTATGAAAATGCATATTATGTGTGAGTGAGCAAATGATGGAGTGAGTGTCTGTGTGTGTGTTGGAGTGACTGTGTGTGTGTGTGTGTGTGTGTGTGTGTGTGTGTGTGTGTGTGTGTGTGTGTGTGTGTGTGTGTGTGTGTGTGTGTGTGTGTGTGTGTGTGTGTGTGTGTGTGTGTGTGTGTGTGTGTGTGTGTGTGTGTGTGTGTGTGTAGGGCCCTGTTAATGTGCAAAGAGAAATATTGAAATAAAAGGTCAATAAAGATACAAGGTACACTCAGATAGTCCATGTAGCTATTTTGTTAGCTATATATCAGTTGTATTGCTTGGGGATGAAAGCTGTTCAAGAGCCTGTTGGTGTCAGACTTGATGCACCGGTACCTCTTGTTGTTGTGCAGCAGAGAAAATAGTCTATGGGTGGTTGGGGTCTTTGACGATTTTCCGGGGCCTTCTTGGGTGGTTGGGGTCTTTGACGATTTTCCGGGGCCTTCTTGGGTGGTTGGGGTCTTTGACGATTTTCCGGGGCCTTCTTTTCATACCGCCTGATATTGAGGTTCTTGATGGCAGGGAGCTCGGCTCCAGTGATGTACTGGGCTGTCCGCACAACCCTCTGCAGCACCATGCAATCGAGGGCGGTGCTATTGTCATACCAAGCAGTGATGCAGCCAGTCAATATGCTCTCAATGGTTCACCTGTAGAACCTTTTCAGGATTTGACGGCCCATGCCAAACTTTATTTTCTTTTTTTACATACAGAGCTCATATTACTATATTGAATTATAAAATATAAAAATAAAATTATAATAATATTGATGTCACAAATGTATAATTTGTACATTTCTTTTTAAAATGTTTAGTTATTTGTTACATTTGACTGTGTAAAACCTACTGTGTAAAACCTAGCAGTTCTACTGCAAAAAAACATGATTATTTGTCTCTCCGAAATGAAACCATCAAGTGATAGATTTTAAACAAGTGTGTGTCCACCAATCTCTTTCATAATTTCTTTAAACAATAAAAACTAATTTACCAACATTTCTAAAAATGGATACAGTATACAGCATTTTGGAGTGAAACTCTTCACATGTACACGTACACAGACTCTCAGTCAGTCAGTAAGTCACTCACAAACAAACCATTCCATCCACTTCATTGCAGTCTGCTAAAACAAGGTTGAGTACAGATGCCGCTCTTTATTGTTTTCATTGCGTTCTCTGATACAGAATCCACTTACTGCCATACAGGATCCAACCTTCCCTCTCATGTTGGCCCAGAGCTAATCAATACTTCTGTTCTCTCTAGGATTGAGACACCGGCAGGTTGTTGATGCCTCTGCCTCCCTGCTGCACACTATATCCTGCTGTTTTATTTAACGCAGATCAACTTGGTTTTCAGTTTCACATATATCCATTATGTTCCCCAAATTCAAGTTACAGTGAAAACCGTTTATGAATCGTGGACAAAGGGAATTGTCACATGGAGGTAGAGAAAATAATAGGCCCCCTCATTAAGTGATTGAGAGCTCTGTATAACTGTGAAACTGAGGATGTGGGGTACAGCCTAATAGCTTGATAAAGACTACTACTCTCTAACTCTGAACGCTGCTGTCTGACAAAGCACAGATACCCAAGGTGCAGCAGCATGCAGACAGTGCACAGCGGGTCAATGGAACACAAGACAGTACGCTTTACACAGGCTTTAGTCAGGAGCTAGTCATAGCCATGTTTACTTGTTAACAATTGCTTGGGATCGTGGTAACACCACCTTTTAGATAATTAAGGGATAGCTCACCCAAATGACAAAATGACATATTGGTTTCCTTAACCTATAAGCAGTCAATGGACAAGGTAATCCATGCCGTGCTTTGGTCTTATTTCCCTGGGACTGTTTCCAAATGCTAATGTTTAAGCATTTGTGGCACCAATCCCAACCAGGTCCTAGTACCGATATTAGCATTTTTCACGCATCATGTCCAAATCATCCAAAAGTATCTAAACTTGATTGTGAAGATCAACAAAGTCATAGATGATTTGAACATGGTTCACCCAAAAATATAATATTGGTACCATGACTTTGTGGTATTTGTGCCGATATGATCATTTTTCGTGTGTGTGGAAGGTATCTGGAGCCCAGACTGTTTACGGCTCCGTCTGCAGCTCTGTACTGCCTGAACACTTCAGGAGGAGTCCCACTGGTGCCTCTCTCATGGCGTCCCACTCTCACTAATGGATTAAAAAACTCTGACTGTAGGATGGAACAGAGCCAGAGACATGCATGTCCATATAGGGCTCAATCCTGTCTTGAGACAGGACTGTAACTTGCACTTTACACAAATCATGCATTGAGGATGATGTCAAAATATGATATATACTCATGGATCTCAGGTGCAGAATTTTTTGTTGTTGTGTTGGTATACAGTATAATAATACAGTGCTTTCTCCTGGATTCAAATTCTCCTGGTTATTGTCTGCTGTTTGTATCTCCACAGACCAACGACGCCTTAGGCCCCACATGGAACTGTATGTACTTCATCCCTCTGATAATCATCGGCTCCTTCTTCGTTCTGAACCTGGTTTTGGGAGTTCTCTCAGGGTGAGTCCACCTTAACATTACAGCAGCACTGTGGCACCGCCACATTGTGCCGGGGGGGCTGACATGTATTTTATACACAGTCACCGTCTGTACAAGTTAATGTTTTTTTTTTCAAAAGGTTAATGCACAATATGCTCTAATTAACTGCATGGAAAGGAGACAAGGTTTGAGTCTCCCCCTCCACACTCCTTCTCTCCCATGGTGTCTGAATGATGAGGGAGGTCAGGTTAGCGCTGAACAACAGGTCCCAGAACAGTCATTATCTGCTGTTGTGTTTGGCTTGCAGGGAGTTTGCCAAGGAGAGGGAGCGGGTGGAAAACCGCAGGGCGTTCATGAAGCTACGAAGGCAACAGCAAATTGAGCGGGAACTCAATGGCTACCGAGCCTGGATCGACAGAGCAGGTACTGAAACCACTGTCTGTACTACACTATAGACCCAATACATGTCATGCTTTTAAAAGGTTACCTTTTTTAAAAGATTTCCTACTGTATGAATCAGACTTCATTGTTCGGTCTGCTTTGCAGAAGAGGTGATGCTTGCGGAGGAGAATAAGAATTTAGGACCTTCTGCTCTTGATGGTAAGAATGGAAAGATGGCCCCATTGGTTATATTGTCTTTAGACCCCTGCATTCGTTTACTGTTTATCTGTCTGTACTGGATGTATGGCATTCTGTTTTGTACACATGACTGTCTACCATGAGAATATTTCTCATCTGCCTGTCCTCTAAGACAACTAAAACATAGGCCTAGACTGAAACATATCATTTGTAGAAAATTGTAATTGTTATTTGTAATTTAATAATATCATATTACCCTATGCACTGTGCATGATACATAGATAACCACAAATTATTTTACGTAGGTAAGTGCTAGCAAGAGTAGGTGTTTTTATTCTCAGTGTCAATTTCAGTCTCTCCTGAGGCATGAAATGTATACATTGTGTCTCATTGAGTGTTGGAACGTACAGTTCTATCTGTTTGGTTGACTCTGTGAAAGTAATTTACTAACACTTTCTCATAACAGCGTAACTGCTTTGAGCAGTTTTTTGTCTCACAATACTCTTAAACGTGTGTGCTATCCTGTTTTTGTAATATTTCTGGGCTTGTGTATACTCAAGATATACAGTACCAGTCAAAAGTTTGGACACACCAACTCTTTCAAGGGTTTTTCTTTATTTTTACTATTTTCTACATTGTAGAATAATAGTGAAGATCTCAAAACTATGAAATAACACATATGGAATCATGTAGTAACCAAAAAAGTGTTAAACAAATCAAAATATATTTTATATTTGAGATTCTTCAAAGTAGCCACCCTTTTCCTTGATGACAGCTTTGCACACTCTTGGCATTCTCTCAACCAGCTTCATGAGGTAGTCACCTGGAATGCATTTCAATTAACAGTTGTGCCTTGTTAAAAGCAAATTTGTGGAATTTCTCTCCTTCTTAATGCGTTTGAGCCAATCAGTTGTGTTGTGACAAGTTAGGGGTGGTATACAGAAGATAGCCCTATTTGGTAAAATACCAAGTCCATATTATGGCAAGAACAGCTCAAATAAGCAAAGAGAAACAACAGTCCATCATTACTTTAAGACATGAACGTCAGTCTATCCGGAATATTTCAAGAATGCTGAAAGTTTCTTAAAGTGCAGTCACAAAAACCATCAAGCTCTATGATGAAACTGGCTCTCATGAGGACCCCCACAGGAAAGGAAGACCCAGAGTTACCTCTGCTGCAATTGCAGCCCAAATAAATGCTTCACAGAGTTCAACGAACAGACACATCTCAACATCAACTGTTCAGAGGAGACTGCGTGAATCAGGCCTTCATGGTCGAATTGCTGCAAGGAAACCACTACTAAAGGGCACTGATAAGAAGAAGAGAATTGCTTGGGCCAAGGAACACGAGCAATGGACATTAGACCGGTGGGATAATCTGTCCTTTGGTCTGATGAGTCAAAATTTGCGATTTTTGTTTCCAACCACCATGTCTTTGTGAGACGCGGAGTAGGTGAACGGATGATCTCCTCATGTGTGGTTCCCACAGTAAGGCATGGAGGAGGAGATGTGATGGTGTGGGGTGCTTTGCTGGTGACACTGTCTGTGATTTGTTTAGAATTCAAGGCACACTTAACCAGCATGACTACCACAGCATTCTTCAGTGATACACCATCCTATCTGGTTTTCACTTAGTGGGACTATCATTTGTTTTTCAACAGGACAATGACCCAACACACCTCCAGGCTGTGTAAGGGCTATTTTACCAAGAAGGAGAGTGATGGAGTGCTGCATCAGATGATCTTTCCTCCACAATCACCCAACCTCAACCCAAATGAGATGGTTTGGGATGAGTTGGACCGCAGAGTGAAGGAAAATCACCCAACAAGTGCTCAGCATATGTGGGAACTCCTTCACGGCTGTTGGAAAAGCAATACTGTTGGAAAAGCATTCCAGGTGAAGCCGGTTGAGAGAATGCCAAGAGTGTGCAAAGCTGTCATCAAGGCAAAGGGTGGCTACTTTGAAGAATCTCAAATATAAAATATATTTTGATTTGTGTAACACTTTTTTGGTTACTACATGATTCCATATGTGTTATTTCATAGTTTTGATGTCTTCACTATTATTCTACAATGTAGGAAATAGTCAAAATAAAGAAAAACCCTTGAATGAGTAGTTGTGTCCAAACTTTTGACTGGTACTGTAAATCTATTCCAAATACATATTTAGAAGCAAATCTTCACAAGAATAGCTATGCCTAAAATACCATTGTTGTTGCTTCTGGTGTGGTGCACTTCAAAAACAACGTTGGTTAGGATTATTGAGGACCATGCATGCTGTACCCCCAAAAGTAATCATCTCTACTACCTCAATATCAATATGGAATTTTAAACCTACAAGACAAACCCTTACACAAAGCTATGACCCTATCAAGTGAAGCATGATTTTCCCCCCCCAACAAACAAACAACTCGTTTTTATGAAATTTGATTGACAGCTCCCAAGAGGCTGTCTGAATGGAATACAGGCGGTAACCATGGTGAGGAACAACTTCTATTCTACACTTCCTTTCCACCATTTGTTCCTTTTCAACAACTCAGTCTGACATGAACGTTTAAATAAAGCCAGCTATTGTTCCACAAACCACACTTACAAATAAACCACGAACCACAAGCCATTCTGAACTTCAAACATTTAATTTGGCACAAGCGAACCAAAAGTATCCGTAAAAAGTTCCAGCTGTTCCAGTGGAAACAAATTCAGAAGATGTAATAGCTTTGAGAGAGTGCGCCAGTGTTTCCATAGCAACTGAAATTAAATGTCCGTGTGTCAGCCAGTGTGTGCCTCGTGCAAACACTATTGGTTCACTGGCTTATTAAAAGGGGGAAAGTCTAGGTAAATATTAATAAATAAATGAGATTCTAACCAAAAGGTAGTGGGGGGTGTACGAGAGTTGGCTGGAGGAAGAACTCAACTCACCCTGAGTTTAGAATGATATGGTATGATATTGTCTCAAACTTAATGTGAGTGTGGGTTATAGCCAAGAGAATAGAACCAACAACAACAAGGATTAGTTGCAGTTAAATTGGGTTCATCATACAGTAATAACAATATATACATATTTTAATAACACCATGTTGCTGTAATCTGTTACACATGTGGACTAAATGCATATATTTGTACTCTTGTTTTACAATACCCAAAGCACCAAACACAGTGGCATGTAAATGCGTTTATTATTTTCACCATTCTCTTCTCATCTTGTTAGTAATGCCCTCATGATCTTGTGTATCTACTTGTGTGTCTCATGACATGTTGTCTGTGTTGAGTGTCAGAAACGTTGTGTTTTGTGTGGGCTTTCTGCGGGGTGACAATGTGAAACCTTTGGCTGCAGTGCTGAAGAGGGCCACCATCAAGAGGAGAGGGGTGGATGCCGTCCACCGGGGCCCAGAGGACGAGCAGTACGGTGACATCTCTTCTGTGGGTGAGTGTGTGTGTGTGAAGCCACTGAAAAGTGCAGTAGGTTTTAGCTAACATCCCAAATGGTTGAATGATCTGCCATCAGGCAACAGGCACCCCCTCCATATTAGACTCTGTAATTACAGAGGAGGAGACTGTCATTGTCGTATTGGGAATAAAACTGGAAATGGCAGCTCATCAGTTCCAGCCATCATTACATGTTACAGTCAGTGGCTAAGCTAAATGGATGAGAAGGCCTTTGGCTCTTTGTTTTCCTGTTGGAGAAATTGTGTCTATTGTGCAAGTGAAACATTTGACAGAGGAGAGATCTAAAATATATGGTCTATTTGTCATTGGGGGATTTTAGTAATGATCTTAAATGGGCTGTCCCCTCCAGGCATCCCGATGGCCAGAGCCAGCATCAGGAGTGCTAAGAGAGGACCCACGGCTTATTTCAAGCGGAAGGAGCGTCTGCTGCGGATCTCTATCCGCCGCATGGTGAAGACACACACCTTCTACTGGACCGTACTGGGCCTGGTGGCCCTCAACACACTTTGTGTGGCCATCGTCCATCACAACCAGCCCCATTGGCTGTCTGTGTTCCTCTGTAAGTCACACTCACACACACACACACACACACACCATCATCTCCGTCCAAAATAAATCAAGTCAAGTGACATTAATGTTTTTTGCTGTGTTTATGAGTGTTGTTGTTGCTGTTGTTGTCTGCATTTCAGACTATGCAGAGTTTCTCTTCCTGGGTCTGTTTCTCACTGAGATGTGTTTAAAGATGTACAGCCTGGGACCCAGACTCTACTTCCACTCCGCCTTCAACCGCTTCGACTGTGGCGTGAGTCCCTTTATTTTTCTGCTCCGTCTCTAGCCAACATGGAGAGGCCATGTCAGATGGAAAGACAGGGACATACTATAGATTATAACTTTGCCCCCAGTACGAGGGAGTGAGACTTATAAATTCATTCTATACACTCATTGATTCTTGAAGGATATAAATGCAACATGAGCTTATTTCAACTGTCGTACCCCATCAGAACCTAATATATACACTTTTTTTACTCTAATGTTTGTACACATTGCACATGTAAACAAACACTGTATATCCTCAAAATGTATATCCTGAAAAAGAATTGTGACATCTTGGATGGTCAGTCCTTGCATCAATCGCTCTGTCTTTGAATGAGTGGTTAAATTTTTCCAAGCCCATCCTTCAGAATTTTTTCCAAAACCGATGGGGGGTGCTTTGTTAATTTTTCAACAACGGATTGCACCTTTAAACACTTTTTAATGAAAGTGACACTGATGGGTGTAATTTAGTTAATGAAGTGCAGTAAATTTCGCTGTTCTGTTTCTGTCACCTCTGCACTCAGCTGTGAACGGACATCCTTCATCTTTGTCTCTCTGTATACTTACTTACCTATGTTAAAGGCTGCTGTTGGTGTGCTGTTACATCTGGTGATTATGTTGTTTATGGCTCTGTTAACAGGTGATAGTGGGCAGCATCTTTGAGGTGATGTGGGGGTTCTTCAGGCCTGACATGTCCTTTGGCATCAGTGTGCTGCGCGCTCTCCGTCTGCTGAGGATATTCAAGATCACCAAGTTAGTCCAAGGCCTCCTTATTGGTTTATAGCATTCTTTCTGCAGTATGCAATGAGACAATGCACTGGCACCTAGCTAGCAATGCGGCAGGTAGCCTAGTGGTTAGAGTGTTGGACTAGTAACCGAAAGGTTGCAAGATTGAATCTGAGCTGGCAAGGTAAAAATCTGTTATTCTGCCCCTGAACAAGGCAGTTAACCCACTGTTCCTAGGCCGTCATTGGAAATAAGAATTTGTTCTTAACTGACTTGCCTAGTTAAATAAAGGTAAAATAAAAAATGTCCTAGAACATGAAGATGCTGGGTGTCACGTCAGTGTGATATTTATAGCCTCGTGCTAGGGATAGGATATGCAGATATGTTCATTGCCAGGCTGGCTACAAATAATTGAAAACCCTCACAATAGCAACATTTAGACACTGTTAATTAATTGATTGTCTCTTATTTCGACGGAATTCAAATGCCACCAATCCCGCCCCCGGTTGGTTGTGATTGACAGGTACTGGGCGTCTCTGAGGAACCTGGTGGTATCCCTGATGAATTCTATGAAGTCCATCATCAGCCTCATCTTCCTCCTCTTCCTCTTCATCCTGGTCTTTGCTCTGCTGGGCATGCAGCTATTCGGTGGCAGGTACTGTACCATAGACACAAGGACGAACTATGCTAGCACTCCTGCCCGTCTGTCAGAACTCATCACAAACTATTATGGATACTGGCAGTCAATGTAATCAAAGTGGATGTAGTACAACTGATTGTTTGATTTGTGTCATCATGACCTTCTCCTTGTGACATTTGATATTACAGAGGACATTTTCATCCCCTGTGGCAATGTAAAAAACACCCTGACAGGGCTCAGTCTTTCCCTAGAAGATTCTGTCACACAACTAGTCTTAGCTGTTGTGCCGCTATGTTCCCACGGGTAAAGGACAATTTCTGGGAAACTGTCACTTCAATGAATGCAGTGCATGCCGGAGACGTATGTTGTCTGGTCACTGGAATACAGAAAAGAAAACAGACTTTGGGAAAAAGTCCCCTTCTATTACTGAGAAAAATATAATTTTTCTCTCTCTGGGAAAAATATATTTTAAAATACTGGCTCAACTCGATGTCCTCTCTGTCCTCATCTTTCCATGCAGGTTCATCTTTGAAGACTACACGCCTACAAACTTTGACACATTTCCTGCTGCCATCATGACTGTCTTTCAGGTCTGGCCCAATTAAATTGTTATGATTGAGTAAAGTTTTGTGGTTTTGATTCAGATAACAAAGCTTTGCATGTGGAAATCTTAGAGTCCATATAAATATTTGGATTGTCATGAATTTACAGATGATCTACTCTGTATCTTGTGAGAGAATCCTGTGATACATTATGTGGTATTTTCAGTCGCTAGTGAAAATCTACACACCCCTTGCACAACATTTTGCTGTCCTAAAATGTAAAAGATGAACATGTATGGATTGTGTGTCTTCACACCCCAGAGTTAATACTTGGTGGAAGCACCTTTGGCAGCCATTACAGCTGTGAATAATTTTTAATAAGATTCTACCAACCTTGCACAACTCTACCGACCTTGCACAAGATGGGGCCGAAGAACATGGCTGGCGTTTTATATTCTCCCAAACAATTGTGCAATTTTGTTATTTTTTTTGCGTTTTGTGTAACTTATTTTTTCACTTATTGTGTACATAATCAAATCAAATTTTATTTGTCACATACACATGGTTAGCAGATGTTAATGCGAGTGTAGCGAAATGCTTGTGCTTCTAGTTCCGACCATGCAGTAGTATCTAACAAGCAATCTAACAAATTCACAACAACTACCTTATACATACAAGAGTAAAGGAATGAATACGAGTATGTACATATACTCCTTGCTAACGTGCAATCGTTAGAAAATAAAATTGATGACCTACTATTAAGATTATCCTACCAACGGGACATTAAAACTGTAAGATCTTATGTTTCACCGAGACGTGGCTGAAAGAAGAAATGGACAATATTGAGCTGGCGGTATTTTCCATGCACCGGCAGAACAGAGACGCTACCTCTGGTAAGACAAGGGGTGGGGGTGTGTGTCTTTTTGTCATTAACAGCTAGTGCGCGATGTCTAATATTAAAGAAGTCTCGAGTTATTGCTCGCCTGAGGTAGAGTACCTCATGATAAGCTGTCGACCACATTATCTACCAAGAGAGTTCTCATCTGTATTATTCGTATCCGTCTATTTTCCACCACAAAGCGAAGCTAGCACTAAGACCGCTCTCAACCAACTCTATAAGCTCTATAAGCAAAGAAGAAAATGCTCACCCAGAAGCGGCACTCCTAGTGGCCTGGGACTTTAATGCAGGCAAACTTAAATCGGTTTTATCAAATTTTTACCAGCATGTCACATGTGCAACCAGGGGGAAAAAAATCCTAGACCACCTGTACTCCACACACAGAGATGCATACAAAGCTCTCCCCTGCCCTCCATTTGGCAAATCTGATCACAATTCTATCCTCCTGATTCCTGCTTATAAGCAAAAACTAAAGCAGGAAGTACCAGTGACTCGCTCTATACGGAAGTGGTCAGATGACGAGGATGCTACACTACAGGACTGTTATGCTAGCACAGACTGGAATATGTTCCAGGATTCATCCAATGGCATTGAGGAATACACCACCTCAGTTATCGGCTTCATCAATAAGTGCATCGATGACGTCGTCCCCACAGTAACTGTACGTACATATCCCAACCAGAAGCCATACATTACAGGCAACATCCGCATCGAGCTAAAGGCTAGAGCTGCCGCTTTCAAGGAGCGGGAGACTAATCCGGACGCTTAGAAGAAATCCCGCTATGCCCTCAGACGAACCATCAAACAAGCAAAGCATCAATAAAGGATTAAGATTGAATCCTACTACACCGGCTCTGGCGCTCGTCGGATGTGGCAGGGCTTGAAAACTATTACGGATTACAAAGGGAAACCTTTAAACAGGTCAACATTCACAAAGCCGCTGGGCCAGACGGATTACCAGGACGTGTACTCAAATCATGCGCGGACCTACTGTCAAGTGTCTTCACTGACATTTTCAACCTCTCCCTGACCGAGTCTGTAATACCTACATGTTTAAAGCAGACCACCATAGTCCCTGTGCACAAGGAAGCGAAGGTAACCTGCCTAAATTATTACCGCCCCGTGGAATCCACGTCGGTAGCCATGAAGTGCTTTGAAAGGCTGATCATGGCTCACATCAACAGCATCCTCCCGGACACCCTAGACCACTCCAACTCGCATATCGCCCCAACAGATCCACAGATGACGCAATCTCAATCACACTCCACACTCCACACTGCACTTTCTCACCTGGACAAAAGGAACACCTATGTGAGAATGCTGTTGACTACAGCTCACCATTCAACGCCATACTTAGCTCCTCACTAGGCTAAGGACTGGGACTAATCACCTCCCTCTGCAACTGGATCCTGGACTTTCTGACGGGCCACCCCCAGGTGGTAAGAGTAGGCACTAACACCTCTGCCACACTGATCCTTAATACTGGGGTCCCTCAGGGGTGTGTACTTAGTTTCCTCCTGTATTCCCTGTTCACCCACGACTGCATGGCCAAACACGACTCCAACACCATCATTAAGTTTGCTGACAACACAACAGTGGTAGGCCTGATCACCGACAATGATGAGACGGCCTATAGGGAGGAGGTCAGAGAACTGGCAGTGTGGTGCCAGGACAACAACCTCTCCCTCAATGTGAGCAAGACAAAGGAGTTGATCGTGGAATACAGGAAAAGGCGGCCCGGACCCCATTAACATCGACGGGGCTGTAGTGGAGTGGGTTGAGAGTTTCAAGTTCCTTGGTGTCCACATCACCAATGAACTATCATGGTCCAAACGTACCAAGACAGTCGTGAAGAGAGTACGACAAAACCTTTTCTCCCTTAGGAGACTGAAAAGATTTGGCATGGGCCCCCAGATCCTCAAAAGGTTCTACAGCTGCACCATCGAGAGAATCCTGACCAGTTGCATCACCGCCTGGTGTGGCAACTGCTCGGCATCTGACCGTAAGGCACTACAGAGGGTAGTGTGAACGACCCATTACATCACTGGGGCCAAGCTTCCTGCCATCCAGTACCTGTATGCTAGGCGGTGTCAGAGGAAAACCCATAACATTGTCAGAGACTCCAGTCACCTAAGTTATTGACTGTTTTCTCTGCTACCGTACGGCAAGCGGTACAGGAGCACCAAAAGGCTCCTCAACAGCTTCTGCACCCGGCACAGCCAGAAGTGGACTGGCCACCCCTCACAGCCTGGTACCTCTCTTGGTTTCTTCCTAGGTTCTGGCCTTTCTAGGGAGTTTTTCCTAACCACCGTGCTTTTACACCTGCATTGCTTGCTGTTTGGGGTTTTAGGCTGGGTTTCTGTACAGCACTCTGTGACATCAGCTGATGTAAGAAGGGCTTTATAAATACATTTGATTTGAAATTTGATTTGATACCCCCAAGCCATTAGACTGCTGAACAATTCATAAAAATTAAAATCGCCACCAGACAATTTTACATTGGACAAAATACCTTGTCTCTGATTTTTAAGAAGATTTAAGTCAGGATTGAGACTGGACCATTCAGGATGGATGAGAATCATGCTGTGTCCATTCGGTTTGAAATAAGGCCGTTAAGTAATACTGCAAGACAACACGGCAAATAAATTAACATTTTGGCCTACGTTTAAAACTACAGGTTTGGGTTGAATCCAATAGAACACAACAGAATAAAACCCTCTACTCTTCAAGTATTGTGGTGACAGCATCATGTTATGGGTAAGCTTGTAACCGGAAGAGACTAGGGAGTCTGTCAGGATCAAAAGAATAATGAAAGGAGCAAATCCCAGGTAAAAAGTTAGAGGAAAACCCGCTTCAGTCTTCTGAAAACCTTACCCAGGGATAGTTGTATTTTACAGAAATGTAGTAGTCGATGCACGGGTCTCGTCCTTCTTCTCCACAAATAGGAATCCTGCACCGGCGGGAGAGGAAGAAGGACAAATGAATCCTGCAGCGAGGGAGTCCCCAATGTAGGTCTTCATCGCCTTGGTCTCTGGTTCCGACAGAGAGTACAGTCATCCCCGGGGCGGAGTAGTGCTAGGAAGAAGGTCAATCCCGCAGTCATATGGTTGGTACGGCGGAAGCGAAGTGGCCCGGGCCTTGTTGAACACCTTCCGGAGGTCCTGGTACTCCACGGGAATGGTGGAGAGGTCCTGGGCAACTTCTGAGCCCCCAGGAAGACGTCCCGGGACAGATTGTGCTGACTTCAGGCAATGGGCGTGGCAGAATGGGCTCCAACCCATGATGGCATCAGTTATTGAGGGGATTGTGTCGCTGGAGCCAGGAGAATCCCAATACCACAGGAATCTGAGGAGACTTAACTACTTAGGGAGTGGTGGGGCACTAGCACCCCACTCCTGACACTACCCGGTGAAATGCAAGGTGCCAAATTCAAAATCCAAAAGTTGAATTATTAAACATTCATCAACATACAAGTGTTGCATAGTCATCAAAAGCTCTGCTTCTTGGCAATATCACAGCGTTGTCAGATTTCAAAAAGGCATTACGGTGAAAGCACAACATTTGATTGTTTGAGGGTAGCACCTCCAATTTTTTCCATTAGCATAAATTCATAAACCTTCACGCTTCACACAAAACACATTTCACAGCGAAAAACAAATCCCTTACCTTTTGAAGAACTTCTGCTGAGGGCTTCCCAAGTGTCCAACGAAGACAATCCATGGTTCTTTTGTTAGAAAAAGTCATTTATTATATCCATAAATCTCCGTTTGGTTGGTGCTTTATGTTCAGAAAATCCAACGTCGAATCGCCCATTGAAACGTGAAGAGAACGCTGCTCAAATATACCTATAAACTTTTCCTAAACAAATCAAATACCAGTTAAAATGCATCCTTAGCTATCCTTTTATGAATATGAGCGATAATATTTCACTCGGATGGTCACCTAAACGTTATATAAGTAAAATAAAGTGGGGCGCGCAGCCAGACTCGCGCACAAGAAAACTTGTTGACATCTGAGCTACCTTGGCCATTTCCTGTACCTATTCTTCCTGCTTTCTCCAATCTCTCTGAGGCTTTATATATAGACTGTTGACATCTAGTGGAAGCCATAGGTACTGAAATCTCGGAGCTGCTTGCCATAGAACTCAATAGGGAGACTATCAAACAGAGCCAATGTGACAAAAAGCAGTCATTCCGGATAGATTCTTCTGGGGTTTTCGCCTGCTATTTCTGTTCTGTTACACTCACAGACATTATGTTAACACTCTTAGAAACTTCAGAGTTTATGTGCATATCCTATTTTCTGGGCCTGAGTGCGAGACATTTTACTTTGGGCACGCCAGACTCTCCAAAACCGTCACCTCGGGAACCGCTCCCTAAGAAGTAAATGAGCAGGAACTGCATAGCCTCGCTGTGGTTCCCTGACACACGTAGGTTGATGGGAGAGGTGTTTTGGGTGACCCAGTCTCTCCGTCATTGTGGGTGACTCTCCTTCCGTCGTTCCCGTAGTCGCCCATCGATCCTGATGGTCAAGGTGATGAGGGAATCGAGATCCATCGGCAATTCCCGGGCTGCAAGCTCGTCCTTGACCTCCTCCGAGACTCCGTGTAGTAACATGTCGAACAGCGTGTCCTGGTTCCAGGCACTCTCAGCTGCCAATGTGCGGAAATCCACCGCATAGTCTGCCACACTGCGGGAGTCCTGACGAAACTGGAGTAGCTTCCGGGCAGCCTCTCTTCCGGAGAATGGGGCATCAAACACCTTCTTGACCTCTCCCACAAATTCCTCCAGACTGATGCATATGGCCAGCTGTTGCACCCATACAGCTCTAGCCCAGGCGAGCGCCCTCCCAGACATCAGCATGATAAGGTACGCTATCTTAGAGCGATCCGAGGGGAAGGAGGAGGGCTGAAGCTTGAAGATGAGGGCACACTGAGCTAGAAACGCCCGACAGGTGCCCGACTCACCATTGAAGCGTTCCAGGAGAGGTAAGCAGGGCTCACGGGAAGGCGGAGTGACCGGTGAGGCGGCGCTGCTAACAGCTGAGTTACTGAGGGTCTGTGAGGTTACCGTCATAGTAGGCTGCCTCCCAGCCAACCTGCAGAATTGCTCCAGCAAGATGGTGTTTCGGCCAAAGTGTGGACCCCCTCCATAAGGCCACGAAGCAATTCCTTGTGCCTACCAATGGTGGCTCCTTGGGAGGAGATGGCGTTGCGCAGCTGGTCCGAGTCTGCTGGGTCAGTCATTGCCAGTTCGTACTATCACGTTTCAGGTAAGACCTAGATGCAGACAACGTTGAAGTAACAATAGTTTATTAATCCAACAGGGGCAGGCAAAAAGCAGGTCAATCGCAGGCAGAGGTCGGTTATCCAGATAGGTGGGGCAAAGGTACAAGACGGCAGTTCGGCTCAGGGTCAGGGCAGGCAGAATGGTCAACACCGGGAAAACTAGGAAACAGGAACAATCGAGAGACAGGAACAGAGGGAAAACCGCTAGTAGGCTTGACAAAACAAAACGAACTGTCAACAGACAAACAGAGAACACAGGTATAAATACACAGGGGATAATGTGGAAGATGGGCGACACATGGAGGGGGGGAGTGGAGACAATCACAAAGACAGGTGAAACTGATCAGGGTGTGACAGTATTGTGTGTAGATTGATGAGGAAAAATATACATTTAATCCATTTTAGAATAAGGCTGTAACAACAAAATGTGAAAAAGGTCAAGGGGTCTGACTACTTTCCGAATGCACTGTATGTTCCCCTTAGAGGTTAGTAGAATCTTATTCAAAATTATTAACAACTGTAATGGCTGCCAAAGGTGCTTCCACCAAGTATTAACTCTGGGGTGCCAAGACATGCGCAATCAAGACATCTTAGCAAATGTTCTGTAACCTTTTTTCACTTTGAAAATGTGGAGTAGGTTGTGTAGATCTGTATGAAAAAAAACAAATGTAATCAGTTTTTAAGGCAGAAAGCTCTGAAGACTGTGCAAGGGGTGTGTAGACTTTCACTAGGCACTGTATATCTAGATTCTGACAGGAGAAGACTGGAATGAGGTGATGTACAATGGGATCCGCTCCCAAGGAGGAGTGAAGTCAGGAATGT
This sequence comes from Brachymystax lenok tsinlingensis, assembly GCA_030435695.1. NCBI lineage: Eukaryota > Metazoa > Chordata > Actinopteri > Salmoniformes > Salmonidae > Brachymystax > Brachymystax lenok. The sequence continues at coordinate 22,348,647 of CM059790.1, read as the reverse complement.
GGTCCTCCATATACTTCATTGTGCTCACACTCTTTGGTAACTGTATCCTTTCTCAGCTAGCAAATCACTTTTCACACTGTCGATATGATTAGATTACATGTCTGATGTGTGGATTTTGTAGATCAGACATGTAGGTCCTTGACATGAGTGTGACCAGACACACTGCTGAATGTCTTCTTGGCCATCGCTGTGGACAATCTGGCCAATGCCCAGGAACTAACCAAGGTAAAAATCTCCTTTCAACAATTCACTAGTCTTCCCATAATTGAAGATAGCAGCATCTCAACAGCATCTGTGATTATTTATTCTGTTCTATGCAATCTTATATCTAGGACGAAGAGGACGAAGAGGCTGCTTTCAATCAGAAACATGCTCTCCAAAAAGCCAAGGAAGTTGGGGCCATGTCTTCCCTGATGTCATCACAGTAAGTGGTGTGTGTACCCCTGCTGCCTGTTCCCCTTCCTCTCTGTCTCCCTCAGGACTCTAACAGACTGCTAACTAACAGTACTAACACTGTGTAATCCCACCAGAGGCTGTTGCTGCAGCACAGACAACACTAAAGGAAGGGAGGGGTTGAGACTGACACAAAGCCTTAGGGAATCAGTTTGACTATGGGAAATGTGCCTTGTAATGAGCCCTGGGTTTGAACTAGATTAGTTAAACACTGAGTGTACAAAACATTAGGAACACCTTCCTAATATAGAGTTGCACCCTCTTATTCCCTCAGAACATCCTCAATTCATCATAAGGTGTCAAAAGCCTTCCACAGGGATGCTGGCCCATGTTGACTCACAGTTGTGTCAAGTTGGCTGGATGCCCTTTGGGTGATGGACCATTCTTGATACACGCAGGAAACTGTTGAGCGTGAAAAACCCAGTAGCGCTGCAGTTCCTGACACTCTCTAACCGGTGCGCCTGGCACCTACTACCATACCCTGTTAAAGGCCCTTAAATATTTAGTCTTGCCTATTCACCCTCTGAATGGCACACATACACAATCCGTCTCAATTGTCTCGAGGCTTAAAAATCCTTCTTTAACCTGTCTCCTCCCCTTGGATATAACAGGTGACATCAATAAGGGATCATAGCTTTCACCTGGATTCACCTGGTCAGTCTATGTCATGGATGAGCAGGTGTTCCTAGTGTAGTTTGTGTTACTGGTAAATTATAGTTGATTTAGTCCGTTTGATCTAGGTACAGGCTACTGTAATTGGAGCTGTATAATGGAGCCCCGGACAGTCGTACTGCCCTTCATAATGACGTTTATATTGCTAAAAATGTGTACTGGAAACAACTGAACTGAACAACTAAAGAAGTATTGATATGCCCTTCCTGATAGGTCTTTTGGTCTGTTTTAGCTTGTACCTCTATAATCTGCTCTAAATTCAACAGTGTGTCACCATGGCTACCGGCAGGCTTCCCAGTATTTGCAGGGATGAGCCTATACCGTTGTCATAGAGACAGCATTACTGGCATCCAAATTAATATATCATTCCCATTAGAGAAATATAATGCAGTACTTAGTCACCCTTACTTTCACAAGACAGATTTGTTGTAGTCATTATGTTTTTGGAGTAAGTATAAGAATTACCAAGTGTCAGGAAGTCATTCATCTGGACATGCCATGTTGGGTTATAAGAGACAAGAGTCATAAAGTAATGTTATTTCATCAAAGCCCACAGTATTGATTTCCTAGATGAATGGTCTGACACCCAGTCTGTCTGGTGGAAGTGCATGTACTTGGGCATGGTGCAACATAGAGAGATGGTACGCATGTTGAAAATGAACAGCATATTGCATGGTCATTCAAACCACACGCACGGAAAAATCATTTAAAAATGTTTCATAATTAAACATTTTGGTCTCATGCTGTGCAGCATTAGTTCTCCTTGGCAACACGTTAGTACAGCAGGAGTGAAGATTAGCAGAGCTGTGGTGCGTGCTACAAATATAACCAATTCTATGAATTGCTTATTTCGGAAATATCATACTGCAGGATTTGGGATTTTTGCCTCAGTCACTTGAAGTTGTTGGTTTTTCATCTAGGTTCACCCAGGTTGAGGCATAGATATATGTGCAGGGTTTTGCAGTGTACCTTATGACATATTCAGGGTCAGGCACTTGTCGAATCACATCGATGAGATTTGAATGCCATAGGGTTTTCCAGCATCTGTGTTTGGAGAAAACTCTGAACTTTGGTAGCATTGCATCATGTCTGTGATGTTTGGGGTGAAATGCTGTAACTGTCTTCCTTCCGGGGGCTCTTGCACAACTGACCTTCAGAGCATGATGATGATGATGTTGACTAAGTAAAAAAGGTTGAAGCATGTCTGAGACTCCTGATAATGTAGAGAGTGGTGGGTGCATGTCTCTCTGACCAGCATGACCAATGAGAATGTTGCTCTGGCACAACTTTGGATAGGAGAGCTGCACACATAATGCAAACAGATATGGTTGCTTTGCATAAACAATCTCCGTCTCTGTTCTGTTTGTGCCAATGAAGGCCATTTCTGTGTTTTATTCCTGTGCCATACTGTATCTCTGAATGTCTTAAACATTTCAAACTTCCTGAATATTTTATATGTTGCACCTGTTGATGTTAATGTTGTTCTGATCTAATACTGCTGCCATCCTGTTTGTCATGTGGCGCTTTGCCTGGCTAGAGGCACAATCCAAAACATTTAGGCAATATTCATTTGGTTGAATCATTTAAGAGGGTTTTACTACTTAGTAATACAGCAAATAATGATTTTGGCTATACGGAAATACAATGTGTAGACTATAGTCTTATAGTGATCCATTGAAATTGGTCATGTGTTTTGGACTGTGTCTCAGGGCTTGTTTTGTCTCTGCTCACAAAAGCACTAATGTCTTGTTTTCAACCAATCGCTTATTGATAACACGGACCACACAAGAGTACAAGTACGAGTAAGTATTAACACTGTCTGTTCATTTCAATTTCAAAACAAACTGCCTGATTTTCTTAACTGGGTAAATCTTCTGTTCTCATTTTATTACATTCCTCGTTTTACTTCCAGAATCTTACAGTATTTGGCTCTGCATTTTATATCAGTTCCACTGGTTTCTACATCTCCCACTTTCATTATAGTTATTACAACTTCCTAGTTACATTTTGCTTAATTTATTACATAACATCTTCATTGATCCAGTAAATTGTTTTTCATCAATGCTTAATTAAAGTTCTGGATCTTGTTTACCAAGCTTTGAAAATCAGACTAGATTGCCTTTTCTCGAATGTGTTCCAACTGCTCACTGGTTTTGTACAAATGTTTTATTTATAAATGTATGTTTCACAAACATTTGTACACAAGCAAGTAAAATAAATTAAAAAACAATTCTAACACATTTTGGAATTGGTTTAAAATGAAAAGTAGAGCCTACAACATTCAGTGTATATCACTGTTTTAGACAAGTACTGTGTTGCTATCTCCCTTACTGCTCATCCTGACAGTGTTGTTGTCCTCTCTTCCAGCAGGAGGAGGAGACCTTACCTGTACAGGAAAAGAGCGATACACAGGAGCCGGCCTGCCTACTCTCTGGAGGAGGCTGAGAGCCTCGCCGAGGGGCCCCCCTGCCCGCCATTGAATTCCTCTAACTCTTTCATGTCCAGGGGAGAGAGGAGAAGACGGATGACCATGTCTGTGTGGGAGCAGAGAACCAGCCAACTGCGCAGGCACCGGCAGATGTCCAGCCGAGAGATTCTCTTCAGCAGCCCCAGTGAGGAGCAGGAGGCGCCCCCTGGATGCCCCCACCACCTCAAAGCCACAGGCACACCCACAGGCAGCCTGAAGCTTGCTGACCCCACGGCTGACCCTACGGCCTCCACAGCTCAGCCCCCCAAGCCCATGGACCTAACTCTAGAGGAGCCACCCCTGTCCGTGGGCGTCCCTGAGCCCCCCCTGTCCATCCCTTTAGTAGAGCCACCAATACCCATCGACAGTCCCCTGCCTGACCCCCCCACGTCCACAGTTGTGTTCATTCCGGAGCCCACTGAATCTGAGCCGTGCCCAGAGGGCCAGCTTGATGTCACCGACCACTGCCACCCAGGTCTCAATGGCCGCAGGAGCCCCAGGTTAAATGGGGAGAGAAGGCAGAGAGCAGTGCGTAAGTTCCGCCCTCCTGCTGGTGACACCCTGACCCCTGACATGGCAGGGATGAGGCTCAGGAGGCAAAGGGGCACAAGGCACCACGAAGCCCAGGTTGGGGCTAGAGGCCTGGACTCACCCCAGGGGGAGGGGAGCAGTCGCTCTGTCAGCAGGGAGAGGAAGACCCCAGAGGAACAACAGGACAAGGAGAGGAGAGCCTGTAACACGGGAGAGACCAGCCAGCCTTCTGAGACCAGGGAAGCTGAACACAGGTAAGGAGGAACTGACACTGATGTACAGCTAGTTCTATTAGTTCAGTAAAAAAATGGACTGTTTGTATAGTATTCTGTAGACTCTGTTTGTATAGTATTATGTAGACTCTGTTTGTATAGTATTCTGTAGACTCTGTATAGTATTCTGTAGACTCTGTTTGTATAGTATTCTGTAGACTCTGTTTGTATAGTATTCTGTAGACTCTGTATAGTATTCTGTAGACTCTGTTTGTATAGTATTCTGTAGACTCTGTTTGTATAGTATTTGGTAGACTCTGTTTGTATATTATTCTGTAGACTCTGTTTGTATAGTATTCTGTAGACTCTGTTTGTATAGTATTCTGTAGACTCTGTATAGTATTCTGTAGACTCTGTTTGTATAGTATTCTGTAGACTCTGTTTGTATAGTATTCTGTAGACTCTGTTTGTATAGTATTCTGTAGACTCTGTTTGTATAGTATTCTGTAGACTCTGTATAGTATTCTGTAGACTCTGTTTGTATAGTATTTGGTAGACTCTGTTTGTATAGTATTTGGTAGACTCTGTTTGTATAGTATTCTGTAGACTCTGTTTGTATAGTATTCTGTAGACTCTGTATAGTATTCTGTAGACTCTGTTTGTATAGTATTTGGTAGACTCTGTTTGTATAGTATTCTGTAGACTCTGTATAGTATTCTGTAGACTCTGTATAGTATTCTGTAGACTCTGTTTGTATAGTATTCTGTAGACTCTGTTTGTATAGTATTTGGTAGACTCTGTTTGTATAGTATTTGGTAGACTCTGTTTGTATAGTATTCTGTAGACTCTGTTTGTATAGTATTTGGTAGACTCTGTTTGTATAGTATTCTGTAGACTCTGTTTGTATAGTATTCTGTAGACTCTGTTTGTATAGTATTCTGTAGACTCTGTATAGTATTCTGTAGACTCTGTTTGTATAGTATTCTGTAGACTCTGTTTGTATAGTATTCTGTAGACTCTGTTTGTATAGTATTCTGTAGACTCTGTATAGTATTCTGTAGACTCTGTTTGTATAGTATTTGGTAGACTCTGTTTGTATAGTATTCTGTAGACTCTGTTTGTATAGTATTCTGTAGACTCTGTATAGTATTCTGTAGACTCTGTTTGTATAGTATTTGGTAGACTCTGTTTGTATAGTATTCTGTAGACTCTGTATAGTATTCTGTAGACTCTGTTTGTATAGTATTCTGTAGACTCTGTTTGTATAGTATTCTGTAGACTCTGTATAGTATTCTGTAGACTCTGTTTGTATAGTATTTGGTAGACTCTGTTTGTATAGTATTCTGTAGACTCTGTTTGTATAGTATTCTGTAGACTCTGTATAGTATTCTGTAGACTCTGTTTGTATAGTATTCTGTAGACTCTGTTTGTATAGTATTCTGTAGACTCTGTTTGTATAGTATTCTGTAGACTCTGTTTGTATAGTATTCTGTAGACTCTGTTTGTATAGTATTCTGTAGACTCTGTTTGTATAGTATTCTGTAGACTCTGTATAGTATTCTGTAGACTCTGTTTGTATAGTATTCTGTAGACTCTGTATAGTATTCTGTAGACTCTGTTTGTATAGTATGTTTGTATAGTAAACTCTCAGTAGTCAGTTTTCTGCTATGTTCAATGTATCAGACTTCAGGGTGCCCAAAATGCAACAAATCCCCAGTGAATCCAGACTCCAAGCCTAGATGTTGTCCCTTGTCCCTCTGCTCCTCCACAGACAGGGTGACCCTAACCAGGCTGGGGGTCCTGAGCTGCAGAACAGGGAGGAGGGTCCACAGTCAGAACCACCCACCCTGCAGTCATTTCAGGCTGCAGTACCGGAGCTCCCAGAGGGCCAGACAGGAGACAGTGATACTGGTAACAACGCCACCACTCTGAACCAGGATAAGTCGCCTCTGGGCTCCAGTATCTACATAGAGGTGACCAATGTTCAGTCTTCGCTAGAGCTCACCCCCATCACAGGTAACACCTTCAAGTGTGTCCTTATTCATTCACATATGTTCACATTAAAAATAGTTCAGCTGAGAGGTGTATGAAATGCCTTGGTGTATGAAAGCCTCCATCTCTTGGGGGTTGGAGATATCTCTGATATCACAGCATGGTACCACAATCAGAGCACAGCAGCACACCCACATTCTCCACCTCTTCCAGGTAACAGTAAAGACATGGAGGTGTCCAAGCCTGAGAAGGAAGAGGAGCAGTTGACCAGCCCAGCCAATATTGTCACACCTGACAGCATGTTCATCTTCAAACCTGGCAACCCGTAAGTCTCCCTCTGCTCCTCTCTGCTACTCCTATTACATTGTCCTAACACCATCAACCTAACACCATCATCCGAGTACCATCATCCTAACACCATCAACCTAACACCATCATCCTAGTACTATCATCCTAACACCATCATCCTAGTACCATCATCCTAACACCATCATCCTAGTACCATCATCCTAACACCATCAACCTAACACCATCAACCTAACACCATCAATCTAAGACCATCATCCTAACACCATCAATCTAAGACCATCAACCTAACAACATCAATCTAAGACCATCATCCTAACACCATCAACCTAAAAACATCATCCTAACACCATCATCCTAGTACCATCATCTCTACACCAACAACCTAACACCATCATCCTAGTATCATCAACCTAACACCATCAACCTAACACCATCAACCTAACAACATCATCCTAACACCATCATCCTAGTACCATCATCTCAACACCAACAACCTAACACCATCATCCTAGTATCATCAACCTAACACCATCAACCTAACAACATCATCCTAACACCATCATCCTAGTACCATCATCTCAACACCAACAACCTAACACCATCATCCTAGTATCATCATCCTAGTACCATCAACCTAACACCATCAACCTTACACCATCATCCTAACGCCATCATCATAGTACTATCAACCTAACACCATAATCCTAGTAACATCAACCTTACACCATCATCCTAGTACCATCATCCTAGTACCATCATCTAACACCATCAACCTTACACCATCATCCTAGCCCCATCATCCTAGTACCATCATCTAACACCATCAACCTTACACCATCATCCTAGTACCATCATCCTAGTACCATCATCTAACACCATCAACCTAACACCATCATCCATCATCCTAACGCCATCATCATAGTACCATCAACCTAACACCATCATCCTAGTACCATCATGTGGGGATAGGGCACGACAACACCTTTTCCCCCTCAGGAGACTGAAAAGAGTTGGCATGGGTCCCCAGATCCTCAAAACGTTCTACAGCTGCACCATCGAGAGCATCCTGACTGGTTGCATCACCGCCTGGTACGGCAACTACTCGGCATTCGACCGTAAGACGCTACAGAGGGTAGTGCATACGGTCCAGTACATCACTGGGGCCAAGCTTCCTGCCATCCAGGACCTATATACTAGGCTGTGTCAGAGGAAGGCCCCAAAAATTGTCAGACTCCAGTCACCCAAGTCATAGACTGTTCTCTCTAATACCGCACGGAAAGCGGTACCGGAGCGCCAAGTCTAGGTCCAAAAAGCTTCTTAACAGCTTCTAACCCCAAGCCATAAGACTGCTGAACAACTAATCAAATGGCCACCCAGACTATTTACATTGACACCACCCCCTCCATTTGTTTCTACACTGCTGCTACTCACTGTTTATTGTCTATGCATAGTCACTTTACCCCTACCTACAAATGACCTCGACTAACCTGTACCCCTGCACATTGACTCGGTACCGGTAACCCCTGTATATAGCCTCCTTATTGGTATGTCATTTTCTTGTGTAACTTTTTGATTACAATTTTTTACTTTAGTTTATTTAGTAAATATTTTCTTAACTCTATTTCTTTAACTACTTTGTTGGTTAAGGGCTTGTAAGTAAGCATTGTATTCAGCGCATGTGACAAATACAATTTGATTTGATTTGATCATCCTAGTTCCATCATCTTAATAGCATAAACCTAAAACCATCATCCTAACACCATCATCCAAACACCATCATCCTCACAATCTAACACAGACATGATAGAGACATAGAAACAACACACTCATATCAGTCTTGCTCTGTCAGATGTTTCTCAGAGCGGTTGTGTCCTCTGTTCCTTCTCTAGGATTCGCCGGGCCTGTCACTATGTGGTGAACCTGCGTTACTTTGAGACATGCATCCTGCTGGTGATCGCTGCCAGCAGTATCGCCCTGGCTGCAGAGGACCCCGTGTCAGCCACCTCTAACTGGAACAAAGTGAGAGCCAGTCTGGTCACTGGGCTTTACATGGACTCAACAGATGGCTGTTTTCCTCGCTGACCTTGAGCCTCACTATTCTAACTGTCCTTCTCCACAATGGTGGCTAGGCTATTGTCTTTGGTGTGTGGTTGCTTTTGTTTTGCTTTGTTTTCCTCTGCTGTATTATCTTTCTCTCAGCATAACGAGGGGTGCAAACGTGCGCCCCTGACTGGGATTGTGTCTGCATCTGACACATATCTGATCTCACAGGGAGAGCAATATTAGAGTTGTCACTCTCTGCTCACACTGAGGAGCCAGATTGAGGAGAGGAGGGTGTTGTGGGGTGTAGAATCATCACATCACACTCCCTACAGCTGCCTCTGCTTTAGCCTCTTCATACGACAACACATCAAACAGATAGCACATAATTTTTTTGATGCCATTGTTTTGTGTCGTTACAGAAGTTCCTTCAAGTAAAAACGAATCCTTGGGAATGTGTGCCTGGGGTCTCATATCTGGCCCTGTACTAGCTGAAAGACTAAAAGAAAGCATTATTATAATTTCTTTGTGAAAGGTCTCCCACGGTGACTTAATGGGGGGGCTTCTCTGGATGTTGGTGATTGAGGCAGATTGAGTTGGAAATGAAATGGGCCTGTGTGATATGCTAGGATGATAATCAAAGCACATATTCATCAGAAGGGCGCCACTTAAAAGCATCGTCTTAGAAATAAAAGGCCCTTTGGGTAAATGTAATCAATGTGACCATTAAAGAGAGAAGTTGGTTTCCTAAAAGCGAAATGTGTCCCCAGTTCAGTGGTGAAGAACAGATGCAACACATTAAACATAGTGTCTCAGAGTCTCTCTCTGGTCTTAAGTGCTTTTTTGTTCTCCTGTAATGTATGAGCTAATGGCAAATAATTAAATGTTCTTCATCAACCCCTGGAGTCCAATATTGTGATTAATATATTAATATATTTGTCTACTTTTTACCCCACAGGTTTTGCGTTACTTTGACTACGTGTTCACAGGTGTCTTTACATTTGAAATGATAATAAAGGTGAGTTATGACTTAATAGATCGAAAATACAGTATTATCTATTCAATCAGCAGGAATCCTGTATTAAAACTGTGTCATATTGACATGACAGAGGACATACCATACTGTAGTGGAGTCAGTTGGATTGGACAGAGGGTACATGAACATGTTTGGCATAAGCTGTTACCCACTGGGCACACACTGGTTGAATCAATGTTGTTTCCATGTCATTTCAATGAATGACGTCTGTACCCAGTGGGTAGTCCCGAGAAAATGTAATGTCAGATAGACAGAATGTACAGTATTTTGCTAATTAACAGTGAGGCCCCCCATGCCAATATTTAGTGCAGTTTTCAAATGACTTAATAAGATGTGTATTTGACAGATGATAGACCAGGGCTTGATTCTCCATGACGGCTCCTATTTCCGGGACCTGTGGAACATTCTAGACTTTATCGTGGTGGTCGGAGCTCTGGTGGCCTTCGCCCTCACGTGAGTCATGTGACCTTGCATAGGTTATAACTTCCTGTGTAGTGGTTTGTGTAGTGTACAGTACTAGACTGTAAACTGCCAGTGTAGCTTGACTTTTTCACTGTGTTTTGTGATATACATGTTTTTCCCACCCTGAGATGTACATGTTCAGTATCATGTCTTTCTCTCTGTCGTCCTCTGCTCCTGTGGATTGTGTTGCTGTGGGACTGCCAGGAATGTGTTGGGGTAAAAACACTTTCTTCGCTCCCTTTCTTTCTGCTCATTTCTCAACAGTTCTCAACAGCATCCTGTCTTTCCTCTTTAGTTCATACATATACAGTGCTGTGAAAAAGTATTTGCCCCCTTTCTAATTTTCTCTACTTTTAAATATTTTTGATACTCAATGTTATCAGTTATTCAACCAATACCTAATATTAGATAAATAGAACCTGAGTGAACAAATGACACAACAATTACATACTTAATTAATTTATTTCATAAACAAAGTTATGCAACACCCAATGTCCCTGTGTGAAAAAGAAATTGCCCCCTTATACTCAATAACTGGTTGTGCCACCTTTAGCTGCAATGACTCCAACCAAATGCTTCCTGTAGTTGTTGATCAGTCTCTCACTTCGCTGTGGAGGAATTTTGAACTGCTCGCATAAACTACTTGCGTCAAGTTCTGCCACAACATCTCAGTTGGGATTAGGTCTGGACTTTGACTAGGCCATTCCAAAACTTCAAATTTCTAGCCTTTTAGCCATTTTCAAATAGACTTGATTGCGTGTTTTGGATCATTGTCTTGCTGCATGACCCAGCTGCGCTTCAGCTTCAGCTCACAGATGGGTGGCCTGACATTCACCTGTAGAATTAACTAATACATAGCAGAATTCATGGTTCCTTCTATTGAGACAACCATCACACTGCCACCACCATACCTGACCGTTGGTATAAGGTTCTTACTGTGGAATGCAGTGTTTGGTTTTCGCCAGGCATAATGGGACCCATGTCTTCCAATAAGTTATACTTTTGACCCATCTGTCGATAGAACATTCTTCCAAGGGTCTTGATGATCATCCCGGTGCTTCTAGGTGCTTTTTGGCAAACATGAGTAAACTTTTTGGACGAGGTGGGTCCCATTATGTCTGGCGACGACTTGCCTTAATAGAAGGAATGTTGAATTCTGCTCTGTATTAGTGAATTCTACAGGAGAATGTCAGGCCATCTGTAGCTGGGTCACGCAGCAAGACAATTATCCAAACACACATCAAGTCTAAATGAAATGGTTCGAATGCAACAAATGTTGAGCTTTTTTAATGGCCTAGTCAGTCCAGACCTAATCCCAATTGAGATATTGTGGCAGGACTTGAAACTAGCAGTTCCTGATTGAAAACCCACAAATGTCACTGAGTTAAAGCAGTTCTGCATACAAGAGTGGGCCAAAATTCCTCCACAGCAATGTGAGAGACTGATCAACAACTACAGGAAGCATTGGGTTGCAATCATTGCAGCTAAAGGTGGCACAACCTGTTATTGAGTGTAAGGGGGCAATTACTTTTTCACATAGTGGAATTGGCTGTTTGTTAATTAAATAAGTAAAATAAGTATACTTTTTTTGTTATTGGTAAACTCAGGTTCCCTTTATCTAATATTAGGTTTTTGTTGAAGATTTGATAACATTCAGTATCAAAAATATGAAAAAAACGGAGAAAATCAGAAAAGGGGCAAATATTTTTTTACGGCACTGTATCTCCTTCTAATCAGAGACGTAAAGTAGAGTAATACATCTCCTGTAATATGGTTAGCTCAATGTTTGAGTGAGTTTATCAGGTCTTCGTTCTATGTGTTTATACTTGTAGAAATAATAAAGGACGGGACATCAAAACCATCAAGTCTCTTCGGGTGCTGCGTGTCCTGAGGCCCCTGAAGACCATCAAGAGACTACCGAAACTTAAGGTAACCTTTTCCATTTGTTTTCTCAGCAATTGCTTACCATGTTAACAGTGCCTGCCCCAGTCAACAGTTGGAGGGATAGACTACATGGGAGTTCTATCAGGCTGTTCAGGGTTTATCAAGGCTGCGGTACTGTCTATGTGTGTGGTATGACGGTATCAGGTCAGTAGCCACTGCCACACATCCATTTAGTCACACCTATTTCCACATGAGGGTTTCCAGGCAGCAGAGAATCAGCTAGAGAAAAGATTGATAGATGAAGTGATAAACCTGACCGTTCGAGCATTGAAACATTTTGTCAAGACTTGATTTCCCAAACCTCACACATTCCATTTCTGCTGGGGGGAAGAGTGTGTCTGTCAAGGGAAATTAGGAAATGAGTCCGACTGATAACTGTGTGAGTGGACCAGGGAGTCAGTCAGTCAGCTGATACCAGACACACTGTAATCAATAGACCTGATTGTCCTGGGACTGGAAAGTGAAATAAAGATCTACAGAGTAATACAATCCTCTTCCAGTCACTCATGTAGCAGCAACAGTTTGGGATCATATTGGACAATTGTATGCTATTTATACCACTTGAGTTAGAAGTCAGCGTCAAGGGCCTCCCGAGTGGTGAAAAGGTCTAATCAAATCTAATCAAATCACATTTAATTGGTCACATACACATGGTTAGCAGATGTTAATGCTTGTGCTTCTAGTTCCGACAGTGCAGTAATATCTAACAAGTAATCTAACAATTCCACAACAACTACCTAATACACACAAATCTAAAGGAATGGAATAAGAATATGTACATATAAATAAATGGATGAGCTATGACGAGCGGCATAGGCAAGATGCAATAGATGGTATAAGATACAGTATATATTAATGAGATGAGTAATGTAAGATATGTAAACATTATTACAGTGGCCTTATTTAAAGTGACTAGTGATCCATTTATTAAAGTGGCCAGTGATTTGAGTCTGTATGTAGGCAGCAACCTCTCTGTGTTAGTGATGGCTGTTAAACAGTCTGATGGCCTTGAGATAGAAGCTGCTTTTCAGTCTCTCGGTCCCAGCTTTGATGAACATCTTAGGCACTGTATCGCGGTGCTAGCTGCGTCACTACAGATCCTGGTTCGATCCCAGGCTGTGTCGCAGCTGGCCGCGACCGGGAGACCCATGAGGCGGCGCACAATTGGCACAGCATCATCTGGGTTAGGGGAGGGTTTGACCGGCCGGGTTGTCCTTGTCCCATTGCGCTCTAGCGACTTCTGTGGCGGCTGGCTTCCGGGTTAAGTGAGTTTTGTGTCAAGAAGCAGTGCGGCTTGGCGGGGTCCTGTTTCGGAGGACGCACGGCTCTCGACCTTCGCCTCTCCTGAGTCCATATGGGAGTTGCAGCGATGGGACAAGAATGTAACTACCAATTGGGGAGAAAAAGGGGTAAAGAAATAAAAATAAAATAAAAGTCAGCCTCAACAAATCACTGGCTAACTGGACGAAAGCTGAACCCTCACAGTTTTAGCGTATCGCTTTCTTTTCAATTACCTTCCCTCATGCCTCGTGCTCTGCCTGTGTGTGTAGGCAGTGTTTGACTGTGTGGTGACCTCTCTGAAGAACGTCTTCAACATCCTCATCGTCTACAAGCTCTTCATGTTCATCTTCGCTGTCATCGCTGTGCAGCTGTTCAAAGGGAAGTTCTTCTACTGCACAGACGGATCCAAAGACACAGAGAAGGACTGCCAGTAGGTGTCTGCTGAGTTGCCTGTATACACTCATACACTGGGCCTTACAGAACACTAACATACTGTAGTTGTGGTGGATTGAGACCTAATTGGAGACCTACAGTATGGTCATGTTTTCTACTGCTTTTTTGTCCGCTGAATGTCTATTGTACACTGTGTGTCTGTCTCTTCCTATCAGAGGCTTCTACATTGACTATGAGAAGGATAAGAAGGAAGTGAAGAGGAGGGATTGGAGGAGACATGATTTTCACTATGACAACATAGTCTGGGCCCTACTCACTCTGTTTACTGTCTCCACTGGGGAGGGCTGGCCACAGTAAGTCTCACTCTCTCCATACACACTATTCACTATGTTACAACAGCACCTCGGGGCCTAGTGGGTAGAGTGTCCTCCCTGAGATAGGAAGGTTGGGAGTTCGATCCCTAGCCGAGTCATACTAAAGACAGCAATAGACTAGCATCCTGTCCATGTGGTGTATTTGTGCCTCACGCTACAGAGACAGGAGATAGGCTCCTATGAGCAGTTCCGACTCGCACAAGACTACTTTCTTTTACTATGTCACTGCTGTAAATAGGTTAGACTGAAATATCTTTCAGAAAGCCCATTGCTGAGTACAGTGTGGTCTGTCTGTGTGTCTGTCCAGGGTCCTGCAGCACTCTGTGGACGTGACAGAGGAGGACAGAGGTCCCAGTCGGGGCAACAGGATGGAGATGTCCATATTCTATGTCATCTACTTTGTGGTCTTCCCCTTCTTCTTCGTCAACATCTTTGTGGCTCTCATCATCATCACCTTCCAGGAGCAGGGAGACAAGATGATGGAGGAATGCAGCTTGGAGAAGAACGAGGTGATGGAGTCACATACACACACACACACACACAAACACACACAAACACAGTGAATCATAAAACAAGCTAAATGGAACCTAGACATTCCTTTTTAACTGTAGACTTTCCAGTGATAACCTAGAACACACCAGCTCAGTGTATGTGTTATTGATATGGTTTGCTGTGGAATGTAGCACACACATCAAAATGACCCCGTCTGCACTTTTAGACTTAACTCACTTGACAGGTTATTACACAGAGGAGCACACTGGCTCATGGAAAATGCCTGGTAAATATACAGGAATAGTGAGATTTCCCCTCCAGACTCACACAGTCTCTCCCACCAGGTATCCCTCAGTCAATATTGACCAGAATGTTCCCGGCAGTCCATATAGCAGTGTGTCTACTTCAAGGAGAAAATATAAGGACTTTCCCAGAGCTAACTGCTTCATGCTTATTCCCAACAAAGTGTTCTTCAACTTTCTTTCTTGTGTGTTTTCCCTTACAGAGGGCTTGCATTGACTTTGCCATAAGTGCCAAACCCCTGACCCGCTACATGCCTCAGAACAGACAGACATTCCAGTACCGTCTCTGGCACTTTGTGGTCTCCCCCTCCTTCGAATACACCGTGCTGGCCATGATTGCACTCAACACCATTGTCCTGATGATGAAGGTGTGGATAATGATCACATTCAAACAATACACCGAACTAATACCATTTGTAAAGCAGAAGTCTAGTCCCTGTGGTGCAGAAGGTATTATGGAGCCTGTAGCTGTAGCTGATTGGGGTTGTAAGATGCATGTCTCTCTACTCTGTGCTGTTCTCTAGCTAACAGTCTGGGATTCTTCCATCCCTGTCCGCGTGAGCATTTCATTTATTCCAAGAAAAGGCCTTCAGTCAGACGGAAGGAGATGATGACTCAGCCTCTATTAAATATTGATCTATATCCACCGGCTAGTATTTAACATGGCCTCATTAACTCTGCCTGTACAACTCAGAGGAATGACTCCTTTTATAGCCTCAGCTTAATGTTACGCTATTTATGTATCAGAGGAAATCTGCTATGAACCTGTGGCTATAGATCTACAGTTGTATGGTGATTGAGCAATATGGTCTGTGTTTAGGTTCATTGTGTTATTTTGGGTTTTCTGTGCATCCCAGTAATTTGGGGTCATTCCAATGGTGTTTAATGGTGCCTCTCTTTATCTCCTATATGGTGGTAGTATTACTCTGCCCCACCAGCATACGAGGCTGTGCTGAAACACCTGAACACAGCTTTCACTGTGCTCTTCTCTGTGGAGTGTGTCCTCAAGATCATGGCCTTTGGCTTTCTGGTGAGGAGCGAGTTAATGCCTACTGCCCATGACATCATGATCTGATCCTGTTTGCAATGCTACTAACATCTACTGACTGAAGAATGGATGTTTTCCCCTCTTCTTCAGAACTACTTTCGAGACACTTGGAATATATTCGACTTCATCACAGTTTTGGGAAGCATCACAGAAATAGTGGTAGACTTGCAGGTAACAAAGCATTACTGAATATCAATCAATGGCTGATTGTGTTACCATTTCTATACAATGCACTACTAGTAATCTGTAAACATACTCTCTCATCTCCCTGAAGTCAATTGAGACCTTCAACATGGGTTTCCTGAAGCTGTTCCGTGCAGCCAGACTGATCAAGCTATTGAGGCAGGGCTACACCATCCGCATCCTGCTCTGGACTTTTGTCCAGTCCTTTAAGGTCAGCTCCACTCACAGTACAGTACAGCACTGGATAAGGACACTTAACACTGAAGGCAGGTGTGTGTGTGTGTGTGTGTGTGTGTGTGTGTGTGTGTGTGTGTGTGTGTGTGTGTGTGTGTGTGTGTGTGTGTGTGTGTGTGTGTGTGTGTGTGTGTGTGTGTGTGTGTGTGTGTGTGTGTGTGTGTGTGTGTGTGTGTGTAACGTCTGTTACTGTATCATGACATAGGGTTTCTCTTTCAGGCTCTCCCCTACGTTTGTCTGCTCATTGCCATGCTCTTTTTCATATATGCAATCATCGGAATGCAGGTAAGATGTTGCTCACACTCTTTATCTATTCTGCCACTTTCTACGTTTTTCATTGCATGGTGTGAATCTGTCGGTTCCTTATACAAGACTGAGTCAAGACATATCTCATGATATATGCCTGAATATTCCTCAAGGTTTTTGGAAACATCAGACTGGATGAGGAGACTCACATCAACCAACACAACAACTTCAAGACCTTCTTTGGTGCTCTGATGTTGCTATTCAGGTACAGTAGGATATCCTTCATGTGTCACACAGTGGCAAACCGGGGATCATTTTCAGTCACTGAACAACACACCGCTGTCTGCCTGTAGGAGTGCCACCGGGGAGTCGTGGCAGGAGATCATGCTGTCATGTTTAGGGGGGCAGAAGTGTGAGCCAGACCCCTTAGCTCTAACATCAGACCACGAGGAGCGCTGTGGAACTGAGTTTGCCTACTTCTACTTTGTCTCCTTCATCTTCTTCAGTTCATTTCTGGTAAGAGTCCTACTCTAAGAGTCATGCTGTCTTACTCTAAAAGTCCTACTGGTCTACTCTGACTCCTACTGTCCTACTCTAAAAGTCCTACTGTCCTACTCTAAGAGTCCTACTCTAAGAATCCTACAGTCCTACTCTAAGATGTATACTGTCCTACTCTAAAAGTCCTACTGTCCTACTCTAAGAGCTCTACTGTCCTACTTTAGAAGTCATACTGTCCTAACTCTAAGAGTCCTACTCTAAAAATCCTACTATCCTACTCTAAGAGTCCTTCTGTCATACTCTAAGATTCCTACTGTCCTATTCTAAGAGTCCTACTGTTCTACTCTGAGTCTTTCTGTACTACTCTAAGACTCCTACTGTCCTACTCTAAGAGTTCTACTGTTCTACTCTAAGAGTCCTACTGTCCTACTCTGAGTCCTACTCTAAGATACCTACTGTCCTACTTTAAACGCCCTACTGCCCTAACTCTAAGAGTCCTACTGTCTTACTCTAAGAGTCCTACTCGAAGAGTTCTACTGTCCTACTCTAAGAGTCCTTCTGTCCTACTCTAAGACTCCTACTGTCCTACTCTAAGAGTTCTACTGTTCTACTCTAAGAGTCCTACTCTAAGAAGTATACTGTCCTACTCTAAGATGTATACTGTCCTACTCTAAAAGTCCTACTGTCCTACTCTAAGAGTCCTTTGTCCTACTCTAAGAGTCCTTCTGTCCTACTCTAAGACTCCTACTGTCCTACTCTAAGATTCCTACTCTAAGAGTCCTACTCTAAGAATCCTACTGTCCTACTCTAAGAGCTATACTGTCATACTTTAGAAGGCATACTGTCCTAACTACTGTCTTACTCTAAGAGTCCTACTCTAAAAGTCCTACTGGTCTACTCTAAGAGTCCTTCTGTTCTACTCTAAGACTCCTACTGTCCTACTCTAAGAGTTCTACTGTTCTACTCTAAGAGTCATACTGTCCTACTCTAAGAGCCCTACTCTAAGAGTCCTACTGTCCTACTCCGAATCTTACTCTAAGATACCTACTGTCATACTTTAAAAGTCCTACTGTCTTACTCTTAAGAGTCCTACTCTAAGAGTCCTTCTGTCCTACTCTAAGACTCCTACTGTCCTACTCTAAGAGTCCTACTGTTCTACTCTAAGAGTCCTACTGTCCTACTCTAAGAGTCCTACTCTAAGAATTATACTGTCCTACTCTAAGATGTATACTGTCCTACTCTAAAAGTCCTACTGTCTTACTCTAAGAGTCCTTCTGTCCTACTCTAAGAGTCCTTCTGTACTACTCTAAGACTCCTGCTGTCCTACTCTAAGAGTTCTACTGTTCTACTCTAAGAGTCCTACTGTACTACTCTAAGGGCCCTACATTAAAAGTCCTACTGTCTTACTCTAATAGTCCTACTCTAAGATGTATACTGTCCTACTCTAATACTCCTACTGTCTTACTCTAAGAGTCTTACTGTCTTACTCTAAGAGTCCTACTCGAAGAGTCCTACTGTCCTACTCGAAGAGTCCTACTGTCCTACTCGAAGAGTCCTACTGTCCTACTCTAAGAGGTCTACTGTCCTAGTCTGAGTCCTACTCTAAGAGTTCTACTGTCCTACATTAAGAATCCTACTGTTCTACTCTAAGAGTTCTACTCTTACCAGAAATGAACGGAAGAAGTTGAAGGAGACACCTACATGCATATATATTTCACTTTCATACACACATACTGTAGTTCCTTGTCTATGACCTCCTCTAATCACTGTTCAGATGCTGAATCTGTTTGTGGCTGTAATCATGGACAACTTTGAGTACCTCACCCGGGATTCTTCGATATTGGGGCCTCACCACCTGGATGAATTTGTTCGTATCTGGGGTGAATATGACCGAGCTGCTTGGTAAGTCAGAGGCCCAATAACAACACAACACATACAAAGTAGCAGCACATATGTGAATTATTTACTATTTTACAGTTATTCTAATGTTACTCCCACCGACTTACAAAGACCACCGTATAGCCCTCATCTCATGAAATGAATAGTATTGCATATTTGGCTAGTTGCTGTCCATTGTGTCCTGATGCTTTGCTTTCCAGGTTATTTATCTTAGGACAATGCTGGCACTTCGGCTCTGGTTAACTCCAGCAAAGCTGAATCTCTATGTTCATTGTTAACTACATAAATGTATGTTCTTTCCAGTGGAAGGATTCACTATAAGGAGATGTACAAAGTAGTACGCACTATTTCACCTCCCCTGGGCTTTGGAAAGAACTGCCCCTACAGGGTGGCCTGCAAGGTTTGACTCCCCCACCACTATCCCTCGCTCCCTCAACCCCTTCCTCCGTTGGTATCCTTGCTCCATTCACCCCCTCCATTCCTCTCTACCAGTTACTACTACTGCTCTATGGCCTGCTTGCACTGTTGGAGGGGGCCAGCTCTGGCTCTGCTCCAGGCCAAAGAATGACTGGGCTATGGCTTCAGGATACAAAGAGATGGGTGTTCCTCTATCATACAGAACATTATGCACTTTGTTCTGTAGATGCAGAGCAATTAGCTATTGGAAAATGTAGTGTAACGTTAACAACTACACAAAAGCAGTTTTCTGTGATACCCTGGCTCTCTGTGCCTGGTTGGATCTGGTACCTCTGGGTTAGCTGACTGGTTCTAGAAGGATGAGAAGTGTTGTGGTGGGGACTTCATGACCTACTGTAAGTCCCTCCCTGACAACTGTCAGCAGTACAGGTTTAGGATGTGATGTAAGTATCTGCCAGATCCACAGAGGACCCTACTGTCATTCCTTTGGTCATGTTAGATTTCTTGCGCTCCCTCTTTTCTATGCCAGGTCTGCATAGAAAGACCACAACCTGATCTTATCATTTTCCTCTTTCTGTGTAATGCCATTGAATAACCCTTTTTCTGATATCTCTTCCCTTTTCCCTTTTGCATATTCCTTTCTTCCTCCATTCCTTGGGAATTCCTTCCTTGCCCTTCCTCCTCCTCCTCTTCTTCCTCCTCGTCATCTGCCTTGCTCCCTGCCTCCTCCCCAGCGGGCGTATTCATTACAATGACATGTATGAAATGCTGACCCTCATGTCGCCACCTCTAGGCCTCGGCAAGAAATGTCCATCCAAAGTGGCTTATAAGGTAGACCAAAGACAGACAGGCAAAGTTTCAATGTTAGGTCAATGGAGACTGCAAACTAAAACCTTGCTCTCTGTGTCATATACCGGATCATCCCAATTCCAAATGAAGTGTGGGAAATGGCTGTTGTCTATCGTATTGTAATGTGTCGCTTGTTCAACTGTAAGAGAATCTACAATGGTGTTTTTTGATTGGTGGATGACAATACGTACAGTAAAAATAAATAAGCATTGTGCTTTGGTGTTTAATTTTTTTTCTATTGGTTTGCATCTTGGCAGAGAACTGACTGAGTAATTCATTGATGTTTTGTGTGTTAAGAGCTGTCTGTGGAGTAAATGTCTTTTATAGACAGTAAGAATGTAGCTGTTTTGAAACTGGTGCATAAACCTGACATGTATTTCATAGAGCCACACTGTACAGTGTCAGAATGTCATGCAATCTTCCTCAATCAGTGTTTCTTGATTACTTCCTAAAAGTATATGCATGTGCCTTCTGCCCTTGCACTCTGTTGCTTTTTTTCACATATAATTTCCCTGTCATTTATTTTGTGATATGTGTGCATGTACAATGGCAGAGATGAACCTACCCTCTTTGTGCATGCTGTGTTGTGAGAGTCTCTTGGCTGTTCTTACTATGTCATTCTTATTAGAGAAATGTCTTATCACATGTGTTTTTAACCGTATATTGTAAGTTTAGCTTAAACAGTGAAAACATATTATCAAGTAGCCTTGAGTATTACATTAAGACCGCAAATGGCTAGCTCCTCCCATTGGCAACATGTTGTCTCCTGTTTGATGAGATACATTTCCTGCTTCCCCCTCTGTCCCTTCCATGGACACCCTCAGAGGCTGGTGCTGATGAACATGCCTGTGGATGAAGAGATGTCGGTTCACTTCACCTCCACCCTCATGGCCCTGATCCGAACCGCCCTGGAGGTCAAGATAGCCAGAGGTCAGGCGCTAGCTAACATGCTATATACTTAGTATAACCTTGTTGTTTTTCTCTACTTTCTCCACACACTGTTGATCAATTGCCTCCATAAGTTGCATGCTTGATTTGCTGTTGTTGTGGTGGTTCCAGGAGGGGAGGGCCGAGGTCAGATGGATTCAGATCTACAGAAGGAGATAAGTGTCATTTGGTCACACCTTTCACAGAAGACCCTGGACCTGCTCGTCCCCATTCATAAAGGTGACAGTCAGAATGTATGGTACCACTAGCATTAGTCAATGTAATTGAACTATTTACTCTAGGAGTTATGCTTTTCAAAGAATTCCAAATTAGTGACATTATGCCATTGGTCTTCCAGCCAGTCATATGACCATTGGGAAGATCTACGCAGCCATGATGATCATGGACTACTATAAGCAGAGCAAAGCCAAGAAGCTCAGGCAACAGCTGGAGGAGCAGGTATATACCTCTATGTACAGTATAGTTAGGAAACCATCTCCTCTTAACAGTAGTTTGCATACTCTCATACTGTACCTGTTTCATCCTCACCCTCTATAGAAACACGCTCCCATGTTCCAGCGTATGGACGCGTCCTCTTTGCCTCAAGAGATCCTCTGCAGTGCCAAAGCCCTCCCTTTCCTGCCCCACAGCCCTGGATCTGCCCTGTAAATATGTTATTTTACTCATGAATATGGCTGTTGCGGTGACCGTATTACCACCAAACCGTCAGTCATGAGTAATGACCGCAGTAAAATTCCTTTAAGTTACGGTAATCTCCTCTTATGCACTCTGGACATGCTTTGATAGTACCCAACTTGCTAACGACCATCAGGTCCTAATGACCTGGTACTCAGCGCTCTATTGTCCCTCTAACTACTCTGACATAATTGCAAATGCAATTGAAAATCACAACAAACACTTATCATCAAAACTGACCTCACTGTGATGATCAGTTTGAAGACAGAAGTTCAACAGCAGGTTGTATTAAGTGTAAAACATGGTAGTTGTGGATGTTATTTCAAAGCCTAATACAATGAAATGGACAGGGCTTTCTAAGGTGATGATTCATTCAAAACACTTATAGACATATTAGAGCTTATACATATGCATAGACTTATGAGCTCAAACCTGGAAAAAAAACGGAATAAAATGATGATTGTGCGGTTATACAATACATAGCTTAGCGCATATTACCCATGGCAGAAAAACATAAAACTGATTTAAAATGTCTGGTACATAATTGGTCTAGCCTATACTTTAAAATTAAACAAATTAGAGTAATCACCTTTGAGTGTGGTGGACTGTATTATTATGCATACTGGATGGACTGGATACCTTATGCTCCGCTCCAAAATGTCTATCCATGATTCTGGTAGAGAGCCCTAGGCGATGCTGTTGGATCAGTGATTGTGCAGGGCAGCTTACAGGTAGCTTACAATTATAGTGAATTTGTATTTGATCTTGAATAGCCTAGTAATAGGGATTTTTTTTTTTAATATTTGTAGAATTAATTGGGTGGCACATTTACCTTTAGCTACAGAATATCTCACCACCATGCGTTTCCATCTCCTTCTCTCTCTCCTTTATTCCTTTCTCAAGCGTGCAGAGGGGCTGTCAACAGTTTAGTGAAACATGGTTTGTTGCGAAAACATGTTACTATCAATGTTCCCGAACAGATTTCATTCACTTGGTTTCCCAAATCAAGCACTGGATAGCTGCAGGAACAGGGTTGGAGAGTCCATTGCATACAGAGTTTGGGCATTTTCTTCGTATCATGTTTCTTTAGACCTGACTAAAATAAATAATGGATTTATTGTGATAGTGTATATTAAATTGATTTATTAGACTTTTTTTTAAATGTAGATGTTCCAAAGGTGCTCATCAGCGGCTTGCATGCCGCTCATTTCCTCAGAGGGCTGGAGATGCTAAACATGTTTACGCTAATTAACAGTCAATTACAGTGAGACCGACAGTGTTTTTACATTTTAGTCATTTAGCAGACTTAAAGTAGTGAGTGCATACATTTTCATAATTCGATTCTCCTTTTTTTGTTTTTTTCATACTGGTCCCCCATGGGAATTGAACCCACAACCTTGGCGTTTCAAGTGCCACGCTTTACCAACTGAGCCACAATAACCAGCTGCATGATAATAAAGTCTGACAAAATGTCATGACCGTCACAGCCCTACTCCTGAAGTCCCTGATCCTGTGTGTGCGTGCCTGTAGATGTAGTTAATAGATGTGTGTTCATCCTAGATAGGCCTCTCTGAGCGTCTGTCTGTCTTCCTATCTGTTCCATCAGGACCAGAGGAGGATTTGTGGCCTTGAGTCCCATATCCCCTCAGGAGATGTTCATGCAGCCCATGTCCCAGGACCTAGAGGACAAGGAGGAGGACTACCACCACTATCACCACCACCACCTGCTCCACCACCAGCTCCACACACTGGTAAGGACTGGGTCTCAAGTACTGTAACACCCCCAACACACTCACTAATCAAATCAAAATGTACACAGTTTACAGCAGGTATAAACGGTGCAGTGAAATGCTTACTTGCACGCTCCCTCAACTAAGCAGTACAATACATTATGTCACATTGTATGTTAAATGTATGTATTATCCAGAGAGATGGGGAGGAGAGGGGTGGGGGTTGAGGCTGTCTCTCCCAGGAGAGGCAGCGTCTGACTGGACTCACTCTGACTCATCCATTCCCCCATCCATCTCTGTGTCACTGTCCAGTCAATTAGCTGTCTCTGTCCACAAATTAACAAGTTACCCAAGAGGCCCCTGCCCAATCAATATTCGTTATTCTGACGCTAGTTGATTAGTGGGGTGGAGTGGAGTGGGGGGTGGTCGTGGGAGGGTGTTGATTTGTGATATTTTATGTATGGTGCCAGTATATTCTGCTTCATCATCAAACTCTTGTCTGAAACAACATTGTAAAAAGCATTGCTGTTGATCAGACTGTCATCATAGCTATAAGACCCAGAACAGATTGGTCACTCGTCTGAGTCATGCACACTCTTACCTTACACTCAAAGCCATTCAAACACACACCTACTTTAATTAACTCTACACAGTCCAAGCCAGTTATATCTAGCAGAGCTGGATTCCAGCTGTCTGGCCCCTTCTGTGTCATTCTCAATTTCACCATGGCAATGTCTCACCATGCTGTTCACTCCACACAGTGTCCCTTGTTTAATGCATTTATCACTACTCACCCATTTCTTTGAATGGTATCATAATTTCTCCGCCATAGCCTTTGATGAACCATGCGTATTATGCTTATTTTGCAAGATTGTCGTGATTCTGCTGAGTTTTGGCACTGTGGGGAGTGTGACTTTGGCCACATAAAAGCGTGTAACTTTATGTACAGTGGGGCAAAAAAGTATTTAGTCAGCCACCAATTGTGCAAGTTCTCTCACTTAAAAAGATGAGAGAGGCCTGTAATTTTCATCATAGGTACACTTCAACTATGACAGACAAAATGAGGAAAGAAAATCCCAAAAATCACATTGTAGGATTTTTAATGAATTTATTTGCAAATTATGGTGGAAAATAAGTATTTGGTCACATACAAACAAGCAAGATTTCTGGCTCTCACAGACCTGTAACTTCTTCTTTAAGAGGCTCCTCTGTCCTCCACTCGTTACCTGTATTAATGGCACCTGTTTGAACTTGTTATCAGTATAAAAGACACCTGTCCACAACCTCAAACAGTCACACTTCAAACTCCACTATGGCCAAGACCAAAGAGCGGTCAAAGGACACCAGAAACCAAATTGTAGACCTGCACCAGGTTGGGAAGACTGAATCTGCAATAGGTAAGCAGCTTGGTTTGAAGAAATCAACTGTGGGAGCAATTATTAGGAAATGGAAGACATACAAGACCACTGATAATCTTCCTCGATCTGGGGCTCCACGCAAGATCTCACCCCGTGGGGTCAAAATGATCACAAGAACGGTGAGCAAAAATCCCAGAACCACACGGGGACCTAGTGAATGACCTGCAGAGAGCTGGGACCAAAGTAACAAAGCCTACCATCAGTAACACACTACGCCGCCAGGGACTCAAATCCTGCAGTGCCAGACGTGTCCCCCTGCTTAAGCCAGTACATGTTCAGGCCCGTCTGAAGTTTGCTAGAGAGCATTTGGATGATCCAGATGAGGATTGGGAGAATGTCATATGGTCAGATGAAACCAAAATAGAACTTTTTGGTAAAAACTCAACTCGTCGTGTTTGGAGGACAAAGAATGCTGAGTTGCATCCAAAGAACACCATACCTACTGTGAAGCATGGGGTGGAAACTGCAAAGGGACCAGGACGACTGATCCGTGTAAAGGAAAGAATGAATGGGGCCATGTATCGTGAGATTTTGAGTGAAAACCTCCTTCCATCAGCAAGGGCATTGAAGATGAAACGTGGCTGGGTCTTTCAGCATGACAATGATCCCAAACACACCGCCCGGGCAACGAAGGAGTGACTTCAGAAGAAGCATTTCAAGGTCCTGGAGTGGCCTAGCCAGTCTCCAGATCTCAACCCCATAGAAAATCTTTGGAGGGAGTTGAAAGTCCGTGTTGCCCAGCGACAGCCCCAAAACATCACTGCTCTAGAGGAGATCTGCATGGAGGAATGGGCCAAAATACCAGCAACAGTGTGTGAAAACCTTGTGAAGACTTACAGAAAACGTTTGACCTCTGTCATTGCCAACAAAGGGTATATAACAAAGTATTGAGATAAACTTTTGTT
Source organism: Brachymystax lenok tsinlingensis (assembly GCA_030435695.1). Classification (NCBI taxonomy): domain Eukaryota; kingdom Metazoa; phylum Chordata; class Actinopteri; order Salmoniformes; family Salmonidae; genus Brachymystax; species Brachymystax lenok. The sequence goes on along the minus strand of CM059790.1, from coordinate 22,322,637 downwards.
ATTGACCAAATACTTATTTTCCACCATAATTTGCAAATAAATTCATTAAAAATCCTACAATGTGATTTTCTGTATTTTTTTTCCTCATTTTGTCTGTCATAGTTGAAGTGTACCTATGATGAAAATGACAGGCCTCTCTCATCTTTTTAAGTGAGAGAAGTTGCACAATTGGTGGCTGACTAAATACTTTTTTGCCCCACTGTAAGTGTGTGAATGGAACAGGGGACGGAGACGGCGGCTTGTCTCTGGTGGTTTGGTGTCAGCACTTGTGATTTATCTGTGCTGTGTTGGTATTTGGCACCTTTGTCAACAGAGCTATATGCCATATGGCACTCCCACCCATCTGTCTTTTCTTTGAGTAGCTGTACAGAGTTCTGTTGGAGGATACTGCTCATATTTCCTGGTTATGGTTGCTCAACTCTTCTCAGCTCTTTAGTGAAGAGTGGGGCATTTTGGTTTCCTATGCCTGCATGCCTGTGACTGGTTCTTGCCTCCGCTTCATGGCTTTCAGTTATTCAAGCTCCATCTTAAGCTTTAAGCCCTTGTTGCGCATGTAGACACCGCCCCCTTCCTCCCCTCAGCCCCGCCTATCTGCCTTACCCCGCCTGGTTGTCAGGACCTCGTTGACAGTGGTACTCCAACCCACAGTACTTCTGAGCACTCCAGACAGTCACCACTCACACAGGTTCACAATGAATAATGAAAAATGTATACATTACACTGCCAACACACAGTGCTTTGGCTGCCGTTGTGCTCAGCCAGTGCTTTTCATCTGAGTAAAGAGGGTGTACGGCTATTCGATAGCGATACTGTACAAAATCTCAGTCAGCATACTACATCTGCTGGTCCTCTGACGTCATTGCTGCCAACTCTGTTTTCACACATTAGAACTCTGCTGTGTTTCTCTCCCCTCCTTCTTTCTCTGACTATATAGGTTCCGGAGCGCAAAGAGTTTAACCGCAACCTTTGCCCCACTAACAGGCAGGATGCCCCACTCAGGGTGCCCGGGCGGGCAGTCTCTATCCGAGCCTCCTCTATGCCTCGGCTGGCTGTAGACACACAGGTACCTGTTACTGTACAGCCCCTCACCTCCCCTCTTCTACCCATGGGGCCTCAGAGAGAGCAGGACCCAGGCAGACAGCCTCTGTTCAGAGGGACTGAACACTGGAGCAGTGCAGCCACATAGATACGGCAATCAGCCATGAAGTGGATGAGGATTGGGTGTTAACAAGGTTGCTACAGTATATACATCTGATTTCAGCTGCTACCTTCAATGGTTGTTGACAGTGTGGATGGCATACTTTGATGGTTTCTAGTAAATCCTTGCGTGGCAAACATGTTATTGTGCCAGGTTTCCCAAAACGTTGTATTTTTAGTCCATGGTAATATGGATAGGAAGTGGCTTTGGGTCCTTGAAAAGCACAATATAAATGCCATGTATTAAACATGGAAAGTGTGTGGTGGATGAGAGTCTTCTGCTCAGAACTCAGATTAGAACTCCACACACTTTCTACCCTCCCACGTTCTCTCAACCAAATGTATGTGTGTATATGTCTGTATATGTATATGTGTGTGTGTCTACTGTATGTGTGTATGTGTTTATCTGTTTGTGTGTAGGTGGGGACAGACAGCAGTAAATCGATGAAGCGCTCCTTCTCCACTATTGGGGATCAATGTGTGAATGGACTGTGGCAGGAGGAGTACTCTCTGAAGAGGGTCAGTCCTGACCGTCTGCACAGACCACGACAGAGGAGCATCAGAGGTATATTACACACAGTAACAGTCTGAGTTTACATGGCTCCTTTTCCTTCACTCTGGTTAAGCTGGAATTTTTTCACTATGTCTCTGCTTGGGGTCCATTTCCTTTCATACTGTAGATCCATTGAGGAACAGTGGAAGTTATCAATTTCAGATGCCCCCTGATGAAGGCTGTGTATTTACTATACTGTGTTCCTCTTCATAGCTCGCCTCTCTCCCCATGCCTCTCAGGAATCAGGTGCAACCTCAGGGAACCAGTGGATCATGAGCGGGGGCGCTCCAAAGAGAGGCGCCACCTGCTGTCTCCTGACGTGTCCCGCTGCAACTCTGAGGAGCGGAGCCAGGACCCGTCACAGGAACGCAAGCAGTCCCGTTCCCCCAGCGAGGGACGCACACATGCCCTCCACAGACAGGTGAGTGTTCTCTCAACGACCCTGAGCCTATTATTATTCAATTCCTGGGTTTATCTATCAAACACTGTCCCTACTACCATTGACTCTTGGTTTATGTGTGAGGTCTCTTCTCTCTGCAGGGCAACACTTCAGACAGCCCAGACCTGTCCAGCACACCCCGCGGCCGGCCGGCGCCAGCTCCCCCAGACGCCCTTGCGGCCACGCCCTCACATCTCTTACTCCCCCCTGGTGTGCCGAGCCCACCAATCCCCCCCTGCTGCTAGTGAGGGCAGAGCCCGTGCCCAGGAGGCCCCCGGAGAGACGGAGGAGCCCTCGTTGAGGGAGGAGGGGGAGAGGCCAGCCCCAGAGTCAGGAGCGGGGGTGGGGGTGGTAATAGGGGTGGGTGGCCAAGGGTTAGGGGTAAGTCACCCGCACCCCTCACCTCACCGTTACATCTCAGAGCCGTACCTGACCCTGCACGAGGAGTTACACAGCCCAGACTCCTCAGGCCTGGATGAGACTCTGACCTTCGAGGCGGCCATTGCAACCAGTCTGGGCCGGGCCAACAGCATCAGCTCTGCCCCCCCAGCTCAGACACAACTGGCAGGTCCCCAACGGACACTTCCATAAACGCCTGGGTCAGGCCAGCTCTGTGGTTGCCTGCGAGCTCTTGAGTGACACCGACGAGGATGACCGCTGTTAGGGCCGGGACTGGGAGAGGAAGAGGAGGAAGATGGACAGCAAAACTGGGAATCAGAAAGACAGGGGTCCTCAGTTTGAAGCACACTGTCAGGTCGTGTACTGAGTGTGCATCTGTACGTGTGTGTATCTCCACTCTTAGAAAAAAGGGTTCCAAAAGAGTTCTTCAGCTGGCTCCCGAGTGGCGTAGCAGTCTAAGGCATTGCATCTCAGTGCTAGAGGCGTCACTACAGACCCTTGTTTGATCCTGGTTTGATCCCGGGCTGTATCACAACCGGCCGTGATCGGGAGTCCCATAGGACGGTGCACAATTGGCCCAGCGCCGTCCAGGTTAGTGGAGGGTTTGGCCGGGGGTAGACCGTCATTGTAAATAAGAGTTTGTTCTTAATTGACTTGTCTAGTTAAATAAAATGTTCAATAGGAGAACCCTTTTTAGTTCCATGGGGAACCCTTTTGGGTTCCAGTTAGAATCCTTTTGGGTTCCATGTAAAAACCTCTGTGGAAAGGGTTCTACATGGAACCCAAAAGTGTTCTACTTGGAACCAAAAAAGAGGTCTTTAAAGGTTCTAGATAGCACCTTCTTTTCTAAGAGTGTGTGTTTGTAGGAGTGCAATATGTTTGTCAAATCAACAAGACAAGGAAGATATGGGGACTGCTGGCGTACAGTGCAAACGTTCACCAGTTGCATTTTGATTAAAAACAAAGTTGAATAACTCAAGATGTAAAGAATGTTTCCTCACTTCTTAGACCTATGAAGCAGAGTAAGTATGTGTTAAGTACAGTGTGTAGCAGAAAAATAGTATGTGGCACTGAAGTATCAGGAATGTATTGAAAGTGTGCTCTTTTCCTCCTGTATGATAAGAAGGAAGTTCTCAGTTATTAGATCTTTGTGGATCATGACACAGTGATAGGTGTGTAGGGATCTGAAGCAGACATTGGTTGTCACAGACACTGCTTTAAAACAACTCTCCTCTCTCATCTCACACTACATCAACGGGGGATTTCTCAGGCAGTGATGTCTACTAAATGGTTCAGTGTCAGTCAGCCAATGGGGAAGAAGGTGTCACAACAGAAATGACCGTATGCACCAGTTAACTCACCGATCATGAGCTCTCACCTGAGAACAAAAAAGGTTGTTGAACAAAGTGAGAGGAAAGGCCTTTCTATTTGTTGTAATGTTCTCTCCAGTAGATATGATGATCTACTTCAAGACGAGACAAGTACCAGACCTTTCCCTGATAGATACTGTACATTTCCAGAGCTCTGGTGCTTTCATCCCTCTAAAGTCAGGTGTTCCAGCGTCATTCCATGTCAATGCTCTAGTTGTCATTTTCATCTTAAATATGTTGGGTTCTTGTGTGCCCTTCAGTGTGTCTCTGGACAGAGGACCCTCTGCCCTGCTTTTGTCTGTCACTGTCACCTCACTGGATTACGCATGATGTCCACTGTGAGGCCCTGGATGAGGTCCAGCCCTGAACTATAGACCCTCACTGGACAGCAGCAAAACTGGCCTCTCCTACAGAACAATATGGAAACAACAGACATAGCATGTCCATGTGCTGGATACTACTGAAAAATATAGTCTACAAAGCCATTTTTCCTGTAAATAGAATCAAGTGTCTTGAGGATGTGTTGCCTTTTATGTCATAATGAATACTATCTGTCCTTTGATGCAAATTATTTCAATATGGATGTGTTTATGGATGATTCCTAACTATGATTTATTTGTACGTTAACTCCCATGTTACTCTGAACACTGACTGAGTTAGTTTTTGCCAACAGGTTTTACAGTGCTGTATAAAAAGAGAGTTTACCCTGATACAGCTCTGTGTTGTAGCAACATGATGGTGATAGTGATGATGATGGTGATGATGATGATGGTTATGGTGATAGTGATGATGATGGTGATTATGATGGTTATGGTGATAGTGATGATGATGGTGATGATGATGGTTATGGTGATAGTGATAAAAATGTGCCTGCCTGTGAGTAGGGCGACGGATCCATGTGCACTCAGTGGCGTTCTCTGTCTGTCATCAGACCCCAACAGAATGATGTTTACATGTTTACATTTTGAACAGTGATTGTTGCCAAAAAGAGAGCTTATATTATATCATGTGCCGTGTTGTAATTTGTTTTGTTGACATGTTTCTGAAATGTGAACAGGACGTATTTGGTCCAATGTTCTGCTGGCCTATATGGGCCCACTGCTCTGTGAAACATTATGAGTTTTATGTTGCTTCTGAATTTCTGGTATAGAAAAACATTCTAGTATATATGTAGTATATATAAATAAATACATGTCTAATTTAATGGACTGTTTATACTATATTTCAAGCTAGGTGCCTGTCTATGACTTTAACAAAAACAATTTGCATATCTGTGTATACAGGAGAACCATTAAAAATATAAATCCTCTTAAATTGAATGTCAACTAAGCTGTGGTAACAAATCGTCTTTTGAAAATCGATTTATGGCTTAATTTTTATGCACAGCGAAAACGCTGAAGGATTATCACAGAATTTTGACTCCAGTGAAATAAGGAGAAGAGAGATGTATTTTTGAGCAGGTGTTTTGGTCTCATCTTTGATGATGACATGTTTTATTAAACCGATATAACGTATAAATCACACAGCTCACTGCTTAAGATGTAGCAGATATATTTATGATGATGTGGAGAGCTGTCTCTTCTCGCTTGGCTGCTTGGCTTTGTCTCGGTATGCTAAAGATAAACCACATGTGGTTTGATATGTGGTTTGATATGGGCGTGGGTGTACCCACAGAGCTCAGGTAAGAGTGGTTCAGTGGTGCGGTAGACAGGCAGTGGCGGAAATCTCTACAGTGTTTGTGAGAGGTGAAGACAGTCATGACAACGCTGATACAGTGAGTCATCGTGATCGTGTCCTCAGATCCTCCTGACTGGTCCTCCCTGGGATATGATGGGCACTGGAAGGGCACCTGGAGGGGTTGGCATGGCTGAGACCTTGCTGCTTCTCTGGGCAGGACTAGGTCTGTTTGGGGCTCTGGGAGAGGGAGCTTCTCAAGATGGTTCCTCACATGGGCTGTGCCCTGTCAAACCAGGACCAGAGGAGTATGGGAGATGCAGGGGAGACCAAACACCAGCCCTGGCTAAAGGTGAGTAAGGCATCCCAGGATAAAAGGGATCTGGTCATGGCAGCAATATATTGTACATATGTTTGCATGTTTGGGGTATTTACTGTAATTGATATTGAAGGTACTGAGATTATTTTTGATACTGTGGTAATCCCAGAATTGTGATAATTTATTACAAAAAAACTGTAACAAACATACATGTGTTTAGCAGGAAGGTGTTGTGTGTAATGTGTTCCTTCTTCGTTACTATAACCATGCCAACTTCACCAGAGCCATATATCTATATTTATTTATTTTTCTGTTATTTTACCAGGTAAATTGACAGAGAACACATTCTCATTTACAGCAACAACCTGGGGAATAGTTACAGGGGAGAGGAGGGGGATGAATGAGCCAATTGTAAGCTGGGGATGATTAGGTGACCATGATAGTATGAGGGACAGCTTGGGAATTTAGCCAGGACACTGGGGTTAACACCCCTACTCTTACGATAAGTGCCATGGGATCTTTAATGACCTCAGAGAGTCAGGACACCCGTTTAACATCCCATCCGAAAGACAGCACCCTACACAGGGCAATGTCCCCAATCACTGACCTGTGGCATTGGGATATTTTTTTTGACTTGAGGAAAGAGTGCCTCCTACTGGCCCTCCAACACCACCTGGTCTCCCATCCAGGGACTGACCAGGACCAACCCTGCTTAGTTTCAGAAGCAAGCCAGCAGTGGGATGCAGGGTGGTATGCTGCTCTGGCTTTCGCCACACAGTGCTGTCATAGAGCGCCTTAAATTAGGCAGAGAGTTGGTCTATATCATACATGGGGTTTGCTCTCATGCTTGGGGAGATTCCACCCAGACATTCCATACTGGCAGCAGGTGAGGCTCCAGGCTTTGATCTCACAGAGGGCAGCCAAGTTCTCTCTTTGCTAGGTAGACAGAGCAACCTGTTCCAATTATCAGCGGCTAGTATCTCACCTTGCCCTCACATTGGCTGGCCAAACAGATGTGGGAGAATATGATCACATCCAGCTTATTTTTAAACTAACTCATGAACTCTTATTTACATCAAAGTCCTGCCCTGATCAGTTTGTTTCAATTCCATTGATTGAGGTGATGATGAATACATTACTGGCTGATGAATTCCTAACGTTCATTTCAATCAAAGTTGGATATTGCCACGGCTATCAATTCGTACCCTGTCTCTGAGATGCATGTTTTGTTCCCTTTTCTAGAAGTGGATCTGTTGGACCTCTTGGACATGCTTTCCCCAGACCACTACAATGTCTCTACAGCAGAGGATGACAGGGGCTGCTTGGCCTACGAAATCGGACAATACGCCACCTTGTTCCTCCCCACACACACAGCGTTTGGCCCTCAGTAAGTCATATAGATAAACAGCTTGAGGAAATGATAACCAGCAAGCTGATGTAACGAGAAAATAAAATAATGTTGAGTTTGAAAGCATTGATGAAATGCCTTAATTTATTGGGTAGATGAGGAAGTTCCCTTTCGATGAAGTGTCTTGCTCTCAAGGTTGAGATTATGCTTTGGTGCTGAACCTGAAGTTGAATGTTGACATGTCAGGCACTAAAGCTGAATTAATTTGCCAGCTTTGTGGTAAACTTTGCATTGGCTTGTGAAACTGGTCTGGATGGACCCACTCGTCACAGTGCTTCTATGTGTTTAAAGGAACAGTATACCCCTTACCCTGTCTGAAACATAACCTAAATTCAATTTCACTCCACTTGGAATGCAAAATAGCCTTATTTGGCTTGCTAATTTGCGTTAGTCACGATTGCATAGACAAGACTGTCAAGCGTGTTTCTGCTTGATGATGCAGTGAGCCTGACGTGTGAGATGTGTGTATGTGTCAGGTTTTCAGATGAGTTGAGCATCGTGATGAGGCTGAGGCTAGGGGGGCCGTGGGTGGAGGAGAGGAGCCTGCTAGCGGTACTGTCAGAGGAAGGGGAGGAGTTGCTACAGCTGAGACTGGGATCTGGACTACTCACCTTCATCAGTACCTGGAGCCGCCACTACGAGTGAGACAGTACCAACATATACAGTGCATGTGCCATGCTCATGGACACACACAGTCACCAAGTTATCATTACGCATTGTGTATTTATATCTTGTGTTATTATTTTTAATTTTTCTCTCTTTATTGTTGATAAGGGCCCGTAAGTAAGCGTTTCACTGTTAGTCTACACCTGTTGTTTATGAAACTTGTGACAAATAAAATGTTATTTTATGGCTTATAATGCTGTAATACATGGCATTAGAATGGTTGATGTACCATATACTGTGTGTCCTATTACAATGTTATGAAAGTCCGTTTAGCGTATCTTTTATTTTGCCCTTAAGAAAAAGCTCAATGACTAATTCCACCTGACATAGACACTGTAACTCCGGGGTCGGCAACAGGCACCCAAGTAATTTTTTGGTGCCCCCAAAGTTTTTAGTAAAATTGCAGTGTACAAATTAATGGAATTATTTTCCGGCACCGCGACTGTTGGCTCCGAAATAAATAGTCCCGCGGGTGAATCTAGTTGCTTAATCCTGCTGTCGCTCATAGGCACAACGTCCTCTACAGTGGAGTGGCTTTATACCAATTGTCTATACTGATCCACCACACCCCTCTCTCTGTGTCCCCCTCCTCTGGGCAGGTTCCCAGCAGGCCTCCTGTGGGATGGCGAGTGGCACTGGCTGGCCCTGTCTGTCTCTCTGTCCAGACTGGAGGTGTATGCTGACTGCAGCCTGCTAGAGAGTATACCCTGGAGGAACTACCCCGGCCTGGAGGTCTCCACCCAGGGTCTCATTCTGCTGGGAGGGGCCACCCAGCCCTACCACACACCCTTTACCGTAAGCCCACTGCTTTTCTGACCCTCGTGCTACATTCCTCACATGGGCCCCAGTCCTCCTCCCACCCAGGGGAAAAGAGGGGGATGCACCAGGGAGGAAGGTTGTTCAATGGCACAAAAAAGGTTTGGCTTGATTGGACTGATCAGTACCCACTGAGCACACTCTGGTTTGTGCCATTGAATCGTTGAATCAATGTTGTTTCCACATTATTTCAATGAAATTAGTTGAACCAACATGGAATAGATGTTGAATTGACCCAGTGATTTATGCTGATTAATCATATCTTCTGGTGGAGTTAGTAATATTATGTTATTTTACTAATTAACTTCTCTTATTTGAACTGATATGGCTCTTGATGATGACTGTTTTACGACGCATTTAATGCATAATTAGAATTTTGTCCATTTGAATCAAATGAATATAATTAACATTTGAAGATGTTCAGAGCTTCGTTTTTTGAATTTCATATTGGCCCTTGGTAGTTCTACACAGTTAGAGCTCTGCCTAATAACATATTCAAATCAATGGAGAACCATCATATTGTATTTGGTGGTCCTGTATGTCTTGTCTAAGCCAGCCAAGGTGTGTGGACACAGGCAGGTGTGTGGTGTGGGTGGTCTCTGTCCAGCCATCTCAGGAGACATCCCTCATCCTGGCCCACGTCAGTGACAAGGCCTCTATGGATGACGCTGCTGCTGCTGTCTCACTGATGCCCTGCCTGTATAAAACCTCACGTCTCCCCTCACTCTGTCCTTCCCTGCACATGAACAAAGCAGGACTAGCACATACCACACACACCAACAACTGGCACTCCCGTCTGAAAATAAGTGACCAATGCATATGGAATATACTGATGTTTATGCGTAAGAAGTTGCCTGATGGATACTGACCTGACTGTCTGGAGCTACACACTGCACATAGGAAGTGGACCTGTCACCTTGTGAATTTGTGTGTGGCGATTGTCTGCTGTGGTTGAGGGCTATTTTCCTGGTCATTCCGTCACTGCTATGGCCTGTGTCTGTGTCTGTGGGAGCCAGCCTCGAACTGGCCCTTGTCCAGGGAGGGGTCTGTTCTAGCACTGCACTGGGTGCTGGGTGAAGTGTGTGTGTGAGTGAGAGGGGGAGACCTGTTCTTACTGCAGTCAGAGGGATCAACCGTCTGTCAGCTCTGCAGCAATGCAGGGCCCTGCCGTGATTCTGCTGCTACTCAGCTATGTAAGTCCTCCTCTACTATCAGCTCTATGGGGTACATTCTGGGGTAAGGGAAGAGCAGGGGATTCTGCGGCTTTGAAATGTAGTTGTTATGGATTCTGCTTGAATTCTGGTTCTTCTGTGCTCGATTTTTCATTGACATTAGTACCTCACATGTAAAGTAAGCGACGAGTGCTGTAAGAATTATAATGCAAGACTTTAGAAGGATGGGTGGACAAGATTGTTGTGTTTTGCTTTCTTTTGTTGTGTTAGGAGGATTGTTCCTGGTCACATGCAACATCGGATGAAGGCCCAGTACTAACAACTTACTAAACCCTTTGGATTGAGTTATTTCATTTTTATCAGCCTTCTCCCAGTACAGCATTGCTTGGTTCTTTTATGGTTTTCTGTAAATGCAACTGTTAGTAACTACTTGCCCCTGCATCGTCATGTGGTGCGTACACAGTGTACAGCCTGTGGCTGGAATATGCCCTGGATCTGTGGATCAAGCATGAGGCCTTTTTACATGTGCATGCGAGCAGATGAGGGACAGAGAAGATTTTCACATTTGCAAGACAACTCTCATAAATCGTTGGGTAAAAACTGGCCTCGTTGCAGTGGCAAACCCAAGACCACAGTCATATCTCAGTACTTTATGTAATAGTTGCCTATGTAACAAGTAATATTATACAGAATGAGTGTAATATTATGATGTAATACAGTCTTACGCTGTCTTTGGCCTTCAAGTGGAAACAGGGATAAACTGAGAGGCCTGAATATGATTGAGTTCTTTGTTCAGTGAAAAGTGACATCTCCAAGTCAACCTAATGCATTCGAGAGTAGATACTTCAGTTGTTTTGGAGTTTTTTTGAATTTCCACACTACTTATACACTCTATGATTTGAAGTTCCAATCTCTGCTATAGCTGTTTGACATGTGAAGACTCAGATAGTGGTGTCCCTGACAAGGCCTCTCCTCCACATCAATGGGACTTGTTTTGTTTTCAGCCGTTCCCATTGGAGACTTGGTTTACCTAAATCACTGCCCTGGTCTAATTATAGACCGTTTATGGTTTGGGAGGGATGATATAATTCTGTTAACTCAACTTTTAAAAAATGTTTTCATAATCAGAGACTGACATATATGAGAACGGCCTGCACTCTCAGAAAAAAACAGTATGATTAGACTACAGTATTGATCCCTGGGGTACAAAAATATCAATATATGTGTGTACCTTCAGAGGTACAAGATCATATGTGTATCTTCAGAGGTATGCATATGATCTCACATGGTACTTTTAGGTACCTTTTAGGGTACATGTGCGGATAATCTAGTATAATGTAAACATTTTTGGCTATATTTTGAATATAAAAAGGTACAACCATCACACACTCTAAATAAAAGGTAGATTTATGGTTTCCAGGGTGGAGTCGTGGTTAATGGGTGCGTGGCTTTCAGATAGTTATTTTTGGCCACCCATGAGTGGACGTATTGTAGCAGTTCAAGTGGTCTATGGTTATGTTAATTAAAGTTTTAGCATGTCTGCTGACAGTTCTGAAGTCTTTATAAAATCTTACATAAGAGCATGTGATAATAAAGGGCTGTAATTCATATTGTAGCCTCTCAGTGACACAACACTGAGAGGCCTTGTCTAGAAGTACAGACCTCTTTGTGTAATGGTTAAGGTGTTGAAAATTGCTGGACCCAGGTTTAAATCCTGTTTGGGGCTACCCCTCCAATTAGCTCCATTGGTGTCAGAAGTGGGATGGTGGAGAGGTGTGTATACGTGAGAGACTTGATATAGAGAAGAGGAACATTTTTGCCACTTAAAGGAACAAATGGCTTTGTTACTGTGGTGGTGCCCTAAAAAGGCACATTTTTACCTTTTCTGAAGATACGGTTTTGTACCTGTGGACTATATGGTACACTATTGGCTTGTTTAAGGTACAATCTGCAAGGGTACAACTATGTACCTATAAGTAATGGTACAATGGACGTACCTTACAGGGTACCACTACAGTGACAAGCATTTGTATACCTTTTAAGTGCAATAAGTGTGGAATGGGATGGAGCTTGTCTGAGCAAGACAAACATGTGACTAGTGAAAGCTGCCACAGTTTCATGGCAAGGCTCTACTTCCCAGCTGCATGACAGTCGGCCTCTTACGCAGGGTCACAGGGCCTAGGCATTAGGATCAATGCTACTTGACCCTAAGTGGACCCATGGAATAACACTATCATTGTATGACATCATCAAACAAAGGCCGCCAGTCTGACCGCACTGTCTGAGACCTGTCCTGCCCTCCCTGGCTTGGTCATTGACCCAGAAGTTCTCACTCAACTTTGCTTGACAACATGCCACGTTGTGGAGTATTGATGAGGTTGTCTGCTCAGATAAAAAAGATAGGACAGCTAACAGCAATTTCCTTCTCCAAAGAACACATCATTTAATGAAGTAGACTTAATATATTGATCATATCAAGTGTTTTAGCCTGTCATTAGTTATGTTTAATGAGCCAAATATTATCTTTCCCAAGTTGTCTTGGTTCATGAATTGAGCTGCTGGGATTGCTGTTTTTGCCTGTTATTTTAGTATTGTGGGTAATAAAATTCATACCAATTGATTTGGGAAAATTACATCTTAAAATTTTTATTGAGTAGCGATTGCCTCATGGCCCATAGATTTTGCCCAAAACTCTCATGCACTCCCTCCATTGTATATATGATTTTCCATCTGATTTGTTTAATAGCTAAGCATTTCCCATCCTCATCATTGTTTGTGTCACAAGGGACACCAATAGATCTCTACATTGGGATCAATAGACAATGTGAATACATACCGTATGAAAAATGGGCATTCAATTCGATTTTTGCAAAGACATGAATGACAGCTTTCAAATTATATGAAACAATATTACACAGACAAATCTGAGATACAAGGTATTGCTCCAATGCTGATGATTTGAAAAAGGCATTGATAGCATGTTTTATTGTTTGGTTGATCAATGTCCAGGGCACCATACAACAGATGACCTTCATAATGGGGGATCCTACAGCAGCCAGACAGCACTGTCAAGACAACAACTCCACCTGCATCCCTCATACAGACAAACAGGTATGGTATAAGAATAATGTTTTGTTTGTGTGACACTAATGCTTCGCCACAATTCCATGTCTGTCTGTTCGGTGGCTCCATAGGGTCATGAAAACAGTCTGCATGAGAGTGCAAGGTTTATGACAGAATAATAACCTGTATTTGAGGGCGGTCTTCTTTTAAGTCCCCTTAAAATTGAAGCGTACTCCAAGCACACTTTTCTTTACAGGCATATAACAATCCTGCTTAGATTCTTATTTTTAAGATGGATATGAGAATTAACATCTTACATGAGTTTTATTTCAACTTATTTTCCAGGAGAAAGTGATTTTAGCTGCTAAGAAGGTGCTTGGTCGAGTTGCGACCAGGGCAACATTCAGAGAAGAGTCTCATGGACCCAGGCTAAGAGATCAGACTGCAGAGCAGGACACAGCCAAGAGCACTAACCTATCAGCACAGTCATTGCCATCAGTAAGAGCTCAGTCAGAGCCAGAGACACAGAGAAAGACAAGGATAACACCTGAAACAGACAAGTTAAAGCTCACTCATAAGATAGGATGGCTGAATGAAACTTCCACACTGCAGGATGATAAAGCAGCAAAGATCACTAGAAATAGTACTATAGTAAAATGTGTAGGGCTTGATACTGGCACAGTAGCAGAGTCCCCCCTTTCTGCTCCTGACAGGCCATCTGAAAGTGACAGATCCAGTGAACCCATTTCATCTAGCAAAATAAAGGAGCCACACGATCCAGGAGGCATCACAAACAGAACAGTTTATTCACAAACCTCTGGATCTCTTCATCAGCCAAACCAAACCAATACAGCCAGAGATGTCTCTGGGATGAAAGGTGTAGTAGTACCTTCTCAGACAGTGGAGACAGCCATTCTCAGTCCCACTGCATGGTCAGAAAACCCCACTGAACCAGTCCTGCTGATCCAGGAGTCAGACAGTGATGGAGAATCAATAGGCTCAGGGAGAAATGCATCAGTGAGGTTAGATGATTTACAGATCCCACCTGAACCCAAACAGGGCTTTGGGCCTACAAGACAAACATGGTCCTTAAAACCCACCATAAAACCCAACCTTTTGGAATTCAAGAAAATAGATACAGAGGAGCTACTGAGGCAGGCTGTGATTCCTCTGCCTCCAGTGCTACCTCCAAAGAATATCACTGTCACAGGGAGAAAGACTGTCCCAGAGGCTCCTCTGCCTCCAGTGCCACCTCCAACACCTCAAAATACCACTGATATCACTTCCACATCAACAGGTGACAAAGCTTCAAAGAGACAAATGGGCCGAAAGACTGTGACAAAGACTTTGACAGATGCTGGACAAGTCATGGAGAAGGGGGATAAAGTTTTATCCCAGGACCCACCCACAGAGGATCTAGAGACAGACACAGAAACAAAGACAGAGTTCGACTCACCAGAAGAGATGGACACAGAAACAGAAATGGAAGAAGTTTATGAGGACAATGATAAGGAATCAGAGACAGAGGAAACAGATGTCGGCGACAGCATGTTGGCACACGACATCACTCAAGTCAACACAAGGCAGTTTAAAAATAATGGGGGAGCCGTCAAAACTGATGTTCTAACTGAGCTCATGTCCCCGGAGCCGAGAGGATCAGAGCGGGAACTGCCGCCTACCTCTCTACCACCTGCCAATGTGCCAGGTAAAGTACACAGCATGTGTCCTTTGACACAGTACCCTCACAGCATGCACCCCTCAGACTCTCTGTGGCCCGAGTTGTACTTTTGTTTCCTCAGAGACACTGAGCAGAGAGGTCAAAGGGCCGTTGCCATGACAGCAGGGGCAAGGCCTCAACCTCTGACACAGGGTATGTCTCTGAAAGCTCAGAGGATGCTGTACGAGTCCAGGATGAACACCCTGTCCGTTCCTGTCATTTCAGCCAATCACCAACCAAGACACGCACTGAAAGAGCGAGGGACAGCCTATAGACCGGGTCTTCGAGTTCAACAGGTAAAAGGTTCCACTCATACTCACCGAGATGCACATCACACTTAAGCAGAGGCATGAACACTTTAACTGGCTAAAGAAAATATTTGTGATGTTTTTTATAGCATGTTTTGGGGGGTATCGGCACACATTTGAGGATTACTTTCGAGCACGTTTGAGCATATTTTCCTGTATTTCTCTTCTAATTTTGTTTTAATGAGCAGAGAAACATTTAACATGCACACATGTATCCTTGAATGTACAAACACCATTATTTGCATATTGTTCAAGAACATCCTTCAATGAAATAAAACTATGGCGTTATGAAGGGACATCTCAGTGCTCTGGTCTACAGTCAGGCTGCATAGCTGTCTGAAGACCTTCATATGAAATTGAGTTTGCATTGAGCTTATTGAATTAAGCCTAGGGTGGTGGAGGAATGGGGTCATTTAAGTGTACTAGCAAAGCCCTACAGATGGGATTTGGTCCATTATGCTGCATATATATAGAAATTACCCATATTGAAAGAGGGTGGGGATGCTGTTGATCAATCAGCGTGGCCTGTGGGAATCTTTTGCCCAAAAATGTAAGCTAGACACATGCCTCCTCCAGTGGTAGGTTTTGGAATTGCAGCATCTAAGCACTCATCAATACCAGTACATTAGCAGTGGGTATGCAGTCCTTGTAAACAACTTTAATAGTAATGGAATGAAATGATATTTCATCGTAATTGATTAACAAAAGCAGATTAAACCCAAATAGTATTTTTGTAAGCAAACCCGAATAACAGTTTTACTTCATGTATCAGGACGTCATACATGAAAACAGACACTAATGGGAATGGACTGTTTTATCTGTTTTCCCAGGGACTTCAGGGCCCACCTGGTTTGACAGGGCCACCTGGACCAAAAGGGGATAAAGTATGTGTTAACCTTTTAACACAATATCTACTGAATCTAAGCTGTTCATAGTGACACGAATGACAATTCTGTTGCCCAGTATTATTGGGTTCTCAGTATTATTTCTAGAATCTGCTATGCAGATTCCTACTGACATGCAGGTGTGCATGCAGATGTTTCCATATTGTGGAAGTCCATAAAACACTTACGTGTGTATTGTCTCCTGACAGGGCTATGCTGGTGGGATGGGCCGGACTGGACGCACAGGTTACCGAGGCCCCATTGGTCCACCAGGGATGCCCGCCATCGTAGTGTTCAAGAGCTCTGAGGAAGAGTGGGAGGCTTTCAAGGTGCTGTTATACTTTCATAGTACACAACAAAGGCTCTGTCCATGCATTCTTGTTTGGTTGAGTGATTATAAATGTGATTATATTTCAGCATAAAACCATTGAATATTAAACCATTGCTCAGACCTTTGATTTCTTATTACTTATTTAAAGGTTGTGTGTACTGTTCTCTTGCAGAAAAAGACATTCTACAAAAAGCTTGTTGCAACTTGGCCGGTAGGTGATCTCAGCTCTATATCAGTAGTTTCTAGGCAGAAACAACTAGAAGGATATGCCCTTTAGGTGGCAGTATAGTAGCGAAATCTTGTGTATGTGATAGGAGTTTAAATCACAGCTTATTGTCAATGCAGAATATCAAGTAGTGTATTGCATCATATCAGAAGGAATATAATTTAGTATTTTGAAATGATTACACAGTCTATGTACTGTACGTACGGTTGTTTATCCTCAGAGATTGAAGGGCCCTCCTGGGCCTCTTGGCCCCCCTGGGGATGCTGGACCTCCTGTGAGTAAATGTATAAATGTATACTGTATGTCAGTATCCCAACATTGCTCATTATTAGACTCTACTGATTTACACATCACACTCATAGAGCTTGTTCACTGACAGCAGAGATGGTTTGAATTCCAGGGACCCCCCGGAATTACTGGAAAACAAGGACGAAAAGGAGATGGAGGGAAAATCGTAGGTATCTCTATTTTATCTGAATTTGATTAGAGTCTACACCGAAGAATAACGTGGAAATTGAATTATATGCATATGTGATCACCCAAATAAATTACAGATTCATTCCAATTGGCAGTTCCAACTGTGAGAACACAGGATAAGTATCTGTTAAGCGTGTCTATACGGTGAATGTAGATAGCTATGTAGCTGTTAACTACAATTACTTCAACGCTGAGATCTTAAAACAGAGCAGTGAGGTGAAGCTAACCCATCTGCTGTTTCTATTCTCCCTCCTCTGCTATCACAGAATGTTAACAACACTGAAATAGGATCACAGGATGCTGTTAGATGAGTCAGATGACTGCTTCCACACTGCAGTATCATAGCAACACCCACTTCAGGCAACAGGTCAACACAGTGCTCTCATTAGCATTCATTGGAGATCTGAGCCCAAAAACCACATACTGCTTTTGCTTTCAGCACTTCTGTTTGTGAAGCAGCAGCACTTTCATGGATATGAGCATTTCCAGTTAGTGCCCAGGGCGTCATTAATATAAGTGTTAACAGTACCTTAGCGCTTGAGCTCTTTTTCAATGATCGTGCATTTAAAATGCATCACCGCTGAGTGTTGCTCTTTTTGCCCTGGCACACTGCTACTGCTGTGAAGCCCAGTAATGCAAGGCTGTGCCAGACAGACGGTGTCAATAGTGGCGCCACACAATGACAGCAGACTGGGCAAGCTGTCCACATCTAATTGCCAGTGAACCCAGCTGACACACTGAAGGAACCACTTTCACAACAGTGTTACCTCAGCCATGACACAGGAAGTGCAGAAAACTTTTGTTCTGATTGTGCACAACACCACTATTGGGGTTTTGATCATTATCTGCTAGTCTTGTGTAGCCAGACGAGACGCTGTACCCTCGCATTTGTTCTGCATCCTGGCTAGAAGAACTTAGAAGTCTGTCACTCGAGGCTACTTGTCTACTAACCAATGAGGGGAAGCTTTACATTTCCAAGGGCCAGCATTGTGGTCAATTGCCACCCACTGAAATCTATACTGGCCATTGATGGAATTAACTACTATACAATTGAATTGGACCTCTCATGGCCCTCGGGCTGCATGTTGTCTGCCATTATCATTGGCTATATGATTGAGCACACAGTCTGAGACTGAGTTCCTCATCTTATGCCGTCCGTGTCTGTATTCCAGGGTGGTCCTGGACCACCAGGGATGCCCGGGCCTCCAGGAAGAACTGGGAGTGATGGGATTGATGGTATAAATTCTGATGATGGCCCTGCAGGACCACCTGGGGAACAGGTAGGACACATTGTACAAAGACTGAAGAGTTTTCATGTGTTATACATCAATAGAGACTGTTCCAGTGTCAGTGTTGTTGACAGAGCTCTCTACTGGTACTAACAGGGTCTCCAGGGTTACAGAGGAGAGAAGGGCAGCAAAGGGGAGCTGGGTGAGTGGGTAAGAATGGCTAGGACTTCTAACGTTATGTAGATTATATCTTAGTTTGACCAATAGAAACACATTAGATATCAGTGTACAGATGACAGAAACTCAAAGTAAATGTTTTGAGCAGGGCAAACTCATTACTGTACTCTGACCATGATAGTTTCATCGTGACTGGAAATTTCAGCACTGCCAGCTGCAGTATATGCCGTCATGCTTTCCACCGATTGGTTGTGCAATAAATCCCTGCAAGGCCCAATTAAGAAATGTGATGTAGGCTAGACTTTCATACCACCAATTCTTTGTAACAGTAATTCTGTGTATTGTTAAGGGTTATGAAGGGGAACCAGGACCCCAGGGAAACAGAGGCCGGAAAGGATACAAGGTCAGACTGAGTGTCTTATTTTCATGGAACTAAATGTTCTCACACTTGAGTCTTTTTCATCACTGGTTCCGGAGCTCTGCATTCCAACTAATCCCAGATTGATATCGGTTCAGTTCAGTGAGCAACACAATCACACGTTAGAGATTAATTTGAAGTTCATAATGGGATTCAACATTAATTCTAACTTGTGTCTTTGTTGTTGTCAGGGGAATAAAGGAAACCGAGGGCTCATAGGGATCACTGGATACATAGTGAGTAATACCTACCTTTGAATATTGCTATTTCATCAGATACGGTACATCAGCTGTTTGATACTGAACCCTCATGTTAAGTATGAACATGTTGAAGTTTGTTGAGTGTTTAAGTGGTTCCTTTCATGCTGTGTAGGGAATACCTGGAGCCAGAGGACAACTGGGCTACCTGGGAATATCTGGACCACCTGTGAGTCTCATGGCTCTCTGTATATTCAAACAGTTACAACACAGTTATTTACCTGTCTTCTGAAAAATGTCTGCACTGTCTTGAGAGAGTATTTTCTGTTATTAAGGGAGACATCGGTGGCATTGGTTTTGTTGGATCGCCAGGCCCTCCTGTAAGTTATTCTGCTTCACTCTCAATTGGATCATGCTCTGAAATGAATGTCAACCAAGTCACCCAAGCTGCTTATATGAACCTATACGTCTCCTTTTCAGGGAAAAATGGGGCCAAGAGGGCCAAAGGGGGTACCAGGAGTTAATGGACCACCAGTAAGGACAAATTTGAGCATTGTAGGTATTGAGCCACATGTGTCAACAGCCCTGTCTAATCTCTCTGTCTGTCATTAGGGCCAACCAGGTGAGCGAGGCCCAAGTGGACCACTCAGGCCTCAGGTGAGAATTCATCTTCCTGAATTGAAAGCTGAATTGACATCCAGGTAAATGTACTTGTCCACAATTCAATATTATTGTGTCTCATTCCAGGGAGAACCAGGTCCTGATGGGATTGTTGGATTCCCTGGCGTTCGTGGACCTCAGGTAGAATCATATGTTTTTCTCACTCTCATTGATTTGATCATGCTACATTTACTCACAAGAGAATATGCACAATAAATACATCTGTGCCAGTGATCATAGACCATCTGAAAATCATTGTAGATTATCAATTCACATGTATTATCTGGATTTACAATGAATGTAGAGGATCAATAGGTTTTGAATGTGTCCACAGGGAAAACCAGGTGCAGATGGGCCTACAGGTCCGAAAGGGGATCCCGTGAGTATCAATCAAGGCTGAATAATTTATTTTTAAAGCATTTATGATGAATATTTCCATAAATGTAACTTGTAATCTACAATCTTATGCAATCCTTCATGTTTTTAAACAGGGGGACGCAGGTGATGAGGGGGATATAGGAGAATCAGGACTCTCTGGGCTTCACGTAAGCACACATTAATGTACACGTAAGATGTGAAAACTCAAAGCAATGTATTTTATTAAACCAATTATACTGAAAAAGTAATTCACAAACTTGGCCTCTGTTTTTTCCCTCTTATCAGGGAGCCAATGGCAAACCAGGAAAAACTGGACCCACAGGTGACCCAGTAAGATTACTTAAAGCAATTTCTTTATTTTGTAGTGAGTTGATATCTAAGTCTTAAGTATTTAACAGTAATCATGTTAACACTATAAGGACATGTAGTTTTGTCCCACAAAGTAAAAATTCCATGATACAGTAGTCGTTTCTTCCTGTCCCTGAAACTTTAGTTACTCTGAAAAAGTTCTGTGTGGGTTTTCTTACTAATTCATATTCACCTTCATATCCAACCGCCTAGTACTAACCGTGTAGCGGTCTTTGTCTGTCTGTCCATGTTAAACTTCCACCTGTAGGGGATTAAAGCATCTAAGAGAGGTGACAAGGGTGACCCAGGATTTAAAGGGGACCAGGTGAGTGGACATTATGCACATGGCTAACATTACTACATACAGTATACAAGTTGCTTCATTTTATGTGACCCTTCTCTTCTGTCAGACATGACAGTTCTGTGTATTTTCTTGCATCTGTTAGCAATTGACCTCCTTCCATCCCCTCACTGTGCATTAATTTGACTTGTCCTCCCTGATGGGCAGGGTC
This sequence comes from Brachymystax lenok tsinlingensis, assembly GCA_030435695.1. Lineage (NCBI taxonomy): Eukaryota > Metazoa > Chordata > Actinopteri > Salmoniformes > Salmonidae > Brachymystax > Brachymystax lenok. The sequence goes on along the minus strand of CM059790.1, from coordinate 22,301,699 downwards.
GACCCGGGCCTCCAGGTAAAAGAGGCTTTAAAGGCAGAGGAGGAGCATCAGGGCTGCTAGGTAATGTTGGACCAGTGGGGCCCCCTGGATTTCCTGGAACCACAGTAAGTAGAACCTATTTAATTTGGTCACTGCACAGTACTGTAATGGGATGGAATATCATTACACCTGTTCAGATCACCATATCCTGATGTAATGGTACTTTACCTATCTGTTTCTTCAGGGTTATGATGGAATCATTGGGGAGAATGGGAAGCAGGGAAAAGATGGGCCAAAGGTAAGAGCAGTCTGGAGGTCGAGCTAACATACCTTGTATAGTACTTATCCAGATTGACTGTTGTATTTTAAACATCAGGCCATCTGTCTTTGCAGGGTGACAGAGGTCCTACCGGTGGGCCAGGCGTTGTTGGACCTAGAGGCGATAAGGTACTAGAAGAGCTTGCAATTTCTGTAGCTATCTGTCACTTATCATTCTTGTAACATTGTTTTGATCTCAGTGGTGCGTACCAATCCAGTAGGAGATGTACTGATGCTGTTGTTTGTTGGTTTCTCAGGGGCGAGAAGGTCGAGTGGGATTTGCCGGTTTGCCAGGGCCTTTTGTAAGTGGAAATAGCATGTCTTCATTTACAAGACAATTCAGAATGATCTAGGTCAAGGAATTATTGACTTTCATCCATCATACAGTGGTGAAATACTATTTTTACCTTGTTTCAAGTAAACATGATCACAGATTTCTGATTTTAGATGTGACTACCAGTTTTACTGTGGCTTGATGTGTCTGTCCTGTCCACAGGGAGAGATTGGGAAGTCAGGAGAGAGAGGAGCTGAAGGAGAACCCGGTATTAAGGTTCCTAAGTACCTACACTTCTTATTCTGTCTATACAGTTTCTTGCCATCATCAGTAGAGAAAAATGCCCTCACACCATAGATCTATACACCAGACCATTGAAGAACAGATCTGATACTATAACATGGTATATATTGAGACCGGTCAGTATGTTTGAGGTCTTGTTTTCATCTAAGACTTGGATTTGAATCACACAGGGGAGGACTGGAATTCCAGGAGTCACTGGACTGAAAGGGCTGAAGGTAAAACTACTATTTTGTGCCATTTTATTTCAGGATTTCACTCCTTGCCACACCTGCACATGCACATATTACTAAGAGGGCCAGAGTTCAGAAAAGTGCAATGGAAAAGAACATGAAAACAGAACAATTGTCTTTCTCCACTCAGGGACTTCAAGGCTATCTAGGAGGTAGGGGACTGGATGGAACACATGGACCCCCGGTAAGATCCCATCGTACTGTATGTGTCCTGTTCCAGAGATGGTCCTGTGTTTAATTCACTCACAGTTGTGGTTTGACCATGATCCTTGTCATCTAGGGACCCATCGGAGGAACTGCATCTGACGGGGATACTGGATCTACTGGACTAAGGGTAGGTATTCTACAACTTCAATTATTGTTTTCTATTGTTGGCTTTTTGGTCATTTTTTGGCACTACTAGACCTTGCAGTTGTGATACACTATATATACAAAAGTATGCGGACACCCCTGCAAATTTGTGGATTCGACTATTTCAGCCCCACCCGTTGCTGACAGGTGTATAAAATCGAGCACACAGCCATGCAATCTCCACAGACAAACATTGTCAGTAGAATGGCCTTACTGAAGAGTTCAGTGACTTTCAACATGGTACCGTCATAGGATGCCACCTTTCCAACAAGTCAGTTCGCCAAATTTCTGCCCTACTAGAACTGTCAACTGTAATTGCTGTTATTATGAAGTGGAAACGTCTAAGAGCAACAGAGGCTCAGCCGTGAAGTGGTAAGCCACACAAGCTCACAGAACGGGACCACTGAGTGCTGAAGTTTGTAGCCCGTAAAAATTGTCTCTCCTCGGTTGCAACACTCACTACCGAGTTCCAAACTGCCTCTGAAAGCAACGTCAGCACAAGAACTGTTTTCTGGAGCTTCATGAAATAGGTTTCCATGGCTGAGTAGCCACACACAAGCCTAACATCACCATGTGCACTGCCAAGCGTTGGCTGGATTGGTGTAAAGCTCGCCACCATTGGACTCTGGAGCAGTAGAAACACGTTCTCTGGAGTGACGCCACCTGCCCAAATGCATAGTGCCAACTATAAAAGTTTGGTGGAGGAGGAATAATGGTCTGGGGCTGTTTTTCATGGTTCAGGTTAGGCCCCTTAGTTCCAGTGAAGGGAAATCTTAATGCTACAGCATACAATGATATTCTAGACGCTTCTGTGCTTTCAACTTTTTGGGGAAGGCACCTTTCCTGTTAAAGCATGACAATGCCCCCGTGCACAAAGCGAGGTCCATACAGAAATGATTTGTGGAGATCAGTGTGGAAGAACTTGACTGGCCTGCACAGAGCCCTGACCTCAACTCCATTGAACACCTTTGGGATGAATTGGAACACCGACTGCGAGCCAGGCCTAATCACCCATAATCAGTGTCCAACCTCACTAATGCGCTTGTGGCTGAATGAAAGCAAGTCCGCGCAGCAATGTTCCAACATCTAGTGGAAAGCCTTCACAGAAGAGTGGAGGCTGATATAGCAGCAAAGGGGGGATCAACTCCATAATAATGCCCATGATTTTGGAATGAGATGTTCGATGAGCAGGGGTCCACATACTTTAGGTCATGTAGTGTATATTTATACAGTTGAAGTCTGAAGTTTACATACACTTAGATTGGAGTCATTAAAACTCGTTTTTCAACCACTCCACAAATTTCTTGTTAACAAACTATAGTTTTAGCAAGTCGGTTAGGACATCTACTTTGTGCAAGACACAAGTCATTTTCCCAACAATTGTTTACAGACAGATTATTTCACTTATAATTCACTGTATCACAATTCCAGTGGGTCAGAAGTTTACACGTTCATCTGTACAAACAATAGTACGCAAGTATAAACACCATGCGACCACGCAGCCGTCATACCGCTCAGGAAGGAGACTGTTCTGTCTCCTAGAGATTAACGTACTTTGGTGCGAAAAGTGCAAATCAATCCCAGAACATCAGCAAAGGACATTGTGAAGATGCTGGAGGAAACAGGTACAAAAGTATCTATATCCACAGTAAAACAAGGCCTATATCGACATAACCTGAAAGGCCGCTCAGCAAGGAAGAAGCCACTGCTCCAAAACTGCCATAAAGACAGACTACGGTTTGCAACTGCACATGGGGACAAAGATCATACTTTTTGGAGAAATGTCCTCTGGTCTGATGAAACAAAAATAGAACTGTTTGGCCAAATGACCATCGTTATGTTTGGAGGAAAAAGGGGGAGGCTTGCAAGCCGAAGAACACCATCCCAACCGTGAAGCATAGGGGTGGCAGCATCATGTTGTGGGGGTGCTTTGCTGCAGGAGGGACTGGTGCACTTCACAAAATAGATGGCATCATGAGGTATGAAAATTATGTGGATATATTGAAGCAACATCTCAAGACATCAGTCAGGAAGTTAAAGCTTGGTCGCAAATGGGTCTTCCAAATGGACAATGACCCCAAGCATACTTCCAAAGTTGTGGCAAAATGGCTTAAGGACAACAAAGTCAAGGTATTGGAGTGGCCATCACAAAGCCCTGACCTCAATCCTATAGAAAATTTGTGGGAAGAATTGAAAAGCGTGTGCGAGCAAGGAGGCCTGCAAGCCTGACTCAGTTACACCAACTCTGTCAGGAGGAATGGGCCAAAATGCACCCAACTTATTGTGGGAAGCTTGTGGAAGGCTACCTGAAACGTTTGACCCAAGTTAAACAATTTTAAAGGCAATGCAACCAAATACTAATTGAGTGTATGTAAACGTCTGACCCACTGGGAATGTGATGAAAGAAATAAAAGCTAAATTAATTTATTCTCTCTACTATTATTCTGACATTTCACATTCTTAAAATAAAGTGGTGATCCTAACTGACCTAAGACAGGGAATTTTTACTAGCATTAAATGTCAGGAATTGTGAAAAACTGAGTTTAAATGTATTTGGCTGAGGTGTATGTAAACCTCCGACTTCAACTGTATATTATTTCATAGGGAATGGTGGGGAAGACTGGAGCACCAGGGATTCAAGGTCCAGTTGGGAAAAGTGTGAGTATTGTACTGTTCTTGGCTATGCACACTAATTTACAACAGGGGATGATAAAATTATCATACTGACTAAGCATGGTGATATTGTTTGACAACAGGGGGATTCTGGTGGTAGAGGGATCACTGGTAAGCCAGGAAAGCCAGGAGTCAAGGTAAGTCCACGTTACCCCATAAACATTCTCTCTTTTACTCTTTTACTTAGCTATGTCTGACAAAGCAGTTGTATTTTTCAGTGTATCAGCAGAATTTATTTTGTCAGTTTGTTTTACCATCCTTTACATAGGGTGCCAAAGGTAAAGAGGGTCCGAACGGCCTTCTGGGAAATCCTGGCCTGAAGGTACTGAAATGGATCTCCTAAAATACAAAACATTGAAAATTGTTTCCCATAAAGCATTAAAGGAGTTATAAACTGTTTAGTAATACTGTAGTGTAATATGGACATAGCTTACTGATATGTTGATTTCTGAAGGGAAACAGAGGTCAAGAAGGTTCGAAGGGGAAACACGGAAGTCCAGTAAGTGCCAAATTAGTTCTATTCTCAGAGCTTTGTAAAGTGTGTCTGACTGAATCTACATGGAGAATCATGGACATCTTCTCACATTGTGTTTCAGGGCGTGCAGGGATTGACAGGGATACAGGGATACAGAGGAGCTCCTGTAAGACTACGCCACATTTTATTCATTGTAACAGGGGCCATTTCTTTATATATATGATCGTTCAAAAGTTTGGGGTCACTTAGAAATGTCCTTGTTTTTGAAAGAAAAGCAATTTTTTGGTCCATTAAAATAACATCAAATTGATCAGACATTGTTCATGTTGTAAATGACTATTGTAGCTGGAAACATCTGATTTTGTATGGAATATCTACATAGGCATACAGAGGCCCATTATCAGCAACCATCACTCCTGTGTTCCAATGGCACGTTGTGTTAGCTAATCCAAGTTTATCATTTTAAAAGGCTAATTGACCATTAAAAAACCCTTTAGCAATTATGTTAGCACAGCTGAAAACTGTTGTTCTGATTAAAGAAGCAATAAAACTGGCCTTCTTTAGACTAGTTGAGTGTCTGGAGCATCAGCATGTGTGGGTTCGTTTACAGGCTCAAAATGGCCAGAAACAAATAACTTTCTTCTGAAACTCGTCTGTCTATTCTTGTTCTGAGAAATGAAGGCTATTCCATGCGAGAAATTGCCAAGAAACTGAAGACCTTGTACAATGCTGTGTACTACTTCCTTCACAGAACAGCGCAAACTGGCTCTAACCAGAATAGAAAGAGGAGTGGGAGGCCCCGGTGCACAACTGAGTAAGAGGACAAGTACATTAGAGTGTCTAGTTTGAGAAACAGGCCTCACAAGTCCTCAACTGGCAGCTTCATTAAATAGTACCTGCAAAACACCAGTCTCAACGTCAACAGTGAAGAGGTGACACTGGGCCGACTAGGCAGAGTTGCAAAGAAAAAGCCATATCTCAGACTGGCCAATAAAAAGAAAAGATTAAGATGGGCAAAAGAACACAGACACTGGACAGAAGAAGATTGGAAAAAAGTGTAAAGGACAGACAAATCTACGTTTGAGGTGTTCGGATCACAATGAAGAACATTTGTAAGACGGAGAAAAAAAAAGATGATGGAGGAGTGCTTGATGCCATCTGTCAAGCATGGTGGAGGCAATGTGATGGTCTGGGGGTGCTTTTGTGGTGGTAAAGTGGGAGATCTGTACAGGGTAAAAGGGATCTTGAAGAAGGAAGGCTATCACTCCATTTTACAAAGCCATGCCATACCCTGTGGACGGTGCTTAATTGGAGCCAATTTCCACCAACAACAGGACAATGGCCCAAAGCACAGCTCCAAACTATGCAAGAAATATTTAGAGAAGAAGCAGTCAGCTGGTGTTCTGTGTCTAATGGAGTGGCCTGCACAGTCACCGGATCTCAACCCTATTGAGCTGTTGTGGGAGCAGCTTGACCGTATGGTACGTAAGACGTGTCCATCAAGCCAATCCAACTTGTGGGAGGTTCTTCAGGAACCATGGGGTGAAATCTCTTCAGATTACCTCAACAAATTAACAACTAGAATGCCAAAAGGTCTGCAAGGCTGTAATTGCTGCAAATTGAGGATTCTTTGACAAAAGCAAAGTTTGAAGGACACAATTATTTCAATTAAAAATAATTTTATAACCTTGTCAACATCTTGACTATATTTCCTATTCATTTTGCAACTAATTTCATGTATGTTTTTATAAAAAACAAAGACATTTCAAAGTGACCCCAAACTTTTGAACGGTAGTGTATATACCAATAATCCTGAATATATACACTACCAGTCAAAAGTTTTAGAACACCTACTCAGGGTTTTTCTTTATTTTATTTTTACTATTTTCTACATTTTAGAATAATAGTGAAGATCTCAAAACTATGAAATAACACATATGGAATCATGTAGTAACCAAAAAAGTGTTAAACAAATCAAAATATGCTATATTTGATATTCTTCAAATAGCCACCCTTTGCCTTGATGACAGCTTTGCACACTCTTGGCATTCTCTCAACCAGCTTCATGAGGCAGTCACCTGGAATGCATTTCAGTGAACAGGTGTGCCTTCTTAAACATGTATTTGTGGAATTTCTTTCCTACTCAATGCGTTTGAGCCAATCAGTTGTGTTGTGACAAGGTAGGGGGGTATATAGAAGATAGCCCTATTTAGTAAAAGACCAAGTACATATTATTGAAAGAACAGCTCAAGTAAGCAAAGAGAAACGACAGTCCATCATTACTTTATTAAGACATGAAGGTCAATCCAGAGCATTTCAAGAACTTTGAAAGTTTCTCCGTGCAGTCGCAAAAACCATCAAGCGCTATGATGAAACTGGCTCTTATGAGGACCGCCACAGGAATGGAAGACCCAGAGTTACCTCTGCTGCAGAGGATACATTCATTAGAGTTACCAGCCTCAGAAATTGCAGGCCAAATAAATGCTTCACAGAGTTCAAGCACACATCTCGACATCAACTGTTCAGAGACTGTGTGAATCAGGCCTTCATGGTCGAATTGCTGCAAGAAAACCACTACTTAAGGACATCAATAAGAAGAAGATACTTTATTGGGCAAAGAAACACAAGCAATGGATATTATGCCAGTGGAAATTTGTCCTTTGGTCTGGAGTCCAATTTGGAGATTTTTGGTTCCAACCGTCGTGTCTTTGTGAGACGCAGTGTGGGTGAACGGATGATCTCCGCATGTGTATTTCCCAAAGTAAAGCATGGAAGAGGAGGTGTGATGGTGTGGGGGTGCTTTGCTAGTGACACTGTCTGTAATTTTTTTAAATTCAAGGCACACTTAACCAACATGGCTACCACAGCACTGTACAGCGATACGCCATCCCATCTGTTTTGGGCTTAGTGGGACTATCATTTATTTTTCAACGGGACAATGACCCAACACACCTCCAGGCTGTGTAAGGGCTATTTTACATAGAAGGAGAGTAATGGAGTGCCGCATCAGATGACCTGGCCTCCACAATCCACTGACCTCAACCAAATTGAGATGGCATATGTGGGAACTCCTTCAAGACTGTTTGAAAAGCATTCCAGGTGAAGCTGGTTGAAAGAATGCCAATAGTGTGCAAAGCTGTCATCAAGGCAAGGCTATTTGAAGAATCTCAAATATAAAATATATTTTGATTTGTTTAACACTTTTTTGCTTACTACATGATTCCATGTGTTATTTCATAGTTTTGATGTCTTCGCTATTATTCTACAATGTAGAAAATAGTATAAAATTAAGAAAAACCCTTGAATGAGTAGGTGTTCTAAACTTTGGACCGGTAGTTTACTACACCGTCTAAAGTCACCAAACACCCTGGTTTTAGCACTAGACTAGAGCATGTGTTAAGTACTTGATTTTGTATTTGATGTTCTTAATGGTGTGTATTGATCTTATTTATACAGGGCATAGCAGGCAATATAGGACCATGGGGTGAGGTGGGCCTCCAAGGGCCACCAGGGGACAAGGGGCCCCCAGGATCAGTTGGACCCCGTGGAGTTGTAGGTTACCCAGTAAGTTACCTTGACGATTTTATTGATTGCTGTATTCTCAACGATTGTGGGGCGATTTACATTTTCTTTCATTTTGTTGTCTTCATATTGTGAATGTCCTTAAATTCTAGGGTAAAGATGGACCACCAGGAGGCATTGGGCCAGTGGCAGACAAAGGGGATAAGGTACAACTAAACTCTATACTACTGTGTATTCTGTCATTATCCATGTCAATGAGGCATCAGCTGTATCCAGTGTCCTTTTATAATCCTCTGAAATATCCTGTGTTTGTGCAGGGGTCCAGAGGAACTATCGGACAGAAGGGAGTTGCTGGTGTCGATGGTGAGGAGGTAGATTGATTATACTGTATTGATTATTTAGTCATTCTATTTATTCTAAATCTAGATTTGGTAATCCAAAATACAGGCATAACATTTTTGACTAAAGAGTCTGATGTAAATCCATTGATCCTCAATGGGTAAAGACAATGATTGCATAAGAACAAGTGTTGCTGTGCTTTAGGGCCCAACTGGATTGTTGGGGCCAATGGGGCCACCAGGACTGAAGGGGCTTTCCGGTGAGTATCACAGGATTTATTAATCATGGTTGACAATAACCGACAAAAGGATTAATATGAAATTTGAATATCTTAGGGTGAAAAGGGGAAGATGGGCGCTCAGGGGGAAAGAGGTGGAAAAGGGATCCAGGGAGACAGAGGCAACCAAGGTCAACAAGGACCAAAGGGCCCACTCGGGAAAGAAGTAGGTGGTGTGTTTTTTCTAGAAATGTGATTGTTTAATTTTTTTTTTATTTCACCTTTATTTAACCAGGTAAGCTAGTTGAGAACAGGTTCTCATTTACAACTGCGACCTGGCCAAGATAAAGCAAAGCAGTGCGACACAAACAACAACATAGAGTTACACTTGGAATAAACAAGCGTACATTCAATAACACAATAGAAAAAAAAGAAAGTCTATATACAGTGTGTGCAAAAGGGCGTGAGGAGGTAGGCAATAAATAGGCCATAGTAGCGAAGTAATTACAATTTAGCAGATTAACACTGGAGTGATGATGATGATGATGTGCAAGATGATGATGCAGATGATGATGTGCAAGTAGAGATACTGGTGTGCAAAAGAGCAGAAAGTAAATAAAAACAGTATGGGGATGAGGTAGTTTGGGTGGGTTATTTACAGATGGACTATGTACAGCTGCAGCGATCGATTAGATGCTCAGATAGCTGATGTTTAAAGTTAAATATAAGTCTCCAGCTTCAGCGATTTTTGCAATTCGTTCCAGTCACTGGCAGCAGAGAACTGGAAGGAAAGGCAGCCAAAGTAGGTGTTGGCTTTGGGGATGACCAGTGAGATATACCTGCTGGAGCGCGTGCTGTGGGTGGGTGTTGTGATCGTGACCAGTGAGCTGAGATAAGGCGGAGCTTTATCTAGCATAGACTTATAGATGACCTGGAGCCAGTGGGTCTGGCGACGAATATGTAGCGAGGGCCAGCCGACTAGAGCATACAGGTCGCAGTGGACATTGTGATGGCTCAGAATCAGTCTTCCTGTGAGTTCACAGTATATCTATGAAAACGAGCTAATGCTGGTGTCATCTGATTCATAGGGATACTTAGGGCCATCAGGGGACAGAGGGAAAGAAGGAGCTTCAGGACTAAAGGTGAGTCACAAACCATCAAACAAGGGATTTCTTTTCAACCCCACATAAATCCATGAATTTGATTGAAATGAGATGAGATTCCTGCCTGATTCCTGTGTCTCCTGATTATGTGGATGTGTCTTGACAGGGCCAGCCGGGCATCAGAGGCCCTACGGGCCTCGCTGGGCGCTATGGACCAGGGGGCAACACCGGAAGAGGCAGGGCCAAGGGAGAGAAGGGGCTCCCCGGAACCACAGTAAGTGTTATGGTACCACTATTTGTAAATATACAGTACAGTATGAAGCTGAAATGTTGCTGAGAAAGATGTTCTGGGTTGGGAATGAGTGTCTGACTGGTGTTTTCTCTCTGATGTTATAGGGGCCTCCTGGAAGGTTTGGGCCTACAGGCTTAGTTGGACCAAAAGGACCAACAGTAAGGATTGATTTCAAGGCACACTATTTAGAGTTAATTTAACCAGAGAAAACATAATAGGACATGTCCTTAATGTCCTGTCATTGCAGGGTTTACCAGGAAAAAGAGGAGTCGATGGAAAAAGTGGACTTGGTGGACTTAAGGTGTAATGCACCATTCAATCTGTTACATTTACATGACCATGTTAGTCATTTAGCATATGCTCTTATCCAGATACCTTAAGGATGTTGAGTAATTCACATTTTTAACCAGTTTGTATGGATTTTGAGTTACCATGATGCAGTTTTAATACAATTTGTGTTTGATCCCAGGGAGATTATGGGGAGAGGGGGAAGACTGGGACTGGTGGTGTCAAAGGAGACATGGTATGTTTTGCTCTGCAACTTTTAAATAAATAACAATTAAACGTTTTTCTCATCGTTTTAGCCTCCACATCTACTCTCCTTCTCCTTCCTATATGTTTTCTCAGGGATTGCAAGGTCCAAGAGGGAAGAAAGGAGAGTCTGGAGCAGGAGGCAAACTGGTGGGATATTTCATTTTGATTTAATACAGACTTTACTAGCTGTTGTTTGATTAAAGTTTTATTATGTTTTGTGGATGTTTGTACACAGGGGACATTGGGAAAGAGGGGGTTCAATGGGTCTTTTGGAGGTAAAGGCAGACCTGGACCTGCCGGTGCCCCTGGAGAGAAAGGTGGTAAAGGAATAGAAGGGCCAAAGGTGAGAGGTTGTGTCATGCAGTATACAATCCCTCTTGAAATATCACACTCTTCATATAAAGTGGTTGTGTCTGACATGATTTTCTCATTTATCTTTGATGAAGGGATTGCATGGCAGCCCAGGAAAGAGGGGAGGCAGGGGAGTTAGAGGCAAACCAGTGAGTTTAATCAGTTCTTTCTTTCAATGCTTGCTCTACACTCTACCAAACCCTTTCGCCACAATCAGGGTTGGGTAGGTTACTTTCTAAATGTAATCCATTAAAGTTACTAGTTACCTGTCCATTTGTAATCAGTAATGGAGTTTGGATGACCCAAACTCAGTAATGCAGTCTCATTACTTTCAGTTACTTTTGGATTACTTTCCCCTTTAAGGAATTAGAAGAAGACAAAAGGGATCCATCAAACGTATTTGGTGTGTCATCATAGCAGTGACTTGTTTTCAGACTTGCTCAGGTGGAACAAACTTAAACTTGACCCTTTTTCAATGCTGAATTTAATGTCCTTGAGAAAACAGAAAGGTGTCATAATATTATTTTTTACAAACATCCTTTGTGAATTTAAAAGTAATCCAAGAAGTTATCATCTAGTTTTTCAAAAGTATCTTTAATCTGATTACATTATTTTAGCTGGTAACGTAAATAATTACAGCTACAGTTTTTTGCAATCAGATTACATGTAATCTGTTACTCCCCAACCCTGCCCACAATGATTTCCCCCACACTGTACAAGCGAAGAGTCAATAGTTAAATTTGAACTTTTCTTCTGTGCCACATTTTCCTCCTCTTGCTTATAGGGAGAAGAAGGCCCATTGGGACCGGATGGACCAGTTGGAAGATCTGGAAAGCCAGCAAGTATCCCTATAGGGCATACTGACTATGACACCCATTCACATCTGCATGATCCTATCACAGAAAATACAATATACTGTGTTATGATGATGTTGATCCTATTAATGTGTTTGTTACATTATCTTTTCTATCTCTTGTTTCGGTTGTTATCTCAGGGACTTGCTGGTTTGGATGGATTGCTGGGGGTTGAAGGAAATGAAGGAGATAATGTAAGCATTGTCTGGTGCCCAAGCATAATCTTTATGTATATATTTGTCAATCAGTAGCCCCAGGACATATTGTCTAAAAGATCTTCCTTTGATTCTATTTGTCTCCAGGGTGATATTGGTTACAGAGGAGCCCCTGGGAGGCCTGGTCTACCAGGGCTAATGGTGAGTGAAATACAGACTTAATCATAGTGTTTTTAAGGCTGTATAAGTACACAGTATGTTGGTACTTGATGCATCCCTACTCTAATGATTAATGTTACAGGGTCAAAGTGGACAGCCTGGATTGAGTGGGGGTCACGGAGCACCAGGGTCAAAGGTACGACCTGTGTTTGACTAATTGAGATATCCAACAGTGCATGTACATAGAAATACAACAAGAGCTATTTGGCCAAACATCTTTACTTTGCCAATGGTTTACATTCAGAACCTTCTACCAATGTTTTGTCAAGGGTCATCTTGGATCAAAAGGAAAACGAGGACCTGCAGGGCCAATGGGGCCAAGGGTAAACCAATACATGTGAAACCTTTACATTAATGGTTCTAAATCCATGTCTATATTCTCTGACGTTTTTTCTTACACTTGTTAACTAATCACTCTGATATTGCTATTTTGCATAGGGTATTCCAGGGTTTGGAGGAGCGAAGGGGAAGTTTGGCCAGCATGGATCAAAGGTGCTGTATATGTCTCAACACTCAATAACACCTACAGTATGTTATAGAGTAAAACAACAGTATTAGTTTTCTATGTGGTCACATCATCGCTCTTTTATATATTTTATCTCTCAGGGTCAACCTGGCGGCAGAGGCCTGCAGGGACATATTGGACCACGAGGAATCAAAGTAGGTCATTTGGAATGAATTTGGAAATCAATGAACCACACCTCATATTTAGAGAGCAGATGACTCTACAGTCTTTTTTCTTTTAGGGGAATCCAGGACTGCCGGGGAATAAAGGGCGGCTAGGTCCAAAAGGCATACAGGTTAGCTGGTGGTATCTCTTTTCCATATTAATTGTTTTGAAGGAATCATATCCTGATACATGTTGCACAACAGTATCAGCACAAATGTATTATCAGTTTATGTCAATGTATTGGTAATTTATAGGGAGACATTGGTCCTCGTGGTCCACCTGGGAAAAAGGGCTTCCCTGGTCTACCTGTATGTATTTTGTCCGTATTTCACAAACTTTCTTAGAGTCTCTTCCAGTATAAGTTTGCTAAAATTATGACATTTTGAAGTTTGTTTGGTAAATCATGTTAGTTTTATTTTACAGGGTCTCTTTGGAAAGAGGGTAAGTAACCATTTAGCATTCTAATGTCTATTGTTGGGTATATTTCCATGGTTTCCATCTAAATCCATAATGCTCTTCGCAGGGAATGAAGGGGATACAAGGAATGCCTGGAGCTAAGGGTCTGAGAGGTGCGCGTGGACTACCAGTACGTAGAATTATTGTGTCTTATGATCCAAATTAGTAACAGTAACTTAATCATCCAGAATGCAGAGTACAGTACATAATGGATCCCATGTAAATGCAAGCTCCCATTTATGTCACAGGGAAAACCAGGTCCTCCTGGTCGTCCAACAAACAGGCGACCTGGAGCCCTTGGTAAAAGAAGAGGATCCAAAAAAGTTGGTACCTGATTTATTGTAATCTATACCTCTTTATTATACTGTAAGACGGAGGAATCATACGCCACAGTCCACACTAAATGTTTCCTCAAAACAATTGCATAACCTGCACTCCTGCACATAACTTGTTCTCGGATTCATCCGATGGCATTGAGGAGTTTACCACATCGGTCACCAGCTTCATTAATAAGTGCGTTGACGACGTCCTCCCACAGTGACCGTATGTACATAACCCAACCATAGGATTACGGGCAACATCCGTTCTGAGCTAAAGGACAGAAGTGCCGCTTTCAAGGAGCAGGACACTAATCTGGACGCTTATAAAAAATCCCGCTACAAAGCGTCAATACAGAACTAAGATCGACTGTGTGATCACTCTCTCCATAGCCGATTTGAGTAGAAACTTTAAACAGGTTAACATTCACAAGGCCGCAGGGACAGACAGATTACCAGGACGCGTACTGACCAGCTGGCACATGTCTTCACTGACATTTTCAACCTCTCCCTGACCCAGTTTGTAATACTTACATGTTTCAAGCAGACCACCATAGTCCCTGTGCCAAAGAACGCCAAGGTAACCTGCCTAAATGACTATCGCCCCGTATCACTCACATCTGTAGCCATGAAATACTTTGAAAGGCTGGTCATGGCTCACATCAACACCATCATCCCAGACACCCTGGACCCACTCCAATTCGCATATTGCCCAACAGATCCACACTGCCCTTTCCCACCTGGACAAAAGGAACACCTATATGAGAATGCTGTTCATTGACTACAGCTCAGAGTTCAAAACCATAGTGCCCTCCAAGCTCATCACTAAGCTAAGAACCCTGGGACTGAACACCTCCCTCTGCAACTGGATCCTGGACTTCCTGATGGGCCGGTAGGCAACAACACATCCGCCACGCTGACACTCAACACGTGTGCGTGCTTGCTTAGTCCCCTCCTGTACTTCCTGTTCACCCACGACTGCGTGGCCGCGCACAACTCCAACACCATCGTTAAGTTTGCCGACGACACAGCGGTGGTAGGCATGATCACCAACGAACAACAACCTTTCCCTCAATGTCAGCAAGACAAAGGAGCTGATCGTGGACTACAGGAAATGGAGGGCAGAGCATGCCCCCGTTCACATCGATGGGGCTTTAGTGGTGCAGGTCGAGAGCTTCAAGTTCCTCTGTGTCCACATCACTAAGGATTTATCATGGTCCACACACACCAACACAAAGCCTGAAAAGATTTGGCATTGGCCCTCAGATCCTGAAAAAATTCAACAGCTGCACCATTGAGAGCATCTTGTCTGGCTGCATCACTGCTTGGTATGGCAACTGCTTGGCATACGACCACAAGGCACTACAGAGGGTAGTGCGTACAGCCCAGTACATCACTGGGACTGACCTCCCTGCTTCCAGGACCTCTATACCAGGCGGTGTCAGAGGAAGGTACAAAAAATTGTCCAAGACTCCAGCCACCCAAGTCATAGACTGTTTTCTATGCTACTGCACGGCACCAATTCACCAAGTCTGAAACCAACAGGACCCTGATCATCTTCTACCCCCAAGCCATATGACTGCTAAATAGTTAGTTAAATAGTTAACCAAATAGCTACCTGGTCTATCTGCATTCACCTTTTTTGCACTAACTTTTTTGTTTCATCACATACGGTGCTGTTACTGTTTATTATCTGTCCCTTTATTCCTAGTTATATGTACATATCTTCCTCAATTACCTCGTACCCCTGCACATCCACTCAGTACTGGTACCTTGTGTACTTGTGTATGTAGCCAAGTTATCGTTACTCATTGTGTATTTATTATTACTTGTATTATTATGTATTTTACTTTTCTATTATTTCTCTCTTTTTTTTCTCTCTACATTGTTGGGAAGGGCCCATAAGTAATAATTTCACTGTTAGTCTACACCTGTTGTTTACAAAGCATGTGACAAATATTTATTAGTAAAACCTCCTAATGTGATTCGGTTTTTGGATGGCCCTGTTTTCCCAGCAAACTCGGGCCATGACCAGGAGAACGCTTACGTCACTGCCTGACCAGAACCCAAGCAGCTCCATCAGCTGGCCTCAAGGTACCAAAGACAGCCCTGCAACCACCTGCCACGAGCTGGGGCTGATTCGTCCACACCTGCAGGATGGTGAGTAGAGCTCAGCAAGTAGCAGTTAGACTGAACACTGAGCTGATGTAGGCAACAGATCTAGTGAAGCCAACCTCCTCTCGTCCTTTTTACAGCTAGAGTAATTTGTCCAGTAATGTGTTTGTTAGTTTTACAAAAGTCTGATCTTTCCAGGACACTTCTACATAGACCCTAACCAGGGCTGCCCATTTGATGCCGTGCAAGTCTTCTGTAACTTCACTGCAGGAGGGATGACCTGTATACCTCCTGTCCAGTCACAGGTAAGTAGCTGGTCCTGACATCAGTCAGGATAGTGTGGCAAGTGGTTGCACAGAATATTTGAGAATGAATGATTTATCATCTTTGCCTCTCTCTTGAGCAGAATATTAAGGAAGGCTTTCTAGTGAGCATCAATTATGGGTAACATCCTTTCTCACATCACTTGCACTTATTGTTTTCATTTTGAAAAGGCATGTTGTGGTTTATCTTTCTATAGATAATAGGAAAATGGGAACCAGAAAAAAATATGTCAAAAAAGTCTATCCAGTGGTTTTTCCAGCTTGATGGTGGCTATAAAGTAAGACATACTGCATGTTACATTTAGAATTAATCTACAACTGCATTACTGTAACTGATCCAAATGATTTCTATCTCTCCTACTGTAGTCTGAGTATGCTGGTCTTGATGTGGTCCAGCTCCGGTTTCTACGGTTACACAGCCACTCTGCCTCTCAGCACCTGACCATCGCCTGCCCGTTTAACCACAATAGCAGAGAAATCAGGAAAAATGCAACAAACAGGGTTCTGCACTTTCTGGGAGACTCTGGTGGAGAGATTGGTTCAAACTATATGACAGTATTGAGGAATGGTTGTGAAGTAAGACCCAAAAAACAATGTAACCCTTTATACACACCTAGTACATTTGTTGTTTTATGTCACCTACAGTACAACTCATTCTACACAACCATTGTAATTCACGGCCTGGCCACTTGATGTCAGTCAAGACCGATGAAAAGACTACAGGGCTACTGAACAATGTGAGAACAATGTTGTGTACTTTAATGGCAGCAAGGTATTTTCAGCTTGTTTTCCCATGTTTGTCACTCAGGTGGAGGTGGAGGTACGAGTGAGGGGAAGCACAGAGATCCACAGAGGGGACATGGAGCTGCTGCCCCTCAGGGATGTTAGTATGGAGGGAAGGGGAGACCACTGGGACACAGACCTCAGAGCTGTCCTGGGACCTTTGTGCTTTTTGTAGCCTCAGCTTATCCATAGAGAAGCAGCTGTTTCTCCCAGAAGCAGCAAGCTCTGACCAGTGTATGGGTCAAGAACATTAGGGTGCAATTCCTCTTCAGGACAAAAGAAAGAGATATCATCATGTTGTGTAATCGCTGTATCATTTGTGTAATTGTGATAAAAACTAGAGCTATATAATAAAATATGTATTCTAGAGTTATTTGTTAATCTTGTTATAATATGTGTCTTTTATAAAGAAAAATATAAAGCTGTTGTGTTGTTTGTATCTACCGCATTTCGATTTTTTTGAATGATACATTTTTCTTAGTGATGTACTGTGTGTATATATGCTTCATATTAGATTAATGTGGATGTTTTATTTAATTTTTAAGCTTTTGTAAGTATGTCTGTATGGCTATTATTTGATGTCTTGTTTTTTATTCCTGTCGACTAATACCTGAAGTCTTGATGAGCACCAATATTTGGATGGTCTAAAATTGAAACGTTTGAAATGTCACTTCAGTTTACAAGCACAGATTTTATGGTTTATACCTCAAATGCAGTAAACAGTAGTACACCCTGTTGTCACAAATGGAATTAACCGAAATATGTGCAATGAATTATATAAATGGTTTTCATAAGATGATGGAAAACTGTTGTAGTAGGCTGCTGTATTTATTACAGAACATCATTTGCAGGACAATAAACCTATGCTGGGTAGAACTGTTCCTAACTGTTGTGCAGTAGGTTACACATTCATACATTGAGGACTTATCATGTGTAGGAATACGTTTTCTGTTGTGGTGGCACTTCCCCATTTGTCCATTACTCATCCTCTCCTGCTACAATGCCTTTAGACCAGGGGTACTCAACTACTATTTGAGAAGGTCCGGTCACACACATTTCCTAGGCTGCAGTTTTTATACTAATTTCCTGCAATTCTACACATTTTGCCATGTCTCATGTGTGTTCATATGATACCTGAGTGAGTCAACAAAATCAATGTGGTCCCCTTGGGGGTCGAGGACCCCATGGGCACAATCTGTCCATGATAACTACAAGGCTTAAATAGCTGATTAGCCTAATTTACCTAACATGGGCTAGAGGTTGATCAACTGGAAATTTCTGACAGGTTATATACTGTAGTTTACAAAGACTGTTTTTTAACATTCTGTTATCAATGTTCTCTCTCACCATTCTCCATGGTCAACATAACTTTGGTGATATTTTGCCTAAAGCTATGGAGGACAGTATCAGTGTGTCTTCTGACTGAGGTTTCTTACATGGACAGCTTGGCACGGAAAATAAAATGTAATTTCCCAAATTGCTCGAAAACCATGTAGACGTATTTAATTCACCACGCTATAGCACATGATTACCATTATACCAGCGTGGTCTCATAGATTAAACGTAATATTGTAAACGTAAATCCAGGAAACTGGTATTACTATTATATGTTACATTTGGTATGGTTACATAAGACAGAAGCTTACTTAAGGCAAAAATGATATATATAACGCAAACGTCTAGCATCCCAAAGGTTGTGTTCAAATCTCGAATCTCATCATGGACAATTTTAGCTAAGTACTTAGCACCTAGCCACCTAGCTAACAATAGCCACAACAAATTTGAATTTGTAACATATCAAACGTTTTCAAATTCGTAACATATTGTACTAATTGCAATTCGTAACATATCATACACATTTGTAATTCATATATCATATGAAATGGATGACGGACATCCACAAATTAATACAAACCATATGAAACTCAACATATCATACTAAATGGAATGGCTCTGATTTACTTACAGAATAATGTGAAATGCTCTGAGACTAGGTTGCAGCCAGCATACTGGTCTGGAGAGGGAAACTAATAGGCCTAGTGACTATAGATGATTGATTTGGGGGCCGACCCTCTCGTCATTTAGAGGCGGGGTGGTGGCGTAGAAAAGGAAGAGAGACATCATCGCATCACGCTTTTGCAACATTCAAGAGGTGAAAATGTGAAGACATTTGAAAGTAACAGATTAACACCGGGGTTTTTACCATACATTTTCAAGACACGGCTCAGTGACGGGTGAGTAGCATCAATATAGCTTGCTAGCCAATTCCTTATCTCGATAACCAAAACAACCTTCAAACGCCGAACTTGACAGACAAGCTCTGCTAGTTAGCTCGCGCTTGACTGACATTTTCTCTAGCGATGGAACCACAGCATTTGAACTCGCATAATAACAAATATATTGGTAACTTGATTAGCTCGATTGTAGCAGGTTTGTGACGTATGTCCAGGGCACTAGCTACATATCATAGCTTGTTGTTGAATACCTGGCATAATCATCACTGGCGTAAGATAGCAAGCTAGCAACTTATCCATGATGGTTCGAACATGAGTATATTATTGGCTCAGGACAAATCTCTGAATGCTGCCAGCTAGCAAGGCATGCTCAGCAAATCACAACCGTCCATTGACCCTCAACTAACTTTTTGACAGACAAGGTCTTTCAGATCCAATGAGGTCATTTCGCAATCAAGCAAGTAACAAAGAGATCATAGCTTGTCTTCCACTGTTTTAAAGCCCATTGATAGTTAGTTATACATTAATTCAAAATCCATTCAATGGCCACTGATGTTTTCACATTTTGGCATTATCATGGTTCATAAGACTAGGAAGTTGCATTGTTTTAACTATTGTGTGGAGCTCCATCTAGCTTGTCAGGTGAATATGATTTGGTTCTGGATTTGTCCACTGTAGTGTGTGTGTACATCCAACAGTTTGTTCTCTTACAGGATGGAGAGTGGGGATGACAGTGTCCTGCGTTGCCGCAGCGCTTTACCTGAGATGCCCACCATTTCAGACCTGGGTGGAGAGGGCAGCAATGGAGAGATCCACAGTAATGGTGCGAGAATGAAGCTTGATTAACAGGTGTCAGAGCTAAATGCAACACAGGTGGTTGAGCAGTTGGAAAGTGTTTATGCTTATGAGTAAGACTTTTCTATGTGGGGTGACATTAACAGGATATAGATGGTGCAATTCTTAGGTCATGGGTTGAGCTCTCAGATGTCATTGTTTTTTTTCCCACATAGTCAATGGTCAAACCTGTTCAACTTCTGAGTGAAGATGACCTGGATTAGCCCCAAGTACAGTCATTCAGTCATGGGTGTGTTTGAATGGTTGTACAGTGGCACTTCCTTAAACCCCAGCAGCTGTTTGTCACTAGTCATGTCTTTATAGTGGTACCATTTATTTCTCAAGACCAGTCTTCAATGACTCTCAAATGACTAAGCGCCTCATGGAACTTCACTGACCTGTCCTGTTGCCCAGTTAATTACAAAGTTTATAAAATTATTTTTCAACAGCATTCAAAGGTCAGTTGTTATCTGTAGAACTATATCCGGTCTAAAGGCTACATGATAGCGTACTACTCATTTGATCCTGTTTGAAGAGGAAGATGGATTTAACCACACCCCAGCTAGCTCTGTTCCTTGTCCTTAAAGTCTCCTGAGACTGTGCTTATTTTTTCCCAATGGGGAATAATGGCCAATTGTCCACCCACTATATTGATTCAGGCATTTATGTAAATATTTAACATGGTATTGTTTATTTATAGTAGGCCTATATTCATCCTCCTCCTGGGTAACCTGGCAACTGTAATGGTCCTGAAGTCATTTGCGATTCATATACCTCATTGGCACTGGTAGACTTTGAAACTGAATGAATCCGACAGTCTGACCCACAATTTATTGCTTTGCGTAAATTACATTTTCTCCATCTATTTCAGGAAAAATGGAAGTGGAGCGACTCATCAGCAAGAAACTCCAACTGAAGAGGAAAGCAGAAGTGAGACTTAAAACAGAATGTGTTGTCAGCAGGTCAAATGTGTTATATTTGTTCTGAGCCAGTGATTTAGATCCTGAGTTCTGATGTCACATCCTCCTAACAATATTGTCTGTTCTCACAAGTCACCCGTCCATTAATTGAGTCCCAATGATTCAACCAACTCCTCTTAGTTCTGTCACTGTTTGGATGTGCCTACTCATATGAAAAAATATGCGTTTTGTGCCTTGCTTCTGCACTGCCAAATCCCTACTGGACTGATTCAATCTTTTCCCTAAGCCTATGTGAGCTGTAACATTGTCATTTTAAAACCTGGCGAGCTGCTTTGCCTTGACTGTTTTGTTTTCAAATCCTGTCATTATTTGTCTATTTGAAAAAGAGCTAATAACTAGCAGTGAGCCAAAGTGATGTAAAAGGCTATACTAATCTGCATCTCTCCCATTATTTCATGCCTGGAGAATGGAATGGTACAGCAAGAGGCAGTTCTGCTTTTATTACATCCAAACCCTTGTCTGATTTGAGTCCATGTGTATTGCATACCAGTGAGGAAATTACTGAAATGCATTGTAGGGGTCAACCTCGGTGACTTAATGTCCAAACGAAAGTTTCACAATGAGTTGAGAAGTGCAGACTGAAGAGAGCCATTTGAAACATGTATTGATGTATGGTGTAATTGGCTGAACTATGAAGTCTTATTCACATCTTATCGCATCATAATAGACGGGTGAAATTAACACGTCCTGTCTTTCATGTACACAACAGCCAAACTCAGAGAGATAGCCCTTATCTTCACACAATGGAAGAGAGAATGAGCAAGAGGGTTGTTGTTTTCTTAAAGCAGTCTTCAGGGCTGTTTGTTTAGTATGAAGGTCAACTAACCTCTACCCTTATCAGCTGTTACTGTGCAAACAGATCAAATGGACAGAACAAACACCACAGTCTTTCTGGACATGAGGTCATCATTAAAACACATTTTTTTGAAAGGGTCATTATCTCCAGCTACAAATGGTGACCTTCCTGTCTGACTTAATGTTTGTCAATTTAATATTTGTCTTTATGATATAAAATTCTCACAACTATCCTTTTCATTTAACTGAACTGTATGCCTTGCTGATTGTGGATGTGTCTCTGGTCTGCAGCACTTGAAGTCTGACCTGATGAGGCAGTTTGACTCCCAGGTGTTGGAGTTCATGGACAGTCTGATCGAGGAGTCGGCCAGCCTGGAGCCTGCTCCTGTCCCTGCTGTCTTCTCCCCTCCTCTGTCCGATAAGGAGAGGAGTAAGCTCAGGTATTGAGCCCCTCACTGCTCCCTTGTGCCTTCTCCTTTCTGACCTACTCTCGTACTATGTCAGAGGTCAACATCTATTTAACTAATATTTTGTTTTATTCTTTTAGGCATCTCCAAGGGTCATCCCATGGCCAAGGCAAACAGTTTGTGGTCCGGAGGTCCTTGTTAGAGTAAGTGGCGAGTGAATAATAGACTGACTGCTTATGACACAGCTCCCTCATCGAACACTATATACATTGTGCTTAAACTGAAATGTTGCTGGTTCTGTGTTGTTGTTTATCATCATGGTCTATGTCTCTTGTTTCACAGTGAGCTGTTTGAAGTGAACCACATCCGGACCATCTACCACATGTTCATTGCCCTGCTCATCCTCTTCATCCTCAGCACCCTGGTGGTTGACTTCATCGATGAAGGCAGGTGAGGTGTAACACTGATTCTTTACTGATCTCTCTCTCTCTTTAAATATAAACTACCACTTGTGTATTGACTCTTCATTCCCCCCTCTTCCCCAGATTGGTGCTTGACTTTGACCTGCTGGTCTATGTATTTGGACAGTTCCCCCTGGTTGTGATTACCTGGATCTGCATGTTCCTTTCAGTGCTGGTGGTGCCCTACAGCCTGTTCCACACCTGGGCCTCTCACTACCATGAGTCCAGCCATGGGACCCTGTGGTCTCTTCTACTGGGCTCTCTCTTTCTGTTCTACCAGGGCCTGGGCCTAGGCTTCCTGCCTACCTTTGTGGTGGTGAAGAACAGCTTTCCCCCTGCATCCTGCTTCATCATCATCCTGGAACAGGTACTCCAAATGCAGGCCTGCCTGGGGCATGACATGTTCATTGTTTTATTGATGTTTAGTCTACTGGTGGACACGCATTGTGATTGGTTGACAACATGTGCTGTCACCCTGCAGGTGCGCCTGATGATGAAGGCCCACTCCTATATCAGGGAGAATGTCCCCAAAGTTCTGGCTTTGGCAAAAGACCAATCCAGTAAGCAACTACGTGTTTTATGAATTATTTATATACACTATCTTACATTCTGTTTGTCTGTAGATGTATTCAGTTCCCTCTTTTCTTTTTTATTCTCATTCTCCAGGCTCCTCTCCAGTCTCTCCACTCATCCCACAGCTGAGCAACTATATCTACTTCCTCTTTGCTCCCACCCTTATTTACAGAGATAAATATCCCAGGTAAGCAGAGTGGAATGACATAAGACCTAGTTTAAATTAACATACCTCTTGCATGTTACACTCTGCTGCAAGAGAGCTATGTACCTTTCTGTAAACATTAACTCTTGTTTCCTTCTGCAGGAATCCCGTCATCAGATGGAGTTATGTGGCCTCTAAGTTATTACAGGTATGATTTGAGAATCTAAATGACTGCCTGAGCATAGTTTAAGACCTTGACCAGGAGATCAGTTTAGTTATGTAGTTTCTCTCTCTCTTGTCTTTCAGGTTCTAGGATGTCTCTTCTATGCCTACTATGTGTTTGTGCGCCTCTGCATCCCACAGTTCCGCAGCATCAGCCAGCAACTGTTTGACCTGCGGGCCATGGTCCTGTGTGTGTTCAACTCTATCCTGCCAGGTAACTCCAGTCAGCACATCCTCACTCACAGCTTGTCTCATTGGCAGACAGTATTCCTCCTGCATGTTCACTATTGTCTTCTGGGTCACTCCGTCTGGATGACTACCTACAACAATATTTGAGTGAATGGAGGGAAATCATATGTCATCTGTGTGTCTCTTTCTTTCTCTAGGAGTTCTGGTTCTCTTCTTGGCCTTTTTTGCCTTCCTGCACTGCTGGCTCAATGCCTTTGCTGAGATGCTGCGGTTTGCTGACAGGATGTTTTACAAGGTACACAGGCAGATGCCTTTCCTCGATCATATTACTCATTTAGTCAGTCACTGACTAGATCTACAGTGCAGTAGTGCCCCAGTTTTCACTACACTGCCTCAATCAGCTCTTTGCTGTGTTCTTTAAAAATATATATATTGATTTTGCTTCACAGGATTGGTGGAACTCCACATCCTTTGCCAATTACTACCGCACCTGGAACGTGGTGGTACACGACTGGCTGTATTACTATGTATACTGTGACTTCCTATGGGTGAGTGTGTTATTGTTCCACTTGGCATTGATGTTAATCTGTTTTTACAATACTTATGAAGTATCCCTCCCATTGTTTTGTAACTCTAATCTTAAACAAGCAAGCCAGTTGAGCAGCTTTGATCAAATTTAAATTGATTTAATTTTGTACACGCCCATCCTAACCCTCTGGTCTGTCGGCTGTTTTTTCCCTACTCCACTCCCTGACAGATGTCGAAGAAGAGATTTCGGGCGGCAGGCATGTTGTTGGTCTTCACTGTGTCTGCAGTAGTGCATGAGTACATCTTGGCGATCTGCTTCGGATTCTTCTACCCAGTCCTCTTCTGCCTCTTCATGTGCTTCGGAAGTAAGACCTTACCTTCATTACAATACAACAGACACAATATAAAAACACGTTTTTTTTCTCCTTTTGTAGCATTTTTCTGACTATCAATCCTAACTGCTCATCTCCATTACTGTGCTGTTCTTTTGTCAGTGATGTTCAACTTCATTCTTCATGACCGGAGAAAAGGCCCAATTTGGAACGTGATCATGTGGACCGCTCTGTTTCTTGGTCAGGGGGTCATCATCTGCCTCTACTCCCAGGAGTGGTATGCACAGCGCTACTGCCCCCTTCAGGAGGTATACACCACTGCACATCTAGGAAAAACTTTCATTTTAGGCTCATATTTCATAGCTGTTCAGATCAAGAAGAGTAAATCTTTTAAACTATTGAGATGCAGCCTTAGATCCAACCCAGTCTTTACATGCTATGTTTTTTTGTTTTGTTTTTAGCCCTCTTTCCTAGAGCTGCTGAAGCCGCGTTCCTGGAGCTGTCACCTCCAGACCAACCCAGCAGTCAACTCTTGAGGGGCTGTAACTGACATCACACTGAACTACTGAACCGACAACACTCACCAATCTATTGAATGTGTTTAGGAAGACCACAACCTCCTGTTTCTTTCAAGCCTTTTTACTTTTTCTTTTACTTTTGTTTTACTTCGGGTTTGTTTTGTATTGCACTAGTAATTCAGACTGATATTGAGAGACTTTGCATTATTCATCTGAAAGGGCATGGAGTGAGTGAGACATGGCCTCTGTCATTCACAAAGATGCCTTATTTATCCTTTCAGTTTCATGACAATCCCATTGGAAATCAGGGTAGCATAGAGCACATGTGAACAGAATCTTTTTTTTATTTATACTTTTATTTTCAGCCTGGATACATTTTACAATGCTTTTTCATTTGAAATGCACTTTCAAGGCCAATATGGTAAATTGTAAAATTGCAGCTTTTCCTAAATGTTGACCTCTTAGCAAACATGCGGTTATATATATTTAGCAAATAATTTACTTAAAACAATGGGTTTTTTTTTTCATGAACCCAGACATTTCAAATGTTCAGCCACTGGATTTTGTGTCTACTAGTCTAGTCTCCAAGGTATTTTCAATCATGTTGATGGAGATCAGGGTTGGGCTCATTTCAGAAGTTTAAAATTAACTCCCATTCAACTCATGAGTTGAATTGGCTGCACCACACAGGATGTAGAGTTTGCGTGACAGGAAGTAGAATGTAATTTGGTGGAATTGAGAAATTTCATACGACATGAGTTTCATTGAATCTCACAGTTCCAGATACCAAATAACTTTTCTCTGGAAATAATGTTTATAAACTTCGTGCTTAGAATAGCCAATTATATTTCTGCCAACCCTTTCATTTGTTTGCCTTCTTTTTGAAGTCCTCAGGGTCAACTGGAGGGTTACACCAATGCACTCTGGGAAATGTATTTTCCTCGTTGAACAAAATGTAATTGATTTAATGAAATATAATAACTTAGAATATTCACATACAGGTTTTGTTTCCCTTGTTTGTTCTAAAAATCAATTTGTTATGTACAAGATCTATATTTGGATAGACTAGACCTAATATAGAATAGAGGCATTTGAATTTCTCGGAATTCAATTACATTTCTTTTCAGTCAAGTTCGAATTGCAATTTTGTATGCTGTTTACTATTTAAATTCAACATTTGAATTTTTGGCATTCTCCATTTAAATTCTGAATTGAGCCCAACAATGATGTTAGATTATTAAACAAAATGGAGATTAGTTTGCTCTGTGATTACTGGTATGAAGGTTTTGTCTGATGTGAAGCCTTACACACAAGATTAATGCTAATTTAACAATGTTTTTATTCAAAAGCAATATTGAAAGGGATTCTATACCAATCAGAAATTCCACACCTGAGCTTGAGTTGATGGAAACTGCACTGCTGTTGCAGCTGGCTGCTCCAATGTTGCTATTATCAGTATGACTGATACATATTGTGCCAATGCCTAAATATACATTAGTGCATTATTTGCTTTCGTCAGAAATAACATCTTTACACTAACTGTTGCCATTCATGGTGTAAATGAGAGATTCCATGTCAGATTCAATCCATGAGTCTGATAGACTTGTCATTTTGTGTTTGTTTGTCTCTATGAAACAGATTTTGTTTTTGACACAAACCATGTATGGTGATAGTCTAAACCACCAGATGGCGCTGTAATGTAACATTTTTGAATTCCCACTGGTTTCTCATGACAATCCATTTTACTCAGAAGTAATTATTTAAGAAGGGCCATTTACAAAACATTGTTATATAGAGAAACGTGTATGTGTATATATTAATATCTTATCAAGAGATTTTGTTGCAAGACTACTTCAGCCTGTATTGTAATTGGGAGACTGTTTACTATTTGTGGTCGTATTTCAGTGGTTATTTCGAGCCCACTTGCAACCTGAGATTATTATGATGCTCTTTTGATCATTTAGAAAATGAGTGATACTTTTGTTCAGATATTTATATTTTTGAACAGAGATTGACATTCCTCTATTTTTCTTGATAAATTTATGGAGTTATGATGTTCAAAACATGTATTTGCTATTATACGAGATATGTTGGATAGTATTTACCATTACAGTGCATTAGGTATATGTCAGGTTGAAAATAAAGCTATCAATCTATATATATTTTTGGTCTTTTAACCAAACCCTGGGTTAGAATTGTGACTGCAGCATTTTGTACTTTCCATATAGAATATTGTACATTTCACAATGTCAAGACAATACAAATTTGAATGGATTTTGCTAAATGCTTTTTGTCATAGTTTATTGTTAATACTTATTAATCAAATGGCCACTATTTTGTTTTTACACTGATGCTACTCGCTGTTAATTATCTATGCATAGTCACTTTACCCCTACCTACATATACAAATTACCTCAACTAACCTGCACCTTGACTCGGTACCGGTACCCCCTGTATATAGCCTCGTTATTTTATTGTGTTACTTTTATTTTTTACTTTAGTTTATTTAGTCAATATTTAACTCTATTTTCTTAAAACTGCATTGTTGGTTAAGGGCTTGTAAGTAAGCATTTCACGGTAAGGTCTACACCAATACAATTTGATTTGATTTAATATAAAATGTAGTCAGTTCAAATCACAGTTGTGGGATTCTATCATTGAAATCACACCAGTATGTAAAGTAGGAATAGGGGGGAGGAGGACCTACAGAGGCATGAAACATTAGCTGTCACGTCAGTGGAATGGATCCGAACTGTCAAAAGAAAACAGCCATAGGTTGTATTTTTAAGTGTTTTGGGAGAAATAGCTGTCACACAAATAACATTTGGTCAATGTTATGACAGTATTTCAAGAGTGTATATTCTAACGTTGAACAATAGACATTTCGTTTTTCCAGAGGTCTTACTTCATACATAAAAATTGTGAATAATGCAATCGTGATAGTGGTTGGTCTAGCGAATCTCGACAGAGGGTCTATGGTTGGTCCTCGAACTGTCCACCTAGTAATGTTGGGGACAGGGACAGGGATGGGAATGGAGTTGGGTGAACCCCCCCTTTGCGAAACACTAAGCTCTATTCTGCGGTAAAGATGGCGGCGGCGGCAGAGGGGGCGCGCAGTGGCCGGAGCACGGCGAAACGACCCTGAAAGGCTCCATATTTCAAAGAAACTCGGACGTGGGGGACCGAACATTACTGTCTCGAGATCCCACGGACCGTTGGCAGAGAGTTGTTTTCAGTGTTTTAGCAGACTTTTGCTTTATTGTTTGAGGCAAGGTGGGTGGGTTTCACAACGATATAGCTAGCAGCTAACGTCAAGCTAGCTAGCTCGGAGACGGGTTGAGGAAGACTTCTGAACAGGCCGCTCCATAATTGGGGTATGTGAACAGGGAGTGCAGGGTTGGATAGCTTCGTCACAAACATCTTTACACCGAACTGCGGGGATGGGACAACAGGTAGGCCGCGTTGGTGAAGGGGCTTCGACAGGGCTCCAACCGCCACAACAGCAGCAACACCCGGGGAAGGGGAACAGGGGAAACGCCGGGAGGAGACCCCGGGAAGTCAGTAACGTTAGCACTGGAACACCGCCAGGCAGGGTTGCTGCCGTGAACGTGCCGGACCCAACAATTAATATATTCACCCAGCATTCAGGTAGGAATAGCCACATGGTATTACACATTCGTTTATTTAATCAACTGGTTTGTGCAATAGTAGTCAAATGTGATTTTAATTGGCTAGCTAACCAGCCAATTTACTTCTACTAATCAACTCTTATGTGTTCGTCAACGCGTTAGCGGAAATGCAACCAATTGCCATCAGTGCCAGCTCTAGTTGTACGGTTAGCCAGCATATGTTTGCTAGTTTTCTTGGTTTCTAATATGTTCTCGTAAATTATCAGACAATGAAGTTGAAAAACACAAGTGTGAGGTGACAATGACAGCATGACATGTCCCACAAGTAGCCTAATGGTAATGGTTGTGTGTGTGTTTTTTTTTTTTTTCATGCAGCTGTCTGGCATGGGCAGGTAACAGTGCAGTCAGTGCTACTAACGAGGATTGGGGTTGTTATTCTGATCCCAAACAGCGTGATGAAGAAAGAGCCGTTTCAGGACTACACAGCTGCAAGCAGCAAAGGGACTGTTCACTTCTCCTGCCACTGAGAGATGCTTGTTAAACAATTATCTCTGCCACCAGGGGATGCAGTGGCAATTCCACTCCATTAACTCACTATGGCAGCCACAACAGTCTCACATTTCAGCCTGGAGTGGTTTTCACATGCTCGGTTACAACATACTCAGCAGAAAATTGCAGCTAAAAGTCATTTTTTAAATTATGTTTGTGTAACTGGCCATAATCCAACATTCTTTGAGCATACTCTCATTTTCATAGACATTGTAAAGTACTAAAAGACTCACTGTGGTCAAACGATCTAGTACCCCACTGACACACTCAGTGAGCTCTGAGGGTCGAACTGGATAGATGCACTCTCATTGTGCTGCTGTCTAGGCCTGTTATGTGTCAGTGGCACTCAGGATTTGGTCAAGAGAAGGCAATCAGTAAGGATCTCCCTGTGTGGGAAACCGTTATTGGATTTGGTCAGCCAAGTCCTGCTCTGAGCTAGAATTAATTGCTGTTGTGTATGTATGCTATTAGGTTCCGTAAGACCATTAGGGAAGCGTTATGTTGAGGGGGATGTTATTATTCTTTGCATGACAAAGCTATAATATCCATACACGATTGTAACAACTATCCAGTCTACTGCTTCCATTGAGCTTCTGCTTGCCTAAGGGAAGGTCAGTTTAAGTCTTGTATGGAATCAGATGTGATGGGAATCGCAAGATTGTACGGCTTGTCCAATAGTAGTTTTTTTCAGCGCTCTGCACTGGGGAAAAGAGAGACCTGTCACATCTCCACAATTAAACTCTTCAGCTGGATATGCAAACCTGCAAAGTGCACACTATCTGTTTTTTAAAATGTCAAGTGTGTCCTTTTTATAGCTGGATGCATAGCAAAGTTGTTCCATTATTTTTTGAAGTATGAAAGCATTTGTCTGTGCAACTCTCTACTTGACCTAGCAGAATCAATTCTAATGTTAGCCTAGGTTATATGATGCAGTTGTTATTACCTGGCAGTGCCACTGTTCGGTTATATCAATGTGTTGTGAAGTCATTGGGCCATGTGAGTAAATTAGCAGTGTGTCAACATCGAACATGGTTTTGTCTGTTCATAGGATTTGAGCCCTGCACATCTGGCTGAGTTATATCACCACACACCAAGGCTGCTTTAACAAAGTTATTTTGCAACAAGGCACATTTCCTCCTTTCTTTGCTACGCAAGATGATTTGAGGTCCTTTCTCCTTTTAGCCATTTGTGATTGTCACTGTTGAATCGTTTCTTTTGTGTGGTTTGTCAGTGGTGAAAGGCCTAGGTGTACAGTGCAGTTTTTACCAAATTAAAATGCAATGACTTCATAATCCTGTTGTTTTGATACTGTGGCTTTTTTAGATGTATGTCTGTCTGACCTTTTTTGAGGTGTGTGTGTGGTACGTGTGTGCTGGTGTCCGTGTTTGTATGGGTTATGTCTGTGTACATGTGTCTTTTTGCCTGAAGGAAGTGATTCACTGCGGGGGCAGACACGTTTTCTAAATCAATGGCCTCTGCATGTCACTGTCCCCCAAGGTGACTCGGCACATCCCTGTTGGGTCACGATGCTGTTTTGGTATTTCTTTATTTATTCATTGTCTCCAGATCTTAGAATACATTTCTTTGCAGCGTTAAGAAAACTAAACCCTACGTGACTCAGTGGCATTTTAAAGCTAAAGGGAATTGTATCTTTGATACGCAATATGTAGCCTCAGTGAAAGAAGGCTCACATTCCCCCTAACCACATCATGAGTTTAGAGTGCTCACCCAGTGTAATGCTCTTCCATCGAGTGGACTTAGAATTCTTCAATCGTTTAATGGCTTGTGTCGAACTATGGTCTCTTTCATTTTGCTCTGCCTTGGGCTCGCTCTTCTTTGCAGAATTCACAGAAGTGCTGATTTGGCTATCAAGCCCATTAACAGTTCAGCAGGTTGAGCGATCAAGAGCAGGTTTCATATACTTGATTAGGAAATGGGCCACTTGTATTTAACATCTCTGCTCTACATGTTCTCCCTCTGCCTGCCTTCTTAAAATGGAATGAATTCCAGGGCAGGCAGGACAGTAGACGTGTATCCCTGATACATAAACTGATTTGCATTAGGGATGAAATTGGATTAGACAAATCCACTTCTATATGTGCAAAATCCCCAATAACCAAAATAAGCCTCACACAGTATTGACAATTTACTTTCTGAGGCGACCGTAAGATTTTAACAAATTTAAACTTGATGTGCTGAAGTAATAATGTCCATTGGTGGCTTATCTGGGTGACTGGATCCTCTCCCCCACCCAGCAGGCCACCAGAGTTGCATCCTTTAGCCACTAGAAGGAGCTCCGTCTCGTAATTTTCAGCCCTATAAATGCTGGGAAGTTGTGTTCATTTGCATGTTTACCAGGGTATGCACTATGCTAATGCATGCCATGAAGCATATTGATTATTGTGGCGGACTGTGTTCTGGTAATATAGTACACCCTGTACTATTGCTTCATGAGTTATCCATTCTTCCTCTCGCTCTTCTCTGTTGCTGTGACATTGATGACTGGTGAAAGCATGAGGCTGGAGACTAAAGACAGCACTTAATCACCGTTCATTTTCCCCTTCCCAGTTGAACTCATTCTACTCCTCTCATTAAATTAACCAAAGGAAATGGTTGGAGTCGAGACGCACATGGTGCTGCTGTTGCAGATGATGACAACTGTCCCACCTGAACTTACATACTCATACATATATCATATTGGGACTTTGTTTACCCTACAGAAAGACAGTAAACAACTTGACCATCTTGTAAAATCTAGATCAGTTGTTTTCAACTGGTTTTGCTTGGTGACCCAAATCGAACCAGATTGTCTCGGTTTCGAGGCAATATTCGGAACGTGGGAAAAGAATCTCCAAAATACAATCTGCAAAGCTATTTTTAATGCTATATTGATAGTAAATGTATCAATTATGACAAGTTAACAACATTTCCACCTCGTTGACAATAGTATGCTGTTGCCCATATTCCTGATGAAGAATGTTTAATAAACTCACTGACTTGAGACACAAAATTAACCAACATAGCGCTGCTATTACCTCTATAATGAAAATACTGTGATTGAAGACATTTTTTTTCAGAGATTAAATTATTAACAAATGTATGTTCAGACTGGAGTGTGTGTGTGTGTGTATGTATGTGTGTGTGTGTATGTATATATATATATATATATATATATATATATATATATATATATATATATATATATATATATATATATATATATATATATATATATATATATATATATATATATATATAGAAAATGCTCTTTTTTTTTACTCTGACATCCAGGACCCACTCAAACTACCGTGATCCAAATTTGGGTCTTGACTCACCAGTTGAGAATTGCTGACCTTAATCATATTGGTTCAGATACAGTATGTCATGCTGCTGTATGGACATTATGATGCTACTGTTGGTTTTCTAAGTGGGAGACTGGTCTATTGAACTGCTTAGTGAAGATGTCTGATTTGAAACGCAAAACCAGTTCAGTGTTGACTGGATGCCAGCACTTGGCCTGGGTTGTCTGACTGCTCTATCAGTGCTTATCCAGAGATCCAGGCTCCTGGCTTGGACCCTACTCCCTCAGCGGGACTGAGTCTCTCTCCACTATCACTCTCATCCCAGACTACTTGGTTCTCTCTGTGCCCAAAGCTCAGCTCAAATCCTTCATCTTCATTCCCTGTCTTCTCATCTGCCTCTGTCATCTTAGTGGAGTTGAAATTGAGCACTGCTTATACCCGGGATAATCCTCTCCGTCCTCCCTCTTCTTCCCCTCCGGTTTAATCACACACCAGAGTTGGCCTTAATCGGGCCCTACATATGGCGCTGCCAGGGCCGCCTCCATGCTCTCTTGTGTTGAGCAGTGGGGATGAGACCAAGAAGCTCAGCCACAGAGAGGGCCAATTTCACTTTCAATAGACTGGGATAATTTTCCCCATTTCATAGAGAATGGAGCGAGTGGCTAACCTGGGTGCTATCCAAAGCCTTTTTAATACTGTGCCTTGTGCAAGGCTATTTGGGTGGCCAAGCCCTGCATATGGGAGCAATGGGAAAGTAATCTCGGCGAGCTCAGTGTATTATCACAGGAACATGAATAGACCCACTGAAGTCTGTGTAATCCTCTTCAGCCAGGCCTGAACGTTCATAGTAATTTCAGCGGTTCGAATACCCAAGTCAACAAGGTAAAAAAAATGTATTATCTTTCTGTGCCCTTGAGCAAGGCATTTAATCCTTATTTGCTCCAGGGGTGCCGTACTACTATGCCTGACCCTGTAAAACAACACATTTCACTGCACCTATCCAGTGTATGTGACAATAAAACCCATATACACTGCCGTTCAAAAGTTTGGGGTCACGTAGAAATGTTATTGTTTTTGAAAGAAAAGCACTTTTATGGGCCAATAATTGATCAGAAATACAGTGTAGACATTGTTAATGTTGTAAATGACTATTGTAGCTGGAAACGGCAGATTTTTTTAATGGAATATCTACATAGGTGTACAGAGGCCCGTTACCAGCAACCATCACTCTTGTGTTCCAATGGCATGTGTTAGCTAATCCAAGTTTTATCATTTTAAAAGGCTAATTGATCATTAGAACCCTTTTGCAATTATGTTAGCACAGCTGAAAACTGTTGTTCTGATTTAAAGAAGCAATAAAACTGGCCTTCTTTAGACTAGTTGAGTATCTGGAGCATCAGCATTTGTGGGTTTGATTACAGGCTCAAAATGGCCAGAAACAAAGAACTTTCTTCTGAAACTCGTCAGTCTATTCTTGTTCCGAGAAATGAAGGCTATTCCATGCGAGAAATTGCCAAGAAACTGAAGATATTGTACAACGTTGTGTATTACTCCCTTCAGAGAAAAGCGCAAACTTGGCTCTAATCAGAATAGAAAGAGGAGTGGGAGGCCCCGGTGCACAACTGAGCAAGAGGACAAGTTTTTATTTAACCTCTATTTAACTAGGCAAGTCAGTTAAGAACAAATTCTTATTTAGAATGACGGCCTAGGAACAGTGGGTTAACTGCCTTGTTCAGGGGCAGAACGACATATTTTTACCTTGTCAGACAGGTTCCTCTGTCCAGTGTCTGTGTTCTTTTGCCCAGCTTAATCTTTTATTTATATTGGCCAGTCTGAGATATGGCTTTTTCTTTGCAACTCTGCCTAGAAGGCCAGCATCCCGGAGTCGCCTCTTCACTGTTGACTTGGAGACTGGTGTTTTGCGGGTACTATTTAATGAAGCTGCCATTTGAGAACTTGTGGAGGCGTTTGTTTCTCAAACTAGACACTAATGTACTTGTCCTCTTGCTCAGTAGTGCACCGGGGCCTCCCACTCCTCTTTCTATTCTGGTTAGAGCCAGTTTGCGCTGTTCTGTGAAGGGAGTAGTACACAGTGTTGTACGAGATCTTCAGTTTCTTGGCAATTTCACACATGGAATAGCCTTCATGTCTCAACAGGAATAGATTTATGCGTTTCAGAAGAAAGTTATTTGTTTCTGGCCATTTTAAGCCTGTAATCGAACCCACAAGTGCTGATGCGCCAGATACTCAACTAGTCTAAAGAAGGCTAGTTTTTTATTTCTACTTTAATCAGCACAACAGTTTACAGCTGTGCTAACATAATTGCAAAATGGTTTTCCAATTATCAATTAGCCTTTTAAAATTATAAACTTGGATTAGCTAACACAGCGTGCTATTGTAACAGGAGTAATGGTTGCTGATAATGGGCCTCTGTACGCCTATGTAGATAATCCATAAAAAATCTGCCGTTTCCAGCTAAAATAGTCATTTACAACATTATCAATGTCTACACTGTATTTCTGATCAATTTCATGTTATTTTAATGGACAAAAAAGTGATTTTCTTTAAAAAACAAGGACATTTCTAAGTGACCCCAAATGTTTGAATGGTAGTGTGTGTATACATATACATACATCTAGCGTAGCCTAACTATGGAAAAATGTAACAAATGGCTAATGAGAGGCCAGCTGCTGCTGTATACTGCCTTACAATTTCCATAATATCATGGGGTCTATTGAAATGAGATGTTATATTTTCTGCCTTAGGACTTTTGCTCCGAGTCCCACTTGATCCTGTCAGGCTGATCCTATCATCTCACCTTGGCTGGACTGTGATGCAACGTATGTATACCATTTTGCTTCGTAACTGATGTAATCATCTCTAGGTTTACGTCTCTACACCACACAGAAGGCACTCTGGTCTCTCCACACAGTGCCATGGTGGAAACCTCACCACACTGTTGTCAACTGCCAACCTTATTAAGGGTGTTTTCACAAACAGTTTTGAGCTATAGTTCGAGTCAGAGTTTGATTATTTGTTTCATTGTATTTTTTTCATGTGGTCCAGTTGGTTTCACATTGCCAAATGTCAAATGAACTAAAACTCCTCAACAAAACCAGGTGTCCATACAAGTCATTTGTTTATTGGACAAAGATGCTCATGTTAAATCATCTATGATTTATCATGACACGTTACTTGTGTGTCCCAGTCGTTATATTACTTCTTCAACAACATGTGGGAGGAAACCGCGCAATAGCTGCTCTAACTGTGAAGTGAATAGTCAATATTGAGTAGCCTTTATCCCCGGTATAGCCCCCGTCTCCCCTAGTCTGCATGAGATGCGCTCATAAATGCGCTGCTAAACAGTTAAATCCATATGAATTCAATCACTTTTTGACAGCACCCCTTTTGATTTGAACGAAACCTTCCATAAATATTTGCCCATTGTAGAAGTGAACAGAAGTTACTTTTTGTACCTGAATGCCAAGACATCGAAGAGATAAAGTTGACCTATTTTGCATACCCCACCATACCATGAAACATCTTCATCACTGGATAATATAAATGGTTGAGATTTGATAGCATTTAAAGCTTACGAACAGGGTTGTCAAACTATTTTATAATGTTTATAACAATTAGAATATTTGAACCTTAAATGTCAATTCTCTAAAAACACATGAACCTCAATGTTTTTCATATTTGCTTATGTTGTAGCTTAGACCTTTCTTTACATCCTGGGGTGTTTGTGTTGTGCCCGCCATCAGTTCAGAAACAACATGCTCTTGAATACAGGGTGGGTGTCATGTTTTGTCTGGTTTAAATTTACTAAAATTGAAATTTCAACTTTAAAATGGTACAACAAAAAGTGGTCCACACATCAGTTGAGTTGAATGGGAATACCTGTTTTGAAATAGACCATCAACCCTCCAAAGGAAACTTATTGAAATCATATAGATAATAGAATAGACATGGACATTAAGTTGATATTCAGCGGTGGGTGGACCGGCGCGTCCATCTTTGTGGTACTAATTATACTGAACAAAAATATAAACGCAACATGCAACTATATCATCGATTTTTTTTTTTTTTTTTTTTTTTTTTACTGAGTTATAGTTCATATAAGG
Organism: Brachymystax lenok tsinlingensis; assembly: GCA_030435695.1. Taxonomy (NCBI): domain Eukaryota; kingdom Metazoa; phylum Chordata; class Actinopteri; order Salmoniformes; family Salmonidae; genus Brachymystax; species Brachymystax lenok. The sequence goes on along the minus strand of CM059790.1, from coordinate 22,265,024 downwards.
AAATCAGTCAATTGATATAAATTCATTAGGCCCAAATCTATGGATTTCACATTACTGGCAGGGGAGCCAGGCCCAGCCAATCCGAATGAGTTTTAACCCAAAAAAAGGGTTTTATTACTGACAGAAATACTCTTCAGTTTCATCAGCTGTCCGGGTGGCTGGTCTCAGACAATCCCGCAGATGAAGAAGCTGGATGTGGAGGTCACGGGCTGGGGTGGTTACAAATGGTCTGCGGTTGTGAGGCCGGTTGAACATACTGCCAAATTATCTGAAACGACGTTGGAGGCGGTTTATGGTAGAGAAATGAACATTCCATTTTCTGGCAACAGCTCTAGTGGACATTCCTGTAATCAACATACCAGTTGCACGCTCCCTCAACTTGCCAATTGCACGCTCCCTCAACTTGAGACGTATGTGGTGTTGTGTGACACAACTGTATATTTTAGAGTGGCCTTTTATTGTCCCCAGCACAAGGTGCACCTGTGTAATGATCATGCTGTTTAATCAGCTTCTTGATATGCCACACCTGTCAGGTGGATGGATTATCTTGGCAAAGGAGGAATATTCACTAACAGGGATGTAAACAAATTTGTGCTCACAGTTTTAGAGAAATAGGCTTTTTGTGCGTGTGGAAAAATGTATTTTATTTTAGCTCATGAAACAGGACCAACACTTCATGTTGCTTTTATATTTTTGTTCTATAGAAATAAAAATTTACATTTTCATGGCGTACCAGCTAAGTTACTGTGGTCTGAAGTAATAGGTCCATTCTATGAATTCTATTTCTTTGATTGAAATTAAGGCCACTCTGTATTCAAGAGCACGTGTCTCAACCGATTGTCTAAGCTACAACAATGTGAAACAAATCAGTTTACACATCTTTTTATAATTGATGTTAAAGGTTAAATGTCATTTTTATATACATTTTTTTTTTTTGCTCCAAGATGGACTACATGAACAAAAGTATGTGGACCATGTGCTTGTCAAACATCTCATTCCAAAATCATTGGCATTCATATAGATTTGGTCCCCCCTTTGCTGCTATAACAGCCTCTACTCTTCTGGGAAGGCTTTCCACTAGATCGGGCACTGATGTTGGGAGATTAGGCCTGGCTCGCAGTCGGTGGGCTAATTCATCCCAAAGGTGTTTGATGGGGTTGAGGTTAGGGCTCTGTGCAGGCCAGTCAAGTTCGTCCATACCGATCTCGACAAGCCATTTCTGTATGGAACTCGCTTTGTGTACGGGGGCATTGTCACGCTGAAACAGGAAAGGGCCTTCCCAAAACTAAAGGGCCTAGCGCGAACCATGAAAAACATCCCCAGACCATTATTCCTCAGCCCCAGACCATTATTCCTCCTCCACCAAACTTTACAGTTTGCACTATGCATTGGGGCAGGTAGCGTTCTCCTGGCATCCATCATACAAATATTTATTAATATATGTTAAGTTTGCTGAAAATAAACGCAGTTGACAGTGACAGGACATTTCATTTTTTTGCTGAGTTTATGTGTGTGTGTGTGTGTGTGTGCACACTGTTGAAGTCGGAAGTTTACATACACCTTAGTCAAATACATTTAAACTCAGTTTTTCACAATTCCTGACATTTTTAATCAGAGTAAAAAATGTCTTCGGTCAGTTAGGATCACCACTTTTATTTTAAGAATGTGAAATGTCAGAATAATAGTAGTGATTTATTTCAGCTTTTATTTCTTTCATCACATTCCCAGTGGGTCAGAAATTTACATACACTTAATTAGTATTTGGTTGCATTGCCTTAAACAATTTAAACTTGGGTCAAATGTTTCGGGTCAGGGATTTGTGATGGCTCCAATACCTTGACTTTGTTGTCCTTAAGCCATTTTGACACAACTTTGGAAGTATGCTTGGGGTCATTGTCCATTTGGACGACTCATTTGCGACCAAGCTTTAACTTCCTGACTGATGTCTTGAGACGTTGCTTCAATATATCCACGTGATTTTCCTCCCTCATGATGCCATCTATTTTGTGAAGTGCACCAGTCCCTCCTGCAGCAAAGCAACCCCACAACATGCTGCCACCACCGTGCTTCACGGTTGGGATGGTGTTTTTCAGGTTGCAAGCCTCCCCCTTTTTCCTCTAAACATAACGATGGTCATAATGGCCAAACAGTTCTATTTTTGTTTCATCAGACCAGAGGACATTTCTCCAAAAAGTACGATCTTTGTCCCCATGTGCAATTGCGAACCGTAGTCTGGCTTTTTTTTTATGGTGGTTTTGAAGCAGTGGCTTCTTCCTTGCTGAGCGGCCTTTCAGATTATGTAGATATAGGACTCGTTTTACTGTGGATATAGATACTTTTGTACCTGTTTCCTCCAGCATCTTCACAAGGTCCTTTGCTGTTTTCGCACCAAAGTACGTTCATCTCTAGGAGACAGAACGCGTCTCCTTCCTGAGCGGTATGACGGCTACGTGGTCCCATGGTGTTTATACTTGCATACTATTGTTTGTACAGCTGCATGTGGTACCTTCAGGCATTTGGAAATTGCTCCTATGGATGAACCAGACTTGTGGAGGTCTTGGCTTATTTCTTTTGATTTCCCCATGATGTCAAGCATAGAGGCACTGGGTTTGAAGGTAGGCCTTGAAATACATCCACAGGTACACCTCCAATTGACTCAAATGATGTCAATTAGCCTATCAGAAGCTTGTAAAGCCATTACATCATTTTCTGGAATTTTCCAAGCTGTTTAAAGACACCGTTAACTTATTGTATGTGACCTTCTGACTCACTGGAATTGTGATACAGTGAAATAATCTGTCTGTAAACAATTGTGGGAAAGATTACTTGTCATGCACAAAGTAGATGTCCTAACCGACTTGCCAAAACTCGAGTTTGTTAACAAACATTTTGTGGAGTGGTTGAAAAACGAGTTTTAATGACTCCAACATAAGTGTATGTAAACTTATGACTTCAACTGTGTGTGTGTATGCATGCATGCATGCATGCATGCATATGCGTGCTCATTATCAAATAGCTTGACAACCCTGTTTTTGTAAGCTTTTAAATGATATCCAACTCCAGTGATGAAGACATGGATGTCTCATGGTATGGTGGGGTATGCAAAATGGGTCAACTTTGAGCACTTTTATCTCCTGAATGTTTTGGCAATCAGGTCCAAAAAGTCACTTTCTCACCACTTCTTCCATGGGCAAGCATTTATGGAACGTTTTCTTTAAATCAAAAGTCATGCAGTGATTGAATTCAAATGGATTTACCCATTTTGATGCTGCATTTAATCAAATGTGTTTTGTCCGGACTGCGTTCTCACCTGCAGCAAAACGCACCATAGTACGAATTGAATCTGACCGAGACCACCCTTTCTGAGTGAACCACTGTGTGTTGTTTAGTGCTCTCCCGAGTGCAAATAGTGTTCACACCAGTCCAAACTAACTTAACTAAGGGGGTAAACGCACCATAGTTCAGAAAAAACGCTCAAAACCAATTCGATGTGAAAGCCCCCTAAAACCAGAAAGCTCAGACTCATCTTATTAAATACTTACCACCGCTTGAACCTGTGTCATCACCTGGATCCTGGCTAGGTTGGGTTAGCCAGGGTTAGTCATCTTCTCTACAGGAATCTGGTAGTTTCATATGAATCAGTGCTCTTAGGTTTCTCCTGCATTCATACCCCACCACACAACCTCTTAGAGTATTTTACTCATTTACTCTTGAAAGAGCCTGTGGCTAAGCATGTTATTGTGTTAGAAGGCAGGTGGGGACTCTGCTATAAGGGAGAAGGTAGGAGCATCTCTGGCTTCAAACCTGTCATTTGTTCTCTGAGATGAAGAGGACGATGTAAAGTGAGCATCACTCCTTGTGTTCTGTTCTTGCATTCCACCCAGGTCTTTGTTGTGTCAATGGGAGAGTGACTGGGAGGTTATGCCTTGGGCCCTGTTGGGGGAAACACTGACTGGGACAGGTTCTCAGAAACAGTGATCCAGTAAACACGGTCTAGGATAGATTCTCAGGAAAAGGGACTCTTCTCCTGCAGTGATGCTGCTTAGTGGTGATTAGTTAGTTACAGGAGCAATATCACCCCATCCGATTGGGGAAGACCCTCTCCTCTCTGACTGTCTGAGCTGAGCCTCTCTAGGGATCTGTTGGATTGTGTCCTTATGGTGGATGATGCCAATCATACCCCCACCCTTCTGCTGCGTCACACAGCCCAGCACAACACAACGGTAGACTACTGCCGGACCAGGAAGAGCAAGTACTTCAGGTAGTGCAAACTGAGTGAACCAATGAGCTGCACACATGTTCCAAAATAGAGGTTCTCTTGAAATGTTTGTGTTAAACAGAAAGAGCAGGCACATCTACGGAGGCACGCCAAATGCCATGACTTTCCACTAATCACTTTTCATTGTTTTCATTGCTCCTGCGTTTCGCAGGAGTTAATTGAGACAATAATAGTGTGATGTTGAGTTTTTTATTTTGCTCACATCAACATGGACATGTATGGAATATTTTTCAGCCTCACTATGTGCATCCTGAAGAGGAAGATTAAAGGCAGAATGTGAGGCATGGTGAATGGCCTTCCTCTAGTCCACTGCAGAGAGTTATATAGACCACCACTTACTGTGTTGTGAGTGAGCCTGGAGGGACGCACTTACTCCACATTAACCAATTAAAGGGCCATGGTGGGCAGGCGATGGGCTAGAGACCCATTTATTAGGGTGACTGATTTACACTGTCCAGTCTAATTGCTGTATGCTAAGTGGAGCACAGGCTATAGATGAATGGTACTTGGCGTTTCCCAACACTCCGGTGTCTCATTATTTGCTCCCTGACATTTATGGGAATAGGATGTAGATGACTAAAGGGGGTCCTGCCCGTAAGGCTTATTACTAGCACAGCTAAGGCGCTGGCCAGACCTAAAGGGCTCTGGTGCTGTCCTCTTCCGTTATGGTTTGTACAACCAACACTACTTCTAAAGCCCCTCATCTGTCTGGATCAAACAGCTGTTCAATATTAATCCCCCTGACTAGGAAAAGTTGGGAATCAATTATGGTAATTGTGAGTGTTTCCTAAATGTGTAGGCCTAATTATATAGTTGGGTGATCTGTGTTTAAAGGAAGGTTTCATGATTTAGAATTGTCTAATTTTTTGGGTTGTGTTTATTGTTCTAAATGTGTATCACGGCCCATGCTTTCCTCAGCAGTGCTGTTGAACAATGTAACTTAACTCTGGAAGAATATTATTAGCCCCTGCTGTGTTGAAATCAGATTGCATGGAAGACTTGTCAAGTTGATACTAATGCTCACTTTGCCTGGAGGTAATCAATTGAGGATGACAATCCACGTTTCCTAATCAAACCAACGCCCAGAGATCGACTCCCCACTCTTGTGATTTGATGTGAATGGGGTAATTATGTGTCCTCGTTAACAACAACAGATTGCTACTGCCAACTCTGCCACTCCTTGGCCACTCAGGCTCTCCACTAGACTGCTGCATGGGGATCTCTGTCTGTACAACTGCCCTCTACAGAGTGGAGTTGAAGTGGCACTGTCCTCTGCAGTACATGTCTGTTCAGCTAAAAGCATGTCTGTCTGTTCTGACCCACTGTTCCTCGAACCAAAGGCTTGTCTGTGTGTCTGTTTTGACCCACTGGTCCTCCAGCTGAAGGCCCATATGTCTGTGTTCATCCCTCGTTAATTCTCTGGCTGGCTGGCCCGGCAGCGACAGGATTTGTCTTGTGTTGTGTGCCTCTCATCCGTGACATTGTCTCAGCTTATTGTTAACATTTCCTCTGGCTCTCTATCTGAAAGCTGTGATCATTCAGGAGGTATTTATGGCCATTATGTTGCTTTGTTTTGCACTGTGGCTAAAGATATTCCCAGGCTAGCGGACAGTAATGCTGCATAATACTGCTTGTGGTTTAGATGGTTTCAGTGGTGTCTCCTTGTACTACTCATAACCAGCAAACTGTATTACACTGACTGAGGCCTGGTCATATGTTGGGTTAGGCTAGGTATTGTGACAGGGCACAGTGGAAGGATTCACATGTGGTCCTGCACAGGATTGGGATGGTGCAGAGGTGGCTGGTTCAGCTGCCACTTGCCTGGTCAGACCTTACCAACAGCTGCGGTAGAGGGTGGGGTATGGTGACCAGGGGGGTCGGTCTCTCTCAATATGCCCATTGAGTTGAAGAACTGGAGGGGTACCACTGTCTCAGCTGTCTGGGGCTGGAACTGTGCCTGCTGCTCATACCCAATCACTGGCCAAGGCCAAGTCCCTGCTCCCAGTCCTCAGCCTTCTGCACCCGCACAAAGGCACACACATGCACACGTGTGCACACGCACCCATACAGGCACACGACGTACCTCATGCATGACATAACAACTGGTGTGGGTCAATCTGAAGTTGTAAACAGCTTCACTGAGGAATAGTCAACCAGATCCAGCCGCGGGCGGAATTAATTTTCATTTTTCGGATGGTCAGGAGGCCGGAATATAATTGCAAATAATTTGTAGAATATTTGACTTAAACCACACCATTTCAAACCTTGCTTACATTTGTATGTGATGACATGTATCTCTCTATTATGCGTGGAATACTTGGAACAGAGTTGGTATTTTTACTTATGTCCAACAAAATCTATACAGTACCAGTCAAAAGTTGGATACATCTACTCATTCCAGGGTTTCTCTTTATTTTTACTATTTTCTACATTGTAGGATAATAGTGAAGACATCAAAACTATGAAATAACACATATGGAATCATGTAGTAACCAAAAAGGGTTAAACAAATCAAAATATATTTTGTATTTGATATATACCTCAACCCAATTGAGATGGTTTGGGATGAGTTGGATCGCAGAGTGAAGGAAAAGCAGCCAACAAGTGCTCAGCGTATGTGGAAACTGCTTCAAGACTGTTGGAAAAGCATTTCAGGTGAAGCTGGTTGAGAGAATGCCAAGATTGTGCAAAGCTGTAATCATGGAAAAGGGTAGCTACTTTGAAGAATCAAAATATATTTTGAATTGTTTAACACTTTTTTTTTTTTTTGGTTACTACATGATTCCATATGTTATTTCATAGTTTTGATGTCTTCATTATTATTCTACAATGTAGAAAATAGTAAAAATAAAGAAAAACCCTTGAATGAGTAGGTGTCCAAACTTTTTTGACTGGTACTGTATAATTATAAATTGTTTTGCTCAGAACTTGGCGGGACAAATGTTGGCCCGCGGGCCACCAGTTGTGGAACCTTTACATGGTGTTGTGCTTTGCCAAACGGTGGTTATTGCTTAGTTATTAATATTTCAGGGATCAGCTATCTCGCTTTACATTCATTGACCAAACTCTTATTCAAAGATCAATCTTAATCGATTTAGAAAATGGACTGATTGAATTAATACATTGACATTTAGCTGTTTTTTGGCTGAGTCTTCATGAGTTGAAATTCTCCAGCTCTCTGTAGAAAAGAGGCTTGAGGCTGACTGAATAAAAATATTTGTAATAGTGTGATATGCTTGAGCAGTGTTCTTCTGACATTAGGAAATTCAGGGCCTGTAGCAGTTGTAGTGCCTTTTGTCCCCAACCCCCTTCATCAGTCTGTTTAGCCTGTTTAGGAGGCTATGAGTGTGTCTCAGCAAGTGGCATTGGGGCCCTCTCCCATAGGACCACAAGAACAGCCCTCTGCTCTGTTCCTCAAGAGACATCCACCACAACTCGCCTCCCCTCAGTGAGCTCAGATTTCCTATGTCTCACACACACAGCAAGCCCCTCTCTCCCTAACACAGTGGGCTTTAGCCATGGAGAACCATGATCATTGATTTACTTTCCTGTACCAGCCTAGGAAATGTTTACTTCTGAAAGCCACATCAAAAGCTAAGAGTGGAAGCCTCTCGGTTGAAAAGCAAACCCAGCCAGCGGGAACCTATAAGTAGTGCTTCAGATGCCCTAATTCACTCAGGGTGAATAAATAAAATGTGTGGGGGGTCTTTGTGACTCCCTCACCCAGTCCCTCTGTAGAGAAGTTTGAAGAGAGAGGGAACTCGTCAGACGTCTGCTCTGGGATTGTCCTGGCTGACTGGGAACAAGTGGAAGATGTACTGGGAGCTGTGGCTGAGCCAGTTGACGGCGACAGACCTGCAGCATATGCTGGTGGGGAACAAAGGTGGGAGAGCATCAGCTCTAGACAGGGCAGGGTCACACCTGACCTCTAGGCCAGTTTAATGTCCTTAGGAGTCCTGACAGGTTTACTATACTGCTGCCATGTAGTGTGCTGTGTAGTTTGCTTGCTGAATGGAGCACTACGTACTTTAGTAGTTCTGTGTGTTTAGAATGGAGCAATGCGTACTTTAGTAGTTTTGTGTGTTTAGAATGGAGCAATGCGTACTTTGGTAGTTCTGTGTGTTTTAGAATGGAGCAATGCGTACTTTGGTAGTACTGTGTGTTTTAGATTGGAGCAATGCGTACTTTGGTAGTACTGTGTGTTTTAGATTGGAGCAATGCGTACTTTTAATAGTAAACTATTTCCTGTTTTACTCCTTATTTCACACGTAACACTCATTAGGCTGGATTTGGAGATCTGGGCCATTTTATCAACTTTTTGTTCAGATGCAGGACTTCATAGTTGAGGTTAAGCTTTAATTCAACTCAATCTTACACAGTGTATATCTTAAAGGGAAAGTTCACCAAAATGACAGTGGTTTCCTTACCCTGTATGCTGTCTGTCGACAAAGGATGACCGTGATCCATTTTCTGGATTAGTTTTAACGTTTTAGGTTTTGTGGAACCAATCCTATTCAAGCCATGGGACCAATTAATATAATTTTTTGTGCATCATGTTCAAATCATCTATCAGTGACTTTGTTGAGCTTCACAATACATTTTAGATATATTTGGACATGATGCGTGGAAAAATGCTAATATTTGTCCCATGACTTGAATGGGATTTGTCCCACAAATGCTAAAACGTTAACATGTGGAAACCGTGCCAGAGAAACCAGACCAAAGCATGGATCGCTGTCGTACCTTGTCCATAAACTTCTGTGAACTATCCCTTTAACTTCTCAGACGCTTTTGTTTTTGGGCAATTCAACTGTAACTGTAACAGTGAGACTGACACTGTGATTTTTCACAAAAACCATTGATGGCAATGAACAGTGCAGATGCAAAGTTTGGTAACAGAATGACAGCACAAATGGCACAAACTGTCATTCTGTTACCAAACTTTGCATCTGCACTATTCTTCAAGTAAATGTTTATGTAACATTTTCAGTGGAAATTGTTAAAAGTAGTCCTTGTGCACAGAGTTGTATGGTTTGTTTAAGTTTGCAAATATTGTTTTTTAAAATGTCGAAGTAAAACATCTGAGTCTGTTATCGTGGAATTGCCCTTTTATGTCTGTCTGATTGTTCTGAAATTGTTTCTGTAGTTAGAAAAAGGTAGAAACATTATTTTGTTAATTTTGATTTGATCGCTGAGAAATTCAGCTTATTGATTGCACCTAAATTAGCCATTTTATAGAATTCAGATAATATTCAACAAATATAGTACCCAACATCAGATTTGGACCAAAATGCTTCCTACCAATGAGTAAGACATGAGAAATCCCCCCCAAAAAATGTCCAAAAGCCACCCACGGAAGAAATAGGTAGGAAGATGTTTGGTACTATATTTATTGAATATTATCTGAATTCTAGATACTAAAATGGCCAATTTGGGTGCCATCAATTAGCTTAATTTCTCAGTTCAAATTATATTTTAACACAATGTTTCAGGAATGTTAATCGAATCCGTTACTAACTACAGAAACTATTCCAGAACAATCTGGGTGTCAAAATCCTCTTCCTTGTGCTTTTTGAGTTGGAATGACCCAGGAAGTGTAATTAGAAGTGACCACCACAGACTGACGCTGATGGTGCCAGTCACTTACTGTACTGTAGATGTAGCATTTAAACTTTGGTGTAGCTAGTCATTCCTTAGTTGTATGGGGCAATTCCACGGTAACGGAGTGAAAGTAGTCTTTGTGCATACAGTTGTATAATTTGTTTAACCTTGCAATCATTGGTTTTTGTTTGACATTTTATGCCAAGTCTCGACTTTCTTTTCAATGCCTCTTTCATCCTCTCCCCTCTACCTGTCCTTCACTGTCTTTATTTCACTCGTCTCCCTCTCTCCCTGGCAGTGGGTAAGTCCCACTCAGCAGTTGCCCAGACATGCTTTAGAGGTTGTTGGCAGCTGTTAAGGAGTGATTGAGGCTCAGGCATGTTGTGTTGGCGTGGTGACCCGCAGACACCGACAGAGCCCCTCCCCGTAGCTACTACACTCTTTACATGCGGGGGGGGGTGGCAAGTAGAGACTTCCTGTAGGACCTCCGATTAGTGTGTTTGGAAAGTGAAGCGAGTCAATTTTGAGCGTGGACAAGCAGAGTATGTATTTGAGGACCCTTCAACCCAGCAGCAGTTTTGAGGAAGTGTGGGTTAGGCTGACAGGCCGGCCCTACACTGGGGTAACTGATGTGAACGGGCCTAGACTCTCGGGTAGCTACAACTTAGCTCTTTCTGTTTTATCTTGGTAGACTCCAGCTGCCTATTAATTGGACAGCTATTGCTATTAAGCTGGCACTGGTAAATGGTAGCCTATTTCACAGTTGATTAGAGCAGATTGTTAAAGGAACAGAAGCAGATTTTTTGGGGTGAAATAAAGAGTTTAGGCAAAACATAGGTGGGCCTTTGGAAAGGGATGCATGTTTGGGGTCCCTAAAAGGTATGTACGTGTTTTGTTAGGCATACCTGGGGCACTGTTTACTCATGTGGTTTATGTATTTTGAAGGTGAGATTTCAACAGATATTTTTAGGCAGCTTGACTTCCACTGAAACATTCACCAACCACTTTCTTTCTCTATCGCTCCCTTGCCCTCCCTCCCTCCCTCCCTCCAGAGGCTCTCCACCGGCCCTTCGGCCTGGACTCGGCAGCGTTGACAGAAGCGGTGCGCTGGAGCTCCAAGGAGAACTTGCTGGGTGCTGACGAGAGCGACCCTAACCTCTTTGTTGCACTTTATGACTTTGTTGCCAGTGGCGACAACACACTGAGCATTACCAAAGGTAATTCTGAAAGAGATTTTTATCAATAGGCTTTCCCAATAAATAACCTGGTTTCATTTACTCACCCTCATCACAAACCACTCCTTATCTAAAGATGACTCTCTTTGAGTTATGGGGCCCCTTCCTTCTGCAGGGGAGGGCAGTTCTTCGAGAGATTTCCTCAAAATACGGTACTATGGTACCATCCAGTGAACTATATGTTTGTTTTTCCAATCCTTGTTCTACTTTCCCTTTTTATTTAATCCGTGTCCCTGTTTTCCTCAGCCGCAGTTTGCTGATCAAAGAGCTGTCTCCTGGGTAATGAGCTTAAAATCATATTATTTTGGAGAGTCTGACTTTTTAATTAACAGATATAAAAGCATTAGCTAAAGATGGAGAAATATCTTAATAAGCCGATGCCTGCCTCCACCAGTCGCCCCATGGCTGCTGCCTGAGATGGAGCTAATGTTTAGACTGTGAGTCACTGCATGCCCATTGGAGAGGCAGGCAGGCCTGCCCTCCAACACCCTTGTTTGGCTCTAATGCACTTTTAATGTGGAATCCTTTCAACTGTAATAATAACAGGTGCATAAACCCAACAGATCTGAGACCACGATTAAGGGCGGCAGGGCCGCTAAATAACTCTGTGATCACCACTTGCTGGGTGATCACAGAGAGTGACTTAGCGGCCCTGCCGCCCTTAATCGCTGCCTCAGATCAATGCCATGCCTCAGACCAGTCCACCGCGGGCCACCTGACATTCAGTGTTTCCACCCGTAGCCAACTGTCTGGCTCCCCACGGTGTGTCACAGAGGAAACTGTCTAGTGTGACTGGTTAGGCCGGCCCAATGTTTTTCTGCCTCCCCGGCTGCCCAGTGTCAATAGAGCCTGTAGCTATAGCCTCTGTGGCACCAGAGGGTATTGAGTCTGCAACATGTTCAGCTCAGCCCACGATGTACAGGGAGAGCGAGTAGGAGGGTGAGCGAGAGAGAAGAGCGGGTAAGTTGCAGAAAGCTTGGCGGCGCTCCCTGTCCCCTCTCCAGGCCGTGTCTTGTCGCTGCCATAACAGCTCACTGTCATTATCCTCTCAATGGGAGCAGCTTTGAAGAGCTGCAGGGAGCTGCCGGACAGCCAGGGCGTGTTTCAGCTCCACAGTCACACAGCTCCTCTACAGTACTGCATTCTCTGTCTCTATTTAAGAGGCACTCCCTCCTGTCTCCACTGTTGACCTCATAGGACACAGACAAAGCAGCAGACCAAGTCACTATGTGCGTAGCCCAGCCCTACCTTTTGGCACTGTATTTAATTATCCATCAATGGGGGCTATTTAAACCTTATGAAGGAACCAAAAGCTTCAAGGGGTGCTAATGTCCTAAACTGGCTCTAAATGTCCTTTTACCTGACTCTGTCTCCCTGTCCCTCTTTGCCCAGGTGAGAAGCTCAGGGTGCTCGGCTACAACCAGAATGGGGAGTGGAGCGAGGTGCGCTCGAAGAACGGCCAGGGCTGGGTGCCAAGCAACTACATCACGCCCGTCAACAGCCTGGAGAAGCACAGCTGGTACCACGGGCCCGTTTCGCGCAGCGCCGCAGAATACCTGCTAAGCAGCCTCATCAACGGCAGCTTTCTGGTCCGGGAGAGCGAGAGCAGCCCAGGACAGCTGTCCATCTCCCTGCGCTACGAGGGGCGCGTCTACCACTACCGCATCAACACCTACTCAGATGGCAAGGTAGCTAGGGGTCTGGGACCTACAGATGGGTTATCTTTCTTCACTTTTGTTGTGAAACTACTCTTCCCCTGCTAATGTTCCTGCTCTGTCTCTGTTGGCCATCTATTGTTTCTCCCCACGGTGCTGACCCCTGTGTGTCCCTGTCTGTCTTTCTGTCCCAAGGTTTACGTCACAGCAGAGAGCCGCTTCAGCACCCTGGCCGAACTGGTACACCACCACTCCACCATGGCCGATGGCCTGGTCACCACACTCCACTACCCGGCACCCAAGTGCAACAAGCCCACCGTCTACGGTGTGTCGCCCATCCACGACAAGTGGGAGATGGAGCGCACCGACATCACCATGAAGCACAAGCTGGGAGGGGGGCAATACGGAGAGGTGTACGTGGGAGTCTGGAAGAAATACAACCTCACCGTCGCAGTCAAAACACTCAAGGTTGGTCTCTTCTATTAAGATTGGTGGTGGCCTGTAAAATCTCCATCTTTTGTGCGTCTATTTTGTGAAATCCTCAGTGGGATCATGTAATATGAATGGGATGTGGTATTTAGTGGTTGATGGTCACCACCTGCTGGTGGAATGTTGAATTACATCAACATGAAACTCCGTGGGGCAACGACTACTGTTGGAGATATGTTTATTCACAGTCTAATTTGTTCTGCTCACCTTGGTATCCTGATACTAAGATATTGAATAAATCCAGTGAATATTGACCTTTCTGCTTGTGTCGTCTTCCAGGAGGACACTATGGAGGTGGAGGAGTTCCTGAAAGAGGCAGCAGTCATGAAGGAGGTGAAACATCCCAACCTGGTGCAGCTGCTAGGTCAGTGCTGCTCACAGTACAGCGCCACTTAATAACAGCACATGGGATTTCTACTGGCTGTTTCTAGACTCGAGGCGTAGTTAGGTCTGACTTCTGTTGGCTTGCCTCTGTCCAGGTGTGTGTACGTTGGAGCCTCCCTTCTACATCGTGACAGAGTACATGCCCCACGGCAACCTACTGGATTACCTGAGGGAGTGTGACCGGGAGGAGGTGAACGCTGTGGTTCTGCTCTACATGGCCACGCAGATCTCCTCCGCCATGGAGTACCTGGAGAAGAAGAACTTCATCCACCGGGATCTGGCGGCCAGGAACTGTCTGGTGGGGGAGAACAGCGTGGTGAAGGTGGCAGACTTTGGGCTGAGCAGGCTAATGACGGGGGACACGTACACGGCCCACGCCGGAGCCAAGTTCCCCATCAAGTGGACCGCCCCCGAGAGCCTGGCCTACAACACATTCTCTATCAAGTCTGATGTGTGGGGTGAGTCAGAACCAGCTTTTCAGACATCATCACCTGTACTAAGTCAGTAAGCATTAGTGTGAGCGTGTTTCTCATCCTATGATGGTCTCCCATCCTTCAGCTTTCGGTGTGCTTCTGTGGGAGATAGCGACGTACGGTATGTCTCCGTACCCAGGTATCGACCTGTCTCAGGTATACGACCTGCTGGAGAAGGGCTACCGCATGGAGCAGCCAGAGGGGTGTCCGCCCAAGGTGCACGAGCTGATGAGAGCCTGTGAGTATGGGCACCACGCTCAGTACACACACAGTCCCTCTCACTATCATCCATTCACATATGTCCTGCATAGAAGCTCTATAACCTAAATTGTCAATGGAGTAAAAAATAACAATAACTTGGTTTTGGTGTGATATCAGGCTGGCAATGGAGCCCGTTGGACCGACCCTCATTTGCCGAGACCCACCAGGCCTTTGAGACAATGTTCCACGATTCCAGCATCTCAGAAGGTACTTGTACGACAGTCACATTACTACCCATATGGCTTCAACACGGTCGGATACACTTCCCTCTCTTGGAGGCATTTAGTTCTGCTGCCTGACTATTCAAGCCTGTCTGTTTTGGCACTAAAGCGGATGCATTTGTGGACATTAGAGAGATAATGGCCATTAATGATGCGTAAACATCTTTGTAGGGCCTTTTCAGAGTGGTACAGCATGCCTGGTGCCTCAGGGAGAGACGGAGGATGATATTTGAGTGAGGATGAGGAAAGGGCAGGCTGAACTGAGGTGAGGGGAGTACAGGGAGAACGAAGGGCTTTCAGAGAACCACTATAAACTCAGCATTGATTTGTTCAGTTATTCCAGTTAATGCAGTGCTACTATCTCTAGCAAGGGATTCAATGTGTATAACGGTGTAATGTAAATGTCCACTTAATTAAGCATTCATTTCCTTTCCTGTGGTTCCCTCTCTCTCTGTAGAGGTAGCAGAGGAGCTGTGTAAGACTGCCTCCTCTGGCCACGGCCCGTCACCACACTCCTTCAGCCACGACATGCCCCTGCTGCCCTCCAAGTCGCGCACGCTCAACAAGCATACGGAGAACAAGGAGAACATCGAGGGGGGTCTGGATTGCAGGCAGGAGACACACACAGCCAACACCCACAGCCCCTCAGGTACCTGCCTTGCCCGCCGCCACGCCTGTAGACTGAGGACAAGGGCTGCTGTCACTGGATTACCTCACCCAATCTTCACCACAGGTGGTGGTGTCATCACACAATCACAACACACCACCTTTAGCATAAAAACTCAGCAAAAAAAGAAACACCCCCTTTTCAGGACCCTGTCTTTCAAAGATAAATCGTAAAAATCCAAATAAATTCACAGATCTTCATTGTAAAGGGTTTAAACACTGTTTCCCATGCTTGTTCAATGAACCATAAATGATAATGAACATGCACCTGTGGAACGGTCATTAAGACACTAACAGCTTACAGACAGTAGGCAATTAAGGTCACAGTTATGACAACTTAGGACACTAAAGAGGCCTTTCTACTGACTCTGAAAAACACCAAAAGAAAGATGCCCAGGGTCCCTGCTCATCTGCGTGAACATGCCTTAGGCATGCTGCAAGGAGGCATGAGGACTGCAGATGTGGCCAGGGCAATAAATTGCAATGTCCGTACTGTGAGACGCCTAAGACAGCGCTACAGAGAGACAGGACAGACAGCTGATCGTCCTCGCAGTGGTAGACCACATGTAACAACACCTGCACAGGATCGGTACATCCGAACATCACATCTGCGGAACGGGTACAGGATGGCAACAACAACTGCCCGAGTTACACCAGGAACACACAATCAGACTGTCCGCAATAGGCTGAGAGAGGCTTGACTGAGGGCTTGTAGGCCTATTGTAAGGCAGGTCCTCACCAGACATCACCAGCAACAATGTTTACTATAGGCACAACCCACTGTCGCTGGACCAGACAGGACTGGCAAAAAGTGCTCTTCACTGACGAGTCGCGGTTTTGTCTCACCAGGGGAGATGGTCAGATTCGCGTTTATCGTAAGGAATGAGCGTTACACCGAGGCCTGTACTCTGGAGCGGGGATCGATTTGGAGGTGGCGGGTCCATCATGGTCTGGGGCGGTGTGTCACAGCATCATCGGACTGAGCTTCTTGTCATTGTAGGCAATCTCAACGCACTGTGTTACAGGGAAGACATCCTCCTCCCTCATGTGGTACCCTTCCTGCAGGCTCATCCTGACATGACCCTCCAGCATGACAATGCCACCAGCCATACTGCTCGTTCTGTGCGTGATTTCCTGCAAGACAGGAATGTGTGCAATGTCAGTGTTCAGCCATGACCAGTGAAGAGCCCGGATCTCAATCCCATTGAGCACGTCTGGGACCTGTTGGATCGGAGGGTGAGACCTAGGGCCATTCACCCCATAAATGTCCGGGAACTTGCAGGTGCCTTGGTGGAAGAGTTGGGCAACATCTGACAGCAATAACTGACAAATCTGGTGCAGTCCATGAGGAGGAGATGCACTGCAGTACTTAATGCAGCTGGTGGCCACACCAGATACTGACTGTTACTTTTGATTTTGACCTCCCTTTGTTCAGGGACCCATTATTCAATTTCTGTCTGTGAACTTGTTCAGTTTGTCTGTTGAGTCTTGTTATGTTCATACAAATATTTACACGTGTTAAGTTTGCTGAAAATAAACGCAGTTGACAGTGAGAGGACATTTATTTTTTTGCTGAGTTTATAATGAGCTTTCCTCATAATTTATAAAGAGTTACTGTAGTGTCACTTATACTAATAGATAATATGCAGTGGGGACTGTTGCCATGTCCAACCACATCACTTAAAGCATTGAACATTAAGCAGATGCATAATTGGCCAAATACCAGAGAAAGGGTTTGGATTAAAGGCATTCTCAATTCTCTCCCATTATAGAATTCACCATCTTCCTCCCTTACATGATTAGACAAAGCTGGGTAAATAGGCCTGTTTGTATGCGTCTGTGTTCATTTATTAACATGACGATTGAGGATGTTGAATTCTAATCCTCTTGGTTCTGTCTGTTGCATCCTCCCCACACAATATACCCAACTCTAAAGATCACTAAGAATGACTGCATATGTACCAATACCTCAATTAAAAGCAGATAATATTTTGTATGGTTTTTGCCATGTTGTCTTTCATGTTTTCTTGTGGAAAAACCAAAGAAGATTTATGTTCCTGTCAACCCTTAAACTCTCATTCATTTCTCACACCATTTAATCCTTTCCATGATACTTCTCCACAATGATTGATCACACTGTAGCAAACACAGCGTAATAAGATAAGTCAGGGATGATGAAGCCAGAGTGTTGCCTGGCTCACTCTGGAGCTCATCTATTACACATATAGAGCCGCTTCACCTCCTTAGTATAAGGTGTCACCACAAAGTTCTTGAAAGGGGAATGGCTCTGGAGAGGAAGGATATGCCTGTAGTCAAAGCAAATTGGCAGCCAGCCTGTGAGATTCACTGGTTCTGGGATATTCCAGATTGATGTTGAATAAATGGTGTAATGAGTGCTGATAAGAGACCGCAGCCCTGGTACCTGTTTAACTCCCTGTCCTCTGTTCTCTGCAGGTCTGGCAGCCACTCTGCTGTCAGGGGATTGCCGGTCAGGCAGCTCTCCTGCTCTGCCTCGGAAACAGAGGGACAAATCCCCCAGCAGCCTCTTGGAGGACTCCCAGGAGACCACGTTCACACGGGACCGCAAGGCTGGCTTCTTCAGTTCCTTCATGAAGAAGAAGTCTTCCTCCAACTCTCCCTCCTCCCAGCTGCAACAGAGCCTGCCTGCTCCGCCCAAGAGGAGCAGCTCGTTCAGGGAGATGGAGACCCAGCCTCACAAGAAGTATGAGCCCACGACTGGCTTCAGCGCCCCTCCTCCCCCCCTTCCCCAGGCAGACGGCCTGGGCTTTTCACCGTCCCATGGAGAGGGGAACCACATCCAGTCACGCTGCTGTGGAGCCACTTTTGGACAAAAGGCCTCTGCCAACCACACCTCTGGGGCCCTGCCCTCACAGGTGGGCAGCAGCTGGGCAGGCCTGGCAGGCTTCTTCACCCCCCGCCTCATCAAAAAGACCTTAGGGCTACGGACTGGCAAGTCCACTGGGACCGAGGAGGGGGTTGGGGGAACCAAGCCCTTCCCCAGGTCCAATTCCACTTCCTCCATGTGTGCAGGGCTGCCTGACCTCGAGAGGATGGCTCTGACTTTACCCAGGAACCGCAGTAAGCCTCCTCTAGAGCGCACTGCCTCCACCACCTCGCAGCCTGAGAACGGGGCAGCACACACCTCTGAGACCCTTCTCCGTAAGATGGATGAGGGCACAGCTCAGATCAGGGACCGGCCTAAAAACAAGCTACTTCCCAGAGTAGTGGGGGGGAGCTCGGGGGTGGTGAGAGCACCTGGCGTTGGGAGTGAGGCCAATTCATATTGTCCCTCTGGGACCCTACGGGGTAGGGAGTTTCAGGAGGCAGGAGGACAGGACCGTCAGGGATGGTCGTCCCCCTCCAAAACAGTGGGATCTGGCCTGTCAGCGGCTCCACACAACCACAAGGTTCCAGTGCTGATCTCGCCCACACTCAAGCATGGCTCAGCCGATGTGCTCTTGGTGGGGATGGACTCTCAGGGTAACCGCTTCAAACTACTATCAGAGCATCAGGCGGACCGGGAACGACCACGGCTGGTCAAGCCTAAATGTGCCCCCCTTCCCCCTCCCACTCTAAGCCTCCTTGGACACTCCTACAGCGGGGATGGAGAGGAGCAGGTCGGGGTGGCTGTGGAGGTCAATGGTGATGGGATGAAAAGGCCGGGACGAGTAAGGGAAGTTGGAACAGGGAGACCGTCAGTGCCGCCACCACAAGTGCCTCCACCTCCTTCAGCCTCCTCTTCCTCTGCCAACAACAATACCCCCACTAAGATGGCCAATGGTGCCACCAGCACTGGCTCATCCACAGTCCCCTCTGGTGGCTCTAAGCTTCTGCGTCGGACTCGGCAGCAGGCAGAGAGGGTTCAACCGGAGAAGATCAGTAAGGAGGCTCTGCTGGAGTGTGCTGAGTGCCTGAGAGGTGCTCTCCACAGCAGCCCCGAGCCCTCCTCCAGCAGCCAGGTCCTAGACGCTGCCCACCAGCTGCTAGACTACTGCTCAGGCTACGTGGACTGCATCCCACAGATGCGGAACAAGTTTGCCTTCCGGGAGGCCGTGGGCAAGTTAGAGCTCAGTTTGCAGGAGCTGCGAGCATCATCCTCCTCTGGAAGCGGAGGAGCATTCAGTGGCCCAGCGGCTAGCCCTGCTCTGGACAACTTGCACACCTGCATCAAGGAAATTAGTGATGTGGTTCAGAGGTAGCCACCGGACCATTTCAAACATTTCCTTTTGTATTCCCATTTTTGGTTCTATTAACATTTTGGGGACAGAGAACATTCTCAGAAGTACCTCAGAAAATTACTACAAATTGTTTCTCTTATTGTTTACAGTTGACTCTTTCTCAAAAATGCCAGTGGAAAACACTGTTCTAATCTTTGAAACATTGTTGATACCAAACTAGATGTGGTTCATTTTACACAAAGTAATTGTTTTGCCCTAAATGTCAACTTTTCCACCAGGTTTTAAGGCCTTTCTTTTAACTGGATGTGGAGTATATCAGCAATGTTTTCAGTCCCAGAGTTGATAAAGAACAAAGTCCGTTTGAGTATCTGTCATTTAGTAACTCAGCCAAGAAATAAAGTGGAGAATAATTCATTCATTCTCCTGGCAACAATGAAAAGAGTCCCTGTGACAGGATGTCACTGTATTGTCACCTGGGACATCGATGAGTGTTCCACTTAATCTGGTCTACTTTCTCTGCCATTTGGTTTGATTATTTCAGTAAAATTTCCTTTCAAAGTCATAACATTTGAATTGAAAATATAAGCATTTCAATATTAATGTCCAAATTCCCTTGCACATGACCTAGCTATATGTTTGGAGCTTATGAGAAGAGTGCAGGGTAGCACATGAGCAGGTGGTTTGGGACAGTGTTTCTAAGTGCTGAATTCCCTGTGGCCCTTTCTCTTAGTGCCTATAGTTTCTTAAATGGTTGAAAATCTGCAAATACAACTACTCCTTGACAAAATACTGATCTCATCACAAACTACAGTATGTCTCTAGCACATCAGTGATTTATTTGTACATTATTTGGTTTTAACTTTGGAATGGCTTTATGTATGAACTTGAATTTTAAATTATTGTTTTTTTATTATTAAAAGCGCAGACCTATTTTAAAAATGTTATGTAAATATTTGCTTAATTTCATGTCCAGGAAAATGTGAGGTCACATTTGCTTGGATAAGTGTTTGACTCTAAAAAGAAACCGTAGTAGGAACTTTATCACGGGACTGAGGCCCACCCCTCCCTCCGCAACCTCATCTGAACATCTGCAAAGTGAATGTATTATGCTTTTGTATTATGAAAATGTTGTCCACCTGTAAGAGTTTTGTTATCTTCCTTTTTTGAGAAGATGCAATGTTTTAATTGTTCTCTGGTCATCATTTCAATACCAACATCCGTCAATGCTTATGGTCAATTTACAAAACTGAATCTTAAAGCACATTTTCTGTTTTGATATCTCTTTGTAGATGTCTTCTCTACACAAACATTTCCATATCAGATTGCTGGATGTAGTTTCATCCTGTTTGTTCTATTGTGCACAAATGAGTCTCACCTGTGTCTGCAATCATTTCTCAATAATAATTTGGCTAATGAATCAAGCAATTATAACAAAAAAAGCTTGCTTGTAACAGAGTGCTCAACTGTTTGAAACCTCCCCTAATCCCCACTTGAGATGTTGGAACCCTAAGTGTATTAAAAGGGGATCATCGCGCTCTCCCAGAAGCTTGGCTGCTGTGTAAAACCCACAAATTCAGGCAAACAAAAGGTGTAATGGGTCCACACTCAGCCACAAAGCCTACTTCATTTTTCCATCCCTTCACTCTTTTTACTGCATCAGGCACAGCGCACAGACGCCTTGGCCCTGCAGCCCTCCTCAGTGTGCAAGACCCATTACAGCTTTTGTTTGTCAACCTAGAGACATACACTGGATAAAGCCTATTATGTAGTAGACATTGATTGGTATATTACATTTCATCTTAGTATAAACTCTAGTAGTGCCCAATATATTTTCATTCCATTGTGGTACACTACCTATCTAATCCAGCAGATGAGCTTCAGTGTGCCTCTGGTCATTCAACGGTCCTCTTGACTAATAGCATGAAATAAATAGTTTATTTTCACTGGGAGGTTCAAATACAAATTATAATTTATTTTTTGCCACTGGATACAGCAATGCTTTTCCTATGGTTCTTGGTGCCTTTTGTGAAAGATATTTTATGTATAGTGCACTACTCAGTCAAGAAATGGAAATATAGCGATGTGTAATTGTAAATATCTTGTGCTTTTGTTTTCAGATGACAGATTTTGCAATGAGATTGTAACCAAGTATAAATATCACTACAACGTGCATTTCTATTACTGGGAGTAACATTGTGTGTTTTTAATTTAAAACTCACATTTAATAGTATATTACTGTGAAGTTCTCCCCATCAGTGTTAAACTTGATATAAATAAAATGTTGAACAATTCTAAGGTCCTTTTTATATTTTTGATTTGTCAAAATGTTAAAGATTTATCCAGAGAAAGTATTCTTTTCATTAATAGCATACGTGTCATTGACCTGTTGGATCAGAGACTGATAATGACCGATGCATTTACTACTCTTCAGGTCAGTATTGAAAGTACTTTACTGTAAATAGAATACAATTGGTGGGAGGAATATAATGATAGCCCAGGGGCAGTTAGGGGTTGGATAATTTTCTGGCATGGTTCAAATCCTCCTCAATTTAGGGCACATCCTGAGCACTGGATTACATTGCATCTGCGCCTGGAACTATGATCTAAAGTTTTCTTTTGAAGAATAAATTGTTCTGAAAAAAATGTGTGCAGCCCTCTGCTGAATTTTGAAATTCGGGTGGGCCTCGGGATGATAAAATGATTGCCTACCCCTGGTCTATGATATAGGCCTATAAGAAGCTACCTGGGTGGTGGTCACCAGGGATGTAGTGGTGCTGTAGTGGGGAGGAGCGGTGCTCCCGCCCTTATTTCAATTTGAGAATACACAGAGCTGGTTGTAATATTTCTGGATTCTAAATAAATTATATAATTACTGAATTTTCATAAATTATATAATGACAAATTAGAATATAGCTACAAGCAGCAATTTTGGGGTTCAGCAGTGGGAGACATTGCCACCACCAGGAAAAATTTGACACTGCCCTAGGATGAGATACTAATGTACTGTTTACCAGGGTTGCCAAATATCAGATCTCAAAATCATAAACAGATCATGCAATATGCTTTTGATGTATTTAGGAAAAAAAATGTATGATGTTGACTACTTTAAAATCAAATGACCAAATCACCCTCAAATGTCCTCGTGGATGGAATGTTATTCATATTTTTCATAATTAATAAAGCCGCTATGACCTTGCATGAATGTTTTCCCTGCCCAACAGCGCCACCATGCGGCGCAACTGAAACATACTTTTTAGGTTTGCTAGACTCATCACTGAGCATGTGCCAAATGTTATCAGTCTATCAGTTTATTTGTATGGAGGTCAATGAGAGTGTTGAATTTAGTTAACAAAAAATGGAATGGCTTATTTGATTCGAACAGAAATTATGTAATAATTAAGTTGTTACAACTGTACTGATTATACTTCGGACACGTGACATCCTGGAAACTTTAAGAAAAAACACTTAATATCGGAGTTGTGCCAGGCCATCACTAGTTACCACATCCACAAAGTCATAAACCTTGCCTATTTCTATTTTTAACATAACCTTAAACACACTGCTAACCCTAACCTTAAATTAAGATGAAAAAGCTAATTTTTGTTTGAATTTTTACAAATAGACAATTTTGACTTTGTAGCTGCGGTAATTAGTGGAAACCATCTTGCCTGTTGTTCACGCATCAATCTGCCCTTTCAGTGGATAGAATGGTCCCACCTGATCTTGCCTCCTCCCAACTGCCTTCCATTTAGATTATAATGTATTTGTTGGAGCGGCCACGAGAGTATCTGGTCATTATAACGGATAATCTGTGGTTTGGAATGCATACTAAGTTTTGTTACAATACGAATATCCGTGACTGATTTCTATTAATTTATGTGACAGACCACGCCCATGTGAATGCTTATTGGTCCATGTTGGTTTAGGTACTGGAAAATATTGCTTTGGGAGAACTTAGAGATGCAACACATCACGTTTCGTGCAGATGGGTCATTCTGTGCCAGAGGAGTAGTGGTTTAAGTGTTTTCACAAAATTTGAAATGACGGACCTTATGGGCCCTTGAGGCAAATGTGTTCCTTGTGAGGAGAGTGACCTATGTTCCGAATTGTATGACTAGGTCAAACGGGGGGAGGTGCGTGACCTTTCAGTTTGCATTTTCAATCGCTTGTTATAGCGCCACCATCTTGCCAATTGGCATTGCATGATAGGGTGTGGCCCTTGCCCCTTTACCGTTATGCAAAGTTGCAACCTCCGAAGCCTTACCATCTCACGGGAATATAAATGTGAATGTGCCATTGTGGAAGAAGAGGAATAATAACCAAGGGCAACAAATACAAAGGGTTTCACCAGCGAGGTAGGCAAATGGTGGTTTATTCCCTGTCTTCTCTCTCTGTGGCGCGAATGATGAATAACTAGACGTGTGCAGAGGCCCGTTGGTCGGAAGCTTGACCACTTTGAGCGGACCAAATCCGACATAACAAGGACTACCACTGACAGAAAACTCCAGGGGTTGCTAAAATAGCTGTCCTCAAAATAGTCTGTTATTTACATGGGGCTCATGTACAACGCACTTGAACTCTCCCTACTTTGCAAGTGCTTATCTTACAGAAACGTAGGCCACCTCTACTGCGTATGCAGACGAACTGATCCACCACATGAACCTTATCACACCTACGAGGTCTAGGATCCACATTTACCTGCCTTGATGTTAATAAAACTCCACGGAACCCTCTTGTGCAGTGGACCCCTCTTGTGCAGTGGAACCCAGAAGGATATGTGACCACTTGGTTATGGTGCTCTCCCATCAGCACCACGATTCTAAAGGTGCTCAAACCGCTTAAAATAACCCTCAGTCAACATTAAGATATGTTGCCTACACCTACTGTCCTACTTATCACTTATTATTATTATTATTACAAATATAAGACTATCACTTCTCACAATTGTTCTCGTTTAGTAAAGTTAGATCAAAGCTGAATCAATGTCTTGCAAGATCACATAATGATGCATTTGTATTTTGCTTAACAGAACTTAATATAATAGCATATGCTGTAGCACACAGCCTGGTCTCATTGACTGGACATAAATAGTCAATGTAATTCTGGGACACTCAAATTAGTAGGATATGTTAAGTTTGGTATGGTTACATAAAGCAGAAGGTTACTTCAGGCGAAAACTAACAGGGTGTTGGTCAGGGTGGATTGGTGGGCATTTTGTGCAAACATCTAGCAACCCAAAGGTTGCGTGTTTGAATCTCATCATGGACAACTATAGCATTTTAGCTAATTAGAAACTTTGCAACTACTTACTATGTTTTAGCTACTTTGCAACTAAACTCAGCAAAAAAAGAAATGTCCTCTCACTGTCAACTGTGTAAACAACGTGTAAATATTTGTATGAACATAACAAGATTCAACAACTGAGACATAAACTGAACAAGTTCCACAGACATGTGACTAACAGAAATTGAATAATGTGTCCCTGAACAAAGGGTCAAAATCAAAAGTAACAGTCAGTATCTGGTGTGGCCACCAGCCGCATTAAGTACTGCAGTGCATCACCTCCTTATGGACTGCACCAGATTTGCTTGTTCTTGCTGTGAGATGTTACCCCACTCTTCCACCAAGGCACCTGCAAGTTCCCTGACAATTCTGGGGGGAATGGCCCTAGCCCTCACCCTCCGATCAAACAGGTCCCAGACGTGCTCAATGGGATTGAGATCCGGGCTCTTCACTGGCCATGGCAGAACACTGACATTTGTGTCTTGCAGGAAATCACGCACAGAACGAGCAGTATGGCTGGTGGCATTGTCATGCGCACAGTGTTGAGTGCCTGCAATGACAACAAGCTCAGTCCGATGATGCTGTGACACACCGCCCCAGACCATGATGGACCCTCCACCTCCAAATCGATCTCGCTCCAGAGTACAGGCCTCGGTGTAACGCTCATTCCTTTGACGATAAACGCAAATCTGACCATCACCCCTGGTGAGATAATACAGCGATTCGTCAGTGAAGAGCACTTTTTGCCAGTCCTGTCTGGTCCAGCGACAGTGGGTTTGTGCCCATAGGCGACATTGTTGCCGGTGATGTCTGGTGAGGACCTGCCTTACAACAGGCCTACAAGCCCTCAGTCAAGCCTCTCTCAGCCTATTGCGGACAGTCTGAGCACTGATAGAGGTATTGTGTGTTCCTGGTGTATCTCGGGCAGTTGTTGTTGCCATCCTGTACCTGTCCCACAGGTGTGATGCTCGGATGTACCGATCCTGTGCAGGTGTTGTTACACGTGGTCTGCCACTGCGAGGACGATCAGCTGTCTGTCCTGTCTCCCTGTCGGGCTTTTGTAGGCGTCTCACAGTACGGACATTGCAATTTATTGCCCTGGCCACATCTGCAGTCCTCATGCCTATTTGCAGCATGCCTAAGGCACATTCACGCAGATGAGCAGGGACCCTGGGCATCTTTCTTTTGGTGTTTTTTAGAGTCAGTAGAAAGGCCTCTTTAGTGTCCTAAGTTGTCATAACTGGGACCTTAATTGCCTACCGTCTGTAAGCTGTTAGTGTCTTAATGACCGTTCCATAGCACACAAAGATTACATCAAGTTTGTGGCTCTAAAAACTTGTTGGATGCATTTGCTTTTGTTTTGGTTGTGTTTCAGATTATTTTGTGCCCAATAGAAATGAATGGTAAATAATGTATAAGAATAGAATATGTTTCTAAACAGTTCTACATTAATGTGGATCCTACCATGATTATGGATAGTCCTGAATGAATGGTGAATAATGATGAGTGAGAAAGTTTACCCCTGCTGTTTACCCCTGCTGCAATTTTTCAATGAGCATCTTCATTTGATGTGAAATGGCAGCGTGCGTAGACTAATCCACATAAATATTTGATAACTAATAAAGTGAGAGAAGTCTCTTACAAGATCCTTCACAGATGTTATCCTTGTAATAGTCTTATTTCTAAATATGTAATTAAGGTAGAAAATGAATGCAGCTATGTGAATTGGAAAATTAAACTATAGAACATTTCTTTAGTGATTTGCATTGTGAAATATTTTGGACAGATATGAAAATATATATTAGTGATATGATGGGTAAACCTTTTTTATTTGATTTTATTTTTATTTAACCAGGTAAGCTAGTTGAGAACAAGTTCTTATTTACAACTGCGACCTGGCCAAGATAAAGCAAAGCAGTGCGACAAACAACAACACAGAGTTACACATGGAATAAACAAGCGTACAGTCAATAACACAATAGAAAAAAATAAAGTCTATATACAGTGTGTGCAGATGGCGTGAGGAGGTAAGGCAATAAATAGGCCATAGTAGTAATTACAATTTAGCAAATTAACACTGGAGTGATAGATGTGCCGATGATGATGTGCAAGTAGAAGTTCCGGTGTGCAAAAGAGCAGAAAAGTAAATAAAAACAATATGGGGATAGATTGGATGGGCTATTTACAGATGGGCTCTGTACAGCTGCAGCGATCGGTAAGCTGCTCAGATAGCTGATGTTTAAAGTTAGTGAGGGAAATATAAGTCTCCAGCTTCAGCGATTTTTGCAATTCGTTCCAGTCATTGGCAGCAGAGAACTAGAAGGAAAGGTGGCCAAAGGAGGTGTTGGCTTTGAAAGCATTACCAAATGTAATATATATATATATATTTACATGCACGCAGTGACTGTCAATGCATTGTGAATTTTTTCAGTTTACTCTGTAAAAAAAAAGTAGCAATATTTTTCAAATTGATTTAGACTGTTATAGAACACACATGAAAGGTATAAATAGCACATTCTCAAATAACAAAATGTATCTTGTCTATAGTGTAATATAGTTTTTTTGTGTCTCTGGTTTAATTTATTATGATTATTATTTATTTGGGGGTCTTTTGTTATGTGTGATATTTGTATATTGTTTAGTACAATGTTCGTATGATGCAACAACAATCCAAATTTTAAAATGGCAGAGTATATAAAAAAAAATTAAAACTGTTTTGAGTCAATTTGACGCTCTCGGCTCTCCTAGTGTTGGATGGTTACATTTGTGGCCACTTAACCTACCCTACTATCTCCTGGTAGCTGAGCCAGTGCCAAGCCTATTGTAATTATTACTATTATATTAGGGCATTGTGTTCTCGTCTCATAGTCTTATAGGCCTATGGCTTATTATGTGTAGGTCTATGTGAGTCGCATGTTAAATGCAAGAGTCATGGATTTACGTAGGCCAACAAGACGATTACAGTCGGTATAGGGTAGGGTATGCTTTTATGTTAATATAATGAGGATTTGAGTGCCCAAATGTTGTCCCACCTACATTTGTGCTGGCCCTGCCATCAATGGATTTCTGCCTATGCCACTGGGTTTCAGAAGACGGAAATGCAAAAGTGTCCCACTTTTTATGAATTATGATTATATGAATTTAGATGGATATAAAGAGCATTGGGATTGACTTTTTCTAAGCAAAATTATAACTTGAAATGTTTGACAATCTTTCAGCTGTCAAAAGTCTTGCCATCCTGTGACGTATGTGGTACGAGTCGTTTTTTTCCATACAGACTCCTCCCCCAGAATCTTGGCCAAGTGTAAAAATGGCGTCGGTCATGGAGGGACCGCTGAGCAAATGGACTAACGTCATGAAAGGTTGGCAGTATCGCTGGTTTGTTTTGGATTACAATGCGGGTTTACTGTCATACTACACGGTGCGTATTTTCTTGTTCTTGATAATGAATAAGCCGATAAACGCGTGGGGTCCGGTAGTATAAATTACCAATGCATTGCTTGTCAAAACCGAGTACTGGAGTGGGGACAGCGGCCTGTGTGCCAGGAGTTGGGATTGGGAATCTCAGCTGGCAGAAAAGGGCGGGGACTTGCCGCGACAGATCCATTATTGACCAATCATATCCAAGCTGGGGGACCAACTAACTAATTAAATGCCAGTATTTTCTCTACTTCCTGGAATTCGCTAACAATAACTACGATGTGCTTTTCCTTGTTGCTAGCCTGCAGCATTTGTTATCATTCTATTTTCATGTCCATGTTTAGCTGTCAGTTAGATTTAAACACTTGATTATTCGAGACATTAAAAACAACGTAGGAGTAATTATATGCATGTCAATAAAGGGAGGAGGCAAGGTTAGCTAACTAGTGAACACTATTTAATATTTTTTACCCCTGGTTGCTTGCTTAACTTGATTTCCTGCGTAATAACAGGATTGTAGAATTCACCGTTATTGTCTACTGTCTACTGTCACAAGAGTCAAAGAGTTAGCAGACATTGCCTTACCATGACATTCCTCTTGTTGATTTTTAGCTAATAAGCGTTTGTCGAAGGTAGGTGTATCATTAATTGCACCCGTCATAAAGCTACATAAGCTGCTACCGACATTTCGACAGCCCTCCACATTCAGTTGACAACCTAAGCCACTTGATTCTACCATTTAAACAGCCTGCCACTTTGGTGGGTAAACTGAGGGATGAGGCTGGAGATGTGTAACTATTGACAGGGCTATGTATGAGTTCAATATCTATGATATTTTAAAGCCAAAGAAAGGCAAACTAGCAACATAGTTTGTTTACAAACATTCAAATGACAACAAAATGTACAGTTGCACAAGCTACTACTTACTAACTTCATAAGGCATTATAGCTAAGTCAAGAATCATTGGGAATCAGTCAGACTACGGTTTGCAACTGCACATGGGGACAAAGATTGTACTTTTTGGAGAAATGTCCTCTGGTCTGATGAAACAAAAATAGAACTGTTTGGCCATAATGCTCATCGTTATGTTTGGAGGGAAAAGGGGGAGGCTTGCAAGCTGAAGACCACCATCCCAACCGTGAAGCATGGGGTGGCAGCATCATGTTGTGGGGGTGCTTTGCTGCAGGAGGAGGAAATTAATGTGGCTATATTGAAGTAACATCTCAAGACATCAGTCAGGAAGTTAAAGCTTGGTTGCAAATGGGTCTTCCAAATGGACAATGACCCCAAGCATACTTCCAGAGTTGTGGCAAAATGGCTTAAGGACAACATAGTCAAGGTATTGGAGTGGCCATCACAAAGCCCTGACCTAAACCTGTAGAACATTTGTGGACAGAACTGAAAAAGCGAGCAAGGAGGCCTACAAAACTGACTCAGTTACACCAGCTCTGTCAGGAGGAATGGGCCAAAATTCACCCAACTTATTGTGGGAAGCTTGTGGAAGGCTACCCAAAACGTTTGACAAGTTAAACAATTTAAAGGCAATGCTACCAAATACTAATTGAGCGTATGTGAACTCCTGACCCAGTCGGAATGTGATGAAAGAAATAAAAGCTGAAATAAATAATTCTCTCTACTATTATTCTGACATTTCACATTCTTAAAATAAAGTGGTGATCCTAACTGACCTAAAACAGGGAATCTTTAGTAGGATTAAATGTCAGGAATTGTGAAAACTTTTGTTTAAATGTATTTGGCTAAGGTGTATGTAAACCTCCGACTTCAACTGTATATATACTTTAGCTATGCATGTCATCCTTGCAGATGAGATGCAAGCCCAGGGCACTTACAATTCAGGTTTGCAGTGATTTTTATCAGAGAATCTTGGCTTGCTGTATATATGAAGTTCCATAAACTTTCCACTGGTGAACTTGATAATGAATACATTTAAACTTGGTGTGGAAATGTGTGTGTGTGTGTGTGTGTGTGTGTTAACGGAGTATGCGGAAATTATAAAAAAATAAGAAATAATTCTTGAAACCTAATTTGTTTTCTTCTCTTCGTTTTTAGTCCAAGGACAAGATGATGCGTGGCTCTAGAAGAGGTTGTGTGCGGCTCAGGGTAAGGAACTGGTTTAGGTTGTCGAGCCTGTTGTTCATCGTCTGCTTGGAGGGAGAGTTTGCACCAGCTAATTGAGTAGCTATTTTTTCTAACTAGTCTAATTAGTATCTCTTCTTTGTCTATACAATACAACAGGGGTATTCAACCAGGGGTCCACGGCCAGTACTGCAGGATATCCACAAATCTATATTTATAATAAATGCATTTTGTTTTACATGCCTACAGTAGAAAAGAGGAGACTATCTTATTTCTAATGATGTCAACTTAATTTCTCAACTCCAATTACACTCACTGGAGTATCTGACCTAGGCACCTGCATCGCCGGGATGCCTGGGAAAGGCTCCCTGAGAAGAAAAGGTTGAAGACCCCTGCAATACAAGGCTATTAAATATTAGCACTTGCTATATGTTTGTGTAAAAATATTGCCACTAGATGGCAGTATTTGATGTATTACTTCTAATTGGACTTGACAGTTACAAAATAGGATTTTAATGTGGTGTTTCCTAAAGGATCCTAGCCTGCCCATTGTCTTGCCCTTTATTTCCCCTTTTCCTCAAGGAATTAAGCATACTTAATTTAGTAGCAAATGGTTCTCAGATCTGTTTGACTTCGAGCCAAATCAGAGGTTCTACTTTTAAAGCTTTACAAATAGTTTGAAATGTCTTGGGGGGGAAAAACAATATATGCTAAACAAGTTATCAAGTGTAGGCGTATCACACTGCGTAGTTATCTTTTAGTTTTTTTGACCTGTAGTTTTGGCAGTAATTCGTGAGTGACCTGATGCAAAACCCAATGTCAGAACCTGTTTCTTTTTGCCTAGAGACAATGTTAACAAGACCTTCAAAGACATCACACACCACACACGCAAATATCTACATACAGAGTAGAAAATAACATTGGCTAGATTCTCTTCGATTGTTGTAAGAGGTTTCATGCCAGCAAATAAATTGTGTTTCTTCAGTTGTGTGTGCTGGTTTTAAAGGAATACGAGCATGTTATCTTCAGTACTATCATACTACTGTGCTATACGTTAGTATTTACGATTCCCCTCCTTAGCTTTAGACGAAGACAGTACTGTGGAATTTACTTATGGCTTGTGGAAGTTTCTCCTCAGACACATACGTAGGCTAAATGCACACCACGTGTATAAACACACATATCTTAGTCTACATTATTTATAGTCTTAATTCCACTCATGACGTTCCTCTTTTTGTGCCTGTGTCTGCCTCTTTGTGAAGCCAGCAGCCAGGGCATTGTCTTTTAATGAGTCATCACATAGTGGTTCTAATGTGATAATGGACACCTACACCTCATCAGCAGTACGTGGGAAGTCTTAAAGTAACTTTGCAGAAAAAATCTAAATTTAAAAGTTAATATTCTGTCATCACACACCCAAATAATGTTGTTGACTCATCCTATACTCGTATTTGTGGCCAAAGCATAATTTGGAGAAAGAACACTTCAACAGCCCCACCTCAAACTGACCGTTTCAAAAATGCTTGCTATTGCCTCATAGAGGATGATGTCATCCTTCTGAGGAGGATGAGCTGGCCAATCAGCGGACTACCCGCATTAATATTTTGAACGACCAGTAAAGGCCCACACCATTCCAACACAGAAAAGCTGCTTTTTAACATAAGTAATACTTACACATTTTTGTAAGGAAAACTGTTTCACTCACATTGTAATTAATTATAGGTCCTATATAATAGAAATCTGGAAACACTGGACAGTTACTTTAATGCAGATGTGTGACTTATCAAACATGTTTTACTTAAATGGCATATGCTTATCTTTTAATTTTATTTTTTCTGGTTGGTTTTGACTGGCAGGCAGGTTTGAGATATACTGTTGCAAGGTGCCATGGTACAGCCATAGCTCTGCAGTGTTTTTCTTTCCTTCCTTCCTTCCTTCCTTCCTTCCTTCCTTCCTTGCTGATGGTCCCTAATGTCTCTCTTCTCTACCCTTTCTTGCCTCTCTCACTCCACCCAGACACCCCCTCCTCTTTTCCCCCTTCTCCTCGGTAGGTGTGCGATAGAGTGAACAAGAGAGAGGGATGGTGACGTCTCTTCTCTCACTGCCTCCTCTTCCTTTTTGCTTTTCCAGGGAGCTGTAATAGGAATCGATGATGAGGACGACAGCACATTCACCATCACTGTGGACCAGAAGACTTTCCATTTTCAAGGTTAGTCTCTTTTTCTTTCCTTTCTCCTCTCCCTCACCTCCCACTTCGCTCAGTTCCCTGTCGTTTGTAGTGAATCCATCAATGCTGCATACTGCCAGCTGCTCACAAGTAGGCTCTCTTTGTAGCTTGTTCTCTCTCGCGCGCTCTCGCACTTTCCAGCCTTTTTCTTCTTCGTTTTTAAAGGAGGATTATTTTGTCGGTGCGCTAACACAAGCAGACACACACCACACACGTCTAGCTCTAGGCATTTGAATGGCTAGTCGTCTAGAGGCTGAAGCAAGATTTATTCCACAGCAATATTCCTCTGTAATGGAAAGAAGCGAAGGAGGCTTTTTTTTTTTAAAGATTGCTTGCATTTTCCACCGCCTATGGGAATAAAGAAATACTTCTGAGCTAAAAGCTGAGCTGAGCTGCACTGCCGATCCACACCCTGAACGCTTCAGAGACAGGACTGGTCCCCTTCCCAGACCCCTCTCACCCCACCCCCTTCCTCCGGCCAGCAGCTGCACAGACCATCCACCCAGCGGACCACTCTCCTCCAGGTCTCTAACCTCCTTCACCCTTTCACCTCCATCGCTCCCCCCCCCACACAGCCACCACCGCCACCAGCATTCTGTCCATGGTCGGCCCATTTCCTCCACCTCCATGCCCTCTCCCATTGCTATGTTCCGAAACTGTATGCTGTGGCTCTACAAAAGGAAGGGTAAGGAGATGCATGATGTCTGCATGCTGGCCTCTTATTAGGTCGAAATGCATGGCTCGGTGAAGCAGTGGTTGTAACCTTTTCCTAGGCATTTGTGTTGTTTGTTTTAGAAGCTTACTGCTTGGTTTTATTTAGAAAAAAAAAAAAACATAATGTATAGTGGTTGTTTACCATGGAAGAAGTATCGTATGTTAAATTTCTTAGTTTAAAGAAACAATATTATGAAAGATTGTTTCTAAGAGGTGCTTTGTGAGGTCACCTGTGTTTATTATGATCTTTGAGGTAGGAGAATTCGATGATATTATTATCGGTCTGATTCATTTGAGATTAATTTCATATGTCAAGTTGGTTGATTTAGAATTCTATGGTCATATTCTATGGTCATAACCATGTTTTCATTCACTTGCTCTATTATGCGTATCCAGTCAATTTTATCGGAGTTCACCCTTTAAAAGATGCACTCGTGAAAGACCGTCTCTGGGGGTGAAAAAGGATGCTCCTTCAGATGATTGCTCCAAGTTGGAAAGTGATTATAAGATTACGTGGAAAAGTTGGGAACGTCACAGCCATTTCACAACCCATCTACCACCCAAGCCTATAGGAATTATTTTTAATCACCTACATCACAACAAGGGACATATACATTTGCACTTGAAAAGGTTACCAAATATGTATGGGCTACTCTCCCATATGTTGCCTGCCAGAGATGCGTTACTGTTGTATACATCCTTGTAAAGGATCCAGCTGATGTTACACACATTTATTCTGGTGTGGTGCTGCGGCAGGCAAGCTGGGGGCTGTGTCGGTGGAGGAGGAGGACTAGAGCATGGGTGAGGTATGGGGTGGCCACAGATGAAGGCTGCAGAGGGAGAGAGAGTTTGAATTTGTATTTCTATTTAGAGGAGCATCCATAATTCATCAGGCTCTTTTCCTGGCGGAGCATCAGAGCTGTATGAGGCCGTCAACTCCCCCTCCCCACTTCCCCTCTACTTCCCCCCCACTTCCAAAGCAGACCTTGTGTGCTAAAGAGCTCTACATGGCCCCATACAGACAAAGCTGCTTAGCCTGGGAAACTGCTGAATGCATTGGCCAAGCCCACGATGAGCAGGTTGCCTGTTGTAGAGAGTGTGTCTAGTGGTTCTGCTATTGTATGACATACCCAGTCTTTGGAGTATACAGTGGGTTCTCATTTAGTAGTTGCGTAATACCGCTGCATGCTACGGCGTGTTACAGTGTATGACATCATAGTATTTACTTTTAGCCTTTGTTGCCGTTAATGCTCGTTCGAACCACCAGAGTCTTTGAGGGCATCTTTATGAAGCTTGTTGGTGCTTGCTTACTTTTCCAAATGATCCTACCGAGGTTCATGCAGGCCAGACATTTTGATTGCAATAACCTATCTGAAAGAGCATATTCCAAGGTTTTTTAAATATCCTAGTTTTTCCAAACAACACAAAAACATTGCCCAGATGGTCTCTGTTTCAAAATATAACGTTTTCCTAGAATAACCGCATCTCCATGCGTTCCTAGAATAACCTCAGCTCCATGCAAAGCCTACTATAAACAATCAGCAAATACCTATTTGGGAAAAATATCCTTTCTATTTAATTCTGTTGTATTCCGTCATATTATTATTGTAAAATATACACTGAGTGTACAAAACATTAGGAACCCCTGCTCTTTCCATGACAGACTGACCAGGTGAATCCAGGTTAACTCTATGATCCCTTATTGATGTCACCTGTTAAATCCACTTCAATCGATGTAGGGGAGGAGATGGTTAAAGAAGGATTAAGCCGTAAGACAATTGAGACATGGATTGTGTATGTGTGCCATTCAGATGGGGAATGAACAAGACAAAAGATGTAAGTGCTTTTGAACAGGGTATGGTAGTAGGTGCCAGGTGCACCTGTTTGAGTGTGTCAAGAACTGCAACGCTGCTGGGCTTTTCACGCTCAACAGATTCCCTTGTATATCAACTACCACCCAAAGCATATCCAGCCAATGGCAGGACAGTGGTCGAAAACGAGTCTTTTATAGGGCTGTGACGGTAATTGGATAACTGTGACATTGACGGTTTGGGGTAAAGACCATCATGAAAATAAAATAAGTCAAAACCTTATAAGAAAAAACGCTAGTTAAATAATGTTTTATCAACTTTATTTTAATATAGATATACCTTACCCATAGCGGGAGTGTTAACTATTTGATTATATGGTATTGTTTTGCTAACTTAGTCCATCTATTAAACTCTATACATTCGCCTCCTCTTTCCGACTAACTTTTGATGCGCTTCAATCAGCAAATCCGCTATATGCATGGATAGGAGAGATTGTTTGAAGGTCAGTTCAGTTCATTGAAGACGGGAGGGGGTGGGGATAACTATAATACCTATACTGTAGATCCTATGGGTGGGGGTGGATGGTTATGCCCTTTTTCATTGTTACAGTAATTCGGAGGTGTGAGGTGATAAAGATGGCTCTTGTAGCAAAACAAATGTAACAGCTAACAACGATGGAGAACCAGATGACTTGGACCAGTCTGTTTGCAGAATGTGCGCAAAAAAAAACATACCTATGAAGAATTCCAGCACCACAAACGGGACACAGATAAATGGCGAGAACTGGCAGACAGTCTAACTTCTTATGTAGTAATAGGAATGGTGCCCTTCAGAATGGTGAAGAAACCCGCCTTCATAGAAATGCTCTGTAAATTTGACGGTTAACGGGGAGAAAGTACAGTATTTCTCTCAAATAGCGGCCCCTGCCTTGTTCAACAAGGTGGAGGTTCAGACAGCTAAAGGATGTCTTACAACTTATTTATTATTTTTATTATTTTATTTGCACTGGTCAAGTGTAAATATGACTGGACACTTGTTTGGAAACAACCTACATGGCGGAATCCCACACAGCCGGCAACCTGGCTGAAGTCCTGCGTTCGGGCTTGATTGGGCCCTTGACTAAAATAAACTGTCTTGGATCACCACAGACACCGGGGCAAACATTGTGGAAACTGAACTGGCCTTGACTAAATTGCTTTAGCCACAATCTCCCTCTTGCCGTCACCAACGGTGTGAACAGCATAAGCACACACACAGAGGTCGGGCTCTAGGCCTATGTAGAGCCCTAGTGAAGGCTAGATGGAGCTGAACCTCAAATCACAGCCTCATTCTGGTGAGTAATTAAGCTTCATCAGCTATAATAACAATTTGTTAATAGCATATTCAATGTTAAAAGAATAAGCTATGCTATGTGAAATTATTGTTCATGTATAATTATGTTATTCAGATAGGAAATCAACAAACAAAATAGGCATATTTCCTTGAGTCATTCAGGGGCGGTTTCATGGACAAATTAAGCCTAATCCTAGACTAAATTGCAATTTTAAACTGGACTAAATGAGATTGCATTTCTCAGACATGGTTTAAAATAGTCTGCTTTGCCCTAGTCTAGATTTAAAAAGTCTGTGTTCCAGAAGGACGATTTAGAGATCTAAATAAAGGCTTAAATAAAACCTGGACAGAGGCAGGTTTAACTTCAATAGAATGGATGTGTGCCCCCAGGTTGTTCTGGGCAATGGAGGAAGATTAACTAGATTAACTAGACTATTTCAATGATGATCGAAGAGCGCCACCGAGGCCAGACAGAAGGGAGGTTATAGACAGGAGCAACCCACTGAATATTTTGTATTTATTTATTTATTTTTATTTTATTTTACCTTTATTTAACCAGGTTGGCTAGTTGAGAACAAGTTCTCATTTACAACTGCAACCTGGCCAAGATAAAGCACAGCAGTGTGATACATACAACAAAGAGTTACACATGGAATACACAGACATACAGACAATAATACAGTAGAAATTAAAAAAAAATATGTCTATACAGTGAGTGCAAATGAGGTAAGATAAGGGAGGTAGGGCAACAAATAGTCCATGGTGGCGAGATAATTACAATATAGCAATTAAACACTGGGATGGTAGATGTGCAGAAGATACATATGCAAGTTACTGGGGTGCAAAGGAGCAAGATAAATAAATACAGTATGGGGATGAGGTAGTAGGATGGGCTGTGTGCAGGTGCAGAGATCTGTGAGCTGCACTGATAGCTGGTGCTTAAAGCTAGTGAGGGATATATGAGTCTCCAGCTTCAGTGATTTTTGTAGTTTGTTCCAGTCATTGGCAGCAGAAAACTGGAAGGAAAGGCTGCCAACGGAGGAATTTGCTTTGGGGGTGACCAGTGAGATATACCAGCTGGAGCGCGTGCTACGGGTGGGTGCTGCTATGGTGACCAGTGAGCTGAGATAAGGCGGGGCTTTACCTAGCAAAGACTTGTAGATGACCTGGAGCCAGTGGGATTGGCGACGAGTATGAAGCGAGGGCCAGCCAACGAGAGCGTATAGGTCGCAGTGGTGGGTAGTATATGGGGATTTGGTGACAATACGGATGGCACTGTGATAGACTGCATCCAATTTGTTGAGTAGAGTGTTGTAGGCTATTTTATAAATGACATCGCCGAAGTGGAGGATCGGTAGGATGGTCAGTTTTACGAGGTTATGTTTGGCAGCATGAGTGAAGGATGCTTTGTTGCGAAATAGGAAGCCGATTCTAGATTTATTTTTGGATTGGAGATATTTAATGTGAGTCTGGAAGGAGAGTTTACAGTCTAGCCAGACACCTAGGTATTTGTAGTTGTCCACATATTATAAGTCAGAACCGTCCAGAGCAGTGATGCTGGACGGGCGGGCAGGTGCGGGCAGTGATCGGTTGAAAAGCATGCATTTAGTTTGCATTTAAGAGCAGTTGGAGGCCACGGAAGGAGAGTTGTATGGTATTGAAGCTCGTATGGAAGTTAGTTAGCACAGTGTCCAAAGAAGGGCCAGAAGTATACAGAATGGTGTCGTCTGCGTAGAGGTGGATCAGAGGATCCCGGCAGCAAGAGCGACATCATTTCATGAATGACTTTGATTAAATCAATTTCGTGACTGTTTACGTATGTACTAAGAAAATGCATCTGACATTTGTTTGCTTGAACCAGGCCTTTCATCTGACTCTTCGGGGAAGGCCCATCCTCCTTCCCTACAAGTTCTGATCACCTTGAGGTTTATGGCATCTGCAACCTTCCATTGTGAAACAGGATATTTGTGTGGTGCAAGTGATCTGTCTGTATGCAGAATTATCCACAAAGACTGCAATGCTATATGTGAACTGAAAGACAATTACATCAAGTTCCCTGATGCTGCTGCCCAAGCCAACGACAAGGTAGAGTTCTATGAACATGGGAACTTCCCACAAGTAATTGGCTGTATAGATGGATGTCATATTCCCATAGTGTCCCTCTACAGCAGATGCCGAGGAGAGTAGTAATCTTAAACTGGTTCTCTATAAATGTATAAAGTGTGTGCACTTTGCAGTTCTCCAACA
Organism: Brachymystax lenok tsinlingensis; assembly: GCA_030435695.1. Lineage (NCBI taxonomy): Eukaryota > Metazoa > Chordata > Actinopteri > Salmoniformes > Salmonidae > Brachymystax > Brachymystax lenok. The sequence goes on along the minus strand of CM059790.1, from coordinate 22,226,430 downwards.
TTGTTGAAAAGGGGAAACTCCAGGATTTCCCAAAACTCTTCTTTGTATGCTCAGCTTAAAGGAGGACAACAGAGTGGAACCGTACTTGGTGACTTCTTGTTCACCCCCTAGAGCATTCGGCCAGTAACCAAAAGGTTGCTGGATCAAATCCCTGAACTGACAAAATAAGAATCTGTCGTTCTGCCCCTGCGCAAGGCTAACCCACTGTTCCCCGTGCACCGAAGACGTGGATGTTGATTATGGCAGCCCCCCGCACCTTTGATTCAGAGGGGTTGGGTCTAATGCGGAAGACTCATTCAGTTGTACAACTGACTAGGTATCCCCCTTTCCCTATCTTCATGCAATAGGACCTGAGCAACAACGGAACAACGAAGTTCATATCCTCACCAGAGGTGTAGTGGAGCGCATGTTTGGTATATGAAGAGTTGTTTCCAGTGTCTCAAACACATTGCGCTTTCAACCTAGAAGATGCTGAATTGTCATAATTGCAACAGCAGTGCTTCACAATTGCCTCAAACAGCATGGCTGCCCAAATCCTGGCATTGAAGATGAGGATGACCCAGATGTTCCCATGATAGAGGCAGACAATGACAGAAATGGACAAGCCTGCAGAGATCATTTTCTCACAACAAAGATAGCTTAAGTGATTGAAGCAAACAATAGCCATGGATTGATAACAAAGGTTTTTGATTCAGGAATGGAAATATCAGGACCCCTCAACATGAAGGATTTGCATCTTCATATCATGCTTTTCTTTTAAATACATTAGATTGTGCTCATGAAATTCCATGGCCAGTTTCTCATGCATGCTCAACCTCTTTGTCTTTGTCCTCCAATCTTCCCTCCTGGCTGCTGCAGATGTAGGGGGCTGACCTTCATCCTTTTAAGAGAAGTCTCCTCCAAACTATAGGCATCATCCGCCTCTAGAAAATGATTACATTGCTGCCTTAGAGAACATTAGTTCTTCAAGAGTTGAGTTCATTACATTTTTATTATAGAGTGCAAGAGATGACTGACAACAGTACATAGTCCCTGCAGTCCGGGATGGCACTTGTTGAATGAATGTGTCCTACCATATGAGGATTGGAACGATCCCCCATCTAAACTGTCCAAATGGTCATCATCTGGGATACCTTCCATTGGTTGCTGGCTATCAATTATCAAAGTCCCCCAGCTCATCTGTCTCTGGTCTTAAGTCTTGAAACACTCCCTACGAGCAACAGCATTTGTCTTTAAATAGATTTTTGTTGATCCAACAGGACCTTAGAAAGATGAGACAATATAGCAATTATATTAGAAATGATGTACAGTGGGGCAAAAAAGTATTTAGTCAGCCACCAATTGTGCAAGTTCTCTCACTTAAAAAGATGAGAGGCCTGTAATTTTCATCATAGGTACACTTCAACTATGACAGACACAATGAGGAAAAAAAATCCAGAAAATCACATTGTAGGATTTTTAATGAATTTATTTGCAAATTATGGTGGAAAATAAGTATTTGGTCACATACAAACAAGCAAGATTTCTGGCTCTCACAGACCTGTAACTTCTTCTTTAAGAGGCTCCTCTGTCCTCCACTCGTTACCTGTATTAATGGCACCTGTTTGAACTTGTTATCAGTATAAAGACACCTGTCCACAACCTCAAACAGTCACACTCCAAACTCCACTATGGCCAAGACCAAAGAGCTGTCAAAGGACACCAGAAACAAAATTGTAGACCTGCACCAGGTTGGGAAGACTGAATCTGCAATAGGTAAGCAGCTTGGTTTGAAGAAATCAACTGTGGGAGCAATTATTAGGAAATGGAAGACATACAAGACCACTGATAATCTTCCTCGATCTGGGGCTCCACGCAAGATCTCACCCGTGGGGTCAAAATGATCACAAGAACGGTGAGCAAAAATCCCAGAACCACACGGGGACCTAGTGAATGACCTGCAGAGAGCTGGGACCAAAGTAACAAAGCCTACCATCAGTAACACACTACGCCGCCAGGGACTCAAATCCTGCAGTGCCAGACGTGTCCCCTGCTTAAGCCAGTACATGTTCAGGCCCGTCTGAAGTTTGCTAGAGAGCATTTGGATGATCCAGATGAGGATTGGGAGAATGTCATATGGTCAGATGAAACCAAAATAGAACTTTTTGGTAAAAACTCAACTCGTCGTGTTTGGAGGACAAAGAATGCTGAGTTGCATCCAAAGAACACCATACCTACTGTGAAGCATGGGAGTGGAAACATCATGCTTTGGGGCTGTTTTTCTGCAAAGGGACCAGGACGACTGATCCGTGTAAAGGAAAGAATGAATGGGGCCATGTATCGTGAGATTTTGAGTGAAAACCTCCTTCCATCAGCAAGGGCATTGGCTGTATGAAACGTGGCTGGGTCTTTCAGCATGACAATGATCCCAAACACACCGCCCGGGCAACGAAGGAGTGGCTTCGTAAGAATCATTTCAAGGTCCTGGAGTGGCCTAGCCAGTCTCCAGATCTCAACCCCATAGAAAATCTTTGGAGGGAGTTGAAAGTCCGTGTTGCCCAGCGACAGCCCCAAAACATCACTGCTCTAGAGGAGATCTGCATGGAGGAATGGGCCAAAATACCAGCAACAGTGTGTGAAAACCTTGTGAAGACTTACAGAAAACGTTTGACCTCTGTCATTGCCAACAAAGGGTATATAACAAAGTATTGAGATAAACTTTTGTTATTGACCAAATACTTATTTTCCACCATAATTTGCAAATAAATAAATTAAAAATCCTACAATGTGATTTTCTGGATTTCTTTTTCTCATTTCGTCTGTCATAGTTGAAGTGTACCTATGATGAAAATGACAGGCCTCTCTCATCTTTTTAAGTTGGAGAACTTGCACAATTGGTGGCTGACTAAATACTTTTTTGCCCCACTGTATACTATTGTTTGTTACATTTCTGTCACACATACATTTAGGCCACACAGTTATGCAATAACTAACATTTCAAAGTGACTCTGATTTGTAAAAGTGGGCCAACAATAAATACAGTATCTTACATGAAGTTGTTGTAGCATACTTTTGTTTACTTTTTCATTTGAATTCATTACGAATGCTAGTCCAGGCATTCTTCTTGTTTTCTGTTGAATCATGTTGTTATTCTATTAGATAATTGTTTTTATATATATTTTTTAAGTAACTAAGTCCATTGTTTGTTTTAGGTGACTTGCTCCAATTCCACACGATGCTTATGTATAAGTGTCCCATCCCTGGTTACGGAAGCATCCTCAGAATAGCACCAAGTGCACATCGTTAATCTAATCAGGCTTCACAAAGATGAATTTGTTGGTCCTTATTTACCTTACCTGGGACTCCTTAATCTAGAACTAATATATCTGAAGTTAATATCTCAGAAAGTGCATTTTTTAAATCTGTATTAATTTAAGTAGAATTAGCTTAGTCTTGACTTAAATCAAATCACATTTGTCACATGCAGATGTTATTGCGAGTGTAGCCTAATGCTTGTGCTTCTAGTTCGCGCAGTGCAGCAATATCTAACAGGTAATCTGACAATTCCACAACAACTACCTAAAACACACAAATCTAATGGAATAAGAATATATACATTATAAATATATGGATGAGCAATGATCGAGCGGCATAGGCAAGATGCAATAGATGGTATAAAATACATCTTGCATTACTCATCTCATATGTATGTAAACATCATTATTAAAGTGACTAGTGATCCATTTATTAAAGTGGCCAATGATTTCAAGTCTGTATGTAGGCAGCAGCCTCTCTGTGTTAGTGATGGCTGTTTAACAGTCTGATGACCTTGACATGGAAGCTGTTTTTCAGTCTCTCGGTCCCAGCATTGATGCACCTGTACTGACCTCGCCTTCTGGATGGTTACGGGGTGAACAGGCAGTGGCTCGGGTGGTTGTTGTCCTTGATGATCTTTTTGGCCTTCCTGTGACATCGGGTGCTGTAAGTGTCCTGGAGGGCAGGTAGTTTGCTCCCGGTGATGCGTTGTGCAGACCGCACCACCCTCTGGAGAGCCCTGCAGTTGTGGGCAGTGTAGTTTCCGTACCAGGCGGTGATGCAGCCCGACAGGATTGTGCATCTCAATTGTGCATCTGTAAAAGTTTGAGTGTTTTAGGTGACAAGCCACATTTCTTCAGCCTCCTGAGGTTGAAGAGGCGCTGTTACACCGCCTTCACCACATTGTCTGTGTGGGTTGACCATTTCAGTTTGTCCGTGATGTGTACGCTGAGGACCTTAACTTTCCACCTTCTCCACTGCTGTCCCGTTGATGTGGATAGGGGGGTGCTCCCACTGCTGTTTCCTGAAGTCCACGATCACTTCCTTTGTTTTGTTGACGTTGAGTGAGAGGTTGTTTTCCTGACACCACACACCGAGTGCCCTCACCATCTCCCTATAGGCTGTCTCATCGTTGTTGGTTATCAAGCCTACTACTGTTGTCGTCTGCAAACGTTATGATTTTGAGTTGGAAGCATGCATGGCCACGCAGCCATGGGTGAACAATTAAACTCTGTCCACGAAACTGCGCTTCAATGTTGCATTACCATAGGCTCATTGTATTTTCACAATGAAGTAAGCCTGTTTTTTTTTGTTTTGCCAATCAAACTCTAGTTAAACCACTGATTATACTTAAATAATAATGATAATATAGAAAATATTATGGGAATCCTACGTTACATGTGTGTACTACACTAGAAATCATGATTTGGAGGATTATTTGCTTGTTAATCTTTTTTATTTTTTTTAAATAGTAAAAATAAAAAAAGCTGTGGATTGTTTTTAAATCGCAGAGCCTGTTGGAAGTCAGCGGTTGCGGTAAATAGGCTACCAAATAGATTCGGTAAAAGAGAGGCCGAGCCAGGCATGTCGCAATATTAAAAAAAACACAATACAAAGCAATTGGCTATTGCTGTAAAGAGAAGACAATGAAAAGACAGATTAGTCTTTTAGTTAAAAAAAAATCTCAATTTACAGTAACTGAGCAAACAGTTAATGGCACTAGCAGAGCATATCCCTGGTGAGTGTGCATATTCACTGTCTTTATCATTGGTTCATTGTCACTTGAAAGTTGTATTAAAAAAAAAAATTATTTAGAAAAGAAAGGAAAATAAATATTATTAGCCTAAATGATGAATATCCATTTTACTCATCATATTAGGAATAGTCTGCTATCTTACATAAGTCTGCAACTGTGATGAATCATGGAATGCTTTATATTGTTTGGGGTGAAAATTAGCTCCCAAACTTGACTCACGCGCCGCCTATGAGCAAGACAGTGAGGCCTAAATGCGCTAATGTTGTTCCTTTGCTAATGCTGTGCCCCCCCCTCCATCGAATACTCAAAGTATTAAAATAACATGTATCCACCAATCCAAAGAGGAGAATAGGTGGGAGCTTGAAAACCCGCTCTTCCACTCTGTGGACAAAGAATCCCATTGTTGCTCTGTCAGACGGGCTACAGTTTTGGTATTTTATTAGGATCCCCATTAGCTGTTGCAAAAGAAGCAGCTACTCTTCCTGGGGTCTACACAAAACACGAAACAAAATACAGCTCAAGGACAGAACTACATAAAAAAATAAAATAAAGGCAGACGCAGCCTACATATCAATGCATACACACAAACTATCTAGGTCAAATAGGGGAGAGGCGTAGTGCCGTGAGGTGTTGCTTTATGTGTTTTTTAAACCCATGTTTGCTGTTTTTGAGCAATATGAGATGGAAGTTACATTCAATTAGGGCTCTATATAATTCTATTCGCTTTCTTGAATTTGTTCTGCATTTGGGAACTGTGAAAAGACCCCTGGTGGCATGTCTGGTGGGATAAGTGTGTGTGTGTGTGTCAGAGCTGTGTGTAAGTTGACTATGCAAACAATGGGATTTTAAACACTAATGTTTCTTGTAAAAATAAGTGATGCAGTCAGTCTCTCCTCAAGAGAGACTGGCATGCATAGTATTTATATCAGTCCTCTGATTACAATGAAGAGCAAAACGTGCCGCTCTGTTCTGGGCCAGCTGCAGCTTCACTAGGTATTTCCTTGCAGCACTGGACCACAAAACTGGACAATAATCAAGATTAGACAAAACTAGAGCCTGCAGAACTTGCTTTTCGGAGTGTGGTGTCAAAAAAGCAGAGCATCTCTTTATTACTGACAGACCTCTCCCCGTCTTTACAACCATTGAATCTATATGTTTTGACCATGACAGTTTACAATTGAAAGTAACGCCAAGTAATTGTCTCCTCAACTTGTACAACAGCCACACCATTCATTATTAGATTCAGCTGAGGTCTAGAACTTAAGGAATAATTTGTACCAAATACAATGCTCTTAGTTTTAGAGATGTTCAGGACCAGTTTATTACTGGCTACCCATTCCAAACCAGACTGCAACTCTTTAAGGGTTTCAGTGACTTCCTTAGCTGTGGTTGCTGATGCGTATATGGTTAAATCATCAGCATACATTGACACACATGCTTTGTTTAATGCCAGTGGCAGGTCATTGGTAAAAATAGAAAGAGTAGAGGGCCTAGAGAGCTGCCCTGCGGTGCACCACACTTTACATGTCTGACATTTAGAGACACTCACATTAATGAAAAGTTTTATTAGATAGATGGCTCTGAATCCACGATATGGCAGAGGTTGAAAAGCCGTAACACACGTTTTTTTCAACAAAAGGTTATGGTCAATAATATCAGACTGCACTGAAATCTAACAGTACAGCTCCCACAATCTTCTTATTATCAATTTCTTTCAACCAATCATCAATCATTTGTGTCAGTGCAGTGCATGTTGAGCGCCCTTCTCTATAAGCATGCTGAAAATCTGTTGTTAATTTGTTTACAGAGAAATAGCATTGTATTTGGTCAAACACCATTTTTTCCAACAGTTTGCTAAGAGCTGGCAGCAAGCTTATAGGTCTGCTGTTAGAACCAGTAAAGGCCGCTTTACCACTCTTGGGTAGCGGAATTACTTTGGCTTCCCTCCAGGCCTGACGACAAATATTTTTTTATCTGAGCCTAGAGGAAAGTATGAAAGACAGGAGTGGCTATAGAATCAGCTACCATCCTCACTATCTTTCCATCTAAGGTTTGTCATTTATTGATTGATAACAATCATTTTTCCACCTCTCCCACACTAACTTTACAACATTCAAACTTGCAATGCTTTTCTTTCATTATTTGTTTTTTATGCATGACAGTCCAGTACAACATTGGTTCCCAAAGACCCATAAAATAATACAGAACTCCTTAGTTACAATTCTTTCAGCAAAAAAACAAATCACTGCGGTTGCAGTGGGCTAATGAACGAAAACACTGGACACTAGAGAATTGGAACCACATTGCCTGGTCTGATGTATCCCGGTTCCTGCTGTTTCACACCAGATTGGAGGACTAGGGTATGGAGAAAACCATGGGCACATGCATCCATCAGGTGCATCCCTTCATGTCTGCAATGTATCCATCTGCAAATAGATTGTTTTCAGCAGGATGACGCCACAAGGCTAGGATTGTCCAGGAATGGTCCCACGAACATGACAGTGAATTTGGCTTACTGCAGTGGCCTGCCCAGTCACCAGATCTCAATCCAATTGAGCATCTGTGGGATGAGATTGAATGAGATATTCGCAGTAGAGATCCACTACAAGTCAACTTGACACAACTGTGGGAAGCATTGGAGTTATTATGGGACAGCACCACTGTGGAACGCTTTTGAGTCCATGCCCCGATGAATCTAGGCTGTTCTGAGGGCAAAAGGGGGTGCAATGCAATATTTAGGTGTTCCTAATGCTTTGTACCCTCAGTGTATGTGTGACTGGAAGTAGGGCTGAGAAATATAAGCGTGTGATGTCCGCTAAATGAAGTTAATTTCATTGACATGGCGCAGGCAAAGCCTCAGCTACTATAGCACAAATATCATGAATCATTCTTTCTTAGTATTCTGTTCTGTCTGTTTTTTTTATGACCTTCCTTAACAAAATATTAATGGATTACTTTGTGTATATTAAATGGATTTATTAGACTGGTGGCCATTGGTACTCGTCAAGTCCCGGCTATTCTACTGTTATACGGTGCAGCAGACTTTCATGGCGCATTGAGGATGAAATGATCCATTTGTCTTTTACGATATTTATCTAAAAGTAGGCCTACTGTTACTGTAAAATCACATCTAGAAAAAGTCAGGGACAGGTGGGTTAAAGGTTTTTATTTTAATTAAGTCATTGAAATTACATCGAACTGTAGGCCTAAGAGTGTGTCCTGTTTAACGTACCTTATTGGCGTGAAGGCCTACTTCAATATACAGTGCATTCGGAAAGTATTCAGACCCCTTGACTTTTCCCACATTTTGTTACGTTACAGCCTTATTCTGAAATGGATTAAATTAGTTTTTCCCCCTCACAGATCTACACACAATATCCCATAATGACGAAGCAAAAACAGGTTTTTAGAAATGTTAGCAAATATCACATTTACATAAGTATTCAGACCCTTTACTCAGTACTTTGTTGAAGCACCTTTGGCAGCGATTACAGCCTTGAGTCTTCTTGGGTGTGACGCTACAAGCTTGGTACACCTGTATTTGGGGAGTTTTTCCCATTTTTCTCTGCAGATCCTCACGCTCTGTCAGGTTGGATGGGGAGTGTCGCTGAACAGCTATTTTCAGGTCTCTCCGGAGATGTTTGATTGGGTTCAAGTCCGGGCTCTGGCTGGGCCACTCAAGGACATTCAGAGACTTGTCCCAAAGAAACACCTGCGTTGTCTTGGCTGTGTGCTTAGGGTCGTTGTCCTGCAGGAAGGTGAACCTTCGCCCCAGTCTGAGGTTCTGAGTGCTCTGGAGTAGGATTTCATTAGGATATCTCTGTAGTTTGCTCCGTTCATCTTTCCCTCGATCCTGGCTAGTCTCCCAGTCCCTGCTACTGAGAAACATCCCCACAGCATGATGCGTCCACCACCATGCTTCCCTGTAGGGATGATGCCAGGTTTCCTCCAGACGTGATGCTTGGCATTCAGCCCAAAGAGTTCAATCAAAGAGAGAATCTTGTTTTGCGTTGTCTGAGAGTCCTTTAGGTGCCTTTTGGCAAACTCCAAGCGGGCTGTCGTGCCTTTTACTGAGTAGTGGCTTCTGTCTGGCCACTCTACCATAAAGGCCTGATTTTAGTGGAGTTCTGCAGAGATGGCATGTCCTTTCTGGAAAGTTCTCCCATCTCCACAGAGGAACTCTGGAGCTCTGTCAGAGTGACCATTGGGTTCTTGGTCACCTCCCTGACCAAGGCCCTTCTCCCCTGATTGCTCAGTTTGGCCGGGCGGCCAGCTGTAGGAAGAGTCTTGGTGGTTCCCAACTTCTTCCATTTAAGAATGATGGAGGCCACTGTGTTCTTGGGGACCTTGAATGCTGCAGACATTTTTTGGGACCCTTGCCTAGATCTGTGCCTCGACACAATCCTGTCTCAGAGCTCCACGGACAATTCCTTTTGACCTCATGGCTTGGTTTTTGCTCAAACATGCACTGTCAACTGTGGGACCTTATATAGACAGCTGTGTGCCTTTCCTAATCATGTCCAATCAATTGAATTTACCACAGGTGGACTCCAATCAAGTTGGAGAAACATCTCAAGGATGATCAATGGGCTAAATTTCGAGGCTCATAACAAATGGTCTGAATACTTATTTTCTATAATTTTGCTAAATATTCTAAACCTGTTTTCGGTTTTTCACTTTGGGGTATTCTGTGTAGATTAGATTTTTTTTTATTTAACCCATTTTAGAATAAGGCTGTAACGTAACATTTTTGGGAAAAAGCGAAGGGGTCTGAATACTTTCTGAATTAACAGAATTTGTTGATTCCATCACACAGCATACAAGTCATTCATGCCTTTTAAATACAATCAAGCAAACAAAATAACAAAGGGAGCCTTGAATAATTAAACAAAAAATAAACTGTTGGCTATAGCAGCTTTATTCACGAATGCATGAGATTGGTTTTAATCTTTTAAAACCTCTTGTTAGAACAGACTATATGGGATTGATTTTAATTTGTTTGTAGATTATTGTCTTTGTGTTTATACTGTTCCAAACAGTCAGAAAAGAGCACGTTTGACACACATTGTAATAAGCACGCAGCGCTCTATCCTCTTACACCTCTCGATTTTCTTATTGTTATTATTACAATTATTCTTATTTTAATAAAAATAAGTAATATCATTATCATTAGTAGGTATAGTAGACTAGTAGCCTTGTATAACCACTATTGAGCGGTAGGCCTAAGAGCATGCCTTTTACAGTAGCCTATGTATAGCCTACCTAAAACATCTGTTAATACATTTCAAGTCCCTTAAAAATAGAAATCAACTCGGCAAGAGTCTATTGTCCTGCTTCTTTTGTATTCCAATTAATTGATTGAATAGGTAAGGCTGCCAAATAATTTACACCTGCCTCATAGCTTTGTAGCGTATTTACAGTGCACTTTCAGTCTTTTGAGAAGTGGGTCCCAAACTTTCTGTAGTACATTTTATTTATCAACAGTTACATTGAGCAAAGGGCACTCACATCGGCCATTCACGGTGAGTGCATAAGCCTATGCTCCGCCCAACCCTGATTGTGACCATCTCCTCCCTCGCCCTCTTCAACGAGTCATTCTCCACCTGACTCTACCATTGCCACCGAATGCATCTTTCTGTTGTTATCTATATGTTAACATTCCGGCCTCAAATAAATCATTACATTTAATCATATACATATTAACCATAAGAAGCTCTTTCTGCGTGGTAACAGGGTTAATTACACATGATTTAGTGTTAAAACAGAAAATACTCAAAGGTTAACAGTTCAGGCATTCATTCCAAGTGATTAAGGTTTGGGGAAGGCTTAAAACAAAATAATAAAAACGACGCGCTACTACCGTGAGGTATTAGCATTGTGAACTGCGGCAGCGCAAATTGATATCGGAGTCTATTTCTAGTTATCAGTCTGCGCTCCTACTCTCACTCAGATGGCTGACCTCAGCATTCACACTTAGCCAAGCTATTAGACTATCCTTTTGTAAATTAATGGATGTGTGAATGTTTCTGTCCAAGAGTCTTTATCCTCTCGCACTAGAGTCCAGTATTGGGCAAATAAATCTGCTGGCGGTGGTCCCGGAATTGCGAGAACATGGTTAAATACAATGGCGCAATTACACTTGATTTTCGAAAAATAAGATACTTGTGCTGTACAGCCCAACACAAGAAATCTGAGTGATGAATTTACTGTTTCTGAAGTTATTGTTTTTAGCTTTATTTGTGGGCTAATTCAGGCTTTCGTTCATAGACCATAAACCAGTGCAGCTGGTAAAAGTTTGAGTTGTCCTTTACTAAATAAATGTATAATTTCTGCAGCCTATATTTGATTTTGGGTATTGCTTAAGTTTCAATTGAACAATTTATTATCGAAACAATATTGATATAAATATCTTGTTGTATCAGCTATAGGCTTTCATTAGGTTATTAGAAGGCTATTTCAAAGCGATTTTGAGTTGTCAATGTGCGACATTGTGAAAATATAAATATATAGTTATTTTTTTTTGTATTTTGTTGGGTAATGGAACACGAGGTCCCTTATTTCTGCAGTATAATCATTTATTCATTGAGAAGGGTAGCCCTTCCCTGCAGTCAAATAACCTAATGGCCTCATGGGTGGAATGTTATTAAAATTGTTTATTTTTAACTGCCGAAAATCAAGTGTTTTCGATGTCAAACAGTTTTGTTATTTTAGTCTTCTGCGATGTATGTAATGTGTAATATTGAGATGCAAACTCAAAATTGAATACATTTCAACTCTATATCTGACATGGTACAGCTGTCATAAAAAAAAAAAAATGCCCATAACAATGTGTGCATACTTTATTTGTTTCAAAGTAGATTTGTTTTAAGACTACCACGAAACACTCTGTGTGACCTTTACTTAGCCCACTGCAGTAAAAGGTTATTAAACCGATAGGTCTTAGGGCCGCATTAAATTTGATTAGATTACCAGGTTAATTTTTCAAAGGATTTTACTGCCTACAGTATGTAGGACAACCGTAGAGAGGGTAGCCGATTTATAGCCTTAATATGCTTGTTCTCAACATTGATGAAAAACGAACACTATAGGCTTATAGGTGTGTTGGAAAAATTACAAGCTCACAACACGCACCGGATTATTCATTAGGATTTATTTGATTTAATTTGTTTACATTCATTGTAACCATAAAGTCACAAATAATTGGAACACACACAACATGAGCAGATTAACTTGGTAAAAAATCTGAAACAATGTGTCGGTAGTTATTTGTGGCTTTGGTTCAAAATTAGTCAAAATAGCCTAAATGAATAAATTAAATTGTCTAAATAAATTTAAAATATTGTCTGACATTTTTCTGATCAATTCAACATTTGATCTCCATACAGTTTTCTGTTTCCAAAACTAGGATCTGTAACAGAGTGGACTTTGTTTTGGAGACTTGACCAAAGTTTCGAAAATGTGCTTTGTTTAAAAGGAGTGCAAGGGCGAATTGAGTTATTGCACCCGCGTACTTCACAGAGTAGGTGTTCCCTAATAGAAATATGCTAATAAATGCTAGAACGCACCAATAGGATCTCACTAGCTCATGCTTGGCTCTGCCCACTTTCTTGCTTGTTCTGCCCACTGATTTTAATTTGCTCCCATTGGAAGTGACTGGCTCTGGTCTATCTTGGGTTAGTTATACACATTTGTACTAATAGGCTACAGTCCAGTTACAGCTACTTCTGACAAAGTAGAAACAAAAAAATAGGTATTTTCACGGGTGTGAGCTGGGACAGACGAGCAAGTCTTACACTGTTCTAAATTCATTCATCCTCTTTATCAGTTCATTCAAATTCAATCGTGGAGTCGTGCACAATTATCAGTTTCTATCACCTATTGATTGATGTTCTTCATTCAGCAAGGAGAGAGACAAATAAGTGCCTAGGTACCAACTCTTTTACGTTGTGCCCAAAAGCGTAATGTGGTCCAACTCTCCCTTGCGGTGGTCTGGCGCAATGACACAGTAATGCAATGTAACGTACTATACCGCAATTTTACCTCAATGTCCCACGGCATAATCTCGAAACTTACTTCAACCCCCTCTCTGTCCTCCAATCAAGATACTACTTTATTGTGTTTACCAAAAACTGCTGTGCGTCACGCCATCTAGATTCTCTCTCTGTTCTACAGAACATTCCATTCATTTAGCAAATGATGGGAAGCAGAAGAAGTGAACAATAAATAATTCACATCCTTTGGAGGAATCCTGAAGAACAGTTTGGATTAGTGTGTTTTTGGAATGTGATAATGGATAAGCAGAGAGGAAATGGAGTCATGTCATCTGCTGCGTGTTAGACACACTGCTAGCGCCTGTGTGAACACTGTCACCTTGCTGAAGGCTCTCTGGTTTATCCACTGCCCATCTCTGTGTCTCTCTGGGCCTGGCTGTCAGTAATATGACGTGCTCTAGAGAATGGCCTCTTTGTGCACTAATGGCCCAGGAGTTGCACTTTTGCTTTCAGCCAGAGGAGCCACTCTACCTTCCTGGGGAGAAGGGAAGCATTAGATCCTAATTGGGTTGTGAGAACGTGCCATGTCATGGCCTGTTTGGGCTCATTGTAGGCACTGCACAGGTTTCTGACCTGCCTGGGCCTCAAACCACCACATTCATACCAAGAGTTCAGATTTTCCTAGTTCATATTATGTGAATGAGGGAAGTTATAACCATGAGGACTACCAAAACGGAAGTGTTTTTGCTGTACAGAAAAATAGTTTTATTGGTCTCGAAGTTATGTACGTGTTCAATATATTATTATATTAGTGTTAATGATTTGCTGTTGCTATCACTTCATCAGCAATGTCTGTAGCTTATATCACACTCAAGACTGACCCCATAATGATGGTTGGTGTTATGACTGATGGTGTATCCTCTCATGAGACTGCATCCCTCTTAGTAAGGAGTGGCCATGTTTGGGATGCACAGTAAATAGCACACAGGGATGGCACATTGCTTGCTTGCAGGTCACAGATAGGTGTGGAACTGACCAAACAGTGCATCCTCACTGTCACACAAAGAGCTTAAGGTAGAAGGGAGATGCATCATTAGGTCTTTACATGCCATGCGACCAAGTGGTAACTACTACTGTTTTCACGTAGGATTTATGGTATTTTGCCTGTAACAAAAAATTGGGCAATGTTTTATATGACCCCCTTACAAACAGGCCCATTTTTACCACATTCTTGCCTGCATACGCATTTTATACCAATTGTGTGCATGCCGGCATGCTACTATCAGTGATAGTAGTGGTGTGCTGATGTGGGTGGGTGTCTATTTTAGTAAATCCATTAGATATACACCAAAAATAAATCCATTATTAGTTTGTTTAGGCAAATGCATTTTCGAAAGGAAAGAATATAGCATATTTTAAGTTTTAATGTCAAAAGAAAATCGATAGCTCCTTATTTTGTTCATTAAACTGACAAGACACATCTACCCGATCACAGTCAACACACACATATTTTATAATGGAATAAAACCGAATAAAATACATATTTTCCCACACAACTTGTGTCACGGGAACGTGTTGAACCGCTGTCATATATAAACATATTATTTTGAAACGGAGCCCAAGCCCATGCTTTTGTTTTTATGCACGTTTCGCTCCACTTTGTTAGGGAGCAGGCGTAGGGTCTTACATTCAGCATGATACCGATTCGAAAATAATAGCCATCATATTTTAATAAAATCTTTAACTTTTTTTACTTGAACCCCATTTTCTCCCCAATTTTGTGGTATCCAATTGGTAGTTAGTTTTGTCTCATCGCTGCCACTCCCATACGGACTCGGGAGACGCGAAGGTCTATGGCCGTGCGTCTTCTGAAACACAACCCAACCAAGCCGCACTGCTTCTTGACACAATGCCCTCTTAACCTGGAAGCCAGCCACAGCAATGTGTCGGAGGAAACACCATGCACCTGGCGACCGTGTCAGTGTGCACTGCGCCCGGACAGCCACAGAAGTCGCTAGTGCGCGATGGGAGAAGGATATCCCTGCCGGCCAAACCCTCCCCTAACCTGGACGACGCTGGGTCTATTGTGCGCCGCATGGATCTCCCGGTCGCGGCCGGCTGCGACAAAGCCTGGACTCTAACCCAGAAACTCTAGTGGCGCAGCTAGCAAGCCATCATATTTTCAAAAGCATGTGAGTCTTGTTCATATTTCACAACCTCTGTGGGCTTTTGAGCAAAATTATAGACCTTCAATTTAATCTACATCATTGCATGCTAAATGTTTCTGATCAGAGATAGATGAGAAAACAAATAGATGAGCTACAGTGCATTTGGAAAGTATCCAGACCCCTTGACTTTTTCCACATTTTGTTACGTTACAGCCTTATTCTAAAATCAATCTACACACAATACTCCATAATGACAAAGCGAGGACAGTTTTTTTTTTTTAAATGTTTGCTAATTTAGGGATGGTCAGGGAGGTGACAAAGAACCCAATGGTCACTCTGACAGAGCTCCAGAGTTCCTCTGTGGAGATGGGAGAACCTTCCAGAAGGGACATGCCATCTTTGCAGCACTCCACCAATCAGGCCTTTATGGTAGAGTGACCAGACAGAAGCCATTCCTCAGTAAAATGGCTTCCGTCTTTCCACTCTACCATAAAGGCCTGATTGGTGGAGTGCTGCAAAGATGGCATGTCCCTTCTGGAAGGTTCTCCCATCTTCACAGAGGAACTCTGGAGCTCTGTCAGAGTGACCATCAGATTCTTGGTCACCTCCCTGACGAAGGCCCTTCTCCCTGATTGCTAAGTTTGGCCAGGCGGCCAGCTCTTGGAAGAGTCTTTTGTGTTTCTAAACGTCTTCCTTTTAAGAATGATGGAGGTTACTGTCTTGTTGCGAACCTTCAATGCTGCAAAAAAAATTGGTACCCTTCCCAATCCTGTCTCAGAGCTCTACAGACAATTCCTTTGACCTCATGGCTTGGATTTTGCTCTGACATGCACTGTCAACTGTGAGACCTTATATAGACAGGTGTATGCCTTTTCAAATAATGTCCAATCAATTGAATTTACCACAGGTGGACTCCAATCAAGTTGCAGAAACATCTCAAGTATGATTGTTTTTTTATTCTACCTTTATTTAACTAGGCAAGTCCGTTAAGAACAAATTCTTATTTTAAATGACGGCCTAGGAACAGTGGGTTACCTGCCTTGTTCAGGGGCAGAACGACAGATTTTTACCTTTTTAGCTACTAGTCCAACACTCTAACCACTAGGCTACCTGCTGCCCCGATGGAAACAGGATGCTCCTGAGCTCAATTTCAAGTCTCATAGCAAAGGGTCTGATACTTACAGTACCCGTCAAAAGTGTGGACACACCTACTCATTCCAGGGTTTTTCTTTATTTTTTTATTTTTTTTCCACATTGTAGAATAATAATGAAGAGAAACTATGAAATAATACATATGGAATCATGTAGTAACCAAAAAAGTGTTCAACAAATCAAAATATATTTTATATTTGAGATTATTCAAAATAGCCACCATTTAGACAGGTTACCTTTGAGTTCTTGGGCACAGAGACTATGGTGGTCTGCTTGAAACATGTATACTGAACAAAAATATAAAAGCAACATGCAACACTTTCAACTATTTTACTGAGTTACATATAAGGAAATAAATCAATTGCAATAAATTCATTAGGCCTTAATCTATGGATTTCACAGGGGCGCAGCCATGGGTGGGCCCGGGAGGGTATAGGCCCCACCCACTGGGGAGCCAGGCCCAGCCAATAAGTTTTTACCCACAAAAGGGCTTTATTACAGACAGAAATACTCCTCAGATTCATCAGCTGACTGAGGGGGTGGTCTCAGACGATCCCACAGGTGAAGAAGCCGGATGTGGAGGTCCTGGGCTGGTGTGGTTACACGTGGTGTGAGATTGTGAGGCCAGTTGTACGTCCTGCCATATTCTCTAAAACGGCTTATGGTAGAGAAATTTACATTAAATTCTTTGGCAACAGCTCTGGTGGACATTCCTGCAGTCAACATGCCAATTGCATGCTCCCTCAACATCTGTGGCGTTGTGCTGGGTGACAAAACTGCACATTTTAGAGTGGCCTTTTATTGTCCCCAGCACATGGTGCACCTGTGTAATGATCATGCTTCTTGATCTGCTGAACTTGTCAGGTAGAGGGATTCTCTTGGCAAAGGAGAAATGCTCACTAACAGGGATGTAAGCACATTTGTGCACAACATTTTAGAAAAATACGCGTTTTTGTGTGTATTGAAAATTTCGGTGACTTTTTTTTCAGCTCATGAAACATGTTTTACATGTTGCGTTTTTATATTTTTGTTCAGTATAGTTATTAGATTCGGTCAGGAGGAGGTTGAAAATGTCAGTGAAGACACTTGACAGCTGGTCAGCGCATGCTCGGGAGTACGCATACTGGTAATTCATCTGGCCCTGTGGCCTTGTGAATGTTAACTTGTTAGGGAGTGGCAGCTGAGGGGTCGGTTTTGGAGAGCCTGGCGTGCCCAAAGTAAAATGCCTCCCATTCAGGCCCAGAAAATAGGATATGCACATATTTGGTACCATTGGATAGGAAACACTCTGAATTTTCCAAAACTGTTAACCATTTGTCTGTGAGTAAAACAGAACGCATATAGCAGGCGAAACCCCCGAGGAATTTCTGTCCTGGAAAAAGTGATTTTGACACATTACTCATTTGGGAAGCCCTCCCTCATGAAAATGACCATATAAGGGCATATGAATGCAGTACCCATCGCTTCCTTTAGATGTCAACAGTCTCGAGTCAGTGTAAAATTTCATTTTGGATGAATTAGACCAGAGAAGAAGAGCAAACCAGGAAGTGTCTCTTTTATGTCAACAGTACCCAGTGCTGCGTTCGAGAAGCGCGCAGTGTCTTTACCCGTCTTTATCGATCAGTTTATATTCCGGTTGATTTATAATAGTAAATATCGTAAAAGTGTTCCTAAGGATACATTTAAAGCTGTTTGATTGTTCTTGGACAAGTTTATAGGTATAAGATGAACGAGTTTGCGCCACGTTTCAATGGAGTAGTGGAGGCTGTCGTTTCTGATTATAACGCCTGAACCAAATGGAGGATTTATGGATAAAATACATTACTTTTTCTAACAAAAGAACCATGGATTGTCTTCGTTGGACACTTAGGATGACCTCAGCAGAAGTTCTTCAACAGGTAATTGATTTGTTTTCGCTGTGAAATGTGTTATGTGTGTGCCATGATGGCTAATCGATTCATGGCTATGGGAAAAATATGTGAGGTGCTACCCTCAAACAATCAAATGTGCTGCTTTCGCCGTAAAGCCTTTTTGAAATTCTGACAACGCTGTGATATTGCCAAGAAACAGAGCTTTTGATGAGTATGGAACACTTGTATATTGGTGGATGTTTAATAATTCAACTTTGGGATTTTGGATTTGGCGCTTTACATTTCACCTGGTAGTGTCGGGAGCAGCCCGCTAGCGCCCCAGCAATCCCTGAGAGGTTAACCTGCTTAAAGGTCTTACTCACATCGGCTATGGAGAGCGTTATCACACAGTCGTCTGGAACAGCTGGTGCTCTCGTATGATTCAGTGTTGCTTGCCTCAAAGCGTCCCTGGAAGGTATTTAGTGCATCTGGTAGGCTCTCGTCACTAGTGTCCCGCTACTTGAAAGCAGCAGCTCTAGCCTTTAGCTCAGTGTGGATGTTGCCTGTAATCCATGGCTTCTGTTTGGGATATGGACGTACAGTGACTGTGGAGACATCGTTGTCGACGCAATTATTTAAAAAGCCGGTGACTGATGTGGTAAACTCCTCAATCCCATCAGATTAGTCCTGGAACATATTCCAGTATTTGCTAGCAAAACAGTCCTGTAGCTTAGCATCCGCTTCATTGGACCACTTCCGTATTGAGCACGTCACTGGTACTTCCTGTTTTGAGTTTTTGCTTGTAAGCACAAATCAGGAGGATAGAGTTAGGGTCAGATTTGCCAGATGGAGGAAGAGCTTTGTATGCGTCTCTGTGTGTGGAGTAAAGGTGATCTAGAGTTTTTTCACACCTAGTTGCAAAGGTGACATGCTGGTAAAAATGAGGTCAAACAGATTTCATTTTTCCTGCATTAAAGTCACCAGCCACTAGGAGTGCCGCCTCTGGGTGTTCTTGTCTTAGTTCCAGCATCGGTTTGTTGTGGTAAATGTATAGTTGAAAACGCTCTTGGTAAATAGTATGGTCTACAGCTTATCATCTGTCCGTCAGTGTGGAAGGCCTCTGGTCTTTTCAGTGTAAATGTCAGACGTTTTGTTTGCTCTGTGTCTTTGCTCTGAGGGTGCAGCCTGGCAACAGGCTGTGTCTCTCGTCAGGAGACCTGCCTTGATAGTCTCTTGCCCAGCGACGCACCAGAAGAGTTGCAAGAACCCCCTTAGCAGCTGCAAAGGCACAGCACAATGAGCATGTAGTTAACTTGTTGGGCCAGATGAGCACAGATGAGGTGCTCTAGTCTTTCTTGTAGCTACAAGGTTACTACTAGGTGAAGCACTCTGTTGCTGTTGTAATAATTCCCATCTCGACTATGGCTCATCTGCTGTGTTTTGTGTGTTTTTCTTCTCAGCTCGAGATGCAGACGAACGGGAGAAGTGGATCCATGCCTTAGAGGGGACTATTCTGCGTCACACCCTACAACTGCAGGTAAGTCAGTCACTCATCTGTTCAGACCAGCTTCATTCTAGTAATACTGGGGGTACTAGTCCCAAGCCATTGAGTTCAGCTAATGAGGAGAAAGATTTTGCTCAACCTTTTATTTGAAATAAGCTTTCTCAAATGATGCGGTTAACTATGGCTGTGGGGTAAAATGTGAAGTGTGTATGTGTTTTAACCTTCAAAGAAGGAAGATAATGTGAACAGTATTTCTTCAATTTGTTCTTTTGATTACCTAAGACCACAGGAAATAATAGAGGAACTGTTGAGAACGAGCAATAGCAGTTTATGTTTCACCTTTTGGAATCATGTGTTGTCAAATTAACCTTTCATGCTATTTGTTGAGGTCTTTTGGATGCAGGAAATTGGGATATAGAATTAATATCATGCCTCTGTCAGCTTCATCTCAACTAGTAACACTGGGACACAGCTGGCAGGCTAAAGCACTCTTGTCCTAATCAGTGAAAGGGTTAAGAAGTCATCTGAGAATAGAAGGAAATTAGTCTGGACACAGTAAGAGTGTCTCTGTGTTTAGGAGCACAGGGAGCACGGTTTGGTTAGACTGTTGGCTGGTGATGGGCATCATGTTTATCTATGAAAGCCTGTTTGATAAGAGTGCTGTGTATTAGTTGCTCTCTAAACTGCTAATTTCCAGCTCTTGTTTTGTGCCCTTTGTGGCTCACAAATATAGGCCTCCTTTCCCTCACCAGCCTTCATTCTACCCTCCAGTTGTTTATGTGCCTTCTGTTCTGCTTTCCTTGTCTAACCCACTCCTCCCCTCTGCCACCCCTCCCTCTGCCTCACTCTCTCCAATCCCCGCCCAAAACACTGCTGACTGGCTGCCTGCTTGCAAACACTGTGTAAGCGTGGTGTCATGTGACATGGTCCAAATCAGAGTCCTGCTTACTCTTTCAGCCAGACATCTGCACCTCAGCTTTATCCAATCAGAGCAGCTGTTGTTGCTTGTCACATGGGCTTGTGCTGCCTTTTTTCTCTCTTTTTTTTGTTGAGAAAATCTGTACTTCCTGTCAGAGAGAAGAGGATCCTGGATTAACTTTGCCTGCGTATGCTGCTGCTCAGCTGATGTAGAACGTACTGTAGATGTACCAGACAATGCTGGTGGTGTTCCTGCTGGCAGTCTATAGGAGTGGAGAGCATTAGAACAGTAATTTGTTTGCGTAAGGGAGGAGAGGGGAGCTTTAGGGTCAGTTTTGGCCTGTGCATTTTGACGAGGCATGTCCCCTCAGAGCTCTGCGTCCTGTGAGTACCACACTGGGGGGAAACGGTTGGTTGGAGTGCGACAATGCAGTTCTTAACTGGGTCATGCTGTGTGGAAAGCCAAACGGGGAGGGGGTGAGGTGTTTGAGTGAAGGGTGGGCTAGATTGGTGAGCTTTGAGGTTTTTTTATTTCCAATGTCTGGTGGTTAGTGGGGGTGGGTGTGGTATGCTAGCATAGGGAGGGATTGTCTGGTTAGACAAAGCTCTTTTAGGAACAGAATGTGTGAACATGCCAAAGCTGCAGTTACTAGCCTACATGACCGTCCTCTGGGTTTATAAGCTGCTCTAGTCCAGCAGAAGGATCCCTTCCATCATGGTGATATGGGCTTGTGTTGACATAACAGAAATAGAGAGCAATAGGGACTCTCTTTCCCTCTTTGTTTGTAATGTTAACGGCTTTGTCCCTCTGCAATTATGAGGTCTGTGTCAGATTGATAGCATTTTCTTTAACCTTTTGAACCTCAAATACAGCAGGGGCCCTCAACAATTTTTGGTATATAAGTGTATGATACGACTTTTCTATGTGAAAATTGGGATGGAATGATTTTGGTCACTAAAGAAATTACTCTAAAAGTCTGACATGAATAGGGGGAAACTCCTGTTCTATTTCATGTGTCTTTGGATGCAGGTGTTCAAACAGTACAGCTTCTCACAGGTGTAAAAATCAGCCCATGTTGTGATACCTTACCCTCACACCAAGCCAGCACTATTACTGTAGTCAACATAACCATGAGCATGCATTTCCCCGCAAGTAGGTTGACGTCGCTTTCAAATTCAGAATCTACAGTCGTGGCCATGATTTTTTTTTTGTTGTATTCAGTTGATTTCCTTGCTACCCATTCACATAGCTCCGGCCAAACGCCTCACCCACTAACGTTTCTTCTCCATGTTGAGTCTGGATTTGATCTCCTCCCCGGCATCTTCTCAAATGCGAACGCATTCAAATCATTCTGATTGGTCCCAGAAATCAATGGCTTTGGCCAGAGCCTGAACACACGTGGGTAAAGTGGTGTTTCCGGAATAGTCATTGGCTTTGATACTGTGTGTGTTGTTTTGTAACAAGCCCCTCACTTTGACATAAGCAGAAATGACTACGTTGGTAGTCTCAGACTGAATGTATGTAGTGATAGGGCAGCAGAATTAAATTCAGTATGTGTTGTCAGGCAAGGATTTGATATCCGGCATTTGTATTTATTAGGAATTCTCTTTTCTGCCTCTTCAAATTTTGTTGATGGAGGAAGAACAAGAGAGACACCGGAGCTGTCTGTTTCTTAGACACAAACATGAAGCTGTGTAGATGTCTGCTTGGCCACACACAAAAAAAACACCCATGAGAATCCTAATGCCCTCACTCCTGGGACTGTGACCACTTAAGGTTATATATTATTATTTTGAACCCTTTTTCTCCCCCAATTTCATGGTATCCAATTGGTAGTTAGTCTTGTCTCATCGCTGCAACTCCCGTACGGACTCGGGAGAGGCGAAGGTCGAGAGCCATACGTCCTCCGAAACACAACCCAACCAAGCCGCACTGCTTATTGACACAATGCCCGCTTAACCCAGAAGCCAGCCACACCAATTTGTCGGAGGAAACTCCGTACACCTGGCGACCGTGTCAGCGTGCATGCGCCTGGCCCGCAACAGGAGTCACTAGAGCGTGATGTGACAAGGACATCCCTGCCGGCCAAACCCTCCCCTAACCCGGACGACGCGGAACCAATTGTGCGCTGCCCCATGGGTCTTCCGGTCGTGGCCGGCTGCGACAGAGCCTGGATTCAAACCAGGATCTCTAGTGGCACAGCCTTAGACCACTGCGCCACTTGGGAGGCCCATCACTTAAGGTTTTTAAAGAGGAGACAGATGTATTTTTCTGGTTACCCCCAAGCTCTAATGCCAGCCTCCTAACAGTTTGAAAGAGGACTATTCTTTAGCTTAGCAAAGTGCCTGTTTTTATTTTATTTGCTCAGGCACCTCTTTGGCCACCAACACTAAGCAACTTGCTTCTATATTGATAGCGAACCACCTTTGATCCTAAAGGAATTTTAGAAAGAAAGGCCCAGACTTTGGTCTCTATAAAGCTTGTTAGGTTTTTACAGTTTACACTTTAGACAACGCTTGGGTTAATGTGTGTTAATGGCTTTTCTTCACATCCCTGTACGATACACTTCAGTTGAGAAACAGGCGTCGTCCAAAGGCGTCTGCCAAACCATAGGATGCGCTAAGACCAGAGAAGTACAGAGAGAGGGGAGTATATGATTTACTAACTGTTGAGCATAGTGGTTATGGATGTGTTTTAAGAGTTGTAAGGTTAGACTGCTTTGGTTAAGCATTAGTTTTCAGGTATTTTTGAGGAAGTTGTTGGGTATTTCATTTCTGTATTTTAGCCAAGTTAACTTCCAGGTAGTGAAGGGACTGTTCTTGATTTGTCATCAGCAGGCATGGTCAGGCAGGCTGGCAGGCAAAGCTTTTAAACAATGCTAGTTGAACAATTCATATCACTCTACTTACTGTACAATGCTGGAAGCTTCTCCCAAACAGTTGCTGTTTTGTGCTGCTCCAACCTGCTTTTTTTAAAGCCCCACCAGGAGAATTTTTTACTTTTTTTAATCTGCTAACAAACTTTCAGAGTAGAGGCGCACTGGCAGTAAAATTCTTTGTCCAAAATAGGTTACTGATGGAAGCAGAAAACTGTCATACTATGCTGTAAAGTTAGAATGTTCTGCTCTTTTTAAATTTTCTATTTTAGGAGGCAGAGACAGGATTTGTTCCAAGTGTCCAAGACTTTGATAAGAAACTTGCAGAGGCTGACGCATACCTACAAATTCTAATTGATCAGTTAAAGGTGAGGCTTTTCCACATTTGAGTGACCTAAGTATGACAGTGACTCTCATAATAACGGTGACTGACTCATCACTGCATCATCGATGAATGTGTTTTTATTCGGCTCCTGATTTAAGTGTATCCTCTTCAGCTTCTCATACATCTCCTCTCTTCCAGCTCTTTGATGAGAAAATCAAGGATTGCAAAGAAGATGAGTCGCGCAGAGTGAGTATCTGTTTCTTCTCTTGTCACCAGAACTGTGCCTGATAATTATTGACTCGTCAGTCTTTTAGTAGCTGTGATTCACTTCCTTATTGAGATTATGAGTTTAGTTTTAGGTCAGTTTGGAACATTTAAACTCTAGCCTATTTAATATGGTGATGACAATGACCTATTATGTTGTGATGAACATAGGACACAACTATAGTTGGAGTGAAATAATTGTTCAGCTGGTCTAATTCCGTGATTGTGAAAGAGTTTGAACAAAGCATGTTTCTTCTTTGGTTTCACTGTGACGATCTTTCTCAGTCAATGATTCACCTAACTTTGAGTCCTGAAGTCTAGTTAGGTGTTAAAATAAAGTCTGAAGTGAAACAGACATTTTTAATCATGTTTTTCTCCTTTTAAGAAAATTGAATATTTGAAGGAAACCACATGTGTAAGTAAAACCCCATTTTAAAAGTCCTTATTTTCAGAATCACTTGTCTGAATTTGAGTGCAGTGTTTCATTCTCTGTGCTGTTTCTCTTTTCAGAGTATGGTAGAGTCCATCAAGCACTGTATTGTATTGCTGCAGATTGCCAAGGTAAAAAGGACTCATTCATTTGACTGTGGTGGGGCTCTCATTGCAACACTGTCATGTCATTGTTGTGAGACCACATCACGGTACACTGCGTGTTTTAGCCACGCCAGTAGTTTTCCACTTAACTGCAGCCTGGGTTGTTGTTTATTGTGGGCAGTTTGCTAGATTCCATTTTGACGTTTTGGAGAGGTGATTCTCACATACACTCTATTATCTTAGAGCTCATAACGATGTTACCATTACAAATGCTCTGACTTTCTAAATAACTTGATGGTTGCTTGAAAGAGAAGCTCTTAACAAGCTCATATCATCATTACATACAAACAGTTGAACATTCCTCAAGTAATGTTTTCTTCTCAAAATTTTAAGGATCAAAGTAACGAACAGCAACACGCAAACGGACTGATAGTAAGTTCTGACGTTCTCTGTCCATTCGAAATATCGAAATCAACCAAACCTCTATCCTTCTTTTCCAATTAATTCTCGCTAAACTATAGAAAAAAAGACAATTCCGATATGTAAAAGTGCATGCCATTTGTTTAGAAAAATAGCTTCATCTCGTATATTGCTCTTCCTTTGCCACGCCACTATCCCCTTTTTCAGCTGAAATCGTTTTCTTTTTTGTTACTGATAATAGTGAGAAACTTTACTCTTTACCACTCCTTTTAGACACACAACATCATTCTTCTTCTTTTATGACACGTTTGTAGGAGTGTGTGTGTGTGCTTATACCCTCCCCCAACTTGCCATCGATTTTTACTTACTGTGCATGCCTATTGAACCGTCAAGGACTAATAGATGTCAACCAACCAAAGGCTGTTTACTGGCTTTACTCTTTTCCCATAGATGTTTTTAAGTCGGAATCCCATAGGATAAGCCTGCCAGGCCAGTCTTCTGACAGTAATCTCTCTGGCCATTAGCCTTACACACACAGACCCTCTTCTAGCCATGCCTTAAGCACACTCTAGCTCTAACCCCTTCCCTCAACCTGCACTAGAGGCATCATTTGCTGTTGGTTTCATCTCTAGATAGCGAGGCCACACTAGTTCCACCACGGTGGAGCAGCAACGTTTCTGTAATTGGCTATAATTAGGAGTGACTGCCTTACTTTACAGAAAGCCCGTGGACAGGGGAAGGGGTGGAGTGAATGGAAAATGAAAGAAATCTCCCAAATTTCACTCCGACTCCAGTTCTAAAGAGCAGAGAGAGGACTGAACTTCACTGCATGCCTTCATTTTTAAAAAAAATATGTATTTCCACTTTCCTGACTGTAAAGATCCTAGTTGACCTAGTGACTTCTGTCCGCTCAGTAGAGTAGTGTGAAATCTTCAATTCTGCATGGTGCCCAAACTGATTTTCAGACCACACTCTCCTTCATTCTCTCAGTCATACCTCCCTATGCTGCTCACACCGCACTGTTGTGTTCTGAGATTGTGTAGGACTTGATGATTTCTGACCTCTCCTCTTGTTCTGCCTTTTGCTGTTGACAGAGTTGGAGGCACAGGGTCAAAGGTATCACTGACCCATAAAGCTATGGCAGCAGTGCACTTTGTATAAAGTGTGTACACATTTTTAAGAGAAATTTAGAAGTCTAGACCACAGTTAAATATAACTAGGATTAAAATCTGTGGGTTTCAAATCACAAGAAAACATAAATAAGAGACATTATGTAGTTCGCTGGAATGTTTTTTGTCCTACATTTAGAAGGGCAGAAAATGTTTCATCATATTAGGTTTTACTGTAAGTGTTGTGATATACAGTGCCTTGTGTAATTATTGGGACAGTCATTTTTTGTTGTTGTTTTGGTTCTGTACTCCAGCACTCTGGATTTGAAATGACTGAGGTTAAAATGCAGAATGTCAGCTTTAATTTGAAGGTATTTTCATCCATATCGTGTGAACCGTTTATTACAGCACTTTTGTACATTGTCCCCCTATTTTAGGGGACCAAAGGTATTGGAACAAATTCACTTACAGTGCATTTGGAAAGTATTCAGACCCCCTTCCCAGGGAGGCCCGCTTGGATTTTGGAAGCGTGGTGGCAGTATCATGCTGTAGGGATGTTTTTCAGTGCCAGGGACCGGAAGACTAGTCAGGATCGAGGGAAAGATGAATGGAGAAAATTACAGAGGGATCCTTGAAAATCTGCTGCAGAGCGCTCAGGACCCCACACTCGGGCGAAGGTTCACCTTCCAACAGGACAACAACCCTAAGCACACAGCCACGACAATGCAGGAGTGGCTTCGGGACAAGTCTCTGAATGTCCTTGAGTAGCCCAGCCAGAGCCCGGACTTGAACCCGATCGAACATCTCTGAAGAGACCTGAAAATAGCCTGGCAGCGACGCTTCCAATCCCACCTGACAGAGCTTGAGAGGATCTGCAGAGAAACTCCCCCAAATACAGGTGTGCCAAGCTTGTAACGTCATACCGAAGAAAACTCGAGGCTGTAATCGCTGCCAAAGGTGCTTCAACATAGTACTGAGTAAAGGGTCTGAATACTTATGTAAATGTAATATTTCTGTTTTTGCTTTGTCATTATGGAGTATTGTGTTTAGATTGATGAGGGGAATAAAATCAATTTAATACATTTTAGAATAAGGCTGTAACGTAACGAAATGTGGAAAAATGTCAAGGGGTCGGAATACTTTCCGAATGCATTGTATATGTGTATTAAAGTAGTCAAAAGTTTATTATTTGGTCCCATATTCCTAGCACGCAATGATTACATCAAGCTTGTGACTGCAAACTTGTTGGATACATTTGCTATTTGTTTTGCTTGTGTTTCAGATTATTTTGTGTACAATAGAAAATAATGGGAAATGTATTGTCTGTTTTATTGTAAATAATAATTGAATGTTTCTAAATACTTCTACATTAATGTGGATGCTACTATGAATGAGTGAGTAAATTAGACGCTCAAATATCATACCCCCCCCAGAAATGCTAACCTCCCCTGTTATTGTAATGGTGAGAGGTTAGCATGTCTTGGGGGTATGATATTTGTGCGTTTCATTCAGGACTATCCTTAATCATGGTAGCATCCACATGAATCTAGGAGTGTTTAGGAACATCCTATTCTTATTTATTATAAAAGTGACTCCAAAATTACACAATACATTATTTACCATTAATTTCTATTGGGCACAAAATAGTCTGAAACATAATCTAAAGCAAATGCATCCAACAGATTTGTAGAGCCACAAACTTGATGTAATCATTGCGTGCTTGGGATAGGGGACCAAATACTAAACTTTT
Source organism: Brachymystax lenok tsinlingensis (assembly GCA_030435695.1). NCBI lineage: Eukaryota > Metazoa > Chordata > Actinopteri > Salmoniformes > Salmonidae > Brachymystax > Brachymystax lenok. The sequence goes on along the minus strand of CM059790.1, from coordinate 22,198,519 downwards.
AACTACTTTAATACACATATAAGTGAATTTGTCCCAATACTTTTGGTCCCCTAAAATGGGGGGACTATGTACAGAAAGTGCTGTAATTTCAAAATGATTTACCCTATATGGATGAAAATACCCTCAAATTAAATCAGACAATTTGCACTTTAACGTCATAGTAATTGTATAATTACAAATTCAAAGAGCTGGAGTACAGAGCCAAAACAACAACACATTTAACTATCCCAATAATTACGGATGGCACTGTCTGTAGTTAGATATTTATTAGGTAGAACTAAATTATCCAATATTTACCGGAAGCAGAGTGAAAGGTAATTGATCTTTCTAGTCATTGGCAATGTGTATTTATTTTGTCATTGTAGTCTGCTCCGTATTGGTGCGTTAAGTGCTACTGCAATGTGAGCAGAGCAATGTGCAATGTGCATTGAGGATGTACCGAACTACCTATTATGTTTAAAGACTGGCACCATTTTGTCTTGTAATGTACAGAGCACCATCAACCCAGTGGATGGGATATTTCAGCCTCAGGACACTTCTTTAGTCAACTTAGCCATGCCAACACAGACCACCCTCCCCACAGGTACAGTATACAGAGAGCCATACACACACTCTAATCTACAATCCTATCAGGAAGATTTGTCCCTCAGAATAAAAATATCAATTTGAGTCCACATACGGATATTGTATACAAAACTGACTTTGATTTCATGGATATAGATTAGCATTGGATTTAATACTTTCATATTTTTGTACTTTATAAATGTTTATTTCCTGAAACACACATCTATAGTGCCCCCTGGTGTGCTTGAATCCCTGTTTTTCAGCATTTCTACTTCCCAATGTAGGGCAATCTAAATTTAGCTTTCTCTGAAATTGGACACAAATCCAATCTCAAGGTCAAGACCCCATGTCAGCAAAGTTTTTAACATTTTAACAGTCACAGTTTAATAGAAACCTATGACTGCTTTGCAGGTTTTTTATTGTTATAAAATATAATATTTAAGCCCCCTCACATGTCTGTAATGACGTTGAGTCTGTTGCATCATAAAGCAGTGTTGTTCTAATGCCAGAACCTTCTCCTTTTTCTTGTCTCCTTTCTGTAGATGGCTCCAAGATGTGTAAAGGAGAACAGCGGCCATCCACTCTATCAGTGGGGCCTGTTGTCACGGTGATGGGTAGCCTGCAGACTCCGACCCCCAACAGCACAGGTCTGAGGTCATCTCACTTTAGTGGTCAGGTCACCCACACTTACAGTTCTTTCAGAAAGTATTCATGCCCCTTGACTTATTCCACATTTAGGTGTTACAGTCGGAATTCAAAATGTTACTTTTTTCCCCCCGCATCCATCTACACACACTACTCCATAATGACAAAGTGAAAACATGTTTTTATTTAATTTACTGAAAATAAAATACAGAAATATCTAATTTATGTAAGTATTCACACCCCTGAGTCAATACATGTTAGAATCACATTTGACAGCTGTGAGTCTTTCTGGTTAAGTCTCTTAAGAGCTTTGCACACCTGGATTGTACAATATTTGCCCATTTATTATTTTCAGAATTATTAACGCTCTGGTTGTTGGTCATTGCTAGACAGCGATTTTCAAGTCTTGCCAAAGATTTTCAAGCAGATATAAGTCAAAACTGAACATTCAGTCTTCTTCGTAAGTGTAGATTTGGCCTTGTGTTTTAGGTTATTGTCTTGCTGAAAGGTGAATTCATATCCCAGTGTCTGATGGAAAGCAGTCTGAACCAGGTTTTCCTTTAGGGTTTTGCCTGTGCTCAGCTCCATTCCATTTCCTTTTTTTATCCTGAAAATCTCCCCAGTCCTTCATGATTACAAGCATACCCATAGCATGATGCAGTCACCACTATGCTTGAAAATATGGAGAGTGGTACTCAGTGATGTATTGCTTTTGCCCCAAACATAACGCTTTGTATTCAGGACAAAAAGGGAATTGCTTGGGCACATTTTTTACAGTATCACTTTAGTGCCTTGTTGCAAACAGGATGCATGTTTTGGAATCATTTTTATTCTGTACAGGCTTCCTTCTTTTTACTATGTCAATTAGGTTAGTATTATGGAGTAATTACAATGCTGTTGATCCATCCTCAGTTTTCTCCTATCACAGCCATTTAATTGTTTTAAAGTCACAATTGGCTTCATGGTGAAATCCCTGAGTGGTTTCCTTCCTCTTAAAGGGATATTCAATGTTAGCCTTTTATTATTATTTTTTACCCATCTCCCTGGTCTTTGGTTGAATCTGTGATGGAAATTCTGTAAGACTGAGGGACCTTAGAATTATCCGTATGTGTGGGATACAGAGATGAGGTAGTCATTTAAAAAATCATGTTAAACACTATTGCACAATCCATGGAGCTTATTAATTGACTTGTTAAGCAAATGTTTTACCCCTGTACTTATTTAGACTTGCCATAACAAAGGGGTTGAATACTTATTGACGCAAGACATTTCAACTTTTCATTTTTAATTAATTTGTAAACATTTTGAAAAACATCTGTTCACTTTGACATTATAGGGTATTGTGTGTAGTCGAGTGACCAACAAATCTATCAATCAATCAATTTTAAATTCAGGCTGTAACAGAATAAATTGTGGAAAAAGTTAAGGGGTGTGAATATTTTCTGAAGGAACTGTAGCCATCAGCTGTACTCGGACAAACATTTCACTCTGTCACCTAGAACTTGCATTTAGGGCTTGAGTATCCACTCAGTGGGAATGTCACGTCTTAATCACCACACAAATAAAACATGACCATTTTTAATTAACCCATTTAAAAAAATACAAATGAGTATTCATTAGGTATGTGTCCCTTGCTAGAAACCGCTGTTAGCATCAGGAAGTTGTGTTTTACTGCTGATGTCTGGGGTGTATGTGAAGCAAGGAGAGCACCTTTGGTGCTTTCTTCAAATGTTATTATTCCTCTGACTTGGAGGGTCCTGCCTGTTTTCAATTCTGCTGATGCTGAATAAATGCTGAGCTGTGCACTAAGGAAGAAACCTGGGGGCACACATTGCAGTGCAGGGGGAGATTATGCAAGGAATAAACTTCTCATGGTTCTCTAACAATATGGGAACAATAAGAACAAATGGTGTCCATATGATCACAGAGAAGAAAAAGCTGCATAGAGCCTCTGTGTATGATTTTAGTTCAAAGCGGTAAACAATAAATATCAATTTTTGCTATACATGGTTTAGGCCCGTCTCAGCTGGGACCTCCTGCTCACCCCCACCCCATTTCTCTCTCTTTCTCTCTCTCTGTCTGTGTTTCAGGGAGTGGTCCCTCGGCGCCCAGCAGCAGCGTTGCCTCCCCCAGTCACATGACCATCACCTCCCACTCGGTCCCTGACTTCTCTTACTCCAGCAGTGAAGACGAGTTCTATGACGCTGACGAGTTCTCCCAGAACAGCACGTCTCCCAAACACTTCCTAGAGTGAGTATTTACTCTCTTTATCCATCCACACTGCAGTTTACTGGAGTACTGGGGATTACAGGGACCAAGGACGATGATGGAAATGGTCCACCTGACCACATCCTGGCACTCTCTGCATTTCATGATTTTATTGATCCTTTGTTGTCATTGTACATTTGTGAGTTGTGCTTGTGTACAAATGGCAATTTACTGAAACTGGTGTGATTCAACCCCATGTTAAAACTTGATGGGTATGGGTAGGGCTGTGGCGGTCATTCAATTTTGTCAGCCAGTTAGTGTCATGCAAAAGACTGCCGGTCTCACGTTAAATGGCCTTTAACGTAAACACGTTTAGCAGCTCCAGGCCTCCACGCATACAAGTCACTGATGCGCGCCTTTGGAACATCCACATATAAATATTCTAATAAATCAATTGAATATATACCGCCACAATAAATCCATTATTTATTTTAGTCAGGTCTAAAGAAACCTTATGAAATGAAGAAAATGTATTTCAGAAGAACAGAATATGAGTTGGCCGACTGTATGTTATCTGGCTGCGCCATGCCATAGGCTGTAGGCTTGTTCATTTAGCTGACAAGATATGCTTAAGTCCCGTGCCATTGTTTTATATTATATGATTTTATAGTAAAAATAATATAATTGCACTTAGCTGAATAAAATAGCTATGATGAGCGTAAAGGTTAACTCTCTGTTCCTTCCCTCAGGCTGCCCACACTGTTCTATCATCAAGTGATTATATTCTCACCCCTCATTCTCTTGTCTTTACTAATATGTAAAATTTGTTTAGATTTCGAATGGCCCATTATCCAATGGGCAGGAACGGGCACAGGCAAAAATACATCTGCATGCACTCGAATAGGCGGTTGGTTTTTCAATTGTGCAGGGTAGGCTACTTCAGTTATTTCACTGTACATATCAACCACTGTTTGAGGAGCATGCAGCCTCTTGCTGCATGACAGGTGATATTCCACCCAAACTCTGTATGCTATGGGCTCTCCAACCATGTTCCTGCAGCTAGCCAGTGCTTAATTTGGGAAACCAAGTAAAATCTGTTCGGGAACATTGGTAGTAACATGTTTTCACAAACATATTTAATTAAAAAAAAAATCCTATTACTAGTCTAAAAATCTAATACAAATTCGCTGTAATTGTAGGCTTACTCTGTAAGCCGCCCTGCACAATCAATGAATCGACAGCATCGCCTAGGCCTGTATGTTTTCTCCCAGACTCATGGATAGAATGTTTGGAGCGGAGCATAAGGTAACCAGTCCATCCAGTATACATAATAATGCAGTCCACACTCAAAGGCGATTACTAAAATGTGTTTAATTTTGGAGTGTAGGATAGACCATTATGTACCAAAGACATATTCAATCTTAATTTGTTTTAGTGTTGCAGTGCGTAATATGCGGTAGGCTATTTATTGCATCACGGAAAAAATATTTATATTTTTTCGGCCTTGAGATCACATATAGTGTTTTGAATTAATTATCACCTAAGAAAGCACTGTCTATTTTGTTGTTAGGCTTTGAAACAACATCCACAACGACCATGTTTTCCACTCAGTTTCAACCTGTTGTTGAACTTCTTCAAATTTTTAAAGCACATACTGTTTTGATGATAAGTGTTTGATGTTATTTTCGTTTGTATTTACATTGATGTCAGAGTGGTTAGAGAGACAATAGAGCCCTGAGTACCAGGTCATTAGGACCTGATGGAGGGACAATAGAGCGCTGAGTACTAGGTCATTAGGACCTGATGGAGGGACAATAGAGCGCTGAGTACCAGTTCATCAGGACCTGATGAAGGGACAGTAGAGCGCTGAGTACCAGGCCAGTAGGACCTGATGGTCGTTAGCAAGTTGGGTACTACCAAAGCACGTCCAGAGTGCATAAGAGGAGATTACCGTAACTTAATGGTCACATGGAATTGATATTAATTAATATTTCCTATTAGGTAATCAGTTATTTCTTTCTCTGCATCCCTCCACTTTCATCTCTCCCTCCATCCTTCTCTCTGTCAGTCCCTCTAGGCCTTCTGCTGCTTTGCCTCACAGCAATGATGGAACAGTGCTGAAACGACCAGACACTAACGAGTCCCTCGACTCCTCCATGTCTAACGGCACCACTGACGCAGGTGATACACACATGAACGCACACACAAACACACGCACATTGCCCTACTTATCCTCACACCTGTCTACCCTCAACAATAACCTACAGTGAGAGACAAAAGTATTGGGACAGTGACACATGTTATTGTAATGGTGAGAAGTTAGCATATCTTGGGGTATGATGTTTGTGCGTCTAACTTTCGCACTCATCATTATTCACAATTAATTCAGGACTATCTGTAATCATGGTAGCATCCACATTAATGTAGAAGTGTTTAGAAACATTCTATTCTTATTTACAATAAAATTGACTCCAAAATGACCCAATACATTATTTACCATTCATTTCTATTTGGCACAAAATAATCTGAAACACAACCAAAGCTAACAGCAAATGCATCCAACAGATTTGTAGAGTCACAAGCTTGATGTAATCATTGTGTGCTAAGACTTGTGACTACTTCAATACACATTTGTTCAAATACTTTTGGTCCCCTAAAATGGGGGGGTTATGTACAAAAAGTGCTGTAATTTCAAAACGGTTCACCCAATATGGGTGAAAATATCTGCGCTTTAACATCATAACATCATTTCAAATCCAAAGTGCTGGAGTACAGAGCTAAAACAACAACACGATTGTCACTGTCCCAATACTTTTGGAGCTCAATGTATTTTTATGTAACATCACACATTCTGTTCCCTTTTTGTCTTATGTTTTCTTTAGTAACCGAAAAGAGGATGTCAGGCTGTCCTGTATCAGTGGTGTAGGTGTTTTTAACTGTCTGCTGTCTCCTCTGGTCAGATCAATTTGACAGCCATGATGATGAGGGGGAGGATCAGGGGGAGTCTGTGGAGGAGCACAAGAGTGTCATAATGCACCTGCTGTCCCAGGTGCGACTGGGCATGGACCTCACCAAGGTAAGAGCTCTGTGTGTCTGTCTGTCCGTCCTGTCACGGTCTCTTTCTCTCTAGCTAACTGTTTCTTTCTCTTTCCCTCTCTTCTCTCTCTCCTCAGGTGGTCCTCCCCACGTTTATCTTGGAGAGGAGGTCTTTGCTGGAGATGTATGCTGACTTCTTTGCACATCCGGATTTGTTTGTCAGGTACGTCACTTCAAATTCTCTCCAATAGTTTCCAAAAACAAGGAAAACATTTTGTTTCAGAATCCCATCCATGGCATTATGAACAGATCTTTGCTTAGTTGGGGTCATAACCTTTGATCCAGTGGTGTGATGGCTGATGTTCTCATCCCCAGTATCGCAGATCAACTGGAACCCAAAGAGCGCATGGTGCAGATGGTAAAATGGTACATGTCAGCCTTCCACGCAGGGAGGAAAAGCTCAGTGGCCAAGAAGCCTTACAACCCCATCCTGGGAGAGGTTTTCTTCTGCCACTGGGACCTGCCTTCAGAGAGTGAGGAGCCCACTGCAGTGGTGAGCATTGACAGAGCTCATTGTACCACAGTAAAGACTGACAATTTATATTCATATGATTTTTAAGTAATACTGTAATCGATGTAAAGTTTTGTAATATTGAGTTTTGTAATATTAAGTTTTTTTAAGTTGAATAAATTCTTCACTAATAAATCAATGCTAACCACCAACCCTTCAGGAGCCATCGTCAGAAGGTCCAGTGCCATGGTCTTCAGCCAACAGTGTGTCTTTTGTAGCAGAGCAGGTCTCTCATCACCCCCCCAGTGAGTCTCCCCACCCAGTCAACATTACAGACAGCTGACAGAGAACAAGAGCCATGGAGTTAACTCTATAACATGTTAACTGTACTGTTGCCTTTCCTCTTCCTTGTAGTTTCTGCCTTCTACGCAGAGTGTCTCAGCAAAAAGATTCAGTTCAACGCCCACATTTGGACCAAGTCAAAGTTCTTAGGAATGTCGATTGGAGTCCACAATATTGGCCAGGGTAAGAAATCTCTTCAAGCACTTGCGTAGTCCATAAATGTGTGTGCTCACACACTTAAAAAACCTTGTGGTCTTCTGTGTGTTCTGAAATGTGTGCTTCCCTATCTCTCCTGTAGGCTGTGTGTCCTGTCTGGAACATGATGAGCACTACATACTCACCTTCCCCAATGGCTATGGCAGGTAGGCTCATGCTTTAAAAGTGAATAACGCAAACACACTCACTCACACTGTTCCACATTTGTTCTGGAAATAAAAGCCCCAGTTCAATGCAAAATAAGTTAACTCCAGTACAGCGCACATGATTTACTGTATGTAAAGTGAGTGTGTATAAATGGGTATAATATGTTATCAGTATTCCCTGAGCTGACATGTAATGGGGTGCTCCTTCTCTCTTCAGGTCGATCCTGACCGTCCCATGGGTGGAGTTGGGTGGAGAGTGTAACATCAGCTGCTCCAAAACGGGCTACAGTGCCAGCATCGTGTTTCACACTAAGCCCTTCTACGGTGGCAAGAAGCACCGGATCACCGCTGACATCTTGTAAGGGGGATTTTCTTATTTTTAATCATGCATGTAGTGTTACATGCTGACCCCACCGCTCATGTTACGTGCGCGAGCGTTGCAAAATAAATGTACACATACATGTTATTCAATCATTGCATTCAAACTGCTCACGCGCGCGTCAACGAGCGTCTGTGTAGCTAGGCACTAAAATAAAACCAGGTTCTATTTGTGATGCTTGACTTACTGCAAGTCCCGCCTCTCCCATCTCCTCATTGGTTTTTAGGAGCATATACCCACGTGGGTGATTGAACATGAACTAAAGTCCACACTCCAGCTAAATTGGTGGTGGTAATGCACCTTAAAGTTGGTTGCCAACTGCCATATAAAGTCCAAAGAAGAAGACTGAAGTAGGAGAGATTACTAGAAACTAACTCGGTTTACCATTTTATCTGTGGATTAATTGTTGGATTAGAGGACCTTGTGCTTTTCAGGTAAAATAACAACCTAATGTTTAGATCCCAGAACTAGCTAAATTACCATGAATGTTTAATGCTTTTCAACCTGTCCCCAAATTAATATAGTTGGATCAGAGTTTGTTTTGATATTTCAACCTGCGTGTCTTGATCGCGTCTGGTGCGGATGGACAAAATCGCACGCGTGCGCCCGGTCTAGTCAGCCTATTCTTGCTTTATTTACTGTGTTCACGGCAGTATATAGAAATCAGTTTTTGTTGTGATGTTAGATGCGCTCTAAAAGTTTTTTTTATAATTTCAGCCAGTAGTTTTGAAAGTAGCACCCACAAGCCAAAACTGGTTCTCAAAATGTTGTATTATATATTACAAATGTGTTTGTTTTGCAGTCCTCCCAATGACAAGAAGTCATTCTGCTCCATTGAAGGAGAGTGGAATGGAGTTATGCACGCTAAGTGGGCATCTGGGGTGAGTTGTCAATGTGTGATTTTCAGGAAAGGATTGTTCTTTTCCATTTTATTCCTGACCTCAAAACACTGAAGGTTGACCTCGTACATTAAAATCAAAATAGAAAGTGTTCATATTTTAATCTTAAAGTAGGGTTGAAGGTGTCTATCTCTTGAATCTAGGAAAACTCCTTGTTCATTGACACAAAGAAAATGGGCTGTATCAAGAAGAAGGTGAGGAAGTTGGAGGACCAGCTGGAGTACGAGTCCCGCAGGTGAGAAGCCTCTTTCTTCGTATTATCATGGCCACAGAACTGCAGTAATAAGTAGCTGTTTTTTATTTGTTCTGTCCAGTCCCCTTTCTGTGGATGTGGGGGTAGTAGCTCCTGTCATGGCATCCAGTTTAATGGGGCTATCAATCCAACCTGGCACAAAATAGTCTGATTGTAACAATATATTTATTTTGTTTGGTCTGAAACCTCAAGTCACTGTTTTGTGTTTGACCCTCAGCCTGTGGAAGGATGTGACGGTCAGCCTGAAGTCGAGAGACATCGATGCAGCAACGGAAGCAAAGCACAGGCTGGAGGAGAAGCAGAGGGGGGAGGCCAGGGAGAGGAAGGAAAATGAAATGCAGTGGGAAACTAGGGTGAGTGTGCCTATTCTTATCACACATCTCCAGAGCCCTGACAGCAATATTAACGGCCACCAGTCCATATCAAGGTTAATAGTTCACGGTCATAATTGTTTAATATGTCGATGGAAAGTATATGACTCATAGGGCATCTCGCTTACTTGTCGAGATATGTGTGAATTGCAGATGTAAATGTTAACCTATACCTTTTGGATTTTTGAAAGAAGTATTGTAGTCCCCAATGATTAAGTCTCCATGTTTACTCCCTGCAGTTGTTCCATGAGGATGGAGAGTGCTGGGTCTACGATGAGCCTCTACTGAAAAGAACTGGATCACAGAGGCACTGAGGCCACAGATATAGATCTCGGAGTCTTAATAAGAACTCTTTTTCAAACCACTTCTTATCCAAGCCTTGGAATGACTGATGATTGAACATGTACACAGCTTTGCATTTTCAAAGTTAAAATGGAATGAAATTAAGAAGAAACATCTACGATGTAAAAAAGAAAACCCCTTGTTTTCGCCAACACCACCACCTCCACCTCTCCATCCCCTAAACGACTAAAAGAAGCATAATAACAAAACCAGTAACAATGCCCTTCGGCTACACAAACATGCTCTCACAATCTGTCAGGAGGATCCCACAAGGGTCCCTGAGGGGGAGGGTGTTTTGATTGAACAATCCTTGAAAAACAGCGTTCTATATCTCAGGGAAACTGGTGACTGAGGAATGAAAGCTGTACCTCCGGGAGTTTGACGGCCTTATGGTGGAATCACAAGGGGGAGAACTTGGCTTGCCTACAACTAGCTACAGCTGTTTATATATAGATACATATGATGAATATATATTCTTTTTTATTTCCTTTCTCTTTCCTTATGGCAATAGTAAATATTTGAGGATATGAACTCTGTGGCAACACATCAGGAATCATTCCATTTCCCCTGCTACGTTTGTCCCCTCTCAAGTTCGTCGACATTGCCTTTCCCAATGTACTAACTTACCATCTAGTGTGTGTTTATCTGCTCAAGAGGACCAGAAGAAGAACCCAAGAAGTATGCATTTGCAAGGAAGAGAACTTGTCTCCATGTTGATTATTTTCCCTTTTGGCATTTATGAACAAATATATGTTTTGTTTTTTGTTAAGGACCTGTAATGAGAGTAGGTTTTATTGAGTGCTGCTAGTGTCCAAATTTGGTTGAGGGTGCTTTCCAATTGTTGTTCAGTAAGAAAGCATATAATAGTCTCATGTCTGCTTTTAAAATAATGGTTAATTCCCAATTCAGTGCAACATCATTTTAACCTCAATAAGCAGATGTTTGGATAAGTACCTAAAATAAAATATAGATTTTTTTCACTTGAGCATATGAATCATTATATATGTTTGTGGATATTCTTTAGCGAACCCACTATGTGCAATATTGTCAGCTAAAGTCAGATATGTTCATGTACCCCTCAGAAGACGTTTTTATCAGTAAGCAAGGCCAGGTTATACAGTACATTAATTGACTTTTTGGTCAGCGGAAAGGAGTTGTGATCCAGTTACCGAAACCATGTGTAGCGATATAGAGCACATTCCTGCTGAATACACGCATGCAATGATTGCCTGCGGTGAAAAACTCAAATTCAGGTGGATTTTCATCCTATTCTCTCTAAAGTAGGTAAATACTGTATCTTCTAAAATAATAGAATTTACAGAGTTTACACACACAAAAGCCATTATTTTTTCATGTTATGTCTTTGTAAATTAATATTGAATTGAGGCCTTGCCATACATTTCCACAGCACTGTTTCACTTCAAAGGAGCAATCAAAACAATGTATTTTTTATTTCCTTCAAATCATAATCATTGATTGTATCGCATTTCCATGTTCATTGATGCAAAATATTAAATCTCCCTGAGTTTACCTCTGTTTAGTGTTTGACACCCTTAATTAAATAAGATTGTGGCATAAAGGCGCTCCATGGTCAATCTGACGTCTTCATTGGCCATGCATCATTTACAGTGAGTTATACGGCCTCTGCAGCTGTCAGGGCATTCATACTTCTTGCGCTTCACAGAGCAGCGCAGAGCTGTTGGGAAGGAAGTCAGTTTGTGTTTATACTGGACTTTCCTCCCCCACGTATCATCAACCAATCATGTCAATGCGGAACTATACAGAGCCCTCGTCATTGATACAAAATTTTGGCGGTGCACAGCGATGCGGTATGGAGCTCAATCTGGCCCCCACAGGCCCCGCAATTGCGTCACACCATCTATATGGCGCCTCCGACCACATTTTCGGATCAAGCATAAATAAACATTGAGTTGTTATTTCACCTGAAATGCACAAGGTTAAATTACGTTAATCTCTAGGAGACAGAACACGTCTCCTTCCTGAGCGGTATGACGGCTGCTTGGTCCCATGGTGTTTAAACTTGCGTACTATTGTTTGTAGAGATGAACGTGGTACCTTCAGGCATTTGTAAATTGCTCCCAAGGATGAACCAGACTTGTGGAGGTCTCCAATTCTTTTTCTGAGGTCCTGGCTGATTTCTTTTGATTTTCCCATGATGTCAAACAAAGAGGCACTGAGTCTGAAGGTAGGCCTTGAAATACATCCACAGGTACACCTCCAATTGACTCAAATTATGTCAATTAGCCTAACAGAAGCTTCTAAATCCATGACATAATTTTATTTTCCAAGCTGTTTAAAGACACAGTCAACTTAGTGTAGGTGAATTTCTGACCCACTGGAATTGTGAAACAGTGAATTATAAGTGAAATAATCTGTCTGTAAACAATTGTTAGAAAAATTACTTGTGTCATGCACAAAGTAGATGTCCTAACCGACTTGCCAAAACTATAGTTTGTTAACAAGACATTTGTGGAGTGGTTGAAAAACTAGTTTTAATGACTCCAACCTTTGTGTATGTAAACTTCCGACTTCAACTGTATATACTAAACGGTGTCAGGGGGAAGGCCCAAAAAATGGTCACGTCATAGACTGTCCTCTCTGCTATAGCACGGCAAGCGGTACCAAAGTGCCAAGTCATGGATGGACCAAAAGGCTTCTTAACCGCTTCTAACCCCTAGCCAAAAGACTGCTGAACAACTAATCAAATGGCCACCTGGACTATTTACATTGACCCCCCCCCTGTATATAGCCTCGTTATTATGTAAATGTTTGTTACTTGTTGATTTCTTTTTACTTTAGTTGACATAGTAAATATTTTATTAACTCTATTTCTTGAACTGCATTGTTGGTTAAGGGCTTGTAAGTAAGCATTTCACGGTAAGGTCTACACCTGTTCTGTTGTACTCGGGCACGTGACAAATAAATTGTTATTCGATTTAAAGCTGGCCCAACAGCAGTCCCAACAACTTACCTCTGTACACCTGGCTATCAGCGGAGCCTTGTCTGGCAGCGAAACAGTTAATTCAGCCTCATTTGCTGTCTTAAAAAAAACAAACATAGCTTAGTGGCAAACCTAGTCAGTTGTACAACAGAATGCATTCAACTGAAATGTGTCTTCCGCATTTAACCCAACCCCTCTGAATCAGAGAGGTGCGGGGGGCTGCCATAATCGACATCCATGTCTTCGGGGGCCCGGGGAACAGTGGGTTAACTGCCTTGCTCAGGTAGAACAACAGATTTCTGACAATTGAGATGTACAAATTATGGCATGAGGGGACAACGAGCGGATAAGAGGCAATCCGCAATTTCGATTAAGACAATGAGCGAGCTAGGACGGATGTAGTCAATATAACTATTTGTTAAGCACTTTTGAAATGTACAGCAACAGAATTCAGAACATAAGCCGTTCTTACAGTGTTCTCCCTGTACACCAAGTCAGAACCGTAGGATGAATAAAGAGGGCAAATAAGCAGACAATGAAACCTCTTACAATATTCAATGATTACATTTCTCAAAAGCAGGTTATAAGTTAGATGTACAACACCAAGTCAGAACAGTAGGTGAAAATAGACCAAATTATTAGTGAGGCACATGGGCTACTAACAGCTTACGACACAACATACACTTAGTATTACTTTCTTAGCTACAGTATACATATCTCCCTGGCATATTACACAATTTATGCAGCAGCATACAATACATTTTTGGACTCACCTTGTTGTGTTGTGCTCACTTGAACAAGGTGGTGCGGTGGTCCTTTGTGGGCAAATGTTGTCATCAAAGTCTGGCATTCTCTGGATTTATGGTGCTTTCAAGACAACTGGGAACAAAAAATAAAAAGTTGATTCATGATGACATCAGTGATCTTCAGGTAGTAGCTCTAAAAAGAGGCCCGAGTTCCCGATTTTATAATTCCGAGTTGGATGACAATTCAAAACGTATTTTACCAGTCGTAGCTCGTTTTCCCTGAGTTCCCAGTTGTCTTGAACTCACTAAAGTTATATTTTGCAGTTCCGAGTTAACAGTTGTTTTGAGCGTGGCACAAATCATGCTTTATTGACAGCCTGGTCAATGTTGAATGTTTATAATTTTAAACTAGGAAAATAGACCCTTAATCTTAGACTTGGGACCACACAGCAACTCCCCTGAATAGCAGGCTAATGATTGCTTTGCAATGCTTGCAGTTAGCCACTGATTCCTAATAATAAATCAAATGTATTTATAAAGCCCTTCTTACATCAGCTGATGTCACAAAGTGCTGTACAGAAACCCAGCCTCCATAAATACTGGAGGCTGAGACAGGAGGGATCGGGAGACACTGTGTCCCCGTCCGACGATAACAGGCAGGATATAACCCCACCACTTTGCCAAAGCACAGCCCCCACACCACTAGAGGGATATCTTCAACCCGGACAGGAAGATCACGTCAGTGACTCAACCCACAAGTGGCACACCCCTCCTAGGGACGGCATGGAAGAGCACCAGTAAGCCAGTGACTCAGCCCCTGTAATAGGGTTAGAGGCAGAGAATCCCAGTGGAGAGAGGGGAACCGGCCAGGCAGAGACAGCAAGGGTGGTTCGTTGCTCCAATACCTTTCCGTTCACCTTCACACTCCTCGGCCAGACTACACTCAATCATAGGACCTACTGAAGAGATGAGTCTTCAATAAAGACTTAAAGGTTGAGACCGAGTCTGCGTCTCTCACAAGGATAGGCAGACCATTCCATAAAAATGTTGCTCTATAGGAGAAAGTCTTGTGACCGTAGCGTACGTGTAGGTATGTATGGCAGGACCAAATCAGAAAGATAGGTAGGAGCAAGCCCATGTAATGCTTTGTAGGTTAGTAGTAAATCCATGAAATCAGCCCTAGCCTTAACAGGAAGCCAGTGTAGAGAGGCTAGCACTGGAATAATATGATCAAATTCTTTGGTTCTAGTCAAGATTCTAGCAGCCATGTTTAGCAGTAACTGAAGTTTATTTATTGCTTTATCCGTGTAGCCGGAAAGTAGAGCATTGCAGTGATCTAACCTAGAAGTGACAAAAACATGTATGCATTTTTCTGCATCATTTTTGGACAGAAAGTTTCAGATTTTTGCATTGTTACGTAGATGGAAAAAAGCTGTCCCTGAAACAGTCTTGATATGTTCGTCAAAAGAGAGATCAGGGTCCAGAGTAACGCCGAGGTCCTTCACAGTTTTATTTGAGACAACTGTACAACCATCAAGATTAATTGTCAGATTCAACAGATCTCTTTGTTTCTTAGGACCTAGAACTAGCATCTCTGTTTTGTCCGAGTTTAAAAGTAGAACATTTTCCGCCATCCACTTCCTTATGTCTGAAACACAGGCTTCCAGGGAGGGCAATTTTTGGGATTCACCATGTTTCATCGAAATGTACAGCTGTGTGTCATCCGCATAGCAGTGAAAGTTAACATTATGTTTCTGAATGACATCATCAAGAGGTAAAATATATAGTGAAAACAAAAGTGGACCTAAAATGGAACCTTGAGGAACACCGAAATGTACAGTTGATTTGTCAGAAGACAAACCATCCACAGAGACAAACTGATATCTTTCCGACAGATAAGATCTAAACCAGGCCAGAACTTGTCCGTGTAGAACAATTTGGGTTTACAGTCTCTCCAAAAGAATGTGGTGATCGATGGTATCAAAGCAGCATTAAGGTCTAAGAGCACGAGGACAGATGTAGAGCCTCGGTCTGACGCCATTAATAGGTAATTTACCACCTTCACAAGTGCAGTCTCAGTGCTATGATGGGGTCTAAAACCAGACTGAAGCGTTTCGTATACATTGTTTGTCTTCAGGAAGACAGTGAGTTGCTGCGCAACAGCTTTTCAAAATATTTTGTGAGGAATGGGAGATTCGATAAAGGCCGATCGTTTTTATATTTTCTGGGTCAAGGTTTGGCTTTTTCAAGAGAGGCTTTATTACTGTCACTTTTAGTGAGTTTGGTACACATCCGGTGGATAGAGAGACGTTTATTATGTTCAACATAGGAGGGCCAAGCACAGGAAGCAGCTATTTCAGCAGTTTAGTTGGAATAGGGTCCAGTAAGCAGCTTGAAGGTTTAGAGGCCATGATTATTTTCATCAATGTGTCAAGAGATATAGTATTAAAAAACTTATCTCCCTTGATCCTAGGTCCTGGCAGTGTTGTGCAGACTCAGGACAACTGAGCTTTGGAGGAATACGCAGATTTAACCTCTCAGGGATTGCTGGGGCGCTAGCGCCCCAATCCCGACACTACCAGGTGAAATTTAAGGCGCCAAATTCAAAATCCAAAAGTTGAATTATTAAACATCCACCCATATACAAGTGTTCCATACTCATCAAAAGCTCTGTTTCTTGGCAATATCACAGCGTTGTCAGATTTCAAAAAGGCTTTACGGCGAAAGCAGCACATTTGATTGTTTGAGGGTAGCACCTCACATATTTTTCCCATAGCCATGAATCGATTAGCCATCATGGCACACACATAACACATTTCACAGCGAAAACAAATCAATTACCTATTGAAGAACTTCTGCTGAGGTCA
Source organism: Brachymystax lenok tsinlingensis (assembly GCA_030435695.1). Lineage (NCBI taxonomy): Eukaryota > Metazoa > Chordata > Actinopteri > Salmoniformes > Salmonidae > Brachymystax > Brachymystax lenok. The sequence continues at coordinate 22,182,032 of CM059790.1, read as the reverse complement.
TCCTAAGTGTCCAACGAAGACAATCCATGGTTCTTTTGTTAGAAAAAGTAATGTATTTTATCCATAAATCTCCATTTGGTTCGCGCGTTATAATCAGAAACGACAGCTTCCAGGTTTGCTCTTCTTCTCTGGTCTAACTCATCCAAAATGAAAATTTACACTGTCTCGAGACTGTTGACATCTAAAGGAAGCGATGGGTACTGCATTCATATGCCCTTATATGGTCATTTTCATGAGGGAGGGGTTCCAAATGAGCAATGTGTCAAAATCACTTTTTCCAGGACAGAAATTCCTCGGGGGTTTCGCCTGCCATATGCGTTCTGTTTCACTCACAGACAAACTTTTGGAAAATTCAGAGTGTTTCCTATCCAATGGTACTAAATACATGCATATCCTATTTTCTGGGCCTGAATGGGAGGCATTTTACTTTGGGCACGCCAAGCTCTCCAAAACCGACCCCTCAGCTGCCACTCCCTAACAAGTTAAAGAGGAGTCCGTAATTTGCTTTCTAATGATCATGATCTTTTCATCAAAGAAGTTCTTGAATTTATCACTGCTGAAATGAAAGCCATCCTCTCTTGGGGAATGCTGCTTTTTACTTAACTTTTTGCGACAGTATCAAAAATACATTTTGGATTGTTCTTATTTTCTTAAATTAAGTTGGAAAAATAGGATGATTGAGCAGCACTGAGGGCTCTTCGATACTGCATGGTACTGTCTTTCCAAGCTAGTTGGAAGACTTCCAGTTTGGTGTAGCGCCATTTCCGTTCCAATTTTCTGGAAGCTTGCTTCAGAGCTTGAGTATTTTCTGTATACCAGGGAGCTAGTTTCTTATGACAAATGTTTTGTTTTTAGGGGTGCGACTGAATCTAGGGTATTACGCAAGGTTAAATTGAGTTCCTCAGTTAGGTGGTTAACAGATTTTTTTACTCTGATGTTCTTGGGTAGGTAGAGGGAGTCTGGAAAGGGATCTAGGAATCTTTGGGTTGTCCGAGAATTTATGGTACGGCTTTTGATGATCCTGAGCAGATTATTTGTTGCGATTGCAAACGTAATATAATGGTGGTCCGATAGTCCAGGATTATGAGGAAAAACATTAAGATCCACAACATTTATTCCATGGGGCAAAACTAGGTCCAGAGTATGACTGTGGCAGTGAATAGGTCCGGAGACATGTTGGACAAAACCCACTGAGTCGATGATGGCTCCGAAAGCCTTTTGGAGTGGGTCTGTGGACTTTTCCATATGAATATTAAAGTCACCAAAAATTTGAATATTATCTGCCATGACTACAAGGTCCGATAGGAATTCAGGGAACTCAGTGAGGAACGCTGTATATGGCCCAGGAGGCCTGTAAACAGTAGCAATAAAAAGTGTTTGAGTAGGCTGCATAGATTTCATGACTAGAAGCTCTAAAGATGAAAACACAAATTGAAATTTGCTATTGTGAATGTTAGCAACACCTACGCCTTTGCGAGATGCACAGGGGATATGGTCACTAGTGTAACCAGGAGGTAAGGCCTCGTTGTAGGGGTTGCGTAACTGGTGGCAGAGAAGTCAGGTGCAGGAGAGCAAAACTGGGTAATAAACTTAGTCGTTTAATATACAACCCAACGGTTCAAACAACACGAGAGTACATGGGCACAAAATAACCTGTAACGCACCAGTCAAAATAATGTGCACAAGCACTACAAACAACAATCCCACACAAAGACATGGGGGGGCACAGAGGGTTATATACTAAACATGTAATTGAGGGAATTGAAACCAGGTGTGGAAAACACAGACAAAACAAATGGAAAATGAAATGTGGATCGACGATGGCTAGAAGACCGGCGATGCCGAATGCCGCCCGAACAAGGAGAGGAGCCGACTTCAGCAGAAGTCGTGACACTCATTTAACACATTCAATTCATCAGGCTTTAAGACATGTTTCAGTCATGCTGTTCACATCAAGTTTATGATCAGTGATTAGTTAATTGACTATAGCTGCATTGGAAGTGAGGGATCGAACATTAAGTAGCCCTATTTTGAGATGTGAGATATCACAATCTCTTTCAATAATGACAGGAATGGAGGTCTTTATTCCAGTGAGATTGCTAAGGCGAACACCGCCATGTTTAGTTTTGCCCAACCTAGATCGAGGCACAGACACGGTCTCAATGGGGATAGCTGAGCTGACTACACTGACTGTGCTAGTGGCAGACTCCACTCATAACAAACCACTCATTGTTGAATTTGCGATTTCCAACTTGTTGTGTAATGTTTATGTCCAATGGCCGATGAGCACCGATACGTTTTATCTATAATTTCTCTTCATTATTTCTCTTCATATGACAAGGATTAAAAAGGATTTGCCAATAGATTGTAGACTTGATTCATGATGATGATTGCGAGCAAAAATATTGAAAGTATGATGTTGACAGTCCAATCAAAGCTACTGTAGATATAACGTGATTTGACGTAATTTTATCTGTGGCCAATGACCTTGAGCCTTCTTGGATGGGCACTTCTAATGTAACTCTATGGCAGCACCCAAGGGGCTTGAATATGTGGCACATATTAATGCTAAAATAACATGCAAAACAGGCAAGCCCCTCCAAAAATATATATATTATTTATTTATTTTTTATTAAAATGTGGGCTCAAAACAGGCTCTGTCCCAACCTGCCCTGAATGACGGGTCGCCACTGCTGTTGTGTGTTATTTAATGGCAATATAATTGCATTTATTTTTATATACGCACGTGGGGCTGCTGTGGTGATCATGTAACCTAACGAATCACACTTTTTCCAGTATTTAGGAGCACGGACTGTAGGCCTTAAAATCATCATTTTGACTGTATTAGGGAATTCCAGTCTGTATTTAGGCTTGTTATAGCCATTTGCGTTGCACAGCACCATCATGCAGAGGCTATATCCATATCAAATTAGACAAATTATTAAGTCTTGGCTATAACCTGTCCTGAGCGAAATAGCCATGGCCTATTTTGCATGTTATTTTGGCATTAATACGTGTCACATGTAAAAGAAAATATATATCATTGAGTTAATAAAGCCGCATACAAACATGGCCTTTTTTTGTTTTCTTGAGTAAGGGAGCTCCAAAATGCAGGTGTTTCAGCCTAGCTGAGTGCTTTGTGTAGTGGTGGGACAAGCCAGCAGAAAATATGGATTGTTGCGCCGTAATTGGCTCAGTGTTCTGTCACTCATGGGGACACTACGGTAGAGCTCGAAGAATTCAAGCCCCTTGGGTGCTGCCATAGAGTTACATTAGAAGTGCCCATCCAAGAAGGCTCAAGGTCATTGGCCACAGATAAAATTACATCAAATCACGTTATATCTACAGTAGCTTTGGTTGGACTGATCATGTCAACATCACCAGTACCCAAAATTATAGCTATTGTTATTTTACTGCTGCTCTTTAATTATTTGTGACTTTTATTTGTTATTCTTATTTTTGTTAAAGTTATTATTATTATTTTTTTTAATTGCATTGTTGGTTAGGACAACACCTGTTGTCTTCGGTGCATGTGACAAATACATTTTGATTTGATCAATTGCAATGCCAGCAAGTTGAAGGCCTATTTTCTTTTTTGGAAAGGCTTAAATTTTAAAATTTAAATTTAAATAAAGTGATAGGCTAAAGATCTTTGGAAAATTTAGATAATAGAATACACACATGGATTTTAATAAACAAATGGATAAGACTGTTCTATTCTCTTTAATGTAGTTCCTATTGCAACTCAGACAAATTACTGAATGGATGACATATTAACTGACTAAATTGAATGAAGGATGAATTAAATGTTTAAATATGTTGGAATGATGGCTCGTCGGCAAATAGACCTACATTATTTATTTATTTAACCTTTATTTAGCATTAGGGTATAATGACTATGGCTGCATACTTCCAGAAGGACATCTTCTGAGGCTGAAGGGAGCTTTTCCGAAGGCGCATGGAGATCACAAGCTCTTCAACTGGGCAGCAGCGTTGCGATGGAGGGAAAAGACTATACAGAGACTACCTAAAACCAACGCAACAGAGTTATTGTAAAGTGTGGGAATAAATTTATGCCAGATTTAGCCTACATTTAATCTCTCCCTTGTTAATCTTAAAATCCATATGTCCATGACCCGATTCATATAAACCATGTCAAATTTATTTTTTATTCATATTAACCCCTCCTACAGAATATGATTTGGCAAGATTTTGAGTGATGAAATAAATATCCAAATATTTTGAGTGGCAAAGACTCAAGTGGTCATACATAATTCATAGATTCACTAAACAGCTATTATTATTCTGTTTCATTATTCCTGGTAGATGCCAATGCTGTAGAGATACACTTAGCGGACTGAAACTTCACTGTTGTAGGCATAATCAAATCAAATTTGATTGGTCACATACACATATTTAGCAGATGTTATTGCGGGTGTAGGCAAATTATTGTGTTCCTAGCTCCAACAGTGCAGTAATATCTAACAATTCACAACAATACCTGAATGTGAAGTAAACTTAACTAATGAGTAATATAGAATGGATACTTTTAACTTGAAAAAGTGCAGGATACCTCTTTCCGGTTTCCCTGACTTCCGTTTTTTCTATACTGTGTTATGTTTGTACGCGTAGCTCTCCTCACAGGCCGTTTGGTGTACGTTTTTGTTTTTTTTGGTGAGATGAAACCTCCAAAACTCTAAAAGGTATTATAGTACATCATAATTGCAACACAATATTTTTTCAAGCCTAAAATGTTAGTCCGTAATCGTAACATGGTGTTTGTTTGTACACGGATTAAATGTAACGTTTACGTTCCATGTTTCACGCATTGCTTTTCTTAGTATCTTAACAATTTAGATATGGATTTTCTAACGATACCTACATTCAATCTTTTGTCAGATATTTCGCTCCATATTATGACAGGTTTGAATGGACAGAGGATTGAAGAATGCCAGCATTGACGACCACTCTCTGATAATTGCAAATTTACGGCGTCACTGATGTTCTTCTGCCCACTATTGCCCATATTTTGGGCTGTTTCTGCAAAGGCAGATTTCTTTCAATTTGACAGTATTTCAAATGTTTCTACGTATTATTTCAATTATATTTATTGTAATATATGGGAAGGGGAGTGTCAACCGAATCAAGATGATTCGACTCAGCAAGGTATGGTGTTTTATTTTTATTTTTTTGCACGTTTATTTTTTTAAATGTTTATTTTGTAGAAATATCAAAATTGAGACCGTTCTTCCAACAGTCTTGGTGTAGTCAGATCGATCATGTCGGATCTATCCTCACTAAAGAAACAGACGCACTGGAGCTTGTACTTGTCACTGACTGTCCTTAGGAACAATTTGTAAGGCATAAATTCGTTTTTACACAGGACAAACCTATTTTTATTACAATGCAGAGACCGTAAGCAACGATGATTAGCTAGTTTATTCAAACATATAGAGTGAATGTCTTATTTCATTTATGAACCAGTGATGATATGTAAAAGGGTTAGCATTTTCCTTGCAAACTTGCCTTGAGCAGAAATTATAGTGTTGTTTAATTGATTGCAACAGCTATGTCTTTAACTCTGCATTACATGTTTACACTGTACATTTGTGTGGCCATTTTAGTACCTACAAGGGATCTGTGGGCAGCATTCCCTCAAGACTATATCGGTTTGCTGCCACAGTGGTATTGCAGTCTAGGACAGTGCTGTGAATCAGGGGATTGTCGGATAACAAATAATATTACAGGTAAGATGAAGTCATATTGAGGCAATATTTATATTCATGTATGTTCCACCAGCTATGTCATTTTTGTGCAGTGCTCATTTTGATGTTCTGTTTCAGGTCTGGCTAGTGATCTACAGCTAAAGCTTCATGGGCAGCACCTTGCCCAATCAGTGGTTCTGAAGGCTGTGCAAGGTTTCATCAGTAACCCTGAATCCAATAAGCCATTGACCCTATCCTTCCATGGCTGCTCTGGCACGGGCAAGAACTTTGTGACCCGGATTGTAGCTGACAACTTGTACCGGGATGGGGTGAAGAGCGAGTGTGTGCGTCTATTCATCACCCCATTCCATTTCCCCCATGCCAGACTAGTGGACACGTACAAGGTGAGCCTAGCTGTTGGTACAGACATGACTCCTCTCTGCCAGGAACATGTGCAGAACAGAACTATGTTGGGGATATGGGTTTATAGATTATATAACAAATCTTTTGAGACCCTTTTTTATTGCCATGCATAGTAGGACTACCTAAATATTTAGTTTAAAAAGAAAATGTGAACTTTGACATTTTCCAGGTCACCACCTAAATAAAAGTTATTGGAACTCACACCAGCTAGTCAGGCTTCCAACCAATTGCAAACTCAATGTTAAATTGCATAATACATACTATCACTATTTCAAAATGACAGTGAAGCAATTGATTAAATTACACATCTCGATCTCGACCAAAGCAGGAATTAAACAAATATACAATAGTATGTCCAAACTCAGCAAATTGAGTGCCATTTTTTTGTGGATAAAAACATGTAGAATAATACATGGAATGCATGTGCATATTTTAATCTTGTGAATATATTGCACACCTGTCTTAAATGAAAGAGTGAGAGGTGATATTTTTGTGCTCACCATAGCGCTCTCTTTCCAGGGCCAGCTCAGAGAAGCTATCCGGGACATGGTGCTGCGTTGCCCACAGACACTTTTCATCTTTGACGAGGCTGAGAAACTGCACCCCGGCCTTATAGATGCTATTAAGCCCTATATGGACCATTATGACAATGTGGATGGGGTCAGCTATAGGAGGGCTGTCTTCTTATTCCTCAGGTTAGACACATATACCCTTTAAATTATTGTGAGGTCTCTGCCACTAACTCATGTAAGGAAACTCAACTGACCCTAACCAAGATATGTTGTAATAATTATTTGTAGTAATATTGGTGGGACCACTGTCAACGATGTGGCCTTGGACTTCTGGCACTCAGGGCAAAACAGAGAGGACATTGGGATGGAGGACTTGGAACACAGGCTACGTGCTGAAGCTATGGATTCTCAAGGTACCAGCAGTGGATTTTACAATCACTCACACTCATTCTCAGTGTTTAGATATAGTGCATTTGGAAATTTTTATGATCCCTTTACTTTTTCCACATTTTGTTACGTTACAGCCTTATTCTAAAATGGATTAAATAGTTTTTTTCCCCTCGTCAATCTACACACAATACCCCATAAAGACAAAGCAAAAACAGGTTTTTATAAAATTAAAAAAAGTAAACATCGCATTTACATAAGTATTCAGACCCTTACTCAGTACTTTGTTGAATCTCCTTTGGCAGCGATTACAGCCTCTTGGGTATGAAGCTACAAGCTTGGCACAACTGTATTTGGGGAGTTTCTCCCATTCTTCTCTGTAGATCCTCTCAAGCTCTGTCAGGTTGGATGGGGAGAGTTGCTGCACAGCTATATTCAGGTCTCTCCAGAGATGTTTGATCGGGTTCAAGTCCGGGCTCTGGTTGGGCTACTCAAGGACATTCGAGACTTGTCCCGAAGCCACTCCTGTGTTATCTTGGCTGTATGCTTAGGGTCATTGTCCAGTTGGAAGGTGAACCTTTGCCCCAGTCTGAGGTTCTGAGTGCTCTGGAGCAGGTTTTCAAGGATCTCTCTGTTATTTGCTCTGTTCATCTTTCCCTCGATCCTGACTAGTCTCCCAGTCCCTGCCACTGAAAAACATCCCAGTCAAAACGTTGCTTTGTCATTCTGGAGTATCGTGTGTAGTTTGATGAGGGTTAACAATTATTTAATCATATTTAGAATACGGCTGTAAAGTAACAATGTGGAAAAAGTCATAGGGGTCGGAACACTTTCCAAATGCACTGTAACTATGTTTTCACAGAGCAAGATTGAAGATGCCTTTCTCATTGACCCTACTATACTGTTAACACAAAAACGAATAGTTTGCAAAATACAGAATACAAATTAGAAATGGATTAAAACATTTTGCATTACATAACGTGTTTTGATGTAAATACTTTTCTCAAATTGTGGATTTACCCGTTTGTCTGCTTTCCAGGAGGCTTTGCACAGAGTGAACTGATGTCAGGTCACCTTATTGACTTCTTTGTGCCCTTCCTACCTCTGGAGTATCGTCATGTCAAGCTCTGTGCCCGTGATGCCTATGCAGCTCGGGGTCTGGAGCCAGACGAGGGAACGCTGGACGAAGTGGCAAAGGCCATGCTATATATACCCAAGGAGGAGAGGCTGTTCTCTGCCCAAGGCTGCAAATCCATACCACAGAGGATCAATTTCTTTCTACCCTAAATGGACTAATGCAACCCAGAAAACACATGAACAGTTTTTGGCAAAAAGAAAAACATATGTCCTGCCAACATATTGAACGTTTCTGCAATGGCACGTCGATCGACCATGTGGTATGCCCACTCCTCACCCTACACTGCCAAGAAAGGAAGCATAGGGCATCTGGCTATAGTAAGATTCAATCTGATAACAAAGACATTTTAGAGTGCATTTTCATCTTCCTCATTAGACAATTTTTATGCACGGATTTTACATCAATCTCAGGTCAACTCTAGTATTATTATTTGCATGTACAGTACCAGTCAAATGTTTGGACACAACTACTCATTCAAGGGTTTTTCTTTATTTGTACTTTTTTCTACATTGTAGAATAATAGTGTAGACATCAAAACTATGAAGTAATACATGGAATCATGTAGCAACCAAAAAAGTGTTAAACAAATATATTTGAGATTCTTCAAAGTAGCCATCCTTTGCCTTGATGACAGCTTTGCACACTCTTGCAATTCTCTCAACCAGCTTCATGAGGTAGTCACTTGGAATGCATTTCAATTAACAGGTGTGCCTTGTTAAATTAATTTGTGGAATTTCTTTCCTTCTCAATGCGTTTGAGAAAATCAGTTGTGTTGTGACAAGGTAGGGGTGGTATATAGAAGATGGCCTTATTTGGTAAAAGACCAAGTCCATATTATGGCAAGAACAGATCAAATAAGAAAAGAGGAACAACAGTCCATCATTACTTTAAGACAGGTCAGTCAATCTGGAAAATGTCAAGAACTTTGAAAGTTTCTTCAAGTGCAGTTAAAAAAACATTAGGCGCTATTATGAAACTGGCTCTCGTGAGGACTGCCACAGGAAAGGAAGACCCAGAGTTGCCTCTGCTGAAGAGGATAAGTTCATTAGAGCTATCAAGATGGAGCCGACAGAGGGTCACCTCACTTCTAGTCCTTAGGAAACTATGCAGTATTTTGTTTTGTCACCTAAAACCCTCGAACTTTTACAGATGCACAATTAAAAGCATCCTGTCGGGCTGTATCACCGCCTGGTACGGCAACCGTACCGCCCACAACTGCAGGGGTCTCCAGAGGGTGGTGCGATCTGCACAACGCATCACCGGGGGCAAACTACCTGCCCTCCAGGACACCTGCAGCACCTGATGTAACAGGAAAGCCAAAAATATCATCAAGGACAACAACCACCCGAGCCACTGCCTGTTCACCCCGCTACCATCCAGAAGGTGAGGTCAGTACAGGTGCATCAAAGCTGGGACTGAGAGACTGAAAAACAGCTTCTATCTCAAGGCCATCAGACTGTTAAACAGCCATCACTAACACAGAGAGGCTGCTGCCTACATACAGATTTGAAATCATTGGCCACATTAATAAATGGATCACTAGTCACTTTAATAATGGCACTTTAATAATGTTTACATATCTTGCATTACTCATCTCATATGTACAGTGGGGAGAACAAGTATTTGATACACTGCCGATTTTGCAGGTTTTCCCACTTACAAAGCATGTAGAAGTCTATAATTTTACTTAAAAATCATACAATGTGATTTTCTGGATTTTTGTTTTAGATTCCGTCACTCACAGTTGAAGAGTACCTATGATAAAAATTACAGACCTCTACTTGCTTTGTAAGTAGGAAAACCTGCAAAATCGGCAGTGTATCAAATACTGTATTTTATACCATCTACTGCATCTTGCCTATGCCGCTCGGTCATCGCTCATCCATATATTTATATGGATTTATTCTTATTCCATCTCTTTACTTAGATTTGTGTGTATTAGGTGGAATTGTTAGATTACTTGTTACATATTACTGCACTGTCGGGAACTAGAAGCACAAGCATTTCTCTACACTCGCAATAACATCTACTAACCATGAGTATGTGACAAATACAACTAGATTTTGAGTTAACTGCACCTCAGATTGCAGCCCAAATAAATGCTTCACAGAGTTCAAGTAACAGACACATCTCAACATCAACTGTTCAAAGGAGACTGTGTGAATCAGGCCTTCATGGTCAAATTGCTGCAAAGAAACCACTACTCAAGGACACCAATAAGAAAAAGAGACTTGCTTGGGCCAAGAAACACAAGCAATGTACATTAGACCGGTGGCAATCTGTCCTTTGGTCTGATGAGTCCAAATTTGTGTCTTTATGAGACGCAGAGTAGGTGAACGGATGATCTCCTCGTGTGGTTCCCACCGTGAAGCATGGAGGAGGAGGTGGGATGGTGTGGGGATGCTTTGATGGTGACACTGTCAGTGATTTATTTAGAATTCAAGGCACACTTAACCAGCATAGCTACCACAGCATTCTGCAGCGATACGCCATCCCATCTGGTTTGGGCTCAGAGGAACTATAATTTGTTTTTCAACAGGACAATGACCCAACACACCTCCAGGCTGTGTAAGGGCTATTTGACCAAAAAGGAGAGTGATGGAGTGCTGCATCAGATGACCTGGCCTCCACAATCAACCCAAAGGAGATGGTTTGGGATGAGTTGGATCGCAGAGTCAAGTAAAAGCAGCCAACAAGTGCTCAGCATATGTGGGAACGCCTTCAAGACTGTTGGAAAATCTTTCCAGGTGTAGCTGGTTGAGAGAATGCCAAGAGTGTGCAAAGCTGTCAAGGCAAAGTGTGGCTACTTTGAAGAATCTCAAATATAAAATATATTTTGATTTGTGTAACACTTTTTTGGTTACTACGTGATTCCATATGTGTTATTTCATAGTTTTGATGTCTTCACTATTATTCTACAATGTAGAAAATAGTCAAAATAAAGAAAAAACCCTGAATTAGTAGGTGTATTTGACTGTTACTGTCATCTTTTTGTTTTGTTGGCACTGATGATATTACAATTATCTGCTTAAGCAGTGGCAGGCACGTTCAATGCAAAGGAGGAAATACTGTATACTACAGCAAACTAGACTAAATATAATTCAATTAACTTTTGAAGGGCATTTTAAAATGATTATTCTAGAATTGTATATAGATTACTTGTTACAGGTTGATTACATTTTTACAGGTTAACAGTGTGAGATCACTTTAAATAATTTATAACCCACTGAATAACTACAATTCAGGTTTGAAGAAAGCAGTATTAATGTGCAATAATACAGGCAACCGCTTATTGTTGAAATGGTTACTGAACTACAGTGCATTCAGAATTTATTCAGACCCCTTGACTTTTTCCCAAATTTTGTGTTACAGCCTTATTCTAAAATTTATTAAATCGCTTTTTTCCCTCATCAATCTACACATAATACCCCATAATAACAAAATAATGTGTTGCACGTTCCTTAAAAAAACAAAACTTGTTGAAGCACCTTTGGGAGCGAGTCAGCATTGAGTCTTCTTGGGTATAAAGCTACAAGCTCGGCACACCTGTATTTGGGGAGTTTCTCCCATTCTTCTCTCAAGATCTGTCAGGTTGGATGGGGAGCGTCGCTGCACAGCTATTTTCACGTCTCCAAAGATGTGCGACCCTATGGGACTCCCAATCACGGCCGTATGTAATAAAGCCTGGATTCTAACCAGGGATTGTAGTGATGCCTCTTGCACTGGGATGCAGTGCCTTAGACCGCTGCGGCACACGGGAGCCCATTATTATTATCTGATTATTCTAACAATGCTTTGATGCTTTTTTGGTCCATTGGAATGTGTTACTTGCACAATACACTTCCTAATTATAATTAGCAAGTACATACATATCAGCAAGTCTTTGTAAGTGTTCCATTGTCTGTACATGTGCTGTAGCTGTTTTTACTGCCTGTTTTTCCATCATTGTGAAAGTGTTACCATATTGACTGCATATCTTTGGTTTTGTGAGAAAATGTGAGGTTTCATTATGAACAGGATATGACTTAAAATATTGTGCCGTCCTCCATTTCTGCTATTTAATGACCCCTGTCCATATCATTGTGTGTGTAAAAACAAGTGTTAGTTGCCTCGTGTCACTCAGACCAGGCAAACAAAGTGGCTGCAAAAGAAAGAAAAAGTGTGCTGTCCCAGATGGATTTGAAGTTACTTTAGACTAATAAAGCATCCTTGATTAATTTGAGTCGGTTTACTGTTGAATCTAAAACCTGCGTTCATAATCAATTGTGGGCTGATTATTTCACCTCCAGTTGATTCCTGTCATCATGCTTCAGTTCTGCTGGCACCTAGCCGAACTCTATGGAGGTAAAATAGTGACTTAATTATACGAGCATGTAAAATATGAGTTGCACCTGTATACTGAGCTTTGTAGTTAAAAAAATATTTGCAAACATGGAACTTCTTTTGAGAATAAATACAACACAAGCTCATAACGTGATGTGTGAATAAATACAACAACACTTCCAAACATTTAAGTTGATATGTGAATAAATTCAATAAGATTTGCAAGCATGCAACAACATTTCAGAATGAATGCAGCTCATTTACTAAACTTGCAACTGGTGAATCTTTTGTGAATCAAAACTACATTTGTCGATGTTGAATCTGTGCGCTCAGAGTTTTGGCACAAATTCTGTGACTAACCTGTGCCAAATATTTTGCAGTTGTAAAAAAAAAAATATGCGAGCAAGCAGCACAGAAAAACACAAACAACAATCCGAACAATCAGGTGAGGTGTTGTCATTCTGGATTGTGCGTTCACGTTTTACATTGTTCCGGTCTGGAAGCACGCTTTCCACTGTGCTAAATATGGATCAAATGTGTTAAAATGACTAGATAGCTAGCTTAATGATATTCACAGAATATATGTTATTAGATATCTGTTAATATCTGGTTATTTAAAGTTATAAAGTTATTTATGCAGCAGTTGGATCTAGTGGATATATGGAGAGAGAGGTTTTCTGTTGAGAGATCCTATAACTGGTGTAACAAAACATGTACTAGATGTTCATGTATTGACTATTGGATGGTTTCAGAGGGCTTACGAAAGGACGTTTCTGTTCATATTCTTGACACGCCTCTAACAGACCATAGAGCTATTTGCATACAATCTAAAATATTTATCTGTAATGATAGTCAGTGCAAGGCTTTATACTGGAAACTTAATAGCTCCATATTCAAATATTAAATAGTAAAATTTGATATCATAGGGTGCATTATACATTTTTGGAATAAAGTCCAGAGTGAAAGTCTCCAAAGGACAAACTGGGAACTTCTAAAGTTTGAAATTGCTAAATGTTTAAGTATACATAGCAGTGATCTTGCAAAGATTTGCTCTTCCAGAGACATAGTCTTTCAGATACGGATAAAGCAGAGTTAATTAAGGAACAAAATAAACTGGGTGAAATGTACATGGTAAAGGCATTAAGGCAGAGGGTGCTTTCATTAAGAAGGAAAGCAGAAGTTTCATTCTTAAAAATAACTCTTTTGAACAGTTAAAGGTGAATAATATGATCTAGGACAATTGCCAACTACTGTGCCAATTTTTACAGGAACTTGATGTACAGTATACACCTCTAGGTACTGTGAGGAGTCTGCAGCTCTGTTCTTTGATTCTCTTGGAAATGTGGATTCTTATGATCAAGAATTATGTGATAATCCCATCTCCTTAGAGGAAATTATAGAGGCTATTGATCACTTTCAAATTAACAAATCCCCTGGGGTTGATGGTAATACTGTGAATTCCACAAAGTTTTCCCAAAACATTGGCCCCCTTTCAATTGGAAGTGTACTCTGAAAGTATAGCCAATGAAGCACTCCCTCCCACTCTAACGCAAGGTTTAATTACTCTAACTCTTAAACCTAAAAAATACTTGTTACTCATTGATAATCGGTGTCCAATTTGCTTTTTAAATAACGATTATAAGCTAATAATCGTTTAGCAAGGACAAGCGCTAAGGGCTGGTTTGGATGCCATTTTAGAGGAGTACCAGTCAGGGTTTATGAAAAACTCTATGGAGGTAAATAGTGACTTAATTATACAAGCATGTAAAGTATAATTTTCACATGTAAAATATGAGTTTATGAAAAATGGACATCTAGAATAATGTCGGACTGATATTAGATATTATAGATTCTGATGAGAGTTTTATACTATTTTAGGATTTTTATAAAGCCTTTGATACAGTAGAACATTACTTTTTATGCCCTTAAAAATGTGGCTTTGGAGATGTACTATGTAAAACTATTAAAACTCTGTATACATATGGTTATATCTCTATCAAATTCAAAGCAGGTGCCTCTCCAAGGTTTGAATTAATGCAGGGTATCAGACAAGGGTGTCCAATTTCACCATCTCTTTCTATTAGCCACACAGTTTATTACTTCTCATATCAAGACAAGTGTTTTAAATTGTATTTCTATTTCAGACATGGAGATTATTAGTCAGTTAGCAGATGACACCACCCTCTTCTTAAATGATTCCTCTCAGATTCCAACTGCGCTTAATGGGATTCATTCATTATCTAAAGCATCAATCTCTGACATCCCAGTTAAGGATACAGTCTCTTATCTGGGAATTATGATAACTAAGAATTATAATAAAACTAGAATCATCATAAAGCTAGATGCATACTGAACTTTAACACTATCATAGAGAACTTAAAATAAACTTAATCACTGGGTACAAGGGATTTATCGCTCACAAAGAATGAGGGTATTTCCATGCTCACTTATGCTGCACTTATCATTACATGTCGAAAATCAGATAAGCAAGATACTTTTTTATTTTGTATGGAAGAACAGGACACATATCAAGAAATCTGTCATTATGAATACTTGTGAAGAGGGTGGTCTCAATTTTCTTGATTTTCCCTCTTTGAATAACACTTTAAGATTAATTGGATTAAGAAATTCCTGAAGAATCCTACCTCTATATGCAATTTTATTTCTCAGTATGTTTTTTCTCATTGAGGTGGCCTCAAATTTCTCCTCATTTGTAATTACAATATTGAAAAAAGATTTCAAACAACAATCCCTTTTAGCATGGTCTTTGATCTACAAGCACAATTTTTCTCCACACAAATATTTTATCTGGAACAATGGAGATATTGTAATGGCTCTTGTGATGCAGGTCTTACGGAATCAAGCTCAGGAAACAGATGAGACAACTTATTTACTAGAAGAAACAAACTACTAACAACCAGTAGTGTACACACTGCTCACGAAACAACGGAGCCACAACGTACAGATAAATAATCACAGACAAAACCCAGGGGGGAACAGAGGGATTAAATAAGGACACATGGAATTAGGGAAATTGGAACCAGGTGTGGATGAGACAAGACAAACAGAAAATTTGAAATAGATCGGTGGTGGCTAGAACTCCGGTGACGTCGACCGCCGGTAGCCGCCCCGAACTAGGAGAGGGACCAACTTCAGCGGAAGTCGTGACAGTACCCCCCCTTTATGCGCGGCTCCAGCAGCGCGCCGACACCGGTCTCGGGGACGACCCGGAGGACGAGGCGCAGGGCGATCTGGGTGGAGGAGGTGAAATTTACACAGCAACGAAGGATCCAGAATGTCCTCCACCCGCACCCAGCTTCTCTCCTCCGGACCGTACCCCTCCCACTTCACGAGGTACTGAAGGCCCCTTGCCCGACGCCTTGAGTCCATGATGGCTCGAACCGCATACGCCGGGGCCCCCTCGATGTCCAGAGGGGGCGGAGGAACCTCCAGAACCTCAGGTCCCTGGAGCGGGCCAGCCACCACCGGCCTGAGGAGAGACACATGGAACGAGGGGTTAATACGGTAGTCTGGGGGGAAGCTGTAACAAACCTCGTTCAGTCTCCTCAGGACTTTGAAAAGCCCCACAAACTGCGGCCCCAGCTTCCGGCAGGGCAGGCGGAGGGGCAGGTTTTGGGTCGAGAGCCAGACCCGGTCCCACGGGTGCGAACTCCGGGGCCTCACTGTGGTGGCGGTCGGCGCTCGCCTTCTGCCGCCTCACGGCTCGTTGCAGGTGCACGTGGGCAGCGTCCCAGGTCTCATCCGAGCGCCTAAACCATTCGTCCACCGCAGGAGCCTCGGTCTGGCTCTAATGCCACGGTGCCAGAACCGGCTGATAACCTAGCACACATTGAAATGGAGACAGGTTAGTGGAGGAGTGGCGGAGTGGGTTCTGGGCCATCTCTGCCCAGGGAATGAAAACCGCCCACTCCCCCCGCCGGTCCTGGCAATACGACCTCAGAAACCTACCCACATCCTGGTTGACTCTTTCCCCTGCCCGTTGCTCTCGGGGTGAAAACCTGAGGGTAAGGCTGACCGAGACCCCCAGCCGCTCCATGAACGCCTTCCACACCCTAGACGTGAACTGGGGACCCCGATCAGACACTATGTCCTCAGGCACCCCGTAGTGCCGGAAGACGTGGGTGAACAGAGCCTCCGCAGTCTATAGAGCCGTAGGGAGACCGGGCAAAGGAAGGAGGCGACAGAACTTTGAAAACCGATCCACAACAACCAGGATCGTTGTTTTTCCTTGTGACGGTGGAAGATCCGTCACAAAATCCACCAACAGGTGTGACCACTGCCGCTGTGGAACGAGTAGGGGTTGTAATTGAGCACAGAGGGATTAAAAAAGGGCAAATGTAATTAGGGAAATGGGAACCAGGTGTGAATGAGACAAGACAAACAGAAAATGAGAAATGGATTGGTGGTGGCTAGAACTCCGGTGACGTCGACCGCCGGTAGCCGCCCGAACTAGGAGAGGGACCGACTTCAGCGGAAGTCGTGACATATATATTATACGAAGGTCCTTGTTTTTTTTATGTTTCCGAAACAATATTATATTAGTGATTCAACTCTTCAATGATAAAGGTATTTTATTTAATTATGCTGAATTTTTAGCTTTTCATAAAATACTGATCACTCCAAAGGAATTTGCTGTAGTTTTTGATGCAATCCCCTCTGGAGTTATTGTACTTTGTAGGGATGTAGCCAAATCTATCCCCTCTTCTTTACCTTATCTTGATCCAGCTGACAGTAGGCAATATAGATTTCTCTCCTTCTGTTTTGAACAACAATAGTAAAATATCTGCTTTATTTCAATGTGATGTTGTTTCAGTCCATATGTCATGTCTTTCTAGAATGGCCTGTCCTTTTTTTTGGTCTCTTTCTCAGAAATGTCTTTTAACTAATAAGATTAAAGATGTTTATTCTAAATGAATCCATAAGTGCTACACTACTAAACATTATCTTGAAAAGTAAAAAAAAATAAAAAATACATTGATGTTTCTTATACCTTCTGCAATGGACAACCGGAGACTGCTTTACATTTATTTTGGTATTGCTCTTATACCTGGAAGCTGTGGCAAGATATCAGAAGATTTGTTTTAGATCAAATACATGCAAATATTTCCCTTCTACTTGAAAATGTGATAGTTGGTTTTACAAATATAATAACGTATATGCAAAGCCTTCCTTTTTAAGTAACCTCATTGTTATTTTAGCTAAATTCCATATTCATAAATGTACATTTATGATTCAAAAACCTCATTCTTTTTTTATGAAATTGAAAAAAATATTAACACAATTTCTTCTTCTCATAACAAAAAAGCAATCAAAACGTTGAACGTTTGTACGTTTTACAAGGTCTTTATATAATGTATTGTCTTTATTACCCTGACCGTTGTTTGTAATGTTTGTATACTCTGTTCTATACTCCGTTTGTTTTTCTATATTGTATATTTTATATCGCTTTACAAAAAATAAATAAGAAAAACTACTACTAGAATCACAGAAGCTGCACTTGATTTATCTCACCTGGCGCGCCGGGTGTCTGGAGTGCTTTTTTTTACCCATTCTACTGCATTCGTGCAAACTCCGCTCTCTCACCCCGGGCGCCGTGCGAGAGATCAAGACCACCTACTCGTTCGGCTACTGAGGGGCGTGTGTGAAGCAAACGCGTGGTCAGCTGGCATTGGCTGAAACGATTAGTCCCGTGCTTTTTTCAATGAATTCGATTGGTTAAATGTTGTTACGCTTCCTCCTGGAGCTGCTATCCAATGAAAACCAGACATCTGTTCGGAAACGAGAGGAGACCATCAGCAGCATTTGGGGCTTGCAGTGCAGCATTTGAGGTCAGGATTTTGACGAGTATAGCATGTAACTAGCCATAGCTAGTTGTACTATAAAATGTTTGGTATTTATTTACATAGTTAATTTCAATTTTAGAGGGTGTTTTTTTAGCAAGCTGAAATGACAACCCTGTCGATACTTTTGATGGCCGTATCGGTCGCATCAATATTTGCTGAGTCCTCCATTTATTTCCGAGAACAATTTGAAGATGGGGGTAAGTTATGAATAAATACTGAACCTTCGTGTTTTTCGCCGACATTTGAAATGTGGGGATTGGAATACATGTCATATGTTGGATGAGTGTCACAGAGACACAATTTCATAGCCTGCCCACTTTATGCAATATCAGCTTAACATGCTCAAAATGTAATTCACATTTAGATGACATGTTCTGATTAGTGATGACTCATCCAAAACACCATCAATGGGTTACATGCACTCCCTCCTGACCTTTTCCAAGATCAACCACACAGGTACTTGGCCCTTTCCAAGTGGCTCTGCCCTCATTGCTCAGGTGACTTACACCTGATTTTTGTATAACATTTTGCAGATGCCTGGAAAAGCCGATGGGTGGAATCTAAACACAAGTCAGACTATGGGAAGTTTGTTCTCACTGCTGGGAAATTCTATGGAGATGTAGAGAATGACAAAGGTGAGAAGAGATCGAAGGTGCCTCTGTCATTTGGCCATTTAGGATCTGGTGCGTCTAGCTGTTTCTCAATAGGTTGACACTTGATATGAGTTGCCCTTGGGTTGACCTGAGTTTTTCTTGTACGTTTTAAACGTTTCAGGCCTTCAAACCAGCCAGGATGCTCGCTTTTACTCTGCATCCTCCCGCTTTGAGTCCGTCAGCAACAAAGACCAGCCACTGGTAATCCAGTTTACTGTAAAACATGAACAGAACATTGACTGTGGTGGAGGCTACATCAAGCTTTTCCCAGCTGATCTCAACCAGGAGGAAATGCATGGAGAATCCACATACAATATCATGTTTGGTGAGTATAAACATCCTATTTGTAACTGAAAACATTGGAAAGTAGGTTCCATGTGTAAGTGTGGGATGGCCCACTTGTCACTTTCCTTTCTGTTTTTGAGAGTCCCTAGGTATTTTTTCCCAGTGTTGGTCTCACTGTCTTGAGTTGCCTGTACTTTACACCACATACTATTGGCTGTGTGAAGTTAAATTCCTGTGTTTGTGTTTTGTCTGTCTTAGGTCCAGACATCTGTGGTCCAGGTACTAAGAAAGTTCATGTGATCTTCAACTACAGAGGCAAGAATCACTTGCTCAACAAAGACATAAGATGCAAGGTGAGAAGCACTTTTGTCCTTAAGCAGTTCTGCTATATTTTCTAGTCAATGCTAACCGTTGTATTTGTCATCTATTCGCTTCACCATCTTATCTGTAGTGAACATTTTTGCTATCCCACCTTTTTCTCAGTATTATGTTTTAACAGTATTGGACTTAAAGAAGTTAAAGAAGATACATTATTATTTTGTTTTTGCATGCAGTAACTTGTTTTTGTGTTCCCTAGGACGATGAATATACCCACCTGTACACACTGGTAGTCAATCCGGATAACACCTACGAGGTGAAGATCGACAACAAGAAAGTAGAGTCTGGAAGCCTAGAGGAGGATTGGGACTTCCTTCCCCCCAAGAAGATAAAGGACCCTGATGCTGAGAAGCCAGATGACTGGGATGAGAAGGAGAACATTGATGATCCTGAAGACAAGAAACCAGAGGTATGTTAACAAGACACTCTAAAGAATGCATGAGAACACCATTTTGTTTTCTGTAGAAAATGCAGGTGACACTGTGCAAAGGACATTATTAAGCCACTGTTTCCTTTAGGACTGGGATGTGGCTGAGACCATCCCTGACCCTGGTGCCAAGAAGCCTGACGACTGGGACGATGAGATGGATGGTGAATGGGAGCCTCCCATGGTCACGAACCCTGACTATAAGGTAGGCCTCCAGTTGTTTGTACTCACGGCCACAAGGATTAGGTGTGAATGTACTACACTTGGCGAAATGTGCTTTTGCCATTTTGACTAATTTGTCTCTCTATTTACTAGGAAACATAGTGTGAAAAAATACTTTTGCATAGGGAACTAACCACTTTCGGACATTGTTTTTCCCAGGGGGAGTGGAAGCCCAAACAGATTGACAATCCTGCCTACAAGGGGAAATGGGTGCACCCTGAAATTGACAACCCTGACTACACTGCTGACCCTGAAATCTACCAATATGCCAGCATGGGGGTGATTGGATTAGATTTGTGGCAGGTAGAGTGACTGACTCTGATCCTTGATTAATGTAAGATGGTGTGTAGTGTAACTTTTACTATTCTTTTGACTGTTGTTTTGAGAATTAAAAGTGCATCTTTCTTTAAATCTTAACCAATGATTTTCTTTTCATCATTTTACAGGTGAAGTCAGGGACTATTTTTGACAATTTTCTCATCACCAATGACCCAAAGCTTGCAGAAGAAGTGGGGAACGAGACATGGGGTGCAACAAAGGTTAGTCGATGGTCTTTTTTTTTTTTTCTTCTTTTCTTTTTTTTTTGTGATTTACCATCAACTTGGCCAGTGATGTTTAGATTGAGTTGTCATATAATATGCCCTCTCTAAAAGGTGAGGTGCATGTTGTCTCCTACCCTGTCAATAACTTTTTTTTTTTGCTGTCTACACAGGACCCTGAAAAGAAGATGAAGGACAGTCAGGAAGAGGAGGAGAGAAAGAAACGTGATGCAGAAGAGATTTATAAAAATGAGGCAAAGGAAGAAGAGGATGAGGGAGAAGAGGATGAAGAAACTAACTCTAAACACAAAGATGAGTTATAAACTCAAAAAGGAACTTCTGAAAAGGAACCCTGTCTACTATGAGCCATTGGCGCAAGGTTGAAGACTGGACTTTGTTGACCTTTCCGTTAAAGATTGAAGCTACCCATTTATGTTTGGGGGGAGAAGCTATTGTTTTGTTTATATGACAAGGGAAGGGGCAAAAACTAAGGACAGCAATTATTTATGTTTCCATGTGATATTGTTAAACTATGGGAGTTCAGATTTGTCAAGGTTGAAGCTTTATTGTTAGATTTGAGGCAATTCAGTTTTTGCAGTGACATGCCAGTAATTGGTTTTGAAAGTGAAGTTTCAGAATGTTGTAATCTCATCTCTGAAAACAATGTTCTACTGCTAACTACATTGTTTCTTATTTAAGTATATTGACCATCTAAAATGTCCTGACAATGTTTACCTCAAAATGCATTTTGTTTGTCTGATTAATCTGACACATTTTTGTTGAGTCTGTGCTACCTGATGTCTGGTTGGTGCTTCTATCCCAAACATGTATATGGTGTTAGGATGGTATAAATATCACCTGTTTTTTGTGTTTTGGATATGGTGTGAAAGTCTAATGCTTTCCCTTTTCTGCAGATTTATTTTCAGCACGCATGGGGTCACTCTGTGTATTGGGTAGGCAGAGTTTTCACTAACTACTCAAGCTACCTTAAATCAAATGCACTTATTTTCTAAATTGAAAATAACGAAGACGATAAGACTGCATACATACAGCTGTTAAGATATTCTAAAGCACTAAGCAGGAGAGCCTATCCATTGATTTGTTCATCTTGGGGGCAATGTTGAGTTTTTATTTTTATTAATTTTTTAAATATATATATATAGTAATTTTTTTCGTCTTGTTTTTAATGCAAATGTTTCTGCACTGCTCTACCTTAAAGACGTGTCCCAATGCTGATTGGAAGTTGACCCTGTTGTGAAACATTTTACACTGTGTATGGGGAGGCTGTTTTCATTTCATGTGGAAGAAAGTTCTGATCCAGATTGCTCTCCAATAATGAAACAAAGGAAGTGACTCAATTATTGTTGGTTTTTGTCTCATTCTTATATATTGTAACTACCCTGGCTTTATAAACGTGGATATCGACTCTGCCACTTGAGCATGCTTTTGCGCCACAGTCGATAGCGTGCCAGACCTCGGGCTAGATGGTCGAGGGTTCGACACCTGCTCTCTGCCTGTTTCATTACATTGGTGTCAGAAGTGATCAGGCTTATTTTATTTTTATTTCACCTTTATTTAACCAGGTAGGCAAGTTGAGAACAAGTTCTCATTTACAACTGCGACCTGGCCAAGATAAAGCAAAGCAGTTCGACACATACAACAACACAGAGTTACACATGGAGTAAAACAAACATACAGTCAATAATACAGTGAGAAAAACAAATCTATATACAAAGAGTGCAAATGAGAAGATAAGGAAGATAAGGCAATAAATAGGCCATGGTGGCAAAGTAATTACAATATAGCATATAAACACTGGAAAGGTAGATGTGCAGGAGATGAATGTGCAATGTAGAAAAACGGGTGCAAGGGAACAAGATGAATAAATAAATATGGTAGGGGATGAGGTAGTTGGTTGGGCTGTTTACAGATGGGCTATACAGGTGCAGGGGTCTGCTCTGACAGCTGGTGCTTAAAGCTGTTGAGGGAAATAAGTGTCTGAAGTTTCAGTAGTTCATTCCAGTCATTGGCAGCAGAGAACTGTAAGGAAAGTCGGCCAAAGGAGGAATTGGCTTTGGGGGTGACCAGTGAGATATACCTGCTGGAGCGCGTGCTACGAGTGCGTGCTGCTATGGTGACCAGCGAGCTGAGATAAGGCGGGGCTTTACCTAGCAGGGACTTGTAGATGACCTGGAGCCAGTGGGTATGGCGACGAGTGTAAAGCGAGGGCCAGCCAACGAGAGCGTACAGGTCGCAGTGGTGGGTGGTATATGGGGCCTTGGTGACAAAACGGATGGCACTGTGATAGACTGCATCCAATTTGTTTAGTATAGTATTGGAGGCTATTTTGTAAATGACATCCCCCGAAGTCAAGGATCGGTAGAATGGTCAGTTTTACAAGGGTATGTTTGGCAGCATGAGTGAAGGATGCTTTGTTACGAAATAGGAAGCCAATTCTAGATTTTATTTTGGATTGGAGATGTTTGATGTGAGTCTGGAAGGAGAGTTTACAGTCTAACCAGACACCTAGGTATTTGTAGTTGTCCACATAATCTAAGACAGAACCGTCCAGAGTAGAGATGCTGGACAGGCGGGCGAGTGCGGGCAGTGTTCGGTTGAAGAGCATGCATTTAGCTTTACTTGCGTTTAAGAGCAGTTGGAGGCCACGGAAGGAGAGTTGTATGGCATTGAAGCTCGTCTGGAGGGTAGTTAACACAGTGTCCAAAGAAGGGCCAGAAGTATACAGAATGGTGTCGTCTGCGTAAAGGTGGATCAGAGACTCACCAGCAGCAAGAGCGACATCATTGATGTATACAGAGAAGAGAGTCGGCCCAAGAATTGAACCCTGTGGCACCCCCCATAGAGACTCTCAGAGGCCCGGAAAACAGGCCCTCTGATTTGACACACTGAACTCTATCGGAGAAGTAGTTGGTGAACCATGCAAGGCAATCATTTGAGAAACCAAGGCTGTCGAGTCTGCCGATAAGGATGTGGTGATTGACAGAGTCGAAAGCCTTGGCCAGATCAATGAAAACGGCTGCACAGTAATGTCTCTTATCGATGGCGGTTATGACGTCATTTAGGACCTTGAGCGTGGCTGAGGTGCACCCATGCCCAGCTCTGAAACCAGATTGCATAGCGGAGAAGGTACGGTGGGATTCGAAATGGTCGGTAATCTGCTTGTTGACTTGGCTTTCAAAGACCTTAGAAAGGCAGGGTAGGATAGATATTGGTCTGTAGCAGTTTGGGTCGAGAGTGTCTCCCCCTTTGAAGAGGGGGATGACCGCAGCTGCTTTCCAGTCTTTGGGAATCTCAGACGACACGAAAGAGAGGTTGAACAGGCTAGTAATAGGGGTTGCAACAATTTCGGCAGATAATTTTAGAAAGAAAGGGTCCAGATTGTCTAGCCTGGCTGATTTGTAGGGGTCCAGATTTTGTAGCTCTTTCAGAACATCAGCTAACTGTATTTGGGAGAAGGAGAAATGGGGGAGGCTTGGGCGAGTTGCTGAGGGGGGTGCAGGGCTGTTGACCGGGGTAGGGGTAGCCAGGTGGAAAGCATGGCCAGCCATAGAAAAATGCTTCTTGAAATTCTCAATTATTGTGGATTTATCGTTGGTGACAGTGTTTCCTATCCTCAGTGCAGTGGGCAGCTGGGAGGAGATGCTCTTATTCTCCATGGACTTTATAGTGTCCCAGAACTTTTTTGAGTTTGTTTTACAGGAAGCTTATTTCTGCTTGAAAAAGCTAGCCTTTGCTTTCCTAACTGCCTGTGTATATTGGTTCCTGACTTCCCTGAAAAGTTGCATATCACGTGGGCTGTTTGATGCTAATGCAGAACGCCACAGGATGTTTTTGTGCTGGTCAAGGGCAGTCAGGTCTGGAGTGAACCAAGGGTTATATCTGTTCCTGGTTCTACATTTCTTGAATGGGGCATGCTTATTTAAGATGGTGAGGTAGGCACTTTTAAAGAATAACAAGGCATCCTCTACTGATGGGATGAGGTCAATATCCTTCCAGGATACCCGGGCCAGGTCGATTAGAAAGGCCTGCTCGCTGAAGTGTTTTAGGGAACATTTGACAGTAATGAGGGGAGGTCGTTTGACCGCAAACCCATTACGGATGCAGGCAATGAGGCAGTGATCACTGAGATCTTGGTTGAAAACAGCAGAGGTGTATTTGGAGGGCAAGTTAGTTAGGATGACATCTATGAGGGTGCCCGTGTTTACGGCTTTGGGGTTTTATCTAGTAGGTTCATTGATGATTTGTGTGAGGTTGAGGGCATCAAGCTTAGATTGTAGGATGGCTGGGGTGTTAAGCATGTCCCAGTTTAGGTCACCTAGTAGCACGAACTCTGAAGATAGATGGGGGGCAATCAGTTCACATATGGTGTCCAGAGCACAGCTGGGGGCAGAGGGTGGTCTATAGCAAGCGGCAACAGTGAGAGACTTGTTTCTAGAAAGGTGGATTTTTAAAAGTAAAAGTTCAAATTGTTTGGGTACAGACCTGAACTCTGCAGGCTATCTCTGCAGTAGATTGCAACACCGCCCCCTTTGGCCGTTCTATCTTGTCTGAAAATGTTGTAGTTAGGGATGGACATTTCAGCGTTTTTTGGTGGTCTTTCTAAGCCAGGATTCAGACACGGCTAGGACATCCGGGTTGGCAGAGTGTGTTAAAACAGTGAATAAAACAAACTTAGGGAGGAGGCTTCTAATTGTTGGATTTGTTTCATTACATTGGTGTCAGAAGTGATCGGACTTTGCATCCACGACAGTGCGTGTGCTTGGCCGGTGAGCGCGTTCCTATAAGACGTTGAGTCGCAAGCTAGCGCGAGGACGCGCTCTTTGAAAGGAGGGAGTAGTGTAACGACCCTGGGTTTATATACGTGGATACCGACGCTACCGGCACAGTTGATAGCGCGCCGGACCTTGGCCTAGAAGGTTCGAGGGTTCGAGACCTGCTCCATTCCTGTTTCATTACAATATTATATAACGCTCCCCGTGGGTGTGTCGCGTAATTTGATGGTAACTGATAATGTGAGATAATCAGGGCAATTTTGCAGCTTTGCAAACAGCCATTCATTAGTAAGTACACTGCCATAAATTCGTTCACATTCACAGCAGCGCACTGCTGCAGACAGTCGCCGGCGCAGCGCCATCTGACGTAGCTGATTGAACGACCCCATTCCAGTACAATTATTCCAGTGCCTCGTTTTTAAAGCTTCCTCTAATCTATCGCAACGCAGAATGAAGTAGTGGGAGCAGAAACATTATGGCTGCCAGTCTCTCCCTGACTCAGGTAAGTATTTTAATTCAAAACTAATGGTGATTAGTGTGTAGGTGCCTTGTCCTTATTGGGCAAATGGATTTAAGGACTGTAAGTGGATTTTGACATATTAGACTGCTGTGCCTCGCGGTCTTGAACTCTTTGGAAGTTTTCCTCAACCCAAGATATGACTGGGTAAAGTTTCTGATTAACGCATTTGGGGACTGCGTAAGGGCGTTGCTAGCTAGGCTAACATTAGCTGCCTGTTGTGTCAATTTTGGAATGGTCGGATAACTATCTAGCTAGAACTTTTGCGTAGTTTGTTTCTTTTGATTGTATTCCCTGGTCACTACATTACCTAGCTAACTTTGCAGCATATTGAAATAAAGATGCTCTCAATAAGAAAGTTCCTTTTTGTTCGATTGTCAACATTTATTTGGAAGAGTAACGTTAGCTAGCTAACTACCAGTTTGCACTCATGCTGTGTGAGCCGCTTAGCAAAGCTAGCCAGAAAAATAGTTGGCTAGGTAACGTTAACTAGCTTCAATCCACTTTACTCCCTTTGTAAACTAACGTTGTTATTGTAACGTATTAGGTAGAGTATATCAAGTCAGCTGTCCGATATGACTGTTTTAATCATTTATAAAACTGCCAATACAAACTAACTTTAACTAGGTAGCTTGCTATCATCAGCTAGTTAGCGAGAAGAGGAAGTAGCCGCATGTTGTCCGATGTGACACTGCCAATGGCCAACTATGTTGCAGTCGACCGCTATGTTTTATTAATCACACTGATATTAGCATTGTTTTTCAGGTTAATTAAGTTGTGATAGTGGAGATGATTAGTCATCAGTGTTCTACTGGCTAAACTAGCTAATAAGTTCAGCTGACATCCTCTATGGTGATATTGTTATTCTCATAGCTACTATAACGTAGGTATCTACATATTTTGACTGCATAATGATTGCGTTAGCTATATGTCACTAACTAGCTAGCGAAGTTAGTATGCACTGATTCATATCTTTGTCATATGTTATGGGTTATTACCATAACTCAATGGAGTTACATGTTCTTTACTTAGGCTGAGCTATACCTAGGCAAAAAACTGGGGTTGGTAACTACAGTTGGTGCAATATCTTGGCAGCGGGGGGAATAGGGATTGGACAAGAAAATACTGCAAACAGCAGCACAGTATAGATAGTATCTTCTGCAGTTTTGTGAAGAGTATTCACTGCTGTGCAATTAGTCACACAAAGACTCTGTGTTTAGGCAGCCAACAGTTCCAGGCACACAATTGTTTCCAATAGAAAATGGTGGGTGGGTGTGGGGGTCTGGGAAAGATATAGTGAATAATGGTCAGATTATGAATGTATTTTTGAAGTAATAACGAATGTCATTATAAGCTTTTCAATGAGTAAGCTAGATCTAGATGTTTTATATAGCCTTTCGTAATCGTGCAAGGTTGCAGTTCGTAAAAACATTTACATTTATTAGTCAGCTGTTCCTTGAATATTCATATTTTTGTAGAAGTGTAAAGGAAATGAGCACATCCAATATTTTGTATTTAGTATTTTAATATTTCTGTTCTCAGAGAAAGCTCTTACTGGTCAAACACTCCCATTGTGGATGCACAATAAGGAGCCACAGGAAGTTAATGTCGGGAAGTCCATCTCATGGTTTTCTTATTCTGAAATCAGAAAATACCCATTCCTTTATTACATTACTTGAGGCGCCATTTGTATGATAACTTTAAACAAGGTGATATAGTGCTCGTCTATTTCATATGATCATTGGCAGATGACTGTCTTCTCCTGATTTGATTTCATGCGTAAGCTAGACCCTTTTTGTTTTATTCATTGTGTAATATATGTGCTAGTGCAGGCTATTTGTTTCTTTGGAGGAGTTCAGAAGGTTGGTTGACTCATGTTACTGAGGAATGTGATTATCATTAGGATTTGATGCGGTGGTACAATTGATTATCTATGATGTTTGTATGTAATGTATGTGTGTTTACGTCTATAATTTGTTTATGATGTCTAAGTTGTTACGTCTGGAAACATTGTTCCCCTGCTGCTGTTGTCTTGGTTGGACCAGGTCTCTTGAAAAGTAGATTTTATCTCCGTGAGACTACCTGGATAATAACTAAGTTTAGCCTGTTGCTTGGACTAGGCATTCCACTTTTCTAACCACTTGGTTTCAAGCGCTGCACACACACAGTACTGAAGTACACATTGCCAGTCTATGAATGTATTAGCCTAAATGTAATTGAAACCCTGTCTTGGTAGAGGAACTTGAGACACACTGATTAACTATTAAGATGAAAATGATGCAAAATGCTCAGAGGAAACATTGATTTCCAGTAGAAATAGGACTATTCCTATCTGTAATTTATTAGCCTTGCTTTTTGGCAGCTGCCAGGGCAATGTAATACAAGCTTGGCCAAAAGTCAAACAACCACTTGTGGATCTCAGCTAATGGGTCTACTGTGAGTGTACTAGATGGTGGTCTAGATGGTGGTCTGGTTATTTAACTAGCTAGTGCTTGCACGTTGATATGTAGACCTAGGCCTAGCTTTATTTAATGGAAGTCCTATGCTGCTTAGCTTTTGCAGTTTGGTTGATGGACAAATGATTGATTGACATGTAATCTTATGATTAGCTTGCTTGAAGGGTGTTGTCTGGCCATTTTTATGATCATTAAATGTGTCTCATGGAGCATTTTATGTCTATCTCCACAGCTCTCAAGTGGAAATCCTCTCTATGACAAATACTATCGACAGGTAAGGCGTCATTTAAATGTGTCTTTTTGTGAGTCCATGGGCACATTACCATGATGTACTAAAACAGTAGTACCTTGGTTTATAAGCTGAGTAACAGAGTATCTCTCATCTGGATGAGGGCTGTTCAGATGAGAGCACCAGATAGAATGGGAAATGCTGTGCCGCATTAGCCAGCAACTGCAGAGCTGTGCTGAACATGTCTCCAGGCTTTTCTCCACTCTGTGATCTACTCTGTGCAAGATGAGGCTTCTTTATGAATTAATGATAACTCTTTGCTAACCCTATCATTGCAGAGGCTCAAAGAGGGCTAAGTGAAATGGTTAGACACTGCAATGGGAAATGTGATGTATTAAGGACTCCCATCAAAGTATTAGCCTATACTTAAGCATACCTGTTTATTAAATACTCAAAAACAAAATTGTATTGCAAAGTCAGCACATATTAGCTAGAGATCTGATGCTTTTACTGGCTAATTCTTCTTTCTAGTGTTGACTTGTTTTGTCCTGTGGTGTAGGTTGACCCGTCTGGTAGTGGACGGGTGGCAGCTGCTGATGCAGCCTTATTCCTGAAGAGATCAGGCCTAGCAGACCTCGTCCTGGGCAAGGTAAGATACTAGATGACACAGCTGATGGCCAGACACTAAGCTATGGAATTTACCCAGTATGGTTGTTTGCGTGAATCCCAGTATGACTGATATGATTTAAGTGATTTAATGTCTTCTTAGATCTGGGATTTGGCAGATTCAGAACGCAAGGGGTCCCTTAACGATCAGGTAGGCCAACTGTTACTTAGTAGATTTACAATGTCGTGTTAGACGTATTCAAAGATTCCTTGTAGTAAGACAACCAGAATACACTTCTTGTCTCTGCACCCATTAGCAATTCTTTGTTGCTCTCCGGTTGGTGGCCTGTGCTCAAAATGGACTGGAGGTGGCACTGAAGAGTCTCAATTTGTCAGTTCCTCCCCCAAAGTTTGTGAGTATGATCATCACTGAAACCCACAGTCTCTATTCAAGAAACAGACGTTTGATTTATTAGCATGTGAGGTATACTACGGGAAAAAAAACAGCACTTTTGTTGATGATGCTAACTCGGGAATAATATTATTTTGTTTTCGTTTTTCTTTCTCTCCTCAGCATGACACAAGCAGCCCACTTCTACCTGGGGGAGTGTCCATTGACGGCCCATGGGTGGTCAAGGTAAGGGGAAACCTATCAATATTTCATTAAAAAATATAATCTTGTAATTTTGTCCTGGCCCCTAATATTGAAAGCAGTAACAAACCATGACACATTTCTTTTTTAACATTTACCTCTTATTCAAATCAGTTTTTCAAAGCCATTTAAGGGGGGATCCGAACCTTGCAAAATCCACCAACTACTTTTATCTAAAGTGGAAATTATGCTTGAATCACGCACCTATACCGTGTCCCTGTGTGACTTTCCAGATGGAAGAGAAGCTGAAATTTGATGCCATATTTGACAGCCTCTCCCCCGTTGGTGGAATGCTCTCTGGGGAGAAGGTCAAACCAGTGTTGCTCAACTCCAAACTTCCAGTGGATGTACTGGGAAGGGTAAGCCTAACATACAGTATCTACAGGGTCATAATGAATGAGTTTTGGTGACCTTCACAGAGTAAATGCATGTGTGCCCACTGGGGAGTGGTCTTGTGTTAAACATTTCTGTTGCTTTTCCAAACTTGACTTGGATGGTTATTTGTTACATTGATCTGCTTTTTAGTCCACGACTGGTCTATTTTACTGACTTGATGAATTTTGTTAACGTATTACTGGATGTAGTGAACTCCCCCCAAATGTTGCAGGTATGGGAACTGAGTGACCTAGACAGAGATGGTATGCTCGACCGAGATGAGTTTGCTGTGGTAAGAAATAGATCATTAAAGTGTAATATAAACATTTAGTATGTTCAAAGAAGAAATGTGGACTATTCTGTAAGATTTAGTGTGGGGCTGTGCTTCTCGAATAGAGTAAGTAGTTTGCCAACATTGGACTTCCCTGATCTTATATTGAAACAGACATGATAGGCAGATTTATGTATGTGAATCGTATATTTATGCATGTCTGTTCTCCTTCATTAGGTCATGTACCTGGTCTACAGAGCTCTGGAGGGTGAGCCTGTACCCATGTCTCTGCCTGCTACCCTTGTGCCACCCTCCAAGAGGAAAAAGCCCCCTGTCTCTGTACCCCCTGTGATGCCCCTTTTACCCTCGCCCCCGTCCATTAAAGAGAGACGCTCCTCCCATTCCGGGTCAAAAACCCTGCCCTCCAAACCAGCACCGACTCCTGTCACAGTGAGTACCCTATTCATCCTAGTATGAAAGTGAGGCTGAAAGATTTACCTCAATCTCTAACAATCCTGTCCCCTCTGTCTCTTTTCAGTGGGCTGTATCTCCTCCAGACAAAGCCAAGTATGACGAGGTTTTTGCAAAGACCGATCTTGACATGGATGGTCTGGTGTCTGGGCCTGAAGTCCGAGATGTCTTCCTAAAGACTGGCTTGCCCTCCGCCACGCTAGCACGCATCTGGTAAGACATAACAGGACATGTTTAGTCTTAATTCAGGTGACTTTGATCAAATCAAATTTTATTTGTCACATACACGTGGTTAGCAGATTTTAATGCAAGTGTAGCGAAATGCTTGTGCTTCTAGTTCCGACCATGCAGTAGTATCTAACAATTTCACAACAACTACCTTATACACACAAGTGTAAAGGAATGAATACGAGTATGTACAGTGAGGGGGAAAAAGTATTTGATCCCCTGCTGATTTTGTACGTTTGCCCACTGACAAAGAAATGATCAGTCTATAATTTTAATGGTAGGTTTATTTGAACAGTGAGAGACAGAATAACAACAAAAATCCAGAAAAACGCATGTGAAAATTTTTATAAATGGAATTGCATTTTAATGAGGGAAATAAGTATTTGACCCCCTCTCAATCAGAAAGATTTCTGGCTCCCAGGTGTCTTTTATACAGGTAACGAGCTGAGATTAGGAGCACACTCTTAAAGGGAGTGCTCCTAATCTCAGCTTGTTACCTGTATAAAAGACACCTGTCCACAGAAGCAATCAATCAATCAGATTCCAAACTCTCCACCATGGCCAAGACCAAAGAGCTCTCCAAGGATGTCAGGGACAAGATTGTAGACCTACAAGGCTGGAATGGGCTACAAGACCATCGCCAAGCAGCTTGGTGAGAAGGTGACAACAGTTAGTACGATTATTCGCAAATGGAAGAAACACAAAAGAACTGTCAATCTCCCTCGGGCTGGGGCTCCATGCAAGATCTCACCTCGTGGAGTTGCAATGATAATGAGAACGGTGAGGAATCAGCACAGAACTGCACGGGAGGATCTTGTCAATGATCAAGGCAGCTGGGACCATAGTCACCAAGAAAACAATTGGTAACACACTACGCCGTGAAGGGCTGAAATCCTGCAGCGCCCGCAAGGTCCCCCTGCTCAAGAAAGCACATATACATGCCTGTCTGAAGTTTGGCAATGAACATCTGAATGATTCAGAGGACAACTGGGGGAAAGTGTTGTGGTCAGATGAGACCAAAATGGAGCTCTTTGGCATCAACTCAACTCGCCGTGTTCTCTCACTGTTCAAATAAACCTACCATTAAAATTAAAGACTGATAATTTCTTTGTCAGTGGGCAAATGTACAAAATCAGCAGGGGATCAAATACTTTTTTCCCCTCACTGTACATATAAATATATGGATGAGCAATGGCTGAACGGCATAGGCAAGATGCAGTAGATGGTATAGAGTACAGTATATACAGTGGGGAA
Source organism: Brachymystax lenok tsinlingensis (assembly GCA_030435695.1). Lineage (NCBI taxonomy): Eukaryota > Metazoa > Chordata > Actinopteri > Salmoniformes > Salmonidae > Brachymystax > Brachymystax lenok. The sequence continues at coordinate 22,149,324 of CM059790.1, read as the reverse complement.
AAAAAGTATTTAGTCAGCCACCAATTGTGCAAGTTCTCTCACTTAAAAAGATGAGAGAGGCCTGTAATTTTCATCATAGGTACACTTCAACTATGACAGACAAAATGAGGGAAAAAAATCCAGAAAATCACATTGCAAATAAATTCATAAAAAATCCTACAAATTATGGTGGAAAATTAAACTTTTGTTATTGACCAAATACTTATCTCAATACTTTGTTATATACCCTTTGTTGGCAATGACAGAGGTCAAATGTTTTCTGTAAGTCTTCACAAGGTTTTCACACACTGTTGCTGGTATTTTGGCCCATTCCTCCATGCAGATCTCCTCTAGAGCAGTGATGTTTTGGGGCTGTGGCTGGGCAACACGGACTTTCAACTCCCTCCAAAGATTTTCTATGGGGTTGAGATCTGGAGACTGGCTAGGCCACTCCAGGACCTTGAAATGCTTCTCACGAAGCCACTCTTTCGCTGTTCGGGCGGTGTGTTTGGGATCATTGTCATGCTGAAAGACCCAGCCACGCTTTCATCTTCAATGCCCTTGCTGATGGAAGGAGGTTTTCACTCAAAATCTCACGATACATGGCCCCATTCATTCTTTCCTTTACACGGATCAGTCGCCCTGGTCCCTTTGCAGAAAAACAGCCCCAAAGCATGATGTTTCCACCCCCATGCTTCACAGTAGGTATGGTGTTCTTTGGATGCAACTCAGCATTCTTTGTCCTCCAAACACGACGAGTTGAGTTTTTACCAAAAAGTTCTATTTTGGTTTCATCTGACATTCTCCCAATCCTCATCTGGATCATCCAAATGCTCTCTAGCAAACTTTAGACGGGCCTGAACATGTACTGGCTTAAGCAGGGGGACACGTCTGGCACTGCAGGATTTGAGTCCCTGGCGGCGTGAGTGTGTTACTGATGGTAGGCTTTGTTACTTTGGTCCCAGCTCTCTGCAGGTCATTTACTAGGTCCCCCCGTGTGGTTCTGGGATTTTTGCTCACCGTTCTTGTGATCATTTTGACCCCACGGGGTGAGATCTTGCGTGGAGCCCCAGATCGAGGAAGATTATCAGTGGTCTTGTGTGTCTTCCATTTCCCAATAATTGCTCCCACAGTTGATTTCTTCAAACCAAGCTGCTTACCTATTGCAGATTCAGTCTTCCCAACCTGGTGCAGGTCTACAATTTTGTTTCTGGTGTCCTTTGACAGCTCTTTGGTCTTGGCCATAGTGGAGTTTGGAATGTGACTGTTTGAGGTTGTGGACAGGTGTTTTTTATACTGATAACAAGTTCAAACAGGTGCCATTTAATACAGGTAATGAGTGGAGGACAGAGGAGCCTCTTAAAGAAGAAGTTACAGGTCTGTGAGAGCCAGAAATCTTGCTTGTTTGTATGTGACCAAATACTTATTTTCCACCATAATTTGCAAATAAATTCATAAAAATCCTACAATGTGATTTTCTGGATTTTTTTCCCTCATTTTGTCTGTCATAGTTGAAGTGTACCTATGATGAAAATTACAGGCCTCTCTCATCTTTTTAAGTGAGAGAACTTGCACAATTGGTGGCTGACTAAATACTTTTTTCCCCCACTGTACATATGATATGAGTAATGTAGGATATGTAAACATTATATAAAGTGGCATTGTTTAAAGTGGCTAGTGATAGATTTATTACGTCATTTTTTTATTATTAAAGTGGCTAGAGATTTGAGTCAGTATGTTGGCAGCAGCCACTCAATGTTAGTGATGGCTGTTTAACAGTCTGATGGCCTTGAGGTAGAAGCTGTTTTTCAGTCTCTCGGTCCCAGCTTTGATGCACCTGTACTGACCTCGCCTTCTGGATGATAGCGGGGTGAACAGGCAGTGGCTTGGGTGGTTGTTGTCCTTGATGATCTTTTTGGCCTTCCTGTGAATTTGGGTGGTGTAGGTGTCCTGGAGGGCAGGTAGTTTACCCCCGGTGATGCGTTGTGCAGACCGCACTACCCTCTGGAGAGCCTTACGGTTGTGGGCGGAGCAGTTGCCGTACAAGGCGGTGATACAGCCCGTCAGGATGCTCTTGATTGTGCATCTGTAAAAGTTTGTTGCGCCTTCTTCACCACGCTGTATGTGTTGGTGGACCATTTCTGTTTGTCTGTGATGTGTACGCCGAGGAACTTTAAAACTTTCCAACTTCTCCATTACTGTCCCGTCGATGTGGATAGGGGGGTGCTCCCTCTGCTGTTTCCTGAAGTCCACGATCATCTCTTTTGTTTTGTTGACGTTGAGTGTGAGGTTATTTTCCTGACACCACACTCCGAGGGCCCTCACCTCCTCCCTGTAGGCCGTCTCGTCGTTGTTGGTAATCAAGCCTACCACTGTTGTGTCGTCTGCAAACTTGATGATTTGAGTTGGAGGCGTGCTTGGCCACGCAGTCATGGGTGAACAGGAGAGTGCTGGGAACGCACCCTTGTGGGGCCCCAGTGTTGAAGATCAGCGGGGTGGATATGTTGTTTCCTACCCTAATATGCGATGCCTGCACTTGCATTTACTAATTCAACCTGGACATTGGTCCAGAAACCAGCCCTGTATGACCTAGAGTAAATTCTTGGACTGAAGCTATTTTAATTAAGATTTTCTATTGAGCAGAACTAGGCTTAATGAGTCTGTGACATCTGCCTGTATTTTGTCAATATTATGCCCATTCTTGGAAAGTTTAATTAATCTTTCTATTGTGTAATGTGCTCATCTGTGTTCCACAGGGAGCTCTGTGACATTGGGGACATAGGGAAGCTTACCAGGGAACAGTTTGCACTAGCGCTGCATCTAATTAACCAGAAACTGGCCAAGGGTGTGGACCCACCCCAGAACCTCTGTCCTGAAATGATCCCTCCCTCAGACAGACTGAGTGTTGCAGCCAAGCAGGTAAGACTCCTGTCTTTGGTCCTGCACGTTGCAACCCAGTCTTAGACAGCCAATAATCATAAACTGTGAATATCTTATTTTTATCCGGTGTATTTCTCTATGAAGAATGTCGGACTATTTTGATGAATAGGCTACTTAATTGTGATGCGGATTTGGTAACATCTGTTTCCTGATGTTTTACTAAACCTTTCCTTCCCTTCTCCTGTGGTGTGGGTTTTTGTGTTCTAGCTTGCTGCTGTGTCTCTGACCCTGTCTGTGTATGCTGTCTCTTTGCGTTCTTCCTCATGACTCATGCATTGTACATAAGGTGGGATCTCCCTCTAGCTGGGGACTCTCCTGAGTGTTGGCTTCACTGTGTCTCCGGTTAGCCCCTGGCAGTGTCACCCGCCCATGTACCTACCTCATAATATTTCCTTTGCTTTCCTCCTAGTTCAACTGTTAGTCATTTTAGTGCCCACTACAATTTGTTTGCATGTAGATGTGCTTTTGGTGTTGTCCCACATTCAGTTTATCTTGTATGGGTCATTTTGTGATTTTTAGCAAAATGGGTTTGATTTAACTGGTGATATTGATTAGATGCCACTTTAGCTGGAGGCTCATATTATTCCACGTCGTGTTTGCCATTCCATTGAGTTAATGTTTAGAAATTGTGTATATGTTGTAGTGTATGTCTGGCCAGTAAGCTACACTGATGTGAATGTAAACATTGTTTTCTGCTTTCAATGATCTCTCCCCACCAGAGCAACGCAGCAAATCTGGCAGCAGACTTTTCTGCCATCAAGGAACTGGACTCGCTCAGCAATGAGATTGTAGATCTACAAAAGTGAGTGGCAAGCAGTTGTATTTGAGGGATGGGTTAGCTCCGGCTTTGTTTTGACAGGAGTTTGTTGGAGCATGTAACTTCCCCTGTTAAGGTTGCTATGGCAGCCTAGGAACTGGACCTTGCTCTCACATTGGAATATTTCAGGGAATACGTGGTATGGTTGCATGTTGTAAGGGGAATCTTGAGGAAAGAGACACAAGTTCTCCGCTGAGGTGTGTTTGCTGTCTGCAGAAAGAGCAGATGGAGGGGAGCTGGGAGACTGACCAGCTGTCCAGGGACTCATAACATGAGTGCGGAAGGGAGCCTTCAAGCAGGGTCTCCAGAGGTTCTCTGTCTCTCTCTTTGTGTATGTGTGATGAGGGAGAAACACTGGCTGAAGGGGAAGGTGTGGGGGGTCGTTAAGGCAGCTCATTAATACTGGGATAGGCTTTTCCCCCTTCCTCTGTTTGTCTGCACTCTCTCAACATCCAATATTTTCTCACCTTCTAACAAATCCCATAGCTGCCCCACTACAGACATAACCGCAGCTAGATATGGGGGGCATGTAAGGGCATTGGATGTTTTTCAGCTGAGCCTGAGCATTACGGGGTGAGGGTATCATAGATTTAGAATGACTGTCTGAAACCAGCATTTTCTTATTTTTGGGTGACTTTGGAAGAGGTGCATGGGATGTTGTCTACACATGTTGTTTCTGGATGGTTGGCAGCCAGGGCATCGCAATATACAGTCAGTTAAGTTATTACTCCTGACTCACATGTCGCCTACCTCACTTCAGATTCTTTCAACTGGTTCTACACGCTCTCTCTACAGGTGTGGCTGTTTGTATCTGGCTGCCTTTTGTTTCAACAGTCTTCATGTTGAGCAAAACATTATATTATTGATTTTGATTAATATAAACTGGTAATATCTATTCTGTTACACAGTTATGCCTTTGGGCATTTTAGTGTTCTACCTTGCTAAATGAATGGCTTTGTTATTGTCAGTAGATTAAGGATTTGGACTTGGTAGGGAGAGCAGATAACTGAAGAGGCCCTGCCTATTCTGCACATTTTCCCACTCATCACATCCTCTGCTCCCTCCCTTTTTACCTCGTCATCTGCCTGTGCACGAAAGGGATGGGAGGGGTAGGTGGGAGGATGAACTGACAGGGAAAGGAACGATATTCATCCCTCCCTCTCTCTGCTGAATCACTGAGACTTCCTCCAGGCAGCCATCTGCACACATTCCTGCCTCTCTCTCCTCCTCCTGCTCTCCCATCTGCCAGAACACACAGACGCTCTCTCACTCAAGGCTGTTGCTGCAGGCGTTGGTCGGTCAGTGTGGTCTGCTACAGTAGGATCAGAATGGTGGTGCAGGGAGAGAAGCTGTCATCTGGTGGTGGGGTGGTAGCCTGGCTGGGGGTGTCCTCGGTCTCCACGGTGATTAAATACTCATGTATTCTGTGCTGGTCTTACAGGGAGAAGAGCTCTGTAGAACAGGACATTAAAGAAAAGGAGGAGAGCGTCAGAGAAAGGACCAGTGAAGTCCAGGTACAGTAAACTAGATGCCTACATACCCCTCAGCTCTCTCACTTCCCTTAGATTGTTTATTTTCATCCAATTGATGACTGTATTGTCTTTAATTCATTTTCTATAGTTTTTTTGTTCCATCCAACATTTTATACTTGAGTAAAGTCATGATGGGCCTGATGGGAAAAACTAAATGTGTCGGTAAACTTTCCAAATGCCGACAAAACTAAATACGCTAGACGGTGGGATCTTTTTGTTGTTTAAATGCCTTAATGCGCAAATATTAATAACCATCAAATGGAAGTGAACTTGGAGTCACGACTCAGGAAACCATGTAGTTTATTAGGCTACAGATGAAATAATTTATGATGAACTTCACAGGGTGGTGAAAGTGTACGATCTTGATGCACCTTTACAATAACTGTTGAGGGTCTAATTCTGGTGACATGATCGTCGCTTTACTGCCATTGGACAAATAAAAAATAGTCTCGCTCTTATCCATAATCTCATTTAGACTAGCCTACCTGTATCTGCGAGACGTTGGCATGTGCTGAGACCAGAGTATGCACATTTGCTATATAACGCAACAGTTTTTATGACAACTATCGGTGGAGTTGAAAATATGATGGAAACACATTGAACTTCTGATTTTTATTGGGTACATAAAAAAACTTGAGAGAAAAGTGTGCACTACGTCATCCCACACTGATTTTTATCCGCAGCGAGTCCGTGGGAAACACCACTGCTGAGAAAATGTGCATATTTTCTTTGTGGATTTGAGAATAATTGCACTGAAACCTAGCTAGTGATTTTATTAATTGTTATTCTTTTGCAATTACCTCCATGTTATTATCAAGGATATGAATTGATGTATTGATATAACCTATTTAGAGGAAGTATATTATGATACTTTCAATATTCTGTCATCTAGGGTTGCCAATCCTATTTTATGCAAACAAATGCATTTCTAGGAAAACATCAAGTGTTCTTGAATGAGCCAGTACCATAGCAGAGGTGTATCACCTGGAAACCCTAAGCCTGTGTGTGACTATCACCTTGTCTTAATTCTGTAGTCTCTATTTGATCATTACTGGATGTATGAATGTCAGGTTTAATTATCTCCTCTCAGGTCCTGACTTCCTGAACATTTTTAAACACCTAGAAAAAGGTGTACATTACCACACTTTCATCCAAAGTGATCAAACGTGGAACTCTATAGGCTATATTAACTTCCATTCAAGATTAGTTATTTTGTGCTGTGTACTTGTGAAAGACTGCTTTTTCTTTGGTACTGTAGGTGTTAGCCAGTGGTGTGAAAGGCTGTCATTAGACAGACAGCACTGTTTCCTCACCCCAGGGTTCTGCTCAGCAATGATCAGTCACTGCCAATTAGCCAGCATCCATATATTCATGATGGGGGAAACTAGTTGGTTTTTCAATAGCTATATGAGTAACTAAGATTGGATTGTACAGTAAAATGTAAGACCCCAAAAATATTTACACAGTGATCATGGATTATTCTCTCTACAATACAGTCGTGGCCAAAAGTTTTGAGAATGACACAAATATTAATTTCCACAAAGTTTGCTGCTTCAGTGTCTTTAGATATTTTTGTAAGATGTTACTATGGAATACTGAAGTATAATTACAAGGATTTCACAAGTGTCAAAGGCTTTCATTGACAACTACATGAAGTTGATGCAAAGAGTCAATATTTGCAGTGTTGACCCTTCTTTTTCAAGACCTCTGCAATCCGCCCTGTGATGCTGTCAATTAACTTCTGGGCCACATCCTGACTGATGGCAGCCCATTCTCATCACCCTCTCACTCAATGCTTGGAGTTTGTCAGAATTTGTAGGTTTTTGTTTGTCTACCCGGATTGACCACAAGTTCTCAATGGGATTAAGGTCTGGGGAGTTTCCTGGCCATGGACCCAAAATATCAATGTTTTGTTCCGTGAGCCACTTAGTTATCACTTTTGCCTTATGGCAAGGTGCTCCATCATGCTGGAAAAGGCATTGTTCGTCAACAAACTGTTCCTGGATGGTTGGGAGAAGTTGCTCTCGGAGGATGTGTTGGTACCATTCTTTATTCATGGCTGTGTTCTTAGGCAAAATTGTGAGTGAGCCCACTCCCTTGGCTGAGAAGCAACCCCACACATGAATGGTTTCAGGATGCTTTACTGTTGGCATGACACAGGACTGATGGTAGCGTTCACTTTGTCTTCTCCGGACAAGCTTTTTTCCAGATTCCCCAAACAATCGGAAAGGGGATTCATCAGAGAAAATGACTTTACCCCAGGCCTCAGCAGTCCAATCCCTGTACCTTTTGCAGAATATCAGTCTGTCCCTGATGTTTTTCCTGGAGAGAAGTGGCTTCTTTGCTGCCCTTCTTGACACCAGGCCATCCTCCAAAAGTCTTCGCCTCACTGTGCGTGCAGATGCACTCACACCTGCCTGCTGCCATCCCTGAGCAAGCTCTGTACTGGTGGTGCCCCGATCCCGCCGCTGAATCAACTTTAGGAGACGGTACTGGCGCTTGCTGGACTTTCTTGGGCGACCTGAAGCCTTCTTCATAACAATTGAATCGCTCTCATTGAAGTTCTTGATGATCCAATAAATGGTTGATTTAGGTGCAATCTTACTGAAAGCAATGTTCTTGCCTGTGAATCCCTTTTTGTGCAAAGCAATGATGACTGCACGTGTTTCCTTGCAGGTAACCATGTTTGACAGAGGAAGAACAATGATTCCAGGCACCACCCTCCTTTTGAAGCTTCCAGTCTGTTATTTGAACTCAATCAGCATGACAGAGTGATCTCCAGCCTTGTCCTCGTCAACACTCACACCTGTGTTAATGAGAGAATCACTGACATGATGTCAGCTGGTCCTTTTGTGGCAGGGCTGAAATGCAGTGAAAATGTTTTTGGGGATTCAGCTAATTTACATGGCAAAGAGGGACTTTGCAATTAATTGTAATTCATCTGATCACTCTTCATGACATTCTGGAGTATATGCAAATTGCCATCATACAAACTGAGGCAGCAGACTTTGAAAATTAATATTTGTGTCATTCTCAACTTTTGGCCACAACTGTACATGTTTAGTAAGTCATACTGTACTTTCTGAGTAATTAATTATTCTGAACAAAGAGGGATCAATAAACTATTTGCATGTTAATAGGCTAGCCTTGAATCCTTGGCATGTGTAGCAGTCACTTCAAAATTATTAGGACATGTGGGCTGGAGTGCTTTGTACACTGTGCTGACGTTGGTTGGATAAATGCCTTCTATTTTGGGCTGCAACCCCCTGGCTACTTTAAACAGACAAAGCTTAGAGTGCAGAAGCTCCCTAGAGGAAACGGACATCGACGTTCATCCCTCTGAGCTTGGGCTGAGGAGCGGCTGATTACAGTTTTATATCACCAACCACACCCTTCTACATACACTTCCTCAAGAAACCTCATGTAGGTATTAAAACTAAGTCAGTGTGATGCCACTTTGGGTAAACTCACATTGATTTGGTTGGAGCACCTCGTCAATGCTGGCAGTCATAATGGTTAGACTCTGACTCGTCCTCTCTGCAGACTGCTCAGTTAGTCTTTATTCCTATCCACCTCTGCTCCTTTTCTCACTTATTTTTCTATTTCTCTGGCTGTTATGTGACTGTTATGCCTTCCCCCCACAGGACTTGCAGAATGAGGTGCAGAAGGAGGGCGGGGTGCTGCAGCGGCTGCAGTCTCAGCGCCAGGAAGTCCAGGATGCTCTGGAAGAGCTGGACCAGCAGAAGACTACTCTGGAGGAGCAGCTTGGTCACATCCGCCAGCAGTGCAGCCATGAGAACCAGCTGGTGAGACTACATGACCTATCAACCAACCACAACCTCACACAGCACCTGGAACACCTTCAGAGAGGAACCAGTCAATAGCAAGTGTATTTGTTGGTCCGCTTGTCCTCTATTTTGTCCTCTATTTTGTTTTCTTTTGTTTTCTCATCGTGTGTGTGTGTGTAGATCTCGTCACTAGAGGTGGAGCACGCGGAGCAGGAGCAGAGGATAGAGGAGTACGAGGAGCAGCTGGTGCAGGCCAGAGAGGAGCTGCTGCGGCTGCAGGAGGAGACACAGCAGTTGGAGGAGAAGGTGCAGGCAGCGCGGGAGCAGCTCACCCCCTTGCAGGAGTCTGTCAGAGACTCCTTCTCTCAGGTCTCTCAGGTGAGTCTGCTCAGACTCACCATCATTACTACCACAGTGGTGGCATGGTGCAAAGATTTAATGGTGGTGGGACAGAGCAAAATCAATGATTTTTATAGTGATGGGCGTAAATTCAGATTTCACTGTCTATTCCTGGCGTAGGAAAATGTACAAGAGAATATCAGGTAAAGGGTGAGTTAGTGAATTGCTCTCTCTCGCTCCCTTCTATCCCTCTGCTCTTTACCTCTGTCTGTACTGGGGGCAGGTGCAGCAAAAGCTGAGTGATCTACAGTTTGAGGAGAGGACAGTCAAGTCCCAGCTCAGCTGGAAGAAGGCACTAGAGGAGGATCCAGTGCTGGTGAACGGCTCAGCGGATGAGCAGCACCTAGAGGACCAGGCTGAGGAGCTGAGAGTGGAGCCTCCAGCCATCCAGCCACAGATGGAGCCAGCTGAACCGATAGAAGAACAGATAGAAGTAGTGGAGGAGGACAGGCCTCTGTCCCCAGAGGAACCGCTGCCTAAGTCTGATGCCTTCGAAGACCTCTATAACAGCCTGTCTTCCACTGCCTGGCCGGTACCACAGGACAACCCTGTGAAGGCAATTTATCTTACTCTAAAATATGTCATTTATAATTTGTTCATAAGTCTGTATGTGTTCTGTCATGCCATCATAGTGTCTGAAATTGAGTTTTTCCTTCTCTTTCCTTAGGAGCACATTAGTCCTGTTGCTTTCACTCTTCAGGAGCAGAGAAGTCCTACATCTGAAGTTGTAGCAGAGGTAGAAGAACAGGAAGAGGAGTTGTTTTAAGCTAGAACTCCCAATGAACAATGTGGTCACATCATCTTTAGCCATTGGACTCATGCCTGACCACTGGACTGTACTGATAACCTGTATCTTCTCAGCAGGTGGAATCCCCAGAGCCAGAGAAGAGACCAGAGTCAATGGAGCCTCCCCAGGCTACCCCGCCTGGCCTGCCTCCACAGACCACTCCCCCTCCACTCCCTGCCCAGCCTACCATGTCCCCAACGACCAGCCCCCCTCCGCTCCCTGGCATGGACTTCTTCCAGTCAGACCCCTTCATTGACCGTGAGTTCCCCCTCCACCTCGCAAATGTTACAATTTAATTAACAGGAGCCATTTCGAACTTGACAAACCTATGTATTTAATTAAATCCCAACTGATTGTCTTTCCTTCCGTCTGTCTGTGCAGATGATCCATTTAAAGATGATCCGTTTGGAAAGGCAGATGTTTCCTGTGAGTGAGTCTTATTAACTCACCAAATCGTATATTTTCATATTAGCCTATATTTTGAATGTTAACCTATAACATAGCTGTTCTTCATCAACAGATTCGTTTGGTGGAGACCCGTTTAAGGGCACAGACCCCTTTGCTGCTGACTCTTTCTTCAAGCAGTCTTTGGCTGCCCCCTTCCCTTCTGCTGACTCCTTCACCCTCACCGACCCCTTCAGTGCCAGCCTAGCAGAGCCCAATCTGTTTGCAGCTCCGCTCAACAATGCTGCAGGACTGGACCCGTTCAGCTCCAAACAGCAAAACAAGGCAGCCAGGGACCCCTTCAGTGCCAAGGTCAACAACGTGGACGCGGATCAGTTTGGATCCAAAATCGACTCCCTGGCAGAGCCAGACCCGTTTGGCTCCCAGGGCACTGCAGGCCTGGATCCCTTCAGCTGCTCCCAGCCAGGCTCTGAGCTCCCCACTGTGAGTGGTGCCACCATAGAGATCCTATTAAATTGCTATAGTATTCTAATTCCTAATCCCAGAAAGACTGTCTGTGCATGGTTATGAAGGTTGACTGTGCACTTACTCCTTCTGTCCTTAATTATTCTAGCTAGGTTGGCACTGTTTTATAGGATTTGAGTCATAAAACTGACATTGTATGTATTTTTCTCCCAGAAGGATCTCACTGCAGCAACTAATGACCCGTTTGCACCTGGAGGCACTGCAGTAAATACTGGCTCTGACCCAGGTAAGACTCCAGGGATGGAGCTTCCCTCTGGGCAGTGGGTGGTAGGGCAGATGGTAGTACCCTGTTTGGCTAAACTGTGTGTGTTGTGTAATATCTACACTGTGTGTCCTTCAGATCCATTTGCTGCAGTCTTTGGCAATGAGTCATTTGGACTGGGATTTGCAGACTTCAGCACCCTGGCCAAGGTAAAATCCTGATTGGGTTCTCTAGTTGTCCCTGTTGTGTATCATCATTGCTGCGTTTTGAGGAGAACTAGGGATCACTAGCTATTTACAGGGACTTCCGTTTTAACCTCAGTGTCCTTTTTTTAGATGAGTAGTTTGATGTCAGTGCGTGTGAGCATGTCTGGAGAGGACTGCCTGTTAACACATTCCCCCTCAATTATTCATGCTGTTAAGGAGGAAGGTGTTGGTGGTGTTGAGGTAAACATAAGCGAGTAGTCAGTCATTCTCTTCTGGACCTCTCTGGTTGTTTGCCAGTCGAACAGTTCTGACCCCTTCGCCTCATCGAACTCGTCCAACAACAAGAACCTGTTTAAGGAGGACAGCCAGCCCAGCAGCCCTGAAGTTCCGCCAGCTTTGCCCCCCAAGACAGGAACACCCACCAGACCTCCCCCCTCCACCCCCAGGTCAGTTCTGCTTCTGCTCCTAACTCTGGAAAGCTCATTTTCTTTCATGCTGTTTGTTGTCAGTGCTTTTCTGCTGCTAATTACTAGTAGCAGAATGGCATTGGTATTTTAAACATGGAGATTTAGTACCTAGTGGGTTTTTATAGTCCTTGTTGCACTTGTTAGGAGTTCTTCCCTGGGCGCCTCATTCCTTACTGAGCTGAGTGTGTGTGTGTGTGTGTGTGTCTGAATGCAGGTAAGAGATCCTCCATCTCCAGATCAGAGTCGTCGGACTCGTTCCACAGAAGGGGACCATTTCTGCCCCAGGGCTCAGGAGATCCCCCTTTCTCCCAACCTGCCCAGGACACTGCCCAGGACCCCTTCGCCCCATCCTCACCCCACCATCCCGCACGGGACCCTGACCGATTTGCCAGCTTTGACAAAGTGAGCACCTCCCCTGCCCCCTCTCCCCCTCCTGACAGCAACTAGGTCGCCCTCCTCTGTTTCCTCGCTCACAAGCCACATCCAACAAACGGCACTCTCAGCCTCTCCTCCATCCATAGCCAAACTCTCAACCTTAACTACCTGAGGAGCATTTTAAGGCCTTAAGGAAGTCTGTGTTTATATAGACTTTTGATTCTTTTAAATGCATTCCTTTGTTTTGTTAGAGGTCATCTCTATAATTTTGTCAATTTTTTTGTATATTCCTCCTACCTTATGTATTCCATAGTTATTTTATTATCTATTATGTTTCTTTATGTAAAGGTTTATTTATATCTGTACATCTTACATTTCTGTTTATTTCTGTTCAACTGGAGTTTAGCCTCGTAATAATTGATGTTCCCTTAACTTGCACTGCCTAACTTTACTAATTTAGTAGTGTAGATATACACTGAGTGTACAAAACATTAGGAAAACCTGCTCTTTCCATAGCTTTAGCTTTAACCTTTAACCTGTTCAGTCTATGATCCCTTAGTGTAGATGAAGGGGAGGAGACAGATTAATGAAGGGTTTTTAAGCCTTGAGACAATTGAGACATGGATTGTGAATGGGCTAGACAAAATATTGAAGTGCCTTTGAACAGTGTATGGTAGTAGGTGCCAGGCGCACCGGTTTGAGTGTGTCAAGAACTGCAACGCTGCTGGTTTTCATGCTCAACAGTTTCCTGTGTGTATCAAGAATGGTCCACCACCCAAAGGACATCCAGCTAACTTGACACAATTGTGTGAAGTGTTGGAATCAACATGGGCAAGCATCCCTGTGGAAAGCTTTGGACACCTTGTGGAGTCCATGCCCCGACAAATTAAGGCTGTTCTGAGGACAAAGAGGGGTGCAACTCAGTATTACTAATATTTTGGCCACTGTGTATATTAATAAACATTCTAATATATTTAAAATCAATAATCTTCACTGAGTGACATTAGTCACCACTAACTGGACTAAAACCACACACGTATTCCGCATATCCCTCATGAGCCCCTGGTTGGCTGTGGATGGAAAGGCTGCTTGCTTTGACTCTTGTGATTTTATTTATTTAGCACAACCACAGAAAGAATGAAAGGCTTGATCGAGCTCCTCCTCCCTCCGACTGCCTCCACCCTGCATGACCTCCTGCACCCTGCACACACTGTGTCCTTGTGTCTGATTGGCTGGTTCCCAATGACCCTCCACAGCTCCTCCTCATCACCCTCTCACTCTGACTGGAATCATTCCTCATCCTGCATCCTTCTATTTGTCCTGCTATTACCACTCATACCACCCATTTAGCACTGACTGCACTGTGGAGGATACTTCTGCTCTCTTGAGTTTTTACTCTTCTGTTCCTCAGTTGAATAAGCTCAATAAAAGGTTTGAAGGGTTCCATCTCTGGGCTCCATGTGTATCCATATCCACCAGGTTGATTTCCCACAGATTGCTGCTGTTTATGTAACAGAGTTAAGAACGTACCGTAAGCGCACTCCACGTCTAACTCGAAATGTTGTGGATTGAACCATCCAACTGGTACTTTTTTGGGTGGCTCAACCCGTTGGAACATTGTCAAGGAGAGCAGTCACGTGTGTTGGCAAAGCAGAGGTCCCGAGTTGGAGCCAGTTTATGAGCCGACGCGGGGGGGAAGTGGTACTAGCTAAGAAAGCAGCGTGACGTCGGTAACATTTGCTCCTTTTTTATGTTCTAATATAATGCGTCAATTCTGGTGTAATCAAATCCTGGATTCAATTATGACTTGAGCTATAAAAAAAATAAATGACCGGTTTGCTCTGAATTCACTAACCTAGTTTTACTGGCCTCTTACAAGCATGTATGGATGTTTGTTAAATTGAGTAGCCATTTTATGAGTAGAGTAGCAGTCAAATGATCCAGAGGGTTGAAAGGGCAAAGAGGACATCCGTCTTCAGATAAACACTAATGTGTGAATGACTCCATGCATTAGGCAATTGTGGTGGTCAGACAACTTTGACTACAGTTAACTTGATTGAATTTGTGAATATAGTTCTAATGACACTACTTACTATAGGTTGTTCACCTTTTTGCTCAACTCTCTTCAAAGTGCCCTTTTATATTAATATTGATGTGCCAAACACCAGGGAGTGAACAAGACTTGCATGCTCATTATCTAGAGGGAAAGTAATAATCTTGTAAAAACAGTATTACATCTCCCATGTCTTTTGTGACGTCCTTGCCAATGTGCAGAACTCTATAGAACTGCTTTCTTTGCCGCTCTACAACATCTCGCCTTTTGGCATCATTCACGTGCACTTTAGTACTAAGAAATACGCATGTTGCAATCTCAGCCAATAGTCAGCATATTGCAGTACAATACTGTATTCATTTGCATTCACATGGATATAGATGGGGCACTGCAGAGACACGCATGCTTCTTATTATATTCAGTATGTACTCACTAAACACTAACCAGGTTTTGCCATCCCACTGTCTTATGTGCATGATGTCTGTGTTGCTGTTTGAAACAGACTTGTAAATTCTGTCACATGACTCGGGGGGGATTTTAAACATTGTGAGAAGTTGCAACTGTTTGCTATTGGAACAAACAAAAAGCTATATTGTAATGTATAGAATTGAACAGCTTACCTTGACCAAGGCGATCAGTATGCTGTCGCTTCGGAGAGACATGGCTGTTTTTAATACAGAGAATTACAGACATGCTTGGAAAATATATGTCCAAGATTGGGGATGTTAAGTGCAGTGGATGTCTTTTGGGGGGAGTGTAGTATGTCTTTTCTGGATCTCTGAGGTGTTCTGATGGGGCTGTGCTGTGTCTATGCGTGTGTTTTTGTGTGTTTCTATGTGGTGTGAAGCAGCAGTACCCTACCGAGGAGGACATGATTGAGTGGGCGAAGAGGGAGAGTGAGCGGGAGGAGAAGGAGCGCTTGGCCAGACAGGCACAACAGGAACAAGAGGATCTGGAGCTGGCCATTGCCCTGAGCAAGTCTGAGTTCTCCTGAAAGACTCTGGTCACCCCTTGTGACCCAGCACGCACCAAAGGAAGAAGGGAGGGGTGGGACAACTGAACTAAAGGGCCTACTATTCGGTCCCAATGAAGAGATTTGAGTATTTGCTCCTCCCTCCCTACCCACCCACCAACCCCCACAATTCCACCAACTGTCTTTGTTTCACTCACCATTGGCATTTTCTGAGTTTGTCTATATAACAACAAATTCTCATGTTTGTTATTTTTGGTGTTTGGCTGAGTAGTGGGTATAGAGATGATTGGCTGTTAGACTTCAGCAGCCCTCCTGGTACAATATATAGAGATGGAGATTGTATATCTAGCTGTAATGTCCCCTCATTTCAACTACACAGACCACATTGCTAATAACCAACTGCAAAAGTTCAGTCCCCGTCTGCAATGCTCTTGCCTGCTCCAGACCAGAGGTAATTGAGCACTTAAATATATTTTTTAACTTTATATGATTAACTCTAACAAGATACGACAAGAGTAATGCTCATCTAATTCATCTGGGTGTAAACCAATGTCAAATTGGAATCCATATGTGATCATTAAGGGTTGCCTGGGGCATGTGACCTGAGCAGTCGTGCAAGTTGACTGCTCTGTGGTTGCCCCATTGACCACAACCCCAATGCAAAGAATTCCAGTAGTCTGGTCTTTCTGGTTCCTCACGTGTGTAGGTGAAAAATACAACTTTACATTTTGATCATAATCTTTGTGCAAACCAGAGAATATTCCTGACTTGCCCAATGGGTGTGTGAGTGCCTTTTCAGACCTTAATATCGATCCCTGTGTCATTCATCTGGCTATACACCAGACATCTACAGTACAGAGTGAATTGGATTTCGTGGCTGGGGTGAGGTCTTGCTTGTGTGAAAAACGATGTTCTTAGATGACCTGACGTTCTACCAAATTAAATTGAGTAGCCATTTTATGAGTAGAGTAGCAGAAGTCAAATGATCCAGAGGGTTGAAAGGGCAAAGAAGACATCCGTCTTCAGATAAACACTAATGTGTGAATGACTCCATGCATTAGGCAATTGTGGTGGTCAGACAACTTTGACTACAGTTAACGTGATTGAATTTGTGCATATAGTTCTAATGACACTACTTACTATAGGTTGTTCACCTTTTTGCTCAACTCTCTTTAAAGTGCCCTTTTATATTAATATTGATGTGCCAAACACCAGGCAGTGAACAAGACTCACATGGTTGTACAGGTGCTAAAAAGAACTAAACCAGTAAAACCACTTATGTCCAGACCTCTGCAAGTAGCCACAAATGTAGGCCACATTTAATGATCTTGATATATAATCTACCCCTCCCAACACTACCCACCAATACAGTCAAAAGACAAAACTAATTACCACAAATAATTTTGTGGTTCATTAAGTAATGTGTGAAAAAATATCAGATGTCAAGATTTTGGAAAGCAGGTTGGTTGTATAGGAAGATATTTGAAATGTATTATAAGTTGAAAGATATAATGATTCAATTGTTAACTAGAAACTGGATACAGGCTGAGTGTAATACATGTGTGAAAATACTTCCTACTAGAATAGCTGGCTTTGCCATCTTCTGTAATGTCTGATTCCACGTGTCACAAGAATGACACCTTGTCTCACCTCTTTAGAGATGCAAAAGTTTAGTTGTATTCTGGATAAAGGAGTTTTTCCTGTACTCTTGCTCAGAAAAACTCCTGGCCCCACTATGGAAAATTCTCCCTAGTTTTATATACACTCCATTTTCAACACGTCTAGCTTTAGTTGAATACAGCCGTCAGGAGGGGGTTCCGTTGTAAAGCAAATGGCTGTCGCTGCTCATTTTAGTGTTGTAAAGCTAAGCATCTTTCTTTTATGTTTTGTGTTTCACTGTGATTCCACAGTGTTTGACTGCATTTCAAAGTCTTAACTGACTGAGAAAGTATATTTTGCCTTTTTGTACAAAGGCTGTTCTTCTGTCTGAACTTCAGTCACTTGGGGGTTTTACTTACAAAGCCCTGTTGCGTTGGCAATGAGAGGCAGAATTGGGGGTGAAATTAAATTCAGGCATGTTAACATCTCAAAGCATACCATTAAAAGGTTTTTGGTTTGGGATATTTGTTTTTCAGACAAAATGAGGGTATGTCTCTAATCAAGAGGGCTATACTGTGAAAGTACACTGTTGACAAGGGAAGGGCAAGGTGCTCAAGTGATGTGGGCTGACTGTTTTCTGACCAATGCAAAACCTATCCGGCTTTTCATCCAGGTTGTTTAAGTTCATCAGTAGAGAGCATTCTGTAAATGAGCTTTGTGGTCAGTTATGACTTTCTAGTGTTGTTCATTCAATACATGGTTCTGTTTGTAAATACAATGTAGTTGTCCATTCTCCTGTGAGACAGCAGTTTCTTTTATAACCTCATCTAGTATTTAAAGGCTATCAGATACTATTGATCACGTCAATTGTATAGACTTCTCTATTTTCAAATTACAAACCACTTTTCTTTCTAGGCCGTCTATGTATAGGCTTTTAAAAATGGGCTAATTGTAGGCCTATTTTAGTTTTTTTTTAAATGTAACATGTCAGTATTGGGAGTAATGGTCAGAATATGGTATGTGCAACATTTTAATTGAAAACAGAATAATAAATATAAACCTCTCGAACAACACCGGACTGTTAAATGCTTTTTTTGTTTGAGGATGGATGTCTATCAAAACTGTTAAGTGTATTACCAATATACTGTTTTTAATAATAAATGTGAAAGCCTTCATGTATTTTAAATTGGCGAAAATCCCAAGCAACTCCATAGTTGACTTCCAATGAGTTTTTGTAGACTAGCAGTAGTCTCAGAAATCTCAGACCTTGGGCAGCAACAAGCTGGAACATTGGTAGGTCTACATTGTTTGGAGGCAACCCGTCTGACTTGGTCTTCTCCAACCCTGATCCTGGAGGGCTACCCTCCTGCAGGTTTTCGCTCCAACTCCACTTGTAACTAACCTGATTTCAGTTTATCAACCAGCTAATTATTATAATCCGGTGCGCTAGATTAGGGTTGGAGCTAAAGCCTTCAGGACAGTAGCTATTTTTTAAATGTTTTATTTGATAAATGCTTCAAAATTCGCAAAGTGACTAGCTGATGACGATTACCATAGAGCAAAACATAAAATCTCCTAAACTGGTGTTTACCACAGACCGTATTTTCGGTGTTTATCCAAAAACTCAATTTCCCCATAGGCTTTGTCCAACGAGCTATGGCGGAGGTATACAAATACATTATTGCTCTCTATAGAATACCACAGTAGGAGTCATAATACACTTAACCTAACAGTCAAACAGGGAAATGGTTCCAATCGTTTTTCCACCATTAAGTTTTCCCACAGGGGATTTTAGAAACATATAAAATAAGCGCTGTGTTTCATGTAGGTTTACCCAGGCATGAAGTTTTGATAACAGTGTAAATCTCTCTAGGACAAGGTGGCTTATCATTATAGTCACCCGTATTTACCCCCCAAAAATGTAATGCTAATGTGGCTATCGTAAAGAACTACAAATGCCATGATGATCTGGACGAGACTGCCGAATCGAGGCAATGGTAAGAATCTCAATTAACTATTTAATGTTAGCTAAATGTAGTAAGGAATAAAATTGGCAAAATGTCTTTAAATGGACAATTCTGTGAACTATCTTGTGCAAGTTTTAAATTGACAAAATACCTGTTAGCAAAGGTGTCCGCTACAAATGAGGTGCAGGAGCTTGCAGTGATTTGTTGTTTTGCATGATGTCTACTTTTATGCTAATTAGCGTTTCAGAATCAGAGTAAATAGACCTGAATATATTAAGTCACCTTGACCGAGAGAGATTTGCATGGTTATCAAAACGTCACGCCAGGGTAAGCCTACACAAAACACAGCCCTTATTTTAAGTGTTTCTAAAATCCCTTATGGGAAAAATGAATGGTGGAAAAACGATTGGAACCATTTCCCTATTTGACCACTAGGTTTTACGGGTATCATGATGGTGGTGTCACCAGCCCGTGGGGCTCTATTGGAGCGCTCTAAGACATTGCAGCAGTGCTACTGACCCACATTCCATTGCACTTTAAAAGGGATCTGGTTATAATAGTGATGAGTACATCAACTTCTTTTTTTAACTAGGTCAAGAAAGCGGAATATATAGTTATCACGAAGACACAACCTCTTCCTCATACTTTCTCAAACACTCGACAGGTACATTATCACCTGCGCACAGGTAAAAACCGTGTCATTTTAAGGATAATCAGGCGCTGCACTTCTGGATATTCTGCACGTTTACAGTATTTCAGTGCAGTGGAATGAGTGTTATCAATGGTTGGAGACGCAGCGTGAAGAAAAATGTCAGCAAAGGGTGAGTAGCAAAATCAACCGAATTATACAGTGGGCTAGTTGCAGTAGCCTAGACAACGTTTTTTCAGAAGCCCAGCAATATTTGTATTTACAGTCTACAGTAGTCTAAGCATGTTGTATTTGTGGTCACAACAGTAGCTATGTTTCCATTAACTTGTCCAGTGATTTCTCAAACACTCGACATTTAGAAAGTTTGCATAGAAAATCGATGCAACAATTGCCTGCTGACATGCGTTTCCATTTAATTATCTTGTGTTGATTAAAAACGTCTGGACGTAATGACGTCACACCTAAAACTACAGTGTCGAATAAAAACTGTTTCCATTACCCGTTTAGGCAAATTGCGCATTAATAAATTGGCGACAGCCTGTATGCCCTCCCACCTATCTGTTTCATGCCTCGGGTAGCCCACGAAAGCCAGCATTTTACTGTTATTTGCCATATTCTAAAAATGATCGTGTGCCATTGTATAACCACGATCCGTGCCATGGTGAAACCTGCATTCCTGTAGATCTGAAATAATTGGATGGTGAAATTTGCCAACAATCCAGAAAAGCAAGGCGAAGCAATTCTGGGATTCATTAAAATGAGGACAATCCTTGTCCTGCAAAGAAACATTATTAGACATTATTCTGCGTAATTTATTCGTTTCCATCATAATTTGTCTCAATAAAGAAAGTTCGACAAAATAACCCTCCCTGTCGAACGGATAAAAATGTTGTCGATCTTTAGAAACTGTATCCTATATCTGCCGTTTCCATTACACATTTAGCAAGGATTTCTTTTACGACATTTCTTTTGTCGAATAAATCTAGGTCAATGGAAACCTGCCTAGTGTTTAATGATTGATTCGTGCGATGATTACCTATCAGATTATTGAAGACGTGGCATACGGATGTGATACACATTGAGTGATTGTGTAACCATTCTGATTATGATACACAATACACTTTTTTTTATTTGACAGAAATTGGAATGTTATGGCCAGATGTTATATTAGCATTAAGATGGAGACAGCATGTAGTGTGGAAATGTAATAAATTTAAATTCTGCAAAGTAAATAAGAAAATTAAGCCACTTTAGATGACTTTTTCTACCCATCAAATCAGTTGACTTTAATTTATTTTCAGACTCAAAAACCTAGGAATAGCTTCTCTAAAGTATAATCTAAGATACATTTCTATCAAGTATAATCTAAGTAAAGCACATTTGTAATCACAGCACCACCATGTTGCACTTTAACATTACATGCCATCACCTGTGGTTACATCTGGAGATAAATGTACAGTCAAGGAAGTTCAGTTAAGATGGGGTAAAATTAGGCTAACTGTGAAGGAAAACCTTTAATATCATCTTAACAAATATTTATTGGCAGTTATGGAATTCATGCAACTCTTTTCTTCAAAAATACGAAAGGAAAGAACTAAACTGCATAGTAACATGCAGTTTAGTTCTTTCCTTTCGTATTTTTGAAGAAAAGAGTTGCCGTTTCCATTACACTTACTAACTAGCTTGTTACAAAGTAATTACACAAATTGTTCAAATTGTTTTACTGATAGTTATTCTGGAGTAAGGCCTATGTAAAAGAAGGCAACAGCTACCGATCCCTCTCAGGTGACCTGCTTTGATAAGGAAAAATACACTGTTCTGAATATAAAGCTACTTAGGAAACCAATTAACTGAAATTTAAATATAAACTATAATGGTAAACTACTCACCCAAAGAATAGCATCTTCAGTAGAGGCCTTGTATTATCATTGGCGATCTCGGCATTGGTAAATGAGACACATCCCTAGTTCTTACTGTTCTGTCTGTTATACTGTGACCCTAGGGACGCCCTGCAGGCCAAAGAAATCTCAGCCGACCCCAATGGCTCCCCAACACTGTAAGTTTACATGAAAACATGGAACAGTTCCTGTGAAATCTATATTCATCCTCACTATGCCAAGGCATTGAATGGGATTTGATTAATATAAACATTTATAACAGCATGGTTTGCTTCTAGGTTGTCCGTCATAAACAGTCCAGAACTTGACCCCATCCTCACAGATTTCAAGTACGTTTTCCCAGCCATATTTCTTAGAAACAATGATCTTTCAACTTCGGTCCCCTAGGCATGTTTGACAACAGAGTAACTGAATTACATGTATACTTTGTGTCTGTTCATGATACATACAGTTGAAGTCAGAAGTTTACATACACTTAGGTTGGAGTCATTAAAACAAGTTTTTCAACCACTCCACACATTTCTTGTTAACAAACTATAGTTTGGCAAGTCGGTTAGGACATTACTTTGTGCATGACACAAGTAATTTTTCCAACAATTGTTTACAGACCGATTATTTCACTTATAATTCACTGTATCACAATTCCGGTGGGTCAGAGGTTTACATACACTAAGTTGACTGTGCCTTTAAACAGCTTGGAAAATTCCAGAAAATTATGTCATGGCTTTAGAAGCTTCTGATAGGCTAATTGACATCATTTGAGTCAATTGGAGGTGTACCTGTGAATGTATTTCAAGGCCTACCTTCAAACTCAGTGCCTCTTTGTTTGACATCATCGAAAATAAAAAGAAATCAGCCAAGACCTCAGGAAATAAATTGTAGACCTCCACAAGTCTGGTTCATCCTTGGGAGCAATTTCCAAACGCCTGAAGGTACCACATTCATCTGTACAAACAATAGTACGCAAGTATAAACACCATGGGACCACGCAGCCGCCATACCGCTCAGGAAGGAGACGCATTCTGTCTCCTAGAGATGAACGTACTTTGGTGCAAAAAGTGCAAATCAATCCCAGAACAACAGCAAAGGACCGTGTGAAGATGCTGGAGGAAACAGGTACAAAAGTATCTATATCCACAGTAAAACGAGTCCTATATCGACATAACATGAAAGGCCGCTCAGCAAGGAAGAAGCCACTGCTCCAAAACCCCCATAAAAAAGCCAGACTACGGTTTGCAATTGCACATGGGGACAAAGATCGTACTTTTTGGAGAAATGTCCTCTGGTCTGATGAAACAAAAATAGAACTGTTTGGCCATAATGACCATCATTATGTTTGGAGGAAAAAGGGGGAGGCTTGCAATCCGAAGACCACCATCCCAACCGTGAAGCACGGGGGTGGAAGCATCATATTGTGGGGGTGCTTTTCTGCAGGAGGGACTGGTGCACTTCACAAAATAGATGGCATCATGAGGATGGAGAATTATGTGGCTATATTGAAGCAACATTTGCTAGCTTGCTACCCCCGGCTAGCTGTCTGAATCGCCGTGTCCCCAACCAGCCTCATTACTAACTGGACCCTAATGATCACTCGGCTAAGCATGCCTCTCCTCAATGTCAATATGCCTTGTCCATTGCTGTTCTGGTTAGTGTTTGTCTTATTTCACTGTAGAGCCTCTAGCAGTTCCACCACCCACACATGCGATGACATCACCTGGTTTAAATGTTTCTAGAGACAATATCTCTTTCATCACCACTCATTGCCGCCACAGTATTTACGTCCTACCATACCTTTGTCTGTACATTATGCCTTTAATCTATTTTATCGCCTCCTGAAACCTGTTATTTTTACTCTCTGGTCAGGACGTCCTAGACGACCAGTCATTATAGCCTTTAGCCGTACCCTTATCCTACTCCTCCTCTGTTCCTCTGGTGATATAGAGGTTAATCCAGGCCCTGCAGTGCCTAGCTCCACTCCTATTCCCCAGGCGCTATCATTTGTTGACTTCTGCAACCATAAAAGTCTTGGTTTCATGCATGTTAACATTAGAAGCCTCCTCCCTAAGTTTGTTTTATTCACTGCTTTAACACAGTCTGCCAACCCGGATGTCCTAGCCGTGTCTGAATCCTTAGGAAGACCACCAAAAACGCTGAAATCTCCATCCCTAACTACAACATTTTCAGACAAGATAGAACGGCCAAAGGGGGCGGTGTTGCAATCTCCTGCAGAGTTCTGTCTTACTATCCAGGTCTGTACCCAAACAATTTGAACTTTTACTTTTAAAAATCCACCTTTCTAGAAACAAGTCTCTCACTGTTGCCGCTTGCTATAGACCACCATATGTGAACTGATTGCCCCCCATCTATCTTCAGAGTTCGTGCTGCTAGGTGATTAACTTGCCCTCCAAATACACCCCTGCTGTCAAACACTTCAGCGAGCAGGCCCTTCTAATCGATCTGGCCGGGTATCCTGGAAGGATATCGACCTCATCCCGTCAGTAGAGGATGCCTGGTTATTCTTTAAATGTGTCTTCCTCGCCATCTTAAATAAGCATACCCCATTCAAGAAATGTAGAACCAGGAACAGATATAACCCTTGGTTCTCTCCAGACCTGACTGCCCTTGACCAGCACAAAAACATCCTGTGGCGTTCTGCATTAGCATCGAACAGCCCCCGTGATATGCAACTTTTCAGGGAAGTCAGGAACCAATATACACTGGCAGTTAGGAAAGCCAAGCCTAGCTTTTTCAAGCAGAAATTTGCTTCCTGTAACACAAACTCAAAAAAGTTCTGGGACACTGTAAAGTCCATGGAGAATAAGAGCACCTCCTCCCAGCTGCCCACTGCACTGAGGATAGGAAACGCTGTCACCAACGATAAACCCACAATAATTGAGAATTTCAATAAGCATTTTTCTACGGCTGGCCATGCTTTCCACCTGGCTACCCCTACCCCGGTCAACAGCCCTGCACCCCCCTCAGTAACTCGCCAAAGCCTCCACCATTTCTCCTTCTCCCAAATTGTTAGCTGATGTTCTGAAAGAACTGCAAAATCTGGACCCCTACAAATCAGCCGGGCTAGACAATCTGGACCCTTTCTTTCTAAAATTATCTGCCGAAATTGTTGCAACCCCTATTACTAGCCTGTTCCACCTCTCTTTCGTGTCGTCTGAGATTCCCAATTACTGGAAAGCAGCTGCGGTCATCCCCCTTTTCAAAGGGGGAGACACTCTTGACCCAAACTGCTATAGACCTATATCTATCCTACCCTGCCTTTCTAAGGTCTTTGAAAGCCAAGTTAACAAACAGATTACCGACCATTTCGAATCCCACCGTACCTTCTCCGCTATGCAATCTGGTTTCAGAGCTGGGCATGGGTGCACCTCAGCCACGCTCAAGGTCCTAAACTACATCATAACCGCCATCGATAAGAGACATTACTCTGCAGCTGTATTCATTGATCTGGCCAAGGCTTTCGACTCTGTCAATCACCACATCCTTATCGGCAGACTCGACAGCCTTGGTTTCTCAAATGATTGCCTTGCATGGTTCACCAACTACTTCTCCGATAGAGTTTAGTGTGTCAAATCGGAGGGCCTGTTATCCGGGCCTCTGGCAGTCTCTATGGTGGTGCCATATGGTTCAATTCTTGGGTCGTCTCTCTTCTCTGTATACATCATTGATGTCGTTCTTGCTGCTGGTGAGTCTCTGATCCACCTCTACGCAGACGACACCATTCTGTATACTTCTGGCCCCTCTTTGGACACTGTGTTAACTACCCTCCAGACGAGCTTCAATGCCATACAACTCTCCTTCTGTGGCCTCCAACTGCTCTTAAACGCAAGTAAAACTAAATGCATGCTCTTCAACCGAGCATCCTTCACTCATGCTGCCAAACATACCCTCGTAAAACTGACCATCCTACCGATCCTCGACTTCGGTGATGTCATTTACAAAATAGCCTCCAATACTCTACTCAACAAATTGGATGCAGTTTATCACAGTGCCATCTGTTTTGTTACCAAAGCCCCATGTACCACCCACCACTGCGACCTGTACGCTCTCGTTGGCTGGCCCTCGCTTTACACTCGTCACCATACCCACTGGCTCCAGGTCATCTACAAGTCCCTGCTAGGTAAAGTCCCACCTTATCTCAGCTCGCTGGTCACCATAGCAGCACCAACCCGTAGCACGCGCTCCAGCAGGTATATCTCACTGGTCACCCCCAATGCCAATTCCTCCTTTGGCCGATTTTCCTTACAGTTCTCTGCTGCCAATGACTGGAACGAACTACAAAAATCTCTGAAACTTGAGACACTTATCTCCCTCACCAGCTTTAAGCTCCAGCTGTCAGAGCAGTTCACAGACCCCTGCACCTGTATATAGCCCATCTGTAAATAGCCCAACCAACTACCTCATCCCCTACCGTATTTATTTGTTCATCTTGTTCCTTTGCACCCCAGTTTTTCTACATTGCACATTCATCTACTGCACATCTACCATTCCAGTGTTTAAATGCTATATTGTAATTACTTTGCCACCATGGCCTATTTATTGCCTTACCTTCCTTATCCTACCTCATTTGCACTCTTTGTATATAGATTTGTTTTTTCTACTGTATTATTGACTGTATGCTTGTTTTACTCCATGTGTAACTCTGTGTTGTTGTATGTGTCGAACTGCTTTTCTTTATCTTTGCCAGGTCGCAGTTGTAAATGAGAACTTGTTCTCAACTTGCCTACCTGGTTAAATAAAGGTGAAATAAAATAAATACATCTCAAGACATCGGTCAGGAAGTTAAAGCTTGGTCGCAAATGGGTCTTCCAAATAGAAAATGACCCCAAGCATACATCCAAAGTTGTCAAAATGGCTTAAGGAAAACAAAGTCAAGCTATTGGAGTGGCCATCACAAAGCCCTGACCTCAATCCTATAGAAAATTTGTGGGCAGAACTGAAAAAGCATGTGCGAGCAAGGAGGCCTACAAACCTGACTCAGTTACACCAGCTCTGTCAGGAGGAATGGGCCAAAATTCCACAAGCTTCCCACAATAAGTTGGGTGAAGGCTACCTGAAACGTTTGACCCAAGTTAAACAATTTAAAGGCAATGCTACCAAATACTAATTGAGTGTATGTAAACTTCTGACCCACTGGAAATGTGATGAAAGAATAAAAGCTGAAAGAAATGATTCTGACATTTCACATTCTTAAAATAAAGTGGTGATCTTAACTGACCTAGACAGGGGATTTTAACTAGGATTAAATGTCAGGAATTGTGAAAACTGAGTTTAAATATATTTGGTTAAGGTGTATGTAAACTTCCGACTCAGTTTTGGTAAATCTGCCCCTGCACTGAAAGTATTTTTCGGTTATGTTACTCACACAATAGTACCTATTCAAATTGTTTCCATACCTTGTGCTCACCTTTTTTTCTAAATGGCCTCAATTCTGCCCCCGTTTCAGGTTACAGTTACCAGAAAACAAAGATTCACTCAACTCTACAGAACCATCAAACATGTAAGTCTCTGAGTCAATGACTAATGGCCAAGTGATAAACAGGATTGAGTAGTTTGTGAAAAGGCTATTGACAGTTAGCAGTCAGTGGGGTGGGGGCAGTGACATCGCTCTTTCCTGCTGTTCAATATATCAATAATTCAGATAAGGATGCCATTAAAGCTGGCAATAATCTCAGTTCCGTTCCAGGCAGGGATTGACCAAGAGGATGACCAGCCTATCTTCTCATCCATAGAGATATCATTAGATTTCAATGCCTCTCAGCTCTTACCAATGCCTCTCACATGTGGGAAGAAGGCTGTTGTTGTGACCACACAGTTTTATTGACATCACATGATTGGAGGTGGAGCTGTCCCTGAAATAAATTGCTTTCCCATGATCATGTATAACAGAAAGCAATTCCACTGAAGCAAAAAGAGCAGGAGCCCCCACATTTTTTTTTTACTAAATTGAACCCCTAGATGTTGTCCTAGTGCTCATACATTTAAAAACTTCAACTGATTGAGCTTAACAGATGTCAGAGAGAAAGCTAATAGAACACTG
The DNA here is from genome assembly GCA_030435695.1 of Brachymystax lenok tsinlingensis. NCBI lineage: Eukaryota > Metazoa > Chordata > Actinopteri > Salmoniformes > Salmonidae > Brachymystax > Brachymystax lenok. The sequence continues at coordinate 22,121,708 of CM059790.1, read as the reverse complement.
TAAGTGTGTGTGCATGAGCTGACCTCTTTCCTTGTGTCTTGAGATTTACAGATTTACCATCTTGCAGATCACTTCTCTATGACCTAAATCTAGACCGCTGTCTGAGAGCTCATTCTGATAAGTGGCTGGCTCCTTTCATGGGTCATTCACTTTCAGAGCGATTGTCTGGAGTGTAATCACTGGGTCTCAGTGGTACTCATCTCCTAAGTGCTACACACTGTCCTACTGGCTCTGTTATAGGGGGCAGTGTGTCTGTGCTGCTGCAGTTGTTAGCCTGAGTCACTGCAGTAAAGGCTTCCTTCTTCGCAGGACTCTTCCTCTCACCGGCATGAAGTCACTTTACATCTCTCTACGGAATCTTACTGAGGGATTTTGAAATCTTCTATTCAATATATTCAGAGATCTGAATTAGTATCTGAATATTCTTCTTTTTTTTTTTTTTTTAATAGTGTCTGAGTGCGGTAGCCTGTTCTCTTCGGTTGATGTAATAGCCAGGGGTACCTCTTATCTGTGCTGCATAGTTATTTTTTTTGTTGTTTATCTTTTGACTGGAGTCCTGTGCGGCTAGGCCAGCCCTGCCACTGCCTCAGCCAATCAGTGAGGCGACTGCAGTGTGTAGCGTGAGTGTGATGATGGAAAGAGGTGGGATAGGAGGAGAGTTTAGGGACTGTGTGAGAGCGCTAGAGTGTGTATGCATGTGTGAGAGAGTTGGGGGGTGGAAGATGTTTAGTTTCCCTACGTGTGATAGTCATCCCAATCTTATTAAGAGCTACGTTCTTCCTCCCCTCTCCTGCCTGCCTGCCTGCTGCTGTTGCCAGAAGGAGACAGTGTGTTGGGCTGCGCTGCTGGAAAGGCCTGAGATAGTCAATTATCTTCTGCGTTTGCTGTTTTTACTTCCCTCTAGTACTCTGTCTGCCAGATGAAAATGTCAGGAGAAGCAGAAACTCTATCAAACGGGTAAGAATTATGTAGATACTGCTGCGTGGTGAAGTGATAGGTACTGACAATGTGTTGAAGTAAACAGAGAGATGATGAGTTTGTGGTTTTGTGTGTGTGTCTTTGAATGTGATATACTGTCACTATTAATCATTTCTGATTTTGACTGTGATTGAAATAAGAGAGGATTTTTAATTGAGCTGTATCCAGTAAAACTGGACAGGTTTTTTAAAGATCCACCTTATCTCTTTTGTCTCATGACTTCATTGTGTTTAGGAGCAGCTAGTTTTTCTGCTGTAGTGCTTTGTTTGCCTTTCTGTTACTCAGCCTCCAGTACTTTAATTCAATGGAAAATAACACTGGTGAAAGGATTCTGGAGGAAGGCAAATAAAGCTATGTTTTGTCACTCTATCTTTGTGTGTGTGTTTTGTTGCCCACCAAAGAAATCAGCACCGCAGAGTTGCTGACTTCAATTAATTAATTATCTGGATGTATACTATGCACAACCTTTCAGGAAACAATAGCCTCCATGATGTGTACATTATCATACCATTTCTCAGACCCACCTACAGTATGCCCCTATTAAGTTTATGGTTAACAGTCTTTTTAAGTGTGCTATGTTCATTCAAATGGACATAGTAGCCAATAGGCCAATGTTAAACTACATTGTCCTGCTTTAGCACTGTCTCTTGAACAAGTCTTCTTGAGTTGTCCGATTTACGTCTGTACTCTCTGCTGGACAAGTTTGCTATCTTTGGTCTGATAAACAACTTAACTAGCTCTCCAACATAACAGCAGAGAGTCACTTGACATTTTTGATGTGCGTCAGCAGGTTTTCTTTATTCAATGAGAAATATCACATTTTATTAAAGGTGGTGTGCTGATTGTAGCAATTGATTTGAAACTGGGCGTTATGGACCTTTTTTAAATGGAAATACAGAAGCTACTAGAATGCGTCCATCTTTCTGTATCTTTATACCGCATTACTTTTCAGGCATTGCTTATACATTTCATTATAACTAAGTGAATTGAATACGCTCATGACTGTGTGTGATAGTATTAGGCCCTAGACTGTCTGTGTTGTGCTGACAGGAAGTTACAGGCTGGTGCTGGTCATAGGTTAGATAGATGGTATGGTCATCCCCATGTCATTATCCTGTGAATGAGTGGAAATACAGGCTTGTTGTTCCATATGATCCCTAATGGACTCCTATATAGTAGAATACTTAAGGTGCAATTTCGAAATTTGGTTGTGCATCAGCAGTTTTTCTCTTGTTATGTCAGTCACTGACAGTCACTCAATTAACCCATGTCAGGATATGTTTTTTTAGATTGGTAAGTTAGTCTAGCCAGCTATCTAAACTTGTAGTTGTCATGGTCGAATTACAGAGCGTGTGGCCCCCATTGATTTTGTTAGTTATTCTCACTCAGATATCATACTAAAACCTGTAAACATTTTTCTCCACCCTATGGCAGAAGGTGTAGAATTGCAGTAAATTAGCTGTAAAACTGCACATTTTTCTCTTCGTCTCATGACCGAATTAGTAGAATTGCATGAAGTGAATTATAAAATTGCTAAATCTTCTCGATTTTTTTATCTCCGCTGTCAAGAGCAGAGCCGCTAAAATGTTTGGCTCATAAGGTGGGGTCCCGTTTGGGCACCCAAAGGGTTAAGGCCGGCTCTGACTGCATGTGTGGGTATGGATGTGGTTGAACAGACCTGCGAGCCTCTTCGGCCCCTAATGATGAATTCAGATATTTTGTGGTCCCCACCCCATCAAAGTTGCCCTGGTCTAGCATAGAGAAGTCCTCTGTATCACTGATCTGCAGGAATGTGAAAGAATGTCAGTTAGCCATCTTTATTGTAGAGATTCTCCTCAGTTGTGTCGGCCAGACTCCATTGTTTGGTTCAATACATTGTGTCCATGAGCCCAATTTGCTGAGAAGACATTATGTCAACTTTGGGACTGTTAAGTTTGGGGTGGTTTAGGTATGGGACAGTTTGGCAAATAGTGTGACGAACCTCCACTTTGTTGTGAACTTCAGAGCCCTCAGCCAAAATGTTGCTGTGTCTTTCTTGGTATAACTTTGGACAGCTTTCTTGTGTAATGTTTTTATGTAATGTTACTGAGGGCACACAGTGGCTTCAAGGGCACAGTACCTACTGCACCAGTAAATATCTGTTGTAAACAAACATCAAACATTTTTATCAATGAAAGTACATAGTGCTCTATTGTTTTTAATGGAAAGGAGCCTTGACATCACCAACAGAGATTTGGTTGGATGAAGATTCTAGCTTTATATTAAAAGATGTGGTGAACCCCCACTTATTTTTTTATTAAATTACCCATTTGAAAGACCCGTAATTTGATGCCGAGCGAATGAGAAAGCTGCTCACTGAAGAAACTGTGAAAAGAATCCAATAATCTTGTCAGATAAGAAAAATCTAGCATTAGGCTGATAGCAGTAAAAGAACACTCAATAGTAGATACAGCAGCAGTGAAAAACATGTACACTGAACAAAAATATAAATGCAACATGCAACAATTTCAAATAAGGAAATCAGTCAATTGAAATAAATAATGGATTTCACATGACTGGGAATACAGATATGCATCGGTTGGTCACAGATACCTTTAAAAAAAAAAAGGTAGGGGCGTGGATCAGAACACCAGTCAGTATCTGGTGTGACCACCATTTGCCTCATGCAGCGTGACTTCTCCTTCGCATAGAGTTGATCAGGCTGTTGATTGTGGCCTGTGCAATGTTGTCCCAATCCTCTTCAATGGCTGTGTGAAGTTGCTGCATATTGACGGGAACTGGAACACGCCGTGGTACACTTCGATCCAGAGCATCCAAAATATGTTCAATGGGTGACATGTCTGGTGAGAATGCAGGCTATGGAATAACTGGGACATTTTCAGCTTCCAGGAATTGTGTACAGATCCTTCTGACATGGGGCCATGCATTATCATGCTGAAATATGAGGTAATGGCGGCGGATGAATGGCACGTCAATGGGCCTCAGGATCTCGTCACGGTATCTTTGTGCATTCAAATTGCCATCAATAAAATGCAATTGTGTTCGTTGTGTGTAGCTTACGCCTGCCCATACCATAACCCCACCACCACCATGGGGCATTCTTCTTCACAACAGTGACATCAGCAAACCGCTCGCCTACACGACATCATATCATTGGTCCGGAACAGTTGAAACTGGGATTACTCCAAGAAGAGCATACATCTCCAGCATGCCAGTGGCCATCAAAGGTGAGCATTTCTCCACTGAAGTCGGTTACGACGCCGAACTGCAGTCATGTCAAGACCCTGGTGAGGAGGACGACGACACAGATGAGTTTGTCCAGAAATTCTTTGGTTGTGCAAACCCACAATTTCATCAGCTGTCCGGGTGGCTGGTCTCAGACGATCCCGCAGGTGAAGATGCCACATGTGCAGGTCCTGGGCTGGAATGGTTACACGTGGTCTGTGGTTGTGAGGCAGGTTGGATGTACTGCCAAATTCCCTACAATGACGTTGGATGCGGCTTATGGTAGAGAAATGAACATTCATTTCTCTGGTAACAGCTCTGGTGGACATTCTTGCAGTTAGCATGCCAATTGCACGCTCCCTCAACTTGAGATATCTGTGGCATTGCGTTGTGTGACAAAATTGAACATTTTTGAATAGCCTTTTATTGTCCCCAGCACAAGGTGAACCTGTGTAATGATCATGCTGTTTAATCAGCTTCTTGATATGCCACACCAGTCAGGTGGATGGATTATCTTGACAAAGGACACATGGTCACTAACAGGGACATAAACAAATTTGTTTACAAAATTTGAGAGAAAAAAGCTTTTTGTGCATATGGAAAATTTTTGTGATCTTTTATTTCAGTTTATGAAACATGGGACCAACACTATACATGTTGAGTTTATATTTTTGTTCAGTGTAAAAGCCTGCTCAGATTGGGTGGGAAAGTGGGACAATATCATGACCTGCACTCCTCACAGAACGTTTGGAGGTTGTCCGTGTTCCTCTTGCCCCCCCACACACTAACAACAGAACAGGGGCACTGCAGCAGAGCTTCCTTGGAGAGAAAATAAGTGACGTGGCTCTTTTTAAAGATATCCGTTACTGTAGATAGTCAGTGAAGTGCTCCTTTGTAGTTAAAGCTGTGTCATGCTACTTTACAGGCTGCTACTCTACATAGAACTGGAAGTCACCTAGTTGACATGAACAAACACAGGTTTTGTCCTGGGGTTCATTCATAAAATAATAGAATACATTTAGGTCCACTGGGAAGTTGGCAGTAATCAGCTTCTTTCATTCAACAATGTAAACCTAATTTATCAGAGGTAAATTATTTACCTTTCTGAGTGGATGTCAAGAATATAATGTGTTATTCTAACATTTAGGTCCTGCACTGAGAACAAATGGGTAGGTACTTAATTTACCAACCCTTCATCTCTCTCTGTCCCCTTTACCCCTTTTCTGTGTCTCAGGTCCCAGAAGTCGGACCTGTCTTTGGCCCTGGAGGACTGCATGGCAGCAATGGACCTGTTCCTGAGGAATGACTTTGATGAGGCCCTGTCCAGGCTTCGCTGCAGGTGAGAGACCTGTACCCTGGTAATGTGTGTCCACACAGGTGGCTGGTGGTAATACACAATGTGACTGTTGCTACAGTGTACACTGTGCTAGTTTCATGAACACCACCACCTCTCCTGTTTGACACCCATCCAGCATTGTGTTCAAACACACCATCATCAGGTTTCTTAAATTTACTCTGTGAATTTTCTCCTCCATTATCATGGCCTTCTCAACATTCAATCTTTTCTCTTTGGCCATGCCCAAGTCCCAGTTTCTCTCCAGCCCTCCCTACTGTGTCTTCCGTTTCCCATCCTTTCACTGTTAAACAACTCAATGGTTGTACTTAATCCCTTTCAGTTCCCAATGTTGATATCCTGTCTTAGTTCTGAATACATGGTAACCTAGTCTGTGTATACAATTAATCTCTCCAAGTCTTGGCATATTCTGTCAGCTGTCACCCTGGGGCGAGACAAGGGGAGTGATGGTAGACTGAGTTATGTAGGCAGAGCAAAGGTGTAGGCACTTAAACTCCCCTATGGCTTCCTTTGTTTGCTATTCCAAGATAACCTTTGTGAGAAAAGCCTCAAGAAAGCCTCCACGTCATCAGCATCCTAGTGTGTAATATTATCTAATGTGTTTGTTGAGCATAGGTTTACACAGAATTGTGTGGTTGAACAATGATAAGAGAAAATCTGTGGAAGGAAAAAAACTGTAGAGAAAGCCTGTGGTGCTGAAATAGCAGTCTCTCTCTCTCTCTCTCTCTCGCTCTCTCTCTCTCTCGCTCTCTCTCTCTCTACTGCGTCAGTACAATACATCAGCCTGAGAAACTGGGCCAGGTATATTCCAGAATCTCTGCAGAGCAGTGAGCATACTAAACCCTTATAATAATGCAGAGAGTATGTTTATACTGTGGGGTCTGCGCTTCCATATCACAGAATGATGAACACAGCAATATAATATATGTTTTAACGACTCATGGTGTAATCGTAATAACATACAGGAACTCAAGTCCTTTTTCTCACCTGACCTAGAATTCCTCACAATCAAATGCTGACCATATTATCTCCCAAGAGAATTCTCGTTGGTTATTGTCACACCCGTAAATATCGCCCCTCAAGCCGGTACCACGACGGTCCTCAAGGAACTTCACCGGACTCTATGCAAACTGGAAACCATATCCTGAGGCTGCATTTATTGTAGCTGGGGATTTTAACAAAGCAAATTTGAGAAGTACCTAAATTCTATCAGCATATTGATTGTAGCACTTGTGTGGGCAATACACTGGATCACTTCTACTCTAACTTCCGCGACGTATACAAGGCCCTCCCCCGCCCTCCCAAATCTGACCACGACTTCATTTTGCTCCTCCCGTCCTATTGGCAGAAACTCAACAGGATGTACCTGTGACTAGAACTATTCAACGCTGGTCTGACCAATCGGAATCCACGCTTCAACTGGGAAATGTTCCGGGCAGCCTCGGAGAATAATATCGATTTATACGCTGATTTGGTGAGTGAGTTTATAAGGAGATGTGGTACCCACTGTGACTATTAAAACCTACCCTAACCAGAAACCGTGAATAGATGGCGGCATTTGCAAATCTGAAAGCGCGAACCACCGCAATAAACCATGGAAAGATGACTGGGAATATGGCCGAATACAAACAGTGTAGTTAATAGTTAATCCCTCCGCAAGGCAATCATACAAGCTAAATGTCGGTTTAGGGACAAAGTGGAGTCGCAATTAGACGGCTCAGACACGAGACAACTGTGGCAGGGTCTACCGGCAATCACGGACTACAAAAAGAAAAACAGCCACGTCACGGACACCGACGTCTTGCTTCCAGACAAACTAAATACCTTCTTTGCCCGCTTTGAGGATAATACAGTGCCCCCAACACGGCCCGCTACCAAGGACTGTGGGCTCTCTTCTGTGGCCGACGTGAGTAAGACATTTAAACGTGTTAACCCTCGCAAGGCTGCCGGCCCAGACGGCTTCCTTAGCCGCATCCTCAGAGCATGTGCAGACCAGCTGGCTGGTGTGTTAACGGACATATTCAATCTCTCCCTATCCCAGTCTGCTGTCCCCACATGCTTCAAGACTGCCACCATTGTTCCTGTACCCAAGAAGGCAAAGGTAACTGAACTAAATTACTATCGCCCCGTAGCACTCACTTCTGTCATCATGAAGTGCTTTGAGAGACTAGTCAAGGATCATATCACCACCTTACCTGCCACCCTAGACCCACTTCAATTTGCATACCGCCCCAATAGGTCCACACTGCACACTGCCCTATCTCATCTGGACAAGAGGAATACCTATGTAAGAATGCTGTTCATTGACTAGAGCTCAGCATTCAACACCATAGTACCCTCCAAGCTCATCATTAAGCTTGAGGCCCAGGGTCTCAACGGCAACTGCACCACCCACAACCGCAAGGCTCTCCAGAGGGTGGTGCGGTCTGCCCAACGCATCACCGGGGGCAAACTACCAGCCCTCCAGGACACCTACAGCACACAATGTCACAGGAGGGCCAAAAAGATCATCAAGGACAACAACCACCCGAGCTACTGCCTGTTCACCCCGCTACCATCCAGAAGGCGAGGTCAGTACAGGTGCATCAAAGCTGGGACCGAGAGACTGAAAAGCAGCTTCTATCTCAAGGCCATCAGACTGCCGCTCGGTCATCGCTCATCCATATATTTATATGGATATATTCTTATTCCATCCCTTTACTTAGATTTGTGTGTATTAGGTAGTTGTTGTGGAATTGTTAGATTACTTGTTAGATATTACTGCACTGTCAGAACTAGAAGCACAAGCATTTCGCTACACTCACAATAACATCTGCTAACCATGTGTATGTGACCAATAATATTTGATTTGATTTGATTAACTATACAGTACCAGTCAAAAGTTTGGACATACCTACTTATTTTTTTTTTTGCAACTGCACTTGAAGAAACGTACAAAGTTCATACAATTTTTTTGGACTGACTGACCTTCATGCCTTAAGGTAATAATGGACCGTCATTTCTCTATGCTTATTCGAGCTGTTCTTGCCATAATATGGACTTGGTCTTTTACCAAATAGGGCCATCTTCTGTATACCACCCCTACCTTGTCACAACAACTGATTGGCTGAAATGCATTAAGGAAATCAATTCCACAAATTAACTTTTAACACGGCACACCTGTTAATTGAAATGCATTCCAGGTGACTACCTCATGAAGCTGGTTGAGAGAATGCCACGATTGTGCAAAGCTGTCATTAAGGCAAAGGGTGGAATCTCAAACCTTTTACCGGTACTGTACATTTCATCAAACAGCCAGATGTTCATGAGCTACTGTATGTACAGTTGAAGTTGTAAATTTACATACACCTTAGCCAAATATATTTAAACTCAGTTTTGAACAATTCCTGACATTTAATCCTAGTAAACATTCCCTGTTTTAGGTCAATTAGGATCACCACTTTATTTTAAGAATGTGAAATGTCAGAGTACTAGTATGAGAGAATGTTTTCTTTAAGCTTTTATTTCTTTCATCACATTCCCAGTGGGTCAGAAGTTTGCATACACTCAATTAGTATTTGGTAGCATTGCCTTTAAATTGTTTAACTTGGGTCAAACATTTCGGGTAGCCTTCCACAAGCTTCCCACAATAAGTTGGGTGAATTTTGGCCCATTCCTCCTGACAGAGCTGGTGTAACTGAGACAGGTTTGTAGGCCTCCTTGCTCGCACACGCTTTTTCAGTTCTGCCCACAAATGTTCTATAGGATTGAGGTCAGGGCTTTGTGATGGCCACTCCAATACCTTGACTTTGTTGTCCTTAAGCCATTTTGCCACAACTTTTGAAGTATGCTCATTGTCCATTTGGAATACCCATTTGTGACCAAGCTTCAACTTCCTGACTGATGTCTTGAGATGTTGCTTCAATATATCCACATCATTTTCCTTCCTCATGATGCCATCTATTTTGTGAAGTGCACCAGTCCCTCCTGCAGCAAAGCACCCCCACAACATGATGTTGCCACCCCCGTGCTTCACGGTTGGGATGGTGTTCTTCGGCTTGCAAGCCTCCCCCTTTTCCCTCCAAACATAATGATGGTCATTATGGCCAAACAGTTCTATTTTTGTTTCATCAGACCAGAGGACATTTCTCCAAAAAGTACGATCTTTGTCCCCATGTGCAGTTGCAAACCGTAGTCTGGCTTTTTTATGGTGGTTTTGGAGCAGTGGCTTCTTCCTTGCTGAGCGGCCTTCCAGGTTATGTCGATATAGGACTTGTTTTACTGTCCACATAGATACTTTTGTACCGGTTTCCTCCAGCATCTTCACAAGGTCCTTTGCTGTTGTTCTGGGATTGATTTGCACTTTTCTCACCAAAGTACGTTCATCTCTAGGAGACAGAATGCATCTCTTTTCTGAGCGGTATGACGGCTGTGTGGTCCCATGGTGTTTATATTTGCGTACTATTGTTTGTACAGATGAATGTGGTACCTTCAGACGTTTGGAAATTGCTCCCAATGATGAATCTGACTTGTGGAGGTCTACAATTTTTTTTCTGAGGTCTTGGCTGATTTCTTTTGATTTTCCCATGATGTCAAGCAAAGAAGCACTGAGTTTGAAGGTAGGTCTTGAAATACATCCACAGGTACACCTCCAATTGACTCAAATGATGTCAATTAGCCTATCAGAAGCTTCTAAAGCCATGACACAATTTTCTGGAATTTTCCAAGCTGTTTAAAGGCACAGTCAACTTTTGTGTATGTGAACTTCTGACCCTCTGGAATTGTGATACAGTGAATTATAAGTGAAATAATCTCTGTAAACAATTGTTGGAAAAATGACTTGTGTCATGCACAAAGTTGATGTCCAAACCGACTTGCCAAAACTATAGTTTGTTAACAAGAAATGTGTGGGGTTGTTTAAAAACGAGTTTTAATGACTCCAACCTAAGTATATGTAAACTTCCGACTTCAACTGTACATAGCAACACAGACAAAAGCTTGAAAGAGGAAAAAGGCACTGCAATGACATCAAAACAGCCATCCTCATGCTTTTAATTTCACAGCTTTAGCTTTTCTGATTAGACAGTAAAATGATGCATTGCCTTCTGCTCTCTGAAGCTACTATTTACCTGTACAAACATGCAGACTGGGCAGGAATAGCAGCGGGCCTAACATAATTGTCCTATCCCAATCAAGCACTTGCCGGTCCCACCTCATTCCTGACAACTATTGTGAGAGAAATTACAAGATTATGTTATAATACTGTTATTGCATCAAATTGTTTTATGCAACAGAATAGAGGGTTCTTATAACTCTATTGTGTCTGTGTGAACTGAAAGTGTGCCTCTGGGAGATTTAACACTGACAGTGGATTTACGATGGATGGGTGAACCTAACAAGACCGCATTCCATAGCATGATTAGTGTATGTGTGCCTGACTGGAAGGTACCAGGAAGAGATGGCTCAGGGCCAGACCCTGGTTTGTATACAATAAGAAGTTTTTACAGCAGATACTGTTGGTTGTGAATTATAAGTATCTTTCATACAAATCTTAACCTTGACCCATTCCATACATCTGTTGTTTGTCATGTAGACTGAAGGGGGTGTATCTTGGCTATAAAATACCTTTGTACCTTTGTCTCGGGGCTCTCAACGAATCATCTGAGGGTGATTCGTCGACCAGCCATCAGGGGCTGTCCATCTATACTGAGAAATATGTAGAGATGGAACACATATGTTCAGACAAAGAGTGTAGCGTAATCACCTAGCCAGACTCCGTCTCATTGGCTGTCCAACATTCTTCTGTAATTTTGGTAAACAATAGTTAATCTATGGTAACTTTGTTAATTTACCTTGGAACAACTTTCGCACACACCTGCTCATTTAAGGCTTTTTCTTTATTTTTACTATTTTCTACATTGTAGAATAATAGTGAAGACATCAAAACTATGAAATAACACATTTGGAATCATGTAGTAACCAAAAAAGTGTTTTGGTTACTACATATAAAATATACATTTTATATTTGAGATTCTTCAATGTATTTCACAGATACCGTAACTAATTAAATTAGACTTTATTTACAAAGTAACAGAGTCGAGCAATTCCATGGAACAACTGACTTTCTTATCTCAGAGCTCTGTCTTTATAGTTTTCCTTATTTACATAACACATATAGTCACTCCCTTCTATGTATATGAATAACTCCCCTTGGCCTTGCGCCACCATTATCTTCCAGTCTCAGTTCTTTGCTTGTTAACGCCCACATCTGCTTCGGTCTAGATTACAATGGTGGCGGGGCCCTGGTTGTGATACAAAAAATAATGCATTTATTGCATACATATGTTTCCAGTATTAGTTATTTTCTGACGATCCTAGATTTGTACAACCATGGTTTACATGCCTGGTTATCAGCTTCATATACCTTTCCTGCTGACATTCAGTTACTACATGTCTGGTGATGAGTTCCATATGTCTTTTCTGCTGACGTTATGTTTTTACTGTAGTCCAATGTTTAACTCTTTGTTTATCTAGCTCTGTCCATTTACCTGAGCTCAGCAGATATTCTGCTCACATATGTCTTATTCGTTATATATGTTTTTCTGTCTCAATACTTCAAAGTGGTCAGTCCGGATACTGGAAATGTAATCATTGTCATGAGTTTTTCTCCTACAGTAGCCACCCTTTGCCTTGATGACAGCTTTGCACAGTCTTGGCATTCTCTCAACCAGCTTCACTTGGAATGCTTTTCCAACAGTCTTGAAGGAGTTCCCACATATGCTAGGCACTTGTTGGCTGCTTTTCCTTCACTCTGCAGTCCAACTCATCTCAAATCATCTCAATTGGGTTGAGGTCGGGTGATTGTGGAGGCCAGATCATCTGATGCAGCACTCCATTACTCTCCTTCTTGGTCAAATAGCCCTGACACAGCATGGAGGTGTGTTGGGTCATTGTCCTGTGGAAAAACAAATGGAAGTTCCACTAAGCGCAAACCAGATGGGGTGGCGTATCACTGTAGAATACTGTGGTAGCCATGCTGGTTAAGTGTGTCTTGAATTCTAAATAAATCACTGACAGTGTCACCAGCAAAGCACCATCACACCTCCTCTTCCATGCTTCACGGTGGGCCCTTGTCTATCTCCACAACAGTCAACAACAGAAGCCAGGCAGCAGGCACAAACATCCCAATTCATGGCCTGTTTTTACCATTCTGCACTTTCTCATGACTAAATATCTCCTGATTTGTGTCTTCCTTTTAAATAATATTTGTATGGTTTTTGATGTGACATACATTTGATGATAAAGTGTATATTTACACATCGTGAAAATGAGTCACACAAAAAGCTAAACTTTATTTTTGATAGGTAAGGTACCCAGGATGATACTCATCTTGTGGCTAATAGACTAATGATTTTGTAAGTGCTGCTTCTTTTTGTACAGAAGTCCTCTCAGTAGTCGCATGAGTTGTTTTGTGGTCAATAGCAGTCAAATGTCAGGCATGCAGACATGCAACATTCCAGTTAAGAGACTTCTGTCGCACCAGCATTGTCTCATAGCTACTTTGACTATGGTGGAACTTTCTGGGAACCAGTCAGACCAGCACTCTTGGGTGTGCATTGTCAGACCTGCAGTGTCACATTCAGGGACATAACTTGGGCCTGTTTCCAAGGGAACATATTATAACTTAGGGTATTTTCACATATAGTTCTCTTTCAAATAACCGATCTCAATCCTCTTTAAAGTGAACTCTCGGGTAAAAAAATAGCAAAATATCTATGTTCTCTTTGTATTCACACTGCAATTGACTTTGAATGAGGACTCAACTCTTTTGCCTGTTCACTTTGCCTATTTTGTGGTCTGTCCTCTTTGCATTCACATTGCTATGTTTAGAATTGGAACCATGATCTTTTTCCTACATTCTCTCAATGCACTCTGAGCTTTTATTGACAATTACATGAAGTTGATGCAAGAAGTCAATATTTGCAGTGTTGACCCTTCTTTTTCAAGACCTCTGCAATCCGCACTGGCATGATGTCAATTAACTTCTGGGCCACATCCTGACTGATGGCAGCCCATTCTTGCATAATTAATGCTTGGAGTTTGTCAGAATTTGTGGGTTTTTGTTTGTTCACCTGCCTCTTGAGGATTGACCACAAGTTCTCAATGGGATTAAGGTCTGGAGAGTCTCCTGGCCATGGACCCAAAATATCGATGTTTTGTTCCCTGAGCCAAAAGGTGCTCCATCATGCTGGAAAAGGCATTGTTTGTCACCAAACTGTTCCTGGATGGTTGGGAGAAGTGGCTCTCGGAGAATGTGTTGGTACCGTTCTTTATTCATGGTTGTGTTCTTAGGCAAAATTGTGAGTGAGCCCACTCCCTTGGCTGAAAAGCAACCCCACACATGAATGGTCTCAGGATGCTTTACTGTTGGCATGACACAGGACTGATGGTAGCGCTCACCTTGTCTTCTCTGGACAAGCTTTTTTCCAGATGCCCCAAACAATCGGAAAGGGGATTCATCAGAGAAAATGATTACCCCAGTCCTCAGCAGTCCAATCCCTGTACCTTTTGCAGAATATCAGTCTGTCCCTGATGTTTTTCCTGGAGAGAAGTGGCTTCTTTGCTGCCCTTCTTGACACCAGGCCATCCTCCAAAAGTCTTTGCCTCACTGTGCGTGCAGATGCACTCACACCTGCCTGCTGCCATTCCTGAGCAAGCTCTGTACTGGTGGTGTCCCGATCCCGCAGCTGAATCAACTTTAGGAGACGGTCCTGGTGCTTGCTGGACTTTCTTGGGCGCCCTGAAGCCTTCTTCACAACAATTGAACCACTCTCATTGAAGTTCTTGATGATCCAATAAATGGCCACGACTGTACAGGCTCTAACCAATAGTGCAAAAAAAAAAAAGGTATTAGGTGAACAATAGGTAAGTAAAGAAATAAAAACAACAGTAAAAAGACAGTAGCGAGGCTACATACAGACACCGGTTAGTCGGGCTGATTGAGGTAGTATGTACATGTAGATATGGTTCAAGTGACTATGGATATATGATAAACAGAGAGTAGCAGCAGCGTGAAAGAGGGGTTGGGGGGGCACACAATGCAAATAGCCTAGGTAGCCATTTGATAGTCCAGGTAGCCGTTTGGGGGGGTCTTATGGCTTGGGGGTTAAAACTGTTGAGAAGCCTTTTTTGTCCTAGACTTGGCACTCAGGTACTGCTTGCTTTGCGGTAGTAGAGAGAACAGTCTATGACTGGGGTGGCTGGGGTCTGACAATATTTAAGCCGAGCAATTGCCGTACCAGGCAGTGATGCAAGCAGTCAGGATGCTCTCGATGTTGCAGCTGTAGAACCTTTTGAGGATCTCAGGACCCATGCCAAATCTTTTTAGTTTCCTGAGGGGGAATAGGCTTTGTCGTGCCCTCTTCACAACTGTCTTGGTGTGATTGAACCATTCTAGTTTGTTGGTGATGTGGACACAAAGGAACTTGAAGCTCTCAACCTGCTCCACTACAGCCCCATCGATGAGAATGGGGGCGTGCTCGGTCCTCCTTTTCCTGTAGTCCACAATCATCTCCTTAGTCTTGGTTATGTTGAGGGATATGTTGTTATTCTGGCACCACCCGGCCAGGTCTCTGACCTCTTCCCTATAGGCTGTCTCGTCTTTGTCGGTGATCAGGCCTACCACTGTTGTGTCGTATGAAAACTTAATGATGGTGTTGGAGTCGTGCCTGGCCATGCAGTCGTGGGTGAACAGGGAGTACAGGAGTGGACTGAGTACGCACCCCTGAGGGGCTCCAGTGTTGAGGATCAGCGTGGCAGATGTGTTGCTACCTACCCTCACCACCTGGGGGCTGCCCGTCAGGAAGTCCAGGATCCAGTTGCAGAGGGAGGTGTTTAGTCCGTTGGTGTTGAACGCTGAGCTGTAGTCAATGAACAGCATTCTCACAAGTGTTCTTTTTGTCCAGGTGGGAAAGGGCAGTGTGGAGTGCAATAGAGATTGCATCATCTGTGGATCTGTTTGGGCAGTATGCAAATTGGAGTGGGTCTAGGGATAATGGTGTTGATGTGAGCCATTACCAGCCTTTCAAAGCACTTCATGGCTACGGACGTGAGTACTATGGGTCTGTAGTCATTTAGGCAGGTTGCCTTTGTGTTCTTGGGTACAGGGACTATGATGGTCTGCTTGAAACATGTTGGTATTACAGACTCAATCAGGGACATGTTAAAAATGTCAGTGAAGACACCTGCCAGTTGGTCAGCACATGCCCGGAGCACACATCTTGATAATCCGTCTGGCCCCGCAACCTTGTGTATGTTGACCTTTTTAAAGGTCTTACTCACATCGGCTACGGAGAGCGTGATCAGTCGTCCAGAACAGCTGATGCTCTCATGCATGCCTCAGTTTTGTTTGCCTGCGAAGCGAGCATAGAAGTGATATAGCTCGTCTGGTAGGCTCGTGTCACTGGGCAGCTTGCGGCTGTGCTTCCCTTTGTAGTCTGTAATAGTTTGCAAGCCCTGCCACATAAGACGAGCGTCGGAGCCAGTGTAGTATGATTCAATCTTAGCCCTGTATTGCCGCTTTGCCGGTTTGATGGTTAGTCGCAGGGCATAGCAGGATTTTTTGTAAACTTCCGGGTTAGAGTCCCGCACCTTGAAAGCGGCAGCGCTACCCTTTAGCTCAGTGCGAATGTTGCCTTAATCCATGGTTTCTGGTTAGGGTGTGTACGTACAGTCACTGTGGGAACGACGTCCTCAGAAGAATCCCGGAACATGTTCCAGTCTGTGATAGCAAAACAGTCCTGTAGTTTAGCATCTGCTTCATCTGACCACTGGTTCTTCCTGCTTTAATTTTTGCTTGTAAGCGGGAATCAGGAGGATAGAGTTGTGGTCAGATTTACCAAATGGAGGGCGAGGGAGAGCTTTGTACGTGTCTCTGTATCTGGAGTACAGGTGATATAGAATTATTTTCCCTCTGAGTGCACATTTAACATGTTACAAATTTGGTAGAACTGATTTAATTTCTCCACATTAAAGTCTCCGGCCACTAGCAGCGCCGCCTCTAGGTGAGTGGTTTCCTGTTTGCTTATTTCCTTATACAGCTGACTGAGTGCGGTCTTAGTGCCAGCATCCGTCTGTGGTGATAAATAAACATCCACGAAAAGTATCCGTGAAAAATCTCTAGGTAAGTAGTGTGGCCTGCAATTTATCACAATATACTCTACTTCAGGCGAGTAAAATCCTTAGAATTCATGCACCAGCTTTTGTTTACAAATATGCACAGACCGCCCCCCCCCCTCGTCTTACCGGAGTGTGCTGTTCTATCTTGCCGGTGCAGCGTATATCCCACTAGCTAAATATCCATGTCGTCATTCAGCCACGATTCCGTGAAACATAGGATATTACAGTTTTTGATGTCCCGTTGGTAGGTATTGGTGATCGTACCTCCGTCTAATTTAATGTCCAATGATTGCACGTTGGCGAGCAATATTGACGGTAACGGCAGCTTTCCCACTCGCCTTCTGCGGGCCCTCACGAGGCATCCCGCTCTGTGTCTTCTGTATCTGCATCTCTTCCTCTTGCAAATAACGGGGATGTTGGCCCTGTCGGGTGTTTGGAGAATGTCCTGTGCATCCTGCTTGTTGAAGAAAAATCTTTGTCTAATCCGAGGTGAGTGATCGCTGTCTTGATATCCAGAAGCTCTTTTTTTGCCATAAGATACGGTTGCAGAAACATTATGTAGAAAATAAGTTACAAATAGTGTGAAAAAACCCCACATAATAGCACAATTAATTGGGCGCCCGTAAAACTGCTGCCATTTCTTCCAGCGCCATTTTGTGTACTTTTCCGTACTTATATTTTTGAAGCTAATAGATTTAGTTAAAAAATTAGACATAATAATTGTAATCAGAAGATACTATTAACATGTAAATATTATTGGTAACAGAATAAATAGCTGAAGAATAACTGTGGATTAAATAATACTGTAATCGAAAATTGTACACCCAATGTAGGCTACTGCCCCTTTAAGAGCTAGAATATATTTTGAACCCTATGTTGGTGTCTTCTCGTGCTATTGAAACCGTACAATCGAATAAACAGCTTATGAAAATAAATCATCTGTCATGCGGTGGGTGTAGCTGGTGTAGGTAAGTCAGGCGCAGGAGAGCAGAGATGAGTGGACTAAGTACTTTACTCAGGCAATGTTAAATACAGAACGCAACCGCGTCATAAAACAAATGCCCAAAACCAAGTAAGGCAGCACAAAGTACAAAATAAAGCACGGTTGAAAACATACAAACCCGGCGTAAACCGGCATGCCAACAAACAATTTCCCACACAGACATGGGGGGAACCAGAGGGTTAAATAAAGAACAGTAATGAGGGCAAATTAAAACCAGGTGTGATGGAAAACAAGACAAAACAAATGGAAAATGAAAAGTGGATCGGCGATGGCTAGAAGACCGGTGATGTCGACCGCCTAATGCAGCCCGAACAAGGAGAGGAACCGACTTCGGTGGAAGTCGTGACAGTACCCCCCCCTTGACTCGCGGCTCCCGCAGTGTGCCGACACCGGCCTCGGGGACAACACGGAGGGCGAGGTGCAGGGTGATCCGGACGGTGATGGTGGAACTCCCGCAGCATAAAAGGGTCCAACACGTCCTCCACTGGAACCCAGCATCTCTCCTCCGGACCAATACCCCTCCCACTCCACGATGTACTGTAGGCCTCTCGCCCGATGCCTCGAATCCAGTATAGAGCGAACTGAATACGCCGGGGCCCCCTCGATGTCCAGAGGGGGCGGAGGAACCTCCCGCACCTCACACTCCTGGAGCGGACCAGCCACCACCGGCCTGAGGAGAGACACATGGAAAGAGGGGTTAATACGGTAATCGGGGGGAAGTTGTAACCTGTAACTAACCTCGTTCAGTCTCCTCAGGACTTTAAATGGCCCCACAAACCACGGCCCCAGCTTCCGGCAGGGCAGGCGGAGGGGCAGGTTTTGGGTCGAGAGCCAGACCCCTCACTGCGGTGACGGTCTGCGCTGGCTTTCCCATGTCTCCTCCGCCGCGCCTGAACCAGTCGTCCACCGCAGGAGCCTCAATCTGACTCTGATGCCAAGGCGCCAGAACCGGCTGGTACCCCAATACGTACGCACTGGAAGGGGGAGAGGTTAGTGGAGGAGTGGGCCATCTCTGCCCAGGGCACGAACGCCACCCACTCCCCCGGCCGGTCCTGGCAATAAGACCTCAGAAACCTACCCACATCCTGGTTAACTCTCTCCACCTGCCTGTTACTCTCGGGGTGAAAACCCGAGGTAAGGCTGATCGAGACCCCCAGACGTTCCATAGACGCCCTCCAGACCCTCGAAGTGAACTGGGGACCCCGATCAGACACTATATCCTCAGGCACCCCCGTAGTGCCGGAAGACGTGTGTAAACAAGGCCTCCGCAGTCTGTAGGGAGACCGGGCAGAGGGAGAAGGAGAAGACGGCAGGACTTAGAAAAACGGTCCACAATGACCAGGATCGTGGTGTTACCCTGTGAGGGAGGAAGATCGGTAAGGAAATCCACCGACAGGTGCCGACCACGGCCATTGTGGAACGGGTAAGGGGTGTAGCTTACCTCTGGGCAGGTGCCTAGAAACCTTACACTTACACCTTACACTGGGCGCACACTGAGGAAACATAAACGCTCACGTCCTTAGCCAAGGTGGGCTACCAGTACTTCCCACTCAGACAGCGCACCGTCCGACCGATGCCTGAATGACCAGAGGGTGACGTGTGGTCCCAATAGATCAGCCGGTCACGGACAGCAGACGGAACGTACAGACGCCCAGCTGGACACTGAAGGGGAGTGGGCTCTAAGTAGTGCCCGCTCAATGTCCGCGTCCAGCTCCCACACTACCGGTGCCACCAGGCAGGAAGCCAGGAGTATGGGGGTGGGATCCATGGGCCGCTCCTCTGTGTCATAGAGCCGGAATAGTGCGTCTGCCTTCACGTTCTGGGAACCTGCTGTGGGGATGTTTTTTCAGTGGCAGGGACTGGGAGACTAGTCAGGATCGAAGGAAAGATGAACGGAGCAAAGTACAGAGAGATCCTTGATGAAAACCTGCTCCAGAGCACTCAGTACCTGAGACTGTAGATTCACCTTCCAACAGGACAACAACCTTAAGCACACAGCCAAGACAACGCTTCGGGACAAGTCTCTGAATGTCCTTGAGTGGCCTTGTCAGTGCCCGGACATAAACTCAATCTAACATCTCTGGAGAGACCTAAAAATAGCTTTGCAGGGACTCTCCCCATCCAACCTGACAGAGCTTGAGACGATCTGCAGAGAAGAATGGGAGAAACTCCCCATATACAGGTGTGCCAACCTTGTAGCATCATACCAAAGAAGACTTGAGGCTGTAATCGCTGCCAAAGATGCTTCAACAAGGTACTGAGTATAGGGTCTGAATTCTTATGTAAATGTGATATTTCAGTTTTCTTTTTTTTTTTATATAAATTTGAATACATTTCTAAAAACCTGTTTTTGCCTTGTCATTATGGGATATTGTGTGTAGATTTGATGGGGAAAAGTCAATGGGTCTGAATACTTTCCGAATGCACTGTATACTACATATTGAATGTCAATGACTATATACTTATACTTTGACAGTAAGGTCATCTACAGTGCCTTCAGATAGGATTCACACCCCTTACCTTTTTCCACATTTCATTGTGTAACAAAGTGGGATTAAAATGTATTTTAACAGTTGTAAAAAACATATGAAAAATAAAACACTAATACAGTTTATCTTGATTAGATAAGTATTCAACCCCCTAAGTCAATACATGTTAGAATCACATTTGGCAGAGATTACATCTGTGAGTCTTTCTGGGTAAGCTTTACACACCAGCTCTGTCAAGTTGGTTGTTGATCAACTTGACAAGTCTTGGCATTGATTTTCAAGCAGACTTAATGCAAAACTGTAACTAGGAGACTGAAGAACATTCAATATCGTCTTGGTAAGCAACTCCAGTGTATATTTGGCCTTGTGTTTTAGGTTATTGTCCTGCTGAAAGGTGAATTTGTCTCCCTGTTGGAAAGCAGACTGAACCTGGTTTCCCTCAAGGATTCTGCCTGTGCTTAGCTCTTTTCCATGTATTTATATCAAAAAAAACTCCCTTGTTCTTGCATGATGCAGCCACCACCATGCTTGAAAATATGAAGAGTGTTAGTGATGTCATGTGTTGTGTTGGATTTGCCCCAAATATAACGCTTTGTATTCAGGACATATAGTTAATTTCTTTGCTGTTTTACTTTAGTGCCTTATTGCAAACAGGATGCATGTTTTGGAATATTTTTATTCTGTACAGGATTCCTTCTTTTCACTCTGTCAAATACAGTACATCACAAAAGTGAGTACACCCCTCACATTTTTGTAAATATGAGTATATCTTTTCATGTGACAACACTGAAGAAATGACACTTTGCTACAATGTAAAGTAGTGAGTGTACAGCTTGTATAACAGTGTACATTTGCTGTCCCCTCAAAATAACTCAACACACAGCCATTAATGTCTAAACCGCTGGCAACAAAAGTGAGTACACCCCTAAGTGAAAATGTCCAAATTGGGCCCAAAGTGTCAATATTTTATGTGGCCACCATAATTTTCCAGGACTGCCTTAACCCACTTGGGAATGGAGTTCACCAGAGCTTCACAGGTTGCCACTGGAGTCCTCTTCCACTCCTCCATGACAACATCACGGAGCTGGTGGATGTTAGAGACCTTGCACTCCTCTAGCTTCCGTTTGAGGATGCCCCACAGATGCTCAATAGGGTTTAGGTCTGGAGACATGCTTGGCCAGTCCATCACCTTTACCCTCAGCTTCTTTAGCAAGGCAGTGGTCGTCTTGGAGGTGTGTTTGGGGTCGTTATCATGTTGGAATACTGCCCTGCGGCCCAGTCTCCGAAGGGAGGGGATCATGCTCTGCTTCAGTATGTCACAGTACATGTTGGCATTCATGGTTCCCTCAATGAACTGTAGCTCCCCAGTGCCGGCAGCACTCATGCAGCCCCAGACCATGACACTCCCACCACCATGCTTGACTGTAGGCAAGACACACTTGTCTTTGTACTCCTCACCTGGTTGCCGCCACACACGCTTGACACCATCTGAACCAAATAAGTTTTTCTTGGTCTCATCAGACCACAGGACAAGGTTCACGTAATCCATGTCCTTAGTCTGCTTGTCTTCAGCAAACTGTTTGCGGGCTTTCTTGTGCATCATCTTTAGAAGAGGCTTCCTTCTGGGACGACAGCCATGCAGACCAATTTGATGCAGTGTACGGCGTATGGTCTGAGCACTGACAGGCTGACCCCCCACCCCTTCAACCTCTGCAGCAATGCTGGCAGCACTCATACGTCTATTTCCCCAAAGACAACCTCTGGATATGACGCTGAGCACGTGCACTCAACTTCTTTGGTCGACCAAGGCGAGGCCTGTTCTGAGTGGAACCTGTCCAGTTAAACCGCTGTATGGTCTTGGCCACCGTGCTGCAGCTCAGTTTCAGGGTCTTGGCAATCTTCTTATAGCCCAGGCCATCTTTATGTAGAGCAACAAATCTTTTTTTCAGATCCTCAGAGAGTTCTTTGCCATGAGGTGCCATGTTGAACTTCCAGTGACCAGTCAGTATGAGGAAGTGTGAGAGCGATGACACCAAATTTAACACACCTGCTCCCCATTCACACCTGAGACCTTGTAACACTAACGAGTCACATGACACCGGGAAGGGAAAATGGCTAATTGGGCCCAATTTGGACATTTTCACTTAGGGGTGTACTCACTTTTGTTGCCAGCGGTTTAGACATTAATGGCTGTGTGTTGAGTTATTTTGAGGGGACAGCAAATGTACACTGTTATACAAGCTGTACACTCACTACTTTACATTGTAGCAAAGTGTCATTTCTTCAGTGTTGTCACATGAAAAGATATACTCAAATATTTACAAAAATGTGAAGGGTGTACTCACTTTTGTGATATACTGTAAGTTATTATTGTGGAGTAACTACAATGTTGTTGATCCATCCTCAGTTTTCTCCGATCACAGCCATTAAACTCTGTAACTGTTTTAAAGTCACCATTGGCCTCATGGTGAAATCCCTGAGCGGTTTCCTTCCTCTCCGACAACTGAGTTAGGAAGGACGCCTTCTTTGCGAGGCATTGGAAAACCTCCCTTGTCTTTGTGGTTGAACAGTGTTTACGATGAAAATAAAATATTTACTACACAACAAACAAGAGGATAAAAACGAAAGAATAACAATAAAAACTGGAAGACTCAAAAAGGTGTAACTTGTTAAGCACATTTTTACTCCTGAACTTATTTAGGCTTGCCATATCAAAGGGGTTGAATACTTTTTCAGCTTTTCATTTTTCATTCATTTGTAAAAAAAAAATAAAAAATATGGGGTATTGTGTGTAGGCCAGTGATGAAATCAGGCTGTAACACAACAAAATGTGGAAAAAGTCAAGGGGTGTGAACACTTTCTGAAGGTACTGTACTTGTGCTCCTCCTCTTTTCAAGATGTGCAAAGGAATATCTTTTTGTTGAGTCATCTGATTGCATTTTGAGAATACAACAATATGTGCTAAAAATCTTTTTTTTCCCCTTTCTAGAACCAAAGACAGCATGTACCATGCGCTCACATATGCCACCATACTGGAGATGCAGGCCATGATGACCTTTGACCCGGAGCACATCCTGGCAGCTGGTAATACCATGAAGGAGGCTCAGGCAGTGTGTCAGCGGTAAGGCTAATTTGTAAAGGATCCACATTCAATGAGCATGAAAATGTCTCCGCACCCTTCCAGTTATATTTCATTTCTTTAATTGTGGATGAGCTTACGTCAGTCTACCTTCATCAGAGCATGTCTCCACAAACAATAGTGGGACAGATAAGGCCACACAGTCAGCCAGAGGTAATTACAGACACCTGTGGTAATCTAAAGTACCCAAAAGGGCCACTAGATGTCATAATATCAGATAGAAATACAGTACAAACTAGATAGAACATAAAATATTATAGATGTGTTTCTACGAGAAAAAAATCCATGTACAAATAAAACATTTGGTGTTCGTATAAGGAACCCATACTCTCAAAAAGAGAACAATACAGCCGAAAAGGGGCAACAACAAAAATGGGTCCACATAAAATAAATAGATTTTCAAAGCTGTTTTTATTTAATAAATACAAAAGTTTTGACTCAGTGGTAAGGCTCCCTTATCAGATCTATTCAATCATGAAGAGAGGAACTACATGTTCCGATCAAGTGAAACCACTTTGTGAATTGTGTAACACGTGTTTTTAACCAAATAAGTCTCATTTAATTTATGAACGGCAACAATATACAGAGGAAATCCATTTGGCTCTTGATAAACCTGGCCATTCCACTGGGGAGAGCCTCTGGCTATTATGGGAGATGTCCATCCTGGTCTGTGGTGGCTGGTGAGCTCCATGTTCTGTGAGATAATCACAGAGCAGATATCACCTAGGTTCTATCGGATCTTGCTGGCTGGGGGAGTTTGAGTGGCCTGTAACAGTGAGTTCTGGAGTCAGTGTGTGAAAATGTCCTGTACGGACGCGCCTTTCCAAAGGCTGGGACACACACACAAACTCCCGGACCGGGCCACACTGATTTGCATGAAATGTAGAGATCTATGTAAATACAACTTTTACAGGAGCTTTAATGTTTTCCCATGGATCATAGTAAACCACTCATTATACGTGTGTATCTCCCTTAATCCATATTATTCATCTAATTCTGAAACCTGATTTTAGTTAGAAATACTGTCTGTCAATGTCTGTCTGAATGTGGTTACTACATGTCACCGTTTTTCAATGTCAAAGCACAGGAATGTGTTGAATTCCCAGATTCTTAGCTCACACATCCACAGACTGGTGTTGAGTTGTTGTGAACAAACACTGCTATATCTGTCTCATCAAACACTGTAATGTGGCATGTTGGATTTGGTGTGTAATAAAGTGTATTCTCTCCCAGGTTCCGCAAGAAGTCAACCTTTAGCAACAGAAACTCCACAGAAGGTTAGAATAGTTAAAACATACTTACTTCAGTACATTCCACTTAGACAAAGACATATTGTTTTATCACAGGCCTCTTATCTTATCACTCTTATCACTAGTGTAAATTGAACAATGTTTTTTTATAGCTGTGTATTCCTAAGTAAATAAGTCACAGCTGCTGTGATACTGGAGAGATTTTAATTTATTACTCCATTACTTCAAGCCATGATGGTTGTTCACTAGTTGAGAATACAGTTTAAAATGTGTTTCTTTTCTGTGGGTTTGTTGTGCAGCCTTCTGCTGATGTAGTGGTTTCAGTATGTCAGATGATAATTGTGCTGTCATTTTCACCTCAGAGGAACTCCATGCTGAAGTCTGCTATGCAGAATGTCTCCTGCAGAGGGCAGCACTCACCTTCCTTCAGGTAACCCACTGCTACCACAACATCAGCAACACACACCCACACACTCATTATCTCGCTGAAGCACTGATAAAGATTTAAAAGTTGATTGTGCATTTATGATATTGTTCTTTGTATCCTTAAACGTTTTCTTTCACCCTGTTTTTGTAGGATGAGAACATGGTCAGTTTCATCAAGGGAGGAATTAAAGTGAGAAATAGCTACCAGACATATAAGTAAGTACTCTTGATGTAGTGCATAGCCCTTCTAGTGCATTCCCCTTATGTCTCAACTCATACTATAGTAAAGAATGTATATCTGTATTTCAGAGAGCTTCATACGGTCCTCCAGTCCTCAAGCTACGTCCATGGTGACAATCATGGTCATTTTGAAGGCGGGGTCAAGCTTGGAGTGGGAGCCTTTAACCTGGTGAGGGAAATGCTTCATGTCAACAATGTTTGTGGTCCAGTTTGCTGGGCTAGTAGACTGTATAGAAGGACCTTTTGGGGTGTTATGGTTATAGCTACTCTGTGTAACTCAAAGCATGGTCCAGATTGGTACAATATGTAATTGTGTCTGGCTCATCTTCTCACTCTTCCACTCCTGTGTTCTTGGGTTGTGCACAGATGATCTCCATGCTGCCCACTCGTACCCTCAGGTTGCTGGAGTTTGTGGGTTTCTCTGGAAATAAGGTAGGTTTCCTACTGTTAGGCAGGTGACCCTGAGATGACGTGTGAGATGCTAGACTGGGCTGGGCTGGGCTGGGCTAAGCTAAGCCCCCTGTGTCCTGTGTTGTGTGTGTCTGCAGGAGTTTGGCTTGCAGCAGCTGACGGAGGGCGCAGCAGGGCAGACGTTCAGGTCCTTCCTATGTAATATGCTGCTGCTCTGCTACCACACCTTCATGAGCTTCATCCTGGGTGAGAGAAAGACTGATGTTACCACAGTGACTTTTTCAACTGCCAAAACAAGCTCTAAACTGTAGCCTAGCCACATTCTGGTTGGTGGTCACCTCTCCAGGAAAGAAAAATCCTGGTCATATCTTGCACAAATGTCCTAAACTAACATGAAATAACATTGTATTTTCTCCTCACGGCTTGCAGGCACTGGGGAAGCGGATGTGGAGGATGCAGAGAAACTCCTTCAGCCATATCTCAAACAGTATCCTAAGGTCAGTGAGGACATTGTAACATGTACACTGAGTATACAAAACATTAAGAACACCTGCTCTTTCCATGATATAGACTGACCAGGTGAATCCAGGCAAAAGCTATGATCCCTTATTGATGTCCCTTGTTAAATCCACTTCAATTAGTGTAGATGAAGGGGAGGAGGCAGGTTAAAGGAGGATTTTTAAGCCTTGAATCAATTGAGACATGGATTGTGCCATTCAGAGGGTGAATGGGCAAGACAAAGTTGTATTGATATTGTGAAACTACTCTGAATTATTTAGTGCATAGGCCTGTACACACACTCCGTCCCATCAAAACAGTTCATAGTGTGTTGTTTTTAGGGATCCATCTTCTTGTTCTTTGCTGGTCGAATTGAGGTTATCAAAGGAAACCTGGATGCTGTGAGTGTGGATCAATAATTCTGATTACTACCAAAATTATTTTGTGTTTAGAGTACAAATCTGGCCAGCTGTCACATGTATTCATATGTGTGTGTGTGTGTGCGTGTAACAGGCTATAGTGCGCTTTGAGGAGTGCTGTGAAGCTCAGCAGCAGTGGAATCAGTTCCACCACATGTGCTACTGGGAGCTGATGTGGTGTTTCACATACAAGAGGCATTGGAAAATGGCCTACTTCTACGCTGATCTTCTCAGCAAAGAGAATGCATGGTCCAAGGTGGGACATTCTCGAGTAATTGTATTTGTGCATGTCAGTTCTATCTAGTGCAGTATGAAGGACATCTGTTTCAGTACAGTAATGGTTGCATTATTTCTCTGGTAAATGCGACAGTCTTAACAGAATATAGATTTGTTTGTTTCACAGCTTTTAATGTATTCCATTTAGTCTCTAGAGGGACAAATCTATGTTACAGTAGTAACACATGCACATTCCCTCCAGGCAACATATGCGTATATGAAAGGTGCCTACCTCAGCATGCTGACCAGGGAGGAATGCCAACCATTCAGGGAGAGCGAGGTAGCGCTATTCAGGTAGGTCACTGCAACAAACAAACCCCTGTGTCACCAAACTGTTGTAAAAAATGGTGTTTGACCGAAGGCAATGCTATTTCTCTGTAACCAAATGAACAACAGACTCAGCATGCTTATAGAGAAGGGCGTTCAACATGTACTGCACTGACACAAATGACTGATGATTGGTTGAAAGAAATTGATAATAAGAAGATTGTGAGAGCTGTACTGTTAGATTTCAGTGCAGTCTGATATTATTGAACATAACCTTTTGTTTAAAAAAACGTATGTGTTATGGCTTTTCAATCTCTGCCAAATTGTAGATTCAGAGCTATCTAATATAACTCAAAGGGTTTTCTTTAATGGGAGCTTCTCTAATGTCACATATGTATAGTGTGGTGTACTGCAGGGCAGCTCTCTAGGCCCTCTACTCTTTTCTATTTTTACCAATGACCTGCCACTGGCATTAAACAAAGCATGTGTGTGCATGTACAAGGCATTTGGAAAGTATTCAGATCCCCTGACTTTTTCCACATTTTGTTATGTTACAGCCTTATTCTACAATTGATACCCCATGATAACAAAGCAAAAACAGGTTTTAATAAAGGTTTGCAAAAACAAAACCAGATACCTTATTTACATAAGTATTCAGACCCTTTGCTATGACACTCAAAATTGAGCTCAGGTGAATCCTGTTTCCATTGATCATCCTTGAGATGTTTCTAAAACTTCATTGGAATCCACCTGTGGTAAATTCAGTTGATTGGACATGATTTGGAAAGGCACATACCTGTCTATATAAGGTTCCACAGTTGACAGTGCATGTCAGAGCAAAAACCAAGCCTTGGGGTCGAAGGAATTGTGAGCTGAGCTCCGAGACAGGATTGTGTCGAGGCACAGAAATGGGGAAGAGTACCAAAACATTTCTGCAGCACTGAAGGTCCCTAAGAAAACATTGGCCTCCATCATTCTGTAATGGAAGAAGTTTGGAACCACCAAGACACTTCCTGGAGCTGGCCACCCGGCCAAACTGAGCAATCAGGGGACAGGGGCCTTGGTCAGAGAAGTGACCAAGAATCTGATGGTCACTCTGACAAAGCTCCAGAGTTCCTCTGTGGAGATGGGAGACCCTTCCAGAAGGACAACCATCTCAGCAGCACTCCACCAATCAGGCCTTTAAGGTAGAGTGGCTAGATGGAAGCCATTCCTCAGTAAAAGGCACATGACAGCCCGGTTGAAGTTTTCCTAAAGACACCTAAAGGACTCTCAGACCATGAGAAACACAGATTATCTGGTCTCATGAAACCAAGATTGAACTCTTTGGACTGAATGCCAAGCGTCACGTCTGGAGGAAACCTGTCACCATCCCTATGATAAAGCATGGTGTTGGCAGCATCATGCTCTGGGGGATGTTTTTCAGTGGCAGGGACTGGGAGACTAGTCAGGATCGAGGCAAAGATGAACGGAGCAAAGTACAGAG
This sequence comes from Brachymystax lenok tsinlingensis, assembly GCA_030435695.1. NCBI lineage: Eukaryota > Metazoa > Chordata > Actinopteri > Salmoniformes > Salmonidae > Brachymystax > Brachymystax lenok. The sequence continues at coordinate 22,093,090 of CM059790.1, read as the reverse complement.
ATCCTTCATGAAAACCTGCTCCAGAGCGCTCAGTACCTCAGACTGGGGCGAAGGTTCACCTTCATACAGGACAATGACCCTAAGTACACAGCCAAGACAGCGCAGGATTGGCTTCGGGACAAGTCTCTGAATGTCTTTGAGTGGCGGCCCAGCCAGAGCCCGGACTTGAACCCAATCGAACATCTCTGGAGAGACCTGAAAATAGCTGTGCAGCGCTCCCCATCCAACCTGACAGAGCTTGAGAGGATCTGCAGAGAAGAATGGGAGAAACTACCCAAATACATGTGTGCCAAGCTTGTAGCTTCATAGCCACGAAGAGGCTTCATACAGGACAATGACCCTAAGGAAACGTAATCGCTGCCACAGGTGCTTCAACAAAGTACTGATTAAAGGGTCTGAATGTGAATGAATGTGATATTTCAGGGGTTTTTTGGTAGTTTCTTTTGCAAAGAAATCAACTTGTTTTTGCTTTGTCATTATGGGGTAGTATGTGTAGATTGATGAGAGGAAAAAACAATTTAATACATTTTAGAATAAGGCTGTAACGTAACAATGTGGAAAAAGTCAAGGGGTCTGAATACTTTCAGAATACTCTGTATACTGTATGCTGATGATTCAACCATATCCGTACCAGAAGCCACAGCTAATGAAGTCACTGAAAACCTTAACAAAGCGTTGCAGTTCATTTGGAATGGTTGGCCAGTAATAAACTGGCTCTGAACATTTGTAAAAGTAATAGCATTCTGTTTGGTACAAATCATTCCCTAAGTTCTAGACCCCAGCAGAGTCTGGTAATGAGTGGTGTTGCTGTTTAACAAGTTGAGGAGACTAAATTACTTGGTGTTACCTTATTGTAAACTGTCATGGTCAAAACAAACATTTAAAAATGGGGAGAGGTCTGTCCATAATAAAGAGATTATCTGCGTTTTTGACTCCACAATCCAAGTCCTGCATGCTCTAGTTTTATCTTATCTTGATTATTGTCCAGTCATCTGGTCCAGTGCTGCAAGAAAAGTTAAGCTGCAACTGGCCCAGAACAGAGCGGCACATTTTGCTCTTCATTGTAATCAGAGGGCTAATGTAAATACAATGCATGCCAGTTTCTCTTGACTAAGAGTTGAGGAAAGACTGGCTGCGTCACTTCTTGTTTTTATAATAAACATTAATGTGTTGGAAATTCCAAATTGTTTACATAGTCAACTTACACATAGACACAGAACTGACACACACACTTACCCCACCAGACATGCCACCAGAGGTCTTTTCATAGTCCCCAGGTCCAGAACAAATTCAAGGAAACGTACAGTATTACACAGAGCCCTTCCATCTTATATAGCGCAAGTGAAGAGCAAACCTGGTTTAAAAATAAATAAATCAACACCTCATGGCACAACGCCTCTCCCCCATGTGACCTACTTGTTGTGTGTATGTACTGACATGTATGTGTAACTGATAGATGACCACACACACACTACATGTTAATGTTTTTAAATGTATGTCAATTGTAAAACAAATTGTCTGTAATGTCTTCTTTGTTAAGTGTCGGACCCAGTAAGACTAGCTGTCGCCATTGGCGTCAGTTAATGGGGATCCTAATAAATAAAAACAAAAACCTATTGCTTTGTACTCTATTAATCTATTTTAACCCAGACATCTGAGATAATCAAGTCAATCTATCCAAATGAATCTATATATTATATTTATCTATTGTCTATCCATTCCAGGCAGGTACATGGGCTTAAGCAGAAAATTGCTGGGAAGTCTTTGCCAACTGAAAAGTTTGCCATCCGAAAAGCCCGTCGCTACCTGACTGAGAACCCCGTTACACTACCTGCACCTCCTCTGGTCAGTACAAGTCTCCAAAACCCGGCCCTAGGTGACTCTTTTGGCATAGAAGAACTGGGTCACTGGCTACATCACTACCTTATTCGCTTAAGTAAAACCCCAAATGTAGCTAGCAAGGTTATTTTTAATGAGTGCATTTCGCAAGTGGGTAGTTTTGTGTCAACTACCTTCACTAAAACCACTGGAACGGTTTTGCCTGCAAACTTTTTGGTTTCAAATCGCAATGTTCTGGCATGTCTGCCTTGTGATTTGTTGGGAGAGTTGTCTGTCTGAAGAGGACCTACCACGGAACAAATTTCTTTCCATTATCGAAGTTGCATAAAGAGTCTGTCATTGAAACCAGACCCTAGTCACTGTTGCCTAGGGTTTGGTTTTCAAGGCTAGGTCAGTACTGCGTGGTCTGACTGCATGTTCACTATTACAGTGTAACTGTGACACCCTGTGGCCTTGTCTGTCCTCTGCAGGAGATGATGTATATCTGGAACGGCTACACAGTCATCGGGAAACATAAAGACCTGACAGAGGGCATGCTGAAAACACTGGACGAGGCACAGGCGAAACTCGAAAGTAGCCCAAGTAAGTAACACAAACTCATGTCCCCCTTAGAGAGTTGATATTGCCTCTACACAGTCTAGTGTGTGAGAGTGATGGGCCTGAGTGTCATATGTTGTGTTCCTCAGGGACCGAGTTCTCCATAGACGACCAGTGTCTGGTGAGCCTGCTCAGAGGTCTCTGTCTGAAGCACCTGGGACACCAGGAGGAGGCTGAGCACTATTTCACCCTTGTCCTCTGCAAGTGAGCTCAACACACACCAATATTCAGCACACAGTCAAATTTTCACAATATGACAGTAGAAGAGACCTACTCGATTACTATTCCTTAAAAGTTTAGCAAATACTTCTTGATTAAATCCTGATCTCTGTATCTGCTGTATTTTTACTCTTGTCAGTGAAACACAGCTCAAGTTTGATCACTACTTGGTTCCCAATGCACTGCTGGAGCACGGGCTGCTATGTCTGGAACAAGGGAGGAAAGAGGAGGGCATCAAACTACTGGAGACGGCCAAGTGAGTGTCTTGGTTCTTACATAACATAATTATCTCTACCCATCCCATTACAGTAGTTCATTGGAATTCTTAAACATGACTTGTTGACAGTAATTATATAAGAACGGATAGTTAAATCATCTGGTCAAGCTGTTTCATTGATCAATCAATCAAATGTATTTATAAAGCCCTTACATCAGCTGATGTCACAACGTGCTGTACAGAAACCCAGCCTAAAATGCCAAACAGCAAGCAATGCAGGTGTAGAAGCACGGTGGCTAGGAAAAAAACCCTAGAAAGGCCGGAAACTAGGAAGAAACCTAGAGAGGAACCAGGTTGTGCCGGGTGGAGATTATAACAGAACATGGCGAAGATGTTAAAATGTTCATAGATGACCAGCAGGGTCAAATAATAATAATCACAGTGGTTGTCGAGGGTGCAACAAGTCAGCACCTCAGGAGTAAATGTCAGTTGGCTTTTCATAGCCGATCATTCAGAGTATCTCTAGAGACAGCAGGAGCGGTAGAGAGTTGAAAACAGCAGGTCTGGGACAGGTAGCACATCCGGTGAACAGGGCAGGTTCCATAGCCGCAGGCAGACCAGTTGAAACTGGAGCAGCAGCACAGCCAGGTGGACTGGGGACAGCAAGGAGTCATCAGACCAGGTAGTCTTGAGGCATGGTCCTAGGGCTCAGGTCCTCCGAGTGAGAGAGAGAATTAGAGAGCGTACTTATATTCACACAGGACACCGGATAAGACAGGAGAAATACTCCAGATATAACAGACTGACCCTAGCCCCCCGACACATAAACTACTGCAGCATAAATACTGGAGGCTGAGACAGGAGGGGTCGGGAGACACTGTGGCCCCGTCCGACGATACCCCCCGACAGGGCCAAACAGGCAGGATATAACCCCAACCACTTTGCCAAAGCACAGCCCCCACACCACTAGAGGGATATCTTCAACCACAAACTTACCATCCTGAGACAAGGCCGAGTATAGCCCACAAAGATCTCTGACACGGCACAACCCAAGGGGGGGCGCCCACCCGGACAGGAAGATCACGTCAGTGACTCAACCCACTCAAGTGACGGCATGGAAGAGCACCAGTAAGCCAGGGACTCAGCCCCTGTAATAGGGTTAGAGGCAGAGAATCCCAATGGAGGGGAACCGGCCAGGCAGAGACAGCAAGGGCGGTTCGTTGCTCCAGTGCCTTTCCGTTCACCTTCACATTCCTGGGCCAGACTACACTCAATCATAGGACCTACTGAAGAGATGAGTCTTCAATAAAGACTTAAAGGTTGAGACCGAGTCTGCGTCTCTCACATGGATAGGCAGACCATTCCATAAAAATGGAGCTCTATTGGAGAAAGCCCTGCCTCCAGCTGTTTGCTTAGAAATTCTAGGGACAGTAAGGCCTGCGTCTTGTGACCGTAGGGTACGTGTAGGTATGTACGGCAGGACCAAATCGGAAAGATGGGTAGGAGCAAGCCCATGTAATGCTTTGTAGGTTAGCAGTAAAACCTTGAAATCAGCCCTTGCCTTAACAGGAAGCCAGTGTAGAGAGGCTAGCACTGGAGTAATATGATCAAATTCTTTGGTTCTAATCAAGATTATAGCAGCCGTGTTTAGCACTAACTGAAGTTTGTTTAGTGCTTTATTCCGGGTAGCCGGAAGGCATTGCAGTAGTCTAACCTAGAAGTGACAAAAGCATGGATTGATTGTTCTGCATCATTTTGCTCTTTCTCCAATATTTACAGGCAAAATTACAAAAACTACTCCATGGAATCGCGGACACATTTCAGAATCCAGGCTGCTTTGCACAAGGCCAAGGCTACAGGCGAGAATGGAATTCACACCATGCCTTCCAGCCCGTAGCTGGTGTGGGCAAAACAGGGCCAAAGTCCAGCCATCCCAAAGTGCACAGCCCAATGCAGCAGGGATGAGGCAGAGTACCAAACCACCCACTACCAGCAACAAGTGCTTGACTTGCCAGCCAACACTACACTAGTACACTAAACAGTCAAAAGCATACAGCCACTAGTATTTACTCAGACAAAGAAAATCTACGCAATATATAGAAAATACCTCACTAATGGATGGAGATGTACAGGGTCTCATCCGTCTATTGCAAACACATATTTGTTACTAATGCCTGAATATTCTCCCTCTAGTATAAATACATAAAATCACTGACAAACACATATTTTCACACCTGTCACAAGGGTTTCTGCAACATACAGTATTTGAGTGGTTAACGGTATTCTCCTTCCTGGGTTTTGCCCTCTGCTCGGAGCTAATGACTAAAAGCACTGTGGCCGATCTTGGACAATGTCTGTCTTGGGTTGACCATGTTCTATGGCAGATAACCTCCTGGCCTAATGCTTTTATCTCTGTGATTATTCTACTGGATTTATTCTTATTTCTTCATTTTCACCCTCCCCTCCTTTCCCCACTCTGAACAGCTCAAAGGAAGTTTTGGCACATTGGATCAACTGAAACACTTTCTGTGAAGGAATGCATGACCAGTCCAACTGAATTTTTGTGAAAATAGAGCCCACTGACTGCACAAAGTTAAATCATCCAACCGTGCAAACTCACATTGCAGGAATACACGTGTGATGGTAGGGGGTTATTTTATCTGTGTTTATTTATTAACTGTAATGGCGCCTTTTACAAAGGTGCCACGTTTTAAGTGGACAGATGAATGTGTCTTTTAGAAAGGCAGACTCCTTCCTTGTTATCTTAATGTGGACACAGTCCAACAGTACTTGAGCTCAAACAAACAAGTCTTTCAGATTGACACAGAAAAACCAGGCTGCCAGTTCCATCTGTAGTAAGTGAAGCGTTGACAACCACTAGAGCCTTCCATATATATAAATATTCAGCTCCAACATCAACCTATACAAGAATGGCTTATAGGAAACTATTATATATTAAATTGTTCATTTCCTGTGTAATAAATGAGCTAATGACCAATGTTATTTGTAATTAGATTTTTTTTTTCTTTCATGTTCTATGATTATTGAAACTCTATGTACAACAAGATGAGTATCCAACCCCAAGCACTAGAATGATGTCTCAAGTTTAAATGTAATCAGAACTTATTTTTATTCATACTTAGAAAATGGTTTTGGGTGAAAGCAATTGACCAGGCGTCCATTTAGACTTTTCTAACGGGTGGAGGAAATGTAGACATTGATTTATTTTAAATATAGAGATTATTGTTTTTTGGGATGTTCAAATTATTATGTTAGACATTTACTTGTTTTGTTCCATGGTTTTCTTTGAATTCACTGATATTAGTACAAACAATCTTATTGGCACTGTGATGTTGAGGTCAGCATATTATATGGGAACTGGCTACTAAACAGATTGACATTCCTGGGCCTGTACATACTGAATGTTTGTTTTTTAATTTAAGATTAAATGATAAGTAACTGAAATGGAGTCTGGTTATTTGTTTTCCTCTTGTATGACCCCTTTGCTTTTGGATGAACTGCACTCTGAACATCAAGCTGCTGTCTGGTTTTCAAATTGGTCATTGTTTGTGTATGTATTTCATATAATGGTATAACGTGACTAAGAACAGTCAAAACTGCCATATTAGGCAGCCAGGAATCAACTGCCACGTGCTGTAAGGCACATTCAACTGAACTGTATCCCCTCCAATAAAAACACAAATTACAAATATATTGCACATTTAACATAATAGGAATAGGCATGTTATACCACAGTAACTGCTACTGGAATAACGTTTCCTTGTGACTACTCACTACTACTAGTGTACATGCAGACGCAGTTATGTAGAAAACTGCCAACAAACAACGATCTGTACTAAGCTACGTACTTGTTTGTTACATTGTAATTAATGTTAAATGTTACCAAATATATATTTCTTTATCATGTTTTTAACAACCGTCTGATTGGTGAGATGGTGGAGCGCTTCCTTAATACAAATCGCAGTTGATTGGTCCGTGCATCAAGGGGCGGTGTTTCATGTTGCTACGTTCGTTACCTTCCCCAGCGTTTGACGGGGCTGGAAAGTCCCTTTCAAATGGTCTTCAGTCTGAAAATGAGAATTCGTTTTTAGAGCGTTCATAACTATTAGGTGTTTAGCACTATTACGTTCAACCTGCACATAGGCGTTGTGAGAGTTCTAGCTAGCAAACAACCGCTAAATCACTTTAGCTTGAGGGTGTAAATTGGCTAGCTGGCCAGCCAGGCTCTTTGTGTGGGGATGTTTTGTTTTTGTTGAACATCACAGCTCTCGTGGCTTGTTAGATAATTTGCAATGTGTTGAAGCCAATAAGATTGATAACATACGGTGCGAATTTTGACTGAAAGGTTCGAGAAAGTGGCCTGTGGACGTTGCAAAGCGACAAAAATATAAAGAGTTTGACGTCGAGGAGATGGGAAATTGTCTAAAATCTCCAACCTCGGACGATATTTCCTTGCTTCATGAATCACAATCGGATAGAGCTAGTTATGGTGATGGGGCAGATCCAGATCAGGAACCACCGCCACCATACCAGGTAGGTCACCCGAATTAGCTAATAGCTACTGATTAGCTTGCTGGCCAGCTATACCGTATTTAAATACATTCAGGTGTTTTTCAAGGTTCGACATGCGAAGGAACTTTACAATTTGGTACTGCCTTTATGTGGCGCTGGCTAACCGAAGTAAAAACAAACTTCACTCAAGCTTGCCAGCCAGTTATGATTTTCAGCTGTTCATGTAAACAGTCATAACCAGCTGACTCTGGGAGACCCACACAGCCTTACATTGTTTATCAATGATGCACACAACCATCAACTAGCTGTCCTTTTACATTATCATCTTGTTCTATTTCTACAAGGATTTAGGGTGTAATGACAAGTTTTACTTTTTTTGCAGTCTTTAGTTTTATCAGACCATCATGTCTTCCTCCATTACATATCATCACAGAACACTGACCCAAGGGACTCATGCGATGCAAAATTATCTAGCAATGCATTTAATGAAAACAGCCTAGTAGTCACACACTACAGCAAAAAGAGCCTGTAGATGCTCATCATTCTCCTGGAATGACGTGTATGTCCTGAAGTGTTGAGGGAGTGACACAAGGCAAAAGCTGGCTGATTCTCAAGCGAGAATCCAAAAATATACTAGATATAGGCCTAGACCAAAGACTACAGAAGCTCCCACCTTTGCTTTTAGCTCAACAAAGAAAGATAACTTCAAAAGTAGAATGGTCTTCAGAACCTGTAAGCTCCCTGATACAGGCAATGGCAAAAGCCTACATTGGAGAACACAGATTGAACTCTTATGCTGATGAGAAAACAGCAGTCTGTGCTCCCTCATTTGTTTGATGACCAGGTTATTGCAGGTCATTGTCATTATAATAATCCAAATATGGATTCCTTTCTGTAAGTCAGTCATGTTACATAAGACTTTACCCGGGAAGGAATGAGTGTCACCAGGTTAATGCCCTATCTCAAATGTGAAGATAAGCATGTTATGCACAGATCTTGATAAGTGGAGTCCCCCTGCCTGAACCCTTCCAGTAAAGGTCTCCCATGGCCATGGCTGACACGGGTGTCATCTTCCACAACTCCCAGAGCTTTGGCCACCTATGCAGGCCAACTCTTCCACCATAGTCTCCGGGTCTCATGTGACACCAGAATTATCCATGAATTAGGTTGAGCTTACTTACCAGAGTAGTACAAGATTGTAAAATGCATTCAAGAGAACATGAAGTCTGATCATACACATAGCTTGCATGATGATGCATACCTAACTAATTTCAAAAAGTAATTTTCCTTATAACTTATCTGTTTAGATTTTCTATTAATCTACATTTAGAATGTATTTGTTCTTAAATTGACATTACAAACAATTTACCAGCTGGTAGAACTAAAGTTGACATATGTTGCATATGTCTACATTATAAGGGAGTACAGAATAAGTCATTTTTATTTCACCAAAATGAAAACACCTATAATGCTCATGAGGTTATGTAAAAGCCAAGGGAAAACAGCCTCTCTTAAGTGGCATCTGTCCAGATTATACCCCATAATACAAACAAAAACATTTGCACAGAAATGCAGATTCACACACACCGGATACTGTGTTTTTTTTTCTGCTGAAAACCACTAGTCTCTCATTTTCTCTGAATTTCAGTGTTTACTTGAGTCCCTTGTGTCCAGGATCAGGAATTAATAATAAATGCTGGAATTCAACAGTCTGGAGCAGATTTTGCAGTAACAGACTGGATTGCAGGATGTGTTGTGCAAAATCCTGGTTAAACAGCTGAGGCGCTTGTTGGATTTTTCAACACTAACAGGCTTGTTTGAACCACAGCTTGAACAAAGGAAGGCCAGATATCTACTTTAGGACCCACATCAATTTAGACGCTTGCCTTGGGCACTCGCCAAGCATTTTCGATTGCGCTTTCTTCTTTTAAACAGAGACCTGCCAATGCTTGGTATGTCTGGAAAGTCTTGGAGCTGCATGTCTCTTGCCCATTTTCATTAAATTGCTGCACAGTTGCACTAAGTTGTGATTGAAAATGTCTATAATCATCAAACCTTCAGAGTAGAAAACTGCCAACATTCACAAATTAACCTAGGCTATAATTAGACAAAAATGTAGCATAGAATAATCTAAAGCAAGAAATGTAAGAAATCGCTTCATTTTAGTCTAGGATTTTGTTGTGGGAATAAATACCATTTGATTCCTTTACAGTTCTCAGCCCAACAGTGAGGCTGTAAACCAATAATATTATTTTTTATTTTTTCTGGTAAATAATTTCTTAACAAACAAGACTTGACACATCCTCCTTGAATACCAGCTCAAAGGAAATGTTTATTGGGGGATTGTGTTACTGTAATCACCCTTCACTGCGTAGTGATCTGAGGAAGAAGGCTCCCCTATTATTTGCTGTATTACTCTGCGGTCTGTTGTGAGAGGAAGGGGTGTACAGAGCTAGTGCTAATTTGGATAGCAGCTGGCGAGAGTGCTGACTGACTGGGCCAGAGGAGATAACTGCCCATCTGTGTGAGTGGAGGGGGGCAGGGTGTGCAATATTTGTATTTTTTTTATTTAACCTTTTTAACTAGGCAAGTCAGTTCAGAACAAATTCTTATTTACAATGACGGCGTACCAAAAGGCCTCCTGTGGGGACGGGGGCCTGGGATGGAAATAAATATATATATATATATATATATATATATATATATTAGGACAAAACACACATCACAACAAGAGAGACACAACACTACATAAAGAGAGACCTAAGACAACAACATAACAGCAAAACATGACAACACAGCATGGTAGCAACACAACATGACCACAACATGGTAGCTGCACAAAAACATGGTACAAACATTATTGGGCAAGGTCAACAGCACTTTGGTCAAGAAGGTAGAGAAAACGATACATCATACAAAGCAGCCACAACTGTCAGTAAGTGTCTATGATTGAGTGTTTGAATGAAGAGATTGAGATAAAACTGTCTAGTTTGAGTGTTTTGTTGCAGCTCGTTCCAGTCGCTAGCTGCAGCGAACTGAAAAAGGAGCGACCCAGGGATGTGTGTGCTTTGGGGACCTTTAACAGAATGTGACTGGCAGAACGGGTGTTGTATGTGGAGAATGAGGGCTGCAGTAGATATCTCAGATAGGGGGGAGTGAGGCCTAAGAGGGTTTTATAAATAAGCATCAACCAGTGGGTCTTGCTACGGGTATACAGAGATGACCAGTTTACAGAAGAGTATAGAGTGCAGAATGGTAAAGAATATCTAGGTCCCATCACTGTAGCTACTGTCATCAAGTTTCCTGACATGACTAATCCGAGGGTCTATTTACCTCCTCACCCAATGACAGAGCAGAGGCCCTCTTTTATTGATCAGATTCAGTCTAGCACCAAGGCCATTATCCTGTTTTATTGATCATGTTCAGTCCAGCACAATGGCAATTATCCTGTTGTCAGTGTGTTTTATGGTCTGACCTCATTGGATTGAAAACCTTGCAGACATTGAAAAGGCTGCCTGCCTGTCCCTGGCTGTGTATGCCAGGGCTGGAGGGGAGAGAATGATCTAAGACTCACCCGCAGCGTGTGCTGCCCTGGACTGAGAACTAACACTACATCTCCCCTCAGAGGTGTCATAAGGCCTGGAGGAAAGAATTGTAGGCAAAAGGAGGAGAGAACATGTATCACAGACACTGCTCTGGTGAATGGAAGTCTTGTCAACGTTTTGCTTTGAGCCAGCAAGCTCAGTTAGGGCTGTGAAGAGGGAAAGTTTTTGCTTTGGAGGGGAGGTCTAATGAGCTGTCAGACCTACTGCTGGCGGGAGAGAAAGGTGAGAGAGTGAGGGAAGAGGGAAAAGAAAGCAATGAAATCAAAGCTTCGATTGGAATAGATGCTGACTTCACAATATTTAAGACACTCCCCTTCACACCGCTGTACCAATAGTGAAAGGAAAATATGGGGATAATTTAAAATAATAGTTGCTCACCAGTGAATTCCTCAGATGTGACTGAGCGTTTTTGTGTGGAGCTGCTCTGGTACCTGGCTCACCTGCAGATCGTTGGACTCCCACAGCGAACCAGCTGTCTAGCCTCACTGGCCTGGCTGTGCTTCCATAGAAATGCTTGAGGATAGGAGATGCAAAAAGATATCAGTATTACTGTACTCTTGTTTCCCTGTTGTACTTCACTGTCTTGCAGTGTGTCCTGTCTAACATAGTTGATTTGCAATAAAGTATCTTATTGTGTATAATGATAAATGTTTATCCAAGGCTCTGGCAACTGGGACTAGTTTTCTTCTAGTGGAAATATCACATTTTATGGTATGCTTCAAGAGAAACAACCCTCCTCAAATGATACAGTACAAAGACAAAATATAAGTATCATGCCTGTATTGTACATTCTTCAAGTATGAACACAATGTGAGACATGTTCCTTCGAAAAGAGTCAGACTGACTGTAATCTGCAAGCATTACAACATTGTGGAATTCCCAAATTATATATTTAACTGTTACGTCAGAATTAACTGACAAAGGACAAACAGGCCTTTGTCAGCCAGGCCAGCCTTGACCAACATGGGGCCAGTCGACCAGCCAGTAGAGTGTGTTTACTGTTCCTGTTTGAGAGATCCCCAAGTCTCTTTACTGTACTACTGTAAGTGTAGAACAACTCTGCACTGGTTCAGCCTGTTACTACTCTGACTGTCTCAGGCTCTGATTGGCTGTTACATCTACACTTGTTTGTTTAACCTTCCCCATTGAGATAACCAACTTTCCTCCTTCATACCCCCAGCTCCCGTAAGTGCTAGTGCCTGAAGCGACATGTTGGGGGGGCTTGAGTGGGGGTAACTTGGAGGGGGGGGTCTATGTAAACAAATGTTTCAGTGGCAACATTTGTTCATATTTGGTTTATCTGTTCAAATACTTTTATTGAACACACACAAGAATGGTGTAAAGGTATAAAAGACAAGTGTGCAATTCTTATCTAAACATAAAAGAGCAGACAGAAACAACAAGACCCAGAGTTCTAGGTACAAAAGTAAATAGTACAAAATAAGACAAAAGGAACAAGGACAGGTAGAAAGAAATAAAGAAAGAAAGAGGGTAGATGGAGCAGGTGTGGATATACTGCAAGATATCTTCCCAGTCTGCTGCAGAAATGTCAGTCCCTAGTTCTTCCTCCCATTTTGCCTTAATGGCATCTGTAGAAGGTGTGCTAACAGATTTAAAAGCGTCATATAGACGAGATATCAGTTTGTCTGAGGTGGGGCATATTTTTATGCATCCGTCAAACATGGAAGGTTTAGCATTCTCAAATGTCGGAAGGTGTTTTCTAACATAGTCTCTAATCTGTAGGTATCTGAAGAAGTTACTTCTGGGAAGATTATACATTTCCCTCAGCAACTCAAAGGAGGCAAAGGTCTCTTCTATATATAGATCCCCTATGGTGTTTATCCCTAGCTCTCCCCATCGCTCAAAGGTGTTATCAAGGTTAGAGGGGGCAAAAGAGGGATTCCTGGCAACAGGGAGCATGAATGATATTGGTCTAAGGTCAAAGTGGACTTTAATTTGCTTCCAGATTCAGACTGTGCTATGTATAATAGGATTGTTGCTATAAAGTGACATCTCCAGATTGACAGGGGATAAAATCACAGCACCAATAGAGAAGGGGTGACAATGCTCACGCTCCATATTAAGCCAGCTGGATGACATCCAGCAAAAACGTAACAGCGTGGAGGTTAGCGGCCCAGTAGTAAAATATAACATTTGGGAGAGACAATCCTCCTTCCATCTTGGATTTACAGAGGTGTTTTTTACCTATCCTGTGTGTTTTATAATCCCAGATGAATGGATTGATAATTGAGTCCAGTTGTTTATGAAAGGACTTAGGTATGAATACTGGGATGTTCTGGAATAGGTAGAGCAGTTGTGGGAGGAAAACCATTTTAATGGCATTAATTCTTCCGAGCAGAGAAATTGGGAGAGTTCTGCATCAGAGGGGGGAAATTCTCCTTAAATAGTGAGGAGTATTGTTTGGTAACTACAATTCCTAGGTAGGTAAATATTTCTAAAGATAACTTAAATGGAAGACGTTCTAACCAAGAGGTGTTTTGCAACCGTATGGGCATTAATTCGCTCTTGTTCCAATTTATTCTGTATCCCCGAGAAGGTAACAAACATATTAATAACATCAAGAATAGCAGGAATACTAGCTTGGGGTTCTGTTACATAGAGGAGAATGTCATCTGCATATAGGGAAATCTTATTTAGAGTATCATTAGTATTATAGCCGTGTATTGTTGCATTAGATATGATCGCCTGTGCGAGAGGTTCAATAATTAAAGCAAAGAGCATAGGCGACAGCGCACAACCCTGCCTTGTCTCTCTACAAAGGTTAAATCTGGGTGACAGTGATTGGTTAGTGAGTATTCTCGCACAGGGTCTCCTATATAAAAGCTGGATCCAATTTATGAACCCATCTCCAATATTAAATTGCTGTAAGACCTTGAATAGATAGGACCACTCAACTTGGTCAAAGGCCTTTTCAGCGTCAATAGATATAACGGCAAAGTCCACATTGGGTAACCTCTGAGAATACATAATGTTGAAGAGGCGCCTGAGATTGAAGAATGAGTTTCTGTTAGGGACCAATTTGCCCATTAAAGTGCTAAACCTGTTAGCCAGAGTTTTTGATAAAATCTTTTGGTCTGTATTAAGGAGAGATCTTGGTCTATATGACCCTAACTCTTCCGGATCTTTACCCTTCTTATGTATAACTGTAATAAACGCCTTATCCAAAGTAGGTGGGAGAGCTCCATCCTCATTGGCCTGAATCAACATTTTGTGCAGGTAGGGAGAGAGCATGTTGTTGAATGTTTTATAGAATTCACCAGCGTATCCATCTGGGCCCAGGGTCTTGCCACTCTTTAGAGATTTAATTGTTTCTCGAATTTCTCCAAGAGATATTTCCTTATTCAGGAAGTTGGAATCTTCCTGGTTCAGGGCAGGGAGATTACAGTCCTCCAGAAAGTTTTGCATAATTAAGGGGTTAGGATCCGCTTTAGATGTATATAGAGTCTTGTAAAGTTGACGGAATCTGTCATTGATGTCTTTGGGGGAAGAGAGTAATTCCCCAGATGCAGATTTAACTTTGAATCATTCGGTCACTCATTTTTTCGAAGTTGTCTGGCGAGTAATTTGTGTGGTTTGTCACCAAACTCAAAATATTTTTGCTTGGCATAGAGAAAAGATTTAGCAATTTTAGCTGAGAGAATCTGATTATATTCAAATTTTAAAGAGTTAATTTTTTATGTTTCTCCATAGATGGATGGCTAGCATTCTCCCTATCCAGTAAGTGAATTTGTCCCTCCAATTCTACACATTTTTCTCTGTTTTGCCTACTCCTGGCAGCCTGAAAGGAGATGATACAGCCTCTCAAATAAGCCTTCAGTGTTTCCCACAATAATGCTGGGGAAGTCTCTGTGTTGTCGTTGGTCTCAAAGAAAAATGTAATTTGGTCTTTAAGATGTTCACAGAATGTTGGTTCTGTGAGGAGCTGAGGATTCAACCTCCAGACCCTCTCGTTTGGTATGATGTCACCCAATCTCAGGGAGAAGGTAAGTGGACTGTGGTCAGAGATTATAATATCATGATACCTCACATTACAGGTATAGGGGAGTAACTTCGCATCAACCAAAAAGTAGTCAATTCGGGTATAAACATTGTGAACACAGTATTCCCTACCCGTAGGGTTAGAGATCCTCCAAATATCAAATATGTTAGATTTTTTTATGTAGGTATTCAAGAATTCGCTTGAATAGGAGGTAGGGGTACACTGTGTAGAAGATCTATCCAAATATTGTTCTAGCACACAGTTAAGGTCCCCTCCAATGACCAAATTAGTATGGGAGATATCTGGAATCTGGGCAAGGACTCTTTTGAAAAAAGAGGGGTTATCAAGGTTTGGCCCGTAGATATTTAGTAGAGTTATAGAAGTAGAGTGGATCTCTCCTGTTACAATCATATAACGACCCTCTTTATCCGCAATAGTGGTTTTATGTAGAAAGGGAATTCCTTTCCGTACCAGAATCGCTGTGCCTCTCGTTTTGGTTAGAGTGATACACTTGCCCCACCCACCTACATTTAAGTCTGCTGTGGGAATTGTTTTTTAGATGGGTTTCTTGCAAAAATATAATATCAGACGAGAGTGCTTTCAAGTGGGCTAGGACCTTGCCTCTCTTAATTGGTTCGTTTAAACCCTTTACATTCCAGGAAGTAAACGTAAGCCCCGCCCTCCTCTCGTTTGTAGTTCCTATGGTGGCCTGCATAACGTTTAACTCAATAAAAAGGTAAGAAAGCGCACCAAACCATCACGATCAGCATATGTAGCACCTACACCCGAGCAGTATTCAACCAACCCCTCCCCCCCAGCAAGCACCCTTGCTCTCCACCCTGTCCCCCAACTTTCCCCAACATTTACCCCCTCAACCCACCTTTAACAGGCATGCACAAATAGGAGAGAAAAAAATGTAAAAATAATAAACACATTGTCTGGCCGATGCCAAAAATACACGGCGCAACCTCGAACAAGAGGTAAAACCAAAATAAAATCCCAACTATACGTTCACCTCTCTCACTATCCTAGAACTTCTACTAACATATGAACTGAGGAGGCTCCCGCAAATAAAGTGTTCAATTAGCATCTAATAAACCAAAACAGAATAAGTTGCAACTTAAACATATTACGCACTTAAGTGTCATCTTGGATCAATCCCTGAGATAAGCAAGATATAGCATCGCAAGAATATATTGCTAAGCAATGCCGGTCTAAACATAAACCATCAGCAACCGACATAGACAGCAGTACAATTACATATTGTGAGTTAGAAGTTCGGAACAAGGATTTTGCTAAGTTAAATGTACCCTCCCAATCCCCCCAAAAATAAATAATAATAATTCTAAAAAATTAAAATAATTATATATACATACATACACCCATACATATACACATACATATACACACACATACACATGCATACATACACATACACACATATATATATATATACACACATACACATATACATATATATATATATATACACACATACATACCTACATATACATACATACATACACACACAAGTCTACGCACATACATATCTACACAAACATTCATACCCCAAAATAATAATCTACACAAACATAAAATATACACATACATAGTAATAATAAAATGCTAAGAGATTTTCTTTTTTTTTATAATAATAATAATAATAAAGTAAAAATAATAATTATATGTACACACACCTACACATATAGACACAAGCATCGCAGAAGGCTGGTGGGAATCTAATTGGGAGAGCGGCCCAAAACACCAACTTGCTATACAGGTGTCTGCGTCTGCCCCGCCCCAACCATCACCCCCAGTCCCCTGCAAGCAATAAATAAATGGTATAATAAGAATAATGTAAGAATTGAGAAATAAATAGCGAAACAAAACAAAAATGGGGGAATATAAGTACATCCATCCGATAGTGTCAATGATCAAACCTGGAAGGCCACTCAAACAGGCATCGCTCTGAACTCCAGCGACAGGTCAGTCGTCCAGCTGGAATGAAAGTGAATAACACTTCAGTCGGCAGCCCTTGCTGAGACAGTTTAATAAGGTTTCACCCGTTATGGCATAGTATGGATTAGAGTCCATAATACACAATGATAAGGCGCTCTAACCCGTACAGGGGATTGGTATATATTCCCGAATAAACTTCTCTGCATCCAAAACCGAGGAGAGTCAAATCTTCTCACCGGAAGGAAAGGTAATTCTGAGTCTTGCAGGGAAGAGCAAGGCTGGGCGACGGTGGAGTTTGTAGAGTTTGGTCATGACCTCTCTGTTTGGTAATGACCTCTCTGTAGTTCAGCAAAAGTAGCCTTAAAATCCTCAGCTATAGCAACACGTAGTTCTCCCAGAGCCCGGGTAAGTTCAGAAAGTGTCACGTTGTTGCATGGGCCTTCCGCCATGTCTGTCTCGTTGTTTGGTGGGGAGGAGGCCTCCGGTGAGGATTTATTGTCCTTTGGTCGCCTATTACTCGGCATGTTCACATAGAAAGTAATGTATTAGAAAGAGACGTTTGTTGTAAAAAGTGCTGTAAAGTAGGTTAAGTTAGACTGTTTTGCAAAAAAGTTGCAGGAGCCTCTCTCACACACGTCCGTTCACTCCAACATGCTAGCTCCGCACCCATATTTGGTTTATGATGTGGCGTTTAGCGGTACTGATAGAATAATGGCTTGTTTCTACCTTAAAAAGCACACGAAAGAGGACCCACATCTCAGATTGTTCTGAAATTGTTAATGTAGTTAGAAACAGGTTAGATTAGCATTCCTGCAATGTTATTTTGTTGAAATATCATTTGAACTATGAGAAATTAAGCTAATTGATTTCAAATTGGGTATTTAAAGATTATAGGATTCATATAATATTCAATAAATATAGCACATACCATCCAATTTGGACCCAGAAAATGTTGAGCAATGACAAAGACGCCAATCCCAAATCGACAACGATTGTACAGTATCAGTTCACTATGTATGACAAGTAGTATGGACCTGCGGCTCACTGTATTATTTCTTCATCCTATGCAATGCATTCTCAGTGAATTTGGTGATAGGATTTTTTTCCCCTGTTCAGAGAAATTAGTTGTTGAAGGTTTATGTCCCATCCTACATCCTGATATTACCAGGTTCTGACCACTAGATGCTGTTTCTTCTATTAGATTATTTTATTCTGTCTTTCCCCCACCCAATGTTAAAGTGATATTTTTCATCCGAATTACAAAATTACATTGGTTTCCTTACCCTGTAAGCAATCTATGGACAAGGTACAACAGCAACCCTTGCTTTGGTTTTGTTTACCTGGCCACTGTTTCAAGTGCTAACCTTTTTGCATTTGTGGCACAAATCCAATGACAGTCAGTGGTACCTATATTAGCATTTTCACACTTCATGTTCAAGAATGCATTGCATAGGATGAAGAAACAATTCTTAAAGCCACAGCTCCATACTACTTTCCAAACATTGAGGACTGATACTGTATACTGGTTGTTGGGTTGGAATTGGCCGAGGGGTCTGTGGGTTTCCATCCACAAGTCATACCATATTTTAAAAAATCATGACAGCTGTGATGGAACAGGGAGTTTCGGTACAATTTTTAAAATGCTCACAGATAATTTGTTCATTCGACATGGTGGGATCTTTTTGTGTCTGTAAAATTAATTATGCTAGAAATGGCAGTGGAAAAGCCTTTATGCGCATATATTGATGTAATATCCATCATATCAAAGTAAATTTGGAGTCACATGACATTGTGTGGGGTCCTACCTCAGAAAATCGGGAAACCATGCACTATTTGGCTACAGAGGAAATACAGTGCCTTGCAAAAGTATTCATCCCCCTTGGCGTTTTTCCTATTTTGTTGC
Organism: Brachymystax lenok tsinlingensis; assembly: GCA_030435695.1. Classification (NCBI taxonomy): domain Eukaryota; kingdom Metazoa; phylum Chordata; class Actinopteri; order Salmoniformes; family Salmonidae; genus Brachymystax; species Brachymystax lenok. Next base: position 22,074,218 of record CM059790.1, on the reverse strand, counting down.
ATTACAACCTGTAATTTACATGTATTTTTATTTGGATTTCATGTAATGGACATCAATGAATGTTGTGTTACATTTTCTCACAGGAAAGCCTGTAACTGTCAGATTAGTCATATCACATTAGGGTCGTTCCATGTCATTTCAGCAAGCCATGACATCCACCATCTCAGATTGTTCTGAAATCGTTTCTTGTTTTTGTTTTTCTCCCCTGTTGTGTCGTTATACACTACAAGTGTGTACACTAGTGTTTGCAGGTTAAACGAATGGCTTGGTTACTCTGAGGAGCGCCAGACTGACGGCTCAGATTTCACAGCGAGGGCTACAGTTTCTTCTATTGCTTTCAGATGGAATAATGCAAAGTCATGCTGCCTATTGTAGAAGGCCTTGTTTTGTTTCTTCCTCAGGAAGCTGCTGAAGATTTTTGTTGTGAAAGCAGCATCCAACTATTTGCATCACTGATGGCATTGCTGTTTGAAAACAGGCTGAAGAGAAATCTGTGTCATCAGACATTCTCTTTCACTGCTGCCCATATCAACAGAGACTTGGACGTGCCTGTAGCCTCCACACAGACACAGGCCAGTGGCCACAAGGACACTGCCACTCCCTCAGTGGTTCCTTCAGGGAAGTGTGTGTGTGTGTGTGTGTGTGTGTGTGTGTGTGTGTGTGTGTGTGTGTGTGTGTGTGTGTGTGTGTGTGTGTGTGTGTGTGTGTGTGTGTGTGTGTGTGTGTGTGTGTGTGTGTGTGTGTGTGTGTGTGTGTGTGTGTGTGTGTATTGCGCATCTCCAGGGCTGTGCTTCAGTGCCAGGCTCTCAGACAGGGCTCAGGAGTTCAGACAGGCAGCCAGCAGAGCCTGCCATTGTTTGTCCCCTGAAGGAGTAGTGGCAGTTGCTACTGGCCTGTGTCTGTCTGTGTGGAGATTCCAGGCACGGGGCCTGGAATTCCTACTGCAGGCTGAGAGGGCACATCTGTATGTCTGTTTCTCTGAGTTGAGGGGTGGGGGAGTGGATGGTAGAAAAGAAACAGACCCAAGCCCTCTGTCTCGCTCGCTCTCTCTGGCTCGCTCGCTCTCTCTGTCTGTCTCGCTCGCTCGCTCTCTCTGTCTGTTTCACTCGCTCTCTCTGTCTGTTTCGCTCGCTCGCTCGCTCTCTCTCTGTTTCTCTCGCTCGCTCTCTCTGTCTGTTTCGCTCGCTCACTCTCTCTGTCTGTTTCGCTCGCTCACTCTCTCTGTCTGTTTCGCTCGCCCGCTCTCTCTGTCTCGCCCACTCTCTCTGTCTCGCCCGCTCTCTCTGTCTCGCCCGCTCTCTCTGTCTCGCTCGCTCTGGTTTCGCTCGCTCTCTCTGTCTCGCACATCGTTACAACAGTGTTGTAACAATGTGCAAATGGTTAAAGTACAAAAGGGAAAATAAATAAACATAAATATGGGTTGTATTTACAATGGTGATTGTTCTTCACTGGTTGCCCTTTTCTTGTGGCAACAGCTCACAAATTTTGCTGCCGTGATGGCACACTGTGGTATTTCACCCAGTAGATATGGGAGTTTCTCTGTCTCGCTCTCTCTGTCTCGCTCTCTCTGTATCTGTATCTCCAGCGAGTCTATGGGGGAAGGCTGGCAGCCTGTATTGTCTGCTGAGTCCCTGGCTGCCCAGGGCTTGGCAGTGCACATAGGGCTGCTCTGTGGCCTCTCTCTATGGGCTCCCTGTCTGTCTTTCTGCTCCCCTTTTCACATGTGTTTTCCTTAGTTACAAGTGTTCAGCCTATATTCATTTAGCAGTGGCGGGCTGCCACTCTTAAAAAAAATATTTTGAAAAATATAAATATTGACTTAAGAATATATATTTTCAGGATGGTAAAATGTTTTCTGTGTCAACAAATGACTAAAACCAGATATAACGTATGCAGAAAAGATCATGTATCTATATACAGTTGAAGTCGGAAGTTTACATACACCTTAGCCAAATACATTTAAACTCAGTTTTCACAATTCCTGACATTTAATCCAAGTAAAAATTCCCTGTCTTAGGTCAGTTAGGATCACCAATTTATTTTAAGAATGTGAAATGTCAGAATAATAGTAGAGAGAATTATTTAGTTCAGCTTTTATTTCGTTCATCACATTCCCAGTGGGTCAGAAGTTTACATACACTCAATTAGTATTTGGTAGCATTGACTTTAAATTGTTTAACATGGGTCAAACATTTCGGGTAGTCTTCCACAAGCTTCCCACAATAAGTTGGGTGGAGTTTGTCCCATTCCTCCTGACAGAGCTGGTGTAACTGAGTCAGGTTTGTAGGCATCCTTGCTCGCACACGCCTTTTCAGTTATGCCAACAAATGTTCTATAGGATTGAGGTCAGGGCTTTGTGATGGCCACTCCAATACCTTGACTTTGTTGCCCTTAAGCCATTTTGCCACAACTTTGGAAGTATGCTTGGGGTCATTGTCCATTTGGAAGACCCATTTGCGACCAAGCTTTAACCTCCTGACTGATGTCTTGAGATGTTGCTTCAATATATCCACATCATTTTCCTTCCTCATAATGCCATCTATTTTGTGAAGTGCACCAGTCCCTCCTGCAGAAAAGCACCCCCACAACATGATGCTGCCACCCCCGTGCTTCGCGGTTGGGATTGTGTTCTTCGGCTTGCAAGCCTCCCCTTTTTTCCTCCAAACATAATGATGGTCATTATGGCCCAACAGTTCTATTTTTGTTTTATCAGACCAGTGGACATTGCTCCAAAAAGTACGATCTTTGTCCCCATGTGCAGTTGCAATCTGTAGTCTGGCTTTTTTATGGCGGTTTTGGAGCAGTGTCTTCTTCCTTGCTGAGCGGCCTTTCAGGTTATGTCGATATAGGCCTCGTTTTACTGTGGATATAGATACTTTTGTACCTGTTTCGTAAAGCATCTTCACAAGGTCCTTTTAAAGGCACAATCAACTTCGTGTATGTAAACTTCTGACCCACTGGAATTGGGATACAGTGAATTATAAGTGAAATAATCTGTCTGTTAACAATTGTTGGAAAAATGACTTGTGTCATGCACAAAGTAGATGTCCTAACTGACTTGCCAAAACTATAGTTTGTTAACAAGAAATGTGTGGAGTGGTTGAAAAAGAAGTTTTAATGACTCCAACCTAAGTGTATGTAAACTTCCGACTTCAACTGTAATTATAGTATTTGAGAACTAACAATCACCAAAATAAAAATAGTCAGGGACACAAGATATACAAGATACTTTTGCTGAAGAGAATCTTAAATTCCAAAATTGTCATGGCATGGGCCCCCATTCATTTTGTTATATTTGAGTCACTCAGTTAGCATAAGAACAAAATAAAATGTTATTGGTCACGTACACACACTGTATTTAGCAGATGTTAATGCGGGTGTAGCGAAATGCTTGTGTTCCTAGCTCCAACAGTGCAGTAATATCTAACAATACACACATCTAAAAGTATAATAATGGAATTGGAATTTCTAATTAATAGAAATATTAGGACGAGCTGTGTGTGTGTGTGTGTGTGTGTGTGTGTGTGATGTATAGACATTATGGACAGTATGTGGATATAATATGTAGTATATCTGAAGAATACGTAGGATAGAATAGTATCTGTGCAGCAATAGTTAAATAGGATGGCCATGAATAGAATACAGTATATACATATGAAATGTGTAAAACTGTATGTAAACATTATTAAAGTGACCAGTGTTCCATTATTAAAGGGACCAGTGATTCTATGTACATAGGGCAGCAGCCTCTAAGGTGCAGGGTTGAGTAACCTGGTGGTACCCCAGCTGGTGACAGTGACTAAGGTCAGGGCAGGGTACTGGGTGGAGGCTGGCTAGTGATGGCTATTTTAATAGTCTGATGGCCTTGAGATAGAAGCTGTTTTTCAGTCTCTCGGTCCCAGCTTTGATGCACCTGTACTGACCTCAGCTTCTGGAAGATAGCGGGGTGAACAGGCAGTGGCTCAGGTGGCTGAGGTCCTTGATGATCTTCTTAGCCTTCCTGTGACACCAGGTGCTGTACATTTCCTGGAGGTTAGGCAGTGTGCCCCCGGTGATGCGTTTATTTTCCTGGCACAACTCCGCCATGGCCATCACCTCCTCCCTGTAGGCTCATCGTTGTTGGTAATCAGACCTTTCACTGAACATTAGTGAGTAGTTTGCTCTGAAGCGGTGGATGATGTGCACGCCTCCTGAGTCTGACTAAAAGTCCACTCTGAATACTACTTATCCTACTTATCCGCTGGCGGCGTCTTGGAGCAGCCTCTGGGATAAGTTAAATCGCCTTGGGGGGTACTAACAAAGGATCCAATTCAGGAAAGTTATATTTCTAATCAAAATGCTGGTTAGTTACCACCGCTCTGATTTCCAAAATTCATTTACGGCTGTATGTAATAACGCAAAAAACATTCTGGGCTAATAATGTGAGAAATTACCAAAAATATATATATTACTAAAGTGGCTTAGTAGCTACAAACAGAGCAGCCATGTCTATCAGCGCCTTCTTGAATTCTACACTGCATAAGCCAAGGCAAAATGTGTAGAATTGCAGGAAATTAGCTTTAAAACATTATTGGGCACATGGGAGGGTAATGCGGTTTTTTCCCAGGTTTACATTCGCCCTTTTGCTGGTTTGACTATATATTTTATTCCATCCTAGCAAAACGTGCGCTAACTATACCACAGGTCAATATAGTCTACAGTCTGTCTTAGTGATGCACCGATATGACATTTTTAGCCGATTCCGATATATACAAAAAAAAATTGTGACCTTTTAAGCATTCAAGTACAGTTAAATAGTTAACATACACATGGACGCAGCGGTCTAAGGCACTACATCTCAGTGCAAGAGGTGTTACTACAGTCCCTGTTTCGAATCCAGGCTGTATCACATCCGGCTGTGATTGGGAGTCCCATAGGGTGGCTCACAATTGGCCCAGCGTTGTCCGGGCCGTCATTGTAAATAGGAATTTGTTCTTAACTGACTTGCCTAGTTAAATAAAGGTTACACACACACACCACACTGACCAAAACGTTATTTTGTTGGCATATACAGTGGGGCAAAAAAGTATTTAGTCAGCCACCAATTGTGCAAGTTCTCCAACTTAAAAAGATGAGAGAGGCCTGTAATTTTCATCATAGGTACACTTCAACTATGACAGACGAAATGAGAAAAAGAAATCCAGAAAATCACATTGTAGGATTTTTTTATTTATTTATTTGCAAATTATGGTGGAAAATAAGTATTTGGTCAATAACAAAAGTTTATCTCAATACTTTGTTATATACCCTTTGTTGGCAATGACAGAGGTCAAACGTTTTCTGTAAGTCTTCACAAGGTTTTCACACACTGTTGCTGGTATTTTGGCCCATTCCTCCATGCAGATCTCCTCTAGAGCAGTGATGTTTTGGGGCTGTCGCTGGGCAACACGGACTTTCAACTCCCTCCAAAGATTTTCTATGGGGTTGAGATCTGGAGACTGGCTAGGCCACTCCAGGACCTTGAAATGCTTCTTACGAAGCCACTCCTTCGTTGTTCGGGCGGTGTGTTTGGGATCATTGTCATGCTGAAAGACCCAGCCACGCTTTCATCTTCAATGCCCTTGCTGATGGAAGGAGGTTTTCACTCAAAATCTCACGATACATGGCCCCATTCATTCTTTCCTTTACACGGATCAGTCGTCCTGGTCCCTTTGCAGAAAAACAGCCCCAAAGCATGATGTTTCCACCCCCATGCTTCACAGTAGGTATGGTGTTCTTTGGATGCAACTCAGCATTCTTTGTCCTCCAAACACGACGAGTTGAGTTTTTACCAAAAAGTTATATTTTGGTTTCATCTGACCATATGACATTCTCCCAATCCTCATCTGGATCATCCAAATGCTCTCTAGCAAACTTCAGACGGGCCTGAACATGTACTGGCTTAAGCAGGGGGACACGCCTGGCACTGCAGGATTTGAGTCCCTGGCGGCGTAGTGTGTTACTGATGGTAGGCTTTGTTACTTTGGTCCCAGCTCTCTGCAGGTCATTCACTAGGTCCCCGTGTGGTTCTGGGATTTTGCTCACCGTTCTTGTGATCATTTTGACCCCACGGGTGAGATCTTGCGTGGAGCCCCAGATCGAGGAAGATTATCAGTGGTCTTGTGTGTCTTCCATTTCCCAATAATTGCTCCCACAGTTGATTTCTTCAAACCAAGCTGCTTACCTATTGCAGATTCAGTCTTCCCAACCTGGTGCAGGTCTACAATTTTGTTTCTGGTGTCCTTTGACAGCTCTTTGGTCTTGGCCATAGTGGAGTTTGGAGTGTGACTGTTTGAGGTTGTGGACAGGTGTCTTTTATACTGATAACAAGTTCAAACAGGTGCCATCAATACAGGTAACGAGTGGAGGACAGAGGAGCCTCTTAAAGAAGAAGTTACAGGTCTGTGAGAGCCAGATATCTTGCTTGTTTGTATGTGACCAAATACTTATTTTCCACCATAATTTGCAAATAAATTCATTAAAAATCCTACAATGTGATTTTCTGGATTTTTTTTCCTAATTTTGTCTGTCATAGTTGAAGTGTACCTATGATGAAAATTACAGGCCTCTCTCATCTTTTTAAGTGAGAGAACTTGCACAATTGGTGGCTGACTAAATACTTTTTTGCCCCACTGTACGTATGTCCCCATTACCAGTAAAACATAAGGAAAACCAATTTCTTTCACTTATTTGCTGTGCTGTTTCGTTGTTCATTTGTTCAGTCGTTTCATTCTCAACCAGGATTTCTATGGAACGCCGTTTGGGTCTTTGCGTGTAAAAAACAATGCACTATTTGACGTGTCAAATAACACTTTGACCAATCAGGACCTGAATATGACTGCATGTCACATAATAATTGAATGCGTTCATAAATTGTTTATACAGTTCTTACACTTTGATTACCATATCACTCGTATTTCATATGTCACAACGATTAATCGATACATATGCTATGATGCTGGTTAAGTTCTCGCGCACCTACAGTGCTGGTCATAAAAAAAGCTAGCTAGCTCATGGATGCAAACAATGTTCTTCCCCAAAAACATAGCAAAACGACAATCTGTTTCAGTAGCTATAGTTAGCTAGCTAACTATATAGCTAGGTGTCCTCATCTAAAATAACCCTAATTTATAAGACAGTTCTTTATTTGATTAATTGTGGTCGGACCCATCTATATGAAGCTTGCCACAATAAGGATTAGCCACAATAGTAGACTTTGCGGTTAGCCTTCAAAATAAAAGTATGTCATAATTCTACTATTTGTTTTCATTTGCGTCACTGTCAATTACATATTTTATTTTGAAGGCAAACCGCAAATTCCACTATTGTGCCTAATCCTTATTGTGGCTAGCTTCACAACACATAACCCGGTACGGTCAAGCCTCACTAGCCAGATGAAGCTAGCTAGCTGCTTATAACGTTAGCTTTGGGCAACCGGGTTAAGTAGCTTGCTAGCTATTTATTTTCATGAACTGAATTTCAATTTCAGTAGGCAACCTAGCTAATACTTACTCACAAGGATTCCTAAATCATTGCTAAGAATAATGAAAATGACTGCAGTTTCTACTGGTCATTGTTTTCAGGCTGGTTGTATTGGTGCTAGCTAGGTACCAAGCTAAAGCTAGCTACCCCAGAAGTTGCGGTCAAACAAATGATGCTTTATTACCAACGCGGTATTGTAAACACATCGTTTGTGGCCAGTGTTTGCTTGTTTGCAGACTTTTTTTTTGAACAGCTTTGACACTAGCACAGTATATTTTTTGACAGGCAAAGACCCAAACAGCGTTCCATAGTAAACTCAGCAAAAAACTAAACGTCCTCTCACTGTCAACTGCGTTTATTTTCAGCAAACTTAACATGTGTAAATATTTGTATGAACATAACAAGATTCAACAACTGAGACATAAACTGAACCAGATTTGCCAGTTCTTGCTGTGAGATGTTACCCCATTCTTCCACCAAGGCACCTGCAAGTTCCCAGACATTTCTGGGGGGAATGGCCCTTACCCTCCGATCCAACAGGTCCCAGACGTGCTCAATGGGATTGAGATCCGAGCTCTTCGCTGGCCATGGCAGAACACTGACATTCCTGTCTTGCAGGAAATCATGCACAGAATGAGCAGTGTGGCTGGTGGCATTGTCATGCTGGAGGGTCATGTCAGGATGAGCCTGCAGGAAGGGTACCACATGAGGGAGGAGGATGTCTTCCCTGTAACGCACAGCGTTGAGATTGCCTGCAATGACAACAAGCTCAGTCCGATGATGCTGTGACACACCGCCCCAGACCATGACGGACCCTCCACCTCCAAATCGATCTCTCTCCAGAGTACAGACCTCGGTGTAACGCTCATTCCTTCGACGATATAGCGAATCCGACCATCACCCCTGGTGAGACAAAACCGCGACTTGTCTGTGAAGAGCATATTTTGCCAGTCCTGTCTGGTCCAGCGACGGTGGGTTTGTGCCCATAGGCGACATTGTTGCTGGTGATGTCTGGTGAGGACCTGCCTTACAACAGGCCTACAGGCCCTCAGTCCAGCCTCTCTCAGCCTATTGTGGACAGTCTGAGCACTGATGGAGGGATTGTGCGTTCCTGGTGTAATTTGGGCAGTTGTTGTTGCCATCCTGTACCTGTCCCTCAGGTGTGATGTTCGGATGTACCGATCCTGTGCAGTTGTTACATGTGGTCTGCCACGGCAAGGACGATCAGCTGTCCGTACTGTCTCTCTGTAGTGCTGTCTTAGGCAGTGATGCCCACTTAGCAATTTTGTTGCTAGATTTAGCAAGTTTTCAGAGTACCCTGGCAACCTTTTTTTCAAACAGCCCCTAGCAACAAATTTAGCTACTTTTAAAAATGTATTTGGAACTTTTTGCAATTTTTGAAAAGTGACTCAAACGCTAAAATGCATTTTCCCTCTAAATGACACAAAACCGATTTTCTCTGTCACACACAGTCACAACACACGTGCCTGGCTGCAAAAGTGCATTGTGAGTGACGTCAGCAGCAGGCCAACAGCAATTTCAGCAAATTGCAAATCATTTTTGGCTGACTGCAGTAGCAGTAGTATGCGTTCGACGAGACAATATAGTTGGTCACAAATGTTTGATCTTGAACAGAACTTACAACATCAATCAACATGTCTCAATCAAAATTGTACTGCCAGAAGTACAGAATAAAATGGGAGTCTGTACCTGAATTTAAAGGGTGGCTGAAGCCAGTGATTGGGGATAATTGTCAGGCATACTGTGCGTACTGAAAATCAGATATGCTTGCAAAAATGTATGACATCAAAAAACATTGCTACAGCAAAGCGTATAAATATATCAAAACCGTACAACCCCACAACGCAGTCTACATTACCACAGTTGGTTAAGAAAGTGGATAACTGCAAAAGCAAAGAAGCTGCTATGGCAATGGCCATTGCGGAGCATTGTTCGCTGCTAGCATGCAACCATTTAGGTATGGCTTGCAAAGCTGCCTTTTCAGATTCTGTGGCAGCAACAAACTTCCAAATGCACCGCACCAAGTGCACAGAAATGATTAGGGGACTACTGGCTCCTTATTTTCTCAAAAGGGTAACATCAGATGTGGGGGATGAGAATTTCAGTCTCCTTTTGGATGAGTCCACTGATGTCAGTGTCTCGAAATACCTGGGTGTGGTGATTTCTGTATTTTAGTGCTATAAAAATAACCGTTGTGTCCACATTTCTCGTGCTGGTTGAATTGGAGTGGGGCGATGCCAGATCAATAGCAAAGGCTTTAGTTGAGTTTCTTGAGAAGTGTAACCTTAAAAAAGATAATCTTCAGGTTATTGGCACGGATAATGCACAACGGGGTGCACAAGATTTTAAAGGAAGAACGTGCATTGCCCAATTTGGTACTCATCCGCTGTGTGTGTCATTTTTTACAATTGGCTGCATCCAAAGAAACCATCCCTACAAGTGTTGAGTACTTATTCAGGGAAACCTACAACTGGATTTCGATTTTCCCCAAAACGGCGCGAGGCGTACAAAGCAATGTATGCCACCATTAATTGTGGCCAGAAACCCCTGCAGATCACTAAAGTGTGTGCCACACGTTGGCCATTGATTGAGCCTGCGGTAACTTGTATATTGAGCCAGTGGGAAGAACTGAGAGCACAGTGTACCAACTCAGTCTTGCGCCAGAGGACAAAAAGATCATTCGGAGACAGTGCATCAACTACATTGTTGCTTTAAGCAAGGAGCTGCAAGCAAGGCTCCCAGACAACCTTGAAGCCTTGCGAAACATGGCCTTGTTCAGTGTTAAGGAAATGCTAAAGCACAAAAAAGGCACCACTGAAATTATTAAAGTAGCTGAGCTACTGGAATACCAGCCACAAACAATTGATTCAATTGTTTCCCAATGGAGAAACATCCATCTGTTTAGGTGGGACTCAACTGAAAATACAGTAGAGTTTTGGAGTGAAGTCAAAAACTACACTGACTCTTCCGGGTCAAATCCATTTGAAGAACTGTGCAAAGCTGCACTCGCTGCCCTCTCCTTGCCACACTCAAATGCGGAGGTTGAACGGCTGTTGAGCCAACTGAGTGTGGTCAAGTCAAAGTTAAGAAATAGAATGTCATTGCACACTCTCAACTCCATACTCTTGGTGCGGTGTGGACTGAAGCTGGCTGGTGATACCTGTTACCAGCATAAACTACTAAGTGAAGTTCTGCAGCAGTTTGGCACCACAGCAGCATACAGCTTTAAGGCCACTCTATCCTCTACTGCTGGTTCCAGCTCTGTGACAATGCAGTTGGACAGTGAAGATGAAGAGGATTTCGTTGCCAATCTAAGGTTCTTCATATTTACAGTACGTATGCAAGGAGTGGACTTTCTGGAACTGGCGGAGATACACAGCTGATGGTGGCAGTGTGTACTGCAGTGTGTGTGAGAACAGTGGCAATATCTGGAGGAAACCATTGAGCAGCTAGCCAGCCAAGCAGCACAACAACCTGGAGAGAGCTGGAGAGAGATGCCTAGCGCACACATCATTATTTGAGTTAAGTTGCTTGTTCAATAAGATAGCATATATACCTTGTTATTAGCTTGTACCTATAATTGTTGATCAGTTAGGTAGCATGTTAACTACCAATACACTGCTTAAAACTATAATTGTTCAGAATGTGTAGGTTTACTAGATAAAAAGAAAATAAATAAAATGTAATTGTTCAATAATGTGTAATTCAATGTGTTGTGTTTAAAAAAGAAATATCTGATAATAAACAAACTAATCTAAAATAACAAATGTCAAATCATATTTTTTGCCGAGATGGCCAGTCAATTTGAGTAACGTTATTGTGTATTCTACGTAATGACGTCATCACGCAATGACTTCACAACGTCATTTAGCAACTTTTAGCAATAAATCGACCTGCCTCTAGCAACTTCCCCTGAAAATTAGTTGGCAACACTGGTCTTAGGCGTCTCACAGTACGGACATTGCAATTTATTGCCCTGGCCACATCTGCAGTCCTCATGCCTCCTTGCAGCATGTCTAAGACATGTTCACGCAGATGAGCAGGGACCCTGGGCACCTTTCTTTTGGTGTTTTTCAGAGTCAGTAGAAAGGCCTCTTTAATGTCCTAAGTTTTCATAACTGTGACCTTAATTGCCTACCGTCTGTAAGCTGTTAGTGTCTTAACGACCGTTCCACAGGTGCATGTTCATTAACTGTTTATGGTTCATTGAACAAGCATGGGAAGCAGTGTTTAAACCCTTTACAATGAAGATCTGTAAAGTTATTTGGATTTTTACGAATTATCATTGAAAGACAGGGTCTTGAAAAGGGGGACGTTTCTTTTTTTTGCTGAGTTTATGTAGGTCGTGAAGCTAATAGCAGTGACTATTGCTGTGTAACTCCGGGAGGGCAACTTCTGAAAAATAGCGCACTTGGTAGTGTGTAACGGGCTCGACCAGTCGGAAAAAGCCAACATCACCCACGACAGAGAACGGTTGATTGTCAAGGCCAATGAATTCCATTATCTTGGCTTTAATGGATTTCGCCTTTGAGTTGTGTCGCTGAAATGTTCTTACTCTGTCAAATGACTGCTCGACTTGTTGACTGCTCGATCCACACAGCAGACATTGTGGGCTAGGTTAGGAATGCTGTGTTGCATGTGTAGTGCAAAATGTTACGTGGCGTTATTACGTAATGTTCCTATGTTATATAGGTATGCACGGTAGTTTTGACATCGGTTTTTAACATCGACGTTAAATTAGACATCGGGCCGATACTGATGTTTGCATTTATAACTAATATCAGCCGATTCCGATATGTTCACCGATATATTGTGCATCTCTACTCTGTCTATCCTGCACCCTATATACCATTCATAGTGACAATAGTGGTTGGTAGGTCCAGATCTATAATATGCTAACTAGCAATCATACCACACACAAAATCATTCAAAGCTGCACCAATTTTCAATATAAGTGGAGAGGCCACGGTAAGTCATTGCTCATGAAAGAACAGTGAAGACATGAGACGCTCAGCTCAAAGCTCCCCTATTGATCTTGTTTAGGGACACTACAATTATCCTCCTAGACTAGTCTACAATACCACATTACAATGAGTAATTGCATTTTTGTTTTCAAGTGAGTACAAAATTCTACTATAGGCTGTAAACTGCTGTGAAAATATCATTTTGAATAATGGCACAAAATATTTCAATCCAGTTGGATCCGTTGTGGGTCTATTCTCAACAGTTTATAAGGTATAGAAAGACACATTAGCATTCCAGTCTGGCTGTAATTTTATTTTTAAAATGTACCTGATTTCAACGTCCGGAAAAGACGTATTTTTACCATTCATTCCGAATTTAAATTGAACCTAACTTTAATGTAATTTTGCTTACTGAGAGTATTGTAGTTTTTCCAGGGGGGCGTACATCTTTTGGTCTCGCCTGGGGTGGCAGAACGGCCCGGATGGCTAACCATGATGTGGAATTAGACATTTAACTCAATTTACCGGAGGGGTTGGGTCTGGTCTCGTGTTAGACCAGCCCCCCCTCCAGTAAAATTTGAACTGTCCTTTAGGTAATTGAAGGGTGTCTGTTCTAGAGTCACTTTTTGAGTTAAATGGGAGAGCAGGGAGAAGGACAGTCATGTTCCTGTCCTCCTCGTCACCCTGTGGGTTTCCTGCCGAAAGGAGAGGCCGAGCTGAGCCGTCACATCCCAGCTGACGCCCCCGGGACAAAGAGACTGCTGACTGCTGCAGTACGTCCCTTGGCCCCACCGCCACACCCCAGCTAATCACACAGCTGCCGCTGCCTCGCACCAGACCTCGTCTGGAAAAGTAATTCTGACACTTTTATTTTCAGTCTGTCTGTTTTTGACACACACAAGTGGACAGGGAGAATATAATTCAGGGCTGAAAATTATGTCCTGGCCATTTTGTTAGTTAAATGCTGAGTCACAGCTTTTCAAAAAACACAGAGTGACTGTATAAGGGCATGAGGGACTGTGACTGAAATCCCACAGGAACCTTAATCACTCATGCTTCACTTTTGCTTTACACAATACAGTGCCCAGTGCAAAAAGCGTAACAGATATGAATTGTTTGGCCTTTACGCCTATTAAAACTAAGTTTCAAGTTGAACCGATTGCATGCTTGAGAGATGTTGTGTTTCTGACATTAGTAAATGTGTGTACAAAGAAAAATCACTTTTTTACACCCGGAGACCCTGTTTTTATTATACTGAGTGTGTGTGTGATCCATGTTGAGGTGAGATTGGATGACCACTTTAAGTGAGTTTTCCATGGGAGAATCTTAATTGCAATTTCCTTGGTTCTTTGCATCCTCTCTCCTCGCCTATTTCTCAAAACCCATTGGATGAGAAGGTCAGAGGTCCCTTCTCATGACCTCATCCAATGGGTTTTGGGGAGGTGGTGAAGAGCGAGGACATGAGGAATCACGGAAAAGTTATTGAGCTTCTCCCCATGAGACAGCACTTGTGCCTGGAGCGCATTTGTCTGCTGTGATGTCATCTCAGTCTGACGGGCTCTGACAATAGAGGTAAGAGGACTCTAGTACCCAAAAACCTGTTTTAGCATGGGCAGCACCATTGACCACTTTCACCATTTTGAAGTAGTCAACTGGGTGGGACTTCCTATGGGTTAAGGAAGGATCACATAATTCCATTCAGGTCATCAGGAGAGATCAGCCAATTAATTATACTCGTGAGCAAACATTCCATACTTGCAGGTGGCAGTAAATCACCAATCTTAGCTTTATATCTGTTCAAACAACACACTCCAGGTGGCAGTATGCACCCTTTCAGTTGATCAACTTCAAACATTTTCTGTGCATGCTGCCAAAATTGCAGGCCCTTCCGACTATAGACACTGAGATTTTTAAAGAAGCTAAAGATCCTCTGTAGCCAAAAAATGCTTTCTTGGTAACCTATTTTGAATGATAGAAAGGACTAGGTGTATTCGGTTATACAATTTGATCAATTTAATGAAATTTACTTTAGGGGAAGCTTCAAAATTGGCTACTTCAAAATGGAGATGGCCTCAATGGAGCTGCCCATGCTCTCACAGACGCCATAATGGGACAGATACAATGTTGCATCCTCCAACTCTCTATGGCTCTGACTTATTTATTTATATATATATATATATATATATATATATATATATATATATATATATATATATGCAGCATCTCGGCACTGAGGTCACCTGGTGAAAGGGCGGCCTACCCCGGGTTTGGCTGGGATAAGCCGTCATTGTAAATAAGAATTTGTTCTTATTGTTCTTTCCTAGTTAAATAAATAAATAAAGAGGACTTAAGCATTCTCCAAAAGGGTTGCATTTTGAGGGCTGAACCTGTTTTGTTGTTTTAAGACCAGCTTTCACCCTGCACTAATTTATTGCTTATTTTCTGTCATCCAGTTGCTATAATCCAACAAAGAGTTGAGACTCCCTCCCATCTTTTAGGTTACATACACAGTACTATGCAAGTCCTCACTACATCATTGCCTCACTACCATTGAGGCTCTGTTGATTTTGAGAGTGAAGTTAATCTGTGACCTGGTTGTAGCTTCCTGTAAATTGGTGTGGCAGGCAGCCGTATGAGCTAAACATCTGACTGAACTGGGCTCTGAGACTAAGACAGTGAACTGGTATGAACTCCGGTCTCACAGCCAGACTCTGACAGAAATAACCCCGGAGAGGACAGAACGACAGATTGGGAAGCACAGGACGTTACAGTCCATGTGCTCTGTTCATGCAGACACCACAGACAGACCACTTGCTGGCAGACCACATATCACATGATGTTGTACATTATAGCCAATCCCATTGAGAAGATTCCCATATCATACACTAACTAGGCCTAGACTATAGCTTAGATGGGTTATTGTGAACATCTGATAAATGGACACGATCGAAACACTGAATCAAGGAGATTCCGTGGTGGTTATTCCTATTATATAGTACTTTCCTTAAATGCCCCACTTATGTTCAACTAGCGAAACAAACTATACTGAACAAAAATATAAACTCAACATGCAACAATTTCAACGATTTTACTGAGTTACAGTTCATATAAGGAAATCAGTCAATTGTAATAAATGAATTAGGCCCTAGTCTATCGATTTCACTTGACTGGGCAGGGGCGCAGCCATGGGTGGGCCTGAGAGGGGATAGTCCCACTCCCACCCACTTGGGAGACAGGCCCACCAATCAGAATGAGTTTTTCTGCACAAAAGGGTTTTATTACAGACAGAAATACTCCTCAGTTTCATCATCTGTATCCCGCAGGTGAAGAAGCCAGATGTGGTTCTGTGCTGGCGTAGTTACACATGGTTTGCGGTTGTGTGGCCGGTTGGACGTAATGCCACATTCTCTCAAACAACGTTGGAGGCGGCTTATGATAGAGAAATTAACATAAAAGTATCTGGCAACAGCTCTGGTTGACATTCCTATAGTCAGCATGCCTATTGCACGCTCCCTCAAAATACATATGTGGCATTGTGTTGTGTGACAAAACTGCACATTTTAGAGTGGCCTTTTATTGTCCGCAGCACAAGGTGCTCCTGTGTAATGATCATACTGTTTAATCAGCTTCTTGATATGCTTGATATAACACATTTGTGCACAAGATTTGATAGAATTACGTTTTTTTCCGTATGGATTTTTTTTTTTTAAATCTTTTATTTCAGATCATGAAATCATGGGGCCAACACTGCATTTATATTTTTTTTCAGTATAAATTGAATGGTATTTGGTGATTGATATAATCTCTTCCAATGTAATTGGGAATAGGATGGTTTTTCTTTATTAGGCCTAAACTATGCTGCTTATCAGTGGCCTGAACTATGCTGCTTATCCGCGGCCACTGGCAGTCTCTATGGGGGTGCCACAGGGTTCAATTCTTGGGCCGACTCTCTTCTCTGTATACATCAATGATGTCGCTCTTGCTGCTGGTGAGTCTCTGATCCACCTTTACGCAGACGACACCATTCTGTATACTTCTGGCCCTTCTTTGGACACTGTGTTAACTACCCTCCAGACGAACAACTCTCCTTCCGTGGCCTCCAACTGCTCTTAAACGCAAGTAAAACTAAATGCATGCTCTTCAACCGAACACTGCCCGCACCCGCCCGCCTGTCCAGCATCTCTACTCTGGACGGTTCTGTCTTAGATTATGTGGACAACTACAAATACCTAGGTGTCTGGTTAGACTGTAAACTCTCCTTCCAGACTCACATCAAACATCTCCAATCCAAAATTAAATCTAGAATTGGCTTCCTATTTCGCAACAAAACATCCTTCACTCATGCTGCCAAACATACCCTCGTAAAACTGACCATCCTACCGATCCTTGACTTCGGGTGATGTCATTTACAAAATAGCCTCCAATACTATACTCAACATATTGGATGCAGTCTATCACAGTTCTATCCGTTTTGTCACCAATGCCCCATATACCACCCACCACTGCGACCTGTACGCTCTCGTTGGCTAGCCCTCGCTTTACACTCGTCGCCATACCCACTGGCTCCAGGTCATCTACAAGTCCCTGCTAGGTAAAGCCCTGCCTTATCTCAGCTCGCTGGTCACCATAGCAGCACGCACCCGTAGCACGTGCTCCAACAGGTATATCTCACTGGTCACCCCCAAAGCCAATTCCTCCTTTGGCCGACTTTCCTTACAGTTCTCTGCTGCCAAGGACTGGAATGAACTACAAAAATCTCTGAAACTGGAGACACCAGCTTTAAGCACCAGCTGTCAGAGCAGCTCACAGACCCCTGCACCTGTATAAAGCCCATCTGTAAATAGCCCAACCAACTACCTCATCCCCTACCATATTTATTTATCTTGTTCCCTTGCACCCCAGTTTTTCTACATTGCACATTCATCTACTGCACATCTACCATTCCAGTGTTTATATGCTATACTGTAATTATCTTGCCACCATGGCCTATTTATTGCCCTACCTTCCTTATCTTATCTCATTTGCACTCTTTGTATATAGATTTGTTTTATTGACTGTATGTTTGTTTTACTCCATGTTTAACTCGGTGTTGTTGTATGTGTCGAACTGCTTTGCTTTATCTTGGCCAGGTCGCAGTTGTAAATGAGAACTTGTTCTCAACTTGCCTACCTGGTTAAATAAAGGTGAAATAAAAAATACAAATATTGTCACGTTGAAGAACATTTAACATTCTTCCATCAGGCTTATTGTCCCTGGCCTGAATTCAGAGATTCATTTACATCATTTAAGGGTTAAAATACTTGCTATGTTAATCCGCAAATGCATGAAATTGAGGTCTTTGGCATGCACGCCATGCCTCTATGAAAATTGCTGATGTTACACAGTGTGTGCAAGTAAAAAGATCATTCAGGATTTGTAATGGCTAAGCAGAAAAGGCGATTTCATAATCAGTGTAAGTACTATGTTTGTAACATTAGAAGCTACGTATGATGGGACCTGATGAAGTTATGGATGATTAGGGAAAAGTAGACAAAGCTTCTGTCAGGATTTGGATATCTACAGTGCCTTCAGAACGTATTCACACCCCTTGACTTTTTCCACATTTTGTTATGTTACAAAAGGGATTTTGTCAATTTTTTGTCAACAAACTACACAAAATACTCTGTCAAAGTAGAAGAAAAATTCAAACAGTTTTTTAATTAATGGAAAATAAAACATATCTTGATTTAGATCATTATTCAACCACCTGAGTCAATGGGGCGGCAGGTAGCCTAGTGGTTGGAGCATTGGGCCAGTAACAGAACGGTTGTTGGATCGAATCCCCGAGCTGACAAGGTAAAATTCTGTTCTTATACCCCTGAACAAGGCAGTTAACCCACTGCTCCCTGGTAGGCTGTCCTTGTAAATAAGAATTTGTTCTTAACTGACTTGCCTAGTTAAATTAAACATGTTTTTTACAAATGCATGTTAGAATCACCTTTGGCAGCGATTACAGAGTTTTTCTGGGTAGGTCTCTAAGGGCTTTGCACACCAGGTGGATTGTACAATGTTTGCCCCTTGTTCTTATAAAAAGAAATGTCAAGCTCTGTCAAGTTGGTTGTTGATCATTGCTAGACACCCATTTTCAAGTCTTGCCATAGATTTAAAGCAGATTTTTAAGTCTAAACTGTAACTAGGGCGCTAAGGACATTCAATGTTGTCTTGGTAAGCAACTTCAGTGTATATTTGTCCTTGTGTCTTAGCTAATTGTCCTGCTGAAAGGAAAATTTGTCTCCCAGTGTCTGTTGGAATGCAGAAGTTTTCCTATAGGATTTTGCTTGTGCTTAGCTGATTTTGCTTGTGTTTCTTTTTATTCTAAATTCCCTTGTCCTTGCCAATGACAAGCATGCCCATAACATGATGCAGCCATGTCATGTGTTGTTGGATTTGCCACTAACATAACACTTTGTATTCAGGACAAGAAGATCATTTCTTTGCCACATTTGTTTTAAATATTACGTTAGTGCCTTATTGCAAACAGGATGCATGTTTTGGAAAAATGTTGTTCTGTACAGGCGTCCTTTTTTTTTACAGTCTGTCATTTATGTTAGTATTGTGGAGTAATTACAATGTTGTTGATCCATCCTCAGTTATTTCCTATCACAGCCATTAAACTCTGCAACTGTTTTAAAGTCACAATTGGCCTCATGGTGAAATCCCTGAGCGGTTTCCTTCCTCTCCAGCAACTGAGTTAGGAAGGGCGCCTGTATCTTTGTAGTGACTGGGTGTGTTGATACACCATCCAAAGTGTAATTAATAAGGGATATTCAATGTCTAAAAAAAAACAACATTTTTACCCATCTACCAATAGGTGCCCTTTGCGAACCGTTGGAAAACCTCCCTGGTCTTTGTGGTTGAATCTGTGCTCGACTGAGGGACCTTACAGATGATTGTACAGTGTGTGTGGGGTTCAGAGATGGGGTAGTCATTTAAAAATCATGTTAAACACTATTATAGTCCATGCAACTTATTATGTGACTTTTTAAGAAATGTTTTACTCCTGAACTTATTTAGTATTGCTATAACAAAAGGGTTGAATACTTATTGACTCAAGACATTTCAGATTTTCATTTTTTATTAATTTGTAAACATAAAAAAATAGATCCACTTTGACATTATGGGGTATTGTGTGTAGATCAGTGACACATCTCAATTTAATCAATTTAAAATTCAGGCTGTAAGACAACAAAATGTGTGAAAAGTCAAGGGGTGTAAATACTTTAGGAAATACCTATATAAGAATGTTGTTCATCGATTACAACTCGATTACAGCATTTAACACCGTAGTACCCTCCAAACTCATCATTAAGCTTGAGACCCTGGTCTCGACCCCGCCCTGTGCAACTGGGTCCTGGGCTTCCTCAACACTGGGGGCCCACAAGGGTGCGTTCTCAGCACTCTCCTGTACGCCCTGTTCACCCATGACTGCGTGGCCATGCACGCCTCCCAACTCAATCATCAAGTTTGCAGACGACACTACAGTGGTAGGCTTGATTACCAACAACGACGAGACGGCCTACAGGGAGGAGGTGAGGGCCCTCGGAGTGTGGTGTCAGGAAAATAACCTCACACTCAGCGTCAACAAAACATAGGAGATGATCGTGGACTTCAGGAAACAGCAAAGGGAGCACCCCCCTATCCACATTGACGGGACAGTAGTGGAGAAGGTGGAAAGTTTAAGTTCCACGGCGTATACATCACGGACAAACAGAAATGGTCCACCAGCACAGACAGCGTGGTGAAGAAGGCTCAACAGACTTTTACAGATGCACAATCGAGAGCATCCTGACGGGCTGTATCACCGCCTGGTACGGCAACTGCTCCGCCCACAACCGTAAGGCTCTCCAGAGGGTAGTGCGGTCTGCACAACGCATCACCGGGGGCAAACTACCTGCCCTCCAGGACACCTACACCACCCGATGTCACAGGAAGGCCAAAAAGATCATCAAGGACAACAACCACCCGAGCCACTGCCTGTTCACCCCGCTATCGTCCAGAAGGCGAGGTCAGTACAGGTGCATCAAAGTTGGGACCAAGAGACAGAAGCTGTTTTTCAATCTCAAGGCCATCCGACTGTTAAACAGCCATCACTAACATTGAGTGGCTGCTGCCAACATACAGACTCAATCTCTAGCCACTTTAATAATGAATAATTGTAATAAATGTATCACTAGTCACTTAACAATGCCACTTTATATAATGTTTACATTACTCATCTCATATTTATATACTGTCCTCTATACCCTCTACTGCAACTTGCCTATGGCGTCCGGCCATCGCTCATCCATATATTTATATGTACATATTCTTAATCATTCCTTTACACTTTTGTGTATAAGGTAGTTGTTGTGAAATTGTTAGTTTACTTGTTAGATATTACTGCACGGTCGGAACTAGAAGCACAAGCATTTCACTACACTCTCATTAACATCTGCTAACCATGTGTATGTGACCAATAAAATTTGATTTGATTTGAAGTCACTGTAAATAGGGTAATGAACCTTAAAGGGATAGTGCGACATTTTGGCAATTAAGCCCTTTTTTCTTGCTTACCCAGAGTCAGATGAAATTATGGGTACGGTTTATTATGGCCCTGCATGCAGTTTGAAAGAAGGTTGAAGGTAGTTTCTGGAGCCGTTGCTAGCTAGCGTTAGTGCAATGACTGGAAGTCTACAGCAACACTAGAATTCTAGCTGTTAAGTATAAAAAGGGCAAAATTGCCCAAAATAGTCTGCAATCAAATGTATAATTAAATGTAAACACTCTTAGCTCAGTGGAGCTGTTTTAGTCATGCATGACATGACAACTTTTTAATATCAGCACATAATGTTCAACCAGAGAATCTTTTTCGACATTTCTATCCATTGACGATCTCTGGAGGGCTCTTCATAATGAGGATTGGTATTGGGTGTTACTTCTGACATCATTTAGACTCCATGTGATGAGTACGTCTTCGCTTCTCAACCATCAGCCAACCACAGCACAATGGTGTTACAAAACGAGATTGCTTCTAATCTGAATAAATAATGCAGGCTTTTTTGGTCTGACACAGTGGAGTATCTGACCAAAATGTGTCATATAAACTGTATGTGTTAGATATGGGACTATTTTCTTTTCCCCTTTTTCGTAATATTCAAATGGTAGTTACAATCTTGTCTCATCACTGCAACTCCACTACCGACTGGGGCGAGGGTCGAGAGCCATGCGTCCTCCAAAACACGACCCTGCCAAGCCATACTGCTTCTTGACACACTGCTCGCTTAATCCAGAAGCCAGCCACACCAATGTGTCGGAGGAAACACCATCCTATTGACGACCGAGGTCAGCGCCACAAGGAGTCACTAGAGCACAATGAGACAAGGAAATCCCGTCCGGCCAGATCCTCCCCTAACTCGGACGACTCTGGGACAATTGTGTGCCGCCCTATGGGTCTCTCAATCACAGCTGGCTGTGACACCGCCTGGGATCGAACCCGAGGCTGTAGTGGCACCTCAGCACTGCGATGCAGTGCCTTAGACCGCTGCGCCACTCGGGAGGCCAGATATGGGACTGTATTTGACCGCAGAGTTGTATGTACGAGTGATTTGACTCTTTTAGAGGTTGTAACCCTCACATGGGCTTCAGACATTGACTGCATGCTCTAAACTAAAGCCTTGTTCACACTGCAGGCCTTAATGCTCAAATCAGTTTTGTTTTTCAAATCCGTTTTGGAATACTGACTGTCCAAACAGCAAGCTACAAGTGACCAAATCAGATTTGTGTGTGTTTCCGACAGCAGTCATTTGCTGACATGGCTACAGTTAGTTGTCATAGTAACAACGGGTGTGTGCACAGTGGTGTAAGCTGATTTGGTGGTGGTGCTCACTCAGAAGTTATGTAGCAAGCTAAGGGGACAACAATGCCTGCCATGGATGTTTCCCAGTTTCTTTGAATGTTCAAAATCATAGTGTAAGAACACTTTTAAATCCTCAAAGGGTAACTTTCAAAACGAGTCCTTTTTGTCTGGCCACAGCAGTCAACTAGCTAGCTGTAGCTGTTTAGCTTTCTAGCAAATTCACTCATTTGCTTGTAAACAATTAAGAAGCTATTTAGTTACCACATGTTCCTATCAAACTGTCAACAGAGTAGCTAGCAAGCAACAAGATATGCCAAATAACAGTCTAAAGACCAATTGAGGGCAAAGAAATTTGATTTGACTGTTCAGACACAAGTCGCATGGCCAGGAATCAGATTTGTGCATGACTTCAAACCACTTACGAAGGTGGTTTGAAATGTGGCTTGAAATATCTGATTTAATGTGCTTTTTGGCTGTTTAGACTGCAGAAAAAAATAACAAATTGGAATCGGATATGCTAAAAGAATAGTATTTGAGTCACTTCAAACGGCCAACGTGAACACAGCTTAATAGCTTACGCTGCCCTTGCCAATCACTCCTTTCATTGATAACAGATTTCAATAGGACACTTTGTCTTGCATTTTCTCACAGTGATTTGAACTGAAAACGCCCATGTTCCCCTTTTTAGAGTGAAAGTTCTCTGACTTGGGAAAGATTGCCACCTGCTGGATCTATAATTTCAAACCACCTCTGATATACTCGTTCTAGTTGCACTACAGTGATACTCTTTACTCCAGTCATAACACTTAACTTGCTTGTTTGAATGTAAAACAGTGTAATGGCTTTGTACGTTATATTCACAATAAAGAAGGGTTTTGCAACGTGGGTGTTTTCACTAATCCCCTCTGTGTTACCTAGGCCTATTCTCAGGCTTCTAAGTGCAAGTTCCTATGTGTCGTTGTGCTCATGCAGGAGCAGCCCTATGTGCCAGTGTACCACCCCACGCCCAGTCAGGCCCGCCTGGCCAGCCAGCTAACAGAGGAGGAGCAGGTCCGCATTGCCCAACGCATCGGCCTCATACACCACCTCCCCAAGGGAGTGTACGATGCTAGCAGGGACGGCTCCGAGAAGAAAATCAGAGAGTGAGTACCACCGGCAGCACCACTCAAACACAACACATCTCCAAGCATTTAACACTTATGTTGTAATCGTGTTGGATTAATGTGCCTCGTACTGAATGGAAATGGTTATCTGCGTTACCTCTGTATGCACATGCACATCGGGTATTTCCATGTATCAAATGAAAGCTAAGTTTATATTTTTGGGAATGAAGGCATAGATACATTTTTCAACCATTTTCCATCTTAAATATTTGGCATAAGTAATTTCTGGATAAACATCTACCAGAAAAAATAAAAAAAGGAATTAGAAATGCATCAAAACACAATGTTGATGTAAAGACCGTTGGCAACTAATATCAACACTTATATTTAGTTTTGGAGAAATTGTTTGCCTTCTGTAAGTTTAAGAAATATTGCCTTGTGCCTTGTAAATCCGTTACCAAAAACTCACATATCTATAAGATATTTTCACATTTCTCTCCCTCATGAGAGAGGATAAGGTTCACAGATTAGTTATAGTGATTTTTCTTTTTGTTTATTATTTATTTTGTTTATTAATTATTAAAGGTATACTTTGGTATTTTGGTATGCTAGTAGATACCCATAGACTTCTAGTCATTGCGCTAACACTAGTTAGCATTAGCTCTTGAAACTACCTCTAACTTCCTTCATACTGGACCCAAAGACATAAAAATGGCATCCACAAGTTCATCTGACTCTGGGGAAGTAGATAAAGGGCCTCGTTGCCAACATTTCAAAGTTTCCCTTTAAGTGATTAAAATTCATTATTTTGTTACCAAATCGGTAACAGAATTACAAAACAATCTGTAATTGAATTACCGCAACTGAATTGGCTACAGTGGGAAATCATAATAGTCACAAACCACAGTTGGGTCACTTCCAACTGTCCTCCCTTCCATGTTCAGCTCATTTCTGTTTTTTCTTTCTCTTTCTGTCGTCTGGTGGTCAAACCAAGAGTGTTATAAAGGTCTGAGTCTGGACAACTCATCCCTCTTGCTCTCTCTCTGCTTCTCTCTCTCACTCTCCATTTGTCACCTTTCCTAGTTCTTACTGACACCTACCCATGAGCTCCCTATCTTTCCATTTAATGTAACCAGCATCCTCACACTGAGCAGCGACCGTCACCGGATGTCCATGGATGTTAAAAAGTAGTTGCAATTTGGTCCACCCTGGCCTTGATTTCAACGTCCACAGACAGACTGGACTGGACCCAATCTGAAGCTACCAAAGGCGTATGTTTCACAAGTTTGGAGAACAAAGTACAGTACACTACAGTGAGTAGAGCACAGTAGAGTACAATACAGTACAGTACACTAGAGTAAAGTGCAGTACAATACTGTACAGTAAAATGTACTGTACTGAACTATACTGTACTGAACTCTACTCTACCCTACTCTACTTTACTCTGCTGTATTATGCTGTACTGTACTGCAGTGTATTCAACTGTGTTGCACTGTGATGTCCAAACATGCGAAACATGAGGAGAATGACATTCAGATATATAATTACGATACCGTAGTTAAGTTACCGGGGTGTTAATCCACTTCACTTGATGTAGTTCAAAGCCAAAAATATATTTTTTCTAACTCATGTCATAGCTGACATCCCATTCTTTCTGCAGACGTATTTGAATCTTAATTCGGGGCAGATTTTTAAGAGTTTTTGTAAAAATGTGGTTGCATAAACACCTGAGGGAGATTTTACTGTAATTCTGTTCCCAAAGTTGGCATCTTTACATTTCTTCCGCAAAATGTGTTTTTGTAAAGTATTCTGCGGAAATTGTTCAAAGTAGTTTGGTTTGTTAAACTTTGAAATAAATGTTTTTTGTTAGGCATACATTTTAAAGTGAAAAAAATGGTAACGTAATTCTGTTACTGTGGAATTGCCCGATCACTTACTGGTGCTGAATGTCAATTTGTAATAAATAAAATACTGCATAAGATAGGTAGGTTGATACAACTTATTTCTAAATCCCACATGATACAAACGTTGTCTCCCCATCTGTGCAGGTGTGTGATTTGCATGATGGACTTTGTGTATGGAGACCCCATCCGGTTCCTTCCCTGCATGCACATCTACCACATGGACTGTATAGATGACTGGCTGATGCGCTCCTTCACCTGCCCCTCCTGCATGGAGCCAGTGGATGCTGCGCTGCTCTCCTCCTACGAGACCAACTGAGACACAACAGCACCACCGCTACCACCCCTTGCACACTGTTCTGACTTACTCCCGCATTCCACCTATGCGGGCCCATCCAGCATCCCCATGACCCACAAACAGCACCTCCAACACCGGGGAGGGTCACAGTCTCTGGGAGCAGTTGAGGGCTGTGTGGTGGTGTTGAAGGGTGCTGTGGAGGCGATGGATTGCTAACACAGAGAGGGGGCCTCTACCTTCTGGCCAAGCCTGCTGGACAGGAAAGCCCAGGCTGGGGGAGGACTGTGGATACTGGTGATCAAGACAAGACTGTCTCTTACTGTCATGTGTCACCCTCTCCTCTCTCTCACTACCACACTGTTGTCGTAACGGCCACACTAGAAGGGAGGGGAAGGAAAGAAACGCATGAAAACTCTCTAGAAATACAGATATATGCAAAGATCTCTTGCAAGGAGCTGATTCACTGGCTTTTCTCTCCTTAACATTGTGTTCAAGTCAAAACCTCTGTTCTACCAGTCACCTTAAGGGCTCAGTGGATTCGAGGAGCAAGCTATTAATGCACATGTACACAAATCAGAAGAACTTCCACTTATTTTCTAGCCTTGGTGGATGAGTTCAGCATATGCTTACAAAATGTTTGAGTAGAAACACTTAATTTTCTCATATTCAGTATCCGCAACATGATTGTTTCAACACAATGGTAAGGTTTGTTTTCCTGAAGTTGACACTGTATCCTTAATTGGTGAGTTCTTAGACTAATGATCAGTTAAAAACGGATCATATTGGATGCAGAAGTTTGTTGGTCAAAAGGTGTTTTCGATCAAGGTACTCTTGTTTAGCACAGTCTTTCTAGACTGCACATCACGTTTCATACCAGAAATTAGTTTGATGAAAGAGCTTTAAATAACGGTTGAAATCCAGGTCATGTGACATGATTAACCAAAGCACAGGGCCCTATTTCATAATGCATACACACAAGTCATTGAGTTCATTTCAATTAATTAAGTCACATGCCCTAGAGTTTATTTATTAGTTCAACATATGACTCATCACATTGTTGTGCAAGGGGTTTGGAAATTCATGTGTATTTCCTCATCCTACTTGTAAATAATTTTGTTTTTCCTAGACTTTCCTGATTTTCATACTTAAACATAGAAAAAAATCCCTAATGTATTATGATAACATGCTGGGACCTTTTAACAACTATTCAATCAGCACAGTTCGCTGTAACCAATAGTTAATACATAATGGGTGTGGTTTTGGTCATGTTATGTTGCTGTATTTTGACTGGCTCCAATTAAATGTAAATGTTTATTTACATTTTTACTTTAAATGGGGACAAGGTATCTTTCATGTTGAGTGATCCTTTTGCGACATTTAATAAAAGTATTTTAGATGTACTTTGTTAATTGAAAATCTATTTTCTCATAGTTGGGAAAAATATGCAAATGTTCCATAAATTACTATGAAAGCATAAAATGTTGATCTATTTTGTTAGTTCGAAGTTTTTGGAAGTGAAGAGTGGTATATTATCTATTTTACAAAGGAAGTAATGTAGTGACTTGTTATCACTGTTTTCTCCTCATCCCAGACATTGAATTCACTACCGCCAGCTCTCTTTGGCATTCAGAGGGATAGTCACATTTGTAATAATTTACAGATCTTTGGTTTTCTCAGTGGAGGTAGAAAACATACCTCGAGTGATCATTAGTCCACTGTTGATACAGTCCCAAAAGGTTTTCAAGATATTGGACTTTCAAGAAGCAAAGTGTCACTTGCCACATCATTATGATGATGCAAAATGCATTATTTGTGTACTACGAAACGCATAATTGTGATGTGGCAGGTGACACTTTGCTTCTTGAAACTCCTATGTATTGAAAACTTGATAGCTGATATGCAAAACATTTTTGGGCTAATGAAAAATAATCACCAGAAGTTAGTGTTTGTGTGGATTTTTCCTTAAATCTTTTAGTTTTATTTTGATCTCCATTCAATGTGGAGCTCCATTCCCTTAGGTCTTATGAGATGGAGGTTGATTAGCTCCCAGGCTGGCATGGGACCCACATTATCTCAAAGAGATGAGGGGAGTGAACATGGATCCCAGACATGGCTTAGGAATGGCCTGGTTGTTGCCGATGAGTTTTAAGGACACTAGAGATGGTGGGAATACTGAAAGATGAAGCAACAATGAGATTGTGTACTTCAAATTATCCACAGCCCCCAACAGCATAAATTACAGGAATGCACTGCAAGACTAGAAGATATACAATACCAGTCAAAAGTTTTAGAACACCTACTCATTCCAGGTTTTAACAAAAAAAGTATATATACTATTTTATACATTGTAGAATAATAGTGAAGAGATCAAAACTATGAAATAACACATACGGAATCATGTAACCAAAAAAGTGTTAAACAAATAAATAGATTTGAGATTCTTCAAAGTAGCCACCCTTTGCCTCGATGACAGCTTTGCACACTATTGGCATTCTCTCAACCAACTTCATGAGGTAGTCACCTGGAATGCATTTCAATTAACAGGTGTGCCTTGTTAAAAATTAATTTGTGGAATTTCTTTCCTTCTCAATGCGTTTGAGCCAACCAGTTGTGTTGTGACAAGGTAGGGGTGGTATACAGAAGATAGCCCTATTTGGTAAAAGACCAAGTCCATATTATGGCAAGAACAGCTCAAATAAGCAAAGAGTGACAGTCCATCATTACTTTAAGACATGAAGGTCAGTCAATCTGGAAAATTTCAAGAACTTTGAAAGTTTCTTCAAGTGCAGTCACAAAAACCATCAAGCGCTATGATGAAACAGGCTCTCATGACAACCGCCACAGGAAAGGAAGACCCAGAGTTACATCTGCTGCAGAGGATAAGTTCATTAGAGTTACCAGCCCCAGAAATTGCAGCCCAAATAAATGCTTCACAGAGTTCAAGTAACACACATCTCAATATCAACTGTTCAGAGGAGACTGTGTGAATCAGGCCTTCATGGTCAAATTGCTGCAAAGAAACCACTACTAAAGTACACCAATAAGAAGAGACTTGCTTGGACCAAGAAACATGAGCAATGGACATTAGACTGGTGTAAATCTGTCCTTTGGTCTGATGAGTCCAAATTTTAGATTTTTGGTTCCATCCACCGTGTCTTTGTGAGACGTAGAGTAGGTGAACGGAGGATCTCACGTGTGGTTCCCACCGTGAAGCGTGGCGGAGATGGTGTGATGGTGTGGGGTTGCTGAGCTGGTGACACTGTCTGTGATTTATTTATAATTCAAGGCACACTTAACCAGCATGGCTACCACAGCATTCTGCAGCGATACGCCATCCCATCTGGTTTGCGCTTAGTGGGACTATCATTTGTTTTTCAACAGGACAATGACCCAACACACCTCCAGGCTGTGTAAGGGCTATTTGACCAAGAAGGAGAGTGATGGAGTGCTGCCTCAGATGACCTGGCCTCCACAATCACCCGACCTCAACCCAATTGAGATGGTTTGGGATGAGTTGGACCGCAGAGTGAAGGAAAAGCAGCCAACAAGTGCTCAGCAAATGTGGGAACTCCTTCAAGACTGTTGGAAAAGCATTCCAGGTGAAGCTGGTTGAGAGAATGCCAAGAGTGTGCAAAGCTGTCATTTTAGTCCCATACTCCCCTGGCTGTAAAGAGACCAGGAGTTGCACCAACAGTGTTAGGGGTGTGTAGATATTTGAAGAATCTCAAATATAAAATATATTAATACTTTTTTGGTTACTACATGATTCCATGTGTTATTTATGGTTTTGATGTCTTCACTATTATTCTACAAAATATAGAAAATAGTACAAATAAAGAAAAACCCTTGATTTTTTTATTTAACTAGGCAAGTCCGTTAAGAACAAATTCTTATTTACACTGGACAACGCTGAGCCAATTGTGCACCGCCCTATGGGACTCCCAATCACAGCCGGATGTGATAGCCTGGATTCAAACCAGGGACTGTAGTGACGCCTCTTGTACTGAGATGCAGGTCCTTAGACCACCTCGCCACTCGGGAATGAGTAGGTGTCTCCAAACTTTTGACTGGTATTGTATGTAAGGAGTGTTTGTACAGTATGTGTGTGTGTTTGTATGGGTGCCTGTGAGAATCTTCTTTGTAAAGTATACATATGCATATGATATGTACTACAGGCAAATAATAAATAGAAACTATGCTATGGAACATGTTTGTGTGTGATTTATTTCGTGGCGTCTTAGCTAAAACCAGGCAGTTTCTATTCTAACAAATGTACTCTGGTTTGCAAACCCTTCAATCACAAGCAATGTGTGTTGTTTCTACAAAATGTTATCCTTACATTTCCGGAATTAACCAACCAACCAACAGTTGCACATTGTGAACTTGTAATTGAAAATATGTCCAGTAGAGGGACATGATATTAATAATAAACTTGCCTCCATTGTCAAAACACAACCAATATTTCCAACAGAGTATAAAAAAAATTAAAAACAGAATAGAAAAACAACATTCACAATTGCATTACACAAGACATTGACCTATTCGGGGCAGTGTCCAACTCAGAATTGTAGCACACTTTTATACGTAGACAGAGCCAAGTAGTAATCCTAAAGTAGTATTCAAGTAGAAAAACGATAATACATCTGTGTACGTGAGGATTTACATTTTCTACACAATCTGTTTACCGATCCTCCCTGCAGCCATGCGCCACACTGAGAAAGCCTTTGGGAGGAAGCTGCCTTTGATAAAGGCCCTCCTGTCACTCTCCCTAACCAGAATACACTGCTGAAAGAAATAGGAAGTATATATATATATATATCTCCCTAACCCTGTTGTGGTTAGGTGTTCTTTGGCTGCAAGCACTTTTTTCTGAATCATCTCTCGAGAACAGAAGGGAAATATCTCTTTGCCATATCTATGAGAAAGGAAAGGTAACACATTCAAATTCCAGTGTAGATAGAGGTCATGTTCCAAGAGTTGGGCGTGACACAGAGGTCAAAGGCTCTCTGGACACTATTTTCATGTCAAAAAAGTTTTTAGTCCCCTACTCCCCTGGGTGTAAAGAGACCAGGAGTTGCACCAACAGTGTTAGGGGTGTGTAGATGTTGATCAACTCTTAATGCAGTGGGCCACAGGGCAACTTAGTGAGACAATCCTGTTAGGAAATCCAACAGTAACAGAGGATGAGTTCGTACATTGTCGCTCTCTCTCTTTCTTTCTCTCTTATTCTTTCTTTTTTTTCTCACTCTCTTTCTCCCCCGCCACCTCTCTCTCTCTCTCTCTCTCTGGGATCTAGCTGATTGTGAAAAAGATTCAGTGCCAGTTGAAATGTCTGTTGACTTTCGTCACCTTGAACCCTGGATAATGACTAGACAGCCCACATCTTACTGGAACTAAATGTCTCCCTTGTAAAGAGACTATATGTGTCTCAATGGGCCTTTTATTGGTTAAATAAAGGTTAATAAAATAAAATAAAATGATTATTCCACTGCTTTGTGTTTGTATAGAATCGACTGACTCAGTTGCAGAGGCAATGAAACAGCTATAAAGGAAGGAGACATAAGGGGTGACACTGGTATGACAGTGAGTGAGAGAATGGTCAAAATAAGGTACTGATAAGAGCAATGAATCATAGTGAGGATGTCAAAAGATAAGGGGAAAATAAACGGATTTATTTATTATTAATCAGCCCATGTGGAATCTCAATCAGGGTTATCAATGTATTTTCTTTCCAAACCATGTTTAGGATCATCACTTTTAGATGCAAATTCCTTCCATTGCGCACCAGAAGTTCTCAACAGTAATACTGTATCATATTTCAATATTCATCATGCGACAACCCCCCCTTTTGCGCGTTCAAGTTGTGGAAAACTGTTTGACAGCGCAGACTTGCCAGAAATCCAGGAGTATCTGAAAACCAGCCTATTTAAAATCCATAACCATTATACACGTTCTGACATCCTTTAATGGACAGGATTCCTACATTTGTCATTTCAAACCATATCAAATCTAGCCTACATCTGAATCAGGACAACCGTGAAGATTAACTGATAATTACATTCAATCGGATACCTGCCTGACTACTTGTGTCTTAGTGACTGTATCCCGATGTATTAAAGTAGTCTTTTCGCTTTGCTTGCAATAATGATTAAACTTGTTTAAGCGACAACACGATGAGACGCACACAACCAGGAAGAAGCCAAACAAATGTGTATATTAGCTATTACATAGCCATTCACAGTTTGACTATACTGATATTTATGCAGTGTGTTTTCTTCTAATAAATATTGACGTTTTCTCGCTTTTGAAAGAAAAATAACATTGCCATTCAAAGCGCCAAAATTCGAAAATATGACCGTCGGACAAAAAAAAGGACATGTTCCTCCTACTCACCTAACGGTTGTAGGCTATGGTTTTCTTTTCTCCAAGTGGCCAGCACAAGCGTGTGATTGTTTGAAGTTCGTATTTTAATGTTCATTGCACTGTCAATTTGCAAAGGAATAACAATATATATAACAATTGCCTACCTAAGTGGTGAGTGGCCTATAATTTCATGCAGATATTATTAGTGTTGGTTATATATCAAATAATGTTGTCTAACCATAATCGCATCTGAAGTATCTTATAAGTATTACTGTAATTGTAAGTGAGGCATGCGGAGATGATGTACTGATTCAAAATCTGTTTGAATGTGAAATTATGGTGGCCTATAGACAGACATTCGATGGCTTGAATAGCCCCATAAAATAAAGCAACTCTATAGTCACATCAAAACTAACATTACGTGAATTCATAATTACACTGATATTACTAGACACTCAATTCAGAAGTAACGGGGATGTCATATAGCCCATGTTTGGATATGAGTAAGAATATTTTTGCAGCATTTTTCATTTCGAACGCTATGTAGGCTATTTGCGCTCCAGCTCAGATATTGAATTCCAATATATAGGCCTACTTTCAATAGCCTATATTTTCCTCTAATGACTGAGTAAAGGAACAGGCTATTGTGTATTGCACAATTATTCATGTAGGTGCATTGATCACAACTGTAGTGCTGAGTAGCCTAGGCTATCATGAAAGCATGGGGATCTAGATAAAAAGATCAAATGCTAAAAAAAACGACAAAACAATCTAATAATCAGTGGACAACTGAATTTATTCGTCTCACAAATGACAACAGTGCAAAACATTGATTAGCAATATTCAAATAGAAGACAATACAGAAAAATGACGGCCGTCTACATTCTATTTCAACCAAATTGTTACCTGACACGCCAATCAGAAAATTAAACAGGTTAAACAATGCAGACCTGTAGTCAATTGCTGTCTTTGGTACAAAATAAAACGTCAATATTAGCAAACGCATGCTTTCACAGTTCATTACAAAATGTACTTGTTTCCCTATTTACAAAGTGCAAATAAAATCGAAGAGAACCGCTATATCAGTCAGGCTACCATTAGATTGGTCATTTATTACCAATGGTGTGCATGGAAAAGGAGAAGAAAGGTATAGGCTACATCTTTTTAGTCAAAATATCATTAGTTTAATTAACCATGACAAGTGGGACAAAATAAGACATTTTCTATGGTGCACAAGAGTACAATGGATGAAGAGGGTCATATTTTTAAATCGTTACAGCCTACAGAAGTTAAACGGTTTCAATGTTGTTCCTCATTTATTTTGAAATGGTCGATATAGCCTACTAAACCCATCTCGAATTCACTTATTATATTATTGGGATTGAATTGAATTTGAAAGACAAATTCCTCTTCACTTTAACCAGCCATTAGGCTTATGCCACTATAGGCAACATCCCAAAACGCTACATCATGTCGTCGCTCGAGACGTTGAGTTGTTAGGGAAATGTTGTGGGCCTAAAAGTTAAATGGATTAAAATTATCGTTATTGTTCCAGTGGCAAATAATCTTGTCACATTTGTTTCTCAATGGAGCAAACTGGAGTCAAAACCTATATGGAATGTGTTCTTATCAGGTTTACAAGGAAACGTAACTCGACCTGAGTTCATAATAGCCTTTATGGTTGAAATTGAGGCTATCATGTCTGAAAACATCCAAACACATTGTAACAAAGGAGAGGTAGATTACATTTTTGCTACTCTCTCTCCACCTCTTTATCCCAGTTAGGATTGTCCCATGTATATTCATAAATTCATTTGCGCCTGAATGTATTGCGCAATGGATACTCTATTGTTCATAGTGGCCAAATCATAAGGTGTATGGCCTCCGGAGTTGTGCCTTGCGGCGTCCTTCGTACAACCAACAAGGAGCTGAACCACATCAAGATAGCCTTCTCTTGCGGCTAGATGCAATGGCAGATTGCCGTCGTTGTCCAAGAGGTTGACGTCTGCGCCATGATCTATCAGAACGCGTAGGGTGTCCACATATCCATCCCTTGCAGCATCATGAGTGATAGTGAGACCCCTGACATGGTCGCGCACGTTTGGACGTGCGTTCGCCCTCAGCAGCGCCTCCGCGATGGCTGGGTTACCAAGTTTCATCACCTGTAAAATATCATGAGAAGAGGGATAGAGCAGGATATTTACACATAAGTAATAATATAAAGACAAAATGTACGCTATAGGAAGTAAACGCTACTGTTGTAATAGAAAATATAAATATTTTAGGAATATGTTGCAGAGACAGGTCTAGATTTACACCAATGTTTTCATAAGGAATGACCAAAAATAAATCGAACCCACAAAAATATTTATTAGTCCTGGGATATCATTTGATAGCTTAACCTTTTTTATTCTTCTTCCGACCTAGATGCTGTAGACCAATTACCTCCTGATAAACAGGCGTACACTTAATTAAATAATAGAGCATTAGTTGATCATCAGTATATAACTAAGTTTCATGATAAGTCTATACATTTTTCATTTGGATAAGAGGAGCTATACGAATAGCTTATTACAGTTTGGTGACCGTTTTTTGTATGACACAGTTTTGTGTCATAGGCCTACTTAGATTAATTAAGTTCAAGCTTTGAGCGCTTTGAATCTATGCCAATTTGTAAATTGTAATTATACATTCAACAGGCTTAAAGAAAATTGTCCTAAATCTCTCAAAAACGGATTATGGTTCAGTCAATGAACCATACTTGAACCACTTTTAGCATTTTCATCTGTGCCCTGTGCCCTATGACATGGTAAGAAATTAGCCTATCTGAACATCTATGCAGCATGGTCATATGAACAGGCTGTCCAAATCAACCAAGTCTTTCACAATCTGCAATTTGTTCGTTTTTCATATTAATTTGATTGTGTAATTTGACAAAACAATAAACTGTAGTTACATTCCTATAGCAAACATAGCATTTTGGGACTCCCATGTGGTTCAAGGCAGTTTTTCAAAGGTATCGGTCAAGGAGGTAACAATACAAGCAAAGCAATACCGTATAAGTTCTCAACCACCATAATTTAAGCATGACATGAAAAAGCAGATCATTGTAACTATAGGTCTATAATTCGAGAAATATTCTTGTTGAAAACAATTTTTCATAGGCCTATTTGAGTGTGCATGCGGGCCCAAAGTGGTGCATGGGGTCATGCAGGTTCTTGATGTTTCTATATTATCTTCTTTATCACTATTGATCAATGATCTAAGGCACAAATTGTTCTTAAAAATACCAAAACATAATCACATTATTCAACGAGTTTTCATGTGATTCACCATCTTCATTAAGAAATATAAAGCTGCTAAACCTTTAGCCGACAGAATGTGTAAAACAACAACAACATTGCATTGCATTTAGTGTTGTATTCTGTATTTCACGTCTCTGGTAAATCATATATAAATCATTCATCTACATTGGGTTTTTTAGTGGTTCAGATAGGGCTACTAAATGAAGGCCTATAAGTCACTTTAAAGCCCTCTAATTCCATAAATCATACAATAAAAATATGACATCCAACATAGTAGTCTATGCTATATAAGGCCTTGAAAATCACTTGGATTTTTTCAAGTAAATCCAAGTTACAGAAATTGTATAGCCTCTTAATACCTTTACCACGTTGTCACCAAAGCACACCGTTTAGTCTATTTTACATTATGTCAATGCACAAATATGCTAAGATGTTGTAGTTTAAGTTTAAATCGATCATATAACTTCTGAATAGACTGAATAATGAATTTGTAGATTTAGGCTTCATATAAAATGCTTTACCAACCTGTAACGGTGTCCTGCCGAATTCATTGTTTGCATTAACATCTGCTCCGTTCTGTAATAACATCTCAACTTCTGCTAAGTCTCCTCTCGCAGATGCACTGCTCAGTCTGTTTGCCTCTCCAGTCATTCTTGGTGGACGAAAACAATAAAGAGAATAAGGTTATACAATACAGGTTAGAAACCTTAATAGGCCTCCTCTGTATGTGCTTGATATTGGTGGTAAGTCTTGGTTGTGACGCAAGGCACTGCTAAAGTGTAGTAAATAGTCTGTAGCCCTCTAAAAGAAATTGGTAGGCTACACTGCCAGGGTCCGCCTACCTTTTTAATGCCATCCCACTGTAACAACTCGCTTCGGCACGGAAAACAACAGGGATGTCACGCCATTTCTAACTCAAGTTCATGGTCATCTTCACCTTCCTTATAAATATATATTTCATCACGTTGGATTGGTGTTTGGGATTTCCAGTAGTAGACCAAGATGTACGAAGTTGAAAAATGTCAAACTAATTCCAATCGTCCAGCTGCAGAGTTTAAGTTCATATTTATTATTGAACCCCGTTCACGTGCAGTCGGTAACATTTGAGATTCTAAAATAGAGTTCATGGATATTCCCAATGTTTATGTATAGGCTAGACCGGTGTTATTCCAGATGATTTTGCAGGTAGCATAGCCTACCCTCATTATATTTTAACCTATAGCCTAATCATGTATTCTAAATGCAGGGGTAATGTCCATGAAATTATATCACCAAACAGTTACAACGCATTAGGCTACAACTCACATTCAATGTCCAATTCGACCTTGAGTAAAAACCCATATTATACTATTCTGTTTCATAGACAGCCTACTCCGTTCGATAGCCTACTTCACTCCGGTACTGACAATATAGGTTAGCCTACAGGTGCAACTCCTCTGCAACTCCCCAAAATGCTGGTCTGCTGCTCTCAAAAGCGTTGCCTATGTCCTGCAACTGTATCCATGGCTGCCGTTTCGATAAGGTCTTGCAACTTTGTAGCGTCTGATTGCAGACTTGCTCTCTCACCAGTCCCGGCTGAGAAAGAAGAAAAAATATTCTGACAACGTTAGGTTATCCAATGACATTTGGAGAGATGCTTGTTCAGACTTTTATGTAAACTTCCCGCCCATTTTCAAATGATGATACTTGGTCTGGATATCGTCCTTCTTTTGGTTCATTAATAGTAAAGTGTTTGTTCAGACAGTGCGCGGGAACAGTTTCGTCATTTGATAAGCAACGTTCTCTTCTTCCACTTAGCACAGTGTAGCAGTATAGGCGACCATCTGTTACACTTAAAATAGTTAGGCTACTAAACTTTTGTAAAGGTGGGTAAATAAATAAAAAATCAACCACACCACGAAGTTTACGGGACTTAGTAGCGTTTCAAATTCAGCCTGCAATAGGCATATGACGGGTAGGTGTAGCCTTGTCGTGTAGGAATATAAAATAGAAAAGCTTACACGATTTTCGATTCATAGCCTAGCCTTCATATAACAATCCCCTACTTACTAGATACAACACCTCAGCATCATTTGTTGAATGAGTTCACTCATTCGATTGGTTGGCAGTCAATATTTAGATGGGGGGAAAACGCTGGTCTTGACATCACTTATTTTTGAAATACAGAACCATACGCCCACATAACAGTCGATGAGAGCAAGAGAAGGAGGGCGGGACAAAAAAAAGGCTGCAGTTGTGACGATAGCCTGGGCTTCTTTCCCGGTTGCAAGATCACATTTTAATAACCGAAAAATGCCACGGAGTGTTGTTCAGTTAATATTGCTCTCGGTAGCGCTCTCTGGCAAAGACAACAACGATAGCCTATATCATAAGCATGATTATTTTGCTATGAGGTATGTATGTATTAAAAGCGCAGTCTTTATAATTTCAACACCCTTTTGGTAAAATGAGAGGTGGAAAATATTAATAGACAGAGATAGGATGCAAGGACTGATATTCCATGAGATTGATAATTTGAACATATTTGAAAAATATAGCTATTAACCTACATTGTTAAAATACTCAATTGACAATAAAAAAAAAAAACCGTACATTTTGCGTCACGATGGGGGGCAGCTGTAGGGCCTATCACACTAAGCACGGACAGACGCAGACGTCTTTTGGATGTCTTTGGTCCTATCCAGACCGCGCGTCTTTTTTAGTTGTATTTTATTGGCGCGGTCCGGAACCCGCCTTGATTTCAACATTCATAGATGTCTATGTTTGGTTAATCTTTGGTCCGGTTCGTACAGGCCTATATTTACCGAGGTAAAGTTGGTTTTATATTCACACATTCGGACATTCAACAGACATTCAACAGACATTAATCAGACGTTCAACAGACATTCGCCAAAACCCATTTAAAAATGTAAAAATCAATAACTAATTCACCGTTTGTTTCAGAATCATCAAACTAGATATGATTTATTCTATAAATGTCTAGCATACTTTTACAACCTTTGTTTCGAGGAAAAATTCCAGTTTGGATTTGATAGAGGGCATGTAGTCCGTCTAGGTTCTAAAGTTCTAACGACTCTGTTATACCCTATTAGAAGGGGCCTGGCATAAACTTTTGCATATTCAGTCATATTAAATTAGATTACAGGAAAAAATGTGATGAAGGGGTCAGGCCTGACTAACAAAGAAGACAGGTGGATGGATCAAGAGGACCAAGACAACCAAGAGGATCAACATGGACATTCCACAGTGGAGATAAGGAAAACTAAGAGTGAACCATAACATACAGTACCGTTCAAAAGTTTGGGGTCACTTAGAAATGTCCTTGTTTTTTAAAGATTATTATTTTTTTGTTCATTAAAATAACATAAAATTGATCAGAAATACAGTGTAGACATTGTTAATGTTGTAAATGACTATTGCAGCTAAATATATTTTTTCAATATATATTTGATTGTTTTGATTTATCAGGGTGCTGTAGCACACTCAGCACCGCCTACCTCCCTCAGCTA
The DNA here is from genome assembly GCA_030435695.1 of Brachymystax lenok tsinlingensis. Classification (NCBI taxonomy): domain Eukaryota; kingdom Metazoa; phylum Chordata; class Actinopteri; order Salmoniformes; family Salmonidae; genus Brachymystax; species Brachymystax lenok. Next base: position 22,035,380 of record CM059790.1, on the reverse strand, counting down.
TGCATTGGAAAGGAGGAAATTACCTTTGTTGGCATCCCTATTTGTCAGACTTTTACGTAAGATTAATAACCTAACCTACTTAATTCCAGTGGTGGAAAAGTACTCAATTGTTCAAGTAAAGATAGGAAAATGACTCAAGTAAAAGTGAAAGTCACCCAGTAAAATACTACTTGAGCAAAAGTCTAAAAGTATCTGGTGGTGGAAAAGTACAACATTGTCATACTTGAGTAAAAGTAAAAAGTAAAAGCTATCAGGTGAATTCGGAAGGAGTGGGACATTATATAAACTGGGACAGCTTAATCCTGACATGTTTATTTCTTGGTCTGACAAAAAAAATCTTAAGTGTTGTTTCTAAACCACATGATCAAAATTACATCCCTTCATTAGTGTGACATCATAGAGGGCCGGAAGCTCACCCGGCTCAGTGACAGCTTTTTTTTATTTTCTGTTTTGATGCTAAGGTTATAAACCGGTCATAAATAATGCACTGTGCCAAATTGTGATGTAAATGTAAATACTATGAACTGGTCAATCAAAACACATACAAGAGTTGCCAATATTAGATTTAAATTTTGTAATTCTGTTATTTTTTTTGTTATCCCGCTTTACCTACCATAGCTAGCTAAAGTAAAACAGCATGGAATAGCTAAAGTGGGACAGACTTACAGTATAAGCTTTTCCAATGGAGGAAAGAGATCCAGTTTACATTACATTTCCCTGTACTTAGGTCAGGAAGAACTCTGGTTCTTGTAGTACTATATCCTGTTCATTTATTTCTTGTAGTACTGTTATTTGAGAAAATTCAGAAAAAGTGGGACACTTTTTGCATTTCTGTCTTTTGTAACTTCTTCCGACATCTAGCCAACATATTAGCCCAACACATGATACATTTCTGAAATAGTCAGGTGTTTCCTAATCACACACAATTGAATTAAATGGTGTCCCAGTTGATCTAACTTGCTGTCCCAGTCTACCGAATGCAAACTGAAAATAGGATTTTGACTTAGTGTACACAAAACGGTGTGTCATGCCTCCTGTGAATATGATATCAACATTTATTTTGTGTGATTAGGAAACATCTCGAGGATTTCAGAAATGTATCATGTGTTGGGCTAATATGTTGGATAGATGTTGAAGGAGGTTACAGAAGACTGAATTGCAAGAAGTGTCCCACTTATTCCGTATTCACCCGACATCAAATTGTTTATATTAAGCAAACCAGACGGCACCATGTTATTATTTTTTTAATTACAGACAGCCAGTGTCACATTCCAACACTCAGACATTATTTACAAATGCAGTATTTGTGATCGCCAGATCAGAGTCAGTAGGAATGACAACGAGTTATATTGATACGTGTGAATTGGACCATATTACTGTCCTGCCTGAGCCTCCGGGTGTCAGGGAAAATGTATAAGAGTAAAAAGTACATATTTTTTTAACCTCTTAGATGTAATGGCAACATTTTTATTTCTGCCAAAATAGACATACACAAAAGTAACTCCTATTCATGTGTAATTGCATGATTCTGACATGCCAAAACGTGGTGTTGTCACCTTCTCACCAAGCTGTTGGCGATGGTCTTGTAGCCCATTCCAGCCTTGTGTAGGTCTACAATCTTGTCCCTGACATCCTTGGAGAGCTCTTTGGTCTTGGCCATGGTGGAGAGTTTGGAATCTGATTGATTGATTGCTTCTGTGGACAGGTGTCTTTTATACAGGTAACAAGCTGAGATTAGGAGCACTCCCTTTAAGAGTGTGCTCCTAATCTCAGCTCGTTATTTGTTTAAAAGACACCTGGGAGCCAGAAATCTTTCTGATTGAGAGGGGTTAAAAGACTTATTTCCCTCATTAAAATGCAAATCAATTTATAACATTTTTCACATGCGTTTTTGTGGATTGTTTTGTTATTCTGTCTCTCACTGTTCAAATACACCTACCATTAAAATTATAGACTGATCATTTCTTTGTCAGTGGGCAAACGTACAAAATCAGCAGGGGATCAAATACTTTTTTCCCTGACTGTAAAAACACAATTTCTACCATTTCAACCTCACTCAAACATTGTGGTGGTGTTATGGGGTATCAAGTGTCATTTCAATCTCTCTAAAGTGTCAGAAGTTTTGCACACTGGATGTGCACCACCCTCTGGAGAGCCCTGCGGTTGCGGGCGGTGCAGTTGCCATGCAGGCGGTGATACAGCCCGGCAGGATGCTCTCAATTGTGCATCTGTAAAAGTTTGTGAGGGTTTTAGGTGCCAAGCCAAATTTCTTCAGTCTCCTGAGGTTGAAGAGGCACTATTGCTTTTTTTCACCACACTGTCTGTATGGGTGGACAATTTCAGTTTGTCCGTGATGTGTATGCCGAGGAACTTTCCACTTTCTCCACTGCATACCTGTCGATGTGGATAGGAAGGTGCTCCCTTTGCTGTTTCCTGAAGTCCACGTTCAGCTCCTTTGTTTTGTTGATGTTGAGTGAGAGGTTATTTTCCTGGCACCATACTCCCAGAGCCCTCACCTCCTCCCTGTGGGCTGTCTCATCATTGTTGGTGATCAAGCCTACTACTGTTGTGTCTTCTGCAAACTTGATGATTGAGTTGGAGGCGTGTGTGGCCACGCAGCCATGGGTGAACAGGGAGTACAGGAGGGGACTGAGCACACACCCTTGTGGGGCCCCAGTGTTGAGGGTCAGCGAAGTGTAGGTGTTGCTTCCTATCTTCACCACCTAGGGGTGGCCCGTCAGGAAGTCCAGGACCCAGTTGCACGGGTGGGGTTCAGACCCAGGGCCTCGAGCTTAATGATGAGCTTGGAGGTACTATGGTGTTGAATTCTGAGCTATAGTCAATGAACAACATTCTTACATAGGTATGTCTCTTGTCCAGATGGGATAGGGCATTGTCTGTGGATCTATTGGGGCGGTAAGCAAATTGAAGTGGGTCTAGGGTGTCGGGTAAAGTAGAGGTGATATGATCCTTGACTTGTCTCTCGAATCACTTCATGATGACAGAAGTGAGTGCTACGGGGTGATAGTCATTTGGTTCAGTTACCTTTGCTTTCTTGGGTACAGGAACAATGCTGGCCATCTTGAAGCCTGTTGGGACAGCAGACTGGGATAGGGAGAGATTGAATATGTCCGTAAACACTCCAGCCAGCTGGTCTGCGCATGCTCTGAGGATGCGGCTAGGGATGGCGTCTGGGCCGGCAGCCTTGCGAGGATTAACACGCTTAAATGTCTTTCTCACATCAGCCACGTAGGAGAGCCCACAGTCCTTGGCAGCAGGCCGTGTCGATGGCACTGTATAATACTCAAAGCGGGCATCTTGTGTCTCGTGTCTGAGCCGTTGAATTGCGACTCCACTTTGTCTCTATACTGACGTTTTGCCTGTTTGATTGCCTTACGGAGGGAATAACTACACTGTTTGTATTTGGCCATATTCCCAGTCACCTTGCCATGGTTAAATGTGGTGGTTTGTGCTTTCAGTTTTGTGCGAATACTGCCATCTATCCACGGTTTCTGGTTAGGGTAGGTTTTAATAGTCACAGTGGGAACAACATCTCCTATACACTTCCTGATAAACTCAGTCACCGTATCAGTGTAATCGTCGGTTATTGTCGGAGGCTACCTGGAACATATCCCTAGCCCACGTAATCAAAAGGGCTTGAAGCATGGATTCCAATTGGTCAGACCAGCGTTGAATAGTTATTAGCACGGGTACTTCCTGTTTGAGTTTCTGCCTATAGGAAGGGAGGAGCAAAATGGAGTTGTGGTCAGATTTGCCGAAGGAAGGGCGGGGGAGGGCCTTGTAGGGATCCCGGAAGTTGGAGTAGAAGTGGTCGAGTGTTTTAGCAGTGTGAGTACTACAGTCTCACGCTGATAGAACTTCGGTAGCATTTTCTTTGTTAAAATCCCCAGCTACAATAAATGCAACTTCAGGATATGTGGTTTCCAGTTTACATAAAGTCCAGTGAAGTGCTTTGAGCCTCCGTGGTATTGGCTTGGGGGTTAACTACAATTAGTAGTTAATCATAAAACATACACCCCCGCCATTCTTCTTCCCAGAAAATATATTTATTCCTGTCTGCACGATGAACTGAGAACCCAACTGGCTGTACGGACTCAGACAGTATATCCCAAGAGAGCCAAGTTTCTGTGAAACAGAGTATGTTACAATCCCTGATGTCTCGTTGGAAGGAAATCCTCGCCCTCAGCTCGTCAACTTTATTATCCAGAGAGTGAACATTAGTGAGTAATATACTCGGAAGCATTGGGTGGTGTGTGCGCCTCCTGAGTTGGACTAGAAGTCCACTCGGAGTACCTCTTCTCTGCCGGTGATGTTTTGGATCTGTCTCTGGAATCAGTGGGGGGTACGAACAAAGGATCCGATTTGGGGAAGTCGTATTCCTGGTCGTAATACTGGTAATGCTGGTGAGTTGCCGCCGCTCTTATATCCAAAAGTTCTTCCCGGCTATATGTAATAACACCCCCAACAAATTGGCCTAGTAATGTAAGAAATAACACATAAAAAAAAGAATACTGTAAAGTTGCCTAGGGGCTAGAAGCACGGCTGCCCTCTCTGTAGGCACCATTTTCAGTAATTGGCATATGTCTGTAAATTAGATAATTCCAGTGCTATTATATATTTGTAATCCCTAAATGCTATTTGTTTGGTATAAAAACACAATTTATACCATATCAACCTCACTCAAACATTGTGGTGGTGTTATGGGGTATCCAGGGTACATTCAAGTGTCCTTTCAACCTCTCCAAAGTGTCAGAATGTGGTAATTGTACTGTTTTTGCACACCTGATGTGCCTTAAAGCTATTGTTCACTATAAAAACAAAATGTATACAACACCAACCTCTCTCAAACACTGTGGTGGTGTCGGGGGACATACAGGGGATATCCAAGTGTTTTCATCATATTTGTCATGCACAAAGATTAAGTCATACATCATCAGATAACATTGGCAATAGGCTAGATTTGTTCCAACCTAAGCATTCATTTCATACCCCCCCATGTAGCTATAGCTCAAACAGACCAAATCTAATGTTTGCTGTTTGGTGAAAACGTTGTGTAAAATAAACATTTTCACTCTCAGGGCTGCTGACTCATTTGTGCTTTATACATTGCATTCTATCTGCAACATTCTGAACATTGTGGCAAAATTAACCAAATCCATAGAAAATAAGAGGCCTCTAGTGGCCAAAAGGCCATTTTAGCATGGACAGCGCCATTGAGGACTTCCACTATGCTTCCGCCATTTTAAAGTAGTCAAAGTAGGCATAGTCAACTTGGTGGGGATTCCTATGGATTGTAGCCTCAATGGCACTGCCCATGCTGTCACAGACACTATAGATGTGTTTGCTGACAACATCACAAAAATGATGTGCACGCTTCATTGGGGAGTTGTTGTGATTCTGGATGGCCAGATAGCTACCAACAATTACAAGAAACTGCCATGTGGGGAATCATAAGTGACTCTTTTGAGCTATTTTCATCTTGTTCTTGATACCATGTCTTGTTTTGAGGTGTTTTGGCTGATTTCATGTCAATGCTAATATGGCTCAAATTCGCTAGCTAGCTAACCAACAACTGTAATGATGTATTTGAGAGATAACAAATGCTCATTGTGCAAATGTATTTATGTTTTCAATAAACATTAGAGACAAAATATAATTTACATGTTGTCAACAATCTAAGCCAAACCTGTCTGTTTTGCCCCATAGTTGCTCATGAGTCGGTTTTGTTGCTATAATGTTAATCAGCTAACATCTGTTTTTGTGAATTTTGAAGAATGTATATTATTATTTTTAAAAGCACATAAAGGATTCATAATGCATAGTCATGTTAACTGGCTACTATTATCTCATAGAACAAAACGTATAAGATCTCCTAAGCCTGTGTTAACTTATTGAGACCTTATTTTCTGCGTTAATTGCAAAACCCTATTCTTTCCTCATATATTTTCCATATAGCGATAGCTGAAAGAACCCGAGCTAACTATTTACCGAGATTTAGGACTACAAGTTGGCGAGCTCTATGGCACAGATATAAAGAGGAGTCCTCTATCTATCTCTATGACGTTATCCCACTTTGCGATTGCCGTAAAGAGAAGACAAAGCCGTGAAAACCAACCAGAAAAAAAGTGACGATAACAGAGAATTGAAATTCATTTAAGTCGTAAAACCCAACCCAAAGTGCGGCATTTGCAACTTACATAGCTGCCGCATATAGATGTATTGAGTTTACTGTGTATTTTGTTTACTTAAGAAGATATTTACATGATATTTTACTCAACATTTGTTTGAGTGAGTGAGGCGAGAAAGCAAGCGATAGCTAGAAGAAGAATAGCGTTTAGGCAGTCAATGCGATGGCCTCCGATAGCATGGACCGAGAAATGATTCTTGCTGACTTTCAGGTGGGTTTCGACTTTCCTCATGATACAAAACTATCTAGATAGCTAGTTTAATTATGTTGAACCTTAACGTAAAAATAAAAGGCATTGTTAACGTCAACAGCAATGTCTCGTCAGCTGACACGGCAAACACATTAGCTTGCTAGCAAGCTAGCTAACACGATTGCTAGCGGACATTAGATACGTTACTAACGTTAACTAGATAACGTTTCGTCTAGACGCAGGAGCGAGTTTGCTATTAAATAATTACGTTGTTGCATATCATTTCGTAAAGCTGTCTGCCCCAAAAGTATCTGAAGTCAACAATCTGATATACCAGTATGTCTGGTAGCTAGCTAACAGTACTGTTAGACGTCAATTTAGCGAACCAACGTTAGTTGTTAGCTAAAAAGCTAGCTAGTTAGTAAAAGCTGGGCTCATCATAGCTATGTAGCTAATTATATAGGAATTTAAAAGCGATATAGCTACCGTTAGCTTGCTTGGTGTCTTTCTTAGCGAAGATATATGCAGTATGAATTGTAAATGTTCTCAACTGAGTTGGTTAGCTAGCCAACTTGTGTTGGCTTAACTCTCCAACAAACGTTTGCTAGCCATCTACTTGCTTGGTCACTATTGAGTAGGCTAGCTAGCTAAACTATCAAGTGACATAACTAGTGTGCATTTATTGTCCATGTTTCCAAGATCTGTAAATCTAACGTTAGTGTTGAAAGCTTGAGCTCCTCATCCTGACAATTTCCAGGTCTTTGAATAAAAAACTGAAGAACAGTTTTAAGCTGTCAGTCGTACATGCACTCTTTTTTTTTTTTTAGGTCCTCGTTAATCCACATTAGGCTACATGGAGGTCAATAATCATTCTGGAAAAGCATTCTTTCAATGTAGCGCTAATACTAGCTTGAGCATAGATGGTTGGTACAATGTAAATAAATCTAGGCCACTGAAACATGTCGTTATACTGATAATGACTTGTCAGTCAAACCACCCAGTGATATACCGAGTGGAGGACCCTCATTCATTGAGGACCAGATCAATTTGGGTGGTTGATACCATGTAAATTACAGTATCATTCAGTGTTATGGTATTGATAATGGCAATTTATGCGAGTAGTGTACTTTCAGCGCACTGTCCATTAGGAACATTTGGAATGTGGAACTTTTTGAAAGTTAGCTATAAACCCAATATCTTATTATCAATCAATCAAATGTATTTATAAAGCCCTTTTTACATCAGCAGATGTCACAAAGTGCTATACAGAAACCAGCCTAATATAACTCCACCCACTTTGCCAAAGCACAGCCCCCACACCACTAGAGGGATATCAACTTACTACCCTGAGACAAGGCTGAGTATAGCCCACGAAGATGTCCTCCACCGCACGAGCTCAAGGGACAACAAACAAATCTGCTAAAACTCCTCAGTTATAAGAAGATGTCAAAGTTGGCCTTGGTTTATTTACCAGATGCTTTTAACCAAAATGACTTGGGCTACAGAACAGGTCATAGTGACACATTCAGTATATGTTGCGAATGCAGGAATCAAACCTATAATGCTAGTATTTTCGGTCAGCATCATAACTGCTCAATTACCCTTTCTATTGGTCCTTGTGTTTTATGTACATTACCTCTTCTGTTTTTCTCACAGGCTTGTACTGGCATTGACAACATTGCAGAGGCAATCACGCTCTTAGAACTCAATAATTGGGATTTAGTGGTAAGTTCACACATCAGTAGGTCATACAAACCTGACATTTTATTATTTTAAATTGAAAATATATTATATACTTATTTTGCTATTAAAATTGTTAAACAACCTGGCCACTGTAGTAACTATAGCCTTTACCTCATTGGTTCCCAATCACAGCCGTGGGCCTATTTTATTTTTTCCTTGAGCAGATGGTCAGGGGCCAGAACAGAAGCTAGTTTTCTATCCAATTGGTGACAGATTTCCATGCAAAAATTCTGAAATCCCCTCTGAAATCCCCAGTTTTTTTCCAATCAGATGTTTCCCTCAAATGTACTTGTTGCGCATAAAAGGCTGTGCGTGACAACGAAGTGCACATAAAAATGACTTTTGTGGTTAAATTCCCATGTACCAAATAAAAAATACAAGTTAATGGGTTTTCATTATAAACTCATCAAAAAAAGAAACGGCCTCACTGTCAACTGCGTTTATTTTCAGCAAACTTGACGTGTAAATATTTGTGTGAACATAACAAGATTCAACAACTGAGACATAAACTGAACAAGTCCCACAGACGTGACTAAAAGAAATTGAATAATGTGTCCCTGAACAAAGGGGGGTCAAAATCAAAAGTAACAGTCAGTATCTGGTGTGGCCACCAGCTGCGTTAAGTACTGCAGTGCATCTCCTCATGGACTGCACAAGATTTGCCAGTTCTTGCTGTGAGATGTTACCCCACTCTTCCATCAAGGCACCTGCAAGTTCCCGGACATTTCTGGGGGGAATGGCCTTAGCCCTCACTCTCTGATCCAACAGGATTGAGGTCCGGGCTCTTCGATGGCCATGGCAGAACACTGACATTCCTGCCTTGCAGGAAATAATGCACAGAACGATCAGTATGGCTGGTGGCATTGTCATGCTGGAGGGTCATGTCAGGATGAGCCTGCAGGAAGAGTACCACATGAGGGAGGAGGATGTCTTCCCTGTAACGCACAGTGTTGAGATTGCCTGCAATGACAACAAGCTCAGTCTGATGATGCTGTGACACACCGCCCCAGACCATGACGGACCCTCCACCTCCAAATCGATCCCGCTCCAGAGTACAGGCCTCGGTGTAACGCTCATTCCTTCGACGATAAATGCGAATCCGACCATCACCCCTGGTGAGACAAAACCGAGGCGACTCAGTGAAAGGCACTTTTTGCTGGTCCTGCGACGATGGGTTTGGGCTCATAGGCGACGACGTTGCCATTGATGTCTGGTGAGGACCTGCCTTAGAACAGGCCTACAAGCCCTCAGTCCAGCCTCTCTCAGCCTATTGCGGACTTTGCTTTACAGTGTTGCGCATACCCTTGTGTAATGTGAGTTATAGATTTCAGTATGTGCATTACGATGAAAGAACTTATGTTGTCGTTTCTAAAATATTATGCCTAACCATTTTTTTTGTATTTAATGTCTAGTGATACTCCAATTACTGTATGCAGAGATACGTTTATCAAATGAAGACCTATTTATATAAAATGAAGGTCTAGGCAGGCCTAATTCACAACTCTGTGGATGACTCCTGTCATCCACAAAGGCTTAGTCTACATGGTGAACCTGACCAAATCAAATCATGCTACAGTACAGCTGTGAGCACTGGTGCTTTCTAGTTCAACTTGGAAGCCAATTCAAAAGACCAAAGAAGCAAAAAGCATAGCTGCTAAAAGCACACAGTATATGATTTCATTACCTATTTCAGTTTGTTTCCTATTTTAACTAAAATTGTACACTTATTACTGAGATGTATCATTACCTTGATTGTGACGTTTCAATCAACAATGCACAATCATTGTCATGTATCTCCGTTTATCAGTGAGACATCATTTGGGCTACCTACCACCCCTCTTTAATGGGCATATAAAGAATGTCTTCTGTCAGTTTTGATTTCAAGTTTGAGATTCAAAGGAGCGTATGAAATGGTTTTACTTTATTTCCACAATGTAAAGTGTTTGTTGGATGGGGTGAGCTATATTTAGCTGAGCGCTCTTTTTGTGCTGGCAGATTTTCAAAGCAAGCAGAGCCTAAGCAGTGGTTAAACGCACCTGTAAATGTGATGACTTGCAGTTCCTTTTCGGTGCTGTTAGGTTGAGCAAAATGTACAAAAGAAACCTGTGTGTTGGGACAGGACAGTGAGCAAGTGTTAAGTACTCGGTGGCCCTTTCTCATGGATTTGTGGCTTCACTAGTAGACCTACTTACACAAACCTAAAAAAAAAAATACTTGCCAAGTTTTCACAATGACAATTTTCTCTCTTTTTGTCAATTTAAAATATTTTATGTTCATGTACTTTTTAGTTTATGGTACATTTTGTAACGTTTGGAAACACTGCTGTTTCCAAACGTTACAAACACTCCCAGTGTTCTAGAGCACTCATCTCAATAGGTCTACTAACAATGGGCCCAAAATAAACTCATTGCATTTATTGTCCTCTCGCTGCACTCTGTCCTCAACTTCCCCTAAATCGGTTTCACTGTTTAAAAAAACAGCCTGACAGACTTAAACCCTTTCTCATCAACGATCTGTTCTCGTGTGATTGTCATATCATCGTTTTGGGCAGCAGTGCCCCCTTAGGTGCTTGCATTACATTCCCTTTGTGTTGAGTCCAAATATGATAATCTAATTGTTTTAAAAGAATAGCGCAACAAAGCATTCCATCAATGCATACCTATAGACACATTAGGTATAGGCTATCATCCTATCTTAATACAGTAACATTAATTTCACAATTTATATTTTGCTGTAGAGACACTCACAGCCACTCGTTTGGCTACCAAAAGTTGCCTTTGAAATTCAAATTACTGTAATTCTATTGGCAGGAACTGGCAGTAGATGGTTATGGGAACATTTACTGTTTATCAGTGTTTGAACATGCATGCTCTCAAGTGGAATACTTTGCGACACAACATTTTATTCCATGGTCTTCTTTTTACAGGCAGCCATCAATGGCGTGATGCCACAAGAGAATGGGATCCTGCAAAGGTAATATGCCAGAAAGGACTGTTGCCTCTTCAGAAGTTAATCAAGTGTTTCTAAACATCCCCTCGAACTAATGTTTTGACCATGTTGTGTGGTGAAAAAGTCATATGTTAACCAAAAATAGGAAACACAACTTGAACATAGGAGGGAAGGGAAAGGGGGATACCTAGTCAGTTGTACAACTGAATGTATTCAACTGAAATGTATCTTCCGCATTTAACCCAACCCCTCTGAATCATATGGCATTGTGTCATATGCAAAAACGCATCGCCGTCAATGTGACGTTGTACCTGCTACACAGAAACAAAACAAAATCAACTTTATTTCTCATTTCAATTCACAAACTAGAATAGAAAACTATCATACCTCATGCTCTTCATGTACTTTATGTAAGCACAGGTGCAGGCAAGGCCAAGAACCTTGTTTTGTTGACCTGAATATCAATCAAACCAGATTTGTAGCCCATAGCTGGGAAATATCAAGTGAAAGACTGGGGGGGGTTGTTATAGTTTGTAGTGATATTCAAAGTTGTAGGCTTGACATTGCTTTGAATTACTGCAGTTCAGTGGTAGGCAAAAAAATATAACTCTGATAGTATTTGGTATGCTCTTTGAGTATAGAGTATCAAGAGAAGCAAAAGTATTTTTGTGGAAGAACATTGGGAAGATATTCCTATAACTGGAATTATAACAGTTACTGAGAAAAAAGCCTCTGAGGTATTGTGGCTCACGTTTTTGCTCAACGGTCAGTCAGAACTCATGAATACACTAGGCTGAAGAACAAATGCATTCAGACTGGGAACATTCTGTTAAACGGTTTATTTTGCGAGTTTCTGAAGACTTTGGGCATGAGAACATGGTTTCTTAAGGGCACACATAATTATGAATGGAGCCTGGCTGTGTGACTTGCAGTCAGCCCGTATACTTGCTGGCACCAGGTTGCTCTCGTAGGGTGGCACTCCTCCTCAGTAAACGGCTCCATTGAGGTGACTGGAGCCAGCTGGAGGCCTGCTCTTAGCCCCAAGCCTGCCTCCTGAATAGGGGGAGAGTGCCATCTAGATGTATGCCATGGAACAGCCATTTGTATTATTTTTAACACTCATAATGGTCAACAATCCTCAGTATCAATGTGCCAAGTTTCAAAATTGTAGTTTAGAAGGCTTACAAAAACCTTCCATCACATTGCAAGGGAAATGTATAGCCTACTGTCTAGGGTGAATTCTGACTTTGCTTTTTTCATCCTGTTTAAGAAATTGCGTAGCATGTCCTCATTGTTAGACCATGTTATGGTTTATTTTTGGTTGTCTACACCCCTGATGAGAGCACAACTCAAACACACCAACATCTTCTGTGATGGATATGAATAACAATCATCTGTGTATAACAGTTTTGCACCAAGATACTGAAACTGAAATATCAGTGCACTCTAGTTTTCTAATTTGTGTAGGTACAGGAAGTGTTTATTTGCGGTATTGGCTGTTATTTCTCTCACTGAACCTCCGTTTCACTCGCAGAATTTACTAGCTAATGGTGAGTTACCTCAACTGTCAGTTTGTTTTCTGTGTTTATGTAAATGCTTACTGCATAGCTGATTATGACTTGATCTCATTTTCCTAACATCCTTGTTTATAGACTTCTTACTCTGTGGTTCTTAGTTTATAAGAGGTCATTATGCACCTGTGCAGATCTCTGTAGGACAGGTGTTTGTCCATGCAGCCTTAGAGGGTTTGACCCTTGTATATGGCCAACAGCAAGCCTCTGCTCTCCCTGAAGTCATTTTCACCTACCTATGATGGTAGGCCTAATTCTTGCCTGTGGGTGAATCCAAGCCTCACTTGTGGTTTCTGTGTACGGTATGTTGTTTTTATGCCATTATCATGGAACATTGATCTCTAATGATTTCCTATGTGTCCTCAGAACCCCCAACGTCTTTAACCTTTTGGTATTGCAATCCGGTGGGATAAATACAGCCTTTGTGCAAGACCCTTCTCCCTATCCCAGCATGATATCCCATCACCCACGAGGAAAAGAGAAGCGTCTTTGTCCGGTTTGGGAGAGAGAAAATACATTATTTACTGCCGTGTGGGACAGAGCCTTGGGGGAATTCAGGCCTTAGACATGGAGAGAGGCTGAGAGAAAAATGTTTTTTGTCTCTGGCCTCAGCAGCAAAATGAGACTGAATTTGCTCTGTGGCAGACAATTCAGCATCTGTTGGGCCCTGCCCATATTATACAGTAAAGCCTGTTTATACTGACTCTGAAACTGTTTGTATTGCTGCTGAGAGGCTCTTGTTGCTGCCTCAGATGGGGGGCTGTGGGTGTTATGTGGATTTTGAATATTTCTGTTCAGTGTGCTGCTTTTACCATTGTGATAGGGAAGAAGCAACAAGCATGAACAATTATAAAAAATCATATTCAAGCTATTTAAAGGTTTAGCCCTGGGGTTTCAATGAGGTCCGTAGGGCCGGCCTGAAAATGTGTTATATAGTCTTCTGCTTATCGTTTTGGGAATTTCCCGATGCTCCCTCACTGTCTAGCTTTAATTTCTGTGATTATTAGTGTGCTGGGCACAGTCAAGAAACTGTATGAATGTAGGTCCTTTATCACTTCTACACAGTTTCAATTTGGCTTTTGGTCATTTTAAAGGATGATTGTTTAAATGTTTTTGCTCAAACTACACGTGGGTCGGATTGGACCCCTGGTTTGACACCCCTGCTTTAGCCTATTTAGTGGACAATACATTGTTTTTTCTGCAGTGGATAAGGTATTCAAATACCTAGTAAAATCTACATAGTCTAAATGTTTTAGTTTACTGAAATATTTTTCTTTGTTTTTGCATTTCAATGGTGTTGAGTAAAGTTGCACATGTACAGTGAGGGGGGGGGAAAAAGTATTTGATCCCCTGCTGATTTTGTAAGTTTGCCCACTGACAAAGAAATGATCAGTCTATAATTTTAATGGTAGGTTTATTTGAACAGTGAGAGACAGAATAACAACAAAAAAAATCCAGAAAAACGCATGTGAAAAAATGTTATAAAATGATTTGCATTTTAATGAGGGAAATAAGTATTTGACCCCTCTGCAAAACATGACTTAGTACTTGGTGGCAAAACCCTTGTTGGCAATCAGAGGTCAGACGTTTCTTGTAGTTGGCCACCAGGTTAGCACACATCTCAGGAGGGATTTTGTCCCACTCCTCTTTGCAGATCTTCTCCAAGTCATTAAGGTTTCGAGGCTGACGTTTGGCAAATCAAACCTTCAGCTCCCTCCACAGATTTTCTATGGGATTAAGGTCTGGAGACTGGCTAGGCCACTCCAGGACCTTAATGTGCTTCTTCTTGAGCCACTCCTTTGTTGCCTTGGCTGTGTGTTTTGGGTCATTGTCATGCTGGAATACCCATCCACGACCCATTTTCAATGCCCTGGCTGAGGGAAGGAGGTTCTCACCCAAGATTTGACGGTACATGGCCCCGTCCATCGTCCCTTTTTTGATGCGGTAAAGTTGTCCTGTCCCATTAGCAGAAAAACACCCCCAAAGCATAATGTTTCCACCTCCATGTTTGACGGTGGGGATGGTGTTCTTGGGGTCATAGGCAGCATTCCTCCTCCTCCAAACACGGCGAGTTGAGTTGATGCCAAAGAGCTCCATTTTGGTCTCATCTGACCACAACACTTTCCCCCCAGTTGTCCTCTGAATCATTCAGATGTTCATTGGCAAACTTCAGACGGGCATGTATATGTGCTTTCTTGAGCAGGGGGACCTTGCGGGCGCTGCAGGATTTCAGTCCTTCACGGCGTAGTGTGTTACCAATTGTTTTCTTGGTGACTATGGTCCCAGCTGCCTTGAGATCATTGACAAGATCCTCCCGTGTAGTTCTGGGCTGATTCCTCACCGTTCTCATGATCATTGCAACTCCACGAGGTGAGATCTTGCATGGAGCCCCAGGCCGAGGGAGATTGACAGTTCTTTTGTGTTTCTTTCATTTGCGAATAATCGCACCAACTGTTGTCACCTTCTCACCAAGCTGCTTGGCGATGGTCTTGTAGCCCATTCCAGCCTTGTAGGTCTACAATCTTGTCCCTGACATCCTTGGAGAGCTCTTTGGTCTTGGCCATGGTGGAGAGTTTGGAATCTGATTGATTGATTGCTTCTGTGGACAGGTGTCTTTTATACAGGTAACAAGGTGAGATTAGGAGCACCCCCTTTAAGCGTGTGCTCCTAATCTCCGCTCGTTACCTGTATAAAAGACACCTGGGAGCCAGAAATCTTTCTGATTGAGAGGGGGTCAAATACTTATTTCCCTCCATTAAAATGCAAATCATTTTATAACATTTTTCACATGCATTTTTCTGGATTTTTGTGTTGTTATTCTGTCTCTCACTGTTCAAATAAACCTACCATTAAAATTATAGACTGATCATTTCTGTCAGTGGGCAAACGTACAAAATCAGCAGGGGATCAAATACTTTTTCCCCTCACTGTAGTCTGAGAATTACACTATTTTGGTGGAAGACTTTCTACTTTTATAGACACAATTAACTCTGTATACAATTCAATATGATATTGAACTGCACTACATGATGCTCCCTGTGTTGACATTTTCTGAACCTCTGCTTACTGTCTAAACCCACAATAACTTCTCCAGCGAGGCATCCCAGGCCAACATCTATGGGCCTCACAGCCAAGCAGCAACAGCAGAGGCAGCAGTGGCCCCACCAGCCACCTCATCGTCTTCCTCCTCTTCTCCGCCGTCCTCCTCCTCAGCCTTCTGCCCTGTCCTCCCCTCTCGACACATTGTGGAGCGGCAGCCGCGCATGCTCAACTTCCGGGTGGAGTACCGCCAGCGCACTGTGGAAGTGGTCGTAGAGGAGGGCAGCGCAGTTGGTGAGGAGATGCGCTCACCATACACTACTCTTCATACTATGGTTCCTACACTAATATCCCACTACGGGCCTACACATCATTAATATGTTGTGAATGTATTGTAATGTTTTAAAAAAATGTATTACTGCCTTGATTTTGCTGGAACCCAGGAAGAGTAGCTGCTGCCTTGGCAGGAAATAATGGGGATCCATAATAAATACAATACATCACACACCCGTACTGCTTACTCAGAAGAAATATGGGTGTTACAGATGTGGTGTTACTGAGAATCCAAAATATTGTGGGTTTCTGGTAAAAGGAGCGATGTTAGTCAATACAACACCAAGGTATAGTGCTTTCGTTTTTAGTCTTGGAACCCTTTCTCAGAATCTACACAATTGTACCCAGTGTTGAAGCTATTTCTGTTGTGAAGATAAGGTAGTGGAAGTGTGTATTACTAATGTTTTACTCAAAGGTAACTTTCTTGTAAGGTGTAACATTTCATAAATACACAATGAATTTTGTACTTTGCATTGAAAAATTGAAAACACGTTTTCTCATCTATTACTGCCATTTTATGGTGGGGATATGTTCAACTGCCAGTTCATAATACTACAACTTGTTTCTTCCTTTTCTTGTTTGTAGGGGAAATCAAACATATTCTTGAGACCGAGCTTCAGGTCCCCATATCAAAAATGCAGTTAAAGGGTTGGAAAAGTGGAGATGTATCTGACAGTGTGAGTATTTCTCTCAAAACAATTTTTTTGATTAATGTAATACCTCTTGAAATGAGCATGTTTAAACCATCTCTTTGCCACCTTTTTAGTTTAATCTTTTATTTTTCACATCGGATGAGGTTTCACAAATGTCACTCACACCCATCTAATGGGGATGGATAAAGTACCACTTGGTATTATTTATTGGTCTGTCCCTTTGTCCTCAGACGGTTCTGCGAAGTTTACACTTGCCCAAGAACAACAGCCTGTATGTGCTGACCCCAGATATCGCCCCCACTGCCAGCACAAGCCAAAACAGGTACTCAACTTCACTCACTTTCACTTACTCATCTTTTGTTTCCTGTTTTGAGTCACATTATCTTCCAGCAAACAATTCCCAGCAGGTAACTTACACTGTTTACCCAATACCCTCCAGTACCTCAATATGCAGCAGCATTGATTGTCACACTGATTGTTACCCACATCAACAGGACTGCACCACTTTGCCAACAAAGCCATTTTCATATGGGTTGAACACTAGATGGCACTGTACACCTAGTAATGGTAAAAATAATTTCTGGAATATATATACCATGAATATTGTACAATAGCTTCCAATTTGAATATTTACAAAGATATTTGACCCGTGTGCACAGAAGGCTTCTGTCAATTATTTTTACATTTGAAGTGAAATCCTACTGCCATATTCTTTGTGTAATGTAAATAATGCTCTTCATTGCTGTATTTGTAGCTAATTCCGGTCTTTATTTTGTTGCTGAAAAATGTTATCTTCCTATACAAATAGTTGAGCAGCTTTTTCACTTCTGTAATTGAGAAAGAGAGAAATTAGAAATTCAATGAGGGGATCCATTAAGCCACTAGCAGGTAATTCTACCAAGCTTTATGAATCCAATGAGGCTTTAGACACTTTTCCTTCTAAAATGTCATACTATTCATCATTGAGCTATAATCCTGTCACAAAGGCTGGTTTTGTGATGGATATTTCATCTGTATCAGCCAGGTAAAGTTCATACTAATAAGGAAATCCCACTCACTGTAATAATGCTCTCTGGTGCGTCTTCTCACCAGCATGGCAACAAACCAAACCAATAAGGCTTGTCAGGATTTGGTACGTTGTACACATGTTCAATCTTTATCTGAGCATACTTTAGCAACATCCTATTCAGATTTCCCCAAATGTAGAGCGAGAACGGTGTGAAAGGCACTAAGGCATTGCTCCTGTAATTGTTGAGGAGCTGAAGTGCTGTTGGAGTGTGTCTGTCGGTTGTAACAGGAGGGGATGTGTCTGTGTAATTATCTGTGTTGATTAGGGAGGCTGTCGGGCCCAGAGGGGTTGCTGAGGAGAGACACGTGGCACTGCCATGCATTATGAAGAGTCACTCCGGTTCTAGAGCAGTCATTGTGCACCGACGTGTGTCGGGACAGGAGGACAACAGTCGAAATACAGCTGGTCTCATGTTTCTTCCCCCTTGTACATCTCAGGACCCATTGAATCAAACACAGAGAAACGGCCAGAGACCGGCATGGGTCAAATATTGCAAAGCCTTGTATGGTTAGGGTTCTATAATATCGCACTAATATGTGGGGGGTTGATATCCAAAAAGAGAGAATGCTACTGCTGCCGTTGGCTGTGCTGCTTTGACAACCAGTAAGTAGAGGTTTGACTGTGTAGCAGGCAGCTAATGGCTCTTTTCTGGCTAACCGTGGCCACTGCAGTGTCTCTTAGTAGTACAATCTTCTTAGTGCTATAGCTATCATTTCAGCTCATTATCCTCCATAAACTATTTTGGTGGGCGTGTGTTGCGACCCTGTTGTGATCTTTGCTGCTGGAAGAGGGTGACAGATCACACCGCTCAGAGGAGCAGGCCTCCTACAGGGAGGGCAGGCAAGCTGTTAGCACAGCGGCATTAAAAATAACCGTTGCAGCGAATTCACAGAGCTGGAAGTCTGCTGCTGTCAGAGCTGCCATCCCACCGCTCTGACAAACCCTGTACTAATACCTGCTGAAACAGGGCACTACTAGCAGGGCTAGTTTGGGTACCACCCTTTAAATTAGGTGGAACAGCAGAGACGTACAGTAGCCCTTCTGAGTTGTACTGAAGAGGGTGCATTCAAGCCTGCTTAACTCTAATTGAAATGAGAATTTGTAGTTGGCAGCAAGCTGAAAAGCCAATGAAATCAAATACAATTTGGAAATAATACGTAGTCCTATTATGATCAATTATGATTAGTATATGTCATTAACACAACGTTACTATTTAACTATTGCCTTAAGTTATGGAAGGCTATTATGTTTGGTGGCAATTTTTTTTTTATTCCAAAATAATCATATTGACTACTTGCTGGAAAAGACCATCAATATTTAGTACTTTACTAGAATGTTTGTGTGTGTATTACTATGCAAGGAGTACTTGTGTCCATATGTAATATACTCATTGCTTGAGTTTAAAATAACATTTTACCTCTGACTTAGTTCCTATTCCTTTGTAATAATTGTGAGCAGTTTCTGAACATGGGACATAACTTAACAAATAAAAGCCACAGTAGGCAATTACTTCAAAGCATCTCTGCACACATAAACCAAACAGACTAATTAAATAGTTATCCATATCACCAGGCCCACTCAATCCTCTGTTTGATTTTAAATAAATTGGGAGGCTTTGGAGATTTCAGACAAGCGCTCCCTCCTCAAAGGTAGTTACCGAGATCCACTCCTGAGCCAAACAAACGTTTTCCGGTGTCTGTGTTGACTGACAGTGAATACAGGAGGGTATCTAGATGGAGCTAATCTCTTGCATAAATAATGTAGGGTGATGAATATTTTAATGCGACTCATCTATTTCTGTTGCTTCCAGGAAGTGTGTTTTATTGAAGGTTATTTTAATTTGAACTCTGAATGTGAAATACAAATTAATTATTAGACATTTGGTATTAATTTGCAGCGTCCCTCCCTCCCCAGTCTGTTATCCCCTCAGAGATACTGATGCCTCAGATGCTGGCAAAAAGAAGTGGAAATGATTAACAATTAGTATGCTGATTGGTCTTGAGACAAAATGGCAGACCAAGACATACCAGATCATGGGAGATTGCGTATTTGCCTATTATGTTGCGGATACAGAATGTGGAGGTAGGATGGTTATGCATGTCTGCCTGTAGTTTGACCTCTTTAGATCATACATCACAGATGAGATGGCCAGTGTGTGTGTGTGTGGTGTTTTAACGTAAAGGGAAAAGTGTGTGTTTCTCTCTCTCTCTCTCTCTCTCTCTCTCTGGCAGGGCTATTTTAATAAGGTCTGTGTGTCTGCTCTGTGCCTGGGGACCCTCTGAGGCTTATCTCAGAATGAAACCAATCTGTTGACTGCTCCTCCCCCCTGCAAAACAGTTAATTTTTTTGTCTATAAATTTAAGTGACATTTTACTCAGCACCTCATGCCGTGTCAAGTACTCCTGAGAGGACACGGCCTGGGCCGTTGCCTCCATGTATAGAGGTCACTGACGGCTGGCGCAAACGCTCAGACGCAAGACTACTCCTGATGGGAGTATAGTGTAGAGAGAACTTTTTTTTTTATTCGTACCTTTTATTTTACTAGACAAGTCAGTTAAGAACACATTCTTATTTTCAATGACTGCCTAGGAACAGTGGCTTAACTGCCTGTTCAGGGGCAGAACGACAGATATGTACCTTGTCAGCTCCGGGATTTGAACTTGCAACCTTTCGGTTACTAGTCCAACATCATGAGAGGAGCTGAAAGCACTTTGTTGAGTCAGTAGTAGGACCCCCGGAAGCAAAGATATTAATTATCCTCTGTATATTTGCGTAGGTCTTTTATCTCAATACAACCAACTTGCAGGAAGCCAAATCGTAAAGTAACAGAGGAGACAAATGCCTCACAGTATGGGCCACATGGTCTGCTCACGTTCAAAGTGTTTACTGTGTAAAGCCATAAGTCCCCATATTATTATTGCGGTCTTCACAATGGCTTATGGTAATGCTACAACACAGCTACCCAATTTTCCCCTTTGCTGTTTCGTCTGCCAGAATCAGTCGGGACTGTGTCTAAACAAATCATGCCGATATTAGTTAGGTCCCCTATGTGAGTCCCCATTCCTCCCTCTCTCCTGCCTGCCTCTCCCTGCTCAACCCATTACATATGCATCCAGTCCTTCCACACCACACATTTTCAATCTTCCCGGTTAGCTACAACAAACATTACATTTACATATTGATTTTGTAGTTTTAGTCAATGTAAATATGCTGTCATTACAGTAAATTTGAGCTTCTGTTAACATAAGCTCGTCCAGATCTGCGCAGATTAAGGCAGTGATTGCATAATTAATGTGTGCTACATATTAATTCCGACTATCCTTTTCCTCCTCGCTTCGAGTTGAGCTCTGATTAACTGCCTGGCTTGGACTAAGCTTCCGATTCATATTCACGAACACAGACTGAGCGTTTGCTCAAACCGCTACTTAACCTCAACGTTTATTATAAGTGAAGCGTCCAAAACTTTAATCTCTCTGTGAAGCACACAGTGTCGTCCTGTACTGTACACATCCTCAGTCATTGCTCATAGCTGCAAGCTAGGGCCTAGAACTCTTCACTTGTCTGCCCTTAAAAACCACTCTGCACCAATGTATAGGAGCAAGTTTGAGAAAAATCAGTCTGACAAATCAATATTGACTTGTCTGCCAGAACAACAATGTTGAGGGGGCTGTGAACAGGTTGTGTGTGTGTGATGTCACTGCTGTAGTCCCGTGTCCTGACCACCCCATGCTGGGTCAGGCAGCAGGCTGCTGCGCAGAAGAGGGACCCGGCACCAGGCCTGTCTGGACAGAGACAGAGGAGTGGGCATGAGCCCCAGGGGAGATGCAGGGAGCCATCTCACTGCAGGGATAAGTGTCTGACTAGTCTCAGCTTGTTCTCCACTTGACTCTGTTTTATTTATTCCTCCTTCTCCAGCGTTCTTCAGGAGTCATTAAATCAGAACTTCCTGCTCGTCATCAGCCACCGTGAAGCCCAGAGAGACTACAACCTCAACTTCCCTGGCAGCAGAACCATACAGGAGGTGGGTCTCCCTCTCTCTTCACATAATGTCCTGTCAGTGCTAAAAGGTATTCAAGATATGGCCTTCTACCAGTAGGATAGTTGTAAGATTTGATATTACAGTTCTTAGAAAACATAACTGCCATCACTGAGTAGGAACATTTTGAATTAACTATACAATTCTAATAAACGCTAACTGCAATCACAAAGTTTTCTCAGCCATGTTGCTACAATAGGAATTAATATCAATATTCTACATGAATGCTCAAATTTTACACACAACTGTGTTGCACTGTTTGCTTACTGCAGCACCTCAATAGAGTTGGTTGGTATAATTTCTCTTCTCCAAGATTACCCGTCTATCAGGTCCACACAGCCAGTGACTGTCTAAATGTCCGAAAAGCTGTTTGAGGACAAATTGGCATTTGCAAGCAACATTGGGGAGAAATGTGTTTGTGTAGTGGGGGCTGGGAACGGGTCATGCTCATTTTCTCTATCTGAAACCAAACACTGGATTTGGTAGTAGATTAAATATTCATACTGGGCCCACCGGCTTCCTATTTTCCCCTCTTTTTACTTATTACAGTCTCAGCTGCAGCTCGATTTGAGGGTTGAAGGTGGTTTGGTGGGGGGACTGCCATGTAGACAACACCATAATCTATTCAGTCAGTGCATCTCAGTTCAGTGTTTTCTCTATATGCATTTAGCAGTGGTGGGCTGCCCCTGCTAAATCATTGTTGCCCCTCAAAGATGTATACAAAAATCTCGCTCTCTCTTAATAAATGTTTTCATTGTTAACTTTAATTAAACAACTTAAACCAGATGTAAAGTATGTAGAAAAGATAATGGAGCTAAAGTTTTTGTATGCGCACATTTATTTATATATATATATATATATATATATATATATACACTTTTTTTTTTTTTACAATCACCAAAATAACTAGAAAGTCAGGGGGAATCTAAAATTCAAATGTCATGGCATCGGGCCATTGATCTTGTTATGTTTGAGTCACTCATAGAATAACACGTGTATAATTGTAGTAAGTTAGAAAGAGAACCTCTGCAGCCAATAGAATGATAGCAAAAAGTTTTGGAGCACCTTAAATTAAGTTTTGGGCAAAAAGGCCAACTCTGCTTCATCATTCATTGAATCAGATGGCTCCTTCATCACAAATTGCACTGATATTGCCAACTACTTTAATGATATTTCCATTGGCAAGATTAGCCAATTTAGGCATGACATGCCAGAAAAAAATTCTGACACTACACATCCAAGTATAACTGATCAAATGATGAAAGACAAGTGTTATTTTGAATTTCGTAATGTGAGTGTGGAAGAGGTGAGAGAATTGTCTATCAACAATGACAAGCCACTTGGGTCTGACAACGGATGGCAAATTACTGAGGATAATGGCGGATGATATTGCAACTCCTATTTGCCATATCTTCAATCTAAGCGTGTGTGTGCACCCACCCGCCCTCAGGCCTGGAGGCAAGCAAAAGTAATTCCAATACCGAAGAATAGTAAAGCTCCCTTTACTGGCTCAAATAGCTGACCAATCAGCCTGTTACCAATTTTTTTTGTTGACCAGATACAATGCTATTTTACAGTAAACAAATTGACAAGACTTTCAGAAAGCACGGCACATATGGTAAAAAGATTGTGGGAGCTGTTTTGTTAGACTTCAGTGCGGCTTTTGACATTATCGATCATAATCTGCTGCTGTAAAATGTATGTTATGGCTTTACACCCCATGCTATATTGTGGATAAAGATGTTCTTGTCTAACAGAACACAGAGGGTGTTATTTTAATGGAAGCGCCTCACACATAATCCAGGTAGAATCAGGAATTCCCCAGGGCAGTTGTCTAGGCTCTTTGAGAAAATAAATCTTTACTAATGACATGCCACTGGCTTTGAGTAAGGCCAGTGTCTGTGTATGCGGATGACTCAACACTATACACGTCAGCTACTACAGTGACTGCAACACTCAACAAAGAGCTGCAGTTAGTTTCAGAATGGGTGGCAAGGAATTAGTTCTAAATATTTCAAAAGCATTGTATTTGGAACAGAACACTCATTAAACCCTAAACCTCAACTACATCTTGTAATAAATAATTTGGAAATTGAGCAAGTTGAGGTGACTAAACTGCTTGGATTAACCCTGGATTGTAAACTGCCATGGTCAAATCATATTGATACAACAGTAGCTAAGATGGGGCGTTACATAATAAAGCGTTACTCTGCCTTAACGCTATCAACAAGGCAGGTCTTGCAGGCCCTAGTTTTGTCGCACCTGTACTACTGTTCAGTTGTGTGGTCAAGTGACACAGAGGGACCTCAAATTACTATTGGCTCAGAACAGGGCAGCACGGCTGGCCCTTAAATGTTCACGAAGAACTAACATTATTAATATGCATGTATATCTCTCATGGCTCAAAGTGTAGGAGAGTTTGACTTTATCACTACTTGTTTTTGTAAGAAGTGTTGACAGCTCGGTGTATTCAGCCTATCTTTTTAAACTACTAGCACACAGCTCGGACATCCATGCATACCCCACAAGACATGCCATCATGGGTCTCTTCACTATCCCTAAGTCCAGAACAGACGATGGGAGGCGCGCAGTACTACATAGAGCCATGGCTACATGGAACTATATTTCACGTCAGATAACTGATCCAAGCAGTAGAATCGGATTAGAGTACACAGCTGTGAAGAGACGCGTGCGCACGCACACACACACACACACTCTACCCTTACGTACACATGGATTTTGTATTGTAGATAAGTGCATTCGGAAAGTATTCAGACCCCTTTCCGTTTTCCACATTTTATGTTAGTCTTTTAAAATTGATTAGACAATTGTTTCCCTCATTAGTCTACACACAATACCCCATAATGACAAAGTGAAAAATGGCTTTTTAGACATTTTTGCAAATGTACTTAAGTATTCACTCCCTTTGCTATAAGACTTGACATTGAGTTCCGGTGCATCCTGTTTCCATTGATGATCCTTGATGTTTCTACAACTTGATTGGAGTCCACCTGTGGTAAATTCAGTTGATTGGACATGATTTGGAAAGGCACACACCTGTCTATAGAAGGTCCCACTTTTGACAGTGCATGTCCGAGCAAAAACCAAGCTATGAGGTTGACTGAATTGTCTGTAGAACTCCGAGACCGGATTGTGTCGAGTCCCAGATCTGGGGGAAGGGTACCAAAATATTTCTGCAGCACTGAAGGTCCCCGAGAACACAGTGGCCTCCATTATTCTTGAATGGAACTCGTTTGGAACCACAAATACTCTTCCTAGAGCTGGCCTCCACGGCCAAACTGAGTAATCGAAGTAGGTCAGGGAGGTGACCAAGAACCCGATGGTCACTTGACAGAGCTCCAGAGTTCCCCTGTGGAGATAAGAGAACCTTCCAGAAGGACAACCATCTCTGCAGAACTCCACCAATCAGGTCGTTATGGTAGAGTGGCCAGACGGAAGCCACTCATCAGTAAAAGGCACATGACGGCCCTCTTGGAGTTTGCCAAAAGGCACCTAAAGGACTCTCAGACCATGAGAAACAAGATTCTCTGGTCTGATGAAACCAAGATTGAACTCTTTGGCCTGAATTCCAAGCGTCACATCTGGAGGAAACCTAACAACGACCCTAAACACACAGGCAAGACAACGCAGCAGTGGCTTCGGGACAAGTCTCTGAATGTCCTTGAGTGGCTCAGCCAGAGCCCAGACTTGAACCCGATCGAACATCTCTGGAGAGACCTGAAAATAGCTTTGCAGCGAGGCTCCCCATCCAACCTGACAAATCTTGAGAAGATCTGCAGAGAAGAATGGGAGAAACTCCCAAAATACAGGGGTGCCAAGCTTGTAGTGTCATACCCAAGAATACTTGAGGCTGTAATCTCTGCCAATGGTGGTTCAACAAAGTACTGAGTAAAGGGTCTGAATACTTATGTAAATGTGCTATTCAGTATTTCAGCAGTTCTAAACCTGTTTTTGCTTTGTTATTATGGGGTATTGTGTGTAGATTGAGGGGGGGGGGGAAATAACAATTTAATCTATTTTAGAATACGGCTGTAACGTAACAAAATGTGGAAAAAGTCAAGGGGTCTGAATGCACTTGTATGGGGTAGTAGAGCAGTGGCCTGAGGGCGCACACTTTTTTTTAATACCAGGTTTTATTATTTTCCCAATAAAAAAAGACGTACTAACATTGACATTCATTGTACTGTTCCATGGGTTGTCAAATTTAGAGTCCAAAATAATCCTATTAGGTGGTATATATTATTAGAAGACAGCATATAGTCATTACAAGCAGTGAAGTTAAGCCAAATTTAAACATTTCGTGGAGTACAGCACAAGAGTAGCAGCAGATCATCAACCCAGTTGTGAAGCTGGACTATACCATTTATCCTGTATAGGCTTCCATATTTTGTAAAACATTAGTCTTCTATTTGAGAGATTGTTTTTAATCTTTTCCAAATGCATTACAGTCCCTAAATCCTATAACCACATTTCAAAGGTAGTCTCCAATTTCCAAAATTGCAATATGAGCCTTTTGGCTAATAGAGTACAAAGATAGACAGCCTTCCCTTCCTTGTTATTCCCATCAACTGTACCAAACAGAGGGCTCAATCGGTCTGGGGCTATAACTCTATCAAAGGCTTTAGATAAGTAATCAAAAATGAGAGCCCAGTAAACATGTAACTAAGGATGTCCAAAATAAGTTGGTCAAAGTCCCCTCATCCTGCTTGCACCTCTCACACAGTGGTGTGTCTGGGAATATTTTATGCAGTTTCACTTTTGAGTAATGTAACCTGTGTATCACCTTAACCCTGTTCAGTTTGTCTGGCATTCACTGAACTGTGGTTTATAATCCTGAGAGCTTCTACCCAGTCCTCATCTGAGATTTCTGAACAGTGTTCCTGCTCCCAAGTCCTTTTAATAGTGTCTGTAGATACATCTATGTGGGCCTGTAGCAAATCATAAAGTTTAGAGACTGACCTTTTTGAATGGGGTTTGACAAGGATATCTAATGTAGGATTCTTTGGCTTAATGCCGCACTGTGGGATGTGTCATTAAGACATTACGGATTTGGAGGTATCTGAAAGTGTAGTTGGCATGTTAAACTTACCCTGTAATTGTTGAAATTAAGCTAAATGACTAATGTATAAGTTACCAATTGTTGTGAGTCCCTTCTCTCTCCACTGTGATGACACCATATCATCCAATGCAGGATGGAAAGCATGATTCAGGCAAATTGGGCTGCCAATGTATACTGTGGGTATGTTAAGAAAATAACTAATCTGTTTCCCAGATCCTAAGAATAGTGTTCCGGCTCCGACAGAGATGGCCGCCTCGCTTCGCGTTCTTAGGAAACTATGCGGTATTTAGTTTTTATGTATTATTTCTTACACTGTTACCCCAGGAAATCTTAAGTTTTAGAACATACAGCCGGGAGGAACTATTGGAAATAAGAGCAACGTCAACTTACCAACGTTACGACCAGGAATACGACTTTCCCGAAGCGGATCCTCTGTTTGGTCCTCCACCCAGGAAAATGGATCAGATCCCAGCAGGCGACCCAAAACAGCGGTGCCGCAAAAGGGGCTCCCCCGAGTATACTACTCGCCAATGTCCAGTCTCTTGACAACAAGGTAGACTAAATCCGAGCAAGGGTTTCCTTCCAGAGAGACATCAGAGATTGTAACATTCTCTATTTCACGGAAACATGGCTCACTCGGGATACGTTATCAGAGTCTGTACAGCCACCTGGTTTCTTCACACATCGCGCCGACAGAAACAAACATCTCTCTGGTAAGAAGGGCGGGTGATTAACTAGTCGTTGTATGATCATAACAACATACAGGAACTCGGGTCCTTTTTGTTCACCTGACCTAGAATTCCTTAGATCAAATGCCGACTGCATTATCTACCAAGAGAATTCTATTTGATTATAAACGGCCTTGAAAGAACTTCATTGGACTCTATGTAAACTGGAAACCACATATTCTGACGCTGCAGTTATTGGGGAGATTTATTGGGGGGATTTTAACAAGGCTAATCTGAAAACAAGGCTCCCTAAATTTTATCAGCAAATTCTGGGTCATTGTTACTCCAACTTCCGCGACGCATACAAAGCCCGCCCCCGCCCTCCTTTCGGCAAATATGACCACGACTTCATTTTGTTGCTCCCAGCCTATAAACAAAAACTTAAACAGGAAACGCCCGTGCTCAGGTCTGTTCAACGCTGGTCCGACCAATCCGATTCCACACTTCAAGATTGCTTCGAACATGTGGACTGGGATATGTTCTGGATAGCGTCGGACAATAACATTGATGTATACACTGATTTGGTGAGTGAGTTTTATTAGCAAGTGCATCGGTGATGTTGTACCCACAGTGACTATTAAAACCTTCCCCAACCAGAAACCGTGGATTGATGGCAGCATTCGCGCAAAACTGAAAGCGCGACCGGAAACATGACTGAATACAGTGTAGCTATTCCCTCCACAAGGCAATCAAACAAGCTAAGCGTCAGTATAGAGACAAAGTAGAGTGGCAATTCAACTCCTCAGACACGAGAGGTATGTGGCAGGGTGTACAGTCAATCACGGACTACAAAAAGAAAACCAGCCTCGTCATGGACCCCGATGTCCTTCTCCCAGACAAACTAAACAACTTCTTTGCTCGCTTTGAGGACAATACAGTGCCACCGACATGGCCCGCCTCCAAAACCTGCAGGCTCTCCTTCACCGCAGCTAACGTGAGTAAAACATTTAAACGTGTTAACCCTCCCTAGCCACGTCAGCCACGTGCTTACCGCCCCAACAGGTCCACAGATTACGCAATCCCATTGCACACTGCCCTAACCCAACTAGACAAGAGGAATACCTATGTAAGAATGCTGTTCATCGACTACAGCTCAGCATTTAACACCATAGTACCCTCCAAACTCGTCATTAAGCTCGAGACCCTGCATCTCGACCCCTCCATGTGCAACTGGGTCCTGGACTTTCTGGCTTGCCGCCCCCAGGTGGTGAGGGTAGGAAACCTCTCCACCCAGCTGATCCTCCACGAGTGTGTTCTCAGCCCTCTCCTGTACTCCCTGTTCACCCATGACTGCGTGGCAATGCATGCCCCCAACTCAATCATCAAGTTTGCAGACGACACTACAGTGGTAGGCTTGATTACCAACAACGACGAGACGGCCTACAGGAAGGAGGTGAAGGCCCTCGGAGTGTGGTGTCAGGAAATAACCTCACACTCGACATCAACAAAGGAGATGATCGTGGACTTCAGGAAACAGAAGCGGGAGCAGCCCCCTATCCACATCGACCGGACAGTAGTGGAGAAGGTGGAAAGTTCCTCGCCGTACACATCACAGACAAACTGAAATGGTCCACCCACACAGACAGCGTGGTGAAGGAGCAACAGTGCCTTTTCAACCTCAGGAGGCTGAAGATATTTGGCTTGTCACCAAAAACACTCACAAACTTCTACAGATGCACAATCGAGAGCATGCTGTCGGGCTGTATCACCGCCTGGTACGGCAACTGCTCCGCCCACAACCGTAAGGCTCTCCAGAGGGTAGTGAGGACTGCACAGCGCATCACCGGGGGTAAACTACCTGCTCTTCAGGACACCTACACCACCCGATGTCACAGGAAGGCCAAAAAGATCATCAAGGACAACAACCACCCGAGCCACTGCCTGTTCACCCCGCTATCATCCAGAAGGCGAGGTCAGTACAGGTGCATCAAAGCTGGGACCGAGAGACTGAAAAACAGCTTCTACCTCAAGGCCATCAGACTGTTAAACAGCCATCACTAACATTGAGTGGCTGCTGCCAACATACTGACTCAAATCTCTAGCCACTTTAATAGTTACATTTATTACTTCCAATTTTATCACTATTCACAATGCCACCTTATATAATGTTTACATACCCTACATTACTCATATCGTATGTATATACTGTGCTCTATACCATCTACTGCATCTTGCCTATGCTGTTTGGCCAACGCTCATCAAGATATTTATATGTACATATTCTTATTCATTCATTTACACGTGTGTGTGTGTGTGTGTGTGTGTGTGTGTGTGTGTGTATATAAGGTAGTTGTTGTGAAATTGTTAGATTACTTCTTAGATTACTGCATGGTCGGAACTAGAAGCACAAGCAGTTCGCTACACTTGCATTAACATCTGCTAACCATGTGTATGTGACCAATAAAATTTGATTTAGCTCTAGATGCCTGTACGTGCCTTAGCGGTCTTGCTAATAATCGATGTGGTTTGTCACCCAGTCCAAAATAACTTTGTTGCGTTCTAGCAAGTAAAGAGCCCACCCATTTCGAAAGGATGGTATTGTATTCATATTTCAACTTTGATCTTCTCAAGGACTGCATTTGAGGAATTTGTAATATAAACCTCCTGTTCCCCTAACTCTCAATTTCTTTCAGCCTAGTATTGGTGTGTTTCTTCCTCTCTGATGTATATGAAATAATGTATACTCAAATCACAGCCTTGAGATTCCCAAAGGGTAGAGTCGTCAACCTCCCTCGTGTCCTTAGCTCCGAGGGGAAAAAAGCAATCTGCTCCTTCAAATACTGACAAAAAGTATCATCTTTCAACAAGTCTGCGTCTTTGCGCCACGGTTGCAGACATATTGCAGAGTTTCAGCACCATGGACAACGGAGAGTGGTCCGTAATTAGAATCGGGTGATGGGTAACCGACGCAGCTGCTTAAATTTTGTTTTAGAGTCCAACAAAAAATAGTGAATTCTTGAGTATGACTTATGAACTGACGAAAAGAAAGAATAATCTCGATCTGTTGGGTGGGTCAGTCTCCAAATATCGACAATGTTAAGGTTTGTCATCAATGTATTTAGACTGATACTGGCATTTGATTGTTGAAGAGGCCTTGATAGCTGTTTATCTAAAAGAGGATCTAATGTGCAATTAAAGTTACCTCCAACAATAACACTTGTATCCGAGATATTTGGTATGGCCTTAAATACCGTTTGAAAAAATAATGTAATGTTATTGGTTTCAAATTTCGTGTACCAGCCACAATAATATACTGACCATTAGGATCTGAAATCGAGGATGAGTAAATAAAAGGAATGTTTTCCTTATCAGGATTGCTACCCCTCGCTTGTGCATTAAAATTAGACTGGTATATCTGACCAATCCAGCCGACTCGTACTTTTGGCCTGAGCCGAGCGTTTTAATGAGTTTCTTGAAGAAGCATTATGTCAGCGCCTAGTGATTTTTAAGATTAGAAAAAAACCTGAGCTCTTTTCTCAACATAACCTAAGCCATTACAGTTCCGACTGACTATCTGAATTCCACCAGGTCTATTCTGTACCTGGGCACTTTGTGGCATTTCTTATTTTAGAGCAAATTGTTGCTGTCATACAAAACCCAAACGAAAAACATCCCGCCGTGTGGGAACTTGTCATGCCACCTGTACTAAAAGTAAACCTAAAACACTACCCGACACGTTTTGACCCAAGTTAAACAATTTAAAGGCAATGCTACCAAATACTAATTGAGTGTATGTAAACTTCTGATCCAGTTGGAATGTGATGAAAGAAATAAAAGCTGAAATAAATCATTCTCTCTACTATTATTCTGACATTTCACATTCTTCAAATAAAGTGGTGATCCTAACTGACCTGAAACAGGGAATTTTTACTAGGATTAAATGTCAGGAATTGTGAAACTGAGAAATGTTTTTGGCCAAGGTGTATGTAAACTTCCGACTTCAACTGTACGTACTACCTCAATTGGCCCGACCAACCAGTGCCCCTGCACATTGGCTAACCGGGATATCTGCATTGTGTCCCACCACCTGTCAACCCCTCTTTTATGCTACTCTCTGTTTATCATATATGCATAGTCACTTTAACCATATCTACATGTACATTCTACCTCAATCAGCGCGACTAACCGGTGCCTGTATATAGCCTCGCTACTGTTATTTTTCACTATTTTTACTTTTTTTATTTTATTTCTTTACTTACCTATTGTTCACCTGCTACCTTTTTTGCACTGTTGGTTAGAGCCTGTAAGTAACCGTTTCACTGTAAGGTCTACACCTGTTCACCTGTATTCGGCGCATGTGACACTTTGATTTGAATGTTGCTGGACCCCAGGAAGAGTAGTTTATGCTTGGCGATCCTTAATAAATACAAAAATAATGGCCCCAATTGGCCGCACCCCCCACTTTACCGCCACTTCTGAAAAATCCTAGGGTAAACACTGCAGTTGTTCTCTTTTCATATGTTGCAGCTTTAGCCTCTAGTGTTTCAACTTAGTTAGCTCAGAGGACTAAAACAACGTGTTCTATTATAAGGACACACCTCATCCTCTTTCTCTTGTAGCATATGCAGAGCAATCTGAAATGGCTCCATTAATTATTCACAGCAGGTAGTCTGGTCCACGTTAAGTGTAATAAGCTCCCCATGGACTGACAGTGTCGCTGAAATCCCTCTCTTCAATGAGAGTGACACTGGGGTACGTAACGCACTTGGGGAGTAGCCTCCTTTTGAAGTTTGAATCAAAAGTTTGTTGGGATCAAGTAAGAATGTTGAGTCGGCAATGACCTCTGACAGTCCCAAGGCTCAAAACATTCTGATAAAAAGCAAGATGATACTCAAGTACAAATGTATCACCTTTGTGGTGGTGTTTTCATTCTATTCTGCTCATGTCAAAGGCAGTAATTCCACTACTGGTGACTCTAGTGACGCCAAAGCGCCCGTGGTTATTGTTTCTGTCTCTCATAATTAGTCAGACTGCAGACAGACCGTATTGTTTTGCTGCTGCTGGTGCATCGGTTAGATTGGTTTCCTGTGCCCCAGCGTCCCCTGCTCTTGGTGCTGCTGCCTGTATGGCGCTGGTGACCATTACTGTAATCAGCCTACTTTACGGGTTTGTAATGGTGCTAATTGAAGAGATTAATACAGCAGCAGCGGAGTGGGGGTGGCCTCTTCCCTTCCTCAGGCAGATGGTTTTGATGAGCACCCACTGTGAACCTTAAGTGTTTCTGCTGGGATTACAAACACTGGGGAGGGGTCCCTGTTGTGAAGAGGGGCGAAAAGAAAAGAGGAAGAGGGCTGGTAGCTTGGTGGGGGAGCAGGAGAGGGGACAAAGCAGATTCAAACAGGCCTCCATGTCCTCACACATGCTTGTCTTTAGGCATTCTGTTCCCCCAAAAGAGAATGAGGCCCAGCACCTTTACCCCCGTACATCGATCTGTGGTTCACTGCGTGTTGGGCACATATTTACTGTTTGGTCAGTGACATTTTTATATATATATTTTCTTTGCACCAAAACGTGTAGAACATAATGAAAGATGCAGGTGATGTTTCATAAACTAACAGGTGGAAAACTGCTATTTGTATCGTCAAGTGCAAGGCCTAAAGGACATCAGTTTTGGAATACTTTAAAACTCAATGAAATTCTTAGAATAAGTAGTGTGGGGAAATATGTAGTTGGCTGTCTATTAATTGACTTTCCAAGTAAGTAAGGGATTGTATTGCGGTCATGATGGAGATCTGAATGATCAAATAAGAACGCAACAAAGAAGCAACACCATATTCAAAGATGCAGCCCCCTTTCGTCCATTCTGTCCCCAAAACCGCCACATAGGGAGCCCAGTGCAAACCATCTTTCTCATCCTCTTTTGTCTTAGTTGAATATCAGCCGATGGTCTCTGCTTATGCATATCAATGGGGAGAGAGTCCTGTCCTCTTGTTTGTCTTTGCCAAAAGCTCTGGCTTTGCCTTGTGGCTCCCAGGGAACGGCTCCCTGCTCTCCTCGCTCGCCACAGTTCGGCCTCGGGGGTTCTGATTGGCATTCACAGCCAAAATGTGGGGGTACGCTAAGCTGGAGCGCAAATGTTTGCCAGGAAAGTGGCGGGTAGAATAGTGATGGCCGATGGGTCTGGAGTGTCCGTGATCAGAAGAGTTGTCCGGGGGATTTCTCCAGCCCTCGCAGTTTCTACTCTGCAGCTGGAGAGAGGAATGGAGAACAGAAAAGAAAGGGGGAGAGACTGAATGAAAGGCATCTGGTGCTGGAGAGCTTGTGACTGTTTAACGGCAACCTTTTCTTCTCTTTGATTTCGCTCCAGCCAAGGATTACTAGTACTTGGCATTTAGAATGATTTGATCATTAATGTTTCTGTGTATGTTGCCCAAGCACTGTGATATTGAGTACATTCTGGTCTCAGCCTTAACAGCAGGGAAGGGCTTTCTGTGTGTTATAAAATTCTGTTAAGTTATTAAAATGTGTTATTACAGTTTATAATTCATTTTCAATCTATGTCCTTGTGTATAATGACACCGCCTCAAAGCATTTGTCACAAAAATTTTTTTTCATTGTCTGCCTCTCTTATACTGCTATTACCTTTGTAGTCACAGCCCTCTTGTTATTACTTATACATTTACATTTTAACAGGGAAATCCCAATCTTTTGCATAGGGAGCCATGCATGTATACAAAATTCACATTTACAAATACACTAATTAAAACATCCAATATTTGCAAGAAATTTAAGAAATGCAATCCCATTCCTCAATGAGGTCCTCTATTAACTACCCTAAAGGCCCCACTCCAGAGCATCAAGGTGCAGAGAGCTCTGCAGATCATTCTATCCATGGGTGCAAAAAAATAACTGAATGCAGATTTACCTAATTCCATAGAGATCATCGGGACCTCTAGAAAGAAGTTGACCGGGGGATTTTCTGTGGAATGTGGATTTGCAGAAGGCCTTTGACACTTGAGCATAGTATCATGCGCTACTAGATGAAATCCCTTGGTTTTAACCGCAGGACAAAATGGTGGATGTTAATGGAAAACTTTCTAGTGTGAAAGGGATCAGCTGTGGAGTCCCGCAGAGGAGCATCCTTGGTCCACTTCTGTTCCTACTGTACATTTAACGATAAAATCAGCCTGCTCTCGTTATATATATATATATCAAAGAGCTCCTTAGTGCAGAGTTATCCAATATCACTAAATGGTTTTCAGATAACAAACTTTCTCTGCATCTTGGAAAAACCGAATCCATCTTATTTGGTTCCAGAGTAAGGCTTGCATGGTCCCCTGATTTTAGTGCCAAGGTGGGTTTTCAGTGGTTACACCACAAACCTCCAATCAGCGACCTTTGGTGTGAATTGCATAAGTATCTGACTGGTGAGACTATGCCTCTAAAGGTGTTAACAAATATAAACCAAAGCATTTAATTCCTAGCTCGCTCAGACCTCATATCTTGATAGTGACAAACTAAAGACTCTGGCAGGTGCGCTAGTTCAGTGACACTTTAAATGTGCACATACCGTAGCATTTTAAAGAATAAGCTACAGACCAGCTACAAAACAAGCTGGTGAGAGTTGTACTTCAACTGTCCCCTCATTACTCATCTGGATGTCAAGCGTTTTAATCAGCTAGGCTGGCTTTCTGTAGAGAAGTGTAATATTAATTAAACTTGGTCTGGTCCATATAATGTTTAATGACTCATCCCCACATACCTAGCAAATTATTTTACTTATATTAGAGATGTTCACCAATACAACACTAGAGCCAAAGACTGTTCCCTGTTTTTTATATATATATTTTTTAATTGTCGTAGCTGGTAAGAACACCTTTTTATATATGGGCGTTGTTGCTTGAAACAAACTACCACAGCAACTCCAAGCCATGCCGACCATAACTTAATTTAAAAAGAATGTCAAGCTGGCTAATGATCGAGCGATAGAAAATGTTTAATGTCTGTATGTAATGCTATAGGTTATGACAACGTTGTCCTTTTTGTTTTGTGTAACCAAAGAACGCCTAGTTTACCGTAGGCCTACTAAGTTTGTTTTGTAAATGTTTTAACCATTTGACAACCACAATGGAAATACTTTTGTCATCCTCGATTTAATTTTAAATGCGTTATCTACGTGTGGTTGTATTTTTTAATTGTCAAATAACAAAAATATAAACGCAATATGTGAAGTGTTGGTCCCATGTTTCATGAGCTGAAATAAAAGATCCCAGAGATGTTCCGTACACGCAAGGCTTATTTCTCAAATGTTGTGCACATTTGTTTACATCCCTGTTTAGTGAGCATTTCTCATTTGCCAAGATAATCCATTCACCTGACCGGTGTGGCATATCAGGAAGATGATTAACAGCATGATCATTACACAGGTGCACCTTGTGCTGGGAACAAAAGGCTTTCTAAATTGTGCAGTTTTGTCACATAATACTGCAGATGTCTCAAGTTTTGAGGGAGTGTGCATTTGGCGTGCTGACTGCAGGAATGTCCACCAGGGATGTTTCCAGAGAATTGAATGTTAATTTCTCTTATGCCGCCTCAAATGTTGTTTTAGAGAATTTGTCAGTAAGTCCAACCAGCTTCACAACGCAGACCACATGTATGGTGTTGTCTGGGTGAGCGGTTTGCTCATGTCAACATTGTGAACAGTGCCCCATGCTGGGGTTATGGTATGGGCAGGCATAAGCTACGGACAACAAACACAATTGAATTTCATCAATGGCAATTTGAATGCACAGAGGTACCGTGACGAGATCTTGATGCCCCTTGTGCCATTCACAGCCGCCATCACCCCATGTTTCAGCATGATAATGCATGCCCCCATGTTGGAAGGATCTGTACATAATTCCTGGAAGCTGAAAATGTCCGTTCTTCCATGGCCTGCATACTCACCAGACATGTCACCCATTGAGCATGTTTGTGATGCTCTGGATCGACCTGTACGACAGCGTGTTCCAGTTCCCACCAATATCCAGCAACTTCACACAGCAATTGAAGAGGAATGCGACAACATTTCACAGGTCACAATCAACAGCCTGAGCAACTCTATGCGAAGGAGATGTGTAGCCCTTCATGAGGCAAATGGTCACACTAGGTACTGACTTGTTTTCTGATCCACGCCCCTACCTTTTTGTTTTAAGTTATGTGACCAACAGATGCATATCTGTATTCCCAGTCATGATTAGGGCCTAATGAATTTATTTCAACTGACTGATTGCCTTCTATGAACTGTGACTCAGTAAAGTCTTTGAAATTGTTGCATGTTGTGTTTTTATATTTTTAAGTATGTTTATAGTTAGCTATCCCTGTGATCTGGCCTGGTGACTCGTATGTCTGGAATTTAACAATGAGCTAAGGTATGATGAAAGTTTGTTGGCTCTTTATAAACAAAAAGAGAGCAGTGTATCAATCTACGAGACTTAAGAGAGGGCCAGCCTACTTTCTGATATAGGATACAATGATGTGTACTCAACCTGTCCCCCTGTAATAAAGGGAAATGTGCTGTGGTAAACTGCATCTAATGGTTTGTGTTGTGGCAGCTGCATTCATATAAATGGTGTCACTGTAGTCTAGCACTGGCAGGAAAGTTGACTGAGTGATCTGCTTTCTCCTGTTCATGGAGAGGCATGGTCTATTTCTAAAGAAGGCCATTTTTATTCTCAACTTAACTCATTTATCCATATGCTTTTTAAAATAACTTTTCATCAATCCATATGCCCAGATATTTATTTATAATATAAAAATCTGAACAGTTTCTTAACATGTACCATTCTACATAAAGGGGATTGGGCTACATGTTAAGAAATGGTACAAGTTGTTGTTTGATTTTTATGTAATGTAGTATCTGGTGAAGTGAGATCCTAATCAAGCTGCTCTCAAAGTGAATACAGTTCTCTGGCAGATGGGGGCAGCATTAGACAGCGCTGTTATCAGAGTATGTGGCTATATAACTGGCCTTACTGGTAATGGGATGGGCTTTTTGGAAAAGTGAATTGTAATATAGCCTTGGTCAGCAGTGGTAATGGTAGGTTGCTTTGGTGAAAGCACAAGTATTTTTTCTGAGCTGGGCGATGTGGAGTTTTAATGAGATTTCTAATTGGAATGCCCAGCAAAAGGCTGTAGTACATAGAGCTTGCATAAAATCATCATGCATAGTTAATGCTGGTTCTATTTAGCCAGATATTGATAACAAAGGAATCCTGGTCTTATGTTATTGATTTTAGGGCAGTTTCAGAGACAATTGGTCAAGATGGTTGTTATAAGCAAACAGAATTAGCCTAGTTGCTCATTCAGTTCTTTCCAAACTAGGCATGGGCATGAGTACTTGGAACGGACGTCAAATTTCCGTCTTTAAACAGAAATGCTGTTAACATTTTGAGGATGTGCGTTGTGGCTGCCCGAACAGGCAAGTGAAATTTTGTCTTGATGTCTGTAACCCCCCTAAACATAGACCGGTTCCACACTGAAAATCCACCCAAAACATTGGTTTGATAAAGACAGCATATTTTCATCAGATTTATTAAGCATAGGCCAAAGAAAATGTCAAAGAACAGGCAGAATTTTCTAAATTGAACATCTGTATATCGCCCCATTTCAAATGATCACTCTTTAAGACTGTTCCAGATGTGCATCACTTTTCTTTTTTCATTTGGAAAAATATTCTGTTCTTTTTATTATGTTATTTCATAGTTGTCTTGACTGTGCCATTGCACATCCATAGGCTTCTACAAGCAAGCGCCACTGCTGAGGTTACTGCCTTCTTGAAGATTGCGTTGCACCATCTTTTATATAACCAGTTGATATTACGGTTTTAATAAATACATTTTACGGCACTTGCTTTTTTATCGACTGACTATATAGGTGTGTGCGTGTATACACTACATGACCAGTAGTATGTGGACACCTGGTCATCTAACATCTCATTTAACTATCCTGGGCATTTAATATAGAGTTTGTACCACCTTTGCTGCTGTAACAGCCTCCACTCTTCTGGGAATGCATCCACTAGATGTTGGAACGTTGCTGCGGGGACTTGCTTCCATTCAGCCACAAGCATTAGTGAGGTCCTGGTGCCAGTTGTCGAAATCGGTGTCTAAGAACTTGACTGGCCTGCGCAGAGCCCTGACCTCAACCCATCAAACACCTTTGAGATGTTAAACGAGCAGGTGTCCACATACTTTTGGTCATGTTGTGTATCTTACTCAGAAACTTTGAAGCTGTTTTCTTTGCATGTCACATTTCTGTCAACTTTTTTGTTGGTTTTGAGGCTCGCCTTCCTGTTCTGTCTACTATGCACGTGTTAGAGGATGTGGATACGCTGTGGTAGGGAAAACCTTCATTAAAGC
This sequence comes from Brachymystax lenok tsinlingensis, assembly GCA_030435695.1. NCBI lineage: Eukaryota > Metazoa > Chordata > Actinopteri > Salmoniformes > Salmonidae > Brachymystax > Brachymystax lenok. Next base: position 21,996,442 of record CM059790.1, on the reverse strand, counting down.
AGGAGATTGTAAGTAAAATCGTCTAAAATCTGAGCTAATAAACGTATAGCTTCTCTGATAGAATAGGTTTGGTTGAGGTGCTGTTTCCAGCTTGCAGCCATCAGGACCTCCTGTATGGGCGTTAGTTTGTTGTTTCTCTAAGGCTGCCTTAACCTCTGACTGGAGACTCTTAATTACAGCAGGGCGCTAGTGTTTATGCCTGCCTGTCGGTCAGCGCTCGGAGGAGAAATCCCTGTAGCCCTCTGGTCAAACACAGATATTACACTCTGTAATAACACTGGCCACCCGGCCTGACCCCACTCCACTTCATAAAGAAAGGCACTGTGCATGTGTGTGTTTGGGACTGGCGTCCTGCTTCAGAGAGGAGAGAATGAGGTGAGGTTTGAATATCACGATCCCATGTCAGCCACGCGTTGTCTGAACTTTTACCAAGGCATTTTCAGGCCGGTCTGCTTCTTACCAAGTGACACAGACCTCAACACAGACACTCTTGTCTACAGAATTGTAGACTTTTATTCAACATAAAAAAGCGCTCCCTCTATGGGCACGAGACCACCGTCTCGGCAAGGATACATCTCTCCCTCAGTGTTGGAGGGAGGATTTGACTTTGTGTGGAGGGAGCTTTCCACCACAATGGCCAGTTTTCTCAGCATCAGTATCTACCCCCGCAGGGTAGTGCATTCTGCAGGGGTAATGCGCTAGAATCCAGCACTCAGACGACACCTGCGTTGATCACCCTCGCTTTGCGCACATCAGGCTGACACAGGGCAGGGATGGTGGAGCATGGCACTCGTGGGGCGCTGCTAACTGTTTAAAAGCACAAAATGTTAAGTGCAGATACACCGCGCATGAATAGGAGAAGAGAAATACTGTTCATTTCAGAGTCTGGTTCTGTTGTTTCTGTGCATTAAGAAAGGCATCTGTGGAATGCATATGACATTGGGCTCTTTCTCTGTCCAATGCCCTGTGCCCTCCATCTTTGTTATTCCCTGTGGTGCTATAGTGTGTAGCTGGCTGGCTATCTCTCAGTTCCTTTCCACACCTCCACAGGACACAATGATGTCTTTCATGAGTTGTTTACTGTTTTTATAGTTCGGTATAGGCTAATTATTGATGTTTTAATCTGAAATGATAGATTTAATAATTATTTGCCATTTTCTTTCCAGGTGAAAAGGAATGTTTCAGACCTGACAAACATCCCAGTGCGACACCAACAGTGGGAGGGCTGGCCTGCTGCGGAATCTGACGATTCGGTAAGGAACAAAAACACACGTCTCTCAGGCTTGACTTGGGAACACCACTCCATTTCCATGCTGTCTTTGGCCCTTATAGCTGCTGTTCACCAGCAGTCTTACATAAATTAGGAAAATATGTTACCCATGTTTTCATTTACAGAATATATTTTGATTTAAGAAGATTAAAGGCCTCGGTTAAAGTTTATTCCATGAAGGCTTGACAAAAGCCTATTATTTTACAATATGTAGTGAATCTCGATTTTAGAGAAACTGTTCAATGTTTTCAGTGCTGAAACCATCTGTCCAGTCTAAAAGTAAAATGTAGAAACTAATTAAGATGTCAAAGACAGAAGGACACGGGGGGGACTATCTGTGGACATTAAAGCTCACATCATTGAGTGTCACTGACCTCTCCTGCCCGGGGTCACGGTTCCCAGCCATTCAGCTAAATTTAGTCAAAGTGATCAGAAGCGGTCTTCACACGGAGCCCTGAGGAACTCCGACCCCCCACCTCTGCTTTTCTTTGACAGCTTGTATGTTCCCATGCTAATTTTATGGATGATTATGCAACTGGGTTGTTCCGTACACATTCTGTTGGCTCTTCAACTTTTATCTTTGCTGCTGTTTTAAAGTATTAGCTCTTATTACATTATTTTGTGGCATCCTTTTTACTACCCTGAACTGGGTTTTCTTGCTCTGATTGTGATTAAAATCTACAATGACATTTCTATTTTAGATGTAGTAGGACAGGGTGTGGTCACCTAGTGACAACCTGTTCTCTAAATGTTTTGTAGTTCATATGACAACCCTCTCTTTTCCCATCTACCATCTACATTCAAATATTCACTTTGGCAAATTGATTTAACAATCCCTCCATCTTTTGTTGTTTTGTTTTTAAGTGGAGCTTTTGTCTCGCTTGGTTTCTCTCTTGTCAAAGCAAATACGTACATTGCAACCGTTTATTTTCCTGAAAGGCTGAGACAAAAGGTTCTACTTCTTTTTTTGTTTTAAATTGTTTGCTCTTTGTGTGCCTTAATGTAAGGCACAGTGGCCAAAGGCAGCCTCTCAAACCACAAACTCTATACAGCACTGATATGGATCTATTTAATTGTTATCCATCTCTTTCCTTAGACAGGCAATCTAGCCAAGAGATCAAGTCCAACCTGAAACCACAGTAAAGTGTACATTATCACTTCTCACCCACAGCCCTTTGGAACCCACAATATTCCGGAATATGAGGTGGGCTGCTTATCAATGAGTCTTGGCTCAACCAAAGCTCTAAGGTGGCTTGGGGATGAATAGAAAGTGGCTTTAGGTCTTAGCCAGGCTATGGCCAGGCACATGGCTAAGGCAGCTCACTGCTCCCATGTTTCCTGGGAGGAGATATTAAAAGCATTGACTGCAATAATTGCCCTCTCCAGCCCAAAGCCTTATTGAAATGTCTCTGAGCATTACAGAGAAAGCCCTTGCATTCCAGCCTGGCTGTTCCATTGCATATGTCATTAACCCCGCCTCATCTCCGGGGATTTGTACCAATAAACTTGGCAGCTAGGGTGTAAAATGACATTTTCAAGGAGTCAGAATCGATGACTACTTAGCTCTGCTTTCATTATTCTCAGCATTTTTTCATTCAATGCACTCACTTAATATTTAGTGGGGGGGAAGTAAAATTGTTGTTCAATTTAAGGATCAATATTGTTCAAACGTAGAGGTTATATTGTCACTAGCCTGAAATGATTGTCTAAGTGAATGGGAAAAACATTTTTTTTTTCAGACACAGATAAACGACACAAACATGCATACTGTTAGATAACAGGCCTTATATTGGTGGTGCACAGTTTTGTACACTGCTGGAGCATCTCTGTAGTTAAAGATCAGTTCACAAGCTCAGCTGGGCACCACTTCTGCCAGCCACTCCAACACCCACTGCCTTTTGGCAACCAATTACCCAGACTCATTTTTATTTAAAGCCTTGCTTTAAGGTTGAAAATACAGTTTTCACATCCAAGGCTTAGATTTGTCTAATTAAAGATGAGCTAATTGATTAACTTATTTACCTACTGCTTATTTTATAATTGTGCTTTACACTCAGAAATCGTAATCTTCAAAGATTGTTAGGTTGTTTTGTTTTGTACAGGAAGTCAAATGTGGTAGGAGCTTACCTGTGGAGAAACAAGTTTGTTTTGGTTCTTCACTTCCCTGATTCCATGCCTTCATAGTGTATTGCGCTACAAAGTGTTAGCCTACATCAAAATTTAATCGGAGCAGAAAGAAACACCTCTTGTTTTGGTTGGCAATGTGATTCAGTGAGGTAATTTGATACTAAAAAATTAAAAGGATGTGAAATATAAAAGGAATCAAGGAAGCAACCTGGCCACAGAAACAAGAGGGTAATGCTCATTTGTCAGTGTAAGCCTATATCCATGGTGCCTTAGATTATGATGAAGCTGACGCTTTAAAGTACCCATGCATTCTTTAAATTGTTTTAAATCCCTGTCGTTATTGTGTGTGTTGAAAATAATAACTTCTTTCTAATTTATTTGAAATGTTTAACCTTTATTTAACTAGGCAAGTCAGTTAACAATTTCTTATTTACAATGACAGCCTACCCCATCCAAACCCGGACGACTCTGGGCCAATTGTGCAACGGCTCCTCCCGCCAAATGAGATTCCCAATCACGGCCGGTTGTGATGCTTTTAGCACTGAGATGCAGTGCCTTAGACCGCTGTGCCACTCGGGAGCCCCTCCAGTGTCATGTGTTTACATTAACAGCCCTGAATGGCGGATAGGATTGTATAGACTCTAGAGCAGGGCTCTCCGACACTGTTTCTGGAGAGCTACCGTCCTGTAGGTTTTCACTCCAACCCTAATCTTCCACACCTGATGTTGGAGACCCCTGCTCTAGAGCCTACCCCGCTTACCCCTTGAAAGTTGGAGGATACATATGGAAGTAAAAGATGACTGACCAAGGTCAGAATAATTCAATCAGATTTTGATGATCTGGGCCAATAACATCTCACCTGAAAAGGCCGAAATTCCCCTTATTTTTATTTTTTTTCCAAACAGCTCTTACACCAATAGGGCATTATCATAATTTCACAATTTGAGTGTTTTTTTTCGACCTCTGTGGAAATATCATTAAAAGGGGGCAGTGCAGTCAAAGTTTTGGGGTTGGCTGGGATGAAAAAACAATAAAGGCACATTGTGGAGAATTAGTTGTTGCTTGAGGTAAAGGGCCATTGACTGACTCCCTTGGTGTGAAAGATGATTGATCTGTTGTGAGACTTTCTTATTATCACCACTTTCATCTACTCCTTTGAGGAAACAAGCCGAGCCAGGGGGCAAGTATTCTGGCCATTCTGATTGACAGAGTGATCCTGCACCTGTGGGAGTGATTGACAGACAGTGAGACATCCTTATTAGACTCTGCTTTTTTCTCTTCCGCCATAATTGCTGACATTTATCCAGTGTTTCATGGTGTTTGCTAATGTATTAATGCAGCCACTCTGAGGGCTCTGAGCACGGCTCCTCTCCTCCCGGCTTTTAATGGATTCTCTGGTTGACAGCCCCTTGCAGGCTTATTGTGGCCTGCTGGTTGCCGTAGCGACAGGGCTCAGTGATAAGCCGAGAAAGAGCCCCCTGTGTGATTGCTGTCTTCAGGTAACATTCAGTGGGGCCAGACTCCGTGAGGAGGACATGCGCTGCATGGAAGAGAGACTGTGTAGGCTCAGCCTCTATCCATCTCCCTCTGACCAAAAGATTTGCTACTTTGAGGGCTTTAATGCATAAGTTGTTGTCGTCCCCCCCCCCATCTCCAGAATGTTCCTCATTAGCTTGGTCACTTCTTGGATCCCCTGCTCTGTGAGCATAAAACGCCCGCTTTTGATTTCAGCAGCAGACAGGCATGCATTTCCCTTCGGCGCTATAACTCTCTGGAGAAGCCGGTGATCACAGTTGCCTGTGTAAACCTCAAACACTTGGTGCAGGACCCCTGATCTTAATCAGGAGTGACATACTGTAAATGCAGCAGGCAAGGAGGAACCTATAAGAGACCAACAGGTGTTTAGGGTGGGGCTTCTTTCTTTTCTTCTGTCTTTATTTTCTCTTTCTCAGGCTCTGTTGTCCCCCTTTATCAAAGAGTTGTTGAACAAGGTGGTATTGGGGCTCTGGGTACTGTCAGTGCAGCTGTCAGTGATAATTATCTCACACTCACAGCCAGAGACCTAATCCAAACACTGCCCAGACAAAAAAGAAACAGAAAGAGAATGAGGGAGAGTGGGAATGAGAGAGGCGGCAAAGGGAGGCAGAGAGAATTATTTCCTGGCATCGCTCCCCAATGCTTAGAAGCTTCAGTGCAAGTGTTAATTAAAAGAATCCAAAAAAGAGGAGCTTGTTCTTTGTGTTGGGATGGAGGAGAAGGTCAGTGGGGGGGGTTAACCTCTCCCCTGTGCCCCGCAGCGTTCAGCCACAGAGCCGGGAAGCTGCACTTGTCCCGCAGCATCAGTGGAAGGCACAGGGTCAAAGCTTGGCTTGGATGACCGCTCAACGTTATTTTTTATTTTTCAGCACGTCATCCCTCCCCTCAATGTCCCCCATTGACAAGGGAAGTGATCAAATTTATTTAAACACATATTAGGGCCTTGGAGGAAACCTCTTATTGTCAAGGGGGTCCACTCAGCCGCCATTAAGATTCTCACGTTTGATTGCCACTCGATTGGAGAGGCGAGAGAAAGAGCAAGACATTCCTTCACATCTCAAAGCCCTCGTCTCGGTCCTGCTCAAGGGGTCAGCCTCTCAAACCCTCGTGTCGATAATTTTTTAACCGCACTTTGCTTTCTATGTTGCACTGTTTGGAAATGCTCTTTCAAACCAATAGTGTGGCACCTGACTCAGTTTACAGTCAAGGATATTTCCATCCAATTCCATTTTATTTAATAAGATCAACTTGGCTAATGAGAAAATAGGAATTGTACCATTATACAATAATACTTAACCCGCTAAAGAATTAGTGTGGAAGGATTTTTGTTACATGAACAATGTCAGGCAATTCTGCTAAGTGTTCTTCCTAGGTGTTCCAGTGTTCTTCAGCTGTCCCAGCCATGGCAGCCTAGTCCTGCTTCTTTTTTTTCAAATGTATATATTCTTTTTAAGTACATTTGCTTTAAGTTAGTTGTGAAAGACAAACACAATCTGTCGTGTCTGTGTGGGCAGCGGAACTAACGAGGCCACATGGGAAGACCATGACAAGAAGATGGTAACATGACTTGCTGCTTCTGCTACACAGCTTTCCTGCATCTTCCCCTGGCCCTGTGCTGCACAGCAGGGAAATAGCTATGGGCCACAGCAGGATATTGCTTGTGCGTTATTTGTCCAGGGAATGCTGTTTTTCCTCAACTGTTGATCCAGTGGGAATTTTACTTACAATGGTCAAGATACAACCTTATTTCTAGCACCAGAAGTAATTAACAGTGGACTCAAATGAGAATGATGGCTCTCTCTATATTTGGATATGTTCATCAGCCAGAAAATCATGTGGCCGACGAGGGCTAGCGGTTACGCTCTTCTCTGGCTGAATTACTTTAAAAGAGACGTGGAAAACTCCAGCAGTCACTTTGCTTTTGAAACTCAATTGCCGTTACATGTAATTGGGTCCTGATTCAACAATTACCAACTGGTTTTGTTGGCTAGAGGACCTGACAATAGCAAAGATTGCCACCCCCTGCTGTTGATGGCCCGGGACTTTCCCTTTTGTCTGTCCGTGTCAATCACGGCATTAGGGTTAAACCTACAGTGAATGCCACTGTTTGCAATAAACAGAAAGTTGTTTTCTCAAATGATGAACCAGTAGGTAAATACATTTTTACTGTATTTGAACTGTAGTGGATGAGTTGGCTTGCTAATGTTGATTATGAACGGACTAAAATACAGTATTGTAGAGATTATTTCTGCTAGGTTTTGACAATAAGGCTTTTATTCATTTGCAGCTTGGCTTCAGTGGGCCATGTTAGGATGTTGTGGTCAGGTTCAGATCATCTGCCCCTAGACTGTCATACTTGAAATGAAAGCCTTTTAGGACATCCAGTATCGATTAACACTGATCATCCCTTACACTCTCAGGGAGAGCAGGTTAGTGAGTAGCACAGGTAGGAAGATGGGTGCTGGGGCCCCATCACTTTCCATGGCCCCTGCCTCTATCTTTGCCCTGTCCCATTGGGTTTAGCCATATAGTCTTTAATGAGTCCCTCCAGTGCTGCGGTTGGTGACATTTCCAGTCTTTAATTAGGTTGTCCATAAACCATGGATGTACATTTATTCTGGACTTCCTCATAACAGGCTGGATAAATGTTTTGTTCTAATCCTACTAGAAAATCTGAGTGGTGTATCTGTGATTGCTGAACTTCGATCTATTTCTGCCTTTACGCCTTCTTATAGAAGGCTAATGCATTGTAAGTTTATTCAGATTTTATTGTATTGTAAAACATTGTTTTTCTGTTCCCAGATGACACTCGCTGCCTCTGGAATCAGCTACCCCTGCCATCACCTCAGTGTGTGTCGAAGGTCCTCACCAGCCAACAACCAGGAGCCCACAGAAGAGGTAGAGCAACACACACAGTACATTTGGCTTTGTTTTGCATTTGTCATTGTGTTTGATAGGTCAACAATACTGAAGCGAATATGTTTGAACAGTGCGCAGATGTCCACATGGTAAGCGACAGCGAGGGGGATGACTTTGAGGATGCGTCTGAATTTGGAGTGGACGAATCAGAGATGTTCGGTATGGGGTCTTCTACAGGCTGTCGGAAAGCCCCCTTGAGTACGTACCTCACTTAGCATGATGCTACCACTCGATTCAAAAAGGTTGATTTGGTATTTAATTGTTATCAATCTGTAATCAAGCTAATGTGTTTTTCTCTGCAGTGCCAGAGAATAGTGAGAATGAAAGTGATGCCTTACTGCACTTTACTGCTGAATTTTCAACAAGGTACGTATTTAGTATAGTTTTAATGTTGCCATCTAAGGGGCCTGTGCTTCTCAAACGATGTGGAAGATCCATGCATTATTTTTTACGGGTCTATCTCCTTTGTGTGTGTTGCAGGTATGGAGAATGTCATCCAGTGTTCTTCATTGGTACTTTGGAGGCGGCATCTCAAGAGGCCTTCTATGGCAAAGCCAGAGATGTAAGTAGCAGTAGAGGAGCTGGTCTCAGTAGTATAATTTACAGGTTAACAGGACATGCTACTAGTGCCATCAGAAAGTGTTCATACCCCTTGGCTTATTCCACATTTTGTTGTTGCAGCTTGAATTCAAAATGTATTAAATATTTGTTTTATCACCCATCTACACACAGTACCCCATAATAAAAGTGAAAACATGTTTTTAGACATTTTTGCAAATATATTGAAAATGAAATACCGAAATATTGTATTTACATAAATATTCACACCCCTGAGTCAATACTTTTGGTGGCGTTTACAGTTTTTGTATTTATTTTTTTTTACCCCTTTTTTCTCACTAATTTCGTGATATCCAATTGGTAGTTAGTCTTGTCCCATCGCGGCAACTCCTGTACAGACTCGTAGAGGCGAAGGTCGAGAGCCATGCGACCTCCAAAACACGACCCTGCCAAGCCGCACTCCTCGCTTAACCCGGAAGCCAGCCGCACCAATGTGTCGGAGGAAACCCTGTACAACTGGCGACCGAAGTCAGCATGTTGCGCCCGGCCCGCCACGAGACGCTAGAGCGCGATGGGACAAGGACATCCCGGCCGGCCAAAGCCTCATGGGTCTCCAGGTCACGGCCGGCTGCGACACAGCCTGGGATCGAACCTGGGTCTGTAGTGACCGCTGACCGCTGCGTCTGTAGTGGCCGCGATTACAGCTTTGAGTAGTCTTTATTATGTCTGTATCAGCTTTGCACATCTGGATTTGGGGATTTTCTCCCATTCTTCCTTGTAGATTTTCTCAAGCTCTGTTAAGTTAGATGGGGAGCGCCGGTTGTCAATGGGATATAAGTCTGAGCTTTGGCTGAAGCCATTCCAGCATTGCTTTGGCTGTATGCATTGTCCTGTTGTCTCACCAGTCTAAGGTTGTTTGCACTCTGAAGCAGGTTCTCATCAAGGATTTGCCTGTATTTGGCTCCATTGATTGTTCCCTCTATCCTTACCAGTCTCCCAGTCTCTGCCGCTGAAAAGCATCCCCATAGCATGATGCTGCCACCATGCTTCACGGTAGGGATGTTGTTAGACGGGTGATGAGCTGTGCCTGATATTCTCCAGACAGTGTTTTGTGTTCAGGCCAAAGAGTTAAGTTTGTCTCATCAGACCACAAAATCTTTTGCCTTATGATCTGAGTCTTTCACATGCAGTTTTGCAATCTCGAGGCGTGCTGTTATGTGCCTTTTTTCTTAGGAGAGGCTTCTATCTTGGTCACCTCCCTGACCAAGGTCCTTCTTGCCCGGTTGCTCAGTTTGGTTGGACGGCCAGCTCTAGGCAGAGTCTGGGTAGTTCCATATTTTGTAAATTTATTTCACAATGATGGGGGCCTCTTTCAACACTAGTAATTGTTTTATACCCTTCCCCAGATATACAGACCAGTCAAAAGTTTGGACACACCTGCTCATTCAAGGGTTCTTCTTTATTTGTACTATTTTCTACATTGTACAATAATAGTGAAGACATCAAAACTATGAAATAACACACATGGAATCATGTAGTAACCCAAAAAGTGTTAAACCAATCAAAATATATTTTATATTTGAGATTCTTCAAAGTAGCTGACAGCTTTGCACACTCTTGGCATTTTCTCAACGAGCTTCATGAGGTAGTCACCTGGAATGCATTTAAATTAACAGGTGTGCCTTGTTAAAAGTGAATTTGTGGAATTTAGTTATTTAGTGCATATCAGCCAATCAGTTGTTGTCACAAGGTAGGGGTGGTATACAGAAGATGGGCCTATTTGGTATAAGACCAAGTCCATATTATGGCAAGAACAGCTCGAATAAGCAAAGAGAAACGAAGGTTCATTACTTTAAGACATGAAGGTCAGTCAGTCGGGAAAATTTCAATCTCATAAAAGATACACCCTCTTCCACTTACCCTCGCCTTATGCCCTTGGGGTAAACCCCGCTGTCACATTTGTCGTCGGTCCAACTGATTAGCCAAGCAAGGGAAGTTTGCAACGTGAGCCCCTCAGCCCTCGTTTTTAATGGAGTTTGGGAGTGTTCAATTTATATTCACTTCGGGGACTGAAACGCCCCATAATTCAATTCGCTATGATTGTACATGCGCTAAGAAAAGTCTGCCAAAACTTAAAACGTCAGTATGGAGCCAACATACAAGTGTAAGTAAAAACAAGTAAATAAGTTAGAAATTGTGCTACTAATGCACAGACACGTCTTGTAAAAGTAATAATGTTTTTGTTTGATTAGCTTTTGCAAATTGTAGAAATTATTTTGACTCCCATCCCGGCAGGTTGCGATACAGCCTGGATTCGAACCAGGATGTCTGTAGTTACGCCTCAAGCACTGAGTTGCAGTACCTTAGACCGCTGCGCCACTCTGGACCACTTTCTTGGTTGAATTGCTGCAAAGAAACCACTACTAAAAGGCCCAAATAAGAAAAAGAGACTTGCTTGGGCCAAGAAACACCAGCAATGAACATTATCCCAGGGACATCTGTCCTTTGGTCAGATGAGTCCAAATTGTAGAATTATTTTGTTCCAACCACCGTGTCTTTGTGAGACGCAGAGTAGTTAAATGGATGATCCCTGCATGTGTTGTTTCCACCGTGAAGCATGGAGGAGGTGGTGTGGGGGTGCTTTGCTGGTGACACTGTCAGTGATTAATTGAGAATTCAAGGCACACTTAACCAGCATGGCTACCACATCATTCTGCAGCGATATGCCATCCCATCTGGTTTGGGCAACACACCTCCAGGCTGTGTAAGGGCTATTTAACAAAGGAGGAGAGTGATGGAGTGCTGCATCAGATGACCTGGCCTCCACAATCACCCAGCATCAACCCAATTGAGATGGTTTGGGATGAGTCGGAACGCAGAGTGAAGGAAAAGCAGCCAACAAGTGCTCAGCATATGTGGGAACTCCTTCAAGACGGTTGGAAAAGCATTCCAGGTGAAGCTGGTTAAGAGAATGAGTGTGCAAGAGCTGTCAAGGCAAAAGGTACTTTGAAGAATCTCAAATCTCAAATATATTTTGATGTAACACTTTTTTGGTTACAACATGATTCCACATGTGTTATTTCATAGTTTGGATGTCTTCACTATAATTCTACAATGTAGAAAATAGTAAAAATAAAGAAAACCCCTTGAATGAGTAGGTGTGTCCATACTTTTGACTGGTACTGTATGCCTAATCACAATTCTATCTCCGAGATCAGACAGATCCTTGGACGTCATGGTATAGTTTCTGCTCTGAAATGTACTGTCAAATGTGGGACCTTATATAGACAGGTGTTTCTTTCTAAATCATTGGCCACAGGTGGACTCCAATCAAGTTGTAGTGACATCTCAAGAATGATCAAGGAAATTGGATGCACAATTTGGAGTGTCATAGCAAAGGGGTGTGAATACTTATGTAAATTATGCATTTAATTTTCAATAAATGTACTAACATTTAAAAAAACATGTTTTCACTTTGTCATTATGGGGTGTTGTGTGTTTTGAATTTGGGCTGCAACACAGTAAAGTGGAATAAGTCAAGGAGTATGAATATTTTTTGAAGGCACTGTAAATGACCATTGTCATATTTTTTACTTCTAAAGGTGGGAGTGCTTGTTCAAAAAGAGCCACCATTTGATTCCTCTCATAAACCTCATTACATTTTCATCATGACAGCTGACACTTATTTTTAGCCCAAAATTTTTCTTCGTTTTTCTGCTTTGTCCTTTTAAGAAGGGTTGTATCAACTGACAGCTTGTGTGGATTACTGTCTTATTAGAATGGGAGAATACAGCAAGATGTTTGGGGGGTTTTAGACCATGAGGCAGAGGATCGGCTTGCCTCCCAGCTGATATCCTCTTCCCTAAGCCAGCTCAGTATGGTCCCCTCTCCGTTGATCTCTCTGTGGTGCAGCTGGAGACTGTACATTGTGTCAATAAAAATAAACCAATATGAAGGGACACATGCAGCTGACCCCCTACTCTCTCTCTGTAGCCCTGGAGGAGATGACTGGAGAAACACACATCTGACTCACTAATGTGACCATTGGGTGTCAACTTCCGAAACACCCCTCCCCAACCAGCACCTCTTCCCTCTTGAAGAAATTGGTCTAAATCTCTCCGCTCTTGTCATCGCAACTAGCTGTTCATTTAGTGGATATTGGTATGATGCAGGTTTCATGGGAAGGAGGGACCAGGGAGAGATTTTGCAGAGGAATCTGTCCACTTTCAATGTCTGATGGGCTAATCACTAAGTAAAACACTACATTTGATGAAGCATTTCTGGAGGGAGAGATGCGCCTCAATCCATCCTTAATGAAAATGCTTTGGGCCCCTGAGCCCTCCAGAGGATCAGCAGTAAGGCCCTTCAGACAGGCCACCCATCACTGCCAAGGCTCCCCTCAAATCCCTTAACGGTGCGGTTAATCGGAGTAACCCTGCTCTCTAACTCACACAAAGACACACATCAAAATTCATAGCAGTGCCGGGGTGAGGGTTTTATCACACTCGAGTATGCGCTTAAATCTCCCGTAGTTTAGCAAAAGAGCAATGAGAGGGAGAGAGGAGAAATAAATACCACGGGCAGGGAATGGATATACTCATTTTCATCCATCTCTCCCTGCTCTACTGAAGGTGATCATTTTAATGTTTTTATTTGTTTCTACTAGAACAGTTCCAGTCAGGTGAACTGAAGCCCAGCTGAATATTTTGACTATTATTGTTTCATGCGTTTAAAGACTGAGGGTTATTATGTTAAGGTGCAATATGTATAAATCTTTCTGCCATTACCTGGTTGCAGAAATTTGAGTAGTTCGCCTAATTTTAGCTTATGTGACAAAACAATGTGTAGTGTTGAGAATCATTGTACCATTTAAACCGCTGTCGAATATATTTTCAATAACCAAAAATATAGTTTTTTTCAGCTGTTTGAAGCTGGTGTACAAAACCAAAAGTAAAAGATGCAAGAACTTAACTGAAGAACAGGGAGCATAGAAGTTGCATACATAGAGCAGATCTACCGCTTCTTAGACTCACTTTCAATGAGAATTACAGGTCTATAACTCACATTTATATGTGAATTTGGTTAGGTCGCCCACAAAGTTACATATTGCAGCTTTAAATTCAATTTGACAATTGTGTGCTATTGTTTTGTGTTCACTCAAATTTTTGACTAGTTATGGTACGTCAAAAAAACAAAATCAAACTGATTACTATTAATAAAAAATGTTTTTCAATAGTTTCAATCATGTACCTACCATCTGTTAAAGCATTGATCCGAATGTGTGTTCTCAGTGTGTGTGTGGCAGGGGAGCAGTAATTTGAGGTCTTCATTTTGAGGTGTTTGTTTTTCTTCAGGCTACTGTGGATGTTCACTTTCCCCCGGCTTCTCTGCTCCCCAACACTGGCTATAATTAAAGACGTTCTCCCACAACACAAATGCATAAACTAAATGAGACTGATGAAAACGGATGGCTGGCACAAATGACATATGGTAGTGTATTTATCAGGGGCCACGGTTATCAAGCAGGTGTATTTTCACGTTGTCCTCTAATGACCCGTACAACAAACTCTTGTGTAGAACAAAACAAATGCTTGTTTTTTTCACTGGAGTCGTGCTGCATTATCATAACGATCTGTGTCTGGGTGGTGTGGTTAAAGATGAGTTGAGTTCTACATTTCACTAACTTTGCGAGTCGTTTTATTCTGACTGGTCTACTGCATCTTTCGGTTGTCACTCTATTCATCCCCCAGTGGCGCACCTGTGTAGAAGAATTCCTGCTCATGTTGCAGATAATCATACGGTCCAGGCCGGACACAAAGACCATCCGGATGTGAGCTGAGCCCATTCTGCTTCCCCAGCTCCTGGCCAACGGCTACCTGTTTCACATGGCTCTAGTCTACACTAGGAGAGGGACAGACGGAGTGACTGAGAAGTGAACACTGACAGGGTGCTGTGTGAAAATCACTACAGTCTGGCTCACAGAACAGATTGGTTTTCTCTAGTTTCTTTACTCTCTCCTCCCCTCTGTATGGTGAACAGGTGGGAGGATTCACACCAGAAAGAGGGCCTTTTGGGTCACTTTCTAGCCCAGGTTGAACCTAGTAATTTGGTTTTACAGGCGATTTGTCCCTGCTTAGGAAAGCATTACAAAAGATGAAAGGTGAAAGAAGATGGGGAACAGTTGGAGAAGAGCGGGAAAGACAGTTTAAGTCAAGTGAGGGAGTTTGTGATTGGGTGTTAATATAGGATAGGGGTTGTTCCCTCTTTACAAAATGTATATTTTTAAACCTCCTGTTTGTGAAAATGTCCTTTTGGAGACTTAAAACAAGTTGCAGAGGAAAGAATGTGTGTGCGACTACGTGTATATATGTATAAGATAATGAGTGCGAGGGTGTGTGCGTGTGTCTTATTTCATCTTTTTTGAGAAGGAAAAAAAACCTCTCTCAATGCTGCATTTGCTTGTCTTCTCAGCATGAGTGTTTAATCTTTTCAAGGCGTTCAATTGGGCCACTGAATGAGCCCCAAGCTCCTTCCCGCTAGGAACCGGGGAGCTTATTCTAAACCTCTAATCGCTGAGCAAACACAGCAGTGCTCTCCCACTCCTTTTCTACACAGGCCACCATATAGCACAACTTTCCCTCACTTTTCTGCCTGTGCTTATTTTGCTTTTGGTGTGTAGCTACAGCTCCCGAGAAATCACCCCCTTGAGTGTTGTAAGGAACGTAGGGGGTCAGAAAGAATTTTGTGAGAGTGTTATGTAATTTAGAGGGCTTTATTTCCTACACCATCCAAGAGAACCTTTTATGTTTGTGGGTGTGTTTGTTTCTTTAATTAGTTGTCAGTGAGTCCTGAGAATCTGTCGCTCATATGATGGTGTCAATATCCTTGTATTTTAGAGCTTCGTCAATATTTCCCACCCCTGCTGCTAACCTGAGCAGGCAGGAGAAGGCCAGTGGGATTTGGTGTAAAATAAATTAAGTGATTTGTCTGTTTTTGTTTTCTCATTGGCCCCGTCAAAGGAAGTTTTATTTACTCCCTGTTCATTTTATTTTGTGTGTTTTGCTTTTCACTGGTTTGGCCTTGCTGTCGGTGAAAGCATTCGCTGTACTCACGGTCTCCTGTTGAGCGATGTGTGAAAGCTGTATAAAACCTCTCCCTTCAATTATTAAATTCTGAGCAAGGACCAGACTAAGCAAGGACACTTTTCTCACCCTGTGTTTCAGGTTCTGGCTGGTCATTAGCTTCTCGATGCTCACACCTTTGCTAATGAAAACCTCTCTGCTGTCCATTTCCACAGAGAAAACTGCTGGCCATCTACCTCCACAATGACGAGAGTGTGCTCAGCAACGTCTTCTGCTCCCAGATGATGTGTGCAGACTCCATAGTGGCCTATCTGAGCCAGAACTTCATCACATGGGCATGGGATGTCACTAAAGAAGCTAACAAAGCCAGGTATGTATGAGTACTCTATGCCCTCGTCACGTCTCAAGAATCCACCACTGTAGCCCTGAAAACAGAATAAATATCAGAGATTGTCTGACAAGTGGATGCCATCAAAATAGCTGAGATTCAGCCCCATTCCCCTGCTCCGCACCACTTTTTCTCTTTAACTCAAGCCCCTCTTCATTGGGGAGGGAAGGGGGATGTGTGTTAACAAAAGCAGTTGTGTTTGCGGTATGAGGCCCCAATTGGGCAATCTTCACTAATCTGCCTCAATGGAGGGTCAGTTAGAAATGAAGGTCCCATGAAGTCTGCATTGCCTGGGAGAACATCTCTATTTCCCCAAGGCTGAGGGCGCTCATCGCATGGCAGCCTTATCAACCCAACTTCATCTTCATCATAACAATTCACAACCCAATTTCATTATTTCCACCAATGTCCTGCCTGTCTCAGTATGCGACTCCCTGCACTAGCAATACCCAACTACACTCTCAAGCCTTCAACTCCTCAAAGCCAGGCTTGACCCTCCCTGGCCATGCTCTCCTCCCCTAGCCAAGGGCAAGAATGGGGCAGCGTCCCAGGTGTGATGTGTCTGCTGTGGGGAGGAGGAGAGAGGGCCGGTAACCAGATGGAGGTTTGATTGGGGCCCAGCAGCAGCCTCTTGCTCCGGGGCAGGCCCCAGCTTTTCCTTCCACTAGACTTCAGGGCTAAGCCCACCCCCTGGTAGGAGGCGTTTAAGAAAGACTGGGGAAAGGCTCAGAAACTGACCTTCCCTCATTCCGCACCCTTTCTCCCTTTGGGTTCTTGCTTTTTGCCCCAGCTGAGCCTTTTTATTGCAGATTAAAGGCAGGCAACATCTGGGGCTTTTCATAATGTGCACTGCTACTTGCTCTAACGTATGTATGTACGTACACACACATTTTTCCCACATTCTCATGCTCTTAGGTTGATCCTGAGTGACTGGTGATTGGCATGAGTCACGGTGGCTATTAAGAAGGTATTCTAACTCATAGGGCCTCATAGAGTATCCTTTAGTTAAGTGAAAAATTATGCATAAAGCCAGACCTGTTGAATACGTGCCAATGTAATTGTTGCCCATCGGAAAATGTATCTGAAATACCACAGACACTGAACCTAATGCACAGCTGATATTTAACTTATATATGAATAAATATACTCAAACACTACATCTTTCAGATAGTTGTTAGCTTTTGATTCCATGCTTTTGCGTTTGACTGCCTACTTTCATACCATCTATTTTAATTTATCATACGGTGCTGTACCGATCAAGAATGGTATTGAACTCCTCATAATTGAACACTTTACCAGTAAGAGTCTTATGCACTCATCTGACTTGTTTAGAAGCACTGTGTATTCAAAACGTGAGAATTGCCTGAGAAATGCTATTTTCCATTCAAAACATGTCTGCACAGAGTATCTGTGTTTTCTGTGAGTAGCATCCGGTTCCTATTCCACGTGATTGACTAAAGCACACCTGAGAGTTTGTTGTATGCTCACTGGAGTGTATGTAAGGTTGCAGCAGTCTCTCAACATCTCATGCATGACTTTGATGTAAATAAGTGAACCTGACAGTCCAGGGAAACATTAACACTTTGCCATGTGGAGAGGAAGAGAGTGAGCTGAATTAGAAGCTGTCACTCATTACCAAACCAACCATGGCCTGATATTCAAGGACCAGGTGTTTCCAGTAGTTAGAAAAAAATAGCTCCCTTAAGGATGTTGTGAGAAGCAAAGCTATACATTCTTTAAGATATGTTATGGCTGAAAGAGACTGCAGTGAATCGCTCACCTTATTGACCTTATTCCTTGCTTTAATTTTTACTTCCTGCGCTTCAGACATGATTTTCACCCTTCATTTGTGATGCTGTGTCAGTACTTGTTATTGTGCACCATATACAGGTTGATGTTTATTGTCATGAATCTTGCCCTGGAGGCAGAACTGAGTGATTTCCGCTATATGGACCAGATGCAATGTCAAAATTATCTATCGTAAAAATGTGTGCAAATTAATTTAAGGTTTGTGTCAGGCATTAGGGTTACTGTAGCAATGTGGTTAGGTTTAAAACCAGATTGACTGACTTTGTAGCTGTGCCAGCTAGTGACCATTGTGCAGAGCAACCTCCAGTACGAGTCATCCCAATAAATGCCGACCTGCGCGCCATATGTAGAAACATTTCTGCTCTTTAGGGTTACTCCTAATCTTTTTACTATGTATGAGAAAGGTCTGTTGGCTTGGCTGATTTACATAGCTGGTTCCTTGAAACAGGGTTTCACAATGTTGGGTTGACTCCTAAGGTGTTTGATTAGAACCAAAGGAGGTTGTGTTTAATACAGGAATTAAGATTGGGTTTCTCTGAAGGCTGTGGCGATTGTTCCCAATTCCTTGGTGACAGGTTAGAATTACCTCTGTCCATTGTTTTGGTCTAGCTGTGTTGAGGCCTTTTCAGGGCCCCCTAGAGCAGGGACAAGAACAGGGCTTGGACATCATCTTAACCTCATTGTGTCATGGGGAGAACACCTCCTTAACCACAGCAGGATGGTCAAAGGACTGGTCAGCCACATTGTCAGAACCTATGATGAACTACAGTTGAAGTCGGAAGTTTACATACACTTAGGTTGGAGTCATTAAAACCCGCTTTTCAACCACTCGGCAAATTTCTTGTTAACAAACTGTAGTTTTGGCAAGTCGGTTAGGACTTCTACTTTGTGCATGACACACTACATTTTTCCAACAATTGTTTACAGACAGGTTATTTCACTTATAATTCATTGTATCACAATTCCAGTGGGTCAGAAGTTTAAATACACTAAGTTGACGGTGCCTTTAAACAGCTTGGAAAATTCCAGAAAATTATGTCATGGCTTTAGAAGCTTCTGATTGGCTAATTGACATCATTTGAGTCAATTGGAGGTGTACCCGTGGATGTATTTCAAGGCCTTTCCTTCAAACTCAGTGCCTCTTTGCTTGACATCATGGGAAAATCAAAAGAAATCAGCCAAGACCTCAGAAAATAAATTGTAGACCTCCACAAGTCTGGTTCATCCTTGGGAGCAATTTCCAAATGCCTGAAGGTACCACGTTCATCTGTACAAACAATAGTACGCAAGTATAAACACCATGGGACCATGCAGCCGTCATACCGCTCAGGTAGGAGATGCGTTCTGTCTCCTAGAGATGAACGTACTTTGGTGTGAAAAGTGCAAATCAATCCCAGAACAACAGCAAAGGACCTTGTGAAGATGCTGGAGGAAACCGCTACAAAAGTATTTATATCCACAGTAAAACAAGTCCTATATCGACATAACCTGAACGTCCACTCAGCAAGGAAGAAGCCACTGCTCCAAAACCGCCATAAAAAAGCCAGTCTATGGTTTGCAACTGCACATGGGGACAAAGATTGTATTTTTCTAGAAATGTCCTCTGGTCTGATGAAACAAAAATATAACTGTTTGGCCATAATGACCATCGTTATGTTTGGAGGAAAAAGGGGGATACTTGCAAGCCGAAGAACACCATCCCAACCGCGAAACGCAGGGGTGGCAGCATCATGTTGTGGGGGTGCTTTGCTGCAAGAGGGACTGGTGCACTTCACAAAATAGATGGCATCATGAGGGAGGAAAATTATGTGCATATATTGAAGCAACATCTCAAGACATCAGTCAGGAAGTTAAAGCTTGGTCACAAATGGGTCTTCCAAATGGACAATGACCCCAAGCATACTTTCAAAGTTGTGGCAAAATAGCTTAAGGACAACAAAGTCAAGGTATTGGAGTGGCCATCACAAAGCCCTGACCTCAATCCTGTAGAACATTTGTGGGCAGAACTGAAAAAGCATGTGCAAGCAAGTAGGCCTACAAACCTGACTCAGTTAGACCAGCTCTGTCAGGAGGAATAGGCCAAAGTTCACCTAAATTATTGTGGGAAGCTTGTAGAAGGCTACCCGAAACGTTTGACCCAAGTTAAGCAATTTAAAGGCAATGCTACCAAATACTAATTGAGTGTATGTAAACTTCTGACCCACTGGGAATGTGATGAAAGAAATAAAAGCTGAAATAAATCATTCTCTCTACTATTATTCTGACACTTCACATTCTTAAAACAACGTGGTGATCTTAATTGACCTAAGACAGGGAATTTTAATTTAATGTCAGGAATTGTGAAAAACTGAGTTTAAATGTATTTGTCTAAGGTGTATGTAAACTTCCGACCTTAACTGTACATGAGCTATTTGGTGTAGATTTAGGGTGAGAATTGATTTAAGCATCAGCTTACCGATCACTATACCTGTACACAGCCCATCTGTAAATAGCACTCTCAACTACCTCATCCCCATATTATATATTGTTTGCTCTTTTGCACCCCAGTATCTCTACTTGCACATCATCATCTGCACATGTATCACTCGTGTTAATGCTAAATTGTAATTATTTCGCCTCTATGGCTTATTAATTGCCTTACCTCCCTAATCTTACTACATTTGCGCACACTGTACATAGACTTTTTCTATTGTGTTATTGACTGTACGTTTGTTTATCCCATGTGTAACTTTGTTTTTGTCGCACTGCTTTGCTTTATCTTGGCCAGGTCACAGTTGTAAATGAGAACTTGTTCTCAACTGGCCTACCTGGTTTAATAAAGGTGAAATATAAAAAAGAGTAATGTTGGGGTTAAGGATTGTGTTTGAAATTACCTTGTTTCTCCTGGAATGCTGATGGAGATTGGTGCTAATGCTTCCCATGGTTAAGCATTGAGTTGACGCTGTTCCATCTCATAGTTTAAAAAGTAATGCTACTAGCACTCTCAACTTTGAATTCATGATTAATGAGTAGCACCCCCGCCCAGACCAATCACTCCATCCCTCTCCCCTCTGACCTCATCCTCCACCCATTTCATTACTCCTATATTTTACCAGCCAGTTATTAAAGTGGATCTTATTAAAAGGCGAGCAAAAAATATAATCTGTATTTGCATTCACTCTATAGCAATTCATTAATATTATGACATTTACAGTGAGCTCCAAGGGCCTGCCTGCTACCCTTTTCCTTCTAGTGAAATGTTAATTTAAAGTTCTGTCTTTGTAATGGAATAAGAAATCCTCTCTGCCCTATCAATTCATCACATGCGGTGGGGAATACTAATTTGTCTACTAGTCCTATTTAGACAGGGACGTCTCCTGGAAGAAAAGGCAGAATTGGTTTTAAAGTCCTTAATGCTATGAGCTGTGTACCTCTCAAGTGCTGTTCATGTGAAAATGCCCGTCCTGTCTTTTCCTTTCCCAGACTACTCACCATTTGCACGAGGCATTTTGGCAGTGTGGTGGCACAGACGATTCGGACATACAAGACCGATCAGTTCCCCCTGCTCCTTATTGTCATGGGAAAGAGGACATCAAATGAAGTTTTAAATGTTATTCAAGGTAATGAATGTCAACAATATTGATGGGTTGAATATTTGTAATGTTCTGGTTAAAAGGAGGGGTTTATAAAGCTATAGTTAACTATAGCTATAATTTAGCAATTTACTCTATGACCCTTCTATAATAATAAAATAGTAAGTATTTGTGCGAATGGGAAGAGAAAAAAAAGGTTATCATTTATGCCTTGTTTTTTATTATTCTTTGAAGGCAATACAACAGTGGATGAGTTGATGATGAGGCTAATGGGTGCGATGGAAATCTTCTCAGCTCAGCAGCAAGAGGACATCAAGGATGAGGTACAGATGAGAGGAACTCTGAAAGCACACAGAAGAACAGAGTCTTTAAGGGGGAGTAGATGTTTGAAATGTAAGCCATGATTAGGCCATGGCCACTGAAATATACCATGATTTGTTTAATCACAGGAGGCCGAGAGGGAGCCAATTATTGTGCCATTTGAGCCGTTCTCATAGAATTATGCCATAGTTTGTCTCTGAGCTAAATGGGGACATGTGGAGACAAATCGGAATGCATTGCGACTGCCACCAGCTCCACTTAGGGCCAAGGCTAGGAACACACATCTGAGAGGCCCTTTGTCTGGGGCAGGGGGCTGAAGCACAATTAATTTCCCTCCCATTTGGTTTTAGTTAACTGTGCCTAAGGTCTTCACAATGGGAGCAGGATACAAACTGTTCTCTTTTTCACCATTCTCTGTCCATCGCCGCTTTAATCCAATAGAAACTCGACAACCAAATTCCAAGCTCCACTCTGAGAAGAAAGCAGTGAAACAGAAGCGATATTCTTTCATGTGAGGACAGGAATTTGGGGACAGTATGGCTGGGGTCCCTCTGTCAGACATGTACCTGACCTCATGAATGCTGTCTTTTAAGTGTCGAAATGGATGGATTTAATCATTCCCCCGCTCTAGCAGATATTTACTCAACATCAAATAAACAAAGAATGGCATTCTAGTTTTGTCTGACCCTTTAAACAGGTAGTTCCCCTCAGCTGACTACACTAGACCATGTTGTCTTTGGCATACAGTTCTTGTTGTTAGTGAATACAGATGACTCAATGCCCTGTTTCTTTGTACTGTTTAAACCTCTCATTAATCAGCAGACTGGAAGAGATGGAGTGGGAAGACGACGTGTCATCAGGCTCAGACCAATGTGCTCAATACTTAGCGTTAACTTGTCAGTGGGAGATGACTGACTACCAGTACACATTCTCTCTCACCGACTTATCTTTAGACCTTTCACTCTTGTTGATGGGATAGATACTTAAAGAAAGAAATAGTCACAAAGTGGTTACTGTCTCTGAGATGAAAGGCATCTGCAGCAGCGTGTTGTAGTAGATTAAAACCTGAGATTGTCTCATGTTCCTCAGCACTAGGCCTGGCTGGTTGCCTGTCTTTCTCAATCACGTCATATGAGGAATGTGTTAGACTCCCACTGTGTTGACGTAACAATACTAGTTTAGTGACCTTTCAGTGGTTGATTAGTTTAGTTACAGCATGGATGATAGAGCACCGTTTAGAGAAGTTGAGGGACAGGTTTTCATGGGGAGGAGCTTGGGTGGTTGCGTTGCTATTGTCTTCATAGATGCATAGCAAATATGACAGCTTTTGCTGTCAACAGAAATACTGTTATTCACTTAACATACCGTGCAATTTGATTCTTAATGACTTTTCAATTTGACATATTTAGAATGTTTCTGTTCATGACAAGTAGTATATTATTTTCTGGCACCTTGACAAGCGATCTGGCTCCATAAAGGTCACTGGTTGTGTTAATTACACAGGCCTGTCAGGATTGATGGAAATGTGAAGTGATAATGTCACAAATCAGGAGAACAAATGATCATGAGTGGGTAATGTACCAGAGTGATTAATAACCACAGGAATCTGCAACCACATCCTGTAAATGCCAGACCATATACATCTTCGCTGTGAAGTGAACTTGTCACTCCTTGTGCTCGCCGACCGCCTTTCAATCATTGAAAAGAGTTATCATATTAGCTAAATCTCCTCACTACGTGTACAGTCATAGATATTTAAATACAATTGTTTGGCCCCTTGGCCCCCTTATCAGTCGAATGCCTTGGGTCAGATTTATGTACAGAATGTCAGTAATCAGTCATAATTTGGACTTGAGAGTTCAAGCAGAGGACTCCTAAGGCTAGGGGTGTTGGTGTACTCCGAGTCACCGTTCAGTACAGGTCACTCAGAAGAATTCAGGTTCACCCCAGGAAGACTAGCTGTCGCCATTGGCGTCGGCTAATGGGATCCCCAAAAAAATCTAAACCTCAGTCCCTATATGCCGACCTGATGTTCTCCCATTTCCACAGCCCCCGCTATCCCAGACTGCTCTGAGCTCACACCTACTCACTGTCTGAGGCTGTCCTGCTCTGCTGGCCCATTCCTCTGAGGACAGACCCAGACATCTGCCAACATCACACTCGCATTCCTCACTAACTGACTGACATGCCTGGGAGGTGGACAGACCGCAGCGGAGCCAGAAAGTTACTTTCACATAGATTTGAACGAGCTTGACTTCACCAAACACACCTGGATTGTCTGTTTAGTTAGTTATGGACTGTGCATCAACAGCAGGAAATACCTGTCTTTTAGAATCTGTTCCAGACTTTTTTGTTTATTCCTTTGATCTATTTTAATACCAGATAAAGGCTACATAAGTAGTTGGAAACTGTATTGTATGGTATAACCTCAATACCCACTAAATGATTGAAGAAAGGTACCTGTCCATAATGTGTGTTGTGGGTAGTAAAAGCAACGTTTGTTTGTTTCATGATATTTCATCAAAGGGAATGAACACAATGCAGAACATTATACTTTACAGTAACTGTTATTGCGTGACTGCTGGACAAATGCACTTACGATAAGTGACCCTTTATTATTTTGTCCTCAACCATGCTACTACATTGTCTGTTAAGCGACCAATATGATTTAGGACAACAGAAAAATGTATCCTTTTCATTCTCAGGCCTGCAAGAGTTGACCACTCCCCCTGCCCTGTGCACAAACCCAACAAATCACAATAGCTTAACTTTTTCACGTCATTGGCACAAAGTCCAGGGTTCAGAAAATAAAAGGTAGTCTCCCAAGCTCCAAAACAAATGCCATTGCTGACACAATGGAAACAGTTCTTTCTCCCTGCTTTAGAAAGCCTCTTACACACAGCCCGTAGAAAGGCAGTTGTCTGCCTCTGTACAAACAGGAACTCTGAGGGAAAAGAAAAGAGACCTCAGGTCTGTTAAAGAAGTCTAGGCCCGGATGGATTCCCTTCTCCCACATGATACTCTTTCAAGCCTTGTCTGGCTAAACCACACAAAGCATTCAGTTCTCTCATTCTACTTCTTGCTGCTCAGCTGCCAGGTATCACAGCTATTCAACACAGAACAATATAACATGTGGCAGAGGAAGAAAGCAACTTTGTTTTTACTTTAACTACTTCTGTTGTTATTGGTGTTATTTGTTACCTCATACCTTGGGGGTATTTGTCTTCTCTTCTAACGTGGTCTCTTTCTCTATCCAGGATGAACGTGAAGCCAGGGAAATGGTGAAGAGGGAGCAGGATGAGGCCTACCAACTGTCATTAGAGGCTGACCGTAAAAAGGTTGGGCATCAACTACAACACAATGACATGGATCCATTCTCATCAGATAAATGTTTGAGGGTTTTTAGCATCAACCTCAAGTGAAACATTAAACAGAGCATATCTTTAAAGTGAATACCCTTCTATAATCATGTTATGGTTGTGGCCATCACCATGTGTCGTTAATAGTTATTGTGAAACCACCCAGTAAATCTGTTAACAGTCGCATGGTTGATTGTTTGATCACTCTTCGTAATGGTTTGATGTCGGCTGGATGAATAAAAATATATTTCTGTTTCAGAGAGAAGCACAGGAGAAAGAGCAGGCAGAACAGCTTGGCCTGCAACAGATCCAGAAAGAAGCAGATGATGAGAAAGAGGTGAGAGCATTAACCATAATGTTTAGAGTTAAACAATAATTTCCTACTTAGATAACTGAAAACACATGGTCACTTTGTTAGATAAAAAAAATATGCATCCTATATACACTACATTGCCAAAAGTATGTGGACACCTACTCTTCAAACATCTCATTCCAAAATCATGGGCATTAATATGGAGTTGGTTCCATCTTTGTTGCCATAACAGCCTCCACTCGACTGGGAAGGCTTTCCAGGAGATGTTGGAACATTGCTGCGGGTACTTGCTTCCATTCAGCCACGGGCATTAGTGAGGTCGGGTGCTGATGTTGGGCGATTTAGGCCTGGCTCACAGTTGGTGTTTCAATTCCTCCCAAAGGTGTTCAATGTGGTTGAGGTCAGGGCTCTGAGCTGGCCAGTCAAGTTCTTCCACATCGATCTCAACAAACCATTTCTGAATGGACCTTGCTTTGTGTACGGGGCATTGTCATGCTGAAACAGGAAAGGCCCTTCCCCAAACTGCTGCCAGAAAGTTGGATGCACAGAATCGTCTAGAATGCCATTGTAGGCTGTAGCGTTAAGATTTCCCTTCACTGGAACTAAGGGGCCTAACCCGAACCATGAAAAACAGCCCCAGACCAATATTCCTCCTCCATCAAGCTTTACTGTTGGATCTATTCATTGGGGAAGGTAGTGTTCTCCTGGCATCCACCAAACCCAGATTCATCCGTCAGACTGCCAGATGGTGAAGTGTGATTCGTCACTCCAGCCGACGCCTGGCATTGCGCATGGTGATCTTAGGCTTGTGTGCGGCTGCTCGGCCTTGGAAACCCGGTCCCGTTCTGTGAGTTTGTGTGGCCTACCACTTCACGGCTGGTCCGTTGTTGCTCCTAGACGTTTCCACTAAACAGAAACAGCACTTACAGTGGACCAGGGCAGCTCTAGCAGGGCAGAAATTTGACGAACCGTCCTATGACGGTGACACGTTGAAAGTCACTAAGCTCTTCAGTAAGGCCATTCTACTGCCAATGTTTGTCTATGGAGATTGCATGGCGGTGTGCAAAATTGTATACACCTGTCAGCAATGGGTGTGGCTGAAAATAGCCGAATCCACTAATTTGAAGGTGTATCCACATAATTTTGTATAGTATTTGAGTCTGTCTGTTTCATGCTGCATGTCCATATATGTTGTTTATGGAGTGTCTGCTAACATGTGATCCCCATGGTGGAGGTAGAGAGACAGGAACATGTACTAATCTCTTGTGTGTACAGTAAGCCCTATCCCTGTTAAGCTTGTCATACAGAGATGTTATTGTCCTGTTTGAATTCCCTACAACACACAAGCTCATATTGAAACCAAGTGAACAAAAGGTGCAGCACAAAGCACGGTGGGACAAAGAAAAACTATTATGGCAGTGGGAACGCAGTGGTGGATGCTGTAGATATAGCTCCTTTTAGCCAGCTGATTGGCTATTTACTCAGCAGCAAACTCCACAGACAGCAGGGATCAGGTGAACCAGCTAGCTGAGATGATTTGTCACATTAGTTAAACAGCCCCGGACAAAAGCCCTTTCTGTCCAGTCTTAATTATATCACTGTAGTCCTCTAGCCCGTTGCCATGGTTTTCTCTCCGCCAACCGACCCTGCTTGTATGCAACAGTGTAGATATTCAGAAACATGATACCCAACAATGGCCCCTCTGTTGTTTACATGCAGTCTATACCACATCCTTTACCTCACAGGCTTATCTTATTGTGGCCCTGAAGTCTAAAGCAGGGGAAAACACAATCTCTAGTCATTGACCTGACCTGTGTGTGACTGTATCAGGTGTATTTTCACCTGGTCAACTCTTTCACCTGTCTGGTTGTGTGTCTGCCTGGTCAAGTGTGAGGCAGGCAGGAGCGCATGTGGTGTGTTTAATAGGGTTGCAAATTTTGGGGAATATTCAGAGATGGAAACTTTCCGTGGGAATTAACAGGGAATATATGGGACTTTATGGAAATATATGCAAATTAATATTAATACCATTTAAATGTAGATGATTTTTGAATTAGAAATATTTACCTTATATTTATCATATGGAGACAGAAACATAAAACTTCTACCTTATCATAAGGAGACATAATTACAAATTATTAAATTCTTCAAATACAAAAAAAACAATTTAGTTACGAATTGAATTTTAATTAAATTAGTTGACTCTTCACATGGGATGATTTCACTGAACAACAACAAGGGAATATTGAATGATTCATCGCATCTCCCAAAAAACGTTCTCAAAATTACATCTGTAAAAGTCTAGAAACTAAAGCTTTGGTTGTCTTCCTCTCAGGCGTCCATGTGTTCTCCCTGGACCTCCTCAATGTCCACCTCTTGAACATCAGACTCTGAGGCCTCATCTTCACTGTCACTTTCCAACCTTGTTGAGGATGACTCGTTGTCCGGCTCAAAAAGCCCAACATTTGCCAGAATGGCCACCAATATTTCAACCCTTGTATTGGTCAGCCTGTTGCTTATGTGTTCCCAAACAATGACCAGTTGCGCTCTGAGGCGGCTGATGTTGGTGGGATTTGGAGGATGATGGAGGCAACTGGGGAAAGAAAAAGTCACTTCCACCAAGTGGCTGATGAGATCTGCAGTTTCCTCTGCTTGGAGCAACAGTGAAGTGGGCAGGGCAGTACGGATTTATTCTCTTACATCTGCAAGCAGAGTCTGAACATCAGACAGAATGGCATTGTCTTCCTCAATCCGTGCAATGGCTACTGCTATAGGTTTCAGGAGTTTCAGGCTGCTTACCACTCTCTCCCAAAATACATCATCCAGGAGGATCCTCTTGATGGGGCTGTCCATATTGGCAGACTGTGATATGGCCATTTCTTGGAGAGACTCCCTCCCCTCCAGGAGACTGTCAAACATGATGACAACACCACCCAAACGGGTGTTGCTGGGCAGCTTCAATGTGGTGCCCTTATTCTTCCCACTTTGTTTGGTGAGGTAGATTGCTGCTATAACTTGATGACCCTTCACATACCTAACCATTTCCTTGGCTCTCTTGTAGAGTGTATCCATTGTTTTCAGTGCCATGATGCAGCACAGCCAATGGGTGTGATGTGAGGGTAGGACTCCTCCACTTTAAACCAAGTAGCTTTCAGGTTTGCAGCATTGTCTGTCACCAATGTAAATACCTTCTGTGGTCTAAAGTAATTGATGACTGCCTTCAGCTCATCTGCAATGTAGAGACCGGTGTGTCTGTGCTCTTGTAGAATAATGGTTGGCGATGTAGTTAATTATTCCTAATTATTCCCACGAACATTCAACCACCCATCAGAGATGATTGCAATACAGTCTGCTTTCTCTATGATTTGCTTGACCTTCAGTTGAACTCTGAGCTCTGCATCCAGCAAATTAGTAGATAAAGTCAGTCACCATTATTTGTCAGTTGTACAACCGAATGCCTTCAACCGAAATGTGTCTTCCGCTGAATCAGAGAGGTGCGGGGGGCTGCCTTAATCGACATCCACGTCTTCGGCGCCCGGGGAACAGTGGGTTAACTGCCTTGTTCAGGGGCAGAACGACAGATTTTTTTCCTTGTCAGCTCGGGGATTCGAACTTGCAACCCTCCGGTTACAAGTCCAACGCTCTAACCACTAGGCTACCTGCCGCCCCCTAGCATGTCTGGTTGGAGCATTGCCTGTGAGCATCAGTTGCATACACAGCTCGAGCAAGACACTACGTTCCTCCTTTTAGTAAAAAAAACTTCTGATTTCAGGAGAACCATGAGCTGTTGCTATCTATCAGGTGTCTGATTCATCATTTTCACCTCGAATAGAAGTAGAGGGACTTTTGTCAGGGTTGCTTGTTGTGAGCACTGAGGGAACTTTATGCACTTGGCCAGATGATTCTGCATCTTTGTTGCATTCTTCACATATGGGTTGGCACAGTATTTGCAAATGTACACAGTTTTTCCTTCTACATTAGCTGCAGTGAAATGTCTCCACACATCAGATATTTTCCGTGGCATTTGTTTGTAAAGAGTAGTAAAAAAAAATGTAATAGAAAACCAAATACAATTCCATGTACAGATAAATAGTTAAGCAGTTAGATTAAACAACTCCTTTGTAAGATACATGTTTTAAAATGAAACATGTATGGCAACAGGTGAATTAACACTACTCAGTTAGCAGGCATAAGCAAGCTAAACCCCACATGGTAGCAAAAACTAACTAGCAGAAATGGTTAACATGTTAGAAAATATTTAAACACACTTTGCTATAGGCTACTATTTACTAGTTAACAAAAAATTATGTATGTCAAATAAAATATATTCACCCCACTCAGTATTGTAATCAAAACTTACCAGAAAGCATGTCGTCCTTGGCTCAGACAGTCTAGTAGTGTGGGCTCAATAGCATCTATCTCATTAGTGTGCAAGATCTTGAGAATTAGCTGTACATGTGATGGAAGAATGCACTGTGCATGCAGAGGGTTGCAATTCCATTGAATTGGGGATAGTTTAACCAAAATATGCCACAAGACCTAGAATTGCCTTATGTGCATCCCACAAAAAAGATTCACTGTTATAACCTAACTTTTTTGATGAATTTAAGCAAAATTCCCAGGCATAACTTTCCATGGATTCTTTTTTTTAAATGTTGGAAATTTACTGGAAAGTTTCCAACCCTAGTATTTAAGGATGAGAGTGGAGACTGAGACACACTGGTGGATTCAGTAATGAAGCCTCAAGGACACTCCCCACAACAGGAGACACACACAAACAACCTTGAGGAAGACCACTAGCTATAAGCCACAGACACACATCAACACATATCATACCATAATCACGTACAGGGATGAGGTAAACGGAGTTCTTTGTGTGTATGCCATGATTGTGTATCCTTTCACAGGTTGTACATCTTCATAGATTACGTCTAGATTTACATCAAGTATTTGACATTTTGTACCTATATCAGAACTTCATGACAGAACTTCACAACATATCAGAACTTCACAACCGTAACTTGCACTGGAACCTCAGATGTATTTAAACAAGGCTATAGTTCTAACCACAGACGTAGTTCCAGATTGTTTCGCTCGATCGCCCACTACTACTGCTGTTGGTCATCAGGTAGAAGGTTGGGAGATAATAAGCGGAGCCGGTGTGTCTGTATGGTGTCTGGAGGAAGGACAACAGCTATCCCAACCATTCAGAGTTGTGCTGCTTATCCCTAGCTGCTCCAACGCCTAATTTCTCTGACATTGTGTGTGAGTAAACAAGGCAGCATGGTGTCCCACACCTGGAGCCCAGCCCAGCACCCACCCACTCAGCCGCCCTGGATTACACCCTGTCTGTACCCACAGACCAGACCTCAAGTCTGCCTCACTACTCCGGCTGTCTGCCCTGCACCACCCGTCACAATGCCCCGCAGGGAAACAAACCGCGCAGTAGACCCATGAGTACAAGGGGAAATGCATTCTGTGATTTTGTCTTTGTGTGGAGAGGGAGATGAAAGGCAGAGGGGGGGGTGGTGATATCATTATTTACCGGTACCAGCAGCCTCATGGTGCTCCTGTCAGGTGCGCACACTGCCCCCCTGCCCCCCCTGTGGTGGTGTTTGTTTTTTGCGATGAGTGGTGATGCTCCTGAGTGTTCTTTGTGCGAAGCAGGCCCTAAGTGAGGTGTGTGCTCTGTGGCTTTAGACGCCGCAGTGTGCTGCTGTGGGGCCCTTTACCAGGCTCCTACCTGGGGAGCGCCTGGGGGAGTGCCTCTGGCACGCTCCCACTCAAAGCCTGGAGCTGCTAATGAGCTACTGTTGTACACTTTTATGAAATATAATTGCATTATGGTTGGTAAATAAAAGCTGCAGTGTGTTGTCACAGCATATGCTACCCTCTGTCAAAACAGGAACAACAAGCTGGAGGGAAAGAGCCCCGCGGGAGCAGCAGGTCCTGCTCTGTGACACTTGAGACCTGATTAATTTCCCTGCTGATGATGAGGCAATCCTATTTGTTCTGGGCAGTTATCTAATCTACCCCGGCACGAGTTAGTTTTGTACTGCATGTCTTTATGAATGAGACGCAAAGACTAGCCTACACGTTTTGGAAGAAGATGCCAGAGGATTTGATGATTTGTGGATTCAGTGTAATTTCTATGTTTCCTCACAAATAAGTTAACCTTTCTACCACAGTTTATTGTTCCATAAAACAAAGTGAATCCATGTCATTTATGTCGGTGTGAGCCAATTAATCACACTTACAAGTCATTGTCCAACTGAATAATCACCCCTTCCCTACCTAACTCTATGATCGCTTTGTCCCTCCTCTTTGATCAGGCCATCCGTCTCTCATTGGAGCATGCCCTGCCGCCAGAGCCTACGGAGGAGGGAGGAGAGCCAATTAGCAAGCTGCGTATACGAACTCCCAGTGGTGAGTTTCTGGTGCGGCGCTTCCTGGGCTGCACCAAGCTGCAGGTCCTCTTTGACTTTGTGGCATCCAAGGGCTACCCCTGGGATGACTTCAAACTGCTCACCACCTTCCCCCGCAGAAACGTGAGTATTTACATTTTTTGTCTTATCCAAAGTGACTTATAGTAGTGGAATGTATACATCTTCATACTTTTTTTGGTCCCCCGGTGAGAATCGGATCCACAACCCTGGCATTGCAAGCGCAATGCTCTACCAACTGAGCCACACGGGACCACAGTGTGTTTATATTAGGGATGTAACGATTCACCGATACGCAACTGTCCCCAATACAAATATTTAAGATACAAGTGCATCGAACCACAAACCGATTGAAATGTAGCATGCATCAATCAAAAAAAATATTATTTTGTTCTTTCTAACTTATGAAAATAACAAATCTTTTGTGACAACTGATGCACCCTCCTTTAGTGTGGAACTGCATGTAGGCTGTGTTGACAGTCATTGATCTTCAAGTCATTTTGCATGCAGAACAACTCCAGGCAATATCAGTAGCCTAGCCTAGTCAAACTGAGACCTGTGCCCAGCTTCGCACACTGACCAACGCGAGGTATACTCCTGTTCCTGATCTTGCTCATCTGCTCGGCACCTTCAGCATTCAAATGCTAAAATGGCTTGCGTGCTATTAGGCTTTATTAGTTGAGTAACAACCCAGCAAATTACATAGGTTATCTATGTGCTGTTGAAAAATGTGTTTTACGTGAATAAAAGTAAGATACTGGAGACAAAAAACAGGCTCCATTGCACACCCCCTAATCTGACGGTGATAATAATTATTATTATTAGGTGGGTGCTTATATTTGTCCTATTTCACACATTAGTGTGTATTATAGACGTGTGAATTTGATTTTTTTTTTGCATATCCAAGGATCAGCCATTATTGACAGCGACCCTGGAACAATTAGGGTTAAGTGCCTTGCTGAAGGGCACATTGACAGATTTTTCACCTAGTTGGCTCGGGGATTCTGGCCCAACGCTGTTATGGCTCAACTCAGGTGCCTACATAGTACATATGCCATAGACCTACACTGACCTATACAAAACATGAACACCTCTTCTGTCCATGACCTAGCCTGACCAGGTGAATCCAGATGAAAACTATCATCCCTTATTGATGTCACCTGTTAAATCCACTACAATCAGTGTAGATTAAGGGGAAGAGATTTTTAGGCCTTGAGAAGGATTTTGAAGCCTTGAGACATGGATTGTGTACGTGTGCCATTCAGAGGGCGAATGGGCAAAAGAAAAGATTGAAGTGCCTTTGGACGGGTATGGTAGTAGGTGCCAGGCGCACCGGTTTGTGTCAAGAACTGCAACGCTGCTGGGTTTTTCACGCTCAATTTTCCCATGTGTATCAAGAATAGTCCACCACCCAAAGGACATCCAACCAACTTGACACAACTGTGGGAAGCATTGGAGTTGACATGTGGAAATGTTTTGACACCTTCTAGAGTCCTACTCCAACAAATTGAGGATGTTCTGAGAGCAAATGGGGGGGGTGCGCAACTCAATATTAGGAAGGTGTTCCTAATGTTTGGTATACTCAGTGTACAATCATTTACACACACCAACACAGAAGTCAGCTCAGAAAGATTCAGCTCAGGGGCCCAGGTCATGAGCTGGATCAGCAGCAACAAATGTTAGTGCATCGGATCGCGTTGAACCGAATCGCATCGATTTGTTCTCTAATCGCACCAAATCATTTCTAACTAAAACGTATCGTTCCTGTATCGTATTGGAGCCTGTGTAATTAGATATGTATCGAATCATCTTGAACACATCCCTACTTTAAAGAAGGTGGAACCAAAGTCTAATTAATGACCATTATTTAACTCTACAGTATGTATATCTTTATTTGCTCAGTACCTCTGGTTGGCTAACTACAGGTACTAAGCAGTGATCAACACAGCAGCCTGTAATGTAACATCTCTGCAGGAGAAGTCCACAGTCATAATTGGCTCACCCCTGCATGTGGCTCCAGTTTGTTGCTCATCTCAATCCCCAGTGTCCAAAGAGTGTGACTGTTCAGATAGTTAAGAGGATTTCTGTATAATTAAAAGCCATGGTGGGCTAATGAGAAATGGGTTTTTTCGTGTGCTTGCGTGAGTGTGTGTGACTTACATCCACAAGTGCATTTATAATTTGTTGAATATTAATTAGGAGCCAGTACGTATACACGAGCGCTGGCTCCTTAGGATACAGTCAACAGTATTCTCCTCGGTCGGTTCCTCTGCAGCCGCGGTGCACGATGCTGCACCGACTGGAGTTCTCTTCCCAGTAATTAGAGCTGTTGGCCACGCTCTGCTCTGTGCTGTGGCAGGTATCTAATGAGCACCATTTTAACTACCTGCTTAATTGGAGTGGTGGAAACAAAAATGGGATTTCCATTAATCGGGGGTGTGTGTGTGTGTGTCTGGCGCACAGGCCTGCCCAGACAGCCTGCCATCCAGGTCTGTAGGGAACATGGAGGTACAAACACTTCACTCTAGCAAACTCACACCGCGCACACTAGACACATACAGTACACAAACATTGACGCACATACAAATGCTGACACACTCAGGTGGGCACACATGCCTTCATCTATTCAAGCATATCCATGCC
Organism: Brachymystax lenok tsinlingensis; assembly: GCA_030435695.1. Lineage (NCBI taxonomy): Eukaryota > Metazoa > Chordata > Actinopteri > Salmoniformes > Salmonidae > Brachymystax > Brachymystax lenok. The sequence goes on along the minus strand of CM059790.1, from coordinate 21,962,102 downwards.
TTATTCACATCTTGTATACACTTTAAAATCCATGTTTTAGGCCATGATAAAAATGTCTTCATCTCCAATGAAGTTCCAGTAGAGACGTGGTGCAGAGGACAGGAGAAAAAGAGAGCAGAGTTTATGGGTATGTCCCACATGGTACCCTGTTCTCTATCGTGCACTACCCTGTGGGCCCTGGTCAAAAGTAGTGCACTACCCTGTGGGCCCTGGTCAAAAGTAGTGCACTACATAGAAAAGAGGGTGCCATTGTGGACATCGACAAGCAGTGTGCCAGTGTGTTTGTGCATCTGAACAGTGCCCAGTCCGTCTAATCCTGCAGCTCTCCCCTCTAATTAAAAGGAGCCTCAATCTCCTCCAGACGCTCCCACTGTTGCTCTGCTCGGATTAGCGGATGTACCACTATTGCATTTGTAATACACCGCAAATGTTTAAACTTCTTCTCTCCTTCCTTCCCCTGCATGACAACTCAAGATAATTGCCAGCAATAAGAAAGCAATTAAGTGCAAGATGATTAAACAGAACTAAAATCAAATGCATTGCTGACTTTATACTTTTGTTTCTTTGTCTGCTTGTTAGTTATTGGGGGAAGTTACATGTTTTGCTCTTTGCATGAACGTGTCTCTTCACACTCACCAGAACCAGTATGTACTGTGTATGTGGTCTAGATACTTAGTTGTTCCAGTAGTGAGTTAACTTAGCTCAGTCTACCCAACAGGTTTTAGACCCCCAAACATTGTCTTCACAGGATATTTTTCTTCACGTTGTGATACTGTACTTTGTGCTGGGTTTTACCCTACCCTAATTGATGTTCCAGGTTTCTGAAAATGAAATGTTTTAACACTACCAATGTGTAGAATGATTTAGACAAAACTCTAGATTTAGGAAAAATAAACAGTGCTATTGAAATGATCCTCGTGTCCAACTGAACTAGACATCACATCTGCACAACTTGGTTCATTTCAAGTCTGAAACAGTGAAACGCACAGGAAGAACAATTGCAGTTTATTGATATAGTCCCAAAATGCATACTTCTTTCCCAAAAGTCTTTCCACAATATCCTCTCCCACCTGTATGACTGCATGTGGTATATAGCTCGGAAGCTCCATGTAGGTTATAGCTCTGATTCCAGTAGCTCTTATCATTTTACATTTTAGTCATTTAACAGATGCTCTTATCCAGAGCGACTTACAGGAGTAATTAGGGTTCAGTGCCTTGCTCAAGGACACATCAGCAGATTTTTCACCTAGTCTGCTTGGGGATTTGAACCAGTGACCTTTCGGTTTCTGACTCAACGCTCTTAACCGCTAGGCTACCTTCCCCCCCACAGTCCTGTACATGCATACTGTACTCAGTCTCACACTTTATGCACTGTGTGTGTGGGACTGGTGTTTGTGTTGGCTCTGCTCTAGACAGCATATAGGGGACTTGTGAGAGCAGATTGCTTCCCTGTTCCAGAGAAGTTAAAAGCTCAAGGCCTGTTCCCTTGGGGAACGGCAGACCCCCCCTTTTCACCCTCTCTCCAGGCCGTGCGGCGGCCCACTTTGAAGTGTGTTGTTCACGCCCTGGCTCTACGTGTTGTCATCGTTCCTGGAAGCACATAATGATCTCCCACTGCTTTTGTAATTGGCCAAATAAACACTTGACAACACAAGTTTAAAACAGACAAGCTATATGGTTTGAATTAACATAGAACCTAAATGGCTTCATGAAAAAATGTTATTTCAGCTGCACGTTTGATTATGTTGGAAACTGACATCTTGAGACGGGTGTTTATTTTTTCACTCGCCTCAAGTCATCAAATGTTTTATTCATACTAATGAAGTGATTGCCAATATTTATTTTTACTTCAACTTAAGTGTTAATTATGTTAAGCACGATAATCATAACACTGAAGACAATGACATGGAGTTAATACATTATTTTGTGAGATGTGATAGCAGATTCTCAAACATATATAAAGAAATGTTCCTACTAGTCCTTCACTAGATATTGGAAGTAAAGATCCAACATTATCTAAAAAAAAAATCTAGAACTTCTACTTAGTGGGAGGGTGGAACATCCGATGGTAGGCGTAACATTTCTTGTGCATTATTTTCTTTATACAACCCACATTGATGTTCACACACTGAAACCTCCGTAGTCCTTGTGTAACTTGCATACGTAGTGGTACATGAATGAGCCTATTTTAGACCAACATTTGCCATTAGTTTTAATTTGATGGAAACAGTTTTATATGACATCTTCAGAGGAATTAGACTATTTTGGCAGTAGTAGTAGGTCTCTCAAGAAAGGTGGCATCTCATTCTGTCTGTTTGGCCGCTGTGTGAGGCCTGTCTGGATGAGTCTGATAGGGTTAGATCATTATCCACCAACATCATCAAGCACTTGAGAAAACACCACTGCTGCGGATTTAACCGGAACCTTCAGAACACTTAAAATGGCTCTCCACAGAGCGATGCTAGACTTTCATTTTGTGTGCCAGACATCTAGTTGGTTTATCTACTACACTAAAATGTAATTACAAGTCATACAGTACAGTTTAAATGTTTGTGTATTGCCTTTATCATAGAGCTGTTCGTTGATAAGATTGTTTTGTTGGCCATATCATGAATAATGTAGGCCTGTGTATGTTTGTGTGTCAGGCTCTGCCCGGCTGTTGTATGTGTCAGTCAGGGGAGAAGAGAATTCATCGGATATAGGGAGAGCCAGACAGTGAAAATATAGAGAGGGTATCGCGACGCAGAGTGGAGAGAAAAACAACAGCTTTGTTTGTTGACAGATGCCTCAATGCTTATGGTCTCTTAATTGGATAACAATGTAAACAATCACTGATGGCGCTTGTCTCCTGTGTCAGTGTGGCATCTTGTTTCTCTACTTTCTTTTTAGTCAGATGCTCTCCCTTCCCCCCGTCAAACACACACACACACACACACACACACAGCCGCACCTGCTCCTCCCTAAACCCTAATTTACTCATACCTGATGCTGTGGTGTCATAACAGCCTGTCAGGTTCATTAGCATAGCTGGCATTTGGGAAATACTGTGCAAAAGGTGGGGGGGAAAAGGTGTTCAGTTCACCCATTGGGATGTAATCTGTTAGCAGCACACCATCTTGCTTTCCCCTGGCTGTGGTGCGTTGTGTAGTGTTGACGTAACACCCCTCCCTGTGCTGTCTTATGAGCTCAGGTCATGCTGGGGAGCGAGGAGCCCTAATGACAGGAGAAATGAGTATGAGGACGTGAAGTCAAAGAGCCTCCATTGGTGTGATATTTCCCTTTTCCTCTGGGAATAGCTGTGTTTGCTGATGAATTCTTGCTCCTCTTTGACCTCCCGGCATCATACCGTTGAAATTATGTAGCTCTATTGAAGGTTAGGTTTTGATGACTCAATGATCATTGGAAATATGACTCATTAGGAAAGACAACTCATTATTTATATTGAGGGAGGATTAAGTTATTACCATATGTGTGTGGTAGAACAGAAGAACATGAGATGTCATATCAGAGAGTAGGATCAGCCTGTTGGCGGCATAACAGGCACAATACATCCAAATTCAACGGCAAACCGGGCAGGACAACTGCAGGGATTACTTCCCCAGCCAGAGCAGTGATTGAGAGCGACAGATCTGTCAGGATAGTTACAGAGCAAACTCTGACTCCATGGTGAAAGGAGAGGTGAGGTGGGTGTTTGACTTGGTTTCAGCCTCCTCAAAGGTCTTCCAGCCATCACATCATCCAGCGGTGTTTCTCCACCTAATGTCTTTGTGAGGATGGTCTCATCAGTGTGAGGTGAACTCGGACCTTCTTGCGATGGTTGTCTGAGGCCTGCTAGTTAATTACCACCCCAGTGATCATAATAGGAGGTCTAATCAGAGGCTGTCACCACAGGCAGCAGATAAGCCCTGCCCTGGCCTGGCCCCCACGTCACAGTAGACAGAGGGCCCAGGTGTGGGGACGGGGACGACAGGGGCCTATGTAACAAGAGACTCCCGGTGATTAACCCTCATAAGCTAGCAGGCTGGGTTGTCTCATGTTATACAGCATAGGTTACCGTGTGTCAACATGGTTGACGAAATTAGCTGCATTATGGGTGGCAATGCATTATTACCATCTTGCTCTGCCGGTGCACTCAACCTGGATTTGAATTATGAATATTTTGACACTTATTGATACTGTATATGTCTCTTTTAATGTTAGCATCTACCTAATGTCCTTTTGCACATCATTCAAGGCAGGTTCTTGTAGAAACCACAGCTGTTTAGTTTGGATGGAAGCCTTAGAAAACAGAAATGATCAATCTCTCTGGGAAACCCAATGCTGGCCACCAAAACCGAGATGATCAGATTACTGCCTCACCGTCAACAGCTTTTCAACTTGATGATGTAGCTAAGAGACATACCCCAAGCAGAGGCCATGCTAACACCTTTCCAGTACATCTGTTTGCATGGCATACTTTGGTACTTTCACTTTTGTGTACATGTCCCAAGGTACACAAAGTGTTCAATGATATAAAGATTAAGAATTGGACTAGTTGATCGTTTGTACTTTTTACCAGGCACATTGCAACTTAATACTTTCCATGTAAGCACATGTGGCTAAAGGTCACTTCCAACTGGAGCTAGAACAAGTAATAACTGTCATGTATCCTGTATGAATCAGTCCTCTTCTCATGCTTCTCTTGTTCTCTTTCCATGCAGATCACCCAGCTAGACCCAGCCTCGTCTTTACTGGAGGCCAAGCTTTTCTCGCAGGAGACCCTGTTCCTGGAAGCTAAAGAGTAGGACAGCCTGGCCATGTGGTGGTGGGACTGGCTGGAAGAGTAGTGAAGAGTTCTAGCATGGTTCCAATGGGTCTACAGAGACAGACAACCTTCTCACATGGAGGTGAACTCTCAAACACACACAACATATATAGTACACTATTCACACTCACACGCGCGTGAGCGTCCCTGCTCTCGGCCTGTGCATCGTACATGAATGCCTAGTGTACACGTATGCACAGAGAAGCTACCACAAGCACACAGCCAAACACTCTCGCCCCTCACTTAATGGCAGTGTCATGGTTTTCTCTGTCCACACTTACAGTATGATAAAGGATATTAATAAGGAACTTTTGAGTAGAAGAACAGCATCACGGACAAGGACTTCCCACTACAGTACGGCTGCTTTTTAGTCATGTTTTGTTTGAATAAAATAAGCAAGGAGACATTTCCTGGAGAACGCTGGACTATCTAATCTCCACCTGCAATTGGCCGTACCCCCCATTGCTCCCTCCTGCCCCTCCATGCACCCAACCAGGGATGGACCCCCGCCTGCCCCCTTCCCACCCGCAGCCAGAGAGGCTCAATGTTCCTGATCTGCACCCCTCCTGCTCTGCTCTGACCAGTTTGGTTTTCATTTCAAAATGCTCCACAACCAACTGTTACTACTTTATTTTTCTTTATCCTTTTTAAGTTTGATGCTGTATTAGTTTTAGTTTGATATACATTATATAAAATATATATGAACATGCATCTGTCTGAGCCAGCACTCTCTTGGAACGCGCACACACATACACATATACATCATTTGAATTTTATATTATTATTGTGGCCTTTTATGTGATTTATCTCTAATTTAAGTGGTATCGTTAATACAGATTTGACAATGTGGAGAGATGGGTAGGCTATTCATTTTGTAAATCTGACTTGGAACATTTAGTATTTTAAGTGGCTATTAGGTTTTATTTAAATTTGGTTTATTCCTTAATTGTCACCTTCTGAGTCATTATGTCAGGGTTTCTGTCATTTTAGACCTCAGCAAACTTTCTACAAAACATTAAAGCTGTTATATTATTTAAACCATTTATTGTCTATTTGGCCAGTAGGCTATGGGCTGTCCTTGTATGAAGGATCTGAATAGGAGTTTTTGTGTTGGACTCTGAAGTGTGTACGTCAGCATGCTGAACTCAATTAGCTAACATGGTAAGCTTCCTCTGTGAAGCCAGGCATGGGGAAAAGACACCAGATCTGGTCAGCGATTGGCTCTCTGGAGTAGCTGTGAAGACTACATGTCTCTATGCAGCCTGAGTTTGCTTTAAACATTTGAGAAATTTTTAAAAGGAATACGTTTGGATCAACTTCAGTGTACTGAGTGACTGAATTCCTGATGGACAACCAGTTCTATTATCTAATATAAAAAATATTATGTGACTAGTGATGTGTATCAGTGTATGATCATGCGTCAGTATTTGCTTTTCAGTAACACTATACATACAAAGTATGTGGACTTCATAGGAACAGCAGTTACAGTTTACATACACTTCGGTTGGAGTCATTAAAACTCGTTTTTCAACCACTCCACAAATTTCTTGTTAACTATAGTTTTGGCAAGTCTGTTAGGACATCTACTTTGCATGACACAATACATTGTTTACAGACAGATTATTTCACTTATAATTCACTGTATCACAATTCCAGTGGGTCAGAAGTTTACATACACTAAGTTGACTGTGCCTCTAAACAGCTTGGAAAATTCCAGAAAATGATGTCATGGCTTTAGAAGCTTCTGTTAGGCTAATTGACATCATTTGAGTCAATTGGAGGTGTACCTGTGGATGTATTTCAAGGCCTACCTTCAAACTCAGTGCCTATTTACTTGACATCATGGGAAAATCAAAAGAAATCAGCCAAGACCTCAGAAAAGGAATTGTAGACCTTCACAAGTCTGGTTCATCCTTCTGAGCAATTTGCTGACAGGTGTATCAAAGCACATAGCCATGCAATCTCCACAGACAAACATTGGCAGTAGAATGTCCTTGCTCAGTGACTTTCAACTTGGCATCATGCCACCTTTCCAACAATTCATTTTGTCAAATTTATGCCCTGCTAGAGTTGCCCTGGTCCACTGTAAGTGCTGTTATTGTGAAGTAGAAATGTCTAGGAGCAACAATGGCTCAGCCGCGAAGTGGTAGGCCACACAAGTTCAAAGAACGGGACCGCCGAGTGTTGAAGTGCGTAGCCTGTAAATATTGTCTGTCCTCAGTTGCAACACTCACTACCAAGTTCCAAAGTGCCTCTGGAAGCAACGTCAGCACAAGAACTGTTCGTCATGAGCTTCATGAAATGGGTTTCCATGGCCGAGCAGCCGCACACAAGCCTAAGATCACCATGCGCAATGCCAGGCGTCGGCTGGAGTGGTGTAAAGCTCACCGCCATTGTACTCTGGAGCAATGGAAATGTGTTTTCTGGAGTGATGAATCACGCTTCACCATCTGACAGTCCGACGGACGAGTCTGTGTTTGGCAGATGCCAGGAGAACGCTACCTTGCCCGAATGCATAGTGGCAACTGTAAAGTTTGGTGGATGAGGAATAATGGTTTGGGTGCTGTTTTTCTTGGTTCGGGCTAGGCCCCTTAGTTCCAGTGAAGGGAATTCTTCAGCATACGATGACGTTCTAGACGGTTCTGTGCTTCCAACTTTGTGGCAACAGTTTTGGGAAGTCCCTTTCCTGTTTCAGCATGACAATACCACCTTGCACAAAAGTGAGGTCCATACAGAAATGGTTTGTTGAGATCAATGTGGAAGGACTGGACTGCACTGAACCCTGACCTCCTTTGAGATTAATTGGAACGCTGACTGCGAGCCATGGCTTAATCACCCAACATCAGTGCCCGACCTCACGAATGCTCTTGTGGCTGAATGGAAGCAAGTCCCTGCAGCAATGTTCCAACATCTAGAGGAAAGAGTGGAGGCTGTTATAACAGCAAAGGGGGGACCGACTCCATATTAATGGCCATGATTTTGGAATGAGATGTTCGACAAGTAGGTGTCCACATACTTTTGGTCATGTCGTGTATCATGGTAGAGACTATGAAATGGTACATACTAGTTTGCTTTTCCAAAAAAAAGTAATTTGCCTTATTGTCTTAGTTTAGAGCAATATTTTTGTGGTATTATCTGCCACAAAGGCACATTTTTTCTCACTTCCGCGACAAGCTTATAGGCTTATCTCTCCATCTGAAATGGCGTACTTTTTAACAGCAAAAAGCAACGTTTGAGCCGGCACAGTGGGCCCAACAGTAGAGCCCTCCTGTTCACTGAGGACTTTTCCTTTTATCAAAGAGACAGGTTTTGGGAATCCGGATTAGTGCTCTCAATGCATGCCTCTAATGAAATGACCAGAATAGATTTTGTTATTTCTAGCGTTCTTATTTATTCTTTGGGTGGAGGGTCAGTCATTAAGTTGGAACAGGAGCTCATGCAGTGTGTTTCAGAACAGGAGAATGTTCATTGGGTCATTGGTTAAAACAGGTGGTGAGCAAATAAGAAAATCTAGAAATTCTTCATCTTCTTGTCAGATTATGTGCATATGACCTCTGTTTAAGTGGAGAGAAAAGAATCTCTCCATCCTGGAGGCGAATTCATCCCTCTGCAACATACCCACCGCTTTCTTGGTTCTCACGCAAGGTATTTGAATGTTTAATGTGTTCATTCAGTCAGACTTCCCCAGGCTGCTCTGTGTGTGCATGGTGAGACCGAGCAGAGCATGCGTCAGTCGGTCCCCTTCACAACCTGACCTGACACACCCTGTCAGTAACATACTGCTCACAGCGTTTTAGCCCTCATATGAATTATCCAGGTTTATACATAGATAGGAAAACTTCCCTCATGCTTTCCCATTTTAAGGTCTCACAACTCTGACTTGTTGAAATAGGTAAGATAACGATTTTAAAAAAGGAACTTGCTGCATGTCAGAAGTGGGCACGTCCAGTTACAGAGCTACCTGTTTTGGCCCAGAGTTGACATCATGGTTGTAAAAGTATGGAATCCTGAACAGAGCTTAAGGCAGAGGAGAGGTCACTGGAAGGTCAGGATTTCATTGAACATAAACTGGGTGCACTTAATCAAGAGACAGGTGCATAATCCTTGTCAAGCATTCTTCCCCAGGGAACTATGTGGATTGTGCAACTCCTCTGGTGTGTGATATTACAGTTTCAATCATTGAATGATTCACTAATGCACTTGGGCATCTCTTTTGTACAGCTGCAACTAATGATGATGACTCAGTCAGAAATGCCTATTGAATATTATGATATTTCTCTAAACTTGATCCAACTTGTCACCTGATTTTTTTATTTTTTATTTAAGGCCAGTATATGTTAACTGTGCCATGCTAAAACAACATTTTACTGTACTAGAATTGCAATTTGTCCTGTTAAAGATTTCTCTTCCAGAGAATTGGTTGTGTGTTGATGTCTACACAGTTAATCAAAACCACTTTATCACTAAGTAATTAGTCCGTAAAGGCCTATTTTTACAATATTATTGAAGTTTGTAGGAGTCATATTCCCCAGGATAACCGTTCTCAAGCATAATGTTGCAGTAAACAGTTGGTGAGGTGAGTGTCTCTCATTGACTTGATCATTCAAAATGGGAAAACTTGCTTTCTTCCAACAATATTTGACTTCACTGTCCCACTTCCATGTATGGATATGATGTTTAGTATAAATATTGTTTAATGTTGTTGACTGTGAGATTTTCCACCATCTCTTTTAGACTGGACCATACCATAATTATAACAAGGTAAGTGTTGTATGGATCATATGGATATTGGAATGCAGGGATATCTGTTATTGTGCATGTACAAATCAAGTCAATAAGGCTTGACTATTTAGTGATGTCAGCTTGAACTCCCAAGACACCCATTTTTCTTTGACGTCTTGGTCAACCTTTGGATGTCAGTGTGTCTTAAAGACGGTGGCTGTCACTCAGGGTCTGATCTTGTAATGCCACCACCTTTTAAATCCCACAATTTGAGAATGTGGCCGTGTGACAATGGACTTATTCTCTGGCTTCCTATGACACAGATTCAATGGTGGCAACATCAGGTGGTGACTTAATTCTTCCCTAACAAAAGGGAAGTGTTCAATAATGTTTAACCAGTCTTCCAGGGTCAAGAATGTTGACCCCTGGTCAGGGAACTGAATTCCTGATGCAAGTGATCTCTCCTTTTGAAGTAAGTTGTGATCCCACAGCATCCTGCTTTTTAAATCCACTCACCAAGTGATGGAGGGATCCCAGACTAAACTAACCTGGAGGGTCACTCAAAGTTTACTTTCTCAGAGACGTTGGCACTCAATGAGTTCCAAGGAAACAAAATCTATGCAGCTTAAACTGTTGGGCACAAAAAGGGGCTCATTTCTCTCTGGGTTTCTTGTTCAATAAGAGGGAGTGTGGGTGTGTGTGTGTGTGTGTGTGTGTGTGGGGGGGGGGAGTGCATGGTTGATGGACAGTGAGTAGGGGAGGTGGACGAGTCAAAAACCTTCATCTGAAGGGACAACTTTTATGAATGCATATTAATTGTACCTCCCTTTACAGCATAGCATCAGAAGATGTATGATTCATTAGGCTCATCATAAGGCTGTTAAACCTATCATTATTGCCTAATACCCCACCCCTAATGCCAAAGCAAAATTAGATTCATTTGTAAAGTCAATTTAGCTTTGATGATGCAAATATAAAGGTTGTGATAGTTTATTATTTCTACTAAATAATACTTTTAATATGTATGTACACACACACACACACACACACTCTATAGGTAAAGTAGCTATGTAGAACACTAATCACAGTGACCTGCATGTTTATTTTATATGGTGTAAATCTATAGGCTTACATGTATACTGTACATTGGAACGTTAAATACTGATTACAGTGAGTCCCCCTAGTAATAAAACTCAACTGTTTTTCGATTGAAATTAGGAGGACTTATATCATATGAAAAATGTATAATTTCTGTTTTTAGATCTTTCTCGCATTATTGTTGGTCTGTCTTTTATTTACTTCTACAAATCGAATTAAGTTCAGAACTTAATTAAACCTCTTGACGCCTACAAAAATAAATGAATGCCTTTTTATAGAATTGTATCCTTTAGGTAAATTCAAACATGGAATGAGAACTATTTAGGATAACGCATAGACTATTTTAATTGCAATAGGTCACAAACATTGGCACAGCTACAGTACGTTTAAAATGATTTGGGCTACAGATGTTTGTTTCGTGTAGTTTATATGGACTGTAAGGCCATTATCAATCTGTTCCGTTTTTAGGCCGTTTTTATTTTGATAGAATATAATAATTACAGCCTCCGTAGGCCTACACTTATAAATGATGCCATGTGAACCGAATTTTAATCAACAGCTATTATGAGGCTAATCAGGGCAGACGCGATGCAGTTACGTTTCGCTGCGTGCTTAGAGGATCAATTAGCATACAAAAAGAAAGCTTTTTCCATTTGTGAAATTGTTTAACTTTCCCTCATTCGTTGCCCTACTGAGTTGTAGCTTTTGCGATTTGTTATTTTTCTGTTATTTTATCCCTCACCAAATGCATGAGATATTGAATTGATATGCAGAGCGCGATATTTATAAACCTATTTCTGACTGCATGAATAGCCAACCATGCTGCATATTAAAATAAACTAAAGGCGCATAAAAACCAAGCCAATAGATTTCGACCCTCATGTAAATTGCCATCATGACAATCTAAATGTTGTGACATAATATAGCGGTTCAGTTATTACAAGAGCTGAAATACTGACAATTTTGAACTCGTGTCAGTAAATAAGGAATAAATATTATCAATGCCCACTCACCGTCATGCCTATTGGTGATGTTTGCTGTTTTGTAATTGTAGTAAATTGGTAATAGATTATACTCAAGTTGACGCTTAATTGACTGTAGTTGTGTTATTATGGGCCTGACATCCGGCTAAACGTTAGGCCTGAGCGAAAAGCTATAATTCAACAGGCTGGTATTGCAACGACATTGAACATTTATTTAACGAGTTCCACATCAATTTATATGCAAAAAATGTATACGCTAAAGAAATTAAATTAAATCTGTTGCTTTCGGATTATCATGCCCTGGAATAAAGCATTAAGCAGAGCTAAAGGGAGTTGAATGGGAGCAGTGGCGTGCGAAGTGAAGCAGAGTAGCCTAATTATTGCTTCATAATTGTGTTATTTTTCTTTTTGAGCACGGTCTTGAGGCGAGCATTCAGGAGGTGACATTTAGGAGGCAAGCCTTTGTACTGAACACTTCAAGTTTAAAAAAACAAGGCCAATTGAAGCGGCAGAGCTCAAAGCCCAGCCCATTGTAGGACAACACATTGAGTTTTGATTGGGGACAATGGTGTTTCTCAAATTTCGAGCAAAAACCCATACTCCATCTGTGATCTCAATGAACGCCCATTCATGGGCTACCTTTTCTGTGCCATTCGTTTGCAAAGGAGGCAGATGTGGAAGGATAACGTCTGCATTTTAATTGGCTGTGCGGACGTAAGTAACACACATTTAGGCTACTCTAAAACTGTGTTTAACATTTTAGAATTGGAGGCGTGGAATGGCTGTATATTAATAGCTTGATTACTTTTGTTGACGTAGTTATATGCACACTGTTGTCATTATTGTATGGGTGGGTGTAAGGCTAAGTAGCCTAATACAGTATGAAATTATCAAATTAATCTCTTTATGGATAAATAATTTTAATCCCCACTATGTAAAGTGAGGGATAATAACCTCTGCCAACCTGCCTATTCGGCAGAACAAACGGCCGGGCTTCAGAGGGTGTGTGCGTGGTGCATGCACTGCCACTGAAAGGTGGGCAAAAGGTTTGTTAAAAAGACCCATAAAAATTATGCGATGTCGGGGTTATCCTCCATTTAGAAATGCGTGTTTTTCCATCGGTCAAGAAGGGTTCTCAAGTGTTTGTTGAGGGACTGCGACCTTCCACTTATTCTCAGAGAAATGTACAGCAATGCCAGTATATCGCATTGAGCCTATGGGACTCATTATTTGAAGAGTAATCCATGAGTTGTGGGTAGAGTAAGGTGACCTAACTAAGTACGACCTAGCGTAGTACATTTTTACTGGGGTGGTCTGTGAGGTTCGATATAGCCAAATTATTTCAGGGCCTAAATTGTGGGTCACGGCATCAAAGGGCTATTTTTATTAGGTTATTTCAAGGTTTTGATCCAAAATGTCTTTCGGGAAATGCCACCTTTCGCTTAAACTCAACATCGCCAGAGCCTCATTTGAACTAGAGGTTAACAACCTAATGAGCAGTTGGTGTAAATGCGCAGTGGTTTTTCCACCAAACCCGGTGCCGCTTACACTTTGTATAACTGCTACTCTCACCTCTGTCTCGTTTAATAAACTGCTATTTCGGCATAAGACCCCAGGAGGCAATCCTGGTTCAGCCGTGCTCAGGCGGGGCGGCAGCAGCGAAAGAGGTCGCTCGAATACTTCACCAGGGTGCTGCGGTAGCAGAAACATGCTACTACATATGTTGGGTCAAGTATTCCTTTTGTGGCTGTCTAAGAAGGTGTAACAACTCAGTCACCTAGCCTTTCGTAAAGAAATGAAAGCCTCACATGTTTTTTTATGCACAGGCTTAATGAACTGTTCATAGAATGTTTAACTTCTTAAGTGCCCACAATCACTTAATTGCGCAGGGGCATTTTATTGGAAACCATGAGAGAACCCAGATAAGAATGTTTTATGGTAGGCCTATTGAAATTCTTATGAATTCGATTTTTATTAAACTATTTTAAAGGAAAATTCCACCCCAAAATTATCTTTTGATATTTCTTTCATTAGTCCATTGTTGATATAGTCCCAAAATTAGTTTGCATGTCAGCAATCAAGTTTTAAAGATGTCTAACTTTCAAAATACAGCCAGTATGATGCATCATATGATGCAAAACACAGCATGCTATAATGCAAAATGCATCATACCTAATGTATTTTGTAAGTTATATCTTTAAAACTTGATTGCTGACATGCAAAACATTTTGGTAGTATATCTGCAATGGACTAATGAAATAGCAAAATATAGTTTCTGGGTGGACTCTATCAAGGCTATTATATTTTCAACTTTAACCGATATTGTTAGATGAATGCTTAGTTCCACACAGTCATCCAAAAGGATTTGTGTGCCTGTGTTTATTAGCATGTTGATGTTTATCGTCAAATATATTAATCAACAAACTTTGTTTAACATTTACTACAGGTGACAAACCACCTTATATAACATCACATATTAACCCACACGGTGATTTATAGTGAACGCAATGAACCCCCTCTTTTTTCATTCGTGTGAGATCACTGCCGACATAATGACTTAGAATGTAAAAAAAATATGTATTTAATATCTTCTCTATTAGGTAGGCTAATTAAAATGTGCAGATGACAGCGGCATGGGAAACAGGTGGCGTTTGCTTACTGTGATTCTGTAGGTAAACAATGAGCAATGAGTGGCAGTTCCGCGTTCTGGGAAACGCAGCGCGCGGAACAGAGTGGGGCATACACCTCCAGTGGAGGCGACCAGAAAGCCCTAGACCAAATGGGGAAAGTGCTCAGGGTTATAGAGGTACAGGTTATGATGTTTTGGTTTGCTTTTGTGAAGTTACTCATGCAGCCTTATCCAGTCAATATAGCCTAAACCCACATCCATTAGAATACAATTATTGCAGTTTCCCATGTAGGCCTACATGTAAAATGTTTAACCGACCCGTATTAGTCAATTATGTGGATTATTACTAAAGGTTACTAGAGAGGGGACATGTTGGGTTTTCTGCAGTCCATCAATATCACTGTGAAATTACAGAATTGTAGGCCCTATGTTAGTTAATTTGGTGCAAATAAAACGCCTACAGACCCATTTGCTCTTGATATTTGCATTTGTTTACCAGTAGTATTGTGCAATTTAAAATGGTTATTGGAGTCGACTAAATTAATCAATAAAATATTCTTATTGAATTGTTCCACTCGAATTAACATTTAATCTCACCCCTTTATATTTTTACATTGTTTAATAAAGCATATCGTTAGATATTTGCCTCATTATTTAAATAGTTGTTACAGTGTTAAAATGAAGTTCTGCGGTTGATGAAAATTGATCCAGTGAAGCATCGGCGAAGTTTCATCCAGTTTATCAACCATACCCACATAGTTTACAATTTGATTGTAGGCATAGATCATCGAGGGCAGGGATCCAAGGCACCATCAGGATCCCAAGTTCACCCTGGAACGACATGAACGATTGCAACATCATCCCCTGGTGCCCATGGCGGGCCAGCAACCTTTAAGTTAGTATCACCTGCAATCTGGTCGTCCAAAAGTACAAATTAAATATCTGGGGATGTTGTGATTTTTTTTTTAAACAATTCAATGTACACTTAGGCTGCAAATTGAATAATTGTTCAAATACAGGCTAAATTGGAATTTATTTGTCATAATTCAATATAAAACTATTTCGAAATAAATTAGGCTAAACCATAAAAACACTTATGAACAAAGATTATTAATAGCAAAATTTACTTGGTGGCAGGAAAATATAGACAGGCTATGGACTAATTTAAGAATTTCGCCTATAGTCAAAAGCCAACGTGACAAGCAGCAATTATTTCAAGATGGTTATAATTAAAAATATTTCCAAGCAAAAGACCAATCTGTCAAGTACGAGGTTGTTGGATTTTATATTTTCTCACGACCTCAATCGCTGTTACTGTAATTGCAAAACATGCGGTCTTTAAATGTCCAGCTCACTCACAGTAAATTATTTTTTTAGGCTATAGCCTATAAACTCATAAAAGATTACTTGTTTTTTATCATTTGATTTATGCATGTTGAAGGTATTTGGTAGCTATGTGCTTGAATTGAAATATTGTACCAAAAAAAATCGAATGGAAGGATAGTTTTTGGCTCACTGTTTTCTGACGACGTAAATAATATGTAGGGTTCTTTTCGACATGGTCTTCGATATGCCAATTGTATTCCTAAACTTAACCACACTAAAAACTTTTTTTATTATTGTCAGTGCATAATAGGCTACTTATCTTATGTAGGCTATGTAGTATCAAAGGGTCCGGCTTGCCTCAACCGAATCGCTTAATGAATGTCCATGAGTAGCATTAAAATCGTGTAATAATGGGGCTATCATTGTACAATAAAAACACGGAAATTACTATTATGATAAAAAGTTATGTATTTTTATTTATCGTTTCTTCCCCAACTCCATGCACAACATTCTACCAGCTGTTGCACTCCATAGGCTAGTGTATTTGAATCAATATGTAAATGTACTTACCTTTTAAAGGGCAGTGACGTCAGTGAGCTTTTAAATATTGTGTTAATAAAAAAAGCATAAATGAAGGATCAATAAAGGCGTTTATACAGGAAAGACACGTGACGATACATCAAGAAATATAATCAAGTAAAGCAATACAGATCAACTTAAGAAATCGAATTATTGCCTGAATGTCTCTATAATTGCATTTAATTAGAGCTTTGGAATCTGTTTCCATAATATTTAAAATGTTATAAATATTACTTGATTTGACACGTAGTTTTCTATTTGCTTTTGAATTCAAGTTGAAAAAATGATGTATTTTAGCTCTTCAGGATCTCCTTCAGATTCTAAACACTTGTTATTTGAGAAAGAACTCAGGTGGACACAGTTGAAAAAGTGACAGGCCAATCAGATTGCACCTTCCCCCTTTGGCCAATGACAGGCGCCACATTGTTGTCAAATTTGTCTAATGAAAACGTAGGAGTAACAATAGAGAGAGGAGGATCTGTATCTACTGGCAATCTCTTGAGTAAGTTAGTGTCTCACGCTGATGCGAGTATAGCAACCTCGGCTCCTTTTTGGTGAAATTAAGTTAAAACAGGGCACTTTAATTTATGCAAGTCTCTTGGATTTCTCCTCGTATTTAAAGTTCGTTTTTCAGTACAGATTGTTGCAGAGTTAATCAACTCTTGAAAGGTTGCATGGCGTTTTTATACCTTATTTGCCAAGTTGACAACCGGTCCTTTATCTTGGTGAGGCTTTAGGTGAGGCTACGTATCGTTATCTTCAATGGACAGAACACCAGTAGATTATAACCTACTTTAGAAGTTGTGCAGAGATGTTGACAACTGTTCGACTGGTGTGAACGGTTGAACATCCTTACTCCTCAGCATCAATACAAACATCGCTGCATCATCACGTTACTTTTTCCAATTTATAGTAGATATTGATCAGCAACAGGACATGGATATGAGACCAGAACACTCCACCGCGCCGTCAGGATCCCAGGTCCACCCTGGAGCCGGAGCGTCTGTCAACATACCCGTCTCCATGGCCAGTAGCCTCCTGAGGGGTCCAATGCTATATCGCGCAACGGAGAAGTATCCTCGCACCCCGAAGTGTGCCCGCTGCAGGAATCATGGCGTGGTATCTGCACTGAAGGGCCATAAACGATATTGCCGCTGGAAGGACTGTATGTGCGCCAAATGCACCCTAATCGCTGAGAGACAGCGCGTAATGGCCGCACAAGTGGCTCTCCGTCGACAACAAGCTCAGGAGGAGAACGAAGCCCGGGAGCTGCAACTCCTGTACGGGACAGCAGAGGGGCTAGCTCTGGCGGCCGCCAACGGCATCATACCACCTCGTCAGAATTATGAGGTCTTCGGTTCTGTCAACAACGAAAGTACCTCCGGTAAGTGGATTTATATATTATCCTGCTCAGAGTAGCCTGCTCATAAACACTGATAGGCCTACATAATGATATTGGCTCAATGTAGGTCAGATTGTTTTGTGCGTAATCGTGTGTTTTCCGCGTTGTTTTTCGTAACTTTAAAGAGTAACGTAAAGGACCCTGATGGAAAAATGTTTGAGGTGACGCATATTTCAAGAGGACAAGTTGGCATTTTTAATTTACCAAACTGTCAAGTGACAGTGACCATCTTGGTAAAACAATCAAACGCAGCGTATTGGGCGTCTTTGTTATTTGACTGACATCTCATCGATTTTTTTTATGTATCTATTTCACAGATTCAAGCATGCAGAAGTTTGAATTGTTTCCGAAGTCCCAAATGTCAGTATCAGTGACCCAGCAGCAGACAGTGGGCAAATCGGTTTCCACTGACAGCGAACCAGGGATCTCATCCCCAGACGGGCGTCATGGCTCGGGCTCCGAGAATGGAGACGGAGAGTCGTTCATTAGCTCTCCTGTCTCCAAGGCACTGAAAGACGGAGAGGACACCCCGGGTTCGATTAGCCCCCTAGGATCTGACTCGGGTTCGGAGACCGACAAAGATGATCAAGAACCATCCCCCTCCTCGGCCGCCTCCAGGCAAATGAACCCCATCGACATTTTGACCAGAGTGTTCCCCAGCCACAAGCGAAGTGTTCTCGAACTGGTTCTACAGGGCTGCGGGAAAGACGTAGTGCAGGCAATCGAGCAAATTCTCAACAACAGTGGACAAGCCAAGGCTCCGGAGCAGGTGTGGACAGCAGAACGCATGCTCCAGAGCGCACAGCCGCACCTTTCCTCCACTCCAAGGCCCATGTTACCCGGAGCAATGACGCTGAGCAACCGCTCCGCCTTCTCCCCTTTGCAGCCAAACGCGCCACACTTTGGCGCGGATCCCAGCACCTATCCCCTGAGCACCCATCTGGGACTAAACCCCTTGCGGCTGGCCTACTCGGCCCACAGCAGAGGGCTCACCTTCATGACACCCTACTCCACCACGGGGTTGATGCCAACTCTGGGCTTCAGGCCACCAATGGACTACTCATTCAGTGACCTCATACGGGACAGGACACTCTTGCACAAAGACCAAGGGTACACCAATGGCCTGTACGGGCCCCTCGTCAACAACAACCCAGACAAACCGTTAGACTGAGAATGTGCAATGTTTCATTAACTCAGTCGTGTTGGGACTATGATTCAAGTGGACACATTCAGAGAGGGACAATGTATTTGTAGCCACAAGTGTTGAATGAAATGGAGAGATCAGTGATGTTTTCTACTCCACTGCTGTACATAATGCTTTGCTTTTAGTCCGTTTACTTGCCCAAACTGGCATGAGAAACCAAGCTCACTTATATAACTTTGTTTTCTCAGAGATAGCCTATTATTACATGGGTGTATACACAATTGTTGCTTTAAGTCCCCAGCCAATCATAGTGTGTAACCTGAACATATCTCGTCAATGAAAGTATTTTGTCTGAAACATTACTAAAGGGGTTGCATTTCCAGAAAAACGGACAGGCAAATTATTCATCACACCATAATGTATGCAGTAGCATAATACTGAAGTGCATATATGGAGCACATACAAATTATAACTTCGATATGGTTCCTGTAAATTGTAGGGTTTTGTGAGATTGAAAAAAAAAGTGGTGCAACCCAATTTCACTTTTTGAACTATTTGGGTTGTTGTGTTAGGTGATCCTGGTGCAATTGTTACTTTTTCATTTTTAGTAAAAAAAAAAAAGATCTGGAGGAAAATATCCAACCTTAGTTACTAACGAATTATTGCTCTATTTTTTTAGGACAGCCAAGTTAAAAAATAAAAAAAAACGTTCAAGTGGGGTCAAGTTATTTCCATAACGTTTAGGTTACTGACGTTGAACATTACAATCGAAAGCTTAATTGTAAAAACGAATGATGTATTGGCATTCCTTTTCTGACTTTCTTTTTTTGTTTTCTCCAACAGTACTTTGTATATTGCATTTGATTATATAAGATTGATTATATTATAATTGACTTTACCTGTGTACTTTATCCAGCATTTATCAGCTACACTACAACACTTCTCTATTTTGTGAAATTGCATTTGTTTGCAAGTCTATTGCTCTTCTGTCACAAGCTGTAGTGTCACGTGAAATTACTGGAAATAAATGTTATTTTATACAAAATGATTGCCAATTATTTCTAGACACCACACACACACACACACACACACACACACACACAGTCTTCCCGAAGCAATTTACTGATATTATTATTATTCCTATAAGGCTATTTGCAGTAATTATCATATAGTGCTTATACAAATATTATGTAGCCTTTGCTAAATTCTATGTTACAGAAACTTGTCATGTCTCATCATGCACCTCAAAAATCTGATGGGGCACAAAGTATGTGAGGATGGCTTGGTGGTGGTCCAGGGGGTCATTTTTCTAACAGCTGAAACAGCTTTTTACTGCAATCTACAGCCATAATCATTATGCTTCATTCTATATAAAAAAGTGTGTGTGTATGTATATATATACAGTGGGGAAAAAAAGTATTTAGTCAGCCACCAATTGTGCAAGTTCTCTCACTTAAAAAGATGAGAGAGGCCTGTAATTTTCATCATAGGTACACTTCAACTATGACAGACAAAATGAGGAAAAAAAATCCAGAAAATCACATTGTGGATTTTTTATGAATTTATTTGCAAATTATGGTGGAAAATAAGTATTTGGTCACATACAAACAAGCAAGATTTCTGGCTCTCACAGACCTGTAACTTCTTCTTTAAGAGGCTCCTCTGTCCTCCACTCATTACCTGTATTAATGGCACCTGTTTGAACTTGTTATCAGTATAAAAGACACCTGTCCACAACCTCAAACAGTCACACTCCAAACTCCACTATGGCCAAGACCAAAGAGCTGTCAAAGGACACCAGAAACAAAATTGTAGACCTGCACCAGGTTGGGAAGACTGCATCTGCAATAGGTAAGCAGCTTGGTTTGAAGAAATCAACTGTGGGAGCAATTATTAGGAAATGGAAGACATACAAGACCACTGATAATCTTCCTCGATCTGGGGCTCCATAAGATCTCACCCTGTGGGGGTCAAAATGATCACAAGAACGGTGAGCAAAAATCCCAGAACCACACGGGGGGACCTAGTGAATGACCTGCAGAGAGCTGGGACAAAAGTAACAAAGCCTACCATCAGTAACACACTACGCCGCCAGGGACTCAAATCCTGCAGTGCCAGACGTGTCCCCCTGCTTAAGCCAGTACATGTTCAGGCCCGTCTAAAGTTTGCTAGAGAGCATTTGGATGATCCATATGAGGATTGGGAGAATGTCAGATGAAACCAAAATAGAACTTTTTGGTAAAAACTCAACTCGTCAAGTTTGGAGGACAAAGAATGCTGAGTTGCATCCAAAGAACACCATACCTACTGTGAAGCATGGGGTGGAAACATCATGCTTTGGGGCTGTTTTTCTGCAAAGGGACCAGGACGACTGATCCGTGTAAAGGAAAGAATGAATGGGGCCATGTATCGTGAGATTTTGAGTGAAAACCTCCTTCCATCAGCAAGGGCATTGAAGATGAAACGTGGCTGGGTCTTTCAGCATGACAATGATCCCAAACACACCGCCCGGGCAACGCGAAGGAGTGGCTTCGTAAGAAGCATTTCAAGGTCCTGGAGTGGCCTAGCCAGTCTCCAGATCTCAACCCCATAGGAAATCTTTGGAGAGTTGAAAGTCCGTGTTGCCCAGCGACAGCCCCAAAACATCACTGCTCTAGAGGAGATCTGCATGGAGGAATGGGCCAAAATACCAGCAACAGTGTGTGAAAACCTTGTGAAGACTTACAGAAAACGTTTGACCTCTGTCATTGCCAACAAAGGGTATATAACAAAGTATTGAGATAAACTTTTGTTATTGACCAAATACTTATTTTCCACCATAATTTGCAAATAAATTCATAAAAAATCCTACAATGTGATTTTCTGGATTTTTTTCCTCATTTAAATCTGTCATAGTTGAAGTGTACCTATGATGAAAATTACAGGCCTCTCTCATCTTTTAAGTGAGAGAACTTGCACAATTGGTGGCTGACTAAATACTTTTTTTCCCCACTGTATATAAAAATACGTATTGAGCTGTCTGTATACTCCTGACTGCTGGTTCTTAAAAAAAATTAAAAAAAATGAAACGAAACATGCATCTCTGCTAAAATCTGGGTAAAGAAATTAGTCTTATTCAGTACATTTAGCTATTGCTTGTTTTTCTAAAGTCTACCAACCTTGCCAGCTAAGATAGTTTGACAAGCCAGCTACTCTTAACTTGATTGTTAGCTAGTTATGAAGTTGGGAGATTGGGAACCTAGCTGGGCTAGCTAAAGCCAACTTCATAAAATTGTTAGGTGGCTGGTAATATTACAGGCAAACAACATTTATATATATATATATATATATATATATATATATATATATACACATACACACACACACACAGTACCTGTCAAAAGTTTGGACACATCTACTTGTTCAAAGGTTTTTCTTTATTTATACCATTTTCTACATTGTAGAATAATAGTAAAGACATCAGAACTATGAAATAACACATGGAATCATGTAGTAACCAAAAAGGTGTTAAACAAATCAAAATATATTTTACATTATTCAAAGTAGCCACCCTTTACCTTGATGGAAGCTTTGCACATGCTTGGCATTCTCTTAACCAGCTTCACCTGGAATGCTTTTCCAACAGTCTTGAAGGAGTTCCACATATGCAGAGCACTTGTTGGCTGCTTTCCCTTCACTCTGTGGTCAAACTCATCCCAAA
This sequence comes from Brachymystax lenok tsinlingensis, assembly GCA_030435695.1. Lineage (NCBI taxonomy): Eukaryota > Metazoa > Chordata > Actinopteri > Salmoniformes > Salmonidae > Brachymystax > Brachymystax lenok. The sequence continues at coordinate 21,939,715 of CM059790.1, read as the reverse complement.
CCATCTTAATTGGGGAGGCCAGGTCATCTGATGCAGCACTCCATCGCTCTCTTTGATCAAATAGCCCTTACACAGCCTGGAGGTGTGTTGGGTCATTAACCTGTTGAAAAACAAATGGCATGGTGTAACCAGATGGCATGGTGTATCACTGCAAAATGCTGTGGTAGCCATGCTTGTTAAGTGTGCCTTGAATTCTAAATAAATCACAGACAGTGCCACCAGCAAAGCATGTCAAGTGACCACCTCCATGCTTCACAGTGCGCCTACTCTGCGTCTCACAAAGACACGGCGGTTAGAACCAAAAATCTCAGATTTGGACTCATTAGACCAAAGGACAGATACCCACTGGTCTAACATCCATTGCTGGTGTTTCTGGGCCCAAGCAAGTCTCTTATTATTGGGGCCCTTTAGTAGTGAAGCTGGTTGAGAGAATGCCAAGAGTGTGCAAAGCTGTCATCAAGGCAAAGGGTGGCTACTTTAAAGAATCTCATATATAAAATATATTTTGATTTGTTTAACACTTTTTTGGTTACTACATGATGCCATATGTGTTATTTAATAGTTTTGTTGTCTTCACTATTCTACATTGTAGAAAGAAGTAAAAATAAAGAAAAGCCGTGGAATGAGTAGGTGTCAACCTTTGACTGGTACTGTGTATATATTTTTACAGGACAAATCTGAGGGGTTACGTGCCTGTGTGGGCATGACGCCTGTCTCATGACAATATTTGTATTCCTTAGTATGCATTTGTTTACTTATAATAATCGTATAGACTTTCCAGCTATAGGCCTAGTCCCATACCTTTTGAGAGGGAAAACAGAAACACACTGGGAAAGTGGCAAAGAGCACATTCATTTCAGAATTCAAATTTCACTACTCTTGAAAAATGCTGTGGAAACCTCATCTCTCTTGCTCAGCAGAATTGAAGTGTTTACTCTCACCCTCCAAATAACAATGTAAACAAAGTCATTGACAGGGTGCCTTCATAATGACAAACGGAAAACGAAACCTAACACTTACTGAGAGGCCCCTTATTACACATTTCATAAAGTGTATTTGTTGTAATAACTTCAGAGCGTTACATAAATTGACCTGCCATAAGGAATGATAATAAATCTGGCTTTCGAATATCGAATTGAGGAATCCTTGTAGTATTTGGACATTCAAACCCTGCGGTATGATAGTGTCTTTGATACTATGATTGCCCTTTGGACCAAGTAATTGTCAGTCAGCCGCATTCATCACAAGTTCTTAGTAAGGTGATATTTGATAGGAATGGGATAGAGAATTTGATGGCTTTAATTTAACTGGAAATACATGTTCTCTGTTATTTGATTCATACCTTTAAATTATTATTATTTGTTAAAAAATGTATACATTGTTTTTCCACATCACACCACAAACACAATACAAAAACAAAACGGCCACTATACAACACCTTCCCCGGTGATCAAAAATAAAATAACACTTTATTTGTCACATGCGCCGAATACAACAGGTGTAGACCTTACAGTGAAATGCTTACTTACAAGCCCTTAACCAACAATGCAGTTTTAAGAAAAATACATTATGGTTTCCAAATTTTGTCAAACACTTCCGTTTTTTGCTTACCTTTATAATATACAAAATCCAACGGTATGTACAGTGGGGCAAAAAAGTATTTAGTCAGCCACCAATTGTGCAAGTTCTCCAACTTAAAAAGATGAGAGAGGCCTGTAATTTTCATCATAGGTACACTTCAACTATGACAGACGAAATGAGAAAAAGAAATCCAGAAAATCACATTGTAGGATTTTTAATTTATTTATTTGCAAATTATGGTGGAAAATAAGTATTTGGTCAATAACAAAAGTTTATCTCAATACTTTGTTATATACCCTTTGTTGGCAATGACAGAGGTCAAACGTTTTCTGTAAGTCTTCACAAGGTTTTCACACACTGTTGCTGGTATTTTGGCCCATTCCTCCATGCAGATCTCCTCTAGAGCAGTGATGTTTTGGGGCTGTCGCTGGGCAACACGGACTTTCAACTCCCTCCAAAGATTTTCTATGGGGTTGAGATCTGGAGACTGGCTAGGCCACTCCAGAACCTTGAAATGCTTCTTACGAAGCCACTCCTTCGCTGTTCGGGCGGTGTGTTTGGGATCATTGTCATGCTGAAAGACCCAGCCACGTTTCATCTTCAATGCCCTTGCTGATGGAAGGAGGTTTTCACTCAAAATCTCACAATACATGGCCCCATTCATTCTTTCCTTTACACGGATCAGTCGTCCTGGTCCCTTTGCAGAAAAAACAGCCCCAAAGCATGATGTTTCCACCCCATGCTTCACAGTAGGTATGGTGTTCTTTGGATGCAACTCAGCATTCTTTGTCCTCCAAACACGACGAGTTGAGTTTTTATCAAAAAGTTCTATTTTGGTTTCATCTGACCATATGACACTCTCCCAATCCTCATCTGGATCATCCAAATGCTCTCTAGCAAACTTCAGACGGGCCTGAACATGTACTGGCTTAAGCAGGGGGACACGTCTGGCACTGCAGGATTTGAGTCCCTGGCGGCGTAGTGTGTTACTGATGGTAGGCTTTGTTACTTTGGTCCCAGCTCTCTGCAGGTCATTCACTAGGTCCCCGTGTGGTTCTGGGATTTTTGCTCACCGTTCTTGTGATCATTTTGACCCCACGGGGTGAGATCTTGCGTGGAGCCCCAGATCGAGGAAGATTATCAGTGGTCTTGTATGTCTTCCATTTTCTAATAATTGCTCCCACAGTTGATTTCTTCAAACCAAGCTGCTTACCTATTGCAGATTCAGTCTTCCCAACCTGGTGCAGGTCTAAAATTTTGTTTCTGGTGTCCTTTGACAGCTCTTTGGTCTTGGCCATAGTGAAGTTTGGAGTGTGACTGTTTGAGGTTGTGGACAGGTGTCTTTTATACTGATAACAAGTTCAAACAGGTGTCATTAATACAGGTAACGAGTGGAGGACAGAGGAGCCTCTTAAAGAAGAAGTTACAGGTCTGTGAGAGCCAGAAATCTTGCTTGTTTGTATGTGACCAAATACTTATTTTCCACCATAATTTGCAAATAAATTCATTAAAAATCCTACAATGTGATTTTCTGGATTTCTTTTCCTCATTTTGTCTGTCATAGTTGAAGTGTACCTATGATGAAAATTACAGGCCTCTCTCATCTTTTTAAGTGAGAGAACTTGCACAATTGGTGGCTGACTAAATACTTTTTTGCCCCACTGTAGCTAGATAGTTCAGTCCTCCAGTTTGAGGGTGAATATGAGACTTTCCAACTGATGGCTATAATTTTGTTTGCAGCAGCAATTAGGCCTAGATTACAAAACGTTGATGTTTATCACCAATATCTACATTTCCCAACATACATAATCGTGGAGATGGATGGGTATAAATTACTATACACAATTAAATGATAGCACATACATTATCCCAAAATTGTATCAGTTTATCACAGGACCACAGCATATGTAATATGGTTCCAACAGAGATCTGATATTTCTGGGTGCATTGCATGCATTCTGGCAGGAGTGCAACCTGGTCAGAGCATTTTTGATTATTCTGTACATAAATCCGAGACTCCATTTAGTATGATATATGTTTTGTATGGTATTTATTAATTTGTGGATGTCTATCACCCATTTCGTGTGATATGTTACGAAATACAATTCGTATTATATGTAACGAATTTGCAAAACGTACAATATGTTACGAATTAGCAAAATGTATATGTTGCCAAATCTAGCTAACGTTAGCTAGCCTAGGGATTAGGGATAAGTTTAGGAGTTGGGTTAAGGTTAGGGGAAGGGTTAGCTAAAAGGGTTAAGGCTTGAGGAAGGGTTAGCTAACATGCTAAGTAGTTGCAAAGTAGCTAAAAAGTAAATAGTTGAAATGTTGCGAATGAGCTAAATTGATAGTTGTCCATGTGGGATTTGAACTCGCAACCTTTGGGTTGCTTTATGTTCGTTATACGCCCACACATCCATCCTGACCAACCACCCTTCAACCGTTTTAGCCTAAAGTAACCATCTGTCTTATGTAACCATACCAAAAATATCACAGCATACTAAATGGAGTGTCTCTGATTTACGTACATAGTAATATGAAATGCTCTGAGACCAGGTTGAGGAGTGTAGTAACTCCTATGAATCATCTTAAATTGCAGTGGTTTATGTTTTTGGAGCAAGTATGAACATTTTCACATATCTGTGATCAATGGTTCTCCTCAATTTCTTCCTTTAGATCTGTTTCCCTTTCCTTATACAGTGGCTTGCGAAAGTATTCATCCCCCTTGGCATTTTTACAATTTTGTTGCCTTACAACCTGGAATTAAAATATATTTTTTTGGGGGGTTTTGTATCATTTGATTTACACAACATGCCTACCACTTTGAAGATACAAAATGGTTTTTGTGAAATAAGACAAAAAAAATGAAAACTATTCACCCCCCCCAAAGTCAATACTTTGTAGAGCAACCTTTTGCATCAATTACAGCTGCAAAAGGCCATTCCAAGACATTTAAATGTTTCCCATTAAACCACTCAAGTGTTGCTTTAGCAGTATGCTTAGGGTCATTGTCCTGCTGGAAGGTGAACCTCCGACCCAGTCTCAAATCTCTGGAAGACTGAAACAGGTTTCCCTCAAGAATTTCCCTGTATTTAGCGCCATCCATCATGCCTTCGAATCTGACCAGTTTCCCAGTCCCTGTCGATGGAAAAACATGGTGTTCTCGGGGTGATGAGAGGTGTTGGGTTTGTGCCAGACATACAGTTGAAGTCGGAAGTTTACATACACCTTAGCCAAATACATTTAAACTCAGTTTTTCACAATTTCTGACATTTAATCCTAGTAAGAATTCCCTGTCTTATGTCAGTTAGGATCACCACTTTATTTTAAGAATGTGAAATGTCAGAATAATAGAAGAGAGAATGATTTATTTCAGCTTTTATTTCTTTCATCACATTCCGAGTGGGTCAGAAGTTTACAAACACTCAATTAGTATTTGGTAGCATTGCCTTTAAATTGTTTAAAAAAAATAACTTCAAGAAATCAGCCTTGGATAATCCAAATATTTCTTGTAATTGATTGAAGGACAGTAGAGATCCATCATAGTGCACGCTCAAAGTTCATGACAGTTTGGAACCAGTACAGGTGTTGTCATTAAACACTTAAGGTAAGGTGGGGTTATTCCAAATAGTTGCCTGGCGATATTGGTTCTTTCCACCTCCTAAAAATATGTAAATTTTCCCAAATAAGAACGGAATTTGAGAATCATTGGATTTACTTTTTTTCTTCAACACCTTGGACCTGAAGTAATGAATATATTTTAGATCATAAGGGATTACATTTATGGCTTTGATATTCCTCCATGCACATGGATAGTCTGCTGTTCATTGTTTAAGTGAACGCAGTTGTGCAGTCCAGTAATACATCTTCATATTAGGTAGTCCAAGACCTCTATCTTTATAGGGTAAGTGTAAAACAGTCCATTTTACACTTGAGGTCTTTTCATTCCAAATAAAGTTGGAAAGCAGGCCATTTATTTTATTTCAAAAGATGGAACTGAAACTGGCAGGGCTTGGAATAAATACATGAACCTTGGTAATATACTGAACAAAAATATAAACAATTTCATTTTTACTGAGTTACAGTTCATATGAGGAAATCAGTCAAATTAAATAAATTCATTTGGCCATTATCTATGGATTTCACATGACTGGGAATACAGATACGCATCTGTTGTTCACAGATACCTGGGCCTCACAATAAGCCTCAAGATCTCCACACAGTATTTTTTTGCATTCAAATTGCCATTGATAAAATGCAATTGTGTTTGTTGTCCGTAGATTATGCCTCCCTATACCATAACCCCACCGCCACCATGGGGCACTTTGTTCACAACATTGAACATAGCAACCCGCTCGCCCATACAACGCCATACACGTGGTCTTCGGTTGTGAGGCCGGTTGGACGTACTGCCAAATGCTTTAAAACAACGTTAGAGGCGTAAAGAAATGAACATTCAGTTCTCTGGCAACAGCTCTGTTGGACATTCCTGCAGTCAGCATGCCAATTGCACGCTCCCTCAAAACTTGAGACATCTGAGGCATTGTGTAATGTGACAAAACTGCACATTTTAGTGTGGCCTTCCCTTGTCCCCAGTACAAGGTGCACCTGTGTAATCAGATTCTTGATATGCCACATCTGTCAAGTGAATGGATTATCTTGGCAAAGGAGAAATGCTCACGAACAGGGATATAAACAAATTTGTGTACAACATTTGAGAGAAATTAGCATTTTGTGCGTATGGAACATTTCTGGATCTTTTATTTCAGCTCATGAAACATGGGACCAACACTTTATATGTTTTGTTTATATTTTTGTTGAATGTATAATCCTTTTGATTATGCTGACCCTACCTAACATAGAAATAGGGTGAGATCTCCAACTCTGAACATCGGATTCAATCTTATCTATTAAAGGGAAATAATAGATTTGATATGCCTCCTCCAGATTGCATGGTATCAGACACATGTATTTCATGTGTCTTTGGCCATTTCCACTTACATTTACTTTCTAAGCTTGAGAAGTCATACTTAGAAATGGCCATTAGTTTTCTCCCAATTCACTTTGAATCCTTATACAGCACCAAGTGTCCAACAATGAGCCTTTTCAATGACAAACAATTCCATGATATACCATAGGCCTACATCCTGACCCAATTTAAGTTTCCTTTTTTATTTGCTATAACCCAGACATTTTTGGAACTAGCTATTTATTTCTGTTAATTTAACCACTGCCCTTTTATACAATGTACAATGTTTAAAGTGCATACGCTGATACTCTGTATCAAAGCATAGCCATACCTCAAACAGCAATTACGTAAACATTGTAGACTATAGTTTAATTATAGACATGGCTTAATTATATCTAATCATCTTTAGCCAAATCTGAAAGCATCATGAAACAGCCTTTCAGACTAAGGCCACAACAGTTATGCTACAATGGTTAAACTAAGCCCTGTTTTCATAGGCAGGCTATACTCTAGAGGTGACGCTTGACATGTGAACTGTCAACCACGTTGCATTCTGAAAGTCAGTGGCAGACAGTTGAGTATGTCCATAGCCAGTTGACAGTAAACAGTAACAGTTTTTTGGTTAATCTCCTATTACTCAATATGTAAATATTTTGCCCTGAAAGCTTTTAGGGTGATGGCTAGGCATACCTTACATTCCTTACTAGTGTAAAGGGAAGATATCTCTCAGTTCAAGTTCAAGTATATGAGAGACCACTTTGTAATTTAGGCAGCTACATGACTCCATATCTGGGCCCATATTCAATAGGTAACTGCATACCTTTGCCCTGCAGCTGTTGAATCACTCCCTTCGATGGGATAGGATTTGATAGGTGTGAGCTCCTGGTTGGTAAACCCTATGTCAGACACTCCACCTGGCCTTCTAGCAAGCTTAGGTGGAGCTACTATCATATTGCTCAAACACATCCAATCCTTTCAGATCAGCAAGGGGTACTCAACAAGGGCAGAGAAAATGGAGCAAGTTATTGAATTGGGATTCATCCCTGTATACAGCCTAGATTACTATGTGCAGGTGAGACTAGAGTAAATCCAGGACTGGGCGGAAAACCTCAGATCCGAGAATGCATTTCAGTGTGTATACATACACTGTGTCACTAGGAGTTTACTACATTTTTGTTAATTTAAAAACACTTAAGGCGCTTTCTCTAAACAACCTTACTCTTTTCGGTCAAATCCGCTTTTGCCGACATCAGCATAGCAGTGTTTTTTGTTTCTCGGTGTCGGAGGTGGAACTGCTTTAGAGTTGTCAAATCCACAAGCGGCTCCTGGTAATGTACCTAAAGCGGACATTGTCATTGGTCGCATGGTGTCGCATTAAGAGAAATCCCATGCAGCCTTGTTTACAAATTCGAACTCTGGAATGTGAGATGTAATCTACACCTTGATTAGGTTGATAGAAATCCTCATTATTTTGTTCAATGATTTTTCACTTTGAGCTTAATTATTTCTATATAGCCTACACTTTATGAACTTCTAACAAGAGTGGGGTGGGTGTGGCATCGTGACAATGATCGCAAGAGCAGCTGCTCACTGATTTGACAGCTCCAACTCAGTTCCACCTCAAACACCGACAAAACATCTGGTATTCGGGTGTCTGCTATCGGTTGATCTGATTGAATCTAGGCCCTAGATTTGATCAGTGATGTATATACACTCTGGATTGCTGATGCTATGTATTGGCCGTTGAGAGGCTTTGAAGCCACCGGTCGGCCATATTGGCACCCCCAGAAGGAGCAGTCCTCCAAATGAATGAATAGCATTCTACAGCATTTAAATTAAATGTTTGAAGGACTAAATTACATGTAGGCCTATTTAAGTATTTGTTTATTGTTGTGGGGACAGTAGCATTAGAACATTCAAAAAATTATACTTTAAGGAAAATGGTTTTATATATATATATATTTGTATGTTTAGCTCACATAATTCAAAAATTAAAAGTATGGATTAAGGTTTCTGTAGCAGAATAAATGTGGCAAAACAAATGTAGACATTAATAAATGCATTTATTAAGCTTCTCCCAAAAAATAACAATGGTGAGGGAGTGCCAAGATTGAGGTGCGGTGGCTTCAAAACAGCGCACCCTGTTAGTCATCTAGTGTAGACATAAATGATTGGTTTTGATGCATTCTTTTTGAGTACTCTGTGACCACTCAAACTTTAGTAAAGGAGATTGTGATTTAGTGTAACTAACTCTAAGTGAAGATCTCAAATTCATTCCTCTTGCGTCCTCTCTCCTCGTCTCCTTCTGAAAATCCATTGGATGAGAAAGCCAGAGGTCCCGCCCCTCTGAAGAGTTGCAATTGAGATTCTCCCTAATTCTGTGTGTTAATTTATGTTTTTCTTTTGTAGGTCTCCACCATCATTTCCTATGACCGAAAACACCTTCGGGACATCAGAACAGCGATCACTAAGATAGATTTTGATTATTTATCCAGTTCCCTAGTTACTTTACCCCTACTTATATATACACATTCTGTGTCTACCCCTGCACATCCACTCTGTACAGGTACCCGGTGTGTATAGTCAAGTTATTAAAAAACGAAACAAGTGTATAGTCAAGTTATCGTTATTGCTACTCATTGTTGATTAATTCCTTGTAATTATTGTACTATTTTTTTTCTCTGCGTTGTTGATAAGGTCCTGTAAGTAGGCATTTCACTGTTAGTCAACAGCTGTTGTTTACAAAGCATGTGACAAATAACATTAGATTTTATTATTTGGTATCGGCTTTGGCCTGTCATCTTCCATCTTCATCATCGAGTTTAATGCAGCCAAGGTACAAATCTTTTGCTGTCATGATCCCAGAACTTGTCTGACCGCGGCCTCTGCTGTAAATTATTGTTATTACAACTTGGCAGCATCTTAGTGATAACACCACCTGCTTGCTGGTGATCAACTTGTTGCATCGCTACGTTTTCTTTCTCTTCCAGAAGGGCGTCTAGCGTGTTCTTCATTTAGGCCCCTAAGCCTCCTAAATGTGGATGTAAAGGTGCTGGCGAAGGTGATAGTGAGGCATCTGGCAGTAGTCATAACCAGGACTCATATCACAGGAACAAACCGGCTTTATAAAGGACAGATATTAATTTTTTAATATCCGGATGCTGTTTAACATGATTTATTCTAAACCATTCTCCAACTCCCCGGAGGTGAGAATTGAATGGGAGTACCTATTTGCTGTTCTTAAATAATTTGGATTTGGGGACAAATTTAGCTCATCTTATGCATCTCCCCAGGCCAGTGTCTGTACCAATGACACATGTTCTGAACATAGAGTAAGACATCATCTGCATATAATGATAACCTATGTAAATAACCCTGTAACCTGTTTACCTTCTATCCTCTCTATTCTGGAGAACTTTGGCTCGTTCTCCGGTTACAAGCGGAATCTCCAGAAAAAGGAATGCTTCCCAATCAATCCAGCAGCGCAACAGCTCCAGTAGACATACTTGCCTTTTCAGCCTAGACGCTCTGGTTTCAAATATCTTTGAGTGAACGTAACTCGTTCATTGCATGCTCTGAGTGGCGCAGCAGTCTATCTCAGTGCAAGAGGCGTCACTACAGTACCTGGTTTGAATCCAGGCTGTATCACATCCGGCCTTGATTGGGAGTCCCATAGGGCGGCACACAATTTGTCTAGCGTCGGCCGAGGTAGGCCATCATTGTAAATAAGAATTTGTCCTTACCTGGCTTGCCTAGTTAAATAAAGGTGAAATTAATTATTTAAAAAAACTTTGTTCCCCTCCTTACGCAAATGAAATGGGGTAGCTTACCACTATCACTAATAGGAAGGATTAATGCATTGTTTTTACCAACGTTTTTTAGAAAGGTCAATCAATCAGGCTGTTACCACATTTATTTGAGGAGGAAAGGTACCCAGAGTCAGTAGATTTTTACTTCAGAGAGGAGGGCTTGCACTACCCAACTTTTTATAATATTACTGGGCAGCCAATTTTCAGAAATTGCCATTCTGGTTCCATGGTCCTGATACCCCATGGTGCCACCTAGAGGCACATTCTTGTATTTCTGCTTCACTTCCTGCTTTACTCTGCTCTTCTCTCCCAGCATCCCCCTCTCGCTATACTGGCAATCCTGTAGTGCTTTCCACACTTAAGATTTGGTACCAGTTTAATTTTAAATTCTCCTCTGCATCTTCTATGGGTCCTATTGATAAGAATCACTTATTCCCCGCTTCCCTAATAGATAATACATTTACTTGTCCAGTAAGAGAAAGCCTTAAGTCCTTCCAAGACTTATATGTATATTGTTTTTTCTAGTTTTCCCAACCTGGCCTCTAAATACTCTTTGCCTCCATTTCACTTTTTCTGTTACCTTCAAATTAGGCATTGTGTCTCCTCCCATTTTTCTGGCTTCCCTTCTCCACCCCCTTGCCAACTCTGGGATGGCATATTGACTATATTACCTCGGCAGAAAGCAATAATTTCTCAGATCTGTGTATTATGTAATTGGACACACTCCACCAACAAAACTAAATCTGCTTGTCAATGGGAAATGGGTGTTGAATTTACACAGGAGTGGTGGGATTGAGGCGATTGATAGAGTATGCTCATCCCTGCTCTACTTCTCAATGGCTCAACGATGTAATGTTCTTCCTAAAGCTTGAGAAAATGAAGTATTCTCTTAGGGACTCCAATGATATGTTTGTTAGAAAATGGCACCCATTTATATCATACTTCAATGGCTTGCAGAGGCTCCCATCTGATGAGATATATTAAGGTTTCCCAGTAGTCATTAAATAATAGGTACAATCATCAATATAATGCTATCCAGTCCAAACAAGTTTTTCTTAGGTTTACTGATAATTTCTTAACTTATTTTTATTACCCCCAATTTCATTGTAGTTACAGTCTTGTCATCGCTGCAACTCCCTTACGGACTTGGGAGAGGCGAAGGTTGAGAGCCGTGCATCCTCCAAAACACAACCCAACCAAGCAGCACTGCTTCTTGACACAATGCCCACTTAACCCGGAAGCCAGCCACACCAATGTGTCAGAGGAAACACCGTACACCTGGCTACTGTGTCAGCGTGCACTGCCCGCCACAGGAGTCGCTAGTGCACAATGAGACAAGGACATCCCTGCCGGCCAAACCCTCCCCTAACCTGTGCGCCGTCCCATGGTTCTCTCGGTCGCCTGGACTCAAACCCAGAATCTCTGGTGGCACAGCTAGCACTGCGATGCAGTGCCTTAGACCACTGCGCCACTTGTAAGGCCTAAACTCTGTTTCTGTTGCTCCCCTTTTTGTATCTTGAATCTGTATTGAGTTGTTTATGTGAGTGGATGTGTTGTGTGGAGGGAGGAAGGGAGGGAGGGTGGTTGGGATATGGTAAAATCTTTGTACTTACAGTGGCAAGAAAAATAATGTGAACCCTTTGGAATTACCTTGATTTCTGCATAAATCTGTCATAAAATTTGATCTGATCTTGATCTAAGTCACAACAATGAACAAACACAGTGTACTTAAACTAATAACACACAAATTATTGTATTTTCTTGTCTATATTGAATGCATAATGTAAACATTCACAGTGTAGGTTGGAAAAAGTATGTGAACCCCTAGGTTAATGACCTCTCAAAAAAACTTGATTTACTTCTGTGTTTTGGGTCGTTGTCCTGTTGCATCACCCAACTTCTGTTGGGCTTCAATTGGCGGACAGATAGCCTTACATTCTCCTCCAAAATGTCTTAATAAACCTGTGAATTCAACAACAGAATGGCTTTAACAGATGAAAATATGCCTTCTGGAGTGTCTCAGTCAGTCCTCACTTCAACCCGATTGAGATGCTGTGGCATGACCTCAAGAGCCCGGTTCACACCAAACATCCCAGTAATATTGCTGAACTGAAACAGTTTTGTAAAGAGGAATGGTCCAACATTCCTCCTGACCGTTGTGCAGGTCTGATCCGCATCTACAGAAAACTTTTGGTTGAGGTTATTGCTGCCAAAGGATGTTCAACCAGTTATTAAATCCAAGGGTTCACATACTTTTTCCACCCTGTGCTGTGAATGTTTATACGGTGTGTTCAATAAAGACATGAAAATGTATAATTGTTTGTGTGTTATTAATTTAAGCAGACTGTGTTTGTCTATTGTTGTGACTTACATGAAGATCAGATCAGATAACAGCTTATGCTCAATTTATGCAGAAATCCAGGTAATTCCAAAGGGTGTACATTTTGTAAAAAAAAAAATATATATTTAAAAAAAACAGCATGATCTTTACACAGGTGCACCATGTGCTGAGGATAATAAAATGCCACTGCAGAGCAACTTACAATTAGTGCATTTGTCTTAATGAAGCTAGGTGAGACAACCACATATCACAATCATAGTAAGTCAAATTTGATCGGAAAGATCATGCAGTTATTGTTGTAGATTTTGGATGATTTGTTTCTTATGCTTATTATTCTTATATCATTTATTGATAGTATGTTTAGAGAAATATGTCTTTCTTGATAAAAGCAACTTGAAGAACCTGCCAGCTTTGTGTGATGAGGACGATCATTTGGAAACTACAATACCCATGAACACCTCAACCATGATTTGACTTCATGACCTGAGGAATTTACTGTTGCATGCAAGTCTGATTAATGACACTAGATGGCAGCCTATCCATACGAATGCTACCTCCGGCCGAGATATGAAGCATGGATGTCTGTCATGTAAACAATAAGGTCAAACATGACCCTGCATGCCCCCTAATAACTGCACTTCATTTCACATAGTCAAGTAGTTTGCATCACATGTGGAAATGTTCTAAATTGAAGACACACTATCCTTTTGCTACAATGATTATTTTATCTCTATGGAGATTGAGTTTGAGATTTGACCCCACCTAAACAGTCATAAGAATTGTAATGTTTCTGAAAAATTTTTGCTTTTAAGTTTTATATTTTTGTATAGGCCTACTACCTTTATTTTAATGGTGACTGATGGATGTGAATATACTGTATGTTTTCAGGACATGGTTGCAGAGGCATGGAAATACAGATTATGGAATACCACCAGTGTATTCCCTAAGAATAGTTCTAATGCCCACAGAGCTGCATGTGTCTCTACAAGATAATGCTTTAATCCATGTATTTATCTGACTTAGTTCTGACTGCCCTCTTCTGTCACCCTGACAACAGCAGTCTGCGTTGGTGATTGATTAGTTTAGCATGTTGGAGCGACAGTTTGCAATGAGAGAGAGAGCACCATCTTCTGGATGTAAGCTGGTAGAACACTCATTGAGCTCAAATCATCCAATTCATTCCCAGCACACATTGAGTATACCAAACATTAGGAACACCTTCCTAATATTGAGTTACACTCCCCCTCCTTTTTGCCATCAGAACAGCCTCAATTCATCGTGGCATTGACTCTACAAGGTGTCGAAAGTGTTCCACAGGGATGCTGGCCCATGTTGACTCCAATGCTTCTCACAGTTTTGTCAAGTTGGCTGGATGTCCTTTGGGTGGTGGACCATTCTTGATACACACAGGTAACTGCTGAGTGTGAAAAATCCAGCAGCGTTGCAGTTCTTGACACAAACCGGTGCGCCTGGCACCTACTACCATACCCCCGGTTAAAGGCACTTAAATATTTTGTCTTGTCCATTCGCCCTCTGAATGGCACACATGCGCAATCAATGTCTCAGTTGTTTCAAGGCTTAAAAATCATTTTTAAACCTGTCTCCTTCCCTTCATCTACACTGATTGAAGTGGATTTAACAAGTGACTTAAATAAGGGATCATAGCTTTCACCTAGTCAGTCTATGTCATGGAAAGAGCAGGTGTCCTTAATGTTTTGTATAGTCAGTGTACAGTATATGCCCCACAACCATGATATGAAACCAGTGATCAACGGAATCTTTAGGATGTGATAATCAAATTATTCATTTTTAAATAACAGCAACCCCCAGTCGTGTCAGTCAATGATAATTATAATTTTTTTAAAGTCAAATTTGACATGGCATTATTGCAGGATAACTAAAAAGCGATTACCCATGTGTCGCTCTTCTAATCTACTCAGCATGTACAGACAATTACATAGTACTTAAGCCACTGTTGAAACTATTTTTCAAAACATTATTTAAAAGGACTGCATGTACTTATGACAATGTATTGCATGAGTTAGGCAAGTGATATAAAGTACATGTAATGTCATTAAAGTGTTTCCCAGAAAAGTTGCTGATGGCACCCTTTAAATTATATTCCAGAAGGGCTTTTCAGATGATGTCCTAGGACTGGGGTGGTAAAAAGAGAAAAAAAATTGAGGCACTATTTTGAGAAATGCTGTGCTGCTATCTGACTGTATGTTTTCCATGTTTTCCCTCAGTGTGCCGTAATGAATAATTAGCCAGTAGAAGATAAATAGCCACAGGGCCTCCTAGTGTAGAGAAAATCCATTTAGGTTGTTACTCTTTACATAAACAAATTTTCATTTTAAGAGCCCTGTTTACTGTCTGCACTGAATTAAAAAACAACAACAACAAAAGAAAACCATTGCTTTCTTTATACTGAACAGACCCAACTACACACAACTAGCTAACATACCAACTTTACTTAGGGTGTTATATGTATTTGTGGGTATTGTGTTATGAGTTATGACCCTGGTGTGGTGATGGGAATGATGGTTGACAGCCATCGGTTTTTTTTTGTCTGGTCAAGGTAAGGTGTCTAAACTGGAGAGGGGTGGCGGAAGAGCGTCAGAGGTCGCTATTGGACATAGGTCATCTCTGCATGCATTGATAGCGGAGCACCTTGAGCTATATTGATTGAAGAATCACATTTTAAACTATCATTTGAAAGGTCCTTTTATTATTTGGGCCCTGGGACCCACTCCCTCTCCTTAGTCCCTTTGACACTCACACACAGGGCTCTATTTAAAAAAAAACTAACGCAATGGTAAATCTTAGTGTTGGTGGTAGCGCTGTATGTGTGTCAGAAATAGGACATTTGTCCAAAAAGTACGATCTTTGTCCCAATGTGTAAACCGTAGTCTGGCTTTTTTATGGCGGTTTTGGAGCAGTGGCTTCTTCCTTGCTATATGTCGATATAGGACTCGTTTTACTGTGGATATAGATACTTTTGTACCTGTTTCCTCCAGCATCTTCACGGGGTCCTTTGCTGTTGTTCTGGATTGATTTGCACTTTTCACACCAAACTACATTCATCTCTAGGAGACAGAACGTGTCTCCTTCCTGAGGGGTATGACGGCTGCCTGGTCCCATGGTGTTTAAACTTGCGAACTATTGTTTGTACAGATGAACATGGTACCTTCAGGCGTTTGAAAATTGCTCCCAAGGATGAACCAGACTTGTGGAGGTCTACAATTCTTTTTCTGAGGTCTTGGCAGATTTTTTTTCATTTTCCCATGATTACTGCACAATATTTTGCATCAAGTCTGCCAGGAGTTTGCCCAAATGTGTCCCGAAATGACCAATTGATACATTTTAAAGTACATAACTAAAGAGAACATACGAAAATGCTATGGTAATAAAAAATGTAAGTTTATGCACTCCCAGGAATGTCATACATGATGGATCATTAGCTTATACACTAACTTTCACACAACTAGATGGCTGGGCAGGGTGGGTGTGGAGCCAGAGACAGCAGTGGGGTCAAACTGTAGACCCCAGTTCCTACATTTGAACATAAAAATAGATTTTATCCAACAGAACTATGCTACATTTGATCTCTGGGACCCTCAGGAAGACAAATCAGAGCAAGATTACTGAATGTAAGTACATTGTTCACCTTCAGAGGTGAATGTATCAAACCAGTCGCCGTGATACGGTTTTTGTTGTTGTGCACTCTCCTGAAACGATAGCATGGTATTTTATCACTGTAATAGCTACTGTTAATTGGACACTGCAGTTAGATTAGACTTTAAGCTTTCTGCCCATATAAGAAAGTTGGCTGTTGTATACAACGTCATTCTAGTCACATTAGTGAACGTCAGCAACAACCGTTCTGGTTTAGGGACACCCATCCCGTAGAGGTCAAACAGCGCCTTGGGAAAGTATTCAGACCCCTTGACTTTTTCCACATTATATTATGTTACGTTTTAGAAACATTGAGATGTTTCTAAAACTTCCTTTGGTAAATTAAATTGATTGGACATGATTTGGAAAGGCACACACCTGTCTATATAAGGTCCCACAGTTGACAGTGCATGTCAGAGCAAAAACAAAGCCATGAGGTTGAAGGAATTGTCCGTAGAGCTCAAAGACAGGATTTTGTCAAAGCACATATCTGGGAAGGGTACCAAAAAATGTCTGCAGCATTGAAGGTCCCCAATAGCACAGTGGCTTCCATCATTCTTAAATGGAAGAAGTTTGGAACCACCAAAACTCTTCCTAGAGCTGGCCGCCCGGCCAAACTGAGCCATCAGGGGTAACTCTGACAGAGCACCAGAGTTTCTCTGTGGAGATGGGAGAACCTTCCAGAAGGACAACCATCTCTGCAGCACTCTGCCAATCAGGCCTTTATGGTAGAGTGGCCAGACGGAAGCCCCTCCTTGGTAAAAGGCACATGAGAGCCCGCTTGGAGTTTGCCAAAAGGCACCTAAAGACTCTCAGACCATGACAAACAAGATTCTATGGTCTGATAAAACCAAAATTGAACTCATCACATCACCAAGAGTTATAATATATAGTGAAAACAATAGCGGTCATAAAACGGAACCTTGAGGAATGCCGAAACGTACAATTGATTTGTCAGAGG
Source organism: Brachymystax lenok tsinlingensis (assembly GCA_030435695.1). Lineage (NCBI taxonomy): Eukaryota > Metazoa > Chordata > Actinopteri > Salmoniformes > Salmonidae > Brachymystax > Brachymystax lenok. The sequence continues at coordinate 21,922,376 of CM059790.1, read as the reverse complement.
ACAAACCATCCACAGAGAGGAGCTGATATCTTTCCGACAGATAAGATCTTAACCAGGCAAGAACTTGTCCGTGTAGACCAATTTGGGTTTCCAATCTCTCCAAAAGAATGTAGTGATCGATGGTGTCAAAAGCAGCACTAAAGTCTAGGAGCACGAGGACAGATGCAGAGCCTTGGTCTGACACCATTAAAATGTCATTTACCACCTTCACGAGTGCAGTCTCAGTGATATGATTGGGTCTAAAGCCAGACTGAAGCGTTTTGTATACACTGTTTGTCTTCAAGAAGGCAGTGAGTTAAATGTTTCTAAATAGGACTCCGTCTCGCACAAGCAAAGGCCCGTGCATGGATACTTACTTTTACTTCTAAATACGTGGGTCACTGGCATCATCTCATCTCTCAATTCATGATGGGCATATGGACACATGGAGGGGGTTTTACACAGCTCAACCAATTTTAAATCAGAACTAGATGTTGAACTGATGTCTGTGCCCAGTGGGAGGAAGACTGAATAGTTTAGAGGAGTGGATCTTGAACAAGCGAAAGGAAGTATGCAGGCAAGTGAATTGTGAAGCAAATATTTCAAGGCACTCTCAGTAGACCGTTTAAAATCACTTTATCAAAAATCAAATCAAATCAAACTTTATTTGTCACATGCGCTGAATACAACAGGTGTAGACCTTACCGTGAAATGCTTCCTTACAAGCCCTTAACCAACAACACAGTTCAAGAAAGAGTTAAGAAAATATTTACCAAATAAACTAAAGTAAAAAATGATAAACTGTAACACAATAAAATAACATTAATGAGGCTATATACGGGGGTGGTACCGAGTCAATGTGCGGGGGTACAGGTTAGTCGAGGCAATTTGTACATGTAGGTAGGGGTAAAGTGATTATGCATAGATAATAAAAAGCGAGTAGCAGCAGTGTAGTAGGGGGGGATGTTAATGTAAATAGTACGGGTGGACATTTGATTAATTGTTCAGCAGTCTTATGGCTTGGCGGTAAAAGCTGTTAAGGAGCCTTTTGCGTGGTAGCAGAGAGATCAGTCTATGACTTATGTGACTGGAGTCTTTGACAATTTTTTGGGCTTTCTTCTGACACCACCTATTGTATAGGTCCTGGATGGCAGGAAGCTTGCCCCAATGATGTACTGGACCGTACCCACTACCCTCTGTAGCGCCTTACGGTCAGATGCCGAGCAGTTGCCATACCAGGTGGTGATGCAACCGGTTTGGATGCTCTTGAGGATCTGGAGACTCATGCCAAATCTTTTCGGTCTCCCGAGGGGGAAAAGGTGTTGTCGTGCCCTTTTCATGACTGTCTTGGTGTGTTTGGACCATGATAGTTCATTGGTGATGTGGGACACCAAGGAACTTAAAACTCTTGAGGATCAGCGTGGCAGACGTGTTGTTGTCTACCCTTACCACCTGGGGGCGGCCCGTCAGGAAATCCAGGATCCAGTTGCAGAGGGAGGTGTTTAGTCCCAGGGTCCTTAGATTAGGGATGAGCTTTGTGGACACTAGGGTGTTGAATGCTGAGCTGTAGTCAATGAACAGCATTTTTACATAGATGTTCCTTTTGTCCAGGTGGGAAAGGGCAGTGTGGAGTGCGATTGAGATTGCGTCATCTGTGGATCTGTTGGGGTGTTGCGAAATGGAATGGGTCTAGGGTATCCGGGATGATGGTGTTGATGTGAGCTATGACCAGCCTTTCAAAGCACTTCATGGCTACCGACGTGAGTGCTATGGGGCGGATATCATTTAGGCAGGTTACCTTCGCTTCCTTGGGCACAGGGACTATGGTGGTCTACTTGAAACATGTAGGTATTACAGACTCGGTCAGGGAGAGGTTGAAAATGTCAGTGAAGACACTTGCCAGTTGGTCCGCGCATGCTTTGAGTACACGTCCTGGTAATCCGTCTGACCCCGCGGCTTGGTGAATGTTGACCTGTTTAAAGGTCTTGCTCACTTCTGCTACCGAGAGCGTTATCACACAGTCGTCTGGAACAGCTGGTGCTCTCATGTATGCTTCAGTGTGGCTTGCCTCGAAGTGAGCATAAAAGGAATTTAGCTCGTCTGGTAGGCTCGCGTCACTGGGAAGCTCACAGCTGTGTTTCCCTTTGTAGTCCGTAATAGTTTTCAAGCCCTGCCACATCCGACGAGCATCAGAGCCGATGTAGTAGGATTCAATCTTAGCTCGATGCGGATGTTGCCTGTAATCCATGGCTTCTGGTTAGGATATGTACGTTCGGTCACTGTGGGGACGACGTCGTCGATGCACTTATTGATGAAGCTGATGACTGATGTGGTATACTGCACCTGCACTGAGACTGCACTTGTGAAGGTGGTAAATTACATTTGAATGACATTAGACCGAGGCTCCTCATCTGTCCTCGTGCTCCTAGACCTTAGTGCTGCTTTTGATACCAACGATCACCACATTCTTTTGTCGCTTCTAGGTTAGACTACTGCAATGCTTTACTTTCCGGATACCTGGATAAAGCAATAAATAAACTTCAGTTAGTGCTAAACACGGCTGCTAGAATCTTGACTAGAACCAAAAATTAGATCATATTACTCCAGTGCTAGCCTCTCTACACTGGCTTCCTGTTAAGGCTAGGGCTGATTTCAAGGTTTTACAAAGCATTACATGGGCTTGCTCCTACCAATCTTTGGTCCTGCCGTACATACCTACACGTACGCTATGGTCACAAGACGCAGGCCTCCTTATTGTCCCTAGAATTTCTAAGCAAATAGCTGGAGGCAGGGCTTTCTCTTATAGAGCTACATTTTTTATTTATTTTTTATTTTTAAGAGACGCAGACTCGGTCTCAACCTTTAAGTCTTTATTGAAGACTCATCTCTTCAGTAGGTCCTATGATTGAGTGTATTCTGGCCCAGGAGTGTGAAGGTGAACGGAAAGGCACTGGAGCAACGAACCTCCTTGCTGTCTCTGCCTGGCCGGTTCCCCTCTCTCCACTGGGATTCTCTGCCTCAAACTCTATTACAGGGGCTGAGTCACTGTCTTACTGGTGCTATTCCATGCCATCCCTAGGAGGGGTGCGTCACTTGAGTGGGTTGAGTAACTGACGTGATCATCCTGTCTGGGTTGGCGCTCCACCTTTGGGTTGTGCCGTGGGGGAGATCTTCGTGGGCTATACGGCCTTGTCTCAGGATGGTAAGTTGGTGGTTGGAGATATCCCTCTAGTGGTGTGGGGGCTGTGCTTTGGCAAAGTGGGTGGGGTTATATCTTGCCTGTTTGGCCCTGTCCGGGGGTATCATCGGACGGTGCCACAGTGTCTCCCGACCCCTCCTGTCTCAGCCTCCAGTATTTATGCTGCAATAGTTTATGTGTCGGGGGGCTAGGGTCAGTCTGTTATATCTGGAGTATTTCTCCTGTCTTATCCGGTGTCCTGTGTGAATTGAAGTATGCTCTCTCTAATTCTTTCTCTCTTTTTCTCACTTTTTCTCTCTTTCTTTCTTAATTTCTTTCTTTCTCTTTCTTTCTCTTTCTTTCTCTTTCTTTCTCTTTCTTTCTCTTTCTCTTTCTCTTTCTTTCTTTCTTTCTCTTGGAGGACCTGAGCCCTAGGACCATGCCTCAGGACTACCTGGCCTGATGACTCCTTGCTGTCCCCAGTCCACCTGGTCGTGTTGCTGCTCCAGTTTCAACTGTTCTGCCTGCGGCTATGGAACCCTGACCTGTTCACCAGACATGCTACCTGTCCCAGACCTGCTGTTTTCAACTCTCTAGAGACAGCAGGAGCGGTAGTCTGAATGATCGGCTATGAAAAGCCAACAAACATTTACTCATGAGGTGCTGACCTGTTGCACACTGTGATTATTATTATTTGACCCTGCTGGTCATCTATGAACATTTGAACATCTTGGCCATGTTCTGTTATAATCTCCACCCGGCACAGCCAGAAGAGGACTGGCCACCCCTCTTAGCCTCGTTCCTCTCTAGGTTTCTTCCTAGGTTCTGTCCTTTCTAGGGAGTTTTTCCTAGCCACCGTGCTTCTACACCTGCATTGCTTGCTGTTTGGGATTTTAGGCTGGGTTTCTGTACAGCACTTTGTGACATCAGCTGATGTAAGAAGGGTTTTATAAATATTTGATTGATTGATTTGATTGGTTTAGAAGCCTTTTGGACCTAGACTTGGCACTCCGGTACAGCTTGCCGTGCAGTAGCAGAGAGAACAGTATATGACTAGGGTGGCTGGAGTCTTTGACAATTTCACTACCCTCTGTAGTGCCTTGCGGTCGGAGGCCGAGCAGTTGCCATACCAGGCAGGGATGCAACCCGTCAGGATCCTCTCGATGGTGCAGCAGTAAAACCTTTTGAGGATCTGAGGACCCATGCCAAATGTTTTCAGTCTCCTGAGGGGGAATAGGTTTTGACATGCCCTATTCACGACTGTTTTGGTGTGCCTGGACCATGTTAGTTTGTTGGTGATGTGGACGCCAAGGAACTTGAAGCACTCAACCTGCTCCACTACAGCCCCGTCGATGAGAATGTGGGCGTGCTTGGTCCTCCTTTTCCTGTAGTCCACATTCATCTCTTTGTCTTGATCACGTTGAGGGAGAGGTTGTTGTCCTTGCACCACACGGTCAGGTCTCTGACCTCCCTCCTTCCGTTTGGAGGTTAGTTAACACAGTTTCCAAAGAAGGGCCAGAAGTATACATCAATGATGTCGCTCTTGCTGCTGGTGATTCTCTGATCCACCTCTATGCAGACGACACCATTCTGTATACTCCTGGCCCTTCTTTGGACACTGTGTTAACTAACCTCCAAACGAGCTTCAATGCCATACAACACTCCTTCCGTGGCCTCCAACTGCTCTTAAACGGTAGTAAAACCAAATGCATGCTTTTCAACTGTTCGCTGCCTGCACCCGCCCGCCCTACTAGCATCACTACCCTGGACGACTCTGACCTAGAATACGTGGACAACTACAAATACCTTGGTGTCTGGCTAGATTGTAAACTCTCCTTCCAGACTCACATTAAACACCTCCAATCCAAAATTAAATCTAGAATCGGCTTTCTATTTCGCAACAAAGCCTCCTTCACTCATGCTGCCAAACTTTCACTAGTAAAACTGACTATCCTACCGATCTTCGACTTCGGCGATGTCATCTACAAAACAGCTTCCAATACTCTACTCAGCAAACTGGGTGCAGTCTATCACAGTGCCATCTGCTTTGTCACCAAAGCCCCTTATACCACCCACCACTGCGACCTGTATGCCTTAGTCGGCTGGCCCTCGCTACATACTCGTCGCCAGACCCACTGGCTCCAGGTCATCTACAAGTCCCTGCTAGTTAAAGCCCCGCCTTACCTCAGCTCGCTGGTAACCATAGCAGCACCCACCCGTAGCACTCGCTCCAGCAGAGTCACCCCCAATGCCAACACCTCCTTTGGCCGCCTTTCCTTCTAGTTCTCTGCTGCCAATGACTGGAACGAACTACAAAAATCGTTGAAACTGGAGACACTTATCTCCCTCACTAGTTTTAAGCATCAGCTGTCAGAGCAGCTCACAGATCACTGCACCTGTACATAGCCCAACCAACTACCTCATCCCCTACCATAGTCATTTATTTATCTTGCTCCTTTGCACCCCAGTATTTTTACTTTGCACATTCATCTACTGCACATTTACCATTCCAGTGTTAAATTGCTATACTGTAGTTACTTTGCCACCATGGCCTATTTATTGCCTTATGTTCCTTATCCTACCTCATTTGCACACATTGTATATAGATTTGTTTTTTTTTCCTACTGTATTATTGACTGAGTGTTTGTTTACTCCAATGTGTAACTATGTGTTGTTGTATGTGTTGAACTGCTTTGCTTTATCTTGGCCAGGTTGCAGTTGTAAATGAGAACTTGTTCTCAACTTGCCTACCTGGTTAAATAAAGGTGAAATAAAAATAAAAAATAAAATAAAAATATCCTCCCTCTCATCGTTGTCGGTGATCATGCCAGCCACTGTTGTGTCATCGGCAAACTTAATGAGGGTGTTGGAGTCGTGCCTGGCCGTGCAGTCATGAGTGAGCAGGGAGTACAGGAGGGGGCTGAGCTCACCTCACTGAGGGGCCCCCATGTTGAGAATCAGTGTGGCGGATGTGTTGTTACCTACCCTTACCACCTGGGGACGGCCCGTAGGAAGTCCATGATCCAGTTGCAGAGGGAGGTGTCCCATGGTCCTTAGCTTATTGATGAGCTTTGAGGGCACTATGGTGTTGATCCACCATTATCCCAGTTCCCAAGAAAGGCAAGCCTCGCTCTTTCAATGACCATAGACCTAATGCATTGTCCTCTCTTGTGATGAAGGCCCTGGAGAAGCTGGTCAGAGTCCACATCACATCTTTGGCAGGTGCTCCAGTTCGCGCACCGCACCAAGAGAGGTGTGGACAACACCATCCAAGGACATCTGGAGAGCGGGGGGCTTTGTCAGGCACCTATTTGTGGACTTCTTATCTGCATTTAACACCATGCAGCCATCTCATGGCTTATGGATTTTTTCACTGACAGGCCACAGAGAGTCTATACTAATGGTACCATGTCAGACACCCTACTCACTTGCACAGGGACTAAGCAGGACCACGGCCTAGCCCTTCAGGACTTAATTGACTGGTGTTGCAGTGCACTGCTGGAGTTGAATGTCTCCAAGATGAAGGAAATGGTTGTTGACTTCAGGAGGAAGCCCCGCAGGATGGACCCAGTGATCATCCATGGTAAGGTGATGGACATTGTGGACATGTATAAATATCTTGGTACCATTGTTGATAAACCCCCTGAAGTTTGAACAAAACACAGACGCCATTATCAAAAAACCAGAGACAATACTTTCTCAGGAAACTGAACTCATTCAGTGTCCACAAATCAATACTACAAAACTTTTACAATTCTTTCATCGAGAGCGTTCTGTGTTTCTCTTTCAAATGCTGGTTCACATCCATCTCTGTCAAGAACAGGAACCGCCTCCAAGCCATTGTGAACACCTGCTCTAAGATCACCGGGGTGCCTCTCAGAAGTCTGGCATTCTTTGAGCAGCAGGCCAGGAGGAAAGCCTATGATATCCTGGGTGACAGCACCCATGTCCTCAACCCGCAGTTCCAACTGCTCCCCCTTGGACGCCTCCTGCGCTATCTCAAGTGTCCCACCAATAGGCGCAGGGCCTTGTTTGTGCCCTAGGCCATCCGCCTGGACCATCAAGATCTAGGGACTATTCCAGAGATAGTTTAGCCAAGCAATTAATTAAAAGTGTGGCTACCAATAAACTTTTAGTTTCTTAAATTGCATCATGCACTTTTAACTGATGCCTTAAATTATACTGTTTGTCTGTGTGTGTTTGTCCTGTTTGAAGCATCCTGTCAGCCCTGAACGAATTGCCCCTCTGGGATTAATAACGTTTTATTGTATAATGTATGGCCAGGATAAAAAAAACTATATATTTTTCTTCTTCTAAATACGACATTCACCGGCACGTCTCTTGTTCTATGGGCACTGTGCGTCATGGCTGGACAGGCTGCTCTTCTGCTCTCAAAATCCATGGGATCAGGCCTACCAACTGCCTTGCTCTCTAGACCTGCTTTTGGTGGGTCTTAAAACTTCCCTTTAGTGCTGCACGAAATGGTCACTTTTGGACTTGTTTTTAAGGACACAACTTAGATATTGCCACAACCCTGTCTAATCTGATGTTAGACAGGTAAATTTCCAAACCTGGCGTAGGGGGTGGAAAATTCCATTGCGCCAGTTTTTCCATTATGAAATTGCAAACTAACGTGCGTTTGACACTTGCGCCTCCATAGCGGCAGCTGAAAAATAGAGCCCACAATCATTTCCTCTCAACCCAATGGGTCAGGTATGGTTCCCTTGGTAAGACACTGCGTTATATGCTGCCTAACAGACTGTGCATCTGTCCATGTTCATTCAATGACTGATTTGAAAGCTCACTGGATTGTGTGAATTGATTGTAATGTACTCATTTTCTATAATAACAGGAGGCAGAACAGGGATTCTTGTTTGGTTAAACCTGCTTGCTAACCTTGGCTCGATGTAATTGTAATCTGTGTGTGTGTGTGTGTGTAATTCAAAGTACACAGAAAATGGGCCTTATGCAAGAGTGAGATGTCAGAATGTGGTGATTACTGAGACGGGAAGAGAGGCAATCTGCCTCCCAATAGTATGGCCATGTAAACCAGGAGCTCTGTACAGGGGCAACATTCCTGACAGATGATGATGTGCCCCGCCTCCACAGAGAGGTTCAGGTGCTCCTTGAAATTGCTCTTATGAGTTTAAGGATACATGTATGTCAAGCTGTGCCAGCACAGCATGAACTAATTTAATCACTTCAAGTGCGGTGTGTCAGTCAACTCTGCTGGTGCAGATAAGATGTTTGTGTGTGTGCGTGTGTGAGACTATACCAGTGCGTGTGTGATTATGCATGTGTGTATGTATGAGAAGAGGGAGGGCATCTTGTAGTGTGTAAACAGAAGAGGTCCTACTGAAATCAAGCAAGAGTTCAAACTTTCTCTCTCTCGCTCACTCACTCACTCACTCACTCACTCACTCACTCACTCACTCACTCACTCACTCACTCACTACTAAGCCAGAAAACTTGATGAGTTGTAAAGGCAGCTGTCTAAATATAGCAATTTTCTTAGAAAGCGTTGGAGCTTTAGAATGTGACTCCCTATGCTTTAATATTTCCGGGATGAAAAACAAGGACTTCAGAAAACAGAAACATCCTAACATACACTACACCCACCCATGTAGTGTGTTCAGTTGGTGTGGAAGCTTTTGAAGTGTATGACTCAACCGATGAGAGACACCCCCAGTCTGAATGACAGAAATAGGTCTGTATGAAACTTGCCACCTCCCTTCCATGCTACCTCTCTGGCTCTCTCTCTCACATTGAATTATGCTACAGCAGCTGACTGAGTGAAAGTCATCAAATGAAGATTAAAGATGAGGCTGTTTCTAGTGACAGGCACCGTCGCCAGGCTTGTCACTGGGCCTCTGGGGAATGGAGACAATTACATTTAGAATGGGATTCATTCAAAGCGTTCAACAACTTATTAATTGCATATTGCAAACAGTACATTTCAGCAAAAAGCATTGATGAGGAACAGTAAGAAGCTGCCACCATTTTAATGTGTGTTCGGGAATTCATTATTAGCATATCATATAGAGAGATGGGAAGGTTGGAATTAATTTTCTTGCACATACAGTATTGCTCTCATATATGGCTTCCTCCATTTGTTCTGAAGTATGCTTAAAGTTATTCTCCAGTACTTTTGTATTATTCTTAGCCAGTAGTTCTGAAAGTAGCACATGAGCCGAAAATTGCGTACGATGTCACAAATGTGCAGATATGTGCACCACGTCATTGCTCTCTCTCTCGCTCTACTGTGTGTGCGTCTTGCTAGCTGTCACTCAAATGGTGAGGGGCTGAAGCTCATTGGCTGAAACTCTAATTGCTAGGGGGCTGGCCCACGTGGAGTTAACTGTAGGGTAATTGGCGCCACACATCTTCCAGAAAACTATCTTTCAAACTAGAGATTTTGTGGCTAATTGGGGTAAGACTCATAGATTATGCATGTATGAACTACACATTGACACATCCAGCCCAAGGTGGAAGGTTTAAAAAATATTTACTAGTCGCCAAAGTTGGAAGCACAGAATTGTCTATACTCTAGCGTTAAGGTTTCCCTTCACTGGAACTAAGGGGCCTAGCCCAAACCATGAAAAACGGCCCCAGACCATTATTCATCCTCCACCAAACTTTAAGGTTGGCACTATGCATTGGAGAAGGTAGCGTTCTCCTGGCATCTGCCAAACCCAGATTTGTCCGTTGGACTGCCAGATGGTGAAGCGTGATTCATCACCCCAGAGAACGCATTTCTACTGCTCCAGAGTCCAATGGCGGCGAGCTTTAAACTACTCCAGCCGACTCTTGGCATTGCGCATGGTGAACGTGGGCTTGTGTACCGCTGCTTGGCCATGGAAACCCATTTCATGAAGCTCCCGACGAACAGTTATTGTGCTGACGTTGCTTCCAGAGGCACTTTGGAACTTGGTAGTGAATATTGCAACCGAGGATAGACGATTTCTACGCGCTTCAGCACTCGGTGGTCCCGTTCTGTGAGCTTGTGTGGCCTACAACTTCGCGGCTGAGCCTTTGTTGCTCCTAGACGTTTACACTTCACAATAACAGCACTTACAGTTGACCAGCGCAGCTTTAGCAGGGACATTTTACGAACTGACTTGTTGTAAAGGTGGCATCCTATGACGGTGTCACGTTCAAAGTGACTGAGCTCTACAGTTTATTTATTTATTTCACCTTTATTTAACCAGGTAGGCCAGTTGAGAACAAGTTCTCATTTACAACTGCGACCTGGCCAAGATAAAGCAAAGCAGTGAGACACAAACAACAACACAGAGTTACATATGGAATAAACAAACGTACAGTCAATGACACAACAGAAACATTTTATTTTTTACTAGGCAAGTCAGTTAAGAACAAATTCTTATTTTCAATGACGGGCTAGGAACAGTGGGTTAACTGCCTGTTCAGGGGCAGAACGAACAGGCAGTTAGGGAGGTAAGGCAATAAATAGGCCGTAGTGGCGAAGTAATTACAATTTAGCAATTAAACACTGGAGTGATAGATGTGCAGAAGATGAATGTGCAAGTAGAGATACTGGGGTGCAGAGGAGCAAAAAAAAATATTATAATAATAACAATATGGGGATGAGTTGTTGGATGGGCTATTTACAGGTGGGCTATGTACAGGTGCAATGATCTGTAAGCTGCTCTGACAGCTGATGCTTAAAGTTAGTGAGGGAGATGCTGCTATGGCTTTGGTGGTGACCAGTGAAATATACCTGCTGGAGTGCGTGCTACGGTTGGGTGCTGCTATGGTGACCAGTGAGCTGAGATAAGGCGGTGCTTTACCTAGCAAAGACTTATAGATGACCTGGAGCCAGTGGGTTTGGAGACGAATATGAAACGAGGGCCAACCAACGAGAGCATACAGGTCGCAGTGGTGGGTAGTATATGGGGCTTTGGTGACAAAATGGATGGCACTGTGATAGACTACATCCAGCTTGCTGAGTAGAGTGTTGGGGGCTATTTTGTAAATGACATTGCCGAAGTCAAGGATCGGTAGAATAGTCAGTTTTACGAGGGTATGTTTGGCAGCATGAAGGATGCTTTGTTGCGAAATAGGAAGCCGAGTCTAGATTTTATTTTGGATTGGAGATGCTTAAATGTGAGTCTGGAAGGAGAGTTTACAGTCTAACCAGACACTTAGGTATTTGTAGTTGTCCACGTATTCTAAGTCAGAACCGTCCAGAGTAGTGATGCTAGATGGGCGGGCAGGTGTGGGCAGCGATCGGTTGAAGAGCATGCATTTAGTTTTACTTGCATTTAAGAGCAGTTGGAGGCCACGGAAGGAGAGTTGTATGGCATTGAAGCTCGTCTGGAGGTTAGTTAACACAGTGTCCAAAGAATGGCCAGAAGTATAAGTATACAGAATGGTGTCGTCTGCGTAGAAGTGGATCAGAGACTCACCAGCAGCAAGAGCGACATCATTGATGTACACAGAGAAAAGAGTCGGCCCGAGAATTGAGCCCTGTGGCACTCCCATAGAGACTGCCAGAGGTCTGGACAACAGGCCCTCCGATTTGACACACTGAACTCTGTCTGAGAAGTAGTTGGTGAACCAGGCGAGGCAGTAATTTAAGAAACCAAGGCTGTTGAGTCTGCCGATAAGAATGTGGTGATTGACAGAGTCAAAAGCCTTGGCCAGGTTGATGAATACGGCTGCATAGTATTGTCTTTTATCGATGGCGGTTATGATATCGTTTAGGACCTTGAGTGTGGCTGAGGTGCACCCATGACCAGCTCGGAAACCAGATTGCATAGTGGAGAAGGTACGGTGGGATTCGAAATGATCGGTGATATGTTTGTTAACTGTTTGTTAACTGTTTGTTTGTTAACTCTGACCGGTTTGTTAACTGATCTGTTTGTTAACTTAGAAAGGCAGAGTAGGATAGATATAGGTCTGTAACAGTTTGGTTCTAGAGTGTCTCCCCCTTTGAAGAGGGGGATGACCGTGGCAGCTGTGCAATCTTTGGGGATCTCAGACTATACGAAAGAGAGGTTGAAAAGGCTAGTAATAGGGATTGCAACATTTCTGGCGGATAATTTTTCGAAAGAGAGGGTCCAGATTGTCTAGCCCAGCTGATTTGTAGGGGTCCAGATTTTGCAGCTCTTTCAGAACATCAGCTCTCCAGATTTGGGTGAAGGAGAAATGGGGGAGGCTTGGGCAAGTTGCTGTGGGGGGTGCAGAGCTGTTGACCGGGGTAGGGGTAGCCAGGTGGAAAACATGGCCAGCCGTAGAAAAATGCTTATTGAAATGTTCAATTATCGTGGATTTATCGGTGGTGACAGTGTTTCCTAGCCTCAGTGCAGTGGGCAGCTGGGAGGAGGTGCTCTTATGATCTCTGAGATCCTGGTTGAAGACAGCAGAGGTGTATTTAAAGGGCAGGTTGGTCAGGATAATATCTATGAGGGTGCCCGTGTTTTCCGGATTTGGGGTTGTACCTGGTAGGTTCATTGGTAATTTGTGTGAGATTGAGGGCATCTAGCTTAGATTGTAGGATGGCCGGAGTGTTAAGCATGTCCCAGTTTAGGTCACCTAACAGTACGAGTTCTGAAGATAGATGGGGGGCAATCAATTCACATTTGGTGTCCAGGGCACAGCTGGGGGCTGAAGGTGGTCTATAACAAGAGGCAACGGTGAGAGACTTGTTTCTGGAAAGGTGGATTTTTAAAAGTAGAAGCTCAAATTGTTTGGGCACAGACCTGTATAGTATGACAGAATTCTGCAGGCTATCTCTGCAGTAGATTGCAACAAGTAAGGCCATTCTACTGCCGATGTTTTCCTATGGAGATTGCATGACTGTGTGATCGATTTTATAACCCCTGTCAGCAATGGGTGTGTCTGAAATAGCTGAATACACTCATTTAAAGGGGTGTCCGCATACTTTTGTATATATAGAGTATGTAGATGACTGCTTAAAGTGAACGAAAACTGTTGTATAACTGCTGTTCCTATGACGTTTAGGAGATCCTACAGCCAAAGGGATCCCTCTCCAACAGATACATGTTTCCTCTGCTAGTGTAAGCAGCAGGAGAGGATGACAGTCCAAACACACGGCAATAAGAGGAATCCCTGGGGAACTTCCAGTCCAGAGTTGTTAAGGCCATTAATATTTCAAGGGCCCTTTGTTTCCCCTCAGGGTGATCTTTACAAGCAGCCAATTAGTAGCTGAGGATTCACATGGGCCGGGGCTTTTCTTAATCATTGGCTGTCAATTAGTGCCTATGTGCCTTTGGATTGTACAGCTGTGCATATGGACAAATCATGAGACCCACTTGTTTGTCCAGTGCCAAACTGTGGATATATCCCTTAAGGCTTGTATTACTGGTTGCTCAGAAAACACCAGAAAAACTATTCAAGAAGATTTCTTAAATGTTCTTGGGCATTCAAATGAGTCAACACCCTGTCCTAATTTTCCACAAAATAACTTGTCTTGATTTGATAATCATATCACCACCTGACTTGTGTTACGATTATTTTTAAATGTAGACAATCAGTGGTTAACAGCAGCAGTTAGCACAGTCCTGGGATTTCTTTTTTTCTCAAGGTAAATTAATTAACAGCGTATTGCTTTATGGAAACGCTGGATGCAGCTGAGTGCTTCACTTACTCTGCAGGCAGTGCAGAGATTTGGGCTCCCTTGACAGCTCAAAACACACCCTCTGTGGAGGAACTCACAGAATCAACACCACCAGATCCTCAAGCACACACATTCAGACAGTTGCTTTTATATTTTTCCATTTTAAAAATCAGATTAACTAACTTGAAGTATATAAAATTGAGAGACACAAAGGCCTTATAGTTTGAGGGTTGTTTGTGTTGGGTTGTGTGTATTTTCTCATGGTCTTGAAGAGAAAGAGGGATTGCGAAAAGTGAGAAGGGAGTGAAGAAGAAGAAAGTGGGTCAGGTTGAGAGGTGGGCAGAGTGGTGGCCTGTGATAACATTAAAGGCCTCCCTTTTCTGACCAGCAATTAGAGCCCTCCATATTATGATCTATACTGGCAGAGTGTGCTCAGCGACGCAATTGAGATGGATGGAGAGGGCGCAGGACAATGCAGAGTGATTATTGATTGGGAGGACAGTGATGGATCGGGACTTGGAGAGGACCCTGAGAGTGCAGAGAGTGGGGGTGGATTTAAAGGAATTTATGTTTTTGGAGTGTGGCTTGCGGGAGAGGGGATGATAGGGGGTGTGGGGTGTGGGAGGAGTATTGATCAACTGCCCATTGCAACCTTGAGAGGAAGCTTTTCAATATTAGTTCACACATTTCTGAGTTGCCAAGTTTTAATGTATAGGACAAAGCAGAATATTGTTCATAATATGTAAGATAATGTAAAAGTAGTAATATTTGTATTATCCAAAGATACTTAATTGAAACAAAAATGATAAATCTCCTCATTCTGGAATATTAATTCTGTGATTTAACAATGTTGTTCCAATCCCAGAAGCCATTTTGTTAATCAAGATCATCTGAGCATAGCACTCCATTAATGAAATGGAACAAATGTGAACTGTAGATGATGCACTATAGAATATGTAGGCTCTGTTATAGGAGGTGACTACAGGAAGGATTGCTCATGAAGTCATCAGTCTTTGTATCCAGTCTGCATGATTCAAATCTGAGAGATTGTTTTCCAAACAGTAGAGAACTATAAATCACACACCTAGATGCCTGAGCCTTTAGTCAGTATGCTCTGTATTTGTGCCTGAGTGTGTGTGCCAGTGAAGGCTACTGGGAGGAGCTATAGGAGGACGGGCTCATTGTAATGCCTGGAATGGAACTAATGGAATGGTATCAAACATATGGAAACCATATTTGACTCTATTCCATTCATTCTATTCCAACCATTTCAATGAGCCCGTCCTATAGCTCCTCCCACCAGCCTCCACTGGTGTGTGCGTGTATGTGTCTCTCGCTCTCTCTAGCCTTGTGTATACCTGGTGCAAACATGCGTCCTTTGTCCTGATCTTATCCACATTTTGATTGTGCCCACATTGTAGCTGTCGCATCTACTTGGCGCCATCTTGTATGTCCACCATTGTTCCTGTACCCAAGATAGCAAAGGTAACTGAACTGAATGACTATCACCCAGTAGCACTCACGTTGTCATCATGAAATACTTTGAGAGGCAGCCTCATTTTTAATCTTACCCGACATCCCAAACCCCTAAAATTTGCTTACCGCCCCCAACAGATCCACGGATGACGCAATCACCATCGAACTGCACATTGCCCAATCTCATCTGGACAAGACGAATACCTAAAGTGCATTCGGAAAGTATTCAGACCCCTTGACTTTTTCAAAATATTGTTATGTTACAGCCTTTTTCTAAAATTGATTAAATAAAAAAATGTCATCAATCTACACACAAAAGTGGAAAGTTGAAAGTGGAAAGTGGAAACCGATTTTTTGAATTTTTTGCTAATTTATTACAAGTAAAAATAAGAAAGTATTCAGACCCTTTGCTATGAGACTCGAAAATTGAGCACAGGTGCATCCTGTTTCCATTGATCATCCTTGAGATGTTTCTACAACTTCATTGGTAAATTAAATTGATTGGACATGATTTGGAAAGGCACACACCTGTCTATATAAGGTCCCACAGTTAACAGTGCATGTCAGAGCAAAAACCAATCCATGAGGTCAAAGGAATTATTCATAGAGCTCTTGTGTCGAGGCACAGATCTGGGGAAGGGTACCAAAAACATTCTGCAGCATTGAAGGTCCCCAAGAACACAGTGGCCTCCATCATTCTTAAATGGAAGAAGATGGAACCACCAAGAACCTTCCTAGAGCTGGCCGCCCGGCCAAACTGAGAAATCGGAGGAGAAGTGCCTTGGCCAGGGAGGTGACCAAGAACCCAATGGTCACTCTGACAGAGCTCCAGAGTTCCTCTGTGGAGATGGGAGAACCTTTCAGAAGAACAACCATCTCCGAAGTACTCCACCAATCAGTTATTTATGGTAGAGTGGCCAGACGGAAGCCACTCCTCTGTAAAAAGGCATGTGACAGCCCGCTTGGACTTTGCCAAAAGGCACCTAAAGGACTCTCAGACCATGAGAAACAAGATTTTCTGGTCTGATAAAACCAAGATTGAACTCTTTGGCTTGAATGCCAAGTGTCACGTCTGGAGGAAACTTGGCACCATCCCTACGGTGAAGCATGGTGGTGGCAGCATCATGCTGTGGGGAGGTTTTTCAGTGGCAGGGACAGGGAGACTAGTCAGGATCGATGGAAAGATGATCAGAGCAAAGTACAGAGAGATCCATGATGAAAACCTGCCCCAGCGCGCTCAGTACCTCAGACTGGGACAAAGGTTCACCTTCCAACAGGACAACGACCCTAAGCACACAGCCAAGACAACGCAGGAGTGGCTTCGGGACAAGCGGACTTGTACCCGATCGAACATCTCTGGAGAGACCTGAAAATAGCTGTTCAGCAACGCTCCCCATCCAACCTGACAGAGCTTGAGACGATCTGCAGAGAACAATGGGAGAAACTCCCCAAATACAGGTGTGCCAAGCTTGTAGCATCATACCCAAGATGACTCTAGGCTGTAATCTCTGCCAAAGGTGCGTCAACAAAGTATTGAATAGAGGGTCTGAATACTTATGCAAATGTGCTATTTCAATTTTTTGGGCAAAATGTCAAAAACCATTTTTTTCTTTGTCATTATGGGGGATTGTGTGTAGATTGATGAAGAAAACAAACAATTGAATCCATTTGAGAATAAGGCTGTAACTTAACAAAATGTGGAGCAATCAAGGGGTCTGAATATTTTTCGAATACACTGTATGTCAGAATGCTGCTCATCGACTACAGCTCAGCTTTCAAAACCATAGTGCCCTCCATGCTCATCACTAAGCCCGGGGCCCTGGGTCTGAACCCCGCTCTGTGCAGCTGGGTCCTTGAATTCCCGACGGGCCGACCCCAGGTGGTGAGGGTAGGCAACAACACCTCCGCTACGCTGATCCTCCTGTACTCCCTGTTCACCCATGACTGAGTGGCCACGCACGTCTCCATCTCAGTCATCAAGATGACACAACAGTGGTAGGCCTGATTACTAATCACCAGTAATTAATTTCTGGCCGTGAGCAGCACCTTGATGCAGTAAAAATACTCTCACTTACATCTGCTGTGAGAATTTGCAAACCATTTGCCTCTTCACACAACAGGATTTCAAGGTCAGCGCATCTGAATGTAAGTGACAGTATTTGTACTGCATTAAGGTGCTGCTCACGGACAGAAATTAATTATTTGGAAATGGGCAGTAAATTAATGGAACAAATATTTACCCAACTTCTATTGGCTCAGTGTTCTGGGCAAACACATTCACTAGTCGTACCTCTGTTCTGGTCCATTCTTATGCCTACTTTCTCCATTGTTTAATTTGCAGTATTTATTTGTGTATCACAGAACAGTGTACTGCCAACATTTGGTTTGTTGTTTTTATGAAATCGTTTTTCATTCAATTGTTTTTAATCATAGTTTGTATTGCTACTGATTCCGTGACGTGATCAGCCTTTACGCCTGGGACCGCAAGTTTGTGTCCTGGATTCCTGTTAAGTAGCAGTTAGCTGCTAGCCATCATGAAAATGGAGCAGTGTTTTTAACGACGGCTAGGCACAAATGCTTCAGGTGTGAGATGATTTCAATGATCTTAGAGCTAACACAGATGTCAAACAGCTCTCTGTCTGTATACTCTTGGATTTAAGTGCTGCATTTGAAATTGTTGACCAGGATGTCCTTCTGGACAGACTGGAGAGGTGGGTTGGTCTCTTTTGTCCACTTCTAAATTGGTTTAGGACCCATTTTACCGGTCAATAGTTTTTTTTATCATCCTTGGTGAACATAACTCAGAAGAAAAATACATATCACGTGACATTCCACAGCGTCCGATTTTGGGTTCGGTACTGTTTATATATGTTACACCTTGGCAGCGTTATCAGAAAGCACAGAATTCATTTTCACTTATACGCAGACGATACACAACTTTTAATTTCTGTGTCATCAGAGGATGTTGGCTTCATGGATCAATTATTAGACTGTATTAGGGATTGAAATACTTGGATGGCTCACAACTTCCTCCAGGTAAATCAAGACAAGGCCGATGTACTTATTGTTGGAGCCAAAGTACAGAGAGAGAATCTGGCTGCACATTTTAATTCACAGGCAATAAAGATAAAACACCAGGTAAAAAACCTAGGTGTTATTTTAGATTCTGAACTCTATTTTGAATCACACATTAGAAATGTGACCAAAATAGCTTTTTACCACCTGAGGAACATTACCAAGGTGCGAACATTTCTCTCTCAGGCTGATACAGAAAGACTCATCCATGCTTTAATTACAAGCAGGCTTGACTACTGTAATGCTCTCGTTCTGGTCTACCCAAGAAACCCATTGGTCAACTGCAAAACATACAGAATGGTGCAGCACGGGCACTGACCAAGACCAGATGGAGAGCACAGATTACATCGGTTTTAAGGTCTCTGCACTGGCTGCCTCTGAGTTTTAGAAGTTTTAGAATTTGAAGATTCTTCTATTGATTTTTTAAATCAATCCACAATTGTGCAACCCAATAGATGTCAGAATTGCTTTTAAGTTATATACCCAGTAAGTCCATCAGGTCCTCTGGTACTGGCCTTTTAAATATCCCAAAGCCTAGGACCAAGAGGCATGGAGAGGCAGCCTTTAGTTACTATGCCCCCAGCCTCTGGAATAGCCTGCCAGAGAACCTGAGAGGGTCTGAAACTGTGGACATTTTTAAAAGAGATCTTAAAACACACCTTTTTAGCTTTGCTTTTGCTTAGGATGCGATTTAATCGTTCAGTTTTTATTGTTATTCTTTAGCTTTTTATCCTCTTATGTTTGTTGTGTAGTAAATATTTCAGTTTTTATTTTCATTGTTTTTATTAGTTTTTTTCTGTTAAGCACATTGTGTTGCATTCCATGTCTGAAATGTGCTGATTTGAAATAGAAATGAAAATGAAAAATGGATCGGCGATGGCTAGAAGGCCGGTGATGTCGACCTCCGAACGCCGCCCGAACAAGGAGAGGGACCAACTTCGGCGGAAGTCGTGACACATACTTTCCTCTTACACTTATATTTTTGATAACAGATTATGGTCCATATCTCAGAGTAATTGAGTCTTTGACCACACAGGTCATGCTTACACATTGAGCCTCTTTTTTCTGGCCTGGTCAACTTCCCGAAATGTAGCGAGGTGAACAACTGTCCTGAGATAACATACGAAGCTGGGAAATCTGGTATTTTTGTTCTATTTGAAATTATTTTCATTTTTAACTGTGTGCTGAGCGCCTCCTCAGCTTTATATTAATCACTTGCAAAAGACTGATGAGGGCTAAATTAATGCCAGTAATGAGGGCTAAATTAATGCCAGTAATGAGGGCTAAATTAATGCCAGTAATGAAGCCATTAGAGTAATTACAAGCGTGGCAATCAGCCCGTATTTTGACTAATTTTTGTTTTGCGTGTAGCTGACAGAAAACACCTCACCAACATGTGGAAGGGGGCTCTTAAAACTCCAACCTTCCATCAGTTGCCCCCTTTCCCTCTCCCTCTCCCGGTGAACCCCCCACACACACACATGCTCCAGCAGCCTCCATGGCTGAGTGGGAGTTTTGTCTCCAGGCCACAGCAGCCCCCCCCAGTGGTGGCTGCTGAGTGGGTGGAATGGGTATGATGGGTGCTGGATGGTCACTGTGGACTCTGGGGTGGTTGTTTAGTCCCTAGGGAGACCTGCTGAGTGTGAAGGGGAGGTGGAGACCAGGGTAAGGAGCTACAGAGTGATGTGGGGCAATCGTGTTCAAATAAGACCACCTCTTAACGAGTTAGCTGGTGTGTGTGATGCGTTGCGCTGCTTATAGTCCTGCCAATTAGCCACTGTTTACAGCTCTAAAAAGCTCCTTTAAGCCACATTAAACATGCACATCTCAAGAAATGGTTGTGTGGCAGAGGTTAATGAATTTTCTCTCCACCAAGGCGTAGGAAATTATCAAGTGGATCAGGAAGAGATGGCCGCTTCTGAGTGTCAACAAACACTGTGTAAATCCTCTGTCCACTACACACATCGACCTGCCTCTTCCTAACATGCACGCACACACACACGTACATACTCACGCGCTCACGCTTACTCAAACACCAATAACTAGTCTATATGAAATCACAGTTGGGGGTGTGTGGATTGTCCCTGACTCGTACAAATCAACGAGGGAGAGGGGAAATTGTGCAAATTAAGAAATGGAAAAAGAGGGGACAAGAAAGACCTATGCAGAATTGGGAATGAAAGAAGTGTGAAATATCTTGAGGCCTCCTGGTTTAACAAAGAGCATGTAGGACTGCTGCATGTTTTCCCAAAGTCCCAAATACAGTATATAACCCATGTAAAACCAAAATGTGTTTTTCTGCTTTCATTTCAAAGCTATATAAATTTGACTGATGTATGGTTGGGTTTGGGGGTGTAAAAAAGTCAGCCTGGTCTCAGAGAAAAATGTATTATATTTTACAAAAATCTGTGCCACTCTATTTAGTATGATATGTTCCTTTACATTAGGTTGCATTACATAGACTACACGTAACATAGTAAATGTAAATCTGGGACACTCAAATTGGTATGATATGTTACGTTTGTTATGGACTGCAAAAACAAAAGTAGGCGGATGGGCGGATGGGTGGGCATTTAACGTGAACGTCTAACAACTTAAAGGTTGCCTGTTAAAATCTCATGACAAACAGCTAATTAGCTACTTTGCAACTACTTACTACATTTTAGCTACTCTGCAACTACTTAGCATGTTAGCTAACCCTTCCCCTAACCCTAACCTTAACCCTTTAACCTAACTCCTAACTCTAACCTTAACCATAACCTTAATCCCTAACCTAAAGTATAATATCATACTAAAGCATTCGATTGCAGCATATCATACTAAATGGGTAAAATGTGATCAAGACGTAGGCTACTATACGTCCTGCAATTTATTTTACATTGTATGACCGATATTACGTTGGTAGGCCAGTGTAATGTAACCTAAAGTAAAGTAACATATCATGTGGCACAGAGTTTTGTAAAATATAATACGTTTTGCTCTGACCAGGTTGAAAAAGTCTATCTTATTGGAAAGGTTTGTTCTGTACTGCGTGAGATGTTTTATTCACTGACTCCCCCCACTGGTGTGTTCCACTCTGAGAAACGGTTTGGTGTTTACAGAGAGAAAACAAACCTGACCTGAATAAGCCCACCATAGCTAGTTCTCAAATGGAGAGGCTGGTAGAGAGTAGTGAGAGACAACAAGGGAGAGCAGAGGGGGAGTCAAACGGTTCCTCTGGATCAGAAGTGGCAGCTCCCTTAGCAGAGGTAGGTGGGGGAGGCTGCCTATATGTTCCACTGAGGAGGAACTGATTTTTGGGTAGTGGCTGATGTGTTATTTATGACATTAGGTAGGTATCCTTTGTTGCCATTGGAGATTATGCTATTTTTTTTTTAAGAATGTCTTTCTTTTGAAGAAAACGGGAAGGAAAACAGTCTCACACATGCTCTCTCTCACACACTTGCATACTAATATGATTCTTCAGGACATCAATGAAGAATCATTCTGGTTACTTTAAATCTTTGTAGTCATCCTAATATTGTATTTACTGGTGCGTACTGCTATTTTCTATAACCCTTCTATACTGAACTTCTATTGTTTTCTTTGGTGGCTCATCACATAATGCTATAAATGGCTGCCTTGGGTGTTTATTCAAGTTTTAATGTCACAAGTACAGTGAAATGCCTTTCATGTAAGCTCTAACCCCAACAATGCAGTAATCAATAGCAATCCTATGTTAAAATAACAAGGTAGAAAAAATACATACGAGATATAAAAATAAGAAATAAGAAGCACACAATAAAGTAAGTAAGCATATGCTATACACATGATCAGTTCCATGTATGCGCATACTATGTGTGTGTGAGCAAATGATGGAGTGAGTGTTTGTATGTGTGTTGGAGTGTCAGTGTATGTAAGTGGACTTCCGAGTGGTGCAGCGGTCTAAGGCACTGCTTCTCAGTGCTGGAGGCGTCACTACAGACACCCTGGTTCCAATCCAGGCTATAGCACAGCGGTCTAAGGCATTGCATCTCAGTGCTAGAGCCGTCACTAGAGACACCCTGGTTCAGCAGTCTGTGGCACTGCATCTCAGTGCTAGAGGCATCACTACAGACACCCTGGTTCCAATCCAGGCTGTATCATAACTGGCTGTGATTGGGAGTCCCATAGGGCGGTGCACAATTGGCCCAGCGTTGTCTAGGTTTGGCTGGTGTAGGATGTCATTGTAAATAAGAATTTGTTCTTAACTTACTTGCCTAGTTAAATAAAGGTGAATAACATAAAAGTGTGTATGGTCCTGTGAGTGTGCATAGAGACTGCAAAAATAATAATAAAATACAAGGGTCAACTCAGAGTCTGTGTAGCTATTTAGCAGGATGGGTCACTACTGAAGTTGTAAGCTCAGAGGACCACAGAGGTTGGGGTGAAAAGGGAGAGCACCAAGCGGAGGGGAAGGTTGCTTCCCATGAATAGGTATTAAGAAGTAGTTCAATATGGCATTCGTTATAAGCTTAACGGAAAGGGAAGAAAGACAAGAGAGATGGAAAAAAAGGGCTGAAATAATTCTGAATAATGTATCGCTGGCCTCTAATGCCTTCTGTTTAGGACTCGCCTAAATCCCTCAACTTCTCGTAAAACTTCAACAATTTCGCAGTCGAGTAATCTTCAGATTTAATAACCTTAAGCTTCCCTAGCTCCATAAATCTGACGTTCCTACGCCCCCTCCCTTCCTCCTTCCCTTGTTCAGAGCGTCTGTGCATTTTATCTCCATAATAACACAAAGCCTCGTTCACAGCCTCGGTGGGCGAGATAACGGAAATTCCTGCCCATATTTTAATAGCTTCTCTCAGCTATCTTTGGCTCCCAACTCCTCAGGACCGAGCGCACTCACCTTGGAAGCGGCGCCTGGAGAAGATTCCCTGAGAAAGGCGTGAGTAGCGTGCGTGAGCACACAGGGAGAATCTTAATGTCATGGCAACACTCTGTCTGTCTCCTCTCCGTTACCTCTCACTGACCGCTCCCTATTGGTAGTCACTGCCTCAGCAGAGAAAAACACAAAGACGGTTGGAAAGGAGAACACTTCTGTTCTAAAACACACACTATGACAAAACTGAAAGAACACCAAGGCTCCATTGACCAGCAAGTGTCGGTATGAAACGATGATAGGCTACTCTGTCTTCAAGATGGATAATGTGGATGTCAAATACACTACATTACCAAAAGTATGTGGACACCTGCTTGTCAAACATTTCATTCCAAAACCATGGACATTAATATGGAGGTGGTCTCCCCTTTGCTGCAATAACAGCCTGCACTCTTCTGGGAAGGCTTTCCACTAGATGTTAGAACATTACTGTGGAGACTTGCTTCCATTCAGCCACAAGAGCACTAGCGAGGTCGGGCACTGCTGTTGGGCAATTAGGCCTGGCTCGCAGTCGGCATTCCAATTTATCCCAAAGGTGTTCGATGGGGTTGAGGTCAGGGCTCTGTGCAGGCCAGTCAAGTTCTTCCACACCAATCTCGACTAACCATATCTGTATGGACCTCACTTTGTGCATGAGGGGCATTGTCATGCTGAAACAGGAAAGGGCCTCCCGTTCTGTGAGCTTGTGTGGCCTACCACTTCACGGCTGAGCCGTGGCAACGTGGCAACCTATGATGGTGCCACGTTGAAAATCACTGAGCTCTTCAGTGAGGCCGTTCTACTGCCAATGTTTTTCTATGAAGATTGCATGGCTTTGTGCTCGATTTTACACACCTGTCAAGAACGGGTATGGCTGATATCGCCAAATCCACTAATTTGAAGGGCTGTCCACACACTTTTGTATGTATAGTGTACAAAGAATGATTATTAAGATTACAATAGCCCCTAAACCCGATGAGTAGCCTTGAACAACAGTGACTTTATGACTGGGAATTTAGGAGGGATGTTCTCACAGTGCATCCAGGGCATGTAGAATTAAGCATACAACTGAGTCTGACATCAGACTGTGAACTCATGCTCTGCTAAATAATACCTCCAAATAATAAAACCTATCCTACAAGTACATAAATAATATTTTCAGCTTATGCCATGTGTTTATTCTTTATATTCGTACTGATGTTGTTTGGCTATAGTTGTGCATGCTTGAGGAGGTCCAATGAACCTGGTAAATACTGTGTTCATGGCTTCATTTTATTGCTTTACCAACCAAACTAGGACAGTTCCCTGATGAGACTGCATTTCATTGTCTCAAATCAGAATATAATTTATTGGTCTACGTCCTCCAGAAATTAGCTCAACAAGTAAATAAACGTGTTCTGATGCATTTTAATCCATCTGAGTCAATGCTGAGGTATTTATTATTAACACCTGCTGCAATCAATTCCTGACGGATATATAGATTCAGCTGTGTAAAAAAAGGAAAGTACAATTCCATCATACCAGGAAGGAGGCTGCAGAGGCCTGATAGGATGTGTGCCAGCTGGGCAGAGCACGGTGCTACACATATCATGGGGCTATACATGTCATGGTGTTACTAACTATATATATCATGGTGTTACTAACTATATACATCATGGTGTGACTAACTACACACATTGTGGTGTTACTAACTACACACATCATGCTGCTACTAACTACACACATTATGGTGCTACCACCTACACACATTACGGTGCTACCACCTACACACATTGTGGTGTTATTAACTACCCACATCATGCTGCTTCTAACAACACACATTATGTTGTTACCAACTACACACATCGTTGTGCTGCTAACTACACATATCATGCTGCTACTAAATACACACATTATGGTGTTATCAACTAAACACATTGTGGTACACACATCGTGGTGACATTAACTACACATATCATGGTGCTACTAATTACACACATTGTGGTGCTACTAACTACAAACATCGTGGTGCTACTAACTATATACATCATGGTGTTACTAACTATATACATCATTGTGTTACTAACTATATACATCATGGTGTTACTAACTACACACATCGTGGTGCAACTGACTACACATGTCATGGTGTAAATAACTATACACATTGTGGTGTTACTAACTACGCACATTATGCTGTTACCAACTACGCACATCGTTGTGCTGCTAACTACACATATCATGCTGCTACTAACTACACACATTATGGTGTTACCAACTAAACACATTGTGGTACACACATCGTGGTGACATTAACTACACATATCACAGTGCTACTAATTACACACATTGTGGTGCTACTAACTACAAACATCGTGGTGCTACTAACTATTTACATCATGGGGTTACTAACTATATACATCATTGTGTTACTAACTATATACACAATGGTGTTACTAACTACATACATCATTGTGTTACTAACTATATACATCATGGTGTTACTAACTATATACATCATGGTGTTACTAACTATATACATCATGGTGTTACTAACTATATACATCATGGTGCTACTAACTACACACATTGTGGTGCTACTAACTATATACATCATTGTGTCACTAACTATATACATCATGGTGTTACTAACTACATACACCGTGGTGCTACTAACTATATACATCATTGTACAACTAACTACATATATCATGGTGTTACAAACTATATACATCATGATGTTACTAACTACACACATCATGGTGCTACTAACTACACACATCATGGTGTTACTAACTATATGCATCATGGTGTTACTAACTATATACATCATGATGTTACTAACTACAAATATCATGGTGCTACTAACTACACACATCATGGTGTTACTAACTATATAAATCATTGTGTTACTAACTATATACATCATAGTGTTGCTAACTACATACATCATGATGTTACTAACTATATACATCATGATGTTACTAACTATATACATCATGGTGTTACTAACTATATACATCATGGTGTTACTAACTATATACATCATGGTGTTACTAACTATATACATCATTGTGTTCCTAACTACACACATCGTGGTGCTAGTAACTGTGTTCATAATTTTGTTACTAACTATGTACATCATGGTGTTACTAACTATATACATCATGGTGTTACTAACTATATTCAACATGGTGTTACTAACGATATACATCATGATGTTTCTAACTACACACATCATGGTGCTACTAACTACACACATTGAGGTGCTAATAACTACACACATCGTGGTGCTACTAACTGCACACATCGTGGTGATACTAACTACACACATCATAGTGCTTCTAACTACACACATCGTGGTGCTTCTAACTACACAATTCGTGGTGCTACTAACTATATAGATCATCGTGTTACTAACTATATACATCATTGTGTTAATAACTATATACATCATGGTTTTGCTAACAACACACGTCGTGGTGCTTCTAACTATATACATCATTGTGTTACTAACAATATACATCATGGTGCTACTAACTATATGCATCATGGTGTTACTAACTATATAGATCATGATGTTACTAACTATATACATCATGGTGTTACTAACTATATACATCATCATGGTGTTACTAACTACACTCATTGTGTTGCTACTAACTATATACATCATGGTGTTACTAACTACACACATCGTGGTGCTACTAACTAGACAAATCGTGGTGCTATTAACTACACACATCGTGGTGCTACTAACTACACACACCGTGGTGATACTAACTACACACATCATAGTGCTTCTAACTACACACATCGTGGTGCTTCTGACTACACAATTCGTGGTGTTACGAACTATATAGATCATCGTGTTACTAACTATATACATCTTTGTGTTATGAACTATATACATCATTGAGTTACTAACTAAATACATTATTGTGTTACTAACTATATTCATCATGGTGTTACTAACTATATAAATCATGGTGTTACTAACTATATACATCATGGTGTTACTAACTATATACATCATTGTGTTCCTAACTACACACATCGTGGTGCTAGTAACTGTGTTCATAATTGTGTTACTAACTATGTACATCATGGTGTTACTAACTATATACATCATGGTGTTACTAACTATATTCAACATGGTGTTACTAACTATATACATCATAGTGTTGCTAACTACATACATCATGATGTTACTAACTATATACATCATGATGTTAATAACTATATACATCATGGTGTTACTAACTATATACATCATGGTGTTACTAACTATATACATCATGGTGTTACTAACTATATACATCATTGTGTTCCTAACTACACACATCGTGGTGCTAGTAACTGTGTTCATAATCTTGTTACTAACTATGTACATCGTGGTGTTACTAACTATATACATCATGGTGTTACTAACTATATTCAACATGGTGTTACTAACGATATACATCATGATGTTTCTAACTACACACATCATGGTGCTACTAACTACACACATTGGGGTTCTACTAACTACACACGCCATGGGACTACTAACTTTATACTTCATCGTGTTACTAACTATATACGTCATTGTACAACAAACTACATATATCATGGTGTTACTAACTTTATACATCATGGTGTTACTAACTATATACAGCATGGTATTACTAACTACACACATCGTGGTGTTACTAACTATATATAGCATGATGTTACTAACTATATGCATCATTGTGTTATTAACTATATACATCATGGTGTTACTAACTACACACATCATGCTGCTACTAACTACACACATCGTGGTGCTAATAACTACACACATCGTGGTGCTACTAACTACACACATCGTGGTGATACTAACTACACACATCATAGTGCTTCTAACTACACACATCGTGGTGCTTCTAACTACACAATTCGTGGTGCTACTAACTATATAGATCATCGTGTTACTAACTATATACATCATTGTGTTAATAACTATATACATCATGGTTTTGCTAACAACACACGTCGTGGTGCTTCTAACTATATACATCATTGTGTTACTAACAATATACATCATGGTGTTACTAACTATATGCATCATGGTGTTACTAACTATATACATCATGATGTTACTAACTATATACATCATGGTGTTACTAACTATATACATCATCATGGTGTTACTAACTACACTCATTGTGTTGCTACTAACTATATACATCATGGTGTTACTAACTACACACATCGTGGTGCTACTAACTA
This sequence comes from Brachymystax lenok tsinlingensis, assembly GCA_030435695.1. Classification (NCBI taxonomy): domain Eukaryota; kingdom Metazoa; phylum Chordata; class Actinopteri; order Salmoniformes; family Salmonidae; genus Brachymystax; species Brachymystax lenok. The sequence goes on along the minus strand of CM059790.1, from coordinate 21,893,951 downwards.
GACAAATCGTGGTGCTACTAACTACACACATCGTGGTGCTACTAACTACACACATCGTGGTGATACTAACTACACACATCATAGTGCTTCTAACTACACACATCGTGGTGCTTCTGACTACACAATTCGTGGTGTTACTAACTATATAGATCATCGTGTTACTAACTATATACATCTTTGTGTTATGAACTATATACATCATTGTGTTACTAACTAAATACATCATTGTGTTACTAACTATATTCATCATGGTGTTACTAACTATATAAATCATGGTGTTTCTAACTATATACATCATAGTGTTACTAACTACATACATGATGATGTTACTAACTATATACATAATGATGTTACTTACTATATACATCATGGTGTTACTAACTATATACATCATGGTGTTACTAACTATATACATCATGGTGTTGCTAACTATATACATCATGATGTTACTAACTATATACATCATGGTGTTACTAACTACACACATCGTGGTGTTACTAACTATATACAGCATGGTATTACTAACTACACACATCGTGGTGTTACTAACTATATACATCGTGGTGTTACCAACTACACACATTATGGTGTTACCAACTACACACATCGTTCTGCTGCTAACTACACACATCATGCTGCTACTAACTACAAACATCATGGTGCTACTAACTACACACATCGTGGTGCTACTAACTACACAAATCGTGGTGCTACTAACTACACACATCGTGGTGCTACTAACTACACACATCGTGGTGCTACTAACTAGACAAATCGTGGTGCTATTAACTACACACATCGTGGTGCTACTAACTACACACACCGTGGTGATACTAACTACACACATCATAGTGCTTCTAACTACACACATCGTGGTGCTTCTGACTACACAATTCGTGGTGTTACTAACTATATAGATCATCGTGTTACTAACTATATACATCTTTGTGTTATGAACTATATACATCATTGAGTTACTAACTAAATACATTATTGTGTTACTAACTATATTCATCATGGTGTTACTAACTATATAAATCATGGTGTTACTAACTATATACATCATGGTGTTACTAACTATATACATCATTGTGTTCCTAACTACACACATCGTGGTGCTAGTAACTGTGTTCATAATTGTGTTACTAACTATGTACATCATGGTGTTACTAACTATATACATCATGGTGTTACTAACTATATTCAACATGGTGTTACTAACTATATACATCATAGTGTTGCTAACTACATACATCATGATGTTACTAACTATATACATCATGATGTTAATAACTATATACATCATGGTGTTACTAACTATATACATCATGGTGTTACTAACTATATACATCATGGTGTTACTAACTATATACATCATTGTGTTCCTAACTACACACATCGTGGTGCTAGTAACTGTGTTCATAATTTTGTTACTAACTATGTACATCATGGTGTTACTAACTATATACATCATGGTGTTACTAACTATATTCAACATGGTGTTACTAACGATATACATCATGATGTTTCTAACTACACACATCATGGTGCTACTAACTACACACATTGGGGTTCTACTAACTACACACGCCATGGGACTACTAACTTTATACTTCATCGTGTTACTAACTATATACGTCATTGTACAACAAACTACATATATCATGGTGTTACTAACTTTATACATCATGGTGTTACTAACTATATACAGCATGGTATTACTAACTACACACATCGTGGTGTTACTAACTATATATAGCATGATGTTACTAACTATATGCATGATTGTGTTATTAACTATATACATCATGGTGTTACTAACTACACACATCATGCTGCTACTAACTACACACATCGTGGTGCTAATAACTACACACATCGTGGTGCTACTAACTACACACATCGTGGTGATACTAACTACACACATCATAGTGCTTCTAACTACACACATCGTGGTGCTTCTAACTACACAATTCGTGGTGCTACTAACTATATAGATCATCGTGTTACTAACTATATACATCATTGTGTTAATAACTATATACATCATGGTTTTGCTAACAACACACGTCGTGGTGCTTCTAACTATATACATCATTGTGTTACTAACAATATACATCATGGTGTTACTAACTATATGCATCATGGTGTTACTAACTATATACATCATGATGTTACTAACTATATACATCATGGTGTTACTAACTACACACATCGTGGTGTTACTAACTATATACAGCATGGTATTACTAACTACACACATCGTGGTGTTACTAACTATATACATCGTGGTGTTACCAACAACACACATTATGGTGTTACCAACTACACACATCGTTCTGCTGCTAACTACACACATCATGCTGCTACTAACTACAAACATCATGGTGCTACTAACTACACACATCGTGGTGCTACTAACTACACAAATCGTGGTGCTACTAACTACACACATCGTGGTGCTACTAACTACACACATCGTGGTGATACTAACTACACACATCATAGTGCTTCTAACTACACACATCGTGGTGCTTCTGACTACACAATTCGTGGTGTTACTAACTATATAGATCATCGTGTTACTAACTATATACATCTTTGTGTTATGAACTATATACATCATTGTGTTACTAACTAAATACATCATTGTGTTACTAACTATATTCATCATGGTGTTACTAACTATATAAATCATGGTGTTTCTAACTATATACATCATAGTGTTACTAACTACATACATGATGATGTTACTAACTATATACATAATGATGTTACTTACTATATACATCATGGTGTTACTAACTATATACATCATGGTGTTACTAACTATATACATCATGGTGTTGCTAACTATATACATCATGATGTTACTAACTATATACATCATGGTGTTACTAACTACACACATCGTGGTGTTACTAACTATATACAGCATGGTATTACTAACTACACACATCGTGGTGTTACTAACTATATACATCGTGGTGTTACCAACAACACACATTATGGTGTTACCAACTACACACATCGTTCTGCTGCTAACTACACACATCATGCTGCTACTAACTACAAACATCATGGTGCTACTAACTACACACATCGTGGTGCTACTAACTACACAAATCGTGGTGCTACTAACTACACACATCGTGGTGCTACTAACTACACACATCGTGGTGATACTAACTATACACATCATAGTTCTTCTAACTACACACATCGTGGTGCTTCTGACTACACAATTCGTTGTGTTACTAACTATATAGATCATCGTGTTACTAACTATATACATCTTTGTGTTATGAACTATATACATCATTGTGTTACTAACTAAATACATCATTGTGTTACTAACTATTTTCATCATGGTGTTACTAACTACATACATCATGATGTTGCTTACTATATACATCATGATGTTACTAACTATATACATCATGGTGTTACTAACCACATACATCATGGTGTTACTAACTATATACATCATGGTGTAAATAACTATATACATCATGGTGTTACTAACAATATACATCATGGTGTTGCTAACTATTTACATCATGGTGTTACTAACTATATACATCATGATGTTACTAAGTATATACATCATGGTGTTGCTAACTATATACATCATGGTGTTACTAACTATATACATCATTATGTTACTAACTATATACATTTGGTGTTACTAACCACATACATCATGGTGTTACTAACTATATACATCATGGTGTTACTAACTATATACATCATGATGTTACTAATTATATACATAATGGTGTTACTAACTATATGAATCATGGTGCTACTAGCTATATACATGATGGTGTTACTAACTAAATGCATCATGGTGTTAGTATCTATATACATCTCGATGTTACTAACTAAACATATCATGGTGCTACTAACTACACACGCCGTGGGATTACTGACTATATACATCATCGTGTTACAAACTATAAACATCATTGTGCTACTAACTACAAATATCATGGTGCTACTAACTATATACATCATTGTGTTACTAACTAAATACATCATGGTGTTACTAACTACACACATCGTGGTGTTACTAACTATATACAGCATGGTATTACTAACTACACACATCGTGGTGTTACTAACTATATACATCATGCTGCTTCTAACAACACACATTATGTTGTTACCAACTACACACATCGTTGTGCTGCTAACTACACATATCATGCTGCTACTAAATACACACATTATGGTGTTATCAACTAAACACATTGTGGTACACACATCGTGGTGACATTAACTACACATATCATGGTGCTACTAATTACACACATTGTGGTGCTACTAACTACAAACATCGTGGTGCTACTAACTATATACATCATGGTGTTACTAACTATATACATCATTGTGTTACTAACTATATACATCATGGTGTTACTAACTACACACATCGTGGTGCAACTGACTACACATGTCATGGTGTAAATAACTATACACATTGTGGTGTTACTAACTACGCACATTATGCTGTTACCAACTACGCACATCGTTGTGCTGCTAACTACACATATCATGCTGCTACTAACTACACACATTATGGTGTTACCAACTAAACACATTGTGGTACACACATCGTGGTGACATTAACTACACATATCACAGTGCTACTAATTACACACATTGTGGTGCTACTAACTACAAACATCGTGGTGCTACTAACTATTTACATCATGGGGTTACTAACTATATACATCATTGTGTTACTAACTATATACACAATGGTGTTACTAACTACATACATCATTGTGTTACTAACTATATACATCATGGTGTTACTAACTATATACATCATGGTGTTACTAACTATATACATCATGGTGTTACTAACTATATACATCATGGTGCTACTAACTACACACATTGTGGTGCTACTAACTATATACATCATTGTGTCACTAACTATATACATCATGGTGTTACTAACTACATACACCGTGGTGCTACTAACTATATACATCATTGTACAACTAACTACATATATCATGGTGTTACAAACTATATACATCATGATGTTACTAACTACACACATCATGGTGCTACTAACTACACACATCATGGTGTTACTAACTATATGCATCATGGTGTTACTAACTATATACATCATGACGTTACTAACTACACACATCATGGTGCTACTAACTACACACATCATGGTATTACTAACTATATAAATCATTGTGTTACTAACTATATACATCATAGTGTTACTAACTACATACATCATGATGTTACTAACTATATACATCATGATGTTACTAACTATATACATCATGGTGTTACTAACTATATACATCATGGTGTTACTAACTATATACATCATGGTGTTACTAACTATATACATCATTGTGTTCCTAACTACACACATCGTGGTGCTAGTAACTGTGTTCATAATTTTGTTACTAACTATGTACATCATGGTGTTACTAACTATATACATCATGGTGTTACTAACTATATTCAACATGGTGTTACTAACGATATACATCATGATGTTTCTAACTACACACATCATGGTGCTACTAACTACACACATTGAGGTGCTAATAACTACACACATCGTGGTGCTACTAACTGCACACATCGTGGTGATACTAACTACACACATCATAGTGCTTCTAACTACACACATCGTGGTGCTTCTAACTACACAATTCGTGGTGCTACTAACTATATAGATCATCGTGTTACTAACTATATACATCATTGTGTTAATAACTATATACATCATGGTTTTGCTAACAACACACGTCGTGGTGCTTCTAACTATATACATCATTGTGTTACTAACAATATACATCATGGTGTTACTAACTATATGCATCATGGTGTTACTAACTATATACATCATGATGTTACTAACTATATACATCATGGTGTTACTAACTATATACATCATCATGGTGTTACTAACTACACTCATTGTGTTGCTACTAACTATATACATCATGGTGTTACTAACTACACACATCGTGGTGCTACTAACTAGACAAATCGTGGTGCTACTAACTACACACATCGTGGTGCTACTAACTACACACATCGTGGTGATACTAACTACACACATCATAGTGCTTCTAACTACACACATCGTGGTGCTTCTAACTACACAATTCGTGGTGCTACTAACTATATAGATCATCGTGTTACTAACTATATACATCATTGTGTTAATAACTATATACATCATGGTTTTGCTAACAACACACGTCGTGGTGCTTCTAACTATATACATCATTGTGTTACTAACAATATACATCATGGTGCTACTAACTATATGCATCATGGTGTTACTAACTATATAGATCATGATGTTACTAACTATATACATCATGGTGTTACTAACTATATACATCATCATGGTGTTACTAACTACACTCATTGTGTTGCTACTAACTATATACATCATGGTGTTACTAACTACACACATCGTGGTGCTACTAACTAGACAAATCGTGGTGCTATTAACTACACACATCGTGGTGCTACTAACTACACACACCGTGGTGATACTAACTACACACATCATAGTGCTTCTAACTACACACATCGTGGTGCTTCTGACTACACAATTCGTGGTGTTACTAACTATATAGATCATCGTGTTACTAACTATATACATCTTTGTGTTATGAACTATATACATCATTGAGTTACTAACTAAATACATCATTGTGTTACTAACTATATTCATCATGGTGTTACTAACTATATAAATCATGGTGTTACTAACTATATACATCATGGTGTTACTAACTATATACATCATTGTGTTCCTAACTACACACATCGTGGTGCTAGTAACTGTGTTCATAATTGTGTTACTAACTATGTACATCATGGTGTTACTAACTATATACATCATGGTGTTACTAACTATATTCAACATGGTGTTACTAACTATATACATCATAGTGTTACTAACTACATACATCATGATGTTACTAACTATATACATCATGATGTTACTAACTATATACATCATGGTGTTACTAACTATATACATCATGGTGTTACTAACTATATACATCATGGTGTTACTAACTATATACATCATTGTGTTACTAACTACACACATAATGGTGTTACTAACTAAATACATCATTTTGTTACTAACTACACACATCGTAGTGTTACTAACTATATACATCATGGTGTTACTAACTATATACATCATGGTGTTACTAACTATATACATCATGGTGCTACTAACTATTTACATCATGATTTTACTAACTATATACATCATAGTGTTATTAACTACATACATCATGATGTTACTAACTATATACATCATTGTGTTACTAACTACACATACATCGTGGTGTTACTAACTATATACATCATGGTGTTACTAACTATATACATCATGGTGTTACTAACTATATACAGCATGGTATTACTAACTACACACATCGTGGTGTTACTAACTATATACATCATGGTGTTACTAACTACACATCATGGTGTTACCAACTACACACATCGTTCTGCTGCTAACTACACACATCATGCTGCTACTAACTACAAACATCATGGTGCTACTAACTACACACATCGTGGTGCTACTAACTATATACATCATGGTGTTACTAAATATATACATCATGGTGTTACTAACTGTATAAATCATGGTTTTTCTAACTATTTACATCATAGTGTTACTAACTACATACATCATGATGTTACTAACTATATACATCTTTGTGTTATGAACTATATACATCATTGTGTTACTAACTAAATACATCATTGTGTTAATAACTATATTCATCATGGTGTTACTAACTATATACATCATGGTGTTACTAACTATATACATCATGATGTTACTAACTATATACATCATGGTGTTACTAACTATATACATCATGGTGTTACTAACTATATACATCATGGTGTTACTAACTATATACATCATGGTGTTACTAACTATATACATCATGGTGTTACTAACTATATACATCATGGTGTTACTAACTATATACATCATGGTGTTACTAACTATATACATCATGGTGTTACTAACTATATACATCATGATGTTACTAACTATATACATCATGGTGTTACTAACTACATACATCATGGTGTTACTAACTATATACATCATGGTGTTACTAACTATATACATCATGGTGTTACTAACTACACACATCGTGGTGCTACTAACTATATACATCATGGTGTTACTAACTATATACATCATGGTGTTACTAACTACACACATCGTGGTGCTACTAACTATATACATCATGGTGTTACTAACTATATACATCATGATGTTACTAACTATATACATCATGGTGTTTCTAACTATATACATCATAGTGTTACTAACTATATACATCATGATGTTACTAAATATATACATCATTGTGTTACTAACTATATACATCATTGTGTTACTAACTATATACATCATTGTGTTACTAACTATATACATCATGATGTTACTAACTATATACAGCATGGTATTACTAACTACACACATCGTGGTGTTACTAACTATATACATCGTGGTGTTACCAACTACACACATTATGGTGTTACCAACTACACACATCGTTCTGCTGCTAACTACACACATCATGCTGCTACTAACTACAAACATCATGGTGCTACTAACTACACACATCATGGTGCTACTAACTACACACATCGTGGTGCTACTAACTACACACATCATGGTGCTACTAACTACACACATCGTGGTGCTACTAACTACACACATCGTGGTGCTACTAACTACACACATCATAGTGCTTCTAACTACACACATCGTGGTGCAACTGACTACACATGTCATGGTGTTACTAACTATATACATTGTGGTGTTACTAACTACGCACATTATGCTGTTACCAACTACGCACATCGTTGTGCTGCTAACTACACATATCATGCTGCTAATAACTATATACATCATGGTGTTACTAACTATATACATCATGATGTTACTAACTATATACATCATGGTGTTACTAACCACATACATAATGGTGTTACTAACTATATACATCATGGTGTTGCTAACTATATACATCATGGTGTTACTAACTATATACATCATGATGTTACTAACTATATACATCATGGTGTTACTAACCACATACATAATGGTGTTACTAACTATATACATCATGGTGTTACTAACTATATACATCATGGTGTTACTAACTACACACATCGTGTTGCTACTAACTATATACATCATGGTGTTTCTAACTATATACATCATCGTGCTACTAACTACATACATCATGATGTTACTAACTATATACATCTTTGTGTTATGAACTATATACATCATTGTGTTACTAACTAAATACATCATTGTGTTACTAACTATATTCATCATGGTGTTACTAACTACATACATCATGATGTTACTAACTATATACATCATGATTTTACTAACTATATACATCATGGTGTTACTAACCACATACATCATGGTGTTACTAACTATATACATCATGGTGTTACTAACTACACACATTGTGGTGTTACTAACTATATACATCGTGGTGTTACCAACTACACACATTATGGTGTTACCAACTACACACATCGTCCTGCTGCTAACTACACACATCATGCTGCTACTAACTACAAACATCATGGTGCTACTAACTACACACATCGTGGTGCTACTAACTATATAGATCATCGTGTTACTAACTATATACATAACGATGTTACTAACGATTTACATCATGATGTTACTAACTATATACATCATGGTGTTATTAACTATATACATCATGGTGTTACTAACTATATACATCATGGTGTTACTAACTATATACATCATGGTGTTACTAACTATATACCTCATGGTGTTACTAACTACATACATCATGATGTTGCTAACTATATACATCATGATGTTACTAACTATATACATCATGGTGTTACTAACCACATACATCATGGTGTTACTAACTATATACATCATGGTGTTACTAACTATATACATCATGATGTTACTAACTATATACATCATTGTGTTACTAACTATATAAATCATGGTGTTTCTAACTAAATACATCATAGTGTTACTAACTACATACATCATGATGTTACTAACTATATACATAATGATGTTACTTACTATATACATCATGGTGTTACTAACTATATACATCATGGTGTTACTAACTATATACATCATGGTGTTGCTAACTATACACATCATGGTGTTACTAACTATATTCATCATGGTCTTAGTAACTACATACATCATTATTTTACTAACAATTTACATCATGGTGTTACTAACTATATACATCATGGTGTTACTAACCACATACATCATGGTGTTACTAACTATATACATCATGGTGTTACTAACTATATACATCATGGTGTTACTAACTATATACATCATGATGTTACTAACTATATACATCATGGTGTTACTAACTATATACATCATGGTGTTACTAACTATATACATCATGGTGTTACTAACTATATACATCATGGTGTTACTAACTATATACATCATGGTGTTACTAACTACATACATCATTGTGTTACTAACTATATACATCATGGTGTTACTAACTATATACATCATGGTGTTACTAACTACACACATCATGTTGCTACTAACTATATACATCATGGTGTTACTAACTATATACATCATGGTGTTACTAACTGTATTAATCATGGTGTTTCTAACTATTTACATCATAGTGTTACTAACTACATACATCATGATGTTACTAACTATATACATCTTTGTGTTATGAACTATATACATCATTGTGTTACTAACTAAATACATCATTGTGTTAATAACTATATTCATCATGGTGTTACTAACTACATACATCATGATGTTACTAACTATATACATCATGATGTTACTAACTATATACATCATGGTGTTACTAACCACATACATCATGGTGTTACTAACTATATACATCATGGTGTTACTAACTATATACATCATGGTGTTACTAACAATATACATCATGGTGTTACTAATTATATACATCATGGTGTTACTAACTATATACATCATGGTGTTGCTAACTATATACATCATGGTGTTACTAACTATATACATCATGATGTTACTAACTATATACATCATGGTGTTACTAACCACATACATCATGGTGTTACTAACTACATAAATCATGAGGTTACTAACTATATACATCATGATTTTACTAACTATATACATCATGGTGTTACTAACCACATACATCATGGTGTTACTAACTATATACATCATGGTGTTACTAACTACACACATTGTGGTGTTACTAACTATATACATCGTGGTGTTACCAACTACACACATTATGGTGTTACCAACTACACACATCGTTCTGCTGCTAACTACACACATCATGCTGCTACTAACTACAAACATCATGGTGCTACTAACTACACACATCGTGGTGCTACTAACTACACACATCGTAGTGCTACTAACTACACACATTGTGGTGCTACTAACTACACACATCGTGGTGATACTAACTACACACATCATAGTGCTTCTAACTACACACATCGTGGTGCTTCTGACTACACAATTCGTGGTGTTACTAACTATATAGATCATCGTGTTACTAACTATATACATAACGATGTTACTAACGATTTACATCATGATGTTACTAACTATATACATCATGGTGTTACTAACTATATACATCATGGTGTTACTAACTATATACATCATGGTGTTACTAACTATATACCTCATGGTGTTACTAACTACATACATCATGATGTTACTAACTATATACATCATGATGTTACTAACTATATACATCATGGTGTTACTAACCACATACATCATGGTGTTACTAACTATATACATCATGGTGTTACTAACTATATACATCATGATGTTACTAACTATATACATCATTGTGTTACTAACTATATAAATCATGGTGTTTCTAACTAAATACATCATAGTGTTACTAACTACATACATCATGATGTTACTAACTATATACATAATGATGTTACTTACTATATACATCATGGTGTTACTAACTATATACATCATGGTGTTACTAACTATATACATCATGATGTTGCTAACTATACACATCATGGTGTTACTAACTATATTCATCATGGTCTTAGTAACTACATACATCATTATTTTACTAACAATTTACATCATGGTGTTACTAACTATATACATCATGGTGTTACTAACCACATACATCATGGTGTTACTAACTATATACATCATGGTGTTACTAACTATATACATCATGGTGTTACTAACTATATACATCATGATGTTACTAACTATATACATCATGGTGTTACTAACCACATACATCATGGTGTTACTAACTATATACATCATGGTGTTACTAACTATATACATCATGGTGTTACTAACTACACACATCGTGTTGCTACTAACTATATACATCATGGTGTTACTAACTATATACATCATGGTGTTACTAACTGTATAAATCATGGTGTTTCTAACTATTTACATCATAGTGTTACTAACTACATACATCATGATGTTACTAACTATATACATCTTTGTGTTATGAACTATATACATCATTGTGTTACTAACTAAATACATCATTGTGTTAATAACTATATTCATCATGGTGTTACTAACTACATACATCATGATGTTACTAACTATATACATCATGATGTTACTAACTATATACATCATGGTGTTACTAACTACATACATCATGGTGTTACTAACTATATACATCATGGTGTTACTAACTATATACATCATGGTGTTACTAACTATATACATCATGGTGTTACTAATTATATACATCATGGTGTTACTAACTATATACATCATGGTGTTGCTAACTATATACATCATGGTGTTACTAACTATATACATCATGATGTTACTAACTATATACATCATGGTGTTACTAACTATATACATCATGGTGTTAATAACTATACACATTGTGGTGTTACTAACTACGCACATTATGCTGTTACCAACTACGCACATCGTTGTGCTGCTAACTACACATATCATGGTGTTACTAACTACACACATTATGGTGTTACCAACTAAACACATTGTGGTACACACATCGTGGTGACATTAACTACACATATCACGGTGCTACTAATTACACACATTGTGGTGCTACTAACTAAAAACATTGTGGTGCTACTAACTATTTACATCATGGGGTTACTAACTATATACATCATTGTGTTACTAACTATATACATAATGGTGTTACTAACTACATACATCATTGTGTTACTAACTATATACATCATTGTGTTACTAACTAAATACATAATTGTGTTACTAACTAAATACATCATGTTGTTACTAACTACATACGTCGTAGTGCTACTAACTATATACATCATTGTGTTATTAACAATATACATCATGGTGTTACTAACTTCATGCATCATGGTGCTACTAACTATTTACATCATGATTTTACTAACTATACACATCATGGTGTTACTAACTATATTCATCATGGTCTTACTAACTACATACATCATTATTTTACTAACAATTTACATCATGATGTTACTAACTATATACATCATGGTGTTACTAACCACATACATCATGGTGTTACTAACTATATACATCATGGTGTTACTAATTATATACATCATGGTGTTACTAACTATATACATCATGGTGTTACTAACTATATACATCATGGTGTTACTAACTATATACATCATGATGTTACTAACTATATACATCATGGTGTTACTAACCACATACATCATGGTGTTACTAACTATATACATCATGGTGTTACTAACTATATACATCATGGTGTTACTAACTACACACATCGTGTTGCTACTAACTATATACATCATGGTGTTACTAACTATATACATCATGGTGTTACTAACTATATAAATCATGGTGTTTCTAACTATATACATCATAGTGTTATTAACTACATACATCATGATGTTACTAACTATATACATCATTGTGTTACTAACTACACACATCGTGGTGTTACTAACTATATACATCATTGTGTTACTAACTATATACATCATGATGTTACTAACTATATACAGCATGATATTACTAACTACACACATCGTGGTGTTACTAACTATATACATTGTGGTGTTACCAACTACACACATTATGGTGTTACCAACTACACACATCGTTCTGCTGCTAACTACACACATCATGCTGCTACTAACTACAAACATCATGGTGCTACTAACTACACACATCGTGGTGCTACTAACTACACACATCGTGGTGCTACTAACTACACACATCATGGTGCTACTAACTACACACATCGTGGTGCTACTAACTACACACATCATAGTGCTTCTAACTACACACATCGTGGTGCAACTGACTACACATGTCATGGTGTAAATAACTATACACATTGTGGTGTTACTAACTACGCACATTATGCTGTTACCAACTACGCACATCGTTGTGCTGCTAACTACACATATCATGCTGCTACTAACTATATACATCATGGTGTTACTAACTAAACACATTGTGGTACACACATCGTGGTGACATTAACTACACATATCATGGTGCTACTAATTACACACATTGTGGTGCTACTAACTACAAACATTGTGGTGCTACTAACTATTTACATCATGGGGTTACTAACTATATACATCATTGTGTTACTAACTATATACATAATGGTGTTACTAACTACATACATCATTGTGTTACTAACTATATACATCATTGTGTTACTAACTATATACATCATGGTGTTACTAACTATATACATCATGGTGTTACTAACTACACACATTGTGGTGCTACTAACTATATACATAATTGTGTTACTAACTATTTACATCATGGGGTTACTAACTATATACATCATTGTGTTACTAACTATATACATAATGGTGTTACTAACTACATACATCATTGTGTTACTAACTATATACATCATTGTGTTACTAACTATATACATCATGGTGTTACTAACTATATACATCATGGTGCTACTAACTACACACATTGTGGTGCTACTAACTATATACATAATTGTGTCACTAACTATATACATCATGGTGTTACTAACTACATACATCGTGGTGCTACTAACTATATACATCATTGTACAACTAACTACATATATCATGGTGTTACTAACTATATACATCATGATGTTACTAACTACACACATCATGGTGCTACTAACTACACACATCATGGTGTTACTAACTATATGCATCATGGTGTTACTAACTATATACATCATGACGTTACTAACTACACACATCATGGTGCTACTAACTACACACATCATGGTATTACTAACTATATAAATCATTGTGTTACTAACTATATACATCATAGTGTTGCTAACTACATACATCATGATGTTACTAACTATATACATCATGATGTTACTAACTATATACATCATGGTGTTACTAACTATATACATCATGGTGTTACTAACTATATACATCATGGTGTTACTAACTATATACATCATTGTGTTCCTAACTACACACATCGTGGTGCTAGTAACTGTGTTCATAATTTTGTTACTAACTATGTACATCATGGTGTTACTAACTATATACATCATGGTGTTACTAACTATATTCAACATGGTGTTACTAACGATATACATCATGATGTTTCTAACTACACACATCATGGTGCTACTAACTACACACATTGGGGTTCTACTAACTACACACGCCGTGGGACTACTAACTTTATACTTCATCGTGTTACTAACTATATACGTCATTGTACAACGAACTACATATATCATGGTGTTACTAACTTTATACATCATGGTGTTACTAACTATATACAGCATGGTATTACTAACTACACACATCGTGGTGTTACTAACTATATATAGCATGATGTTACTAACTATATACATCATTGTGTTATTAACTATATACATCATGGTGTTACTAACTACACACATCATGCTGCTACTAACTACACACATCGTGGTGCTAATAACTACACACATCGTGGTGCTACTAACTACACACATCGTGGTGATACTAACTACACACATCATAGTGCTTCTAACTACACACATCGTGGTGCTTCTAACTACACAATTCGTGGTGCTACTAACTATATAGATCATCGTGTTACTAACTATATACATCATTGTGTTAATAACTATATACATCATGGTTTTGCTAACAACACACGTCGTGGTGCTTCTAACTATATACATCATTGTGGTACTAACAATATACATCATGGTGTTACTAACTATATGCATCATGGTGTTACTAACTATATACATCATCATGGTGTTACTAACTACACTCATTGTGTTGCTACTAACTATATACATCATGTTGTTACTAACTATATACATCATGGTGTTACTAACTATATAAATCATGGTGTTTCTAACTATATACATCATAGTGTTACTAACTACATACATGATGATGTTACTAACTATCTACATAATGATGTTACTTACTATATACATCATGGTGTTACTAACTATATACATCATGGTGTTACTAACTATATACATCATGGTGTTGCTAACTATATACATCATGATGTTACTAACTATATACATCATTGTGTTACTAACTATATACATAATGGTGTTACTAACTACATACATCATTGTGTTACTAACTATATACATCATGGTGTTACTAACTATATACATCATGGTGTTACTAACTATATACATCATGGTGCTACTAACTACACACATTGTGGTGCTACTAACTATATACATCATTGTGTCACTAACTATATACATCATGGTGTTACTAACTACATACACCGTGGTGCTACTAACTATATACATCATTGTACAACTAACTACATACATCATGGTGTTACTAACTATATACATCATGGTATTACTAACTATATACATCATGGTGTTACTAACTACACACATCATGGTGTTACTAACTATATACATCATGGTGTTACTAACTATATACATCATGATGTTACTAACTATATACATCATGGTGTTACTAACTACACACATCATGGTGTTACTAACTATATAAATCATTGTGTTACTAACTATATACATCATAGTGTTACTAACTACATACATCATGATGTTACTAACTATATACATCATGATGTTACTAACTATATACATCATGGTGTTACTAACTATATACATCATGGTGTTACTAACTATATACATCATGGTGTTACTAACTATATACATCATTGTGTTACTAACTACACACATCGTGGTGCTAGTAACTGTGTTCATAATTTTGTTACTAACTATATACATCATGGTGTTACTAACTATATACATCATGGTGTTACTAACTATATTCAACATGGTGTTACTAACTATATACATCATGATGTTTCTAACTACACACATCATGGTGCTACTAACTACACACATTGGGGTTCTACTAACTAAACACGTGGGACTACTAACTTTATACTTCATCGTGTTACTAACTATATACGTCATTGTACAACAAACTACATATATCATGGTGTTACTAACTTTATACATCATGGTGTTACTAACTATATACAGCATGGAATTACTAACTACACACATCGTGGTGTTACTAACTATATACATCATGATGTTACTAACTATATACATCATGGTGTTACTAACTATATACATCATGGTGTTACTAACTATATACATCATGATGTTACTAACTACACACATCGTGGTGCTACTAACTACACACATCGTGGTGCTACTAACTACACACATCGTGGTGATACTAACTACACACATCATAGTGCTTCTAACTACACACATCGTGGTGCTTCTAACTACACAATTCGTGGTGCTACTAACTATATAGATCATCGTGTTACTAACTATATACATCATTGTGTTAATAACTATATACATCATGGTTTTGCTAACAACACACGTCGTGGTGCTTCTAACTATATACATCATTGTGGTACTAACAATATACATCATGGTGTTACTAACTATATACATCATGGTGTTACTAACTATATACATCATGATGTTACTAACTATATACATCATGGTGTTACTAACTATATACATCATCATGGTGTTACTAACTACACTCATTGTGTTGCTACTAACTATATACATCATGGTGTTAATAACTATATACATCATGGTGTTACTAACTTAATAAATCATGGTGTTTCTAACTATATACATCATAGTGTTACTAACTACATACATGATGATGTTACTAACTATATACATAATGATGTTACTTACTATATACATCATGGTGTTACTAACTATATACATCATGGTGTTACTAACTATATACATCATGGTGTTGCTAACTATATACATCATGATGTTACTAACTATATACATCATGGTGTTACTAACTACACACATCATGGTGTTACTAACTATATACATCATGATGTTACTAACTATATACATCATGGTGTTGCTAACTATATACATCATGGTGTTACTAACTATATACATCATTATGTTACTAACTATATACATTTGGTGTTACTAACCACATACATCATGGTGTTACTAACTATATACATCATGGTGTTACTAACTATATGAATCATGGTGCTACTAGCTATATACATGATGGTGTTACTAACTAAATGCATCATGGTGTTAGTATCTATATACATCATGATGTTACTAACTAAACATATCATGGTGCTACTAACTACACACGCCGTGGGATTACTGACTATATACATCATCGTGTTACAAACTATAAACATCATTGTGCTACTAACTACAAATATCATGGTGCTACTAACTATATACATCATTGTGTTACTAACTATATACATCATGGTGTTACAAACTATATACATCATGATGTTACTAACTATATACATCATGTTGTTACTAACTATATACATCATGGTGTTACTAACTATGTTCATCATGGTGTTACTAACTACACACATCATGGTGCTACTAACTATATACATCTTTGAGTTACTAACTTTTACATCATGGTGTTAATACCTATATACATCATGGTGTTACTAACTACACACATCATGGTGCCACTAACTATATACATCATGGTGTGACTAACTATATACATCATGGTGTTACTAACTATTTGCATCATGGTGCTACTAGCTATATACATGATGGTGTTACTAACTAAATGCATCATGGTGTTAGTATCTATATACATCATGATGTTACTAACTAAACATATCATGGTGCTACTAACTACACACGCCGAGGGATTACTAACTATATACATCATCGTGTTACAAACTATAAACATCATTGTGCTACTAACTACAAATATCATGGTGCTACTAACTATATACATCATTGTGTTGCTAACTATATACATCATGGTGTTACTAATTACATGCATCATGGTGCTACTAACTATTTACATCATGATGTTACTAACTATACATATCATGGTGTTACTAACTATATACATCATGATGTTTCTAACTATATACATCATGGTGTTACTAACTATATACATCATGGTGTTACTAACTATATACATCATGGTGTTACTAACTATATACATCATGATGTTACTAACTACAAATATCATGGTGCTACTAACTACACACATCATGGTGTTACTAACTATATAAATCATTGTGTTACTAACTATATACATCATAGTGTTGCTAAATACATACATCATGATGTTACTAACTATATACATCATGATGTTACTAACTATATACATCATGGTGTTACTAACTATATACATCATGGTGTTACTAACTATATACATCATGGTGTTTCTAACTATATACATCATTGTGTTCCTAACTACACACATCGTGGTGCTAGTAACTGTGTTCATAATTTTGTTACTAACTATGTACATCATGGTGTTACTAACTGTATTCAACATGGTGTTACTAACGATATACATCATGATGTTTCTAACCTCACACATCATGGTGCTACTAACTACACACATTGGGGTTCTACTAACTACACACGCCGTGGGACTACTAACTTTATTCTTCATCGTGTTACTAACTATATACGTCATTGTACAACGAACTACATATATCATGGTGTTACTAACTTTATACATCATGGTGTTACTAACTATATACATCATGGTATTACTAACTACACACATCGTGGTGTTACTAACTATATATAGCATGATGTGACTAACTATATACATCATTGTGTTATTAACTATATACATCATGGTGTTACTAACTACACACATCATGGTGTCACTAACTATATAAATGATGGTGTTACTAACTATATACATCATGGTGTTACTAATTATATACATCATGGTGTTACTAACTATATACATCATGGTGTTGCTAACTATATACATCATGGTGTTACTAACTATATACATCATGATGTTACTAACTATATACATCATGGTGTTACTAACCACATACATAATGGTGTTACTAACTATATACATCATGGTGTTACTAACTATATACATCATGGTGTTACTAACTACACACATCGTGTTGCTACTAACTATATACATCATGGTGTTACTAACTATATACATCATGGTGTTACTAACTATATAAATCACGGTGTTTCTAACTATATACATCATCGTGCTACTAACTACATACATCATGATGTTACTAACTATATACATCTTTGTGTTATGAACTATATACATCATTGTGTTACTAACTAAATACATCATTGTGTTACTAACTATATTCATCATGGTGTTACTAACTACATACATCATGATGTTACTAACTATATACATCATGATTTTACTAACTATATACATCATGGTGTTACTAACCACATACATCATGGTGTTACTAACTATATACATCATGGTGTTACTAACTACACACATTGTGGTGTTACTAACTATATACATCGTGGTGTTACCAACTACACACATTATGGTGTTACCAACTACACACATCGTCCTGCTGCTAACTACACATATCATGCTGCTACTAACTACAAACATCATGGTGCTACTAACTACACACATCGTGGTGCTACTAACTACACACATTGTGGTGCTACTAACTACACACATCATGGTGCTACTAACTTTCACACATCGTGGTGATACTAACTACACACATCATAGTGCTTCTAACTACACACATCGTGGTGCTTCTGACTACACAATTCGTGGTGTTACTAACTATATAGATCATCGTGTTACTAACTATATACATAACGATGTTACTAACGATTTACATCATGGTGTTACTAACAATATACATCATGGTGTTGCTAACTATTTACATCATGGTGTTACTAACTATATACATCATGATGTTACTAACTATATACATCATGGTGTTGCTAACTATATACATCATGGTGTTACTAACTATATACATCATTATGTTACTAACTATATACATTTGGTGTTACTAACCACATACATCATGGTGTTACTAACTATATACATCATGAAGTTACTAACTATATACATCATGATGTTACTAACTTTATACATCATGGTGTTACTAACTATATACAGCATGGTATTACTAACTACACACATCGTGGTGTTACTAACTATATATAGCATGATGTGACTAACTATATACATCATTGTGTTATTAACTATATACATCATGGTGTTACTAACTACACACATCATGGTGTTACTAACTATATACATCATGGTGTTACTAACTATATACATCATGGTGTTACTAATTATATACATCATGGTGTTACTAACTATATACATCATGGTGTTACTAACTATATACATCATGGTGTTACTAACTATATACATCATGATGTTACTAACTATATACATCATGGTGTTACTAACTACACATACATAATGGTGTTACTAACTATATACATCATGGTGTTACTAACTATATACATCATGGTGTTACTAACTACACACATCGTGTTGCTACTAACTATATACATCATGGTGTTACTAACTATATACATCATGGTGTTACTAACTATATAAATCACGGTGTTTCTAACTATATACATCATAGTGCTACTAACTACATACATCATGATGTTACTAACTATATACATCCTTGTGTTATGAACTATATACATCATTGTGTTACTAACTAAATACATCATTGTGTTACTAACTATATTCATCATGGTGTTACTAACTACATACATCATGATGTTACTAACAATATACATCATGATTTTACTAACTATATACATCATGGTGTTACTAACCACATACATCATGGTGTTACTAACTATATACATCATGGTGTTACTAACTACACACATTGTGGTGTTACTAACTATATACATCGTGGTGTTACCAACTACACACATTATGGTGTTACCAACTACACACATCGTCCTGCTGCTAACTACACATATCATGCTGCTACTAACTACAAACATCATGGTGCTACTAACTAAACACATCGAGGTGCTACTAACTACACACATTGTGGTGCTACTAACTACACACATCATGGTGCTACTAACTTTCACACATCGTGGTGATACTAACTACACACATCATAGTGCTTCTAACTACACACATCGTGGTGCTTCTGACTACACAATTCATGGTGTTACTAACTATATAGATCATCGTGTTACTAACTATATACATCATGGTGTTAATAACTATATACATCATTGTGTTACTAACAATATACATCATGGTGTTGCTAACTATTTACATCAGGGTGTTACTAACTATATACATCATGATGTTACTAACTATATACATCATGGTGTTGCTAACTATATACATCATGGTGTTACTAACTATATACATCATTATGTTACTAACTATATACATTTGGTGTTACTAACCACATACATCATGGTGTTACTAACTATATACATCATGGTGTTACTAACTATATACATCATGATGTTACTAATTATATACATCATGGTGTTACTAACTATATGAATCATGGTGCTACTAGTTATATACATGATGGTGTTACTAACTAAATGCATCATGGTGTTAGTATCTATATACATCATGATGTTACTAACTAAACATATCATGGTGCTACTAACTACACACGCCGTGGGATTACTAACTATATACATCATCGTGTTACAAACTATAAACATCATTGTGCTACTAACTACAAATATCATGGTGCTACTAACTATATACATCATTGTGTTTCTAACTATATACATCATGGTGTTACTAATTACATGCATCATGGTGCTAAATAACTATTTACATCATGATGTTACTAACTATACATATCATGGTGTTACTAACTATATACATCATGATGTTTCTTACTATATACATCATGGTGTTACTAACTATATACATCATGGTGTTACAAACTATATACATCATGATGTTACTAACTATATACATCATGTTGTTACTAACTATATACATCATGGTGTTACTAACTATGTTCATCATGGTGTTACTAACTACACACATCATGGTGCTACTAACTATATACATCTTTGAGTTACTAACTTTTACATCATGGTGTTAATACCTATATACATCATGGTGTTACTAACTACACACATCATGGTGCCACTAACTATATACATCATGGTGTGACTAACTATATACATCATGGTGTTACTAACTATATGCATCATGGTGCTACTAGCTATATACATGATGGTGTTACTAACTAAATGCATCATGGTGTTAGTATCTATATACATCATGATGTTACTAACTAAACATATCATGGTGTTACTAACTATATACATCATGATGTTTCTTACTATATACATCATGGTGTTACTAACTATATACATCATGGTTTTACTAACTACACACATCATGGTGCTACTAACTATATACATCTTTGAGTTACTAACTTTTACATCATGGTGTTAATACCTATATACATCATGGTCTTACTAACTACACACATCATGGTGCCACTAACTATATACATGATGGTGTTACTAACTATATACATCATGGTGTTACTAATTATATACATCATGGTGTTACTAACTATATACATCATGGTGTTGCTAACTATATACATCATGGTGTTACTAACTATATACATCATGATGTTACTAACTATATACATCATGGTGTTACTAACCACATACATCATGGTGTTACTAACTATATACATCATGGTGTTACTAACTATATACATCATGGTGTTACTAACTACACACATCGTGTTGCTACTAACTATATACATCATGGTGTTACTAACTATATACATCATGGTGTTACTAACTATATACATCATGGTGTTTCTAACTATATACATCATAGTGTTACTAACTACATACATCATGATGTTACTAACTATATACATCTTTGTGTTATGAACTATATACATCATTGTGTTACTAACTAAATACATCATTGTGTTACTAACTATATTCATCATGGTGTTACTAACTACATACATCATGATGTTACTAACTATATACATCATGATGTTACTAACTATATACATCATGGTGTTACTAACTACATACATCATGGTGTTACTAACTATATACATCATGGTGTTACTAACTATATACATCATGGTGTTACTAACTACATACATCATGATGTTACTAACTATATACATCATGATGTTACTAACTATATACATCATGGTGTTACTAACCACATACATCATGGTGTTACTAACTATATACATCATGGTGTTACTAACTATATACATCATGATGTTACTAACTATATACATTGTGGTGTTACTAACTATATACATCATCGTGTAACTAACTATATACATCTTTGTGTTATGAACTATATACATCATTGTCTTACTAACTAAATACATAATTGTGTTACTAACTAAATACATCATGGTGTTACTAACTACACACGTCGTAGTGCTACTAACTATATACATCATTGTGTTATTAACAATATACATCATGGTGTTACTAACTTCATGCATCATGGTGCTACTAACTATTTACATCATGATTTTACTAACTATACACATCATGGTGTTACTAACTATATTCATCATGGTCTTACTAACTACATACATCATTATTTTACTAACAATTTACATCATGATGTTACTAACTATATACATCATGGTGTTACTAACCACATACATCATGGTGTTACTAACTATATACATCATGGTGTTACTAACTATATACATCATGGTGTTACTAACTATATTCAACATGGTGTTACTAACGATATACATCATGATGTTTCTAACTACACACATAATGGTGCTACTAACTAAACACATTGGGGTTCTACTAACTACACACGCCGTGGGACCACTAACTTTATACTTCATCGTGTTACTAACTATATACATCATTGTACTAACTACATATATCATGGTGTTACTAACTTTATACATCATGGTGTTACTAACTATATACAGCATGGTATTACTAACTACACACATCGTGGTGTTACTAACTATATATAGCATGATGTTACTAACTAAATACATCATGGTGTTACTAACTACACCCGTCGTAGTGCTACTAACTATATACATCATTGTGTTATTAACAATATACATCATGGTGTTACTAACTTCATGCATCATGGTGCTACTAACTATTTACATCATGATTTTACTAACTATACACATCATGGTGTTACTAACTATATTCATCATGGTCTTACTAACTACATACATCATTATTTTACTACCAATTTACATAATGATGTTACTAACTATATACATCATGGTGTTACTAACTACATACATCATGGTGTTACTAACTATATACATCATGGTGTTACTAATTATATACATCATGGTGTTGCTAACTATACACATCATGATGTTACTAACTATATACATCATGGTGTTACTAACTATATACATCATGGTGTTACTAACTATATACATCATGGTGTTACTAACTATATACATCATTGTGTTCCTAACTACACACATCGTGGTGCTAGTAACTGTGTTCATAATTTTGTTACTAACTATGTACATCATGGTGTTACTAACTATATACATCATGGTGTTACTAACTATATTCAACATGGTGTTACTAACGATATACATCATGATGTTTCTAACTACACACATCATGGTGCTACTAACTACACACATTGGGGTTCTACTAACTACACACGCCGTGGGACCACTAACTTTATACTTCATCGTGTTACTAACTATATACGTCATTGTACAACGAACTACATATATCATGGTGTTACTAACTTTATACATCATGGTGTTACTAACTATATACAGCATGGTATTACTAACTACACACATCGTGGTGTTACTAACTATATATAGCATGATGTTACTAACTAAATACATCATGGTGTTACTAACTACACACGTTGTAGTGCTACTAACTATATACATCATTGTGTTATTAACAATATACATCATGGTGTTACTAACTTCATGCATCATGGTGCTACTAACTATTTACATCATGATTTTACTAACTATACACATCATGGTGTTACTAACTATATTCATCATGGTCTTACTAACTACATACATCATTATTTTACTACCAATTTACATAATGATGTTACTAACTATATACATCATGGTGTTACTAACCACATACATCATGGTGTTACTAACTATATACATCATGGTGTTACTAATTATATACATCATGGTGTTGCTAACTATACACATCATGATGTTACTAACTATATACATCATGGTGTTACTAACTATATACATCATGGTGTTACTAACTATATACATCATGGTGTTACTAACTATATACATCATTGTGTTCCTAACTACACACATCGTGGTGCTAGTAACTGTGTTCATAATTTTGTTACTAACTATGTACATCATGGTGTTACTAACTATATTCAACATGGTGTTACTAACGATATACATCATGATGTTTCTAACTACACACATCATGGTGCTACTAACTACACACATTGGGGTTCTCCTGACTACACATGCCGTGGGACTACTAACTTTATACTTCATCGTGTTACTAACTATATACGTCATTGTACAACGAACTACATATATCATGGTGTTACTAACTTTATACATCATGGTGTTACTAACTATATACAGCATGGTATTACTAACTACACACATCGTGGTGTTACTAACTATATATAGCTTGATGTTACTAACTATATACATCATTGTGTTATTAACTATATACATCATGGTGTTACTAACTACACACATCATGCTGCTACTAACTACACACATCGTGGTGCTAATAACTACACACATCGTGGTGCTACTAACTACACACATCGCGGTGATACTAACTACACACATCATAGTGCTTCTAACTACACACATCGTGGTGCTTCTAACTACACAATTCGTGGTGCTACTAACTATATAGATCATCGTGTTACTAACTATATACATCATTGTGTTAATAACTATATACATCATGGTTTTGCTAACAACACACGTCGTGGTGCTTCTAACTATATACATCATTGTGGTACTAACAATATACATCATGGTGTTACTAACTATATGCATCATGGTGTTACTAACTATATACATCATGATGTTACTAACTATATACATCATGGTGTTACTAACTATATACATCATCATGGTGTTACTAACTACACTCATTGTGTTGCTACTAACTATATACATCATGGTGTTACTAACTATATACATCATGGTGTTACTAACTATATAAATCATGGTGTTTCTAACTATATACATCATAGTGTTACTAACTACATACATGATGATGTTACTAACTATATACATAATGATGTTACTTACTATATACATCATGGTGTTACTAACTATATACATCATGGTGTTACTAACTATATACATCATGGTGTTGCTAACTATATACATCATGATGTTACTAACTATATACATCATTGTGTTACTAACTACACACATCATGGTGTTACTAACTATATACATCATGGTGTTACTAACTATATACCTCTTGGTGTTACTAACTACATACATCATGATGTTACTAACTATATACATCATGATGTTACTAACTATATACATCATGGTGTTACTAACCACATACATCATGGTGTTACTAACTATATACATCATGGTGTTACTAACTATATACATCATGGTGTTACTAACTATATACATCATGGTGTTAATAACAATATACATCATGGTGTTGCTAACTATTTACATCATGGTGTTACTAACTATATACATCATGATGTTACTAACTATATACATCATGGTGTTGCTAACTATATACATTGTGTTGTTACTAAATATATACATCATGATGTTACTAACTATATACATCATGGTGATACTAACCACATACATCATAGTGTTACTAACTATATACATCATGGTGTTACTAACTATATACATCATGATGTTACTAACTATATACATCATGGTGTTACTAACTATATAAATCATGGTGTTTCTAACTAAATACATCATAGTGTTACTAACTATATACATCATGGTGTTGCTAACTATACACATAATGGTGTTACTAACTATATTCATCATGGTCTTACTAACTACATACATCATTATTTTACTAACAATTTACATCATGGTGTTACTAACTATATACATCATTGTGTTACTAACCACATACATAATGGTGTTACTAACTATATACATCATGGTGTTACTAACTATATACATCATGGTGTTACTAACTATATACATCATGGTGTTACTAACCACATACATCATGGTGTTACTAACTATATACATCATGGTGTTACTAACTATATACATCATGGTGTTACTAACTATATACATCATGATGTTACTAACTATATACATCATGGTGTTACTAACCACATACATCATGGTGTTACTAACTATATACATCATGGTGTTACTAACTATATACATCATGGTGTTACTAACTACACACATCGTGTTGCTACTAACTATATACATCATGGTGTTACTAACTATATACATCATGGTGTTACTAACTATATAAATCATGGTGTTTCTAACTATATACATCATAGTGTTACTAACTACATACATGATGATGTTACTAACTATATACATAATGATGTTACTTACTATATACATCATGGTGTTACTAACCACATACATCATGGTGTTACTAACTATATACATCATGGTGTTACTAACTATACACATCATGATGTAACAAACTATATACATCATGGTGTTACTAACTATATAGATCATCGTGTTACTAACTATATACATCTTTGTGTTATGAACTATATACATCATTGTGTTACTAACTAAATACATAATTGTGTTACTAACTATATACATCATGGTGTTACTAACTATATAGATCATCGTGTTACTAACTATATACATCTTTGTGTTATGAACTATATACATCATTGTGTTATGAACTATATACATCATTGTGTTACTAACTAAATACATCATTGTGTTACTAACTATATTCATCATGGTGTTACTAACTACATACATCATGATGTTACTAACTATATACATCATGATGTTACTAACTATATACATCATGGTGTTACTAACTATATACATCATGGTGTTACTAACCACATACATCATGGTGTTACTAACTATATACATCATGGTGTTACTAACTATATACATCATGGTGTTACTAACAATATACATCATGGTGTTGCTAACTATTTACATCATGGTGTTACTACCTATATACATCATGATGTTACTAACTATATACATCATGGTGTTACTAACAATATACATCATGGTGTTGCTAACTATTTACATCATGGTGTTACTAACTATATACATCATGATGTTACTAACTATATACATCATGTTGTTACTAACTATATACATCATGGTGTTACTAACTATGTTCATCATGGTGTTACTAACTACACACATCATGGTGCCACTTACTATATACATGATGGTGTTACTAACTATATACATCATGGTGTTACTAATTATATACATCATGGTGTTACTAACTATATACATCATGGTGTTACTAACTATATACATCATGGTGTTACTAACTATATACATCATGATGTTACTAACTATATACATCATGGTGTTACTAACCACATACATCATGGTGTTACTAACTATATACATCATGGTGTTACTAACTATATACATCATGGTGTTACTAACTACACACATCGTGTTGCTACTAACTATATACATCATGGTGTTACTAACTATATACATCATGGTGTTACTAACTATATAAATCATGGTGTTTCTAACTATATACATCATAGTGTTACTAACCACATACATCATGATGTTACTAACTATATACATCTTTGTGTTATGAACTATATACATCATTGTGTTACTAACTAAATACATCATTGTGTTACTAACTATATTCATCATGGTGTTACTAACTACATACATCATGATGTTACTAACTATATACATCATGATGTTACTAACTATATACATCATAGTGTTACTAACCACATACATCATGGTGTTACTAACTATATACATCATGGTGTTACTAACTATATACATCATGATGTTACTAACTATATACATCATGATGTTACTAACTATATACATCATAGTGTTACTAACCACATACATCATGATGTTACTAACTATATACATCTTTGTGTTCTGAACTATATACATCATTGTGTTACTAACTAAATACATCATTGTGTTACTAACTATATTCATCATGGTGTTACTAAGTACATACAGCATGATGTTACTAACTATATACATCATGATGTTACTAACTATATACATCATAGTGTTACTAACCACATACATCATGGTGTTACTAACTATATACATCATGGTGTTACTAACTATATACATCATGGTGTTACTAACAAAATACATCATGGTGTTGCTAACTATTTACATCATGGTGTTACTAACTATATACATCATGTTGTTACTAACTATATACATCATGATGTTACTAACTATATACATCATGGTGATACTAACCACATACATCATAGTGTTACTAACTATATACATCATGGTGTTACTAACTATATACATCATGATGTTACTAACTATATACATCATGGTGTTACTAACTATATAAATCATGGTGTTTCTAACTAAATACATCATAGTGTTACTAACTATATACATCATGGTGTTGCTAACTATATACATCATGGTGTTGCTAACTATACACATAATGGTGTTACTAACTATATTCATCATGGTCTTACTAACTACATACATCATTATTTTACGAACAATTTACATCATGGTGTTACTAACTATATACATCATCGTGTTATTAAGCACATACATCATGGTGTTACTAACTATATACATCATGGTGTTACTAACTATATTCATCATGGTGTTACTAACTATATACATCATGGTGTTACTAACCACATACATCATGGTGTTACTAACTATATACATCATGGTGTTACTAACTATATACATCATGGTGTTACTAACTATATACATCATGATGTTACTAACTATATACATCATGGTGTTACTAACCACATACATCATGGTGTTACTAACTATATACATCATGGTGTTACTAACTATATACATCATGGTGTTACTAACTACACACATCGTGTTGCTACTAACTATATACATCATGGTGTTACTAACTATATACATCATGGTGTTACTAACTAAATAAATCATGGTGTTTCTAACTATATACATCATAGTGTTACTAACTACATACATCATGATGTTACTAACTATATACATCTTTGTGTTATGAACTATATACATCATTGTGTTACTAACTAAATACATCATTGTGTTACTAACTATATTCATCATGGTGTTACTAACTACATACATCATGATGTTACTAACTATATACATCATGGTGTTACTAACCACATACATCATGGTGTTACTAACTATATACATCATGGTGTTACTAACTATATACATCATGGTGTTACTAACAATATACATCATGGTGTTGCTAACTATTTACATCATGGTGTTACTAACTATATACATCATGATGTTACTAACTATATACATCATGGTGTTACTAACTATATACATCATGGTGTTACTAACAATATACATCATGGTGTTGCTAACTATTTACATCATGGTGTTACTAACTATATACATCATGATGTTACTAACTATATACATCATGTTGTTACTAACTATATACATCATGGTGTTACTAACTATGTTCATCATGGTGTTACTAACTACACACATCATGGTGCCACTTACTATATACATGATGGTGTTACTAACTATATACATCATGGTGTTACTAATTATATACATCATGGTGTTACTAACTATATACATCATGGTGTTGCTAACTATATACATCATGGTGTTACTAACTATATACATCATGATGTTACTAACTATATACATCATGGTGTTACTAACTACATACATCATGGTGTTACTAACTATATACATCATGGTGTTACTAACTATATACATCATGGTGTTACTAACTACACACATCGTGTTGCTACTAACTATATACATCATGGTGTTACTAACTATATACATCATGGTGTTACTAACTATATAAATCATGGTGTTTCTAACTATATACATCATAGTGTTACTAACCACATACATCATGATGTTACTAACTATATACATCTTTGTGTTATGAACTATATACATCATTGTGTTACTAACTAAATACATCATTGTGTTACTAACTATATTCATCATGGTGTTACTAACTACATACATCATGATGTTACTAACTATATACATCATGATGTTACTAACTATATACATCATAGTGTTACTAACCACATACATCATGGTGTTACTAACTATATACATCATGGTGTTACTAACTATATACATCATGGTGTTACTAACAAAATACATCATGGTGTTGCTAACTATTTACATCATGGTGTTACTAACTATATACATCATGATGTTACTAACTATATACATCATGGTGTTGCTAACTATATACATCATGTTGTTACTAACTATATACATCATGATGTTACTAACTATATACATCATGGTGATACTAACCACATACATCATAGTGTTACTAACTATATACATCATGGTGTTACTAACTATATACATCATGATGTTACTAACTATATACATCATGGTGTTACTAACTATATAAATCATGGTGTTTCTAACTAAATACATCATAGTGTTACTAACTATATACATCATGGTGTTGCTAACTATATACATCATGGTGTTGCTAACTATACACATAATGGTGTTACTAACTATATTCATCATGGTCTTACTAACTACATACATCATTATTTTACTAACAATTTACATCATGGTGTTACTAACTATATACATCATGGTGTTACTAACCACATACATCATGGTGTTACTAACTATATACATCATGGTGTTACTAACTATATACATCATGGTGTTACTAACTATATACATCATGGTGTTACTAACCACATACATCATGGTGTTACTAACTATATACATCATGGTGTTACTAACTATATACATCATGGTGTTACTAACTATATACATCATGATGTTACTAACTATATACATCATGGTGTTACTAACCAAATACATCATGGTGTTACTAACTATATACGTCATGGTGTTACTAACTATATACATCATGGTGTTACTAACTACACACATCGTGTTGCTACTAACTATATACATCATGGTGTTACTAACTATATACATCATGGTGTTACTAACTAAATAAATCATGGTGTTTCTAACTATATACATCATAGTGTTACTAACTACATACATCATGATGTTACTAACTATATACATCTTTGTGTTATGAACTATATACATCATTGTGTTACTAACTAAATACATCATTGTGTTACTAACTATATTCATCATGGTGTTACTAACTACATACATCATGATGTTACTAACTATATACATCATGATGTTACTAACTATATACATCATAGTGTTACTAACTACATACATCATGGTGTTACTAACTATATACATCATGGTGTTACTAACTATATACATCATGGTGTTACTAACAAAATACATCATGGTGTTGCTAACTATTTACATCATGGTGTTACTAACTATATACATCATGTTGTTACTAACTATATACATCATGATGTTACTAACTATATACATCATGGTGATACTAACCACATACATCATAGTGTTACTAACTATATACATCATGGTGTTACTAACTATATACATCATGATGTTACTAACTATATACATCATGGTGTTACTAACTATATACATCATGGTGTTTCTAACTAAATACATCATAGTGTTACTAACTATATACATCATGGTGTTACTAACTATATACATCATGGTGTTGCTAACTATACACATAATGGTGTTACTAACTATATTCATCATGGTCTTACTAACTACATACATCATTATTTTACTAACAATTTACATCATGGTGTTACTAACTATATACATCATGGTGTTACTAACCACATACATCATGGTGTTACTAACTATATACATCATGGTGTTACTAACTATTTACATCATGGTGTTACTAACTATATACATCATGGTGTTGCTAACCACATACATCATGGTGTTACTAACTATATACATCATGGTGTTACTAACTATATACATCATGGTGTTACTAACTATATACATCATGATGTTACTAACTATATACATCATGGTGTTACTAACTACATACATCATGGTGTTACTAACTATATACGTCATGGTGTTACTAACTATATACATCATGGTGTTACTAACTACACACATCGTGTTGCTACTAACTATATACATCATGGTGTTACTAACTATATACATCATGGTGTTACTAACTAAATAAATCATGGTGTTTCTAACTATATACATCATAGTGTTACTAACTACATACATCATGATGTTACTAACTATATACATCTTTGTGTTATGAACTATATACATCATTGTGTTACTAACTAAATACATCATTGTGTTACTAACTATATACATCATGGTGTTACTAACTATATACATCATGGTGTTACTAACTATATTCATCGTGGTGTTACTAACTACATACATCATGATGTTACTAACTATATACATTGGGTGTTACTAACCACATACATCATGGTGTTACTAACTATATACATCATGGTGTTACTAACTATATACATCATGGTGTTACTAACAATATACATCATGGTGTTGCTAACTATTTACATCATGGTGTTACTAACTATATACATCATGATGTTACTAACTATATACATCATGGTGTTACTAACTATATACATCATGGTGTTACTAACTATATACATCATGATGTTACTAACTATATACATCATGTTGTTACTAACTATATACATCATGGTGTTACTAACTATGTTCATCATGGTGTTACTAACTACACACATCATGGCTACTTACTATATACATGATGGTGTTACTAACTATATACATCATGGTGTTACTAATTATATACATCATGGTGTTACTAACTATATACATCATGGTGTTGCTAACTATATACATCATGGTGTTACTAACTATATACATCATGATGTTACTAACTATATACATCATGGTGTTACTAACCACATACATCACGGTGTTACTAACTATATACATCATGGTGTTACTAACTATATACATCATGGTGTTACTAACTACACACATCGTGTTGCTACTAACTATATACATCATGGTGTTACTAACTATATACATCATGGTGTTACTAACTATATAAATCATGGTGTTTCTAACTATATACATCATAGTGTTACTAACCACATACATCATGATGTTACTAACTATATACATCTTTGTGTTATGAACTATATACATCATTGTGTTACTAACTAAATACATCATTGTGTTACTAACTATATTCATCATGGTGTTACTAACTACATACATCATGATGTTACTAACTATATACATCATGATGTTACTAACTATATACATCATAGTGTTACTAACCACATACATCATGGTGTTACTAACTATATACATCATGGTGTTACTAACTATATACATCATGGTGTTACTAACAAAATACATCATGGTGTTGCTAACTATTTACATCATGGTGTTACTAACTATATACATCATGATGTTACTAACTATATACATCATGGTGTTACTAACTATATACATCATGTTGTTACTAACTATATACATCATGATGTTACTAACTATATACATCATGGTGATACTAACCACATACATCATAGTGTTACTAACTATATACATCATGGTGTTACTA
Source organism: Brachymystax lenok tsinlingensis (assembly GCA_030435695.1). Taxonomy (NCBI): domain Eukaryota; kingdom Metazoa; phylum Chordata; class Actinopteri; order Salmoniformes; family Salmonidae; genus Brachymystax; species Brachymystax lenok. Next base: position 21,857,919 of record CM059790.1, on the reverse strand, counting down.
ACTATATACATCATGATGTTACTAACTATATACATCATGGTGTTACTAACTATATACAATCATGGTGTTTCTAACTAAATACATCATAATGTTACTAACTATATACATCATGGTGTTGCTAACTATATACATCATGGTGTTGCTAACTATACACATAATGGTGTTACTAACTATATTCATCATGGTCTTACTAACTACATACATCATTATTTTACTAACAATTTACATCATGGTGTTACTAACTATATACATCATGGTGTTACTAACTACATACATCATGGTGTTACTAACTATATACATCATGGTGTTACTAACTATATACATCATGGTGTTACTAACTATATACATCATGGTGTTACTAACTACATACATCATGGTGTTACTAACTATATACATCATGGTGTTACTAACTATATACATCATGGTGTTACTAACTATATACATCATGATGTTACTAACTATATACATCATGGTGTTACTAACCACATACATCATGGTGTTACTAACTATATACATCATGGTGTTACTAACTATATACATCATGGTGTTACTAACTACACACATCGTGTTGCTACTAACTATATACATCATGGTGTTACTAACTATATACATCATGGTGTTACTAACTAAATAAATCATGGTGTTTCTAACTATATACATCATAGTGTTACTAACTACATACATCATGATGTTACTAACTATATACATCTTTGTGTTATGAACTATATACATCATTGTGTTACTAACTAAATACATCATTGTGTTACTAACTATATTCATCGTGGTGTTACTAACTACATACATCATGATGTTACTAACTATATACATCATGATGTTACTAACTATATACATCATGGTGTTACTAACCACATACATCATGGTGTTACTAACTATATACATCATGGTGTTACTAACAATATACATCATGGTGTTGCTAACTATTTACATCATGGTGTTACTAACTATATACATCATGATGTTACTAACTATATACATCATGTTGTTACTAACTATATACATCATGGTGTTACTAACTATGTTCATCATGGTGTTACTAACTACACACATTATGGTGCCACTTATTATATACATGATGGTGTTACTAACTATATACATCATGGTGTTACTAATTATATACATCATGGTGTTACTAACTATATACATCATGGTGTTGCTAACTATATACATCATGGTGTTACTAACTATATACATCATGATGTTACTAACTATATACATCATGGTGTTACTAACTACATACATCATGGTGTTACTAACTATATACATCATGGTGTTACTAACTATATACATCATGGTGTTACTAACTACACACATCGTGTTGCTACTAACTATATACATCATGGTGTTACTAACTATATACATCATGGTGTTACTAACTATATAAATCATGGTGTTTCTAACTATATACATCATAGTGTTACTAACCACATACATCATGATGTTACTAACTATATACATCTTTGTGTTATGAACTATATACATCATTGTGTTACTAACTAAATACATCATTGTGTTACTAACTATATTCATCATGGTGTTACTAACTACATACATCATGATGTTACTAACTATATACATCATGATGTTACTAACTATATACATCATGGTGTTACTAACTACATACATCATGGTGTTACTAACTATATACATCATGGTGTTACTAACTATATACATCATGGTGTTACTAACAATATACATCATGGTGTTGCTAACTATTTACATCATGGTGTTACTAACTATATACATCATGATGTTACTAACTATATACATCATGGTGTTACTAACTATATACATCATGGTGTTACTAACAATATACATCATGGTGTTGCTAACTATTTACATCATGGTGTTACTAACTATATACATCATGATGTTACTAACTATATACATCATGTTGTTACTAACTATATACATCATGGTGTTACTAACTATGTTCATCATGGTGTTACTAACTACACACATCATGGTGCCACTTACTATATACATGATGGTGTTACTAACTATATACATCATGGTGTTACTAATTATATACATCATGGTGTTACTAACTATATACATCATGGTGTTGCTAACTATATACATCATGGTGTTACTAACTATATACATCATGATGTTACTAACCACATACATCATGATGTTACTAACTATATACATCTTTGTGTTATGAACTATATACATCATTGTGTTACTAACTAAATACATCATTGTGTTACTAACTATATTCATCATGGTGTTACTAACTACATACATCATGATGTTACTAACTATATACATCATGATGTTACTAACTATATACATCATAGTGTTACTAACCACATACATCATGGTGTTACTAACTATATACATCATGGTGTTACTAACTATATAAATCATGGTGTTACTAACAATATACATCATGGTGTTGCTAACTATTTACATCATGGTGTTACTAACTATATACATCATGATGTTACTAACTATATACATCATGGTGTTGCTAACTATATACATCATGTTGTTACTAACTATATACATCATGATGTTACTAACTTTATACATCATGGTGATACTAACCACATACATCATAGTGTTACTAACTATATACATCATGGTGTTACTAACTATATACATCATGATGTTACTAACTATATACATCATGGTGTTACTAACTATATAAATCATGGTGTTTCTAACTAAATACATCATAGTGTTACTAACTATATACATCATGGTGTTACTAACTATATACATCATGGTGTTGCTAACTATACACATAATGGTGTTACTAACTATATTCATCATGGTCTTACTAACTACATACATCATTATTTTACTAACAATTTACATCATGGTGTTACTAACTATATACATCATGGTGTTACTAACCACATACATCATGGTGTTACTAACTATATACATCATGGTGTTACTAACTATATACATCATGGTGTTACTAACTATATACATCATGGTGTTACTAACCACATACATCATGGTGTTACTAACTATATACATCATGGTGTTACTAACTATATACATCATGGTGTTACTAACTATATACATCATGATGTTACTAACTATATACATCATGGTGTTACTAACTATATACATCATGGTGTTACTAACAATATACATCATGGTGTTGCTAACTATTTACATCATGGTGTTACTAACTATATACATCATGTTGTTACTAACTATATACATCATGGTGTTACTAACTATGTTCATCATGGTGTTACTAACTACACACATCATGGTGCCACTTACTATATACATGATGGTGTTACTAACTATATACATCATGGTGTTACTAATTATATACATCATGGTGTTACTAACTATATACATCATGGTGTTGCTAACTATATACATCATGGTGTTACTAACTATATACATCATGATGTTACTAACCACATACATCATGATGTTACTAACTATATACATCTTTGTGTTATGAACTAAATACATCTTAGTGTTACTAACTAAATACATCATTGTGTTACTAACTATATTCATCATGGTGTTACTAACTACATACATCATGATGTTACTAACTATATACATCATGATGTTACTAACTATATACATCATAGTGTTACTAACCACATACATCATGGTGTTACTAACTATATACATCATGGTGTTACTAACTATATACATCATGGTGTTACTAACAATATACATCATGGTGTTGCTAACTATTTACATCATGGTGTTACTAACTATATACATCATGGTGTTTCTAACTAAATACATCATAGTGTTACTAACTATATACATCATGGTGTTGCTAACTATATACATTATGGTGTTGCTAACTATACACATAATGGTGTTACTAACTATATTCATCATGGTCTTACTAACTACATACATCATTATTTTACTAACAATTTACATCATGGTGTTACTAACTATATACATCATGGTGTTACTAACCACATACATCATGGTGTTACTAACTATATACATCATGGTGTTACTAACTATATACATCATGGTGTTACTAACTATATACATCATGGTGTTACTAACCACATACATCATGGTGTTACTAACTATATACATCATGGTGTTACTAACTATATACATCATGGTGTTACTAACTATATACATCATGATGTTACTAACTATATACATCATGGTGTTACTAACCACATACATCATGGTGTTACTAACTATATACATCATGGTGTTACTAACTATATACATCATGGTGTTACTAACTACACACATCGTGTTGCTACTAACTATATACATCATGGTGTTACTAACTATATACATCATGGTGTTACTAACTATATAAATCATGGTGTTTCTAACTATATACATCATAGTGTTACTAACTACATACATCATGATGTTACTAACTATATACATCTTTGTGTTATGAACTATATACATCATTGTGTTACTAACTAAATACATCATTGTGTTACTAACTATATTCATCATGGTGTTACTAACTACATACATCATGATGTTACTAACTATATACATCATGATGTTACTAACTATATACATCATGGTGTTACTAACCACATACATCATGGTGTTACTAACTATATACATCATGGTGTTACTAACTATATACATCATGGTGTTGCTAACTATTTACATCATGGTGTTACTAACTATATACATCATGATGTTACTAACTATATACATCATGTTGTTACTAACTATATACATCATGGTGTTACTAACTATGTTCATCATGGTGTTACTAACTACACACATTATGGTGCCACTTACTATATACATGATGGTGTTACTAACTATATACATCATGGTGTTACTAATTATATACATCATGGTGTTACTAACTATATACATCATGGTGTTGCTAACTATATACATCATGGTGTTACTAACTATATACATCATGATGTTACTAACTATATACATCATGGTGTTACTAACCACATACATCATGGTGTTACTAACTATATACATCATGGTGTTACTAACTATATACATCATGGTGTTACTAACTACACACATCGTGTTGCTACTAACTATATACATCATGGTGTTACTAACTATATACATCATGGTGTTACTAACTATATAAATCATGGTGTTTCTAACTATATACATCATAGTGTTACTAACTACATACATCATGATGTTACTAACTATATACATCTTTGTGTTATGAACTATATACATCATTGTGTTACTAACTAAATACATCATTGTGTTACTAACTATATTCATCATGGTGTTACTAACTACATACATCATGATGTTACTAACTATATACATCATGATGTTACTAACTATATACATCATGGTGTTACTAACCACATACATCATGGTGTTACTAACTATATACATCATGGTGTTACTAACTATATACATCATGGTGTTACTAACAATATACATCATGGTGTTGCTAACTATTTACATCATGGTGTTACTAACTATATACATCATGATGTTACTAACTATATACATCATTGTGTTACTAACTATATACATCATGGTGTTACTAACAATATACATCATGGTGTTGCTAACTATTTACATCATGGTGTTACTAACTATATACATCATGATGTTACTAACTATATACATCATGTTGTTACTAACTATATACATCATGGTGTTACTAACTATGTTCATCATGGTGTTACTAACTACACACATCATGGTGTTACTAACTATATACATGATGGTGTTACTAACTATATACATCATGGTGTTACTAATTATATACATCATGGTGTTACTAACTATATACATCATGGTGTTGCTAACTATATACATCATGGTGTTACTAACTATATACATCATGATGTTACTAACTATATACATCATGGTGTTACTAACCACATACATCACGGTGTTACTAACTATATATATCATGGTGTTACTAACTATATACATCATGGTGTTACTAACTACACACATCGTGTTGCTACTAACTATATACATCATGGTGTTACTAACTATTTACATCATGGTGTTACTAACTATATAAATCATGGTGTTTCTAACTATATACATCATAGTGTTACTAACCACATACATCATGATGTTACTAACTATATACATCTTTGTGTTATGAACTATATACATCATTGTGTTACTAACTAAATACATCATTGTGTTACTAACTATATTCATCATGGTGTTACTAACTACATACATCATGATGTTACTAACTATATACATCATGATGTTACTAACTATATACATAATGGTGTTACTAAACACATACATCATGGTGTTACTAACTATATACATCATGGTGTTACTAACTATATACATCATGGTGTTACTAACAATATAAATCATGGTGTTGCTAACTATTTACATCATGGTGTTACTAACTATATACATCATGATGTTACTAACTATATACATCATGGTGTTGCTAACTATATACATCATGTTGTTACTAACTATATACATCATTATGTTACTAACTATATACATTTGGTGTTACTAACTACATACATCATGATGTTACTAACTATATACATAATGATGTTACTTACTATAAACATCATGGTGTTACTAACTATATACATCATGGTGTTACTAACTATATACATCATGGTGTTGCTAACTATATACATCATGGTGTTACTAACTATATACATCATGGTGTTACTAACCACATACATCATGGTGTTACTAACTATATACATCATGGTGTTACTAACTATATACATAATGGTGTTACTAAACACATACATCATGGTGTTACTAACTATATACATCATGGTGTTACTAACTATATACATCATGGTGTTACTAACAATATACATCATGGTGTTGCTAACTATTTACATCATGGTGTTACTAACTATATACATCATGATGTTACTAACTATATACATCATGGTGTTGCTAACTATATACATCATGTTGTTACTAACTATATACATCATTATGTTACTAACTATATACATTTGGTGTTACTAACTACATACATCATGATGTTACTAACTATATACATAATGATGTTACTTACTATATACATCATGGTGTTACTAACTATATACATCATGGTGTTACTAACTATATACATCATGGTGTTACTAACTATATACATCATGGTGTTACTAACTATATACATCATGGTGTTACTAACTACATACATCATGGTGTTACTAACTATATACATCATGGTGTTACTAACTATATACATCATGGTGTTACTAACTATATACATCATGATGTTACTAACTATATACATCATGGTGTTACTAACCACATACATCATGGTGTTACTAACTATATACATCATGGTGTTACTAACTATATACATCATGGTGTTACTAACTACACACATCGTGTTGCTACTAACTATATACATCATGGTGTTACTAACTATATACATCATGGTGTTACTAACTATATAAATCATGGTGTTTCTAACTATATACATCATAGTGTTACTAACTACATACATCATGATGTTACTAACTATATACATCTTTGTGTTATGAACTATATACATCATTGTGTTACTAACTACACACATCATGGTGTTACTAACTATATACATCATTGTGTTACTAACTATATACATCATGATGTTACTAACTATATACATCATGGTATTACTAACTACACACATCATGGTGTTACTAACTATATACATCATGGTGTTACTAACTACACACATTATGGTGTTACCAACTACACACATCCATGCTGCTAACTACACACATCATGCTGCTACTAACTACAAACATCATGGTGCTACTAACTACACACATCATGGTGCTACTAACTACACACATCATGGTGCTACTAACTACACACATCATGGTGCTACTAACTACACACATCATGGTGATACTAACTACACACATCATAGTGCTTCTAACTACACACATCGTGGTGCTTCTGACTACACAATTCGTGGTGTTACTAACTATATAGATCATCGTGTTACTAACTATATACATAACGATGTTACTAACTATTTACATCATGATGTTACTAACTATATACATCATGGTGTTACTAACTATATACATCATGGTGTTACTAACTACACACATCATGGTGTTACTAACTATATACATCATTGTGTTACTAACTATATACATCATGGTGTTACTAACTACATACATCATGGTGTTACTAACTATATACATCATGGTGTTACTAACTATATACATCATGGTGTTACTAACTACACACATCGTGTTGCTACTAACTATATACATCATGGTGTTACTAACTATATACATCATGGTGTTACTAACTATATACATCATGGTGTTTCTAACTATATACATCATTGTGTTACTAACTACATACATCATGATGTTACTAACTATATACATCATTGATGTTACTAACTATATACATCATGGTGTTACTAACTATATACATCATGGTGTTACTAACTATATACATCATGGTGTTACTAACTACATACATCATGATGTTTACTAACTATATACATCATGGTGTTACTAACTCTAACTATATACATCATGGTGTTACTAACTATATACATCATGGTGTTACTAACTATATACATCATGGTGTTACTAACTATATACATCATGGTGTTACTAACTATATACATCATGGTGTTACTAACTATATACATCATGGTGTTACTAACTATATACATCATGGTGTTTACTAACTATATACATCGTGTTACTAACTATATACATCATGGTGTTACTAACTATATACATCATGGTGTTACTAACTATATACATCATGGTGTTACTAACTATATACATCATGGTGTTACTAACTATATACATCATGGTGTTACTAACTATATACATCATGGTGTTACTAACTATATACATCATGGTGTTACTAACTATATACATCATGATGTTACTAACTATATACATCATGGTGTTACTAACTATATACATCATGGTGTTACTAACTATATACATCATGGTGTTACTAACTACACACATCATGGTTGTTACTAACTATATACATCATGGTGTTACTAACTATATACATCATGGTGTTACTAACTATATACATCATGGTGTTTCTAACTATATACATCATAGTGTTACTAACTACATACATCATGATGTTACTAACTATATACATCATGATGTTACTAACTATATACATCATGGTGTTACTAACTATATACATCATGGTGTTACTAACTATATACATCATGGTGTTACTAACTATATACATCATGGTGTTACTAACTATATACATCATGGTGTTACTAACTACACACATCATGGTGCTACTAACTATATACATCATGGTGTTACTAACTATATACATCATGGTGTTACTAACTATATACATCATGGTGTTACTAACTATATACATCATTGTGTTACTAACTATATACATCATGGTGTTACTAACTATATACATCATGGTGTTACTAACTATATACATCATGATGTTACTAACTACACACATCATGGTGTTACTAACTATATACATCATGGTGTTACTAACTATATACATCATGGTGTTACTAACTATATACATCATGGTGTTACTAACTACACACATCATGGTGTTACTAACTACACACATCATGGTGTTACTAACTACACACATCATGGTGTTACTAACTACACACATCGTTCTGCTGCTAACTACACACATCATGGTGCTACTAACTACAAACATCATGGTGCTACTAACTACACACATCATGGTGTTACTAACTATATACATCATGATGTTACTAACTACACACATCGTGGTGCTACTAACTACACACATCATAGTGCTTCTAACTACACACATCGTGGTGCTTCTAACTACACAATTCATGGTGTTACTAACTATATACATCATGGTGTTACTAACTATATACATCATGATGTTACTAACTATATACATCATGATGTTACTAACTATATACATCATGGTGTTACTAACTATATACATCATGGTGTTACTAACTACACACATCATGGTGTTACTAACTATATACATCATTGTGTTACTAACTATATACATCATGGTGTTACTAACTACACACATCATGGTGTTACTAACTATATACATCATGATGTTACTAACTATATACATCATGGTGTTACTAACTATATACATCATGGTGTTACTAACTATATACATCATTATGTTACTAACTATATACATCATGGTGTTACTAACTACACACATCGTGTTGTTACTAACTATATACATCATGGTGTTACTAACTATATACATCATGGTGTTACTAACTATATACATCATGGTGTTTCTAACTATATACATCATAGTGTTACTAACTACATACATCATGATGTTTCTAACTATATACATCATGGTGTTACTAACTATATACATCATGGTGTTACTAACTATATACCTCATGGTGTTACTAACTACATACATCATGATGTTACTAACTATATACATCATGGTGTTACTAACTACATACATCATGGTGTTACTAACTATATACATCATGGTGTTACTAACTATATACATCATGGTGTTACTAACTATATACATCATGGTGTTACTAACTACACACATCGTGGTGTTACTAACTATATACATCATGGTGTTACTAACTATATACATCATGATGTTACTAACTATATACATCATGGTGTTACTAACTATATACATCATGATGTTACTAACTATATACATCATTGTGTTACTAACTACACACATCGTGGTGTTACTAACTATATACATCATTGTGTTACTAACTATATACATCATGATGTTACTAACTATATATTGCATGGTATTACTAACTACACACATCATGGTGTTACTAACTATATACATCATGGTGTTACCAACTACACACATTATGGTGTTACCAACTACACACATCGTTCTGCTGCTAACTACACACATCATGCTGCTACTAACTACAAACATCATGGTGCTACTAACTACACACATCGTGGTGCTACTAACTACACACATCGTGGTGCTACTAACTACACACATCATGGTGCTACTAACTACACACATCATGGTGATACTAACTACACACATCATAGTGCTTCTAACTACACACATCGTGGTGCTTCTGACTACACAATTCGTGGTGTTACTAACTATATAGATCATCGTGTTACTAACTATATACATAACGATGTTACTAACGATTTACATCATGATGTTACTAACTATATACATCATGGTGTTACTAACTATATACATCATGGTGTTACTAACTACATACATCATGGTGTTACTAACTATATACATCATGGTGTTGCTAACTATATACATCATGGTGTTACTAACTTCATACATCATGGTGTTACTAACTATATACATCATGGTGTTACTAACTATATACATCATGGTGTTACTAACTATATACATCATGGTGTTACTAACTATATACATCATGGTGTTACTAACTATATACATCATGGTGTTACTAACTATATAAATCATGGTGTTTCTAACTATATACATCATTGTGTTACTAACTACATACATCATGATGTTACTAACTATATACATAATGATGTTACTTACTATATACATCATGGTGTTACTAACTATATACATCATGGTGTTACTAACTATATACATCATGGTGTTACTAACTATATACATCATGGTGTTACTAACTATATACATCATGGTGTTGCTAACTATATACATCATGGTGTTACTAACTATATACATCATGATGTTACTAACTATATACATCATGGTGTTACTAACCACATACATCATGGTGTTACTAACTATATACATCATGGTGTTACTAACTATATACATCATGGTGTTACTAACTACACACATCGTGTTGCTACTAACTATATACATCATGGTGTTACTAACTATATACATCATGGTGTTACTAACTATATAAATCATGGTGTTTCTAACTATATACATCATAGTGTTACTAACTACATACATCATGATGTTACTAACTATATACATAATGATGTTACTTACTATATACATCATGGTGTTGCTAACTATATACATCATGGTGTTACGAACTATATACATCATGATGTTACTAACTATATACATCATGGTGTTACTAACCACATACATCATGGTGCTACTAACTACACACATTGTGGTGCTACTAACTATATACATAATTGTGTCACTAACTATATACTTCATGGTGTTGCTAACTATATACATCATGATGTTACTAACTATATACATCATTGTGTTACTAACTACACACATCGTGGTGTTACTAACTATATACATCATTGTGTTACTAACTATATACATCATGATGTTACTAACTATATACAGCATGGTATTACTAACTACACACATCGTGGTGTTAATAACTATATACATCGTGGTGTTACTAACTACACACATCATGGTGTTACCAACTACAAACATCATGGTGCTACTAACTACACACATCATGGTGCTACTAACTACACACATCGTGGTGCTACTAACTACACACATCATGGTGCTACTAACTACACACATCGTTCTGCTGCTAACTACACACATCATGCTGCTACTAACTACAAACATCATGGTGCTACTGACTACACACATCGTGGTGCTACTAACTACACACATCGTGGTGCTACTAACTACACACATCATGGTGATACTAACTACACACATCATAGTGCTTCTAACTACACACATCGTGGTGCTTCTGACTACACAATTCGTGGTGTTACTAACTATATAGATCATCGTGTTACTAACTATATACATAACGATGTTACTAACGATTTACATCATGATGTTACTAACTATATACATCATGGTGTTTCTAACTAAATACATCATGGTGTTACTAACTACATACATCATGGTGTTACTAACTATATACATCATTGTGTTACTAACAATATACATCATGGTGTTACTAACTTCATGCATCATGGTGTTACTAACTATTTACATCATGATTTTACTAACTATATACATCATGGTGTTACTAACTATATTCATCATGGTCTTACTAACTACATACATCATTATTTTACTAACAATTTACATCATGATGTTACTAACTACACACATCATGGTGTTACTAACTATATACATCATGGTGTTACTAACTACATACATCATGGTGTTACTAACTATATACATCATGGTGTTACTAACTATATACATCATAGTGTTACTAACTACATACATCATGATGTTACTAACTATATACATAATGATGTTACTAACTATATACATCATGGTGTTACTAACTATATACATCATGGTGTTACTAACTATATACATCATGATGTTACTAACTATATACATCATGGTGTTACTAACTACATACATCATGGTGTTACTAACTATATACATCATGGTGTTACTAACTATATACATCATGGTGTTACTAACTATATACATCATGGTGTTACTAACTACACACATCGTGCTACTAACTATATACATCATGGTGTTACTAACTATACACATCATGGTGTTACTAACTATATACATCATGGTGTTACTAACTATATACATCATGATGTTACTAACTATATACATCATTGTGTTACTAACTACACACATCGTGGTGTTACTAACTATATACATCATTGTGTTACTAACTATATACATCATGATGTTACTAACTATATATTGCATGGTATTACTAACTACACATCATGGTGTTACTAACTATATACATCGTGGTGTTACTAACTACACACATTATGGTGTTACCAACTACACACATCGTTGCTGCTACTAACTACACACATCATGCTGCTACTAACTACAAACATCATGGTGCTACTAACTACACACATCGTGGTGCTACTAACTACACATCGTGGTGCTACTAACTACACACATCATGGTGCTACTAACTATACACATCATGGTGTTACTAACTATATACATCATAGTGTTACTAACTACATACATCATGATGTTACTAACTATATACATCATGATGTTACTAACTATATACATCATGGTGTTACTAACTATATACATCATGGTGTTACTAACTATATACATCATGATGTTACTAACTATATACATCATGGTGTTACTAACTATATACATCATGGTATTACTAACTATATACATCATGGTGTTACTAACTACATACATCATGGTGTTACTAACTATATACATCATGGTGTTACTAACTACACACATCATGGTGTTACTAACTATATACATCATGGTGTTACTAACTATATACATCATGGTGTTACTAACTATATACATCATGGTGTTACTAACTATATACATCATGATGTTACTAACTATATACATCATGGTGTTACTAACTATATACATCATGGTGTTACTAACTATATACATCATTGTGTTACTAACTATATACATCATGATGTTACTAACTATATATTGCATGGTATTACTAACTACACACATCGTGGTGTTAATAACTATATACATCGTGGTGTTACCAACTACACACATTATGGTGTTACCAACTACACACATCGTTCTGCTGCTAACTACACACATCATGCTGCTACTAACTACAAACATCATGGTGCTACTAACTACACACATCGTGGTGCTACTAACTACACATCGTGGTGCTACTAACTACACACATCATGGTGCTACTAACTACACACATCATGGTGATACTAACTACACACATCATAGTGCTTCTAACTACACACATCGTGGTGCTTCTGACTACACAATTCGTGGTGTTACTAACTATATAGATCATCGTGTTACTAACTATATACATAACGATGTTACTAACGATTTACATCATGATGTTACTAACTATATACATCATGGTGTTTCTAACTAAATACATCATGGTGTTACTAACTACACACATCATAGTGCTACTAACTATATACATCATTGTGTTATTAACAATATACATCATGGTGTTACTAACTACATGCATCATGGTGCTACTAACTATTTACATCATGATTTTACTAACTATACACATCATGGTGTTACTAACTACACACATCGTGTTGCTACTAACTATATACATCATGGTGTTACTAACTATATACATCATGGTGTTACTAACTATATAAATCATGGTGTTTCTAACTATATACATCATTGTGTTACTAACTACATACATCATGATGTTACTAACTATATACATCATGAAGTTACTAACTATATACATCATGGTGTTACTAACTATATACATCATGGTGTTACTAACTATATACATCATGGTGTTACTAACTATATACATCATGGTGTTACTAACTATATACATCATGGTGTTGCTAACTATATACATCATGGTGTTACTAACTATATACATCATGATGTTACTAACTATATACATCATGGTGTTACTAACTACATACATCATGGTGTTACTAACTATATACATCATGGTGTTACTAACTATATACATCATGGTGTTACTAACTACACACATCGTGTTGCTACTAACTATATACATCATGGTGTTACTAACTATATACATCATGGTGTTACTAACTATATAAATCATGGTGTTTCTAACTATATACATCATAGTGTTACTAACTACATACATCATGATGTTACTAACTATATACATAATGATGTTACTTACTATATACATCATGGTGTTGCTAACTATATACATCATGGTGTTACGAACTATATACATCATGATGTTACTAACTATATACATCATGGTGTTACTAACCACATACATCATGGTGCTACTAACTACACACATTGTGGTGCTACTAACTATATACATAATTGTGTCACTAACTATATACTTCATGGTGTTGCTAACTATATACATCATGATGTTACTAACTATATACATCATTGTGTTACTAACTACACATACATCATGGTGTTACTAACTATATACATCATTGTGTTACTAACTATATACATCATGATGTTACTAACTATATACATCATGGTATTACTAACTACACACATCGTGGTGTTACTAACTATATACATCATTGTGTTACTAACTATATACATCATGGTGTTACTAACTATATACATCATGGTGTTACTAACTACACACATCGTGGTGCTACTAACTATATACATCGTGGTGTTACTAACTACACACATCGTGGTGCTACTAACTACACAAATCGTTCTGCTGCTAACTACACACATCATGCTGCTACTAACTACAAACATCATGTTGCTACTAACTACACACATCGTGGTGCTACTAACTACACACATCGTGGTGCTACTAACTACACACATCATGGTGATACTAACTACACACATCATAGTGCTTCTAACTACACACATCGTGGTGCTTCTGACTACACAATTCGTGGTGTTACTAACTATATAGATCATCGTGTTACTAACTATATACATAACGATGTTACTAACGATTTACATCATGATGTTACTAACTATATACATCATGGTGTTTCTAACTAAATACATCATGGTGTTACTAACTACACACGTCGTAGTGCTACTAACTATATACATCATTGTGTTATTAACTATATACATCATGGTGTTACTAACTTCATGCATCATGGTGTTACTAACTATTTACATCATGATTTTACTAACTATATACATCATGGTGTTACTAACTATATTCATCATGGTCTTACTAACTATATACATCATTATTTTACTAACAATTTACATCATGATGTTACTAACTACACACATCGTGTTGCTACTAACTATATACATCATGGTGTTACTAACTATATACATCATGGTGTTACTAACTATATAAATCATGGTGTTTCTAACTAAATACATCATAGTGTTACTAACTACATACATCATGATGTTACTAACTATATACATAATGATGTTACTAACTATATACATCATGGTGTTACTAACTATATACATCATGGTGTTACTAACTATATACATCATGGTGTTACTAACTATATACATCATGGTGTTACTAACTACATACATCATGGTGTTACTAACTATATACATCATGGTGTTACTAACTATATACATCATGGTGTTACTAACTATATACATCATGGTGTTACTAACTACACACATCGTGTTGCTACTAACTATATACATCATGGTGTTACTAACTATATACATCATGGTGTTACTAACTATATACATCATGGTGTTACTAACTATATACATCATGATGTTACTAACTATATACATCATTGTGTTACTAACTACACACATCGTGGTGTTACTAACTATATACATCATTGTGTTACTAACTATATACATCATGATGTTAATACCTATATACATCATGGTGTTACTAACTATATACATCATGGTGTTACTAACTATATACATCATGGTGTTACTAACTATATACATCATGACGTTACTAACTACACACATCATGGTGCTACTAACTACACACATCATGGTGTTACTAACTATATACATCATGGTGTTACTAACTACACATCGTGGTGTTACTAACTACATACATCGTGGTGCTACTAACTACACACATCATGGTGCTACTAACTATATAAATCATGGTGTTTCTAACTATATACATCATAGTGTTACTAACTACATACATCATGATGTTACTAACTATATACATCATGATGTTACTAACTATATACATCATGGTGTTACTAACTATATACATCATGGTGTTACTAACTATATACATCATGATGTTACTAACTATATACATCATGGTGTTACTAACCACATACATCATGGTATTACTAACTATATACATCATGGTGTTACTAACTATATACATCATGGTGTTACTAACTATATACATCATGGTGTTACTAACTACACACATCGTGTTGCTACTAACTATATACATCATGGTGTTACTAACTATACACATCATGGTGTTACTAACTATATACATCATGGTGTTGCTAACTATATACATCATGATGTTACTAACTATATACATCATTGTGTTACTAACTACACACATCGTGGTGTTACTAACTATATACATCATTGTGTTACTAACTATATACATCATGATGTTACTAACTATATACATCATGGTATTACTAACTACACACATCATGGTGTTACTAACTATATACATCGTGGTGTTACTAACTACACACATTATGGTGTTACCAACTACACACATCGTTCTGCTGCTAACTACACACATCATGCTGCTACTAACTACAAACATCATGGTGCTACTAACTACACACACATCGTGGTGCTACTAACTACACACATCGTGGTGTTACTAACTACACACATCATGGTGCTACTAACTACACACATCATGGTGATACTAACTACACACATCATAGTGCTTCTAACTACACACATCGTGGTGCTTACTAACTACACAATTCGTGGTGTTACTAACTATATAGATCATCGTGTTACTAACTATATACATAACGATGTTACTAACGATTTACATCATGATGTTACTAACTATATACATCATGGTGTTACTAACTAAATACATCATGGTGTTACTAACTACACACATCGTAGTGCTACTAACTATATACATCATTGTGTTATTAACAATATACATCATGGTGTTACTAACTTCATGCATCATGGTGCTACTAACTATTTACATCATGATTTTACTAACTATACACATCATGGTGTTACTAACTACACACATCGTATTACTACTAACTATATACATCATGGTGTTACTAACTATATACATCATGATGTTACTAACTATATACATCATGGTGTTACTAACTATATACATCATTGGTGTTACTAACTACATACATCATGGTGTTACTAACTATATACATCATGATGTTACTAACTATATACATCATGGTGTTACTAACTATATACATCATGGTGTTACTAACTATATACATCATGTTTTACTAACTATATACATCATGGTGTTACTAACTATATACATCATGGTGTTACTAACTATATACATCATGGTGTTACTAACTATATACATCATGATGTTACTAACTATATACATCATGGTGTTACTAACTACATACATCATGGTGTTACTAACTATATACATCATGGTGTTACTAACTATATACATCATGGTGTTACTAACTACACACATCGTGTTGCTACTAACTATATACATCATGGTGTTACTAACTATATACATCATGGTGTTACTAACTATATACATCATGGTGTTTCTAACTATATACATCATAGTGTTACTAACTACATACATCATGATGTTACTAACTATATACAGAATGATGTTACTAACTATATACATCATGGTGTTACTAACTATATACATCATGGTGTTACTAACTATATACATCATGATGTTACTAACTATATACATCATGGTGTTACTAACTACATACATCATGGTGTTACTAACTACACACATTGTGGTGCTACTAACTATATACATCATGGTGTTACTAACTATATACATCATGGTGTTACTAACTATATACATCATGATGTTACTAACTATATACATCATTGTGTTACTAACTATATACACATCGTGGTGTTACTAACTATATACATCATTGTGTTACTAACTATATACATCATGATGTTACTAACTATATACATCATGGTATTACTAACTACACATCATCGTGTGTTACTAACTATATACATCGTGGTGTTACCAACTACACACATTATGGTGTTACTAACTACAAACATCATGGTGCTACTAACTACACACATCGTGGTGCTACTAACTACACACATCATGGTGCTACTAACTACACACATCATGGTGCTACTAACTACACACATCGTGTTGCTGCTAACTACACACATCATGCTGCTACTAACTACAAACATCATGGTGCTACTAACTACACACATCATGGTGCTACTAACTACACATCATGGTGTTACTAACTACACACATCATGGTGTTACTAACTATATACATCATGGTGTTACTAACTACACACATCATGGTGCTTCTAACTACACATCATGGTGTTACTAACTATATACATCATGGTGTTACTAACTATATACATCATGATGTTACTAACTATATACATCATGATGTTACTAACTATATACATCATGGTGTTACTAACTATATACATCATGGTGTTACTAACTACACACATCATGGTGTTACTAACTATATACATCATTGTGTTATTAACTATATACATCATGGTGTTACTAACTCATGCATCATGGTGTTACTAACTATATACATCATGATTTTACTAACTATATACATCATGGTGTTACTAACTATATTCATCATGGTGTTACTAACTACATACATCATTATTTTACTAACTATATACATCATGATGTTACTAACTACACACATCGTGTTGCTACTAACTATATACATCATGGTGTTACTAACTATATACATCATGGTGTTACTAACTATATACAATCATGGTGTTTCTAACTATATACATCATAGTGTTACTAACTACATACATCATGATGTTACTAACTATATACATAATGATGTTACTTACTATATACATCATGGTGTTACTAACTATATACATCATGGTGTTACTAACTATATACATCATGATGTTACTAACTATATACATCATGGTGTTACTAACTACATACATCATGGTATTACTAACTATATACATCATGGTGTTACTAACTATATACATCATGGTGTTACTAACTATATACATCATGGTGTTACTAACTACACACATCATGGTGTTACTAACTATATACATCATGGTGTTACTAACTATATATCATGGTGTTACTAACTATATACATCATGGTGTTGCTAACTATATACATCATGATGTTACTAACTATATACATCATTGTGTTACTAACTACACACATCGTGGTGTTACTAACTATATACATCATTGTGTTACTAACTATATACATCATGATGTTACTAACTATATATTGCATGGTATTACTAACTACACACATCGTGGTGTTAATAACTATATACATCGTGGTGTTACCAACTACACACATTATGGTGTTACCAACTACACACATCGTTCTGCTGCTAACTACACACATCATGCTGCTACTAACTACAAACATCATGGTGCTACTGACTACACACATCGTGGTGCTACTAACTACACACATCGTGGTGCTACTAACTACACACATCATGGTGCTACTAACTACACACATCGTGGTGATACTAACTACACACATCATAGTGCTTCTAACTACACACATGGTGCTTCTGACTACACACATCGTGGTGTTACTAACTATATAGATCATCGTGTTACTAACTATATACATAACGATGTTACTAACGATTTACATCATGATGTTACTAACTATATACATCATGGTGTTTCTAACTAAATACATCATGGTGTTACTAACTATATACATCATGATGTTACTAACTATATACATCATTGTGTTATTAACAATATACATCATGGTGTTACTAACTTCATGCATCATGGTGCTACTAACTATTTACATCATGATTTTACTAACTATACACATCATGGTGTTACTAACTACACACATCGTGTTGCTACTAACTATATACATCATGGTGTTACTAACTATATACATCATGGTGTTACTAACTATATAAATCATGGTGTTTCTAACTATATACATCATAGTGTTACTAACTACATACATCATGATGTTACTAACTATATACATAATGATGTTACTTACTATATACATCATGGTGTTACTAACTATATACATCATGGTGTTGCTAACTATATACATCATGGTGTTACTAACTATATACATCATGGTGTTACTAACTATATACATCATGGTGTTACTAACTATATACATCATGGTGTTACTAACTATATACATCATGATGTTACTAACTATATACATCATGGTGTTACTAACTACATACATCATGGTGTTACTAACTATATACATCATGGTGTTACTAACTATATACATCATGGTGTTACTAACTACACACATCGTGTTGCTACTAACTATATACATCATGGTGTTACTAACTATATACATCATGGTGTTACTAACTATATAAATCATGGTGTTTCTAACTATATACATCATAGTGTTACTAACTACATACATCATGATGTTACTAACTATATACATAATGATGTTACTAACTATAAACATCATGGTGTTACTAACTATATACATCATGGTGTTA
This sequence comes from Brachymystax lenok tsinlingensis, assembly GCA_030435695.1. NCBI lineage: Eukaryota > Metazoa > Chordata > Actinopteri > Salmoniformes > Salmonidae > Brachymystax > Brachymystax lenok. The sequence continues at coordinate 21,836,018 of CM059790.1, read as the reverse complement.
CTAACTATATACATCATGATGTTACTAACTATATACATCATGGTGTTACTAACTACACATCATGGTATTACTAACTATATACATCATGGTGTTACTAACTATATACATCATGGTGTTACTAACTATATACATCATGGTGTTACTAACTACACACATCGTGTTGCTACTAACTATATACATCATGGTGTTACTAACTATATACATCATGGTGTTACTAACTATATACATCATGGTGTTTCTAACTATATACATCATAGTGTTACTAACTACATACATCATGATGTTACTAACTATATACATAATGATGTTACTAACTACATACATCATGGTGTTACTAACTATATACATCATGGTGTTACTAACTATATACATCATGGTGTTACTAACTATATACATCATGATGTTACTAACTATATACATCATTGTGTTACTAACTACACACATCATGGTGTTACTAACTATATACATCATTGTGTTACTAACTATATACATCATGATGTTACTAACTATATATTGCATGGTATTACTAACTACACACATCGTGGTGTTAATAACTATATACATCGTGGTGTTACTAACTACACACATTATGGTGTTACCAACTACACACATCGTTCTGCTGCTAACTACACACATCATGCTGCTACTAACTACAAACATCATGGTGCTACTGACTACACACATGGTGCTACTAACTACACACATCGTGGTGCTACTAACTACACACATCATGGTGATACTAACTACACACATCATAGTGCTTACTAACTACACACATCATGGTGCTTCTAACTACACACATCGTGGTGTTACTAACTATATAGATCATGGTGTTACTAACTATATACATCGTGTTACTAACTATATACATAACGATGTTACTAACGATTTACATCATGATGTTACTAACTATATACATCATGGTGTTACTAACTAAATACATCATGGTGTTACTATACTACATGTGTAGTGCTACTAACTATATACATCATTGTGTTACTAACAATATACATCATGGTGTTACTAACTTCATGCATCATGGTGCTACTAACTATTTACATCATGATTTTACTAACTATACACATCATGGTGTTACTAACTACACACATCGTGGTTGTTACTAACTATATACATCATGATGTTACTAACTATATACATCATGGTGTTACTAACTATATAAATCATGGTGTTTCTAACTATATACATCATAGTGTTACTAACTACATACATCATGATGTTTCTAACTATATACATCATGGTGTTACTAACTATATACATCATGGTGTTACTAACTATATACATCATGGTGTTACTAACTATATACATCATGGTGTTACTAACTATATACATCATGGTGTTACTAACTATATACATCATGGTGTTGCTAACTATATACATCATGGTGTTACTAACTATATACATCATGATGTTACTAACTATATACATCATGGTGTTACTAACTACATACATCGTGGTGTTACTAACTATATACATCATGGTGTTACTAACTATATACATCATGGTGTTACTAACTACACACATCGTGTTGCTACTAACTATATACATCATGGTGTTACTAACTATATACATCATGGTGTTACTAACTATATAAATCATGGTGTTTCTAACTATATACATCATAGTGTTACTAACTACATACATCATGATGTTACTAACTATATACATAATGATGTTACTTAACTATATACATCATGGTGTTGCTAACTATATACATCATGGTGTTACTAACTATATACATCATGATGTTACTAACTATATACATCATGGTGTTACTAACTACATACATCATGGTATTACTAACTATATACATCATGGTGTTACTAACTATATACATCATGGTGTTACTAACTATATACATCATGGTGTTACTAACTACACACATCGTGTTGCTACTAACTATATACATCATGGTGTTACTAACTATATACATCATGGTGTTACTAACTATATACATCATGGTGTTTCTAACTATATACATCATAGTGTTACTAACTACATACATCATGATGTTACTAACTATATACATAATGATGTTACTAACTATATACATCATGGTGTTACTAACTATATACATCATGGTGTTACTAACTATATACATCATGGTGTTACTAACTATATACATCATGATGTTACTAACTATATACATCATTGTGTTACTAACTACACACATCGTGGTGTTACTAACTATATACATCATTGTGTTACTAACTATATACATCATGATGTTACTAACTATATATTGCATGGTATTACTAACTACACACATCGTGGTGTTACTAACTATATACATCGTGGTGTTACTAACTACACACATTATGGTGTTACCAACTACACACATCGTTCTGCTGCTAACTACACACATCATGCTGCTACTAACTACAAACATCATGGTGCTACTGACTACACACATCGTGTTGCTACTAACTACACACATCGTGGTGCTACTAACTACACACATCATTGTGCTACTAACTACACACATCATGGTGATACTAACTACACACATCATAGTGCTTCTAACTACACACATCGTGGTGCTTCTGACTACACAATTCGTGGTGTTACTAACTATATAGATCATCGTGTTACTAACTATATACATAACGATGTTACTAACGATTTACATCATGATGTTACTAACTATATACATCATGGTGTTTCTAACTAAATACATCATGGTGTTACTAACTACACACGTCAGAGTGCTACTAACTATATACATCATTGTGTTATTAACAATATACATCATGGTGTTACTAACTTCATGCATCATGGTGCTACTAACTATTTACATCATGATTTTACTAACTATATACATCATAGTGTTATTAACTACACACATCATGGTTGTTACTAACTATATACATCATGGTGTTACTAACTATATACATCATGGTGTTACTAACTATATACATCATGGTGTTACTAACTATATACATCATAGTGTTACTAACTACATACATCATGGTGTTACTAACTATATACATCATGGTGTTACTAACTATATACATCATGGTGTTACTAACTATATACATCATGGTGTTTCTAACTATATACATCATGATGTTACTAACTATATACATCATTGTGTTACTAACTACATACATCATGGTGTTACTAACTATATACATCATTGTGTTACTAACTATATACATCATGATGTTACTAACTATATACATCATTGTGTTACTAACTACACACATCGTGGTGTTACTAACTATATACATCATGGTGTTACTAACTATATACATTATGGTGTTACTAACTACACACATCGTTCTGCTGCTAACTACACACATCATGCTGCTACTAACTACAAACATCATGGTGCTACTGACTACACACATCGTGGTGCTACTAACTACACACACATCGTGGTGCTACTAACTACACACATCATGGTGCTACTAACTACACACATCGTGGTGATACTAACTACACACATCATAGTGCTTCTAACTACACACATCGTGGTGCTTTCTAACTACACGACGTGGTGTTACTAACTATATAGATCATCGTGTTACTAACTATATACATAACGATGTTACTAACTATTTACATCATGATGTTACTAACTATATACATCATGGTGATTCTAACTAAATACATCATGGTGTTACTAACTACATCATGTAGTGCTACTAACTATATACATCATTGTGTTATTAACTATATACATCATGGTGTTACTAACTTATGCATCATGGTGTTACTAACTATATACATCATGATTTTACTAACTATATACATCATGGTGTTACTAACTACACACATCGTGTTGCTACTAACTATATACATCATGGTGTTACTAACTATATACATCATGGTGTTACTAACTATATAAATCATGGTGTTTCTAACTATATACATCATAGTGTTACTAACTACATACATCATGATGTTACTAACTATATACATAATGATGTTACTTACTATATACATCATGGTGTTACTAACTATATACATCATGGTGTTGCTAACTATATACATCATGGTTTTACTAACTATATACATCATGGTGTTACTAACTATATACATCATGGTGTTGCTACTAACTATATACATCATGGTGTTACTAACTATATACATCATGATGTTACTAACTATATACATCATGGTGTTACTAACCACATACATCATGGTGTTACTAACTATATACATCATGGTGTTACTAACTATATACATCATTGTGTTACTAACTATATACATCATGATGTTACTAACTATATACATCATGGTATTACTAACTACATACATCATGGTGTTAATAACTATATACATCATGGTGTTACTAACTACATACATTATGGTGTTACCAACTACACACATCGTTCTGCTGCTAACTACACACATCATGCTGTTACTAACTACAAACATCATGGTGCTACTGACTACACACATCATGGTGCTACTAACTATATACATCATGGTGTTACTAACTACATACATCATGGTGTTACTAACTATATACATCATGGTGATACTAACTACATACATCATGGTGTTACTAACTATATACATCGTGGTGCTTCTAACTATATACATCATGGTGTTACTAACTATATATCATGGTGTTACTAACTATATACATCATGATGTTACTAACTATATACATCATGATGTTACTAACTATATACATCATGGTGTTTCTAACTAAATAGATCATGGTGTTACTAACTACATACATCATGAGTGTTACTAACTATATACATCATTGTGTTATTAACAATATACATCATGGTGTTACTAACATCATGCATCATGGTGTTACTAACTATTTACATCATGATTTTACTAACTATACACATCATGGTGCTACTAACTATATACATCATGATGTTACTAACTATATACATCATGGTGTTACTAACTATATACATCATGGTGTTACTAACTATATAAATCATGGTGTTTCTAACTATATACATCATAGTGTTACTAACTACATACATCATGATGTTACTAACTATATACATCATGGTGTTACTAACTATATACATCATGGTGTTACTAACTATATACATCATGGTGTTGCTAACTATATACATCATGGTTTTACTAACTATATACATCATGGTGTTACTAACTATATACATCATGGTGTTGCTAACTATATACATCATGGTGTTACTAACTATATACATCATGATGTTACTAACTATATACATCATGGTGTTACTAACCACATACATCATGGTGTTACTAACTATATACATCATGGTGTTACTAACTATATACATCATGGTGTTACTAACTACACATCATGGTGTTGCTACTAACTATATACATCATGGTGTTACTAACTATATACATCATGGTGTTACTAACTATATAAATCATGGTGTTTCTAACTATATACATCATAGTGTTACTAACTACATACATCATGATGTTACTAACTATATACATAATGATGTTACTAACTATATACATCATGGTGTTGCTAACTATATACATCATGGTGTTACGAACTATATACATCATGATGTTACTAACTATATACATCATGGTGTTACTAACCACATACATCATGGTGCTACTAACTACACACATTGTGGTGCTACTAACTATATACATAATTGTGTCACTAACTATATACATCATGGTGTTGCTAACTATATACATCATGATGTTACTAACTATATACATCATTGTGTTACTAACTACACACATCGTGGTGTTACTAACTATATACATCATTGTGTTACTAACTATATACATCATGATGTTACTACCTATATACATCATGGTGTTACTAACTACACACATCATGGTGTTAATAACTATATACATCATGGTGTTACTAACTACACACATTATGGTGTTACCAACTACAAACATCATGGTGCTACTGACTACACACATCGTGGTGCTACTAACTACACACATCGTGGTGCTACTAACTACACACATCATGGTGCTACTAACTACACACATCGTGTTGCTAACTACACACATCATGCTGCTACTAACTACAAACATCATGGTGTTACTAACTACACACATCATGGTGCTACTAACTACACACATCATGGTGCTACTAACTACACACATCATGGTGATACTAACTACACACATCATAGTGCTTCTAACTACACACATCATGGGTGCTTCTGACTACACTTCATGGTGTTACTAACTATATACATCATCGTGTTACTAACTATATACATAACGATGTTACTAACTATTTACATCATGATGTTACTAACTATATACATCATGGTGTTTCTAACTAAATACATCATGGTGTTATTAACTACACATCATAGTGTTACTAACTATATACATCATTGTGTTATTAACAATATACATCATGGTGTTACTAACTATATACATCATGGTGTTACTAACTATTTACATCATGATTTTACTAACTATATACATCATGGTGTTACTAACTATATACATCATGGTCTTACTAACTACATACATCATTATTTTACTAACAATTTACATCATGATGTTACTAACTACACACATCATGTTGCTACTAACTATATACATCATGGTGTTACTAACTATATACATCATGGTGTTACTAACTATATAAATCATGGTGTTTCTAACTATATACATCATAGTGTTACTAACTACATACATCATGATGTTACTAACTATATACATAATGATGTTACTAACTATATACATCATGGTGTTGCTAACTATATACATCATGGTGTTACTAACTATATACATCATGTGTTACTAACTATACATCATGATGTATACTAACTATATACATCATGATGTGTTACTAACTATATACATCATGGTGTTACTAACTACATACATCATGGTATTACTAACTATATACATCATGGTGTTACTAACTATATACATCATGGTGTTACTAACTATATACATCATGGTGTTACTAACTACACACATCATGGTGTTACTAACTATATACATCATGGTGTTACTAACTATATACATCATGGTGTTACTAACTATATACATCATGGTGTTACTAACTATATACATCATGATGTTACTAACTATATACATCATTGTGTTACTAACTACACACATCATGGTGTTACTAACTATATACATCATTGTGTTACTAACTATATACATCATGGTGTTACTAACTATATATTGCATGGTATTACTAACTACACACATCATGGTGTTACTAACTATATACATCGTGGTGTTACTAACTACACACATCATGGTGTTACTAACTACACACATCGTTCTGTTACTAACTACACACATCATGCTGCTACTAACTAAATACATCATGGTGCTACTAACTATATACATCATGGTGTTACTAACTACATACATCATGGTGCTACTAACTATATACATCATGGTGTTACTAACTACACACATCGTGGTGATACTAACTACACACATCATAGTGTTACTAACTACACACATCGTGGTGCTTCTGACTACACAATTCGTGGTGTTACTAACTATATAGATCATCGTGTTACTAACTATATACATCATGATGTTACTAACTATTTACATCATGATGTTACTAACTATATACATCATGGTGTTTCTAACTAAATACATCATGGTGTTACTAACTACACATCGTAGTGCTACTAACTATATACATCATTGTGTTATTAACAATATACATCATGGTGTTACTAACTTCATGCATCATGGTGCTACTAACTATTTACATCATGATTTTACTAACTATACACATCATGGTGTTACTAACTACACACATCGTGTTGCTACTAACTATATACATCATGGTGTTACTAACTATATACATCATGATGTTACTAACTAAATACATCACTGTGTTACTAACTATATACATCATGGTTTTGCTAACTACACACATCATGGTGCTACTAACTATATACATCATTGTGTTACTAACTATATACATCATGGTGTTACTAACTATATACATCATGGTGTTACTAACTATATACATCATGGTGTTACTAACTACACACATCGTGTTGTTACTAACTATATACATCATGGTGTTACTAACTATATACATCATGGTGTTACTAACTATATACATCATGGTGTTTCTAACTATATACATCATAGTGTTACTAACTACATACATCATGATGTTACTAACTATATACATCATGATGTTACTAACTATATACATCATGGTGTTACTAACTATATACATCATGGTGTTACTAACTATATACATCATGATGTTACTAACTACATACATGGTGTTACTAACTATATACATCATGGTGTTACTAACTATATACATCATGGTGTTACTAACTATATACATCATGGTGTTACTAACTATATACATCATGGTGTTACTAACTATATACATCATGGTGTTACTAACTATATAAATCATGGTGTTTCTAACTATATACATCATAGTGTTACTAACTATATACATCATGATGTTACTAACTATATACATAATGATGTTACTAACTATAAACATCATGGTGTTACTAACTATATACATCATGGTGTTACTAACTATATACATCATGGTGTTGCTAACTATATACATCATGATGTTACTAACTATATACATCATTGTGTTACTAACTACACACATCGTGGTGTTACTAACTATATACATCATTGTGTTACTAACTATATACATCATGATGTTACTAACTATATACATCATGGTATTACTAACTACACACATCGTGGTGTTACTAACTATATACATCATGGTGTTACTAACTACATACATTATGGTGTTACTAACTATATACATCATGGTGTTACTAACTACATACATCATGCTGTTACTAACTACAAACATCATGGTGTTACTAACTACACACATCGTGGTGCTACTAACTACACACATCATGGTGTTACTAACTACACATCATGGTGTTACTAACTATATACATCATGGTGTTACTAACTACACACATCATAGTGTTTCTAACTACACACATCATGGTGTTACTAACTATATACATCATGGTGTTACTAACTATATACATCATGGTGTTACTAACTATATACATCATGGTGTTACTAACTATATACATCATGATGTTACTAACTATATACATCATGGTGTTACTAACTAAATACATCATGGTGTTACTAACTACACATACATCGTGTTACTAACTATATACATCATGGTGTTATTAACTATATACATCATGGTGTTACTAACTTCATACATCATGGTGTTACTAACTATTTACATCATGGTGTTACTAACTATATACATCATGGTGTTACTAACTACACACATCGTGTTGCTACTAACTATATACATCATGGTGTTACTAACTATATACATCATGGTGTTACTAACTATATAAATCATGGTGTTTCTAACTATATACATCATAGTGTTACTAACTACATACATCATGATGTTACTAACTATATACATAATGATGTTACTAACTATATACATCATGGTGTTACTAACTATATACATCATGGTGTTACTAACTATATACATCATGATGTTACTAACTATATACATCATTGTGTTACTAACTACACACATCATCGTGTGTTACTAACTATATACATCATTGTGTTACTAACTATATACATCATGATGTTACTAACTATATACTGCATGGTATTACTAACTACACACATCGTGGTGTTAATAACTATATACATCATGGTGTTACTAACTACATACATTATGGTGTTACCAACTACATACATCATGGTGCTACTAACTACACACATCATGGTGTTACTAACTACACACATCATGGTGCTACTAACTACACACATCATGGTGCTACTAACTACACACATCATGCTGTTACTAACTACATACATCATGCTGCTACTAACTACAAACATCATGGTGCTACTAACTACACACATCATGGTGCTACTAACTACACACATCGTGGTGCTACTAACTACACACATCATGGTGCTACTAACTACACACATCATGGTGATACTAACTACACACATCATAGTGCTTCTAACTACACACATCGTGGTGCTTCTGACTACACACATCGTGGTGTTACTAACTATATAGATCATCGTGTTACTAACTATATACATAACGATGTTACTAACGATTTACATCATGATGTTACTAACTATATACATCATGGTGTTTCTAACTATATACATCATGGTGTTACTAACTACACACATCATGGTGCTACTAACTATATACATCATTGTGTTATTAACAATATACATCATGGTGTTACTAACTTCATGCATCATGGTGCTACTAACTATTTACATCATGATTTTACTAACTATATACATCATGGTGTTACTAACTATATTCATCATGGTCTTACTAACTACATACATAATTATTTTACTAACAATTTACATCATGATGTTACTAACTATATACATCATGGTGTTTCTAACTATATACCTCATGGTGTTACTAACTACATACATCATGATGTTACTAACTATATACATAATGATGTTACTAACTATATACATCATGGTGTTACTAACCACATACATCATGGTGTTACTAACTATATACATCATGGTGTTACTAACTATATACATCATGATGTTACTAACTATATACATCATGGTGTTACTAACTATATAGATCATCGTGTTACTAACTATATACATCATGGTGTTACTAACTATATAAATCATGGTGTTTCTAACTATATACATCATAGTGTTACTAACTACATACATCATGATGTTACTAACTATATACATAATGATGTTACTAACTATATACATCATGGTGTTGCTAACTATATACATCATGGTGTTACGAACTATATACATCATGATGTTACTAACTATATACATCATGGTGTTACTAACCACATACATCATGGTATTACTAACTATATAAATCATGGTGTTACTAACTATATACATCATGGTGTTACTAACTATATACATCATGGTGTTACTAACTACACACATCGTGTTGCTACTAACTATATACATCATGGTGTTACTAACTATATACATCATGGTGTTACTAACTATATACATCATGGTGTTTCTAACTATATACATCATAGTGTTACTAACTACATACATCATGATGTTACTAACTATATACATAATGATGTTACTAACTATATACATAATGATGTTACTTACTATATACATCATGGTGTTACTAACTATATACATCATGGTGTTACTAACTATATACATCATGATGTTACTAACTATATACATCATTGGTGTTACTAACTACACACATCATGGTGTTACTAACTATATACATCATTGTGTTACTAACTATATACATCATGATGTTACTAACTATATATTGCATGGTATTACTAACTACACACATCGTGGTGTTAATAACTATATACATCGTGGTGTTACCAACTACACACATTATGGTGTTACCAACTACACACATTGTTCTGCTGCTAACTACACACATCATGCTGCTACTAACTATAAACATCATGGTGTTACTAACTACACACATCATGGTGCTACTAACTACACACATCATGGTGCTACTAACTATATACACATCATGGTGTTACTAACTATATACATCATGGTGATACTAACTACACACATCATCATGGTGTTTCTAACTACACACATCGTGGTGTTACTAACTACACATCATGGTGTTACTAACTATATACATCATGGTGTTACTAACTATATACATCATGATGTTACTAACTATATACATCATGGTGTTACTAACTAAATACATCATGGTGTTACTAACTATATACATCATGATGTTACTAACTATATACATCATTGTGTTATTAACAATATACATCATGGTGTTACTAACTATATGCATCATGGTGTTACTAACTATTTACATCATGATGTTACTAACTATATACATCATGGTGTTACTAACTACACATGCTACTAACTATATACATCATGGTGTTACTAACTATATACATCATGGTGTTACTAACTATATACATCATGGTGTTTCTAACTATATACATCATAGTGTTACTAACTATATACATCATGATGTTACTAACTATATACATAATGATGTTACTAACTATATACATCATGGTGTTACTAACTATATACATCATGGTGTTACTAACTATATACATCATGGTGTTACTAACTATATACATCATGGTGTTACTAACTATATACATCATGGTGTTACTAACTATATACATCATTGTGTTACTAACTATATACATCATGATGTTACTAACTATATACATCATGGTATTACTAACTACACATCATGGTGTTACTAACTATATACATCATGGTGTTACTAACTATATACATCATGGTGTTACTAACTACATACATCATGGTGTTACTAACTATATACATCATGGTGTTACTAACTATATACATCATGGTGTTACTAACTATATACATCATGGTGTTACTAACTATATACATCATGGTGTTACTAACTATATACATCATGGTGTTACTAACTACAATACATCATGGTGTTACTAACTACACATCATAGGTGCTACTAACTACACACATCGTGGTGCTACTAACTACACATACATCATGGTGTTACTAACTATACACATCATGGTGTTACTAACTACACACATCATGGTGCTACTAACTACACACATCATGGTGTTACTAACTACACACATCATGGTGTTACTAACTATATACATCATGGTGTTACTAACTATATACATCATGGTGTTACTAACTATATACATCATGATGTTACTAACTATATACATCATGGTGTTTCTAACTAAATACATCATGGTGTTACTAACTACACACATGGTGTTACTAACTATATACATCATTGTGTTATTAACTATATACATCATGGTGTTACTAACTATATACATCATGGTGTTACTAACTATATACATCATGATTTTACTAACTATATACATCATGGTGTTACTAACTATACATCATGGTGTTACTAACTACATACATCATGATGTTACTAACTATATACATCATGATGTTACTAACTATATACATCATGGTGTTACTAACTATATACATCATGGTGTTACTAACTATATACATCATGGTGTTACTAACTATATACATCATGGTGTTACTAACTATATACATCATGGTGTTACTAACTATATACATCATGGTGTTACTAACTATATACATCATGGTGTTACTAACTATATACATCATGATGTTACTAACTATATACATCATGGTGTTGCTAACTATATACATCATGGTGTTACTAACTATATACATCATTGTGTTACTAACTATATAAATCATGGTGTTTCTAACTATATACATCATAGTGTTACTAACTACATACATCATGATGTTACTAACTATATACATAATGATGTTACTTACTATATACATCATGGTGTTACTAACTATATACATCATGGTGTTACTAACTATATACATCATGATGTTACTAACTATATACATCATGGTGTTACTAACTACATACATCATGGTGTTACTAACTATATACATCATGGTGTTACTAACTATATACATCATGGTGTTACTAACTATATACATCATGGTGTTACTAACTATATACATCATGGTATTACTAACTATATACATCATGGTGTTACTAACTACACACATCGTGGTGTTACTAACTATATACATCATGGTGTTACTAACTATATACATCATGATGTTACTAACTATATACAGCATGGTATTACTAACTACACACATCGTGGTGTTACTAACTATATACATCATGGTGTTACTAACTATATACATCATGGTGTTACTAACTATATACATCATGGTGTTACTAACTACACACATCATGGTGCTACTAACTACACATATACATCATGGTGTTACTAACTACACATCATGGTGTTACTAACTACACACATCATGCTGCTAACTAACTACACATCATGGTGTTACTAACTACAAACATCATGGTGCTTACTAACTACACACATCATGGTGCTACTAACTACACACATCATGGTGCTACTAACTACACACATCATGGTGCTACTAACTACACACATCATGGTGATACTAACTACACACATCATAGGTGCTTCTAACTACACATCGTGGTGCTTACTGACTACACACATCATGGTGTTACTAACTATATAGATCATCGTGTTACTAACTATATACATCATGATGTTACTAACTATTTACATCATGATGTGTTACTAACTATATACATCATGGTGTTACTAACTAAATACATCATGGTGTTACTAACTACACACATCATGGTGCTACTAACTATATACATCATTGTGTTATTAACAATATACATCATGGTGTTACTAACTTCATACATCATGGTGCTACTAACTATTTACATCATGATTTTACTAACTATATACATCATGGTGTTACTAACTATATACATCATGGTGTTACTAACTATATACATCAATTATGTTACTAACTATATACATCATGGTGTTACTAACTATATACATCATGGTGTTACTAACTATATACATCATGGTGTTACTAACTATATACATCATGATGTTACTAACTATATACATCATGATGTTACTAACTATATACATCATGGTGTTACTAACTATATACATCATGGTGTTACTAACTATATACATCATGGTGTTACTAACTATATACATCATGATGTTACTAACTATATACATCATGGTGTTACTAACTATATACATCATCGTGTTACTAACTATATACATCATGGTGTTACTAACTATATACATCATGGTGTTACTAACTATATACATCATAGTGTTACTAACTACATACATCATGATGTTACTAACTATATACATCATGATGTTACTAACTATATACATCATGGTGTTACTAACTATATACATCATGGTGTTACTAACTATATACATCATGATGTTACTAACTATATACATCATGGTGTTACTAACTATATACATCATGGTGTTACTAACTATATACATCATGGTGTTACTAACTATATACATCATGGTGTTACTAACTATATACATCATGGTGTTACTAACTACACACATCGTGTTGCTACTAACTATATACATCATGGTGTTACTAACTATATACATCATGGTGTTACTAACTATATAAATCATGGTGTTTCTAACTATATACATCATAGTGTTACTAACTACATACATCATGATGTTACTAACTATATACATCATGATGTTACTAACTATATACATCATGGTGTTACTAACTATATACATCATGGTGTTACTAACTATATACATCATGGTGTTATTAACTATATACATCATGATGTTACTAACTATATACATCATTGGTGTTACTAACTACACACATCGTGGTGTTACTAACTATATACATCATGGTTTTACTAACTATATACATCATGATGTTACTAACTATATACATCATGGTATTACTAACTATATAGAGCATGGTATTACTAACTATATACATCATGGTGTTACTAACTATATACACATTATGGTGTTACCAACTACACACATTGTTCTGCTACTAACTACACACATCATGCTGTTACTAACTACAAACATCATGGTGCTACTAACTACACATCATGGTGCTACTAACTACACACATCGTGGTGCTACTAACTACACACATCATGGTGTTTACTAACTACACACATCGTGGTGATACTAACTACACACATCATAGTGTTACTAACTACACACATCATGGTGCTTACTAACTATATACATCATGGTGTTACTAACTATATACATCATGGTGTTACTAACTATATACATCATGATGTTACTAACTATATACATCATGGTGTTACTAACTATATACATCATGGTGTTACTAACTATATACATCATGGTGTTACTAACTATATACATCATTGTGTTACTAACTATATACATCATGGTGTTACTAACTATATACATCATGGTGTTACTAACTATATACATCATGGTGTTACTAACTATATACATCATGGTGTTACTAACTACACATCATGGTGTTACTAACTATATACATCATGGTGTTACTAACTATATACATCATGGTGTTACTAACTATATACATCATGGTGTTACTAACTATATACATCATGGTGTTACTAACTACATACATCATGATGTTACTAACTATATACATCATGATGTTACTAACTATATACATCATGGTGTTACTAACTATATACATCATGGTGTTACTAACTATATACATCATGATGTTACTAACTATATACATCATTGTGTTACTAACTATACACATCATGGTGTTACTAACTATATACATCATTGTGTTACTAACTATATACATCATGATGTTACTAACTATATACATCATGGTGTTACTAACTACACACATCATGGTGTTACTAACTATATACATCATGGTGTTACTAACTACACACATTATGGTGTTACTAACTATATACATCATGGTGTTACTAACTACACACATCATGTGGTGCTACTAACTATATACATCATGGTGTTACTAACTACACATCATGGTGTTACTAACTACACACATCGCTCTGCTACTAACTACACACATCATGCTGCTACTAACTACAAACATCATGGTGCTACTAACTACACACATCATGGTGCTACTAACTACACACATCGTGGTGCTACTAACTACACACATCATGGTGCTACTAACTATATACACATCATGGTGATACTAACTACACACATCATAGTGCTTCTAACTACACACATCGTGGTGCTTCTGACTACACATATTCGTGGTGTTACTAACTATATAGATCATCGTGTTACTAACTATATACATCATGATGTTACTAACTATATACATCATGATGTTACTAACTATATACATCATGGTGTTACTAACTATATACATCATGGTGTTACTAACTATATACATCATGAGTGTTACTAACTATATACATCATTGTGTTACTAACTATATACATCATGGTGTTACTAACTTCATACATCATGGTGTTACTAACTATATACATCATGGTGTTACTAACTATATACATCATGGTGTTACTAACTATATACATCATGGTGTTACTAACTATATACATCATGGTGTTACTAACTATATACATCATGGTGTTACTAACTATATACATCATGGTGTTACTAACTACATACATCATGGTGTTACTAACTATATACATCATGGTGTTACTAACTATATACATCATGGTGTTACTAACTATATACATCATGGTGTTACTAACTATATACATCATGATGTTACTAACTATATACATCATGGTGTTACTAACTATATACATCATGGTGTTACTAACTATATACATCATGGTGTTACTAACTATATACATCATGGTGTTACTAACTATATACATCATGGTGTTACTAACTATATACATCATGGTGTTACTAACTATATACATCATGGTGTTACTAACTATATACATCATGGTGTTACTAACTATATACCTCATGGTGTTACTAACTACATACATCATGATGTTACTAACTATATACATCATGATGTGTACTTAACTATATACATCATGGTGTTACTAACTATATACATCATGGTGTTACTAACTATATACATCATGGTGTTACTAACTATATACATCATGGTGTTACTAACTACACACATCATGGTGTTACTAACTATATACATCATGGTGTTACTAACTATATACATCATGGTGTTACTAACTATATACATCATGGTGTGACTAACTATATACATCATGGTGTTACTAACTATATGCATCATGGTGTTACTAACTATATACATCATGACGTTACTAACTACACACATCATGGTGCTACTAACTACACATCATGATGTTACTAACTACATACATCATGGTGTTACTAACTACACACATATACATCATGTGTTACTAACTATATACATCATCATGGTGTTACTAACTATATACATCATGGTGTTACTAACTATATACATCATGGTGTTACTAACTATATACATCATGGTGTTACTAACTATATACATCATGGTGTTGCTAACTATATACATCATGGTGTTACGAACTATATACATCATGATGTTACTAACTATATACATCATGGTGTTACTAACTATATACATCATGGTGTTACTAACTATATACATCATGGTGTTACTAACTATATACATCATGGTGTTACTAACTATATACATCATGATGTTACTAACTATATACATCATTGTGTTACTAACTACACACATCGTGGTGTTACTAACTATATACATCATTGTGTTACTAACTATATACATCATGATGTTACTAACTATATATTGCATGGTATTACTAACTACACACATCGTGGTGTTAATAACTATATACATCGTGGTGTTACCAACTACACACATTATGGTGTTACCAACTACACACATTGTTCTGCTGCTAACTACACATCATGCTGCTACTAACTACAAACATCATGGTGCTACTAACTACATACATCATGGTGCTACTAACTACACACATCATGGTGCTACTAACTACACACATCATGGTGATACTAACTACACACATCATAGTGCTTCTAACTACACACATCGTGGTGCTTCTGACTACACAATTCGTGGTGTTACTAACTATATAGATCATCGTGTTACTAACTATATACATAACGATGTTACTAACGATTTACATCATGATGTTACTAACTATATACATCATGGTGTTACTAACTAAATACATCATGGTGTTACTAACTACACATCGTAGTGCTACTAACTACATACATCATGGTGTTACTAACTACACACATATCATGGTGTTACTAACTATATACATCATTGTGTTATTAACAATATACATCATGGTGTTACTAACTTCATGCATCATGGTGCTACTAACTATTTACATCATGATTTTACTAACTATACACATCATGGTGTTACTAACTACACACATCGTGTTGCTACTAACTATATACATCATGGTGTTACTAACTATATACATCATGGTGTTACTAACTATATAAATCATGGTGTTTCTAACTATATACATCATAGTGTTACTAACTACATACATCATGATGTTACTAACTATATACATAATGATGTTACTAACTATATACATAATGATGTTACTTACTATATACATCATGGTGTTACTAACTATATACATCATGATGTTACTAACTATATACATCATGGTGTTACTAACTATATACATCATGGTGTTACTAACTATATACATCATTGTGTTACTAACTATATACATCATGGTGTTACTAACTATATACATCATGGTGTTACTAACTACACACATCATGGTGTTACTAACTATATACATCATGGTGTTACTAACTACACACATTATGGTGTTACTAACTATATACATCATGGTGCTACTAACTACACACATCATGGTGCTACTAACTACACACATCATGGTGCTACTAACTACACACATCATGGTGCTACTAACTACACACATCGTTCTGCTACTAACTACACACATCATGGTGCTACTAACTACATACATCATGGTGTTACTAACTACACACATCATGGTGTTACTAACTACATACATCATGGTGTTACTAACTATATACATCATGGTGTTACTAACTATATACATCATGGTGTTACTAACTATATACATCATGATGTTACTAACTATATACATCATGGTGTTACTAACTATATACATCATGGTGTTACTAACTATATACATCATGGTGTTACTAACTATATACATCATGGTGTTACTAACTATATACATCATGGTGTTACTAACTACACACATCGTGTTGCTACTAACTATATACATCATGGTGTTACTAACTATATACATCATGGTGTTACTAACTATATACATCATGGTGTTACTAACTATATACATCATGGTGTTACTAACTATATACATCATAGTGTTACTAACTACATACATCATGATGTTACTAACTATATACATAATGATGTTACTTACTATATACATCATGGTGTTACTAACTATATACATCATGGTGTTACTAACTATATACATCATGGTGTTGCTAACTATATACATCATGATGTTACTAACTATATACATCATTGGTGTTACTAACTACATACATCATGGTGTTACTAACTATATAAATTATTGTGTTACTAACTATATACATCATGATGTTACTAACTATATACATCATGGTGTTACTAACTATATACATCATGGTATTACTAACTATATACATCATGGTGTTACTAACTACACACATCATGGTGTTACTAACTACACACATCGTTCTGCTACTAACTATATACATCATGCTGTTACTAACTACAAACATCATGGTGCTACTAACTACACACATCATGGTGTTACTAACTACACACATCATGGTGCTACTAACTACACACATCATGGTGCTACTAACTACACACATCATGGTGTTACTAACTACACACATCATAGTGCTTCTAACTACATACATCATGGTGCTTACTAACTACACACATCATGGTGTTACTAACTATATACATCATCGTGTTACTAACTATATACATCATGATGTTACTAACTATATACATCATGATGTTACTAACTATATACATCATGGTGTTTCTAACTAAATACATCATGGTGTTACTAACTACACATCATGTGCTACTAACTATATACATCATTGTGTTATTAACAATATACATCATGGTGTTACTAACTATATACATCATGGTGCTACTAACTATTTACATCATGGTGTTACTAACTATATACATCATGGTGTTACTAACTACACACATCATGTTGCTACTAACTATATACATCATGGTGTTACTAACTATATACATCATGGTGTTACTAACTATATAAATCATGGTGTTTCTAACTATATACATCATAGTGTTACTAACTACATACATCATGATGTTACTAACTATATACATAATGATGTTACTTACTATATACATCATGGTGTTGCTAACTATATACATCATGGTGTTACTAACTATATACATCATGGTGTTACTAACTACATACATCATGATGTTACTAACTATATACATCATGGTGTTACTAACTATATACATCATGGTGTTACTAACTATATACATCATGGTGTTACTAACTACACACATCGTGTTGCTACTAACTATATACATCATGGTGTTACTAACTATATACATCATGGTGTTACTAACTATATACATCATAGTGTTACTAACTACATACATCATGATGTTACTAACTATATACATCATGATGTTACTAACTATATACATCATGGTGTTACTAACTATATACATCATGGTGTTACTAACTATATACATCATGGTATTACTAACTATATACATCATGGTGTTACTAACTACACACATCGTGGTGTTACTAACTATATACATCATGGTGTTACTAACTATATACATCATGATGTTACTAACTATATACATCATGGTATTACTAACTACACACATCATGGTGTTACTAACTATATACATCGTGGTGTTACCAACTACACACATTATGGTGTTACCAACTACACACATCGTTCTGCTGCTAACTACACACATCATGCTGCTACTAACTACAAACATCATGGTGCTACTAACTACACACATCGTGGTGCTACTAACTACACAAATCGTGGTGCTACTAACTACACACATCATGGTGCTACTAACTACACACATCGTGGTGATACTAACTACACACATCATAGTGCTTCTAACTACACACATCGTGGTGCTTCTGACTACACAATTAAGGTGTTACTAACTATATAGATCATCGTGTTACTAACTATATACATAATGATGTTACTAACTATTTACATCATGATGTTACTAACTATATACATCATGGTGTTACTAACTATATACATCATGGTGTTACTAACTATATACATCATTGTGTTACTAACAATATACATCATGGTGTTACTAACTTCATACATCATGGTGTTACTAACTATTTACATCATGATGTTACTAACTATATACATCATGGTGTTACTAACTACATACATCATGGGTGTTACTAACTATATACATCATGGTGTTACTAACTATATACATCATGGTGTTACTAACTATATACATCATGGTGTTACTAACTATATACATCATAGTGTTACTAACTACATACATCATGATGTTACTAACTATATACATCATGATGTTACTAACTATATACATCATGGTGTTACTAACTATATACATCATGGTATTACTAACTATATACATCATGGTGTTACTAACTACACACATCATGGTGTTACTAACTATATACATCATGGTGTTACTAACTATATACATCATGGTGTTACTAACTATATACATCATGGTATTACTAACTATATACATCATGGTGTTACTAACTACACACATCGTGGTGTTACTAACTATATACATCATGGTGTTACTAACTATATACATCATGGTGTTACTAACTATTACATCATGGTGTTACTAACTATATGCATCATGGTGCTACTAACTATATACATCATGGTGTTACTAACTACACACATCATGGTGTTACTAACTATATACATCATTGTGTTACTAACTATATACATCATGATGTTACTAACTATATACATCATGGTATTACTAACTACATACATCATGATGTTACTAACTATATACATCATGGTGTTACTAACTACACACATTATGGTGTTACCAACTACACACATCGTTCTGCTGCTAACTACACACATCATGCTGCTACTAACTACAAACATCATGGTGCTACTGACTACACACATCGTGGTGCTACTAACTACACACATCGTGGTGCTACTAACTACACACATCATGGTGCTACTAACTACACACATCGTGGTGATACTAACTACACACATCATAGTGCTTCTAACTACACACATCGTGGTGCTTCTGACTACACAATTCATTGGTGTTACTAACTATATAGATCATCGTGTTACTAACTATATACATATGATGTTACTAACGATTTACATCATGATGTTACTAACTATATACATCATGGTGTTTCTAACTAAATACATCATGGTGTTACTAACTACACACGTGGTGTTACTAACTATATACATCATTGTGTTATTAACAATATACATCATGGTGTTACTAACTTCATACATCATGGTGTTACTAACTATTTACATCATGATTTTACTAACTATATACATCATGGTGTTACTAACTACACACATCATGTTGCTACTAACTATATACATCATGGTGTTACTAACTATATACATCATGGTGTTACTAACTATATACATCATGGTGTTTCTAACTATATACATCATAGTGTTACTAACTACATACATCATGATGTTACTAACTATATACATAATGATGTTACTAACTATATACATCATGGTGTTACTAACTATATACATCATGGTGTTACTAACTATATACATCATGGTGTTACTAACTATATACATCATGGTGTTACTAACTATATACATCATGGTGTTACTAACTATATACATCATGGTGTTACTAACTATATACATCATGGTGTTACTAACTATACATCATGGTGTTGTTACTAACTATATACATCATGGTGTTACTAACTATATACATCATGATGTTACTAACTATATACATCATGGTGTTACTAACTATATACATCATGGTGTTACTAACTATATACATCATGATGTTACTAACTATATACATCATGGTGTTACTAACTATATACATCATGGTGTTACTAACTATATACATCATGGTGTTACTAACTACACACATCATGGTGTTACTAACTATATACATCATGGTGTTACTAACTATATACATCATGGTGTTACTAACTATGTACATCATGGTGTTACTAACTACACACATCATGGTGTTACTAACTATATACATCATGGTGTTACTAACTACATACATCATGGTGTTACTAACTACACACATCGTTCTGCTACTAACTACATACATCATGCTGTTACTAACTATATACATCATGGTGTTACTAACTATATACATCATGGTGTTACTAACTATATACATCATGACGTTACTAACTACACACATCATGGTGCTACTAACTACACACATCATGGTGTTACTAACTACACACATCATAGTGTTACTAACTATATACATCATGGTGTTACTAACTATATACATCATGGTGTTACTAACTATATACATCATGGTGTTACTAACTATATACATCATGATGTTACTAACTATATACATCATGGTGTTACTAACTATATACATCATGGTGTTACTAACTACATACATCATGGTGTTACTAACTATATACATCATTGGTGTTACTAACTATATACATCATGGTGTTACTAACTATATACATCATGGTGTTACTAACTATATACATCATGGTGTTACTAACTATACACATCATGGTGTTACTAACTACACACATCGTGTTGCTACTAACTATATACATCATGGTGTTACTAACTATATACATCATGGTGTTACTAACTATATACATCATGGTGTTTCTAACTATATACATCATAGTGTTACTAACTACATACATCATGATGTTACTAACTATATACATCATGATGTTACTAACTATATACATCATGGTGTTACTAACTATATACATCATGGTGTTACTAACTATATACATCATGATGTTACTAACTATATACATCATGGTGTTACTAACTACATACATCATGGTATTACTAACTATATACATCATGGTGTTACTAACTATATACATCATGGTGTTACTAACTATATACATCATGGTGTTACTAACTACACACATCATGTTGCTACTAACTATATACATCATGGTGTTACTAACTATATACATCATGGTGTTACTAACTATATACATCATGGTGTTACTAACTATATACATCATGATGTTACTAACTATATACATCATTGTGTTACTAACTACACACATCGTGGTGTTACTAACTATATACATCATTGTGTTACTAACTATATACATCATGATGTTACTAACTATATACATCATGGTATTACTAACTACACACATCGTTAGTGTTACTAACTATATACATCATGGTGTTACTAACTATATACATCATGGTGTTACTAACTATATACATCATGGTGTTACTAACTACACACATCGTGGTGTTACTAACTATATACATCGTGGTGTTACTAACTACACACATCATGGTGTTACTAACTACACACATCGTTCTGCTGCTAACTACACACATCATGCTGCTACTAACTACAAACATCATGGTGCTACTGACTACACACATCATGGTGCTACTAACTACACACATCGTGGTGCTACTAACTACACACATCATGGTGCTACTAACTACACACATCATGGTGATACTAACTACACACATCATAGTGCTTCTAACTACACACATCGTGGTGCTTCTGACTACACAATTCATTGGTGTTACTAACTATATAGATCATCGTGTTACTAACTATATACATAACGATGTTACTAACGATTTACATCATGATGTTACTAACTATATACATCATGGTGTTTCTAACTAAATACATCATGGTGTTACTAACTACACATCATGGTGCTACTAACTATATACATCATTGTGTTACTAACAATATACATCATGGTGTTACTAACTTCATGCATCATGGTGCTACTAACTATTTACATCATGATTTTACTAACTATATACATCATGGTGTTACTAACTATATTCATCATGGTCTTACTAACTATATACATCATTATGTTACTAACTATATACATCATGATGTTACTAACTATATACATCATGGTGTTACTAACTATATACATCATGGTGTTACTAACTATATACATCATGGTGTTACTAACTATATACATCATGATGTTACTAACTATATACATCATAGTGTTACTAACTACATACATCATGGTGTTACTAACTATATACATCATGGTGTTACTAACTATATACATCATGGTGTTACTAACTATATACATCATGGTGTTACTAACTATATACATCATGGTGTTACTAACTATATACATCATGGTGTTACTAACTATATACATCATGGTGTTACTAACTATATACATCATGGTGTTACTAACTATATACATCATGGTGTTACTAACTATATACATCATGGTGTTACTAACTATATACATCATGGTGTTACTAACCACATACATCATGGTGTTACTAACTATATACATCATGGTGTTACTAACTATATACATCATGGTGTTACTAACTATATACATCATGGTGTTGCTAACTATATACATCATGATGTTACTAACTATATACATCATTGTGTTACTAACTACACACATCGTGGTGTTACTAACTATATACATCATTGTGTTACTAACTATATACATCATGATGTTACTAACTATATACTGCATGGTATTACTAACTACACACATCGTGGTGTTAATAACTATATACATCGTGGTGTTACCAACTACACACATTATGGTGTTACCAACTACACACATCGTTCTGCTGCTAACTACACACATCATGCTGCTACTAACTACAAACATCATGGTGCTACTGACTACACACATCGTGGTGCTACTAACTACACACATCGTGGTGCTACTAACTACACACATCATGGTGCTACTAACTACACACATCATGGTGATACTAACTACACACATCATAGTGCTTCTAACTACACACATCGTGGTGCTTCTGACTACACAATTCGTGGTGTTACTAACTATATAGATCATCGTGTTACTAACTATATACATAACGATGTTACTAACGATTTACATCATGATGTTACTAACTATATACATCATGGTGTTTCTAACTAAATACATCATGGTGTTACTAACTACACACGTCGTAGTGCTACTAACTATATACATCATTGTGTTATTAACAATATACATCATGGTGTTACTAACTTCATGCATCATGGTGCTACTAACTATTTACATCATGATTTTACTAACTATATACATCATGGTGTTACTAACTATATACATCATGGTGTTACTAACTATATACATCATGGTGTTACTAACTATATACATCATGGTGTTACTAACTATATACATCATGGTGTTTCTAACTATATACATCATAGTGTTACTAACTACATACATCATGATGTTACTAACTATATACATAATGATGTTACTAACTATATACATCATGGTGTTACTAACTATATACATCATGGTGTTACTAACTATATACATCATGGTGTTACTAACTATATACATCATGGTGTTACTAACTATATACATCATGGTGTTACTAACTATATACATCATGATGTTACTAACTATATACATCATGGTGTTACTAACTACATACATCATGGTGTTACTAACTATATACATCATGGTGTTACTAACTATATACATCATGGTGTTACTAACTACACACATCGTGTTGCTACTAACTATATACATCATGGTGTTACTAACTATATACATCATGGTGTTACTAACTATATAAATCATGGTGTTTCTAACTATATACATCATAGTGTTACTAACTACATACATCATGATGTTACTAACTATATACATAATGATGTTACTTACTATATACATCATGGTGTTACTAACTATATACATCATGGTGTTACTAACTATATACATCATGATGTTACTAACTATATACATCATGGTGTTACTAACTACATACATCATGGTATTACTAACTATATACATCATGGTGTTACTAACTATATACATCATGGTGTTACTAACTATATACATCATGGTGTTACTAACTACACACATCGTGTTGCTACTAACTATATACATCATGGTGTTACTAACTATATACATCATGGTGTTACTAACTATATAAATCATGGTGTTTCTAACTATATACATCATAGTGTTACTAACTACATACATCATGATGTTACTAACTATATACATAATGATGTTACTTACTATAAAACATCATGGTGTTACTAACTATATACATCATGGTGTTACTAACTATATACATCATGGTGTTGCTAACTATATACATCATGATGTTACTAACTATATACATCATGGTGTTACTAACTACACACATCATGGTGTTACTAACTATATACATCATTGTGTTATTAACAATATACATCATGGTGTTACTAACTTCATGCATCATGGTGCTACTAACTATTTACATCATGATTTTACTAACTATACACATCATGGTGTTACTAACTACACACATCGTGTTGCTACTAACTATATACATCATGGTGTTACTAACTATATACATCATGGTGTTACTAACTATATAAATCATGGTGTTTCTAACTATATACATCATAGTGTTACTAACTACATACATCATGATGTTACTAACTATATACATAATGATGTTACTTACTATATACATCATGGTGTTACTAACTATATACATCATGGTGTTGCTAACTATATACATCATGATGTTACTAACTATATACATCATTGTGTTACTAACTACACACATCGTGGTGTTACTAACTATATACATCATTGTGTTACTAACTATATACATCATGATGTTACTAACTATATACTGCATGGTATTACTAACTACACACATCGTGGTGTTAATAACTATATACATCGTGGTGTTACCAACTACACACATTATGGTGTTACCAACTACAAACATCATGGTGCTACTGACTACACACATCGTGGTGCTACTAACTACACACATCGTGGTGCTACTAACTACACACATCATGGTGCTACTAACTACACACATCGTTCTGCTGCTAACTACACACATCATGCTGCTACTAACTACAAACATCATGGTGCTACTGACTACACACATCGTGGTGCTACTAACTACACACATCGTGGTGCTACTAACTACACACATCATGGTGCTACTAACTATATACATCATGGTGTTACGAACTATATACATCATGATGTTACTAACTATATACATCATGGTGTTACTAACCACATACATCATGGTATTACTAACTATATACATCATGGTGTTACTAACTATATACATCATGGTGTTACTAACTATATACATCATGGTGTTACTAACTACACACATCGTGTTGATACTAACTATATACATCATGGTGTTACTAACTATATACATCATGGTGTTACTAACTATATACATCATGGTGTTACTAACTATATACATCATGATGTTACTAACTATATACATCATGGTGTTACTAACTACATACATCATGGTGTTACTAACTATATACATAATGATGTTACTTACTATATACATCATGGTGTTGCTAACTATATACATCATGGTGTTACTAACTATATACATCATGGTGTTACTAACTACATACATCATGGTGTTACTAACTATATACATCATACTAACTTCATGGTTCTATATACATCACTACTATTACTAACTATATACATCATGGTGTTACTAACTATATACATCATCATGATGTTACTAACTATATACATCATTGTGTTACTAACTACACACATCGTGGTGTTACTAACTATATACATCATTGTGTTACTAACTATATACATCATGATGTTACTAACTATATATTGCATGGTATTACTAACTACACACATCGTGGTGTTAATAACTATATACATCGTGGTGTTACCAACTACACACATTATGGTGTTACCAACTACACACATCGTTCTGCTGCTAACTACACACATCATGCTGCTACTAACTACAAACATCATGGTGCTACTGACTACACACATCGTGGTGCTACTAACTACACACATCGTGGTGCTACTAACTACACACATCATGGTGCTACTAACTACACACATCATTAGTGATACTAACTACACACATCATAGTGCTTCTAACTACACACATCGTGGTGCTTCTGACTACACAATTCGTGGTGTTACTAACTATATAGATCATCGTGTTACTAACTATATACATCATGGTGTTACTAACTATATACATCATGATGTTACTAACTATATACATCATGGTGTTACTAACTATACATCATGGTGTTACTAACTATATACATCATGGTGTGTTACTAACTATACATCATAGTGTTACTAACTATATACATCATGGTGTTACTAACTATATACATCATGGTGTTACTAACTATATACATCATGGTGTTACTAACTATATACATCATGGTGTTTCTAACTAAATACATCATGGTGTTACTAACTACACACGTCAGTGCTACTAACTATATACATCATTGTGTTATTAACAATATACATCATGGTGTTACTAACTTCATACATCATGGTGTTACTAACTATTTACATCATGATTTTACTAACTATACACATCATGGTGTTACTAACTACACACATCGTGTTGCTACTAACTATATACATCATGGTGTTACTAACTATATACATCATGGTGTTACTAACTATATAAATCATGGTGTTTCTAACTATATACATCATAGTGTTACTAACTACATACATCATGATGTTACTAACTATATACATAATGATGTTACTTACTATATACATCATGGTGTTACTAACTATATACATCATGATGTTACTAACTATATACATCATGGTGTTACTAACCACATACATCATGGTATTACTAACTATATACATCATGGTGTTACTAACTATATACATCATGGTGTTAATAACTATATACATCATGGTGTTACTAACTATATACATCATGGTGTTACTAACTATATACATCATGGTGTTACTAACTATATACATCATGATGTTACTAACTATATACATCATTGTGTTACTAACTACATACATCATGATGTTACTAACTATATACATAATGATGTTACTTACTATAAACATCATGGTGTTACTAACTATATACATCATGGTGTTACTAACTATATACATCATGGTGTTACTAACTACACACATCATGGTGTTACTAACTATATACATCATGGTGTTTACTAACTATATACATCATTGTGTTACTAACTATATACATCATGATGTGTTACTAACTATATATTGCATGGTATTACTAACTACACACATCGTGGTGTTAATAACTATATACATCGTGGTGTTACCAACTACACACATTATGGTGTTACCAACTACACACATCGTTCTGCTGCTAACTACACACATCATGCTGCTACTAACTACAAACATCATGGTGCTACTGACTACACACATCGTGGTGCTACTAACTACACACATCATGGTGCTACTAACTACACACATCATGGTGCTACTAACTACACACATCGTGGTGATACTAACTACACACATCATAGTGCTTCTAACTACACACATCGTGGTGCTTCTGACTACACAATTCGTGGTGTTACTAACTATATAGATCATCGTGTTACTAACTATATACATAAAGATGTTACTAACGATTTACATCATGGTGTTTCTAACTAAATACATCATGGTGTTACTAACTACACACGTCGTAGTGCTACTAACTATATACATCATTGTGTTATTAACAATATACATCATGGTGTTACTAAC
The DNA here is from genome assembly GCA_030435695.1 of Brachymystax lenok tsinlingensis. NCBI lineage: Eukaryota > Metazoa > Chordata > Actinopteri > Salmoniformes > Salmonidae > Brachymystax > Brachymystax lenok. The sequence goes on along the minus strand of CM059790.1, from coordinate 21,804,865 downwards.
TTCATGCATCATGGTGCTACTAACTATTTACATCATGATTTTACTAACTATACACATCATGGTGTTACTAACTACACATCGTGGTTGCTACTAACTATATACATCATGGTGTTACTAACTATATACATCATGGTGTTACTAACTATATAAATCATGGTGTTTCTAACTATATACATCATAGTGTTACTAACTACATACATCATGATGTTACTAACTATATACATAATGATGTTACTTACTATATACATCATGGTGTTGCTAACTATATACATCATGGTGTTACGAACTATATACATCATGATGTTACTAACTATATACATCATGGTGTTACTAACCACATACATCATGGTATTACTAACTATATACATCATGGTGTTACTAACTATATACATCATGGTGTTACTAACTATATACATCATGGTGTTACTAACTACACACATCGTGTTGCTACTAACTATATACATCATGGTGTTACTAACTATATACATCATGGTGTTACTAACTATACATCATGGTGTTACTAACTATATACATCATGATGTTACTAACTATATACATCATTGTGTTACTAACTACACACATCGTGGTGTTACTAACTATATACATCATTGTGTTACTAACTATATACATCATGATGTTACTAACTATATATTGCATGGTATTACTAACTACACACATCGTGGTGTTAATAACTATATACATCGTGGTGTTACCAACTACACACATTATGGTGTTACCAACTACACACATCGTTCTGCTGCTAACTACACACATCATGCTGCTACTAACTACAAACATCATGGTGCTACTGACTACACACATCGTGGTGCTACTAACTACACACATCGTGGTGCTACTAACTACACACATCATGGTGCTACTAACTACACACATCGTGGTGATACTAACTACACACATCATAGTGCTTCTAACTACACACATCGTGGTGCTTCTGACTACACAATTCATGGTGTTACTAACTATATAGATCATCGTGTTACTAACTATATACATACATGATGTTACTAACGATTTACATCATGATCTTACTAACTATATACATCATGGTGTTTCTAACTAAATACATCATGGTGTTACTAACTACACACGTCGAAGTGCTACTAACTATATACATCATTGTGTTATTAACAATATACATCATGGTGTTACTAACTTCATGCATCATGGTGCTACTAACTATTTACATCATGATGTTTACTAACTATACACATCATGGTGTTACTAACTACACATCGTGTTGCTACTAACTATATACATCATGGTGTTACTAACTATATACATCATGGTGTTACTAACTATATAAATCATGGTGTTTCTAACTATATACATCATAGTGTTACTAACTACATACATCATGATGTTACTAACTATATACATAATGATGTTACTTACTATATACATCATGGTGTTACTAACTATATACATCATGATGTTACTAACTATATACATCATGGTGTTACTAACCACATACATCATGGTATTACTAACTATATACATCATGGTGTTACTAACTATATACATCATGGTGTTAATAACTATATACATCATGGTGTTACTAACTACACACATCGTGTTGCTACTAACTATATACATCATGGTGTTACTATCTATATACATCATGATGTTACTAACTATATACATCATTGTGTTACTAACTACATACATCATGATGTTACTAACTATATACATAATGATGTTACTTACTATAAACATCATGGTGTTACTAACTATATACATCATGGTGTTACTAACTATATACATCATGGTGTTACTAACTACACACATCGTGGTGTTACTAACTATATACATCATTGTGTTACTAACTATATACATCATGATGTTACTAACTATATATTGCATGGTATTACTAACTACACACATCGTGGTGTTAATAACTATATACATCGTGGTGTTACCAACTACACACATTATGGTGTTACCAACTACACACATCGTTCTGCTGCTAACTACACACATCATGCTGCTACTAACTACAAACATCATGGTGCTACTGACTACACACATCGTGGTGCTACTAACTACACACATCATGTGTGCTACTAACTACACACATCATGGTGTTACTAACTACACATCATGGTGTTACTAACTACACACATCATGGTGTTACTAACTACACACATCATTAGTGCTTCTGACTACACAATTCATGGTGTTACTAACTATATAGATCATCGTGTTACTAACTATATACATCATGATGTTACTAACTATTTACATCATGATGTTTACTAACTATATACATCATGGTGTTACTAACTATATACATCATAGTGTTACTAACTATATACATCATTGTGTTATTAACTATATACATCATGGTGTTACTAACTACATACATCATGGTGCTACTAACTATTTACATCATGATTTTACTAACTATACACATCATGGTGTTACTAACTACACACATCGTGTTGCTACTAACTATATACATCATGGTGTTACTAACTATATACATCATGGTGTTACTAACTATATAAATCATGGTGTTTCTAACTATATACATCATAGTGTTACTAACTACATACATCATGATGTTACTAACTATATACATAATGATGTTACTTAACTATATACATCATGGTGTTACTAACTATATACATCATGGTGTTACTAACTATATACATCATGATGTTACTAACTATATACATCATGGTGTTACTAACTACATACATCATGGTATTACTAACTATATACATCATGGTGTTACTAACTATATACATCATGGTGTTACTAACTATATACATCATGGTGTTACTAACTACACACATCATGGTGTTACTAACTATATACATCATGGTGTTACTAACTATATACATCATGGTGTTACTAACTATATACATCATGGTGTTTACTAACTATATACATCATGATGTTACTAACTATATACATCATTGTGTTACTAACTACACACATCGTGGTGTTACTAACTATATACATCATTGTGTTACTAACTATATACATCATGATGTTACTAACTATATACATCATGGTATTACTAACTACACACATCGTGGTGTTACTAACTATATACATCGTGGTGTTACTAACTACACACATCATGGTGTTACTAACTACAAACATCATGGTGTTACTAACTACACACATCATGGTGTTACTAACTATATACATCATGGTGTTACTAACTACACACATCATGGTGTTACTAACTATATACATCATTGTGTTACTAACTATATACATCATGATGTTACTAACTACAAACATCATGGTGCTACTGACTACACACATCGTGGTGCTACTAACTACACATCATCGTGGTGCTACTAACTACACACATCATGGTGCTACTAACTACACACATCATGGTGCTACTAACTACACACATCGTGGTGCTTCTAACTACACATCATTGGTGCTACTAACTACACAAATCATGGTGTTACTAACTACACACATCGTGGTGTTACTAACTATATACATCATCGTGTTACTAACTATATACATCATGATGTTACTAACGATTTACATCATGATGTTACTAACTATATACATCATGGTGTTTCTAACTAAATACATCATGGTGTTATTAACTACACACATCATAGTGCTACTAACTATATACATCATTGTGTTATTAACAATATACATCATGGTGTTACTAACTTCATACATCATGGTGCTACTAACTATTTACATCATGATTTTACTAACTATATACATCATGGTGTTACTAACTATATTCATCATGGTCTTACTAACTACATACATCATTATTTTACTAACAATTTACATCATGATGTTACTAACTACACACATCGTGTTGCTACTAACTATATACATCATGGTGTTACTAACTATATACATCATGGTGTTACTAACTATATAAATCATGGTGTTTCTAACTATATACATCATAGTGTTACTAACTACATACATCATGATGTTACTAACTATATACATAATGATGTTACTAACTATATACATCATGGTGTTTACTAACTATATACATCATGGTGTTACTAACTATATACATCATGATGTTACTAACTATATACATCATGGTGTTACTAACTACATACATCATGGTATTACTAACTATATACATCATGGTGTTACTAACTATATACATCATGGTGTTACTAACTATATACATCATGGTGTTACTAACTATATACATCGTGTTGTTACTAACTATATACATCATGGTGTTACTAACTATATACATCATGGTGTTACTAACTATATACATCATGGTGTTACTAACTATATACATCATGATGTTACTAACTATATACATCATTGTGTTACTAACTACACACATCGTGGTGTTACTAACTATATACATCATTGGTGTTACTAACTATATACATCATGATGTTACTAACTATATACATTGCATGGTATTACTAACTACACACATCGTGGTGTTAATAACTATATACATCATGGTGTTACTAACTACACACATTATGGTGTTACCAACTACACACATCGTCCTGCTGCTAACTACACACATCATGCTGCTACTAACTACAAACATCATGGTGCTACTGACTACACACATCGTGGTGCTACTAACTACACACATCGTGGTGCTACTAACTACACACATCATGGTGCTACTAACTACACACATCGTGGTGATACTAACTACACACATCATAGTGCTTCTAACTACACACATCATCGTGGTGCTTCTGACTACACAATTCGTGGTGTTACTAACTATATAGATCATCGTGTTACTAACTATATACATAACGATGTTACTAACGATTTACATCATGATGTTACTAACTATATACATCATGGTGTTTCTAACTAAATACATCATGGTGTTACTAACTACACACGTCGAAGTGCTACTAACTATATACATCATTGTGTTATTAACAATATACATCATGGTGTTACTAACTTCATGCATCATGGTTACTAACTATATTACATCATGATTTTACTAACTATACACATCATGGTGTTACTAACTACACACATCGTGGTGTTACTACTAACTATATACATCATGGTGTTACTAACTATATACATCATGGTGTTACTAACTATATAAATCATGGTGTTTCTAACTATATACATCATAGTGTTACTAACTACATACATCATGATGTTACTAACTATATACATAATGATGTTACTTACTATATACATCATGGTGTTACTAACTATATACATCATGGTGTTGCTAACTATATACATCATGGTGTTACTAACTATATACATCATGGTGTTGCTAGCTATATACATCATGGTGTTACTAACTATATACATCATGATGTTACTAACTATATACATCATGGTGTTACTAACCACATACATCATGGTGTTACTAACTATATACATCATGGTGTTACTAACTATATACATCATGGTGTTACTAACTACACACATCGTGTTGCTACTAACTATATACATCATGGTGTTACTAACTATATACATCATGGTGTTACTAACTATATAAATCATGGTGTTTCTAACTATATACATCATAGTGTTACTAACTACATACATCATGATGTTACTAACTATATACATAATGATGTTACTTACTATATACATCATGGTGTTGCTAACTATATACATCATGGTGTTACGAACTATATACATCATGATGTTACTAACTATATACATCATGGTGTTACTAACTATATACATCATGGTGTTACTAACTATATACATCATGGTGTTACTAACTATATACATCATGGTGTTACTAACTATATACATCATGGTGTTACTAACTACACACATCATTGTTGCTACTAACTATATACATCATGGTGTTACTAACTATATACATCATGGTGTTACTAACTATATAAATCATGGTGTTTCTAACTATATACATCATAGTGTTACTAACTACATACATCATGATGTTACTAACTATATACATAATGATGTTACTTACTATAAACATCATGGTGTTACTAACTATATACATCATGGTGTTACTAACTATATACATCATGGTGTTGCTAACTATATACATCATGATGTTACTAACTATATACATCATTGTGTTACTAACTACACACATCGTGGTGTTACTAACTATATACATCATTGTGTTATTAACAATATACATCATGGTGTTACTAACTTCATGCATCATGGTGCTACTAACTATTTACATCATGATTTTACTAACTATACACATCATGGTGTTACTAACTACACACATCGTGTTGCTACTAACTATATACATCATGGTGTTACTAACTAACTATATACATCATGGTGTTACTAACTATATAAATCATGGTGTTTCTAACTATATACATCATAGTGTTACTAACTACATACATCATGATGTTACTAACTATATACATAATGATGTTACTTACTATATACATCATGGTGTTACTAACTATATACATCATGGTGTTGCTAACTATATACATCATGATGTTACTAACTATATACATCATTGTGTTACTAACTACACACATCATGGTGTTACTAACTATATACATCATTGTGTTACTAACTATATACATCATGATGTTACTAACTATATACTGCATGGTATTACTAACTACACACATCGTGGTGTTAATAACTATATACATCATGGTGTTACTAACTACACACATTATGGTGTTACCAACTACAAACATCATGGTGCTACTGACAACACACATCGTGGTGCTACTAACTACACACATCGTGGTGCTACTAACTACACACATCATGGTGCTACTAACTACACACATCGTTCTGCTGCTAACTACACACATCATGCTGCTACTAACTACACACATCATGGTGCTACTAACTACACACATCATGGTGCTACTAACTACACATCAGTGGTGCTACTAACTACACACATCGTGGTGCTACTAACTACACACATCATGGTGCTACTAACTACACACATCATGGTGATACTAACTACACACATCATAGTGCTTCTAACTACACACATCGTGGTGCTTCTGACTACACAATTCGTGGTGTTACTAACTATATAGATCATCGTGTTACTAACTATATACATAACGATGTTACTAACGATTTACATCATGATGTTACTAACTATATACATCATGGTGTTTCTAACTAAATACATCATGGTGTTATTAACTACACACTTGTAGTGCTACTAACTATATACATCATTGTGTTATTAACAATATACATCATGGTGTTACTAACTTCATGCATCATGGTGCTACTAACTATTTACATCATGATTTTACTAACTATATACATCATGGTGTTACTAACTATATTCATCATGGTCTTACTAACTACATACATCATTATTTTACTAACAATTTACATCATGATGTTACTAACTACACACATCGTGTTGCTACTAACTATATACATCATGGTGTTACTAACTATATACATCATGGTGTTACTAACTATATAAATCATGGTGTTTCTAACTATATACATCATAGTGTTACTAACTACATACATCATGATGTTACTAACTATATACATAATGATGTTACTTACTATATACATCATGGTGTTGCTAACTATATACATCATGGTGTTACGAACTATATACATCATGATGTTACTAACTATATACATCATGGTGTTACTAACCACATACATCATGGTATTACTAACTATATACATCATGGTGTTACTAACTATATACATCATGGTGTTACTAACTATATACATCATGGTGTTACTAACTACACACATCGTGTTGCTACTAACTATATACATCATGGTGTTACTAACTATATACATCATGGTGTTACTAACTATATACATCATGGTGTTGCTAACTATATACATCATGATGTTACTAACTATATACATCATTGTGTTACTAACTACACACATCGTGGTGTTACTAACTATATACATCATTGTGTTACTAACTATATACATCATGATGTTACTAACTATATATTGCATGGTATTACTAACTACACATACAGTAGTGTTAATAACTATATACATCGTGGTGTTACCAACTACACACATTATGGTGTTACCAACTACACACATCGTTCTGCTGCTAACTACACACATCATGCTGCTACTAACTACAAACATCATGGTGCTACTGACTACACACATCGTGGTGCTACTAACTACACACATCGTGGTGCTACTAACTACACACATCATGGTGCTACTAACTACACACATCGTGGTGATACTAACTACACACATCATAGTGCTTCTAACTACACACATCGTGGTGCTTCTGACTACACAATTCATTGGTGTTACTAACTATATAGATCATTGTGTTACTAACTATATACATAACGATGTTACTAACGATTTACATCATGATGTTACTAACTATATACATCATGGTGTTTCTAACTAAATACATCATGGTGTTACTAACTACACACTTCGTAGTGCTACTAACTATATACATCATTGTGTTATTAACAATATACATCATGGTGTTACTAACTTCATGCATCATGGTGCTACTAACTATTTACATCATGATTTTACTAACTATATACATCATGGTGTTACTAACTATATTCATCATGGTCTTACTAACTACATACATCATTATTTTACTAACAATTTACATCATGATGTTACTAACTACACACATCGTGTTGCTACTAACTATATACATCATGGTGTTACTAACTATATACATCATGGTGTTACTAACTATATAAATCATGGTGTTTCTAACTATATACATCATAGTGTTACTAACTACATACATCATGATGTTACTAACTATATACATAATGATGTTACTTACTATATACATCATGGTGTTGCTAACTATATACATCATGGTGTTACGAACTATATACATCATGATGTTACTAACTATATACATCATGGTGTTACTAACCACATACATCATGGTATTACTAACTATATACATCATGGTGTTACTAACTATATACATCATGGTGTTACTAACTATATACATCATGGTGTTACTAACTACACACATCGTGTTGCTACTAACTATATACATCATGGTGTTACTAACTATATACATCATGGTGTTACTAACTATATACATCATGGTGTTGCTAACTATATACATCATGATGTTACTAACTATATACATCATTGTGTTACTAACTACACACATCGTGGTGTTACTAACTATATACATCATTGTGTTACTAACTATATACATCATGATGTTACTAACTATATATTGCATGGTATTACTAACTACACACATCGTGGTGTTAATAACTATATACATCGTGGTGTTACCAACTACACACATTATGGTGTTACCAACTACACACATCGTTCTGCTGCTAACTACACACATCATGCTGCTACTAACTACAAACATCATGGTGCTACTGACTACACACATCGTGGTGCTACTAACTACACACATCGTGGTGCTACTAACTACACACATCATGGTGCTACTAACTACACACATCGTGGTGATACTAACTACACACATCATAGTGCTTCTAACTACACACATCGTGGTGCTTCTGACTACACAATTCATGGTGTTACTAACTATATAGATCATCGTGTTACTAACTATATACATAACGATGTTACTAACGATTTACATCATGATGTTACTAACTATATACATCATGGTGTTTCTAACTAAATACATCATGTTGTTACTAACTACACATGAAGTGCTACTAACTATATACATCATTGTGTTATTAACAATATACATCATGGTGTTACTAACTTCATGCATCATGGTGCTACTAACTATTTACATCATGATTTTACTAACTATACACATCATGGTGTTACTAACTACACACATCGTGTTGCTACTAACTATATACATCATGGTGTTACTAACTATATACATCATGGTGTTACTAACTATATAAATCATGGTGTTTCTAACTATATACATCATAGTGTTACTAACTACATACATCATGATGTTACTAACTATATACATAATGATGTTACTTACTATATACATCATGGTGTTACTAACTATATACATCATGGTGTTGCTAACTATATACATCATGGTTTTACTAACTATATACATCATGGTGTTACTAACTATATACATCATGGTGTTGCTAGCTATATACATCATGGTGTTACTAACTATATACATCATGATGTTACTAACTATATACATCATGGTGTTACTAACCACATACATCATGGTGTTACTAACTATATACATCATGGTGTTACTAACTATATACATCATGGTGTTACTAACTATATAAATCATGGTGTTTCTAACTATATACATCATAGTGTTACTAACTACATACATCATGATGTTACTAACTATATACATAATGATGTTACTTACTATATACATCATGGTGTTGCTAACTATATACATCATGGTGTTACGAACTATATACATCATGATGTTACTAACTATATACATCATGGTGTTACTAACCACATACATCATGGTATTACTAACTATATACATCATGGTGTTACTAACTATATACATCATGGTGTTACTAACTATATACATCATGGTGTTACTAACTACACACATCGTGTTGCTACTAACTATATACATCATGGTGTTACTAACTATATACATCATGGTGTTACTAACTATATAAATCATGGTGTTTCTAACTATATACATCATAGTGTTACTAACTACATACATCATGATGTTACTAACTATATACATAATGATGTTACTTACTATAAACATCATGGTGTTACTAACTATATACATCATGGTGTTACTAACTATATACATCATGGTGTTGCTAACTATATACATCATGATGTTACTAACTATATACATCATTGTGTTACTAACTACACACATCGTGGTGTTACTAACTATATACATCATTGTGTTACTAACTATATACATCATGATGTTACTAACTATATATTGCATGGTATTACTAACTACACACATCGTGGTGTTAATAACTATATACATCGTGGTGTTACCAACTACACACATTATGGTGTTACCAACTACACACATCGTTCTGCTGCTAACTACACACATCATGCTGCTACTAACTACAAACATCATGGTGCTACTGACTACACACATCGTGGTGCTACTAACTACACACATCGTGGTGCTACTAACTACACACATCGTGGTGCTACTAACTACACACATCATGGTGCTACTAACTACACACATCGTGGTGATACTAACTACACACATCATAGTGCTTCTAACTACACACATCGTGGTGCTTCTGACTACACAATTCGTGGTGTTACTAACTATATAGATCATCGTGTTACTAACTATATACATAACGATGTTACTAACGATTTACATCATGATGTTACTAACTATATACATCATGGTGTTTCTAACTAAATACATCATGGTGTTACTAACTACACACGTCGTAGTGCTACTAACTATATACATCATTGTGTTATTAACAATATACATCATGGTGTTACTAACTTCATGCATCATTGTGCTACTAACTATTTACATCATGATTTTACTAACTATACACATCATGGTGTTACTAACTACACACATCGTGTTGCTACTAACTATATACATCATGGTGTTACTAACTATATACATCATGGTGTTTCTAACTATATACATCATGGTGTTGCTAACTATATACATCATGGTGTTACTAACTTCATGCATCATTGTGCTACTAACTATTTACATCATGGTGTTTCTAACTATATACATCATGGTGTTGCTAACTATATACATCATGGTGTTACTAACTATATACATCATGATGTTACTAACTATATACATCATGGTGTTACTAACCACATACATCATGGTGTTACTAACTATACACATCATGGTTTTACTAACTATATACATCATGGTGTTACTAACTATATACATCATGGTGTTGCTAGCTATATACATCATGGTGTTACTAACTATATACATCATGATGTTACTAACTATATACATCATGGTGTTACTAACCACATACATCATGGTGTTACTAACTATATACATCATGGTGTTACTAACTATATACATCATGGTGTTACTAACTATATACATCATGGTGTTACTAACTATATACATCATGGTGTTGCTAACTATATACATCATGATGTTACTAACTATATACATCATTGTGTTACTAACTACACACATCGTGGTGTTACTAACTATATACATCATTGTGTTACTAACTATATACATCATGATGTTACTAACTATATATTGCATGGTATTACTAACTACACACATCGTGGTGTTAATAACTATATACATCGTGGTGTTACCAACTACACACATTATGGTGTTACCAACTACACACATCGTTCTGCTGCTAACTACACACATCATGCTGCTACTAACTACAAACATCATGGTGCTACTGACTACACACATCGTGGTGCTACTAACTACACACATCGTGGTGCTACTAACTACACACATCTACTAACTATATACATCATGGTGTTACTAACTACACACATCGTGGTGATACTAACTACACACATCATAGTGCTTCTAACTACACACATCGTGGTGCTTCTGACTACACAATTCGTGGTGTTACTAACTATATAGATCATCGTGTTACTAACTATATACATAACGATGTTACTAACGGTTTACATCATGATGTTACTAACTATATACATCATGGTGTTTCTAACTAAATACATCATGGTGTTACTAACTACACACGTCGTAGTGCTACTAACTATATACATCATTGTGTTATTAACAACATACATCATGGTGTTACTAACTTCATGCATCATTGTGCTACTAACTATTTACATCATGGTGTTTCTAACTATATACATCATGGTGTTGCTAACTATATACATCATGGTGTTACTAACTATATACATCATGATGTTACTAACTATATACATCATGGTGTTACTAACTATACATCATGGTGTTACTAACTATACACATCATGGTTTTACTAACTATATACATCATGGTGTTACTAACTATATACATCATGGTTGCTAACTATATACATCATGGTGTTACTAACTATATACATCATGATGTTACTAACTATATACATCATGGTGTTACTAACTACATATATCATTGTGTTACTAACTATATACATCATGGTGTTACTAACTATATACATCATGGTGTTACTAACTATATACATCATGGTGTTACTAACTATATACATCATGGTGTTACTAACTATATACATCATGATGTTACTAACTATATACATCATTGTGTTACTAACTACACACATCATGGTGTTACTAACTATATACATCATTGTGTTACTAACTATATACATCATGATGTTACTAACTATATATTGCATGGTATTACTAACTACACACATCGTGGTGTTAATAACTATATACATCGTGGTGTTACCAACTACACACATTATGGTGTTACCAACTACACACATCGTTCTGCTGCTAACTACACACATCATGCTGCTACTAACTACAAACATCATGGTGCTACTGACTACACACATCGTGGTGCTACTAACTACACACATCGTGGTGCTACTAACTACACACATCATGGTGCTACTAACTACACACATCATTGGTGATACTAACTACACACATCATAGTGCTTCTAACTACACACATCGTGGTGCTTCTGACTACACAATTCGTGGTGTTACTAACTATATAGATCATCGTGTTACTAACTATATACATAACGATGTTACTAACGATTTACATCATGATGTTACTAACTATATACATCATGGTGTTTCTAACTAAATACATCATGGTGTTACTAACTACACACGTCGTAGTGCTACTAACTATATACATCATTGTGTTATTAACAATATACATCATGGTGTTACTAACTTCATGCATCATTGTGCTACTAACTATTTACATCATGATTTTACTAACTATACACATCATGGTGTTACTAACTACACACATCGTGTTGCTACTAACTATATACATCATGGTGTTACTAACTATATACATCATGGTGTTACTAACTATATACATCACTGTGTTACTAACTATATACATCATGGTGTTACTAACTCATACATCATTGTGTTACTAACTATTTACATCATGGTGTTTCTAACTATATACATCATGGTGTTTCTAACTATATACATCATGGTGTTACTAACTATATACATCATGATGTTACTAACTATATACATCATGGTGTTACTAACCACATACATCATGGTGTTACTAACTATATACATCATGGTTTTACTAACTATATACATCATGGTGTTACTAACTATATACATCATGGTGTTGCTAACTATATACATCATGGTGTTACTAACTATATACATCATGATGTTACTAACTATATACATCATGGTGTTACTAACCACATACATCATGGTGTTACTAACTATATACATCATGGTGTTACTAACTATATACATCATGGTGTTACTAACTACACACATCGTGTTGCTACTAACTATATACATCATGGTGTTACTAACTATATACATCATGGTGTTACTAACTATATAAATCATGGTGTTTCTAACTATATACATCATAGTGTTACTAACTACATACATCATGATGTTACTAACTATATACATAATGATGTTACTTACTATATACATCATGGTGTTACTAACTATATACATCATGGTGTTACTAACTATATACATCATTGATGTTACTAACTATATACATCATGGTGTTACTAACTATATACATCATGGTGTTACTAACTATATACATCATGGTGTTACTAACTATATACATCATGGTGTTACTAACTATATACATCATGGTGTTACTAACTATATACATCATGATGTTACTAACTATATACATCATTGTGTTACTAACTACACACATCGTGGTGTTACTAACTATATACATCATTGTGTTACTAACTATATACATCATGATGTTACTAACTATATATTGCATGGTATTACTAACTACACACATCGTGGTGTTAATAACTATATACATCGTGGTGTTACCAACTACACACATTATGGTGTTACCAACTACACACATCGTTCTGCTGCTAACTACACACATCATGCTGCTACTAACTACAAACATCATGGTGCTACTGACTACACACATCGTGGTGCTACTAACTACACACATCATTGGTGCTACTAACTACACACATCATGGTGCTACTAACTACACACATCGTGGTGATACTAACTACACACATCATAGTGCTTCTAACTACACACATCGTGGTGCTTCTGACTACACAATTCGTGGTGTTACTAACTATATAGATCATCGTGTTACTAACTATATACATAACGATGTTACTAACGATTTACATCATGATGTTACTAACTATATACATCATGGTGTTTCTAACTAAATACATCATGGTGTTACTAACTACACATCGTAGTGCTACTAACTATATACATCATTGTGTTATTAACAATATACATCATGGTGTTACTAACTTCATGCATCATTGTGCTACTAACTATTTACATCATGATTTTACTAACTATATACATCATGGTGTTACTAACTACACACATCGTGTTGCTACTAACTATATACATCATGGTGTTACTAACTATATACATCATGGTGTTACTAACTATATACATCATGGTGTTGCTAACTATATACATCATGGTGTTACTAACTACATACATCATTGTGTTACTAACTATATACATCATGGTGTTTCTAACTATATACATCATGGTGTTACTAACTATATACATCATGGTGTTACTAACTATATACATCATGATGTTACTAACTATATACATCATGGTGTTACTAACCACATACATCATGGTGTTACTAACTATACACATCATGGTGTTACTAACTATATACATCATGGTGTTACTAACTATATACATCATGGTGTTGCTAGCTATATACATCATGGTGTTACTAACTATATACATCATGATGTTACTAACTATATACATCATGGTGTTACTAACTATATACATCATGGTGTTACTAACTATATACATCATGGTGTTACTAACTATATACATCATGGTGTTACTAACTACACACATCGTGTTGCTACTAACTATATACATCATGGTGTTACTAACTATATACATCATGGTGTTACTAACTATATAAATCATGGTGTTTCTAACTATATACATCATAGTGTTACTAACTACATACATCATGATGTTACTAACTATATACATAATGATGTTACTTACTATATACATCATGGTGTTGCTAACTATATACATCATGGTGTTACGAACTATATACATCATGATGTTACTAACTATATACATCATGGTGTTACTAACCACATACATCATGGTATTACTAACTATATACATCATGGTGTTACTAACTATATACATCATGGTGTTACTAACTATATACATCATGGTGTTTCTAACTATATACATCATAGTGTTACTAACTACATACATCATGATGTTACTAACTATATACATAATGATGTTACTAACTATAAACATCATGGTGTTACTAACTATATACATCATGATGTTACTAACTATATATTGCATGGTATTACTAACTACACACATCGTGGTGTTAATAACTATATACATTGTGGTGTTACCAACTACACACATTATGGTGTTACCAACTACACACATCGTTCTGCTGCTAACTACACACATCATGCTGCTACTAACTACAAACATCATGGTGCTACTGACTACACACATCGTGGTGCTACTAACTACACACATCGTGGTGCTACTAACTACACACATCATGGTGCTACTAACTACACACATCGTGGTGATACTAACTACACACATCATAGTGCTTCTAACTACACACATCGTGGTGCTTCTGACTACACAATTCGTGGTGTTACTAACTATATAGATCATCGTGTTACTAACTATATACATAACGATGTTACTAACGATTTACATCATGATGTTACTAACTATATACATCATGGTGTTTCTAACTAAATACATCATGGTGTTACTAACTACACACATCGTAGTGCTACTAACTATATACATCATTGTGTTATTAACAATATACATCATGGTGTTACTAACTTCATGCATCATGGTGCTACTAACTATTTACATCATGATTTTACTAACTATACACATCATGGTGTTACTAACTACACACATCGTGTTGCTACTAACTATATACATCATGGTGTTACTAACTATATACATCATGGTGTTACTAACTATATAAATCATGGTGTTTCTAA
This sequence comes from Brachymystax lenok tsinlingensis, assembly GCA_030435695.1. Classification (NCBI taxonomy): domain Eukaryota; kingdom Metazoa; phylum Chordata; class Actinopteri; order Salmoniformes; family Salmonidae; genus Brachymystax; species Brachymystax lenok. The sequence continues at coordinate 21,787,779 of CM059790.1, read as the reverse complement.
CTATATACATCATAGTGTTACTAACTACATACATCATGATGTTACTAACTATATACATAATGATGTTACTTACTATATACATCATGGTGTTACTAACTATATACATCATGGTGTTGCTAACTATATACATCATGATGTTACTAACTATATACATCATTGTGTTACTAACTACACACATCGTGGTGTTACTAACTATATACATCATTGTGTTACTAACTATATACATCATGATGTTACTAACTATATACTGCATGGTATTACTAACTACACACATCGTGGTGTTAATAACTATATACATCGTGGTGTTACCAACTACACACATCATGGTGTTACTAACTATATACATCATGGTGTTACTAACTATATACATCATGGTGTTACTAACTACACACATCGTGTTGCTACTAACTATATACATCATGGTGTTACTAACTATATACATCATGGTGTTACTAACTATATAAATCATGGTGTTTCTAACTATATACATCATAGTGTTACTAACTACATACATCATGATGTTACTAACTATATACATAATGATGTTACTTACTATATACATCATGGTGTTGCTAACTATATACATCATGGTGTTACGAACTATATACATCATGATGTTACTAACTATATACATCATGGTGTTACTAACCACATACATCATGGTATTACTAACTATATACATCATGGTGTTACTAACTATATACATCATGGTGTTACTAACTATATACATCATGGTGTTACTAACTACACACATCGTGTTGCTACTAACTATATACATCATGGTGTTACTAACTATATACATCATGGTGTTACTAACTATATAAATCATGGTGTTTCTAACTATATACATCATAGTGTTACTAACTACATACATCATGATGTTACTAACTATATACATAATGATGTTACTTACTATAAACATCATGGTGTTACTAACTATATACATCATGGTGTTACTAACTATATACATCATGGTGTTGCTAACTATATACATCATGATGTTACTAACTATATACATCATTGTGTTACTAACTACACACATCGTGGTGTTACTAACTATATACATCATTGTGTTACTAACTATATACATCATGGTATTACTAACTACACACATCGTGGTGTTAATAACTATATACATCGTGGTGTTACCAACTACACACATTATAGTGTTACCAACTACACACATCGTTCTGCTGCTAACTACACACATCATGCTGCTACTAACTACAAACATCATGGTGCTACTGACTACACACATCGTGGTGCTACTAACTACACACATCGTGGTGCTACTAACTACACACATCATGGTGCTACTAACTACACACATCGTGGTGATACTAACTACACACATCATAGTGCTTCTAACTACACACATCGTGGTGCTTCTGACTACACAATTCGTGGTGTTACTAACTATATAGATCATCGTGTTACTAACTATATACATAACGATGTTACTAACGATTTACATCATGATGTTACTAACTATATACATCATGGTGTTTCTAACTAAATACATCATGGTGTTACTAACTACACACGTCGTAGTGCTACTAACTATATACATCATTGTGTTATTAACAATATACATCATGGTGTTACTAACTTCATGCATCATTGTGCTACTAACTATTTACATCATGGTGTTTCTAACTATATACATCATGGTGTTGCTAACTATATACATCATGGTGTTACTAACTATATACATCATGATGTTACTAACTATATACATCATGGTGTTACTAACCACATACATCATGGTGTTACTAACTATACACATCATGGTTTTACTAACTATATACATCATGGTGTTACTAACTATATACATCATGGTGTTGCTAGCTATATACATCATGGTGTTACTAACTATATACATCATGATGTTACTAACTATATACATCATGGTGTTACTAACCACATACATCATTGTGTTACTAACTATATACATCATGGTGTTACTAACTATATACATCATGGTGTTACTAACTATATACATCATGGTGTTACTAACTATATACATCATGGTGTTGCTAACTATATACATCATGATGTTACTAACTATATACATCATTGTGTTACTAACTACACACATCGTGGTGTTACTAACTATATACATCATTGTGTTACTAACTATATACATCATGATGTTACTAACTATATATTGCATGGTATTACTAACTACACACATCGTGGTGTTAATAACTATATACATCGTGGTGTTACCAACTACACACATTATGGTGTTACCAACTACACACATCGTTCTGCTGCTAACTACACACATCATGCTGCTACTAACTACAAACATCATGGTGCTACTGACTACACACATCGTGGTGCTACTAACTACACACATCGTGGTGCTACTAACTACACACATCATGGTGCTACTAACTACACACATCGTGGTGATACTAACTACACACATCATAGTGCTTCTAACTACACACATCGTGGTGCTTCTGACTACACAATTCGTGGTGTTACTAACTATATAGATCATCGTGTTACTAACTATATACATAACGATGTTACTAACGATTTACATCATGATGTTACTAACTATATACATCATGGTGTTTCTAACTAAATACATCATGGTGTTACTAACTACACACGTCGTAGTGCTACTAACTATATACATCATTGTGTTATTAACAATATACATCATGGTGTTACTAACTTCATGCATCATTGTGCTACTAACTATTTACATCATGATTTTACTAACTATACACATCATGGTGTTACTAACTACACACATCGTGTTGCTACTAACTATATACATCATGGTGTTACTAACTATATACATCATGGTGTTTCTAACTATATACATCATGGTGTTGCTAACTATATACATCATGGTGTTACTAACTAAATACATCATTGTGTTACTAACTATATACATCATGGTGTTTCTAACTATATACATCATGGTGTTACTAACTATATACATCATGGTGTTACTAACTATATACATCATGATGTTACTAACTATATACATCATGGTGTTACTAACCACATACATCATGGTGTTACTAACTATACACATCATGGTTTTACTAACTATATACATCATGGTGTTACTAACTATATACATCATGGTGTTGCTAACTATATACATCATGGTGTTACTAACTATATACATCATGATGTTACTAACTATATACATCATGGTGTTACTAACCACATACATCATGGTGTTACTAACTATATACATCATGGTGTTACTAACTATATACATCATGGTGTTACTAACTACACACATCGTGTTGCTACTAACTATATACATCATGGTGTTACTAACTATATACATCATGGTGTTACTAACTATATAAATCATGGTGTTTCTAACTATATACATCATAGTGTTACTAACTACATACATCATGATGTTACTAACTATATACATAATGATGTTACTTACTATATACATCATGGTGTTGCTAACTATATACATCATGGTGTTACGAACTATATACATCATGATGTTACTAACTATATACATCATGGTGTTACTAACCACATACATCATGGTATTACTAACTATATACATCATGGTGTTACTAACTATATACATCATGGTGTTACTAACTATATACATCATGGTGTTACTAACTACACACATCGTGTTGCTACTAACTATATACATCATGGTGTTACTAACTATATACATCATGGTGTTACTAACTATATAAATCATGGTGTTTCTAACTATATACATCATAGTGTTACTAACTACATACATCATGATGTTACTAACTATATACATAATGATGTTACTTACTATAAACATCATGGTGTTACTAACTATATACATCATGGTGTTACTAACTATATACATCATGGTGTTGCTAACTATATACATCATGATGTTACTAACTATATACATCATTGTGTTACTAACTACACACATCGTGGTGTTACTAACTATATACATCATGATGTTACTAACTATATATTGCATGGTAATACTAACTACACACATCGTGGTGTTAATAACTATATACATCGTGGTGTTACCAACTACACACATTATGGTGTTACCAACTACACACATCGTTCTGCTGCTAACTACACACATCATTCTGCTACTAACTACAAACATCATGGTGCTACTGACTACACACATCATTAGTGCTACTAACTACACACATCGTGGTGCTACTAACTACACACATCATGGTGCTACTAACTACACATCATCGTGGTGATACTAACTACACACATCATAGTGCTTCTAACTACACACATCGTGGTGCTTCTGACTACACAATTCATGGTGTTACTAACTATATAGATCATCGTGTTACTAACTATATACATAACGATGTTACTAACGATTTACATCATGATGTTACTAACTATATACATCATGGTGTTTCTAACTAAATACATCATGGTGTTACTAACTACACACGTCGTAGTGCTACTAACTATATACATCATTGTGTTATTAACAATATACATCATGGTGTTACTAACTTCATGCATCATGGTGCTACTAACTATTTACATCATGATTTTACTAACTATACACATCATGGTGTTACTAACTACACACATCGTGTTGCTACTAACTATATACATCATGGTGTTACTAACTATATACATCATGGTGTTACTAACTATATAAATCATGGTGTTTCTAACTATATACATCATAGTGTTACTAACTACATACATCATGATGTTACTAACTATATACATAATGATGTTACTTACTATATACATCATGGTGTTACTAACTATATACATCATGGTGTTGCTAACTATATACATCATGATGTTACTAACTATATACATCATTGTGTTACTAACTACACACATCGTGGTGTTACTAACTATATACATCATTGTGTTACTAACTATATACATCATGATGTTACTAACTATATACTGCATGGTATTACTAACTACACACATCGTGGTGTTAATAACTATATACATCGTGGTGTTACCAACTACACACATTATGGTGTTACCAACTACAAACATCATGGTGCTACTGACTACACACATCGTGGTGCTACTAACTACACACATCGTGGTGCTACTAACTACACACATCATGGTGCTACTAACTACACACATTATGCTGCTGCTAACTACACACATCATGCTGCTACTAACTACAAACATCATGGTGCTACTGACTACACACATCGTGGTGCTACTAACTACACACATCGTGGTGCTACTAACTACACACATCATGGTGCTACTAACTACACACATCATGGTGATACTAACTACACACATCATAGTGCTTCTAACTACACACATCGTGGTGCTTCTGACTACACAATTCGTGGTGTTACTAACTATATAGATCATCGTGTTACTAACTATATACATAACGATGTTACTAACGATTTACATCATGATGTTACTAACTATATACATCATGGTGTTTCTAACTAAATACATCATGGTGTTATTAACTACACACTTCGTAGTGCTACTAACTATATACATCATTGTGTTATTAACAATATACATCATGGTGTTACTAACTTCATGCATCATGGTGCTACTAACTATTTACATCATGATGTTACTAACTATATACATCATGGTGTTACTAACTATATTCATCATGGTCTTACTAACTACATACATCATTATTTTACTAACAATTTACATCATGATGTTACTAACTATATACATCATGGTGTTACTAACCACATACATCATGGTGTTACTAACTATATACATCATGGTGTTACTAATTATATACATCATGGTGTTACTAACTATATACATCATGGTGTTGCTAACTATATACATCATGGTGTTACTAACTATATACATCATGATGTTACTAACTATATACATCATGGTGTTACTAACCACATACATCATGGTGTTACTAACTATATACATCATGGTGTTACTAACTATATACATCATGGTGTTACTAACTACACACATCGTGTTGCTACTAACTATATACATCATGGTGTTACTAACTATATAGGTCATGGTGTTACTAACTACATACATCATGATGTTACTAACTATATACATAATGATGTTACTTACTATATACATCATGGTGTTACTAACTATATACATTGTGGTGCTACTAACTACACACATCGTGGTGCTACTAACTACACACATCGTGGTGATACTAACTACACACATTATAGTACTTCTAACTACGATTCGTGGTGTTTCTAACTACACGATTCGTGGTGCTACTAACTATATAGATCATCGTGTTACTAACTATATACGTCATTGTGTTATTAACTATATACATCATGGTGTTACTAACTAAATACATCACTGTGTTACTAACTATATACATCATGGTTTTGCTAACTACACACGTCGTTAGTGCTACTAACTATATACATCATTGTGTTACTAACAATATACATCATGGTGTTACTAACTACATACATCATGGTGTTACTAACTATATACATCATGATGTTACTAACTATATACATCATGGTTTTACTAACTATATACATCATGGTGTTACTAACTATATACATCATGGTGTTACTAACTATATACATCATGGTGTTACTAACTATATACATCATGATGTTACTAACTATATACATCATGGTGTTACTAACTACATACATCATTGTGTTACTAACAATATACATCATGGTGTTACTAACTATATACATCATGGTGTTACTAACTACACACATTGTGTTGCTACTAACTATATACATAATGGTGTTACTAACTATATACATCATGGTGTTACTAACTATATAAATCATGGTGTTTCTAACTACATACATCATAGTGTTACTAACTACATACATCATGATGTTACTAACTATATACATCATGATGTTACTAACTATATACATCATGGTGTTACTAACTATATACATCATGGTGTTACTAACTATATACATCATGGTGTTGCTAACTATATACATCATGATGTTACTAACTATATACATCATGGTGTTACTAACTACACACATCATGCTGCTACTAACTATACAAATTATGGTGTTACCAACTACACACATTATGGTGTTACCAGCTACAAACATTGTTATGCTGCTAACTACACACATCATGCTGCTACTAACTACACACATCATGGTGCTACCAACTACACACATCGTGGTGCTACTAACTACACACATTGTGGTGCTACTAACTACACACATCATGGTGCTACTAACTACACACATCTTGGTGATACTAACTAAACACATCATAGTGCTACTAACTACACACATCGTGGTGCTTCTGACTACACAATTCATGGTGTTGCCAACTATATAGATCATCGTGTTACTAACTAAATACATCATTGTGTATCTAACTATATACATCATGGTTTTGCTACCTACACACGTCGTGGTGTGACTAACTATATACTTCATTGTGTTACTAACAATATACATCATGGTGTTACTAACTATATACATCATGGTGTTACTAACTATATACATCATGGTGTTACTAACTATATACATCATGGTGTTACTAACTATATACATCATGGTGTTACTAACTATATAAATCATGGTGTTTCTAACTACATACATCATAGTGTTACTAACTACATACATCATGATGTTACTAACTATATAGTTATGTATAGTGGTGTTACTAACTATATACATCTTAGTGTTACTAACTATATACATCATGGTGTTAATACCTATATACATCATGGTGTTACTAACTACACACATCATTGTGCCACTAACTATATACATCATGGTGTTACTAACTATATACATCATGGTGTTCCTAACTACACACATCGTGGTGCTACTAACTGTTTTCATAATTTTGTTACTAACTATTTACATCATGGTGTTACTAACTATATACATCATGGTGTTACTAACTACACACATCATGATATAACTAACTATATACATTGTGGTGCTACTAACTTCACACACGATGGTGTTTCTAAGTACACACAACGTGGTGCTACTAACTACACACATCGTGGCGCTACTAACTACACACATCATGATGCTCCTAACTACACACATCATGGTGCTACTAAGTATATACATCTGTGTGTTACTAACTAAACACATCGTGTTGCTACTAACTATGAGGACTGAGAGATCTGTGAAATTATGTTCTGTGACACCTAATTAACCAGGAGCTTGCTCAGTTCATACCTAAAGCCCAGTGTGTGTGTGTTTACCTGGTGAAGACAAGAAGTATCTGTTCAAGGCCAGGCTCATTCTGACCCTTATGAGACAGACAGGATCCCATCATTGAAGGGGTTCACCAATAAATGAGCACCCTTTCCAACTCATAGACTTAGTTAGACTTCTCAACTTTGCACATGTCCAATTATTGCATGGTGCTTCTAACTACACGATTCGTGGTGCTACTAACTATATAGATCATCGTGTTACTAACTATATACGTAATTGTGTTATTAACTATATACATCATGGTGTTACTAACTAAATACATCATTGTGTTACTAACTATATACATCATGGTTTTGCTAACTACACACGTCGTGGTGCTACTAACTATATACATCATTGTGTTACTAACAATATACATCATGGTGTTACTAACTATATGCATCATGGTGTTACTAACTACATACATCATTATGTTACTAACTATATACATCATGGTGTTAATAACTATATTCATCATGGTGTTACTAACTACATGCATCATGATGTTACTAACGATATACATCATGATGTTACTAACTATATACATCATGGTGTTACTAACTATATACATCATGGTGTTACTATCTATATACATCATGTTGTTGCTAACTATATACATCATGGTGTTACTAACTATATACATCATGATGTTACTAACTATATACATCATGGTGTTACTAACCACATACATCATGGTGTTACTAACTATATAAATCATGGTGTTTCTAACTATATACATCATAGTGTTACTAACTATATACATCATGGTGTTACTATCTATATACATCATGGTGTTGCTAACTATATACATCATGGTGTTACTAACTATATACATCATGATGTTACTAACTATATACATCATGGTGTTACTAACAACATACATCATGGTGTTACTAACTACATACATCATTATGTTACTAACTATATACATCATGGTGTTAATAACTATATACATCATAGTGTTACTAACTACATACATCATGATGTTACTAACTATATACATAATGATGTTACTTACTATAAACATCATGGTGTTACTAACTATATACATCATGGTGTTACTAACTATATACATCATGGTGTTGCTAACTATATACATCATGATGTTACTAACTATATACATCATTGTGTTACTAACTACACACATCGTGGTGTTACTAACTATATACATCATTGTGTTACTAACTATATACATCATGATGTTACTAACTATATATTGCATGGTATTACTAACTACACACATCGTGGTGTTAATAACTATATACATCGTGGTGTTACCAACTACACACATTATGGTGTTACCAACTACACACATCGTTCTGCTGCTAACTACACACATCATGCTGCTACTAACTACAAACATCATGGTGCTACTGACTACACACATCGTGGTGCTACTAACTACACACATCGTGGTGCTACTAACTACACACATCATGGTGCTACTAACTACACGCATCGTGGTGATACTAACTACACACATCATAGTGCTTCTAACTACACACATCGTGGTGCTTCTGACTACACAATTCGTGGTGTTACTAACTATATAGATCATCGTGTTACTAACTATATACATAACGATGTTACTAACGATTTACATCATGATGTTACTAACTAAATACATCATGGTGTTACTAACTACACACGTCGTAGTGCTACTAACTATATACATCATTGTGTTATTGACAATATACATCATGGTGTTACTAACTTCATGCATCATGGTGCTACTAACTATATACATCATGGTGTTGCTAACTATATACATCATGATGTTACTAACTATATACATCATGGTGTTACTAACTACACACATCATGCTGCTACTAACTATACAAATTATGGTGTTACCAACTACACACATTATGGTGTTACCAGCTACAAACATTGTTATGCTGCTAACTACACACATCATGCTGCTACTAACTACACACATCATGGTGCTACCAACTACACACATCGTGGTGCTACTAACTACACACATTGTGGTGCTACTAACTACACACATCGTGGTGCTACTAACTACACACATCTTGGTGATACTAACTAAACACATCATAGTGCTACTAACTACACACATCGTGGTGCTTCTGACTACACAATTCATGGTGTTGCCAACTATATAGATCATCGTGTTACTAACTAAATACATAATTGTGTATCTAACTATATACATCATGGTTTTGCTACCTACACACGTCGTGGTGTGACTAACTATATACTTCATTGTGTTACTAACAATATACATCATGGTGTTACTAACTATATACATCATGGTGTTACTAACTATATACATCATGGTGTTACTAACTATATACATCATGGTGTTACTAACTATATACATCATGGTGTTACTAACTATATAAATCATGGTGTTTCTAACTACATACATCATAGTGTTACTAACTACATACATCATGATGTTACTAACTATATAGTTATGTATAGTGGTGTTACTAACTATATACATCTTAGTGTTACTAACTATATACATCATGGTGTTAATACCTATATACATCATGGTGTTACTAACTACACACATCATTGTGCCACTAACTATATACATCATGGTGTTACTAACTATATACATCATGGTGTTCCTAACTACACACATCGTGGTGCTACTAACTGTTTTCATAATTTTGTTACTAACTATTTACATCATGGTGTTACTAACTATATACATCATGGTGTTACTAACTACACACATCATGATATAACTAACTATATACATTGTGGTGCTACTAACTTCACACACGATGGTGTTTCTAAGTACACACAGCATTAGTGCTACTAACTACACACATCATGGCGCTACTAACTACACACATCATGATGCTCCTAACTACACACATCATGGTGCTACTAAGTATATACATCTGTGTGTTACTAACTAAACACATCGTGTTGCTACTAACTATGAGGACTGAGAGATCTGTGAAATTATGTTCTGTGACACCTAATTAACCAGGAGCTTGCTCAGTTCATACCTAAAGCCCAGTGTGTGTGTGTTTACCTGGTGAAGACAAGAAGTATCTGTTCAAGGCCAGGCTCATTCTGACCCTTATGAGACAGACAGGATCCCATCATTGAAGGGGTTCACCAATAAATGAGCACCCTTTCCAACTCATAGACTTAGTTAGACTTCTCAACTTTGCACATGTCCAATTATTGCATGGTGCTTCTAACTACACGATTCGTGGTGCTACTAACTATATAGATCATCGTGTTACTAACTATATACGTAATTGTGTTATTAACTATATACATCATGGTGTTACTAACTAAATACATCATTGTGTTACTAACTATATACATCATGGTTTTGCTAACTACACACGTCGTGGTGCTACTAACTATATACATCATTGTGTTACTAACAATATACATCATGGTGTTACTAACTATATGCATCATGGTGTTACTAACTACATACATCATTATGTTACTAACTATATACATCATGGTGTTAATAACTATATTCATCATGGTGTTACTAACTACATGCATCATGATGTTACTAACGATATACATCATGATGTTACTAACTATATACATCATGGTGTTACTAACTATATACATCATGGTGTTACTATCTATATACATCATGTTGTTGCTAACTATATACATCATGGTGTTACTAACTATATACATCATGATGTTACTAACTATATACATCATGGTGTTACTAACCACATACATCATGGTGTTACTAACTATATAAATCATGGTGTTTCTAACTATATACATCATAGTGTTACTAACTATATACATCATGGTGTTACTATCTATATACATCATGGTGTTGCTAACTATATACATCATGGTGTTACTAACTATATACATCATGATGTTACTAACTATATACATCATGGTGTTACTAACCACATACATCATGGTGTTACTAACTACATACATCATTATGTTACTAACTATATACATCATGGTGTTAATAACTATATACATCATAGTGTTACTAACTACATACATCATGATGTTACTAACTATATACATAATGATGTTACTTACTATAAACATCATGGTGTTACTAACTATATACATCATGGTGTTACTAACTATATACATCATGGTGTTACTAACTATATACATCATGATGTTACTAACTATATACATCATTGTGTTACTAACTACACACATCGTGGTGTTACTAACTATATACATCATTGTGTTACTAACTATATACATCATGATGTTACTAACTATATATTGCATGGTATTACTAACTACACACATCGTGGTGTTAATAACTATATACATCGTGGTGTTACCAACTACACACATTATGGTGTTACCAACTACACACATCGTTCTGCTGCTAACTACACACATCATGCTGCTACTAACTACAAACATCATGGTGCTACTGACTACACACATCGTGGTGCTACTAACTACACACATCGTGGTGCTACTAACTACACACATCATGGTGCTACTAACTACACGCATCGTGGTGATACTAACTACACACATCATAGTGCTTCTAACTACACACATCGTGGTGCTTCTGACTACACAATTCGTGGTGTTACTAACTATATAGATCATCGTGTTACTAACTATATACATAACGATGTTACTAACGATTTACATCATGATGTTACTAACTAAATACATCATGGTGTTACTAACTACACACGTCGTAGTGCTACTAACTATATACATCATTGTGTTATTGACAATATACATCATGGTGTTACTAACTTCATGCATCATGGTGCTACTAACTATTTACATCATGATTTTACTAACTATACACATCATGGTGTTACTAACTACACACATCGTGTTGCTACTAACTATATACATCATGGTGTTACTAACTATATACATCATGGTGTTACTAACTATATAAATCATGGTGTTTCTAACTATATACATCATAGTGTTACTAACTACATACATCATGATGTTACTAACTATATACATAATGATGTTACTTACTATATACATCATGGTGTTACTAACTATATACATCATGGTGTTGCTAACTATATACATCATGATGTTACTAACTATATACATCATTGTGTTACTAACTACACACATCGTGGTGTTACTAACTATATACATCATTGTGTTACTAACTATATACATCATGATGTTACTAACTATATACTGCATGGTATTACTAACTACACACATCGTGGTGTTAATAACTATATACATCGTGGTGTTACCAACTACACACATTATGGTGTTACCAACTACAAACATCATGGTGCTACTGACTACACACATCGTGGTGCTACTAACTACACACATCGTGGTGCTACTAACTACACACATAATGGTGCTACAAACTACACACATCGTTCTGCTGCTAACTACACACATCATGCTGCTACTAACTACAAACATCATGGTGCTACTGACTACACACATCGTGGTGCTACTAACTACACACATCGTGGTGCTACTAACTACACACATCATGGTGCTACTAACTACACACATCATGGTGATACTAACTACACACATCATAGTGCTTCTAACTACACACATCGTGGTTCTTCTGACTACACAATTCGTGGTGTTACTAACTATATAGATCATCGTGTTACTAACTATATACATAACGATGTTACTAACGATTTACATCATGATGTTACTAACTATATACATCATGGTGTTTCTAACTAAATACATCATGGTGTTATTAACTACACACTTCGTAGTGCTACTAACTATATACATCATTGTGTTATTAACAATATACATCATGGTGTTACTAACTTCATGCATCATGGTGCTACTAACTATTTACATCATGATTTTACTAACTATATACATCATGGTGTTACTAACTATATTCATCATGGTCTTACTAACTACATACATCATTATTTTACTAACAATTTACATCATGATGTTACTAACTATATACATCATGGTGTTACTAACCACATACATCATGGTGTTACTAACTATATACATCATGGTGTTACTAATTATATACATCATGGTGTTACTAACTATATACATCATGGTGTTGCTAACTATATACATCATGGTGTTACTAACTATATACATCATGATGTTACTAACTATATACATCATGGTGTTACTAACCACATACATCATGGTGTTACTAACTATATACATCATGGTGTTACTAACTATATACATCATGGTGTTACTAACTACACACATCGTGTTGCTACTAACTATATACATCATGGTGTTACTAACTATATAGGTCATGGTGTTACTAACTACATACATCATGATGTTACTAACTATATACATAATGATGTTACTTACTATATACATCATGGTGTTACTAACTATATACATTGTGGTGCTACTAACTACACACATCGTGGTGCTACTAACTACACACATCGTGGTGATACTAACTACACACATTATAGTACTTCTAACTACACGATTCGTGGTGTTTCTAACTACACGATTCGTGGTGCTACTAACTATATAGATCATCGTGTTACTAACTATATACGTCATTGTGTTATTAACTATATACATCATGGTGTTACTAACTAAATACATCACTGTGTTACTAACTATATACATCATGGTTTTGCTAACTACACACGTCGTGGTGCTACTAACTATATACATCATTGTGTTACTAACAATATACATCATGGTGTTACTAACTACATACATCATGATGTTACTAACGATATACATCATGATGTTACTAACTATATACATCATGGTTTTACTAACTATATACATCATGGTGTTTCTAACTATATACATCATGGTGTTGCTAACTATATACATCATGGTGTTACTAACTATATACATCATGATGTTACTAACTATATACATCATGGTGTTACTAACCACATACATCATGGTGTTACTAACTATATACATCATGGTTTTACTAACTATATACATCATGGTGTTACTAACTACACACATTGTGTTGCTACTAACTATATACATAATGGTGTTACTAACTATATACATCATGGTGTTACTAACTATATAAATCATGGTGTTTCTAACTACATACATCATAGTGTTACTAACTACATACATCATGATGTTACTAACTATATACATCATGATGTTACTTACTATATACATCATGGTGTTACTAACTATATACATCATGGTGTTACTAACTATATACATAATGGTGTTGCTAACTATATACATCATGATGTTACTAACTATATACATCATGATGTTACTAACCACATACATCATGGTGTTACTAACTATTTACATCATGGTGTTACTAACTATATACATCATAATGTTACTAACTATATACATCATGATGTTACTAACCACATACATTGTGTTGCTACTAACTATATACATAATGGTGTTACTAACTATATACATCATGGTGTTACTAACTATATAAATCATGGTGTTTCTAACTACATACATCATAGTGTTACTAACTACATACATCATGATGTTACTAACTATATACATCATGATGTTACTAACTAAATACATAATGATGTTACTTACTATATACATCATGGTGTTACTAACTATATACATTGTGGTGCTACTAACTACACACATCGTGGTGCTACTAACTACACACATCGTGGTGATACTAACTATTTACATCATGGTGTTACTAACTATATACATCATAATGTTACTAACTATATACATCATGGTGTTACTAACCACATACATTGTGTTGCTACTAACTATATACATAATGGTGTTACTAACTATATACATCATGGTGTTACTAACTATATAAATCATGGTGTTTCTAACTACATACATCATAGTGTTACTAACTATTTACATCATGGTGTTACTGACTATATACATCATAATGTTACTAACTATATACATCATGGTGTTACTAACCACATACATTGTGTTGCTACTAACTATATACATAATGGTGTTACTAACTATATACATCATGGTGTTACTAACTATATAAATCATGGTGTTTCTAACTACATACATCATAGTGTTACTAACTACATACATCATGATGTTACTAACTACATACATCATGATGTTACTAACTATATACATAATGATGTTACTTACTATATACATCATGGTGTTACTAACTATATACATTGTGGTGCTACTAACTACACACATCGTGGTGCTACTAACTACACACATCGTGGTGATACTAACTACACACATTATAGTACTTCTAACTACACGATTCGTGGTGTTTCTAACTACACGATTCGTGGTGCTACTAACTATATAGATCATCGTGTTACTAACTATATACGTCATTGTGTTATTAACTATATACATCATGGTTTTGCTAACTACACACGTCGTGGTGCTACTAACTATATACATCATTGTGTTACTAACAATATACATCATGGTGTTACTAACTACATACATCATGATGTTACTAACGATATACATCATGATGTTACTAACTATATACATCATGGTTTTACTAACTATATACATCATGGTGTTTCTAACTATATACATCATGGTGGTGCTAACTATATACATCATGGTGTTACTAACTATATACATCATGATGTTACTAACTATATACATCATGGTGTTACTAACCACATACATCATGGTGTTACTAACTATATACATCATGGTTTTACTAACTATATACATCATGGTGTTACTAACTACACACATTGTGTTGCTACTAACTATATACATAATGGTGTTACTAACTATATACATCATGGTGTTACTAACTATATAAATCACGGTGTTTCTAACTACATACATCATAGTGTTACTAACTACATACATCATGATGTTACTAACTATATACATCATGATGTTACTTACTATATACATCATGGTGTTACTAACTATATACATCATGGTGTTACTAACTATATACATCATGGTGTTGCTAACTATATACATCATGATGTTACTAACTATATACATCATGGTGTTACTAACTACACACATCATGCTGCTACTAACTATACAAATTATGGTGTTACCAACTACACACATTATGGTGTTACCAGCTACAAACATTGTTATGCTGCTAACTACACACATCATGCTGCTACTAACTACACACATCATGGTGCTACTAACTACACACATCGTGGTGCTACTAACTACACACATTGTGGTGCTACTAACTACACACATCGTGGTGCTACTAACTACACACATCTTGGTGATACTAACTAAACACATCATAGTGCTACTAACTACACACATCGTGGTGCTTCTGACTACACAATTCGTGGTGTTACCAACTATATAGATCATCGTGTTACTAACTAAATACATCATTGTGTATCTAACTATATACATCATGGTTTTGCTACCTACACACGTCGTGGTGTGACTAACTATATACATCATTGTGTTACTAACAATATACATCATGGTGTTACTAACTATATACATCATGGTGTTACTAACTATATACATCATGGTGTTACTAACTATATACATCATGGTGTTACTAACTATATACATCATGGTGTTACTAACTATATAAATCATGGTGTTTCTAACTACATACATCATAGTGTTACTAACTACATACATCATGATGTTACTAACTATATAGTTATGTATAGTGGTGTTACTAACTATATACATCTTAGTGTTACTAACTATATACATCATGGTGTTAATACCTATATACATCATGGTGTTACTAACTACACACATCATTGTGCCACTAACTATATACATCATGGTGTTACTAACTATATACATCATGGTGTTCCTAACTACACACATCGTGGTGCTACTAACTGTTTTCATAATTTTGTTACTAACTATTTACATCATGGTGTTACTAACTATATACATCATGGTGTTACTAACTACACACATCATGATATAACTAACTATATACATTGTGGTGCTACTAACTTCACACACGATGGTGTTTCTAAGTACACACAACGTGGTGCTACTAACTACACACATCGTGGCGCTACTAACTACACACATCATGATGCTCCTAACTACACACATCATGGTGCTACTAAGTATATACATCTGTGTGTTACTAACTAAACACATCGTGTTGCTACTAACTATGAGGACTGAGAGATCTGTGAAATTATGTTCTGTGACACCTAATTAACCAGGAGCTTGCTCAGTTCATACCTAAAGCCCAGTGTGTGTGTGTTTACCTGGTGAAGACAAGAAGTATCTGTTCAAGGCCAGGCTCATTCTGACCCTTATGAGACAGACAGGATCCCATCATTGAAGGGGTTCACCAATAAATGAGCACCCTTTCCAACTCATAGACTTAGTTAGACTTCTCAACTTTGTACATGTCCAATTATTGCATGGTGCTTCTAACTACACGATTCGTGGTGCTACTAACTATATAGATCATCGTGTTACTAACTATATACGTAATTGTGTTATTAACTATATACATCATGGTGTTACTAACTAAATACATAATTGTGTTACTAACTATATACATCATGGTTTTGCTAACTACACACGTCGTGGTGCTACTAACTATATACATCATTGTGTTACTAACAATATACATCATGGTGTTACTAACTATATGCATCATGGTGTTACTAACTACATACATCATTATGTTACTAACTATATACATCATGGTGTTAATAACTATATTCATCATGGTGTTACTAACTACATGCATCATGATGTTACTAACGATATACATCATGATGTTACTAACTATATACATCATGGTGTTACTAACTATATACATCATGGTGTTACTATCTATATACATCATGGTGTTGCTAACTATATACATCATGGTGTTACTAACTATATACATCATGGTGTTACTATCTATATACATCATGGTGTTGCTAACTATATACATCATGGTGTTACTAACTATATACATCATGATGTTACTAACTATATACATCATGGTGTTACTAACCACATACATCATGGTGTTACTAACTATATACATCATGGTGTTACTAACTACACACATCGTGTTGCTACTAACTATATACATCATGATGTTACTAACTATATACATCATGATGTTACTAACTATATACTTCATGGTGTTACTAACTATATGCATCATGGTGCTACTAACTATTTACATCATAATGTTACTAACTACACACATCATGGTGTTACTAACTATATACATCATGATGTTACTAATTATATACATCATGGTGTTACTAACTATATGTGTCATGGTGCTACTAACTATATACATCATGATTTTACTAACTATACACATCATGGTGTTACTAACTATATACATCATGATGTTACTTACTATATACATCATGGTGTTACTAACTATATACATCATGGTGTTACTAACTATATACGTTGTGATGTTACTAACTATATACATCATGATGTTACTAACTATATACATCATGGTGTTACTCACTATATACATCATGGTGTTACTAACTATGTACATCATGGTGTTACCAACTACACACATCATGGTGCTACTAACTATATACATCTTAGTGTTACTAACTATATACATCATGGTGTTAATACCTATATACATCATGGTGTTACTAACTACACACATCATTGTGCCACTAACTATATACATCATGGTGTTACTAACTATATACATCATGGTGTTCCTAACTACACACATCGTGGTGCTACTAACTGTTTTCATAATTTTGTTACTAACTATTTACATCATGGTGTTACTAACTATATACATCATGGTGTTACTAACTACACACATCATGATATAACTAACTATATACATTGTGGTGCTACTAACTTCACACACGATGGTGTTTCTAAGTACACACACCGTGGTGCTACTAACTACACACATCATGGTGCTCCTAACTACACACATCATGGTGCTACTAAGTATATACATCTGTGTGTTACTAACTAAACACATTGTGTTGCTACTAACTCTGAGGACTGAGAGATCTGTGAAATTCTGTTCTGTGACACCTAATTAACCAGGAGCTTGCTCAGTTCATACCTAAAGCCCAGTGTGTGTGTGTTTACCTGGTGAAGACAAGAAGTATCTGTTCAAGGCCAGGCTCATTCTGACCCTTATGAGACAGACAGGATCCCATCATTGAAGGGGTTCACCAATAAATGAGCACCCTTTCCAACTCATAGACTTAGTTAGACTTCTCAACTTTGTATAAGTCCAATTATTGCATCTGGGACACCATGGGAAGCGCCATTGAAGCTATCTCCCTTCTAAAGTAGTCAGTTTCTTATTCTACTACTTCTATGAGTTAGTAAACAAATTGAAAGGGTGCATACTCACCTCAATGGCGCTGGCAATGCTAAAATGGGCCTTGGGGAGTCAAAGATACAACTCTGTGCTAGAGTTTGTCTATGTTTCAACTTTGCTTCATTAGCATAAATGTACCACTTAAGCTGTTCTGGAATTGGTTAGAAAATTGGAGTATGATTCAAAGGAAGAGTGAATCTGAGACCGGAAATGTTGTTGTACAATGCGCTAAGAGACAGTTTTGCAAACAGGCAAGTCTTCAGAGCTTGTTGTTTTATTTCTGTGAAATAGAGAGCGAGCGTGAAGCTAGGAAGCAGCTCTGTAGAGGGAGCGGAATGTAGTGAGTGGGGAGAAAGGGGCAGCTGGGATAGGATTAAATGCTGACATTCTGCATTTCTCATTTCTCCAACCCAGAAATACCCCCCTACTTCAGGGAAAGCCTGCCCTGAGGTTTGGCAGCAGGCTCTCGCAGTTATGGGCAGAAAGGATTTGCTTCTAAGTCACTCAGCTTTATGTAATAGCCTCCCGTATGCTCCATTCCAGGGAGGCATCTGTGGAGAAGTGACAGCGTTTAGCTGTTGTGGCTTTGCTGGCTGCCAACGCTAATGTCAGAGAAAGGTCCCTCAGAAGGGGGAATATGGAGGAAGAAAAATGATTGATCATCACTAAGCCATATTATGGCTGGAAGGAGGACACTGGAATCTCACCAATATGTCCAATGCCATAAGTTTGATCTGAGGATGGGAGATGTGTCCCACAGCTTGAGGAACGAAACATCACTGTCAGAGTTGTAAATCCAGAGGAGATCAGTGCAGGGAGATACTCAAAGAGGCGTTCTGGTTGTATGAAAAACATAATTGAAAGTCCCTCTTTTTCCTAGCAACATCTTTGAAATTAAACAGTATTAGTAGTGCAAGTCCATTTTGATTCTTCCCCTCAATTCAGAGGTTGAACATAATATGTACATAATTTGTATAGCATGTGTAGGACGGAGTTTACATACATTAGTTTAGGTTTCAACCTTAAGTGTGGATGGGAGAACTCTCAACTTTAGATTCCCTCTGACTTATAAACTGTTCATGAACTCAATCAGTGGGTTGTCTGACTGTCTGTCTGCCTGGTTAATTACTGGTTAATTACTTATTTAGACACAGGTCGCCATGGCAAGTATTAGCTGTAACTTCCTTAGCTGACAGGGACTGAACCCCTGGAGAATTTGTTTCCTTGCTGAACTTTTTCAAAGTGGAAATTTCAACAGACTCTGTCAGAGAGTTTCCCACAGTGGGTTAGTGGGGAGCGCTTGTGAGAGAGTGAGAAAGAGGAGGTGACTTTCCCATTTAAAGGACTCATCCAAAGGACACTTCAGTGTGACACATCTGCTTGTATTGACAGTTTTCTGTCCTGTCAGCATAAATAAGATGAATAGCACCAAATAAAAGGAAAATAATACATATAAAAGCTTAGTGTGCGCATATGGTCCATTAAGCATTTTCCTGTTGTTTTTATTGCTGGTTTAATCTTTTTTAATCTGTCAGAAAATCAATTTTTCATGTTGCTGCCAAGTTGTTGAGTAGGACACTCCATCATATTTACAGTGTCTGTCTGAGGCTGACTGGACCAGGCCTTATACTTTGCTTACCACTCATCGGACGTGCCATAGGCCACCACTACAAAGACTGATGATGTGGAAATACTGCATGATTTATTGTTCTTCTTCACAGTTTTGAAGCCATCAGTTTAATCAATGATACGTTAACACAACATAAATTCCATCACGGATTGTTTTCTTTTGTCATCACTGTGTTGCACTTTGTATCTCTTTGCAGAGGACTGCATGATTTTGCATTAATATGTGCAGTTGGATTGTCCTGTACGAACATACTAGTGTTGTTAGTGTATGAAAATGTACGTTGATGTGCTATGGGGCTCCTGTTGATACCTTTTTTATAAAGTGGTATTATATTGTATTACATATGTTCCTCTGGATGACATGACACTGCACATGTTCCATCTAGTGCTAGAGAATCTCTTATAGCTAAATAGCCCTTCATGTCATGTTTTCTGAACATGTGGTGATTTCTGTTGAGGGTTGTCTCTGGGGTTTATAGAGAGACAGACAGGGTTACGTGTTTTCAATGTATAATACGTGTTTTCAATGTATAATACATGTTTTCAATGTGTCAAATCTGAGATGCAAGTTGAATGGTAAGCTAATTCCCTTGCACATTCATTCATATCCTTATTTCCATCAATTATATATTGCCATGAATCTGATCCAAACCAGACCTGGCATATGTTCACAGAGAATCCTACATGTAAAGTCTCCTGGTACTTACTAGCTCTAATCTGTGTAAGACTGCAGGGGAATTAATCACATTCTGCGGCTCAAAGAGAAGGTGAGAATTTCCTCTGACATCAGATCAGTCAGTGTGGGGGGAACATAACTCTCTGGGTTTTCCTTCTAAACCCACAGTGAAACCATGATTATCTGCATTCAGCAAAAATGAAATGTCTATAATTTCAGTGGGGGCAGGATGCTAAAATATCTAATTTGACAGAACAAGTATAACTATAAAATTTATTTATATTTCCATCAAGGGATTTAGCTGAGAACCTAGGCTACCTGGAATAAAGTGGATTTACTGAATCCATTACTGTTGTAGGGATTATTAACATTGCCACCAGTTGCAACGACTGATACATTCCACATTAAGACATTGCAGGGCATTGAAATATGTCATTTCTATTCACAGCCGCAGTGCCTCAGAAGCAGAAACTATTAATATTGTAAGCAATTTATTTGTCAACTTGAAAAAAAAGATGTGTTTTGTAGAAACCTTTTTTGCGAGGCTATTTTCCCCTTGAGCTCACTGGCTTATTAGAGAGACACAGAGCATTATTTGCTTATGCAGTGAAGCCTAAAACAGTGGAGCAACAGTATTTAAAGCCGCTTCACCCCTCCATTTTCCTGAATGATTACCTCCGTCAAGGCTCCAGCAGACCCCAGAGCCCCCGACCACAGATACTGTATATCACTGTGAGAGCCGTACAACACCTGTCTCTTAAAACGCTCCAGAAAACTTGACGGGCCTTTTTGACACACCTCAGTGTGCATTAACTGTAGCAGAAGGCATCTTTAAATGCCTGCCCATGAAACCAGTAAGGGTCTGAACCATTAGATGACTACTATTGGCACCGGAATGTAGCTGAATACCAGCTAGAAACCATTATCCAACCATTACTCTCACATCCTTAGACAGTGTACATTTCAAGAATCTTCCAAAGAGTGTGTGTTCTCCAAATTGTACATGTCATGGTATGAGTGTTGAGTGGCCTAGGACTGCACCAAGGTGATATCAGATCAATCAAGGCTAATGCAGAGTGGGCATTGTTCGCTCCCCATGACCTTACACCGAGAGGATGGGGTGTTGTGAAAGGGTAAGATTAAGGGAGAGGTCATGTGTTGCACTGTCCAATGCCCAAATGTAAGGCCCTCGGTGCAATGTTCATGGCCAGCGAAGTGTTAAGCCCTGTGATGGGTTAGGGCTAAATGAGAGTGCTTACTAGATGCTGTCACGCTTGGACTGTTTCTACCTCTCACTCCCAGACACAGGAGAAAGACGGGGGGTGGAGTACGTCTGCAACTTTCTAATTTCCTCTCTCCTTTATGTTAATGGTCTCAGGGGGGAAAACCAACTGTCCTTAAAGAAAGGTGGAATGAAATGTGCTGTAAATGCCAGTGAATAACAGATCAGAGAGATAGTGTGGACGAGAGAGCGGGGGATGAGGCGAGCGCTTTCTCCACCCAGTCCTTCTCCTCCCACTGCAGACCTACCTTCACCCTTCCATCTTTCTTCTCACCTACCTGTAACCAGGCATAAAACTACATTTTTACTGCTTAATAATGGAGGAAATCTAAAGCCTCTGTGAATATGAGTAGGTAAGGGCATTCTGCAGTACATCTCCTATAATTAAAAAGAAAATGGAATGACAAAAGGGAGAGAACCTGGGGACTTGTTCCTTATTTTCTCTCTCTTCTTTTTAGGACTTTTACAGTCTCTACAAAATATTTTATTCCTTTGCAATTACATGTACGGGTGCTTTAACAGCAGAGGCCATAACGACCTGGTTCCTGGGCAGTCGTGTCATGGTAGAGGCCTCAGTGTTGGAGTAGGAGTCATTTATCTCCATGGCTGATGGGCTTTTACCACAGACATAGATTGAGATATCCTTTTCATATATGTCAAATTATGGCATTGGTGAATGCACAGGCAGCGCCATTGAGGAAATCTCCATTTTGAAGTTGTCCATTTTCTTTTTTTACTACTTCCACGAGTTGGCAGACAAACTGAAAGGGTGCATACTTCCACCTAGTGTTTGCTCATGGGTATAATTCATTGGCTGAATAATTTGATCCTTAACCCATAGGAGTCCCACCCAGTTGACTACTTTAAAATGGTGGAAGCCCTCAATGGCAATGTCCATGCCAAAACTGGGTTTATCCATCTAGAGTCCTCTATCTAACTCTATGGCTTTTACACACTGTTATTAGGGTAACTATCAAACAAAATGCAATGGTTGTGGCCTTTTTTAAATAAATGTACATTTCCAAAGTGTTTGGGCAGGTTTAAATAAAAAACACTCCCACTCTTTTATGTAATCATACATTGTTCATATGCCCATTTTATATTTAAACTCATGAGTTATGGAAACAAAATATGGATAGTCTTTTCAAATGTTAGACCATTTCATATGTGTTATTTCTCCCTCCATTAATGAATGTGTTGTTTGCTTTGTTTTGTGGGGCATGTTTAATGAATGTACTGATTTCCCTTGAAGTCGACTATGCCATATGCAAGAAAATAAATCAAAGGCCTTTTTGGTGGAAGAAAGGAAATCAAATGCTTGCAGGATTCTGAGGGCCAAAATAGCCAATCAATATCCGTCAAATGGAATTAGCTTTTTCTCCAGGAGTGGGCAGGCCTTTCTAGATGACTCATCCGTGCTTCCCCCTCTCTCAATTATGGAGATGTTTCCTCCTCACCACAGCAGTCATGTTGTTCCACTGTTCTCTACCCACCACAGATCTATTCAAGAATGTACAATGTGATTCGCTCTCATCCCTGGCTTGTACAAACCCTTCATTCAAAGGGAGGTGTACAAAAGAATCCTGTTGAAAATGTATCAGACCAAAGTGCTCTTCTGAATCAAGCAGCTCTCCTACGACATGACCTTTGCTCTGATACTAAGCGTGACCTGTCAGCTAAGGGGAAAATCAAGAGCGGTTTGTGAGCTATAAAAGATGCAGGCAAATCATTGAACATGTTAAGTTACTGCCCACTTCATACTTCCTACTTAATTATCTGTTCTGGTCACAGAGGTACAGCGCATTCGGAAAGTATTCAGACCTCTTGAATTTTTCCGCATTTTGTTATGTTATAGACAAAAATAGAAATGTCTTATTTACATAAGTTTGCCTGTGGACTTTAGCACAGGCAAACTTAAATTTTAAATTTCTATCAGCATGTTAAATGTGTAAGCAGAGGGAAAAAAATTCTAAACCACCTTTACTCCACACACAGAGACACGTACAAAGCTTTCCCTCGCCCTACACTTGGCAAATCTGACCATAATTCTATCCTCCTGATTCCTGCTTCAGTGCGTACGGCCCAGTACATCACCAAGATTGAACTCTTTGACCTGAACGCCAAGCGTCCCGTCTAGAGGAAACCTGGCACCATCCCTATGGTGAAGCATGGTGGTGGCTGTTTTCAGCGGCAGGGACTGGGAGACTAGTCAGGATCGATGGAAAGATGAACGGAGCAAAGTACAGAGAGATCCTTGATGAAAACCTGCCCCAGAGCGCTCAGTACCTCAGACTGGGACAAAGGTTCACCTTCCAACAGGACAACGACCCTAAGCACACAGCCAAGACAACGCAGGAGTGGCTTCGGGACAAGTCTCTGAATGTCCTTGAGTGGCCCAGCCAGAGCCCGGACTTGAACCCGATCTAACATCTCTGGAGAGACCTGAAAATAGCTGTGCAGCGACACTCCCCATCCAATCTGACAGAGCTTGAGAGGATCTGCAGAGAAGAATGGGAAAAACTCACCAAATTCAGGTGTGCCAAGCTTGTAGTGTCATACCCAAGAAGATTCAAGGCTGTAATCTCTGCCAAAGGTGCTTCAACAAAGTACTGAGTAAAGGGTCTGAATACTAATGTAAATTTAATATTTCTGTTTTTATTTTTTATGAATTAAAAACCTGTTTTTGCTTTGTCATTATGGGGGATTGTGTGTAGATTGATTATTAAATACTTTCCAAAGGCACTGTATGTTTCCCATGCCAATAAAACCTTTGAATTGAACTGAGAGAGAGAGACAAAAACAGAGAGAGAGCGAGAGATAGTGAGAGAGAATATTGTGCTGACAAACTTGTTTGGAAGTAGGAAATTTAAGCCACTGAAACGTGTTATTGTTAATCAGTGTTATCATAGCAATAGCAATAAAGGCTTTATTTGTGTTTATATAATTCAGCTCTACTTGTTCTGAGTAGTATTCAAACGTATGTACTGACTGTTGTAAGTGAAACCTAGTTAGGTAAAGATTGTAATTAAATTATAGTATAATTTGTATGGTTTTCCTAAGACATTGAGGAGAGGTTTTATCAGGGAGAAAATGGGGGAATGGGACAATTAAGAGAGAAAGATAGACGGAACATGGCAGCTCTTTTCCTGAGATGGCCTCCCTTGGGAGGATTCACCATTTCTGTTGCCGTTGTGATGTGAGATCTTTTTAAAGGCAGAAGTGTGAGCGAAAGTAACATTAGTGAGAGTACAATGATGGAATAAAATGGCATTTGAGATTCATTGGTACCTCCCCGACACAGTCTCTCACTCCCTGCTGTGATACACATTTAATTTAATCTTCAAACAAAGTCTAGCTTCTGAGTGAATCTGTCTTGGGCAGCCTTTTGATATTTTTGATCTGTCATTCTACCCACTGTCACTGGACAACGTCTGATACCAGGGGACTGTAGTCCTGAGAACTGGGTTTGACATTGGCGACTTTGTTAGGGCCATGTGTTTTAGCAGAACACCCTCTTTACAAAGATACATTGTATCCCTGTGGTCCAGAAGTGAGGGAAGGTTTGTGTGCTGTGTGTTTTGCCCTTCAGATCCGGTATGTAGAGAAGCAAAGACATCAGAGATGGATTTATGTAATGTATTTCCTAAAGAGCAAACCCAATGTTGTCTTGACTTGATATTAACATGAATATGTAGACTGTTATTTTATCACGTTTCAGGTAAGACCCAGATGCAGTCAGTGTCGAAGTAACAAAAGTTTAATACTAGTACAGGGGCAGGCAAAATGACAGGTCAAGGGCAGACAGAGTTATACAGATAGGGTGCAAAAGGTCCAGAACGGCAGGCAGTCTCAGCATCAGAGCAGGCAGGGTCTATAATCCAGTGTGGTGTGGAAGGTACAGAACGGCAGGCAGGCTCAGGGTCAGAGCAGGCAGGGTCAATAATCCAGTGTGGTGTGGAAGGTACAGAACGGCAGGCAGGCTCAGGGTCAGAGCAGGCAGGGTCAATAATCCAGTGTGATGTGGAAGGTATAGAATGGCAGGCAGGCTCAGGGTCAGAGCAGGCAGGGTCAATAATCCAGTGTGATGTGGAAGGTATAGAATGGCAGGCAGGCTCAGGGTCAGGGCAGGCAGAATGTTAAAAAACGGGAAAAACTAGAAAACAGAAACAGCCAGGAGCAAGGGGAAAACCGCTGGTAGGTTTCACAAAACAAAACGAACTGGCAACAGACAAACAGAAAATACAGGTATAAATACACTTGGGATAATGGGGAAGATTGGCGACACCTGGAGGGGGGTGGAGACAAGCACAAAGACAGGTGAAACAGATCAGGGTGTGATATATTTATCTAATTAACTTCTTAGGGAGCGGCATCTGAGGTGTCGGTTTTGGAGAGCCTGGCGTGCCCAAAGTAAAAGGCCTGCCACTCAGGCCCAGAAACTAGGATATGCACATAATTAGTACTATTGGATAGTTTCTAAGAGTGTTAAAATATTGTCTGTGAGTATAACAGAACTGATATAGCAGGCAAAAACCAGAGGAATTTCTGTCCTGGAAAAAGTGTTTTTGACACATTGCCTCATTTTGAGCCCCTCCCTATTGAAAACAGCCATATCTGGGAGTAAGATTGCAGTACCTATTGCTTCCACTGGATGGCAACAGTCTCTAGACAGTGTTTGGTGATGTTTAGTTGCTCTGGATGGTAATAGAAGATGTAAACAGAAGAGGATCTTGTGATCCGCGGGCTCATGCTTGTGCCTGTGGTTTTTCCTTTCCTATCGTCCAGTTTATAATCCGGTTGAAATATTATAGTAAATATACATAAAAGTGTTCCTAAGGATACATTATCAATGAAGTTTGATTGTTCTTGGACAAGTGTATAGGTATAGGTTGAACGCGTTCTCTTCACGGTTCAATGAGCGACTCAACAGTGGAGTTTATGATCATAACGCGCCAACCAAACTGAGATTTATGGATATAATAAATTACTTTTTCTAACAAAAGAAGCATGGATTGTCTTCGTTGGACACTTGGGAAGCCCTCAGCAGAAGTTCTTCGAAAGGTAAGGGATTTTATATTAGCGATTTTATGCGTTTTTTGAGACCAGCGTTGGGTTATGAATGTATGAATATTGAATATTGTAGGTGCTATTCTCAAACAATCAAATGTTGTGCTTTCGCGGTAAAGCCTTTTTGAAATCTGACAACGCTGTGATATTGCCAAGAAGCAGAGCTTTTGATGACTATGCAACACTTGTATATTGATGAATGTTTAATAATTCAACTTTTGGATTTTGAATTTGGCGCCTTACATTTCACCGGCTAGTGCCCCACCACTCCCTAAGTAGTTAAGAGAGGGATGTGATTTGAGAAGTTATAAGATAATTGTTTTCCATAAACTGTGCACAGTGAATAGTTACCACCCGGAGTGAGGTCAGGGAGCGTGCCAGCCTGCCGGAACCGACCCTTTTGAGCAAACTGTATAAATGATGGATTAAGAAAAAAACACATCAGACCAGAAAGACATGAAGCTGCAGCTGCACGTTTAAAGGTTTGAACTTTGAATCTCAACACAAGGTGGGGACGATAAACTCACCTCCCGGACAATCACTGGTAGGGCTAATTAGCTGTCTTAAGTAAAGAATCTTCTAAAGCGAATTCAAGTATGACCATCCTGGTACTCTTTTCAAGCCAACGTATTATGCTACTTTCATCACCCCACTGGGAAACCATCGATACGGCTGGCTAGCTTATCTTCAAAGAAGCATCTTCAAGAGCGAATGGAAGGAAAGTCAACTCTATAGTTCTGTTCAGGACTACACAACAAGTCACCGGATACAGGACAACTACAAAGAAGGACAACAATAGAAGACTTGTTGGAACCATTTTGGACAATCAGAGCCTTACAAGCGTGCCGCGAAAAGTCCCAACCCCCTTTCCAAGGCTGCCCCGGCGAACCCAGGCATTTCACATAAATCAATTAATGATTTCTTACTCAAAGCGGGCGGCGGTTCGTGTGCAAAGTATATGATTACTGTAGGTGAGAGTAGATTCTGAATGTACCAATGTTAAGTGTCTCTGTCCCTCTCTCTCTCCCTCCATCATTTCTTTAACATGCATCAATGTTGTTGTCATTCCTCTAGGAACATGTTTTCAGCGTATTACGTCTCCAGTCAATAACAGGCGCAAAGTGTGTATGTTTATCCTGGGTTTCTATTCAATTAGCTAGTAAATAAATAATGAAACCAATTTGTGTAGTACTGAATCATAAGTAAGGCTGGGGTTTTTGCAGATGCAAGGAGTTACGACTGTTCAGAATGATGATATGATACAGGGTTATGATTAGTAAATGGACTGTTTATAGATGTGATAGGTAACAACCTTTTAGAGTTTAATTAGGGAGATGGTAACTATTTAAAGAACTATTTAATTGTTACATGATTCAATTAATCGGGAAACAATTAAACATAGTTAGTTAACAAAAACACGTTCATA
Source organism: Brachymystax lenok tsinlingensis (assembly GCA_030435695.1). Lineage (NCBI taxonomy): Eukaryota > Metazoa > Chordata > Actinopteri > Salmoniformes > Salmonidae > Brachymystax > Brachymystax lenok. The sequence goes on along the minus strand of CM059790.1, from coordinate 21,757,353 downwards.
ATTGTTCATATTACATGCTCAATGCATAGTATGGAAAATTCGTATATGTACAGTAGTTGGTATACTTTCCAAGTTACAGTATTTCCTTTATAGCATTTTTAATGACATCACAAAATAACATTAGTGTTCTATAGGTCGCCTCTGACCATTCCCCACGTTTTATGTTAGAAAAATGGATCCAGTATTCGCTTTTGAACGTGTTTCTGTGGGAAAAAGTCTGCTGAAACAAAGTACATTCCTTCGGTGAATCTTGAGAGCGCAGGCCTGGATCTTCTCCACTGATTTACAACAGGATATGAGCTGTTAACCCCCACTAGTCCCCCAACCCCCCTCTATGGGTGAGAGGGGGTATGATTTAAGTTATTCATTGCAAACCTGAACTGACCTATTTGGATTTGGACTTTCATGACAATGTACAGCATGCCATCTAGAATTATGATGAATTGCTTGACTTAAAGATTGACTGATTGTTTGGTTGCACTACATGGCTGTCTACAATGTTAACATTTGGATGCTGTTGGACATGTCACACATATTTTCATACAAATCAGTTTCATCCTGATTCATATACCAACTGTTAAAGCTATTAGGAGTACATGGGTGTTAGGTTGGAAATGTGGTTACCTAAAAAGGCTAACTCTAATATAATTAGCTAGAGTTTTAACAATCAGGAAATGGGATGCTCAAGTTTTTATGGCATTCGTCTTAAACGTTCCCCCGTCAAAAATACAAGAGACATTTGAATAGGGAAAGAGACTTCCTCAAATATAGCTATTTTATTTGAGTCAGATTACCAAGTAATTAGAAAGGATTAAAAAAGTTATCATTTTTTGTAAAGAAAAGCGTTATATTGTGAGTTGAGAGTAATGAAGATAATTTGCAAGGGAACAGATGGTGGGTGTTGATGTTCTCGATGACAGGTAGCATGTTGTCAGTGCTTGGTGTTGTTATCATACAGAGAACAGCAGCTTTGAGTCCTAATTGGGACCCAGAAGGATTTTGCTTCAGAGCTGGGAGAGGAGGAAGAGAGAGGAGCAGAGACAGGAGAGAGCAGCCAGAGCTTAGTATTAAAGAGAAACGCACATCAAAAAACACACCAGCTGGCCCATCATTTTCCTGAAAAGAGAAGAGGGTTGAAATGGTGGAATTTCTTTCTAAGTGGCATATGAATACATAAAGAGACAGATCTGTTTTCAGTCAGTGAGTTGATAAAAATAGATTATGTTTGTTTATTTATTTACTGTTTGGTGCAGTGCATGGCTAATGTAACATAAAATAATTTTTTTGTCGATATCCAAAACCTACTTTTAGAATTGTAAGCCCATATCCACTGTTCTCCAACCCTGTGACAATTCCATGTTGTAGAGCAGGGGTATTCAACTCTTACCCTACAAGTTCTGGAGCCTACTGGTTTTCTGTTCTACTTGATAATTCATTTCACCCACCTGGTGTCCCAGATCTACAGTAAATCAGTCCCTGAATAGAGGGCAACAATGAAGAAAACGCAGTGGAACTGGCTTTGAGGTCCAGAGTTGAGTTTGAGGGTTGTAGAGGTAGATACTTGAGAGACTGAAAAGTTAGGGTTAGGGTTAGGTCTTAGGTTATAGCTAGGATTAGGGTTGGTTAGTGGTATGGACATCAATTTAGGTGTAGGGTTAGGTTTTGAAAATAATTAGGGTTTGGGTTAAGGACCAAGGATAGGATCAACTCTAAGCCTAACACTTAATCCTATCTTTGGATCTTGAACCTTGGATCTAAATGGAATATAACACAAGTATATACATAAGTATATATCCCCTCTGGAAACACAGCATTTTTATAAGCACCTTTCAGTTTCTCAAGTACATACCTCTACAACATGTCGCTTGTCAGATGGTTGATACAGTGCATTCAGAAAACAAGCTTACAACCTTATTTGTCGTGCCCTGATCTGTTTCACCTGTACTTGTGATTGTCTCCACCCCCTCCAGGTGTCGCTTATTTTCCCCGGTGTATTTATGCCTGTGTTTCCTGTCTCTCTGTGCCAGTTCGTCTTGCCTTGTCAAGTCAACCAGCGGTTTTCCCGTGCTCCTGCTTTTTCTTATCTCTCTTTTGCTAGTCCTCCCGGTTTTGACCCTTGCCTGCATTGACTCTGAACCCGCGTGCCTGACCATACTTCATGCCCTGACCTCGAGCCTGCCTGTCACTCTGTACCTCCTGGACTCTGACATAGTTATGATCTTTTTGCCTGTCCACGACCATTCTCTTGCCTGCCCCTTGGATACTAATACACTTCAGAGACTCAAACAATCTGTCTCCCATGTCTGCATCTGGGTCTCGCCCTGTGCCCTTATATTATTCAAAAATTGATTACACACAATACCCCATAATGACAAAGCAAAAACAGGTTTTTAGAAATGTTTGCAAATGTATTAAAAATAATAACAGAAATACCTTATTTTTATTTAACCTTTATTTAACTGGGCAAGTCAGTTAAGAACAAATTCTTATTTACAATGATGGCCTACCAAAGGCCACCTGCGGGGGACGGGGGCTGGGATAATAAGATATAGGACAAAACACACATCACGACAGCGAGACAACACTACATAAAGAGAGACCTAAGACAACAACATAGCAAAGCAGCAACACATGACAACATAGCATGGTAGCAACACAACATGACAACAACATGGTAGCAACACAACATGGTAGCAGCACAAAACATGGTACAAACAACATTGGGCACAGACAACAGCACCAAGGGCTAGAAGGTAGAGACAACAATACATCACGAAAACGCAGCCACAACTGTCAGTAAAAGTGTCCATGATTGAGTCTTTGAATGAAGAGATTGAGATAAAACTGTCCAGTTTGAGTGTTTGTTGCAGCTCGTTCCAATCGCTAGCTGCAGCGAACTGAAAAGATGAGCGACCCAGGGATGTGTGTGCTTTGGGGACCTTTAACAGAATGTGACTGGTAGAACGGGTGTTGTATGTGGAGGATGAGGGCTGCAGTAGATATCTCAGATGAGGGGAGTGAGGCCTAAGAAGGTTTTATAAATAAGCATCAACCAGTAGGTCTTGCGACGGGTATACAGAGTTTACAGAGGAGTATAGAGTGCAGTGATGTGTCCTATAAGGAGCATTGGTGGCAAATCTGATGGCCGAATGGCACCCTTACCTGCCGATCTATAAATTACGTCTCTGTAATCTAGCATGGGTAGGATGGTCATCTGAACCAGGGTTAGATTGGCAGATGGAGTTTCCTCTATCGGTTACGACAGAGGAAACCAAGTCCAGATTTAACTTCAGCCTGCAGCTTTGATATATGCTGAGAGAAGGACAGTGTACCGTCTAGCCATACTCCCAAGTACTTGTATGAGGGGACTACCTCAAGCTCTAAACCCTAAGAGGTAGTAATCACACCTGCGGGGAGAGGGGCATTCTTCTTACCAAACCACATTACCTTTGTTTTGGAGGTGTTCAGAACAAGGTTAAGGGCAGAGAAAGCTTGTTGGACACTAAAAAAGCTTTGTTGTAAAGCTTTTAACACAAAATACATGGAGGTGCCAGCTGAGTATAAATGGATGAGATAGCTTCCTACTGCCTGAGCTATGTTGTTGATGTAAATTGAGAAGAGCGTGGGGCCTAGGATCGAGCCTTGGGGTACTCCCTTGGTGACACGCAATGACCGAGACAGCAGATGTTCTGACTTTATACACTGCACTCTTTGAGAGAGTTAGTTATCAAACCAGGGCAAAGACCCCTCAGAGACACCAATACTCCTTAGCCGGCCCACAAGAATGGAATGGTCAACCGTATCAAAAGCTTTGGCCAAGTCAATAAAAATAGCAGTACAACATTGCTTAGAATCAAGGGCAATGGTGACATCATTGAGGTACTTTAAGGTCGCAGTGACACATCCATAACCTGAGTGGAAACCAGGTTGCATACCAGAGAGAATACAATAGACATCAAGAAATAAATTGATTATTGACACGTTTTTGCAATACTTTTGATAAACAGGGCAAAAAAGAAATAGGCCTATAACAGTTTGGATCAGCTTCAAATCAAATCAAATTTTATTTGTCACATACACATGGTTAGCAGATGTTAATGCGAGGGTAGCGAAATGCTTGTGCTTCTAGTTCCGACCATGCAGTAGTATCTAACAAGTAATCTAACAAATTCACAACAACTACCTTATACACACAAGAGTAAAGGAATGAATACGAGTATGTACATATAAATATATGGATGAGCGATGGCTGATCGGCGTAGGCAAGATGCAGTAGATGGTATGGAGTACAGTATATACATATGAGATGAGTAATGTAGGACATGTAAACATTATATAAATGGCATCGTTTAAAGTGGCTAGTGATACATTTATTTCATCCGATTATAGTTATTAAAGTGGCTTGAAATTTTAGTCGATGGCTTAACGGCATAGGCAAGATTCAGTAGATGGTTTAGAGTACAGTGTATACATTTGATATGAGATAATTCGGATATGTAAACATTATATACAAAATTGTTTAAAGTGGCTAGTGATACATTTGTTACATCCAATTCCTATTTTTGAAGTGGCTAGAGATTTAAGTCAGTATGTTGGCAGCAGCCACTCAATGTTAGTGATGGCTGTTAAACAGTCTGATGGCCTTGAGGTAGAAGCTGTTTTTCAGTCTCTCGGTCCCAGTTTTGATGCACCTGTACTGACCTCGCCTTCTGGATGATAGCGGGGTGAACAGGCGGTGGCTCGGGTGGTTGTTGTCCTTGATGATCTTTTTGGCCTTCCTGTGACATTGGGTGGTGTAGGTGTCCTGAAGGGCAGGTAGTTTACCCTCGGTGATGCGTTGTGCAGTCCTCACTACCCTCTGGAGAGCCTTACGGTTGTGGGCGGAGCAGTTGCCGTACCAGGCGGTGATACAGCCCGACAGGATGCTCTCGATTGTGCATCTGTAGAAGTTTGTGTGTGATTTTGGTGACAAGTCGAATTTCTTCAGGTTCCTGAGGTTGAAGAGGCGCTGTTGCGCCTTCTTCACCACGCTGTCTGTGTGGGTGGACCATTTCAGTTTGTCTGTGATGTGTACGCCGAGGAACTTAAAACTTTCCACCTTCTCTACTACTGTCCCGTCGATGTGGATAGGGGGGTGCTCCCTCTCCTCTTTCCTGAAGTCCACGATCATCTCCTTTGTTTTGTTGACATTGAGTGAGAAGTTATTTTCCTGACACCACACTCCGAGGGCCCTCACCTCCTCCCTGTAGGCCGTCTCGTCGTCGTTGTCAAGCCTACCACTGTAGTGTCGTCAGCAAACTTGATGATTGAGTTGGATGCGTGCTTGGCCACGCAGTCATGGGTAAGCAGAGAGTACAGGAGAGGGCTGAGAACGCACCCTTGTGGGGCCCCAGTGTTGAGGATCAGCGGGGTGGAGATGTTGTTTCCTACCCTCACCACCTGGGGCCGGCCCGTCAGGAAGTCCAGGACCCAGTTGCACAGGGCTGGGTCGAGACCTAGGGTCTCGAGCTTAATGACGAGCTTGGAGGGTACTATGGTGTTAAATGCTGAGCTGTAGTCGATGAACAGCATTCTTACATAAGTATTCCTCTTGTCCAGATGGGTTAGGGCAGTATGCAGTGTGATTGCGACAAGGTCGTCTGTGGACCTATTGGGACGATAAGCAAATTGGAGTGGGTCCAGGGTGTCTGGCAGGATGGAGGTGATATGATCCTTGACTAGACTCTCAAAGCACTTCATGATGACGGAAGTGAGTGCTACGGGGTGATAGCCATTTAGCTCAGTTACCTTAGCTTTCTTGGGAGCAGGAACAATGGTGGCCCTCTTGAAGCATGTAAGAACAGCAGACTGGGATAGGGACTGATTGAATATGTCCGTAAACACACCAGCCAGCTGGTCTGCACATGCTCTGAGGACATGGCCAGGGATGCCATCTGGGCCAGCAGCCTTGCAAGGGTTAACCTCTCTGCGCACGGATCCTGCTAGTGGGATCGTTTTCAGAGCAAACATAACGCGGCAAATTCAAAATAAAAATTCGTAATATTTAACATCCTTCGATATACAAGTGTTGCATAGCCATCAAAAGCTCTGCTTCTTGGCAATATCACTGCGTTGTCAGATTTTCAAAAGGCTTTACGGCGAAAGCACTACATTTGATTGTTTGAGGCTAGTACCTCACATATTTTCCACATTAGCATAAATTCATATCCAGCTCGGTTCTCAAAATGTCCATATCACAGCTAATATAAATCGCTTACCTTTCAAATAACTTCTGCTGAGGTCTTCCCAAGTGTGCAAACAAGAGAATCCATGGTTCTTTTGTTAGAAAAAGTAATTCATTATATCCATAAATCTCAGTTTTGTTGGCACGTTATGTTCAGCTACTCCACCAAGCATTGTCAGTCTACTCGCCCGTTTTACAGTGAAGGGATCGCGTTCAAGTTATACCTCTCATCTTTTCACAAACAAATCAAATATCATTAATAATGCATCCTTATGTATTCTTTTATGAATAATAGCGATCATATTTTACACAGATGGTAACTGAAACGTTATAAAAGGAAAAGAAAGCTAGGCGCGCTCACGTTCTCGTGAACGTGCATGGTTGTTTACATTTTTCCCTTCCTGTAGTCTTTCTTCTTCTATAAGGATCTCCTCAGGGCTTTTTCCTCCAGACACTTTCCAGAGACTGTTGACATCCAGTGGAAGCCATAGGTACTGCAACCTGTGTCCTATTCCCCATTGATTTCTATTACCAGGGCTTCAAAGTGAGAGGAGAGCAACAGAAAAAGTAATTCCGGACAGAAATGTCTCGGGTTTTTGCCTGCTATATCTGTTCTGGTATACCCACAGACTATATCTTAATGGTTTTAGACACTTCAGAGTGTTTCCTATCCAATAGTACTAATTATGTGAATATCCTAGTTTCTGGCCCTGAGTGGCGTGCATTTAACTTTGGGCACGTCAGACAGGCGAAAATTCGGAAAATGGGACCCTAGCTGTAACAGGTTAACACATTTAAATGTTTTCCTCGCATTGGCTGCGGTGAAGGAGAGCCCGCAGGTTTTGGTAGCGGGCTGTGTCGGTGGCACTGTATTATCCTCAAAGCGAGCAAAGAAGTTGTTTAGTTTGTCTGGGAGCAGGACGTCGTGGTCCGCGATGGGGCTGGTTTTCTTTTTGTAGTCCATGATTGACTGTAGACCCTGCCACATTCCTCTCGTGTCTGAGCCGTTGAATTGTGACTCTACTTTGTCTCTATTCTGACGCTTAGCTTGTTTGATTGCCTTGCGGAGGGAATAGCTACACTGTTTGTATTCAGTCATGTTTCCGGAAGCCTTACCGTGGTTAAAAGCAGTGGTTCGCGCTTTCAGTTTTGCGCGAATGCTGCCATCAATCCACGGTTTCTGGTTGGGGAAGGTTTTAATAGTTGCTATGGGTACAACATCACCAATTCACTTGCTAATAAACTCGCTCACCGAATCCGCGTATACATCAATGTGGTTGTCCGATGCTATGCGGAACATATCCCAGTCCACGTGCTCGAAGCAATCTTGCAGCATGGAATCAGATTGGTCGGACCAGCGTTGAACAGACCTGAGAATGGGCGTTTCCTGTTTTAGGTTCTGTCTGTAGGCTGGGAGCAACAAAATTGAGTCATGGTCAGACTTGCGGAATGGAGGGCGGAGAATAGCCTTGTATGCATCACGGAAGTTGGACTAACAATGATCCAGGATTTTACCAGCCCCGGTGGCACATTCGATATGCTGGTAGAATTTCGGGAGCCTTGTTTTCAAATTAGCCTTATTAAAATCACCAGCCACAATAAATGCAGCCTCAGGATATGTGGTTTCCAATTTACATAGTCCAATGAATTTCTTTCAGTGCCGTCGAGGTGTCAGCTTGAGGGGGGATGCACACGGCTGTGATTATAATCGAGGAGAATTCTCTTGGTAGATAATGTGGTCAGCATTTGATTGTAAGGAATTCTATGTCAGGTGAACAAAAGGACTTGAGTTCCTGTATGTTGTTATGATCACACCACGTCTCGTTAATCATAAGACACACACCCCCGCCCTTCTTCTTACCAGATAGATGTTTGTTTCTGTCGGCGCGATGCGTGGGGAAACCAGGTGGCTGTACCGACTCAGATAGCGTGTCCTGAGTGAGCCATGTTTCAAAAGAACGTTGCAGTCACGGATGTCTCTCTGGAAGGCAATCCTCGCTCTGATTTAGTCCACTTTGTTGTCCAGAAACTGGACATTGGCGATTAAAATACTCTGGAGAGGTGCACGATGCGACTGTCTACGCAGCTTGACCAACAGACCGCCGCGTTTCCCCCTTCTCCTGCGCCGCTGTTGTTTTGAGTCGCCGGCTGGGATCCAGTCTATTGTCCTAGTTGGGGTACCAAACAGAGAATCCGCTTCAGGAAAGTCGTATTCCTGGTCGTAATGTTGGTAAGTTGACGTTGCTCTTATATCCAATATTTCCTCCCGGTTATATGTAATATATTATTTCCCGGGGTAACAATGTAAGAAGTAATACATAAACAAACAAAATACTGCATAGTTTCCTGAGTACGTGAAGTGAGGCTGCCATCTCTGTCGGCGCTGGAAGTGTCCTGAGAATCTCCCCCTTTAAATAAAGGATGAACCGTGGCTGCCATCCAAGCAATGGGAACCTCCCCTGAGAGGAGAGACAGGTTAAAAAGGGGAAGAAACCTTAAAGAAGAAAGAGTCTAAACCATCTGACCCAGATTTTTTTGGGGGGTCAAGTTTTAAGTAGCTCCTTTAGCACCTCAGACTCAGTGAACGGCTGCAGGGAGAAACTTTGTAGCGGGGCGGGGAAAAAAGAGAGAGGAGCGTCGGGGCTAGTCGCATTAGAAGGAGTGGGAGATGAGGAAATGTTTGATGGGCAAGGAGGCATGGCTGAGTCAAATAGGAATTCTGACTAAATGAAGTGGTGATTAAAGAGCTCAGCCATGTGCTTCTTGTCAGTAACAACCACATCATCAACATTAAGGGACATGGGCAGCTGTGAGGAGGAGGGCTTATTCTCCAGGTCTTTAACCGTTTTCCAGAACTTCTTGGGATTAGTTCCACAGAGAGAGAACTGCTCCTTAAAGTAACTCACTTTGGCCTTCCGGATAGCCTGAGTGCACTTATTTTTAATTTGCCTGAACGAGAGCCAGTAAGCCTGAATATGCGTGTGCCGAGCCTTTCACGAAATGCAATTCTTGAGGTGGAGTAACTCTGCATGATCACGGTTGAACCACGGGCTGAACCTGTTTTTAATTCTAATTTTCTTTATGGGGGCATGTTTGTTAACAATACCACTGAAAATATCAAAAAAGAAGGTCCAAGCGTCTTCGGCAGAGGGGATCAAGCTGATTCTATACCATTTTACAGAGGCCAGTTAACGAAGGAAGGCTTGCTCATTAAAGTTTTTTAGCAAGCGTCTATGACAAATCAGGACAGGTCGTTTCACTGAGCAACCATTATGAACACAGGCTGTAATACAGTGATCACTAAGATCATTACAGAAAACACCAGACTGATACCTATCAGGATTATTTGTGAGGATAACATCGAGGAGAGTAACCTTTTCTGGGAGTTCCGGAGTCATACCTTGTGGGATTGGTAATAAGCGGAGAAAGATTTAGGGAGTCCCATTGCTTTCGGACTTGGTCAGGTGGTTTAAGCATGTCCCAGTTTAGGTCACCTAGCAGGACAAATTCAGACTTAGTGTAAGGGGCCAGGAGAGAGCTTAGGGCAGGTAGGGTACAGGCTGGTGCTGATGGAGGATGATAGTACCCAGCAACAGTCCAGACAAACCAGCAAATCAAATTGCTTGGGGACAGACTTGGTGGAGACAAGCTAGCACTGAAGGTGATCCTTTGTAAAGATTGCCACTCCCCCACCTTTGGAAGATCTGTCTTGCCGAGAAAGGTTATAAACAGAAAGGTTAACATCAATATTCAAAACACTCTTCCTTATTCACGTCTCAGTAATGACCAACACATCTGAATTGGAGTTGTGAGCCCACACTTTCAATTGATCCATTTTAGGTAATAAGCTTCTAGTGTTAACGTGTGGAAAACCCAGGCTTTTACGAGAGCAGAAATCAGTGAAGCAGATACCAGACCACAAGTCAGAATTGGGTCTATCAACAGTAGATGGGCAAGGGTGTATGTACACGCACATTTCCAGATATCATCAGCAATAATACAGTCATGGCCAAAAGATTTGAGAATGGCACAAATATTAATTTTCACAAAGTCTGCTGCCTCAGTTTGTATGATGGCAATTTACATGTACTCCAGAATGTCATGAAGAGTGATCAGATTAATTGCAATTAATTGCAAAGTCCCTCTTTTCCATGCAAATGAACTGAATAGACCAAAAACATTTCCACTGCATTTTAGTCCTGCCATAAAAGGACCAGCTGACATCATGTCAGTGATTCTCTCGTTAACACAGGTGTGAGTATTGACGAGGACAAGGCTGGAGATCACTCTGTCATGCTGATTGAGTTCGAATAACAGACTGGAAGCTTCAAAAGGAGGGTGGTGCTTGGAATCATTGTTCTTCCTCTGTCAAACATGGTTACCTGCAAGGAAACATGTGCCGTCATCATTGCTTTGCACAAAAAAGGCTTCACAGGCAAGGATACTGCTGCCAGTAAGATTGCACCTAAATCAACCATTTATCAGATCATCATGAACTTCAAAGACAGTGGTTCAATTGTTGTGAAGAAGGCTTCAGGGCGCCCAAGAAAGTCCAGCAAGCACCAGGACAGTCTCCTAAAGTTGATTCAGCTGCGGGATCGGGGCACCACCAGTACAGAGCTTGCTCAGGAATGGCAGCAGGCAGGTGTGAGTGCATCTGCACGCACAGTGAAGGCGAAGACTTTTGGAGGATGGCCTGGTGTCAAGAACAGCAGCAAAGAAGCCACTTCTCTCCAGGAAAAACATCAGGGACAGACTGATATTTTGCAAAAGGTACAGGGATTGGACTGCTGAGGACTGGGGTAAAGTCATTTTCTCTGATGAATCCCCTTTCCGATTGTTTGGGGCATCCGGAAAAAAAGCTTGTCCGGAGAAGACAAGGTGAGCGCTACCATCAGTCCTGTGTCATGCCAACAGTAAAGCATCCTGAGACCATTCATGTGTGGGGTTGCTTCTCAGCCAAGGGAGTGGGCTCACTCACAATTTTGCCTAAGAACACAGCCATGAATAAAGAATGGTACCAACACATCCTCCGAGAGCAACTTCTCCCAACCATACAGGAACAGTTTGGTGACGAACAATGCCTTTCCAGCATGATGGAACACCTTGCCATAAGGCAAAAGTGATAACTAAGTGGCTCGGGGAACAAAACATCGATATTTTGGGTCCATGGCCAGGAAACTCCCCAGACCTTAATCCCATTGAGAACTTGTGGTCAATCCTCAAGAGGCGGGTGGACAAACAAAAACCCACAAATTTGGACAAACTCCAAGCATTGATTTTGCAAGAATGGGCTGCCATCAGTCAGGATGTGGCCCAGAAGTTAATGGACAGCATGCCAGGGCGGATTGCAGAGGTCTTGAAAAAGAAGGGTCAACACTGCAAATATTGACTCTTTGCATCAACTTCATGTAATTGTCAATAAAAGCCTTTGAGACTTATGAAATGCTTATAATTATACTTTAGTATTCCATAGTAACATTTGACAAAAAACATATTTGGAAGATCTGTCTTGCCGAAAAAGGATATAATTTTATAAATAAGAATTTGTTCTTAACTGACTTGCCTAGTTACATAAAGGTGAAATAAAAGATTGAAAATAAATAAAATATTGTAGAGCAATTTCATCAGGTAACATGAATACAAAGCCAGCGAGAGGTGGTTAGAGTAGGATGGGAGGCCAAAAGTCTGTGTAACCAATAGAGAGTCAGAGTCCCGAGTGTGGGAACGAACATAGTCTGTCCCACGGTTGGGTAACAAGAAAGTTCATAGTCAACAAAGCATGCAGGAGTCATGAGGCAAATAGCAAAATAGCAAAATGCGTAAGCTACATTTTTTTGATATAACGACTTTGGGCTATAACGACTCAGAGTCACTCACCCCAACAGTGGGTGTGTGCTGGAGGCGAGCGAAAGCTCAGGAGAGAGTGTGGTGGGGGTACCTGTACCAGACAGGGGGAGACAGGCCAGGGCAGACGGTGAACAGATCGCCAGGTGGAATGCAAGCAGCAGTGCAGCAGGCAACAGAAGTAAGTGTCACACCCACTTGGGAGAAGTTTTTATTTCTGGAGGCAGACTTCTTGTAGAAAATGCCAGTGGATGGTCTCTGAACAGCGGGAGGGGGCTTCAAAGGCCTCTGGATTTGGGTGTGGCAGGCTGCGAGAGACTCCTGCCACTTGTTGGGCCCAAATGCCTCGACAACTCTCACTTCACACCCCAGTGCTAATTTAAGTTGTATCTGGTCTGTCCTAGCAAGCCTGGCATCCTTAACTCAGCATTCAGTCCCCATAAAGTAAAATATATAATTGTAATGTACTACATTTATCTTCTTCTTTCGTGGCTTTCAAAATAGCATCAGACCAAACACTACTCACTCAGTTCCAGGTTGGATGGTGTCTTCAGGTCTCTGCTGTTTGCCAGAGCACCCTCCGTATAGCTTGGAAAAATGAATCCTTGGTAGCAGTAATGCCTCCAGGTAATTTTGTCCAATATTAAGTTGAAGGTTTGGAGTTTTGATCTGGAGCAAAGGCAATGCTGTGGAGGGTAGCATCCTGCATATGTCCCTGCTGAAAAATCCAAGTTTATCTAACTCCAAATCTATCCTTTTGTAAAAAACATGTTGAAAATGTGAGCTCACATGCAGCTGTGTCTCTCTCTCTCAGTTGTATATCTCAGTTGTATACTATTTACATACAGTTCCAGTCAAACGTTTGGACACACCTACTCATTCAACGGTTTTTCTTTATTTTTACTATTTTCTACATTGTAGAATTATAGTGAAGACATCAAAACTATGAAATAACACATATGGAATCATGGAATCATATGACAGCCCGCTTGGAGCATTGGACTAGTGACCGAAAGGTTGCAAGATCGAATCCCTGAGCTGACAAGGTAAAAATCTGTCGTTCTGCCCCTGAACAAGGCAGTTAACCCACTGTTCCTAGGCCATCATTGAAAGTAAGAATTTGTTCTTAACTGACTTGTCTAGTTAAATAAAGGTAAAATTAAAAAATAAAAATAAAAATGTAGTAACCAAAAAAGTGTTAAACAAATCAAAATATATTTTATATTTGAGATTCTTCGAATAACTAACCTTTGCCTTGACGACAGCTTTGCACACTCTTGGCATTGTCTCAATCAGCTTCACCTTCACCTGCTTTTCAAACAGTCTTGAAGGAGTTCCCGTATATGCTGAGCACTTGTTGGCTACTTTTCCTTCATTTCTGCAGTCCAATTCATCCCAAACCATCTCAATTTGATTGAGGTCGGGGGGATAGTGGAGGCCAGGTCATCTGATGCAGCACTCCATCACTCTCCTTCTTGGTAAAATAGCCCTTCCAAGCCTGAAGGTGTGTTGCGTCATTGTCCTGTTGAAAAACAAATTATAGTCCCACTAAGCCCAAACTAGATGGGATGGCGTATTGCTGCAGAATGCTGTGTTAGCCATGCTGGTTAAGTGTGCCTTGAATTCTAAGTAAATCACAGACAGCGTCACCAGCAAAGCACCCACACCATAACACCTCCTCCTCCATGCTTATAGGTGGAAAATACACATGCAGAGATTGTCCATTCACCCACACAGCGTCTCACAAAGACATGGCGGTTGGAACCAAAAATCTCAAATTTGGACTCCAGACCACAGGACAAATATCCACAGGTCTAATGTCCATAGCTCGTGTTTCTTGGCCCAAGCAAGTCTCTTCTTATTATTGGTGTCCTTTAGTAGTGGTTTCTTTGCAGCAATTCAGCCATGAAGGCCTGATTCACACAGACTCCTCTGAACAGCTGATTTTGAGATGTTTCTGTTACTTGAACTCTGTGAAGCAATTATTTGGGCTGCAATTTCTGAGGCTGGTAACTCTAACGAACTTATCCTCTGCATCAGTGGTAACTCTGGGTCTTCCTTACCTGTGGCGGTCCTCATGAGAGCCAGTTTCATCATAGCGCTTGATGGTTTTTGCGACTTCACTTGAAGAAACTTTCAAAGTTCTTGAAATGTTCCGTATTGACTGACCTCCATGTCTTAAAGTAATGATAGAATGTCGTTTCTCTTTGCTTACTTGAGCTGTCCATAATAGGGCTATCTTCTGTATACCCCCCTACCTTGTCACAACACAACTGATTGGCTCAAATTCATTAAGAAGGAAATAAATTCCACAAATTAACAGGCACACCTGTTAATTGAAATTCATTCCAGGAAACTACCTCATGAAGCTGGTTGAGAGAATGTCAAGAGTGTGCAAAACTGTCATCAAGGCAAAGGGTGGCTACTTTGAAGAACCTCAAGTATAAAATGTGGAAAAATTAAGGGGTCTGAATACTTTCCAAAGGCACTGTAAGGTCCCACAGGCCTTTGACACTGCATGTCAAAGAAAAAATCAAGCCATGAGTTTGAAGGAATTGTCAGTAGAGCTCAGAGACAGGATTCGCACGAGGCACAGATCTGGGGAAGGGTACCAAAACATTTATGCAGCATTGAAGGTCCCCAAGAACACAGTGGCCTCCATCATTCTTAAATTGAAGAAGTTTGGAACCACCAAGGATCTTCCTAGAGCTGGCTGCCCGGCCAAACTGAGCAATCGGGGGAGAAGGGCCTTGGTCAGGGAGGTGACCAAGAACCCGGTGGTCACTCTGACAGAGCTCCAGAGTTCCTCTGTGGAGATGGGAGAACCTTCCAGAAGGACAACCATCTATGCAACACTCCACCAATCAGGCCTTTATGGTGGAGTGGCCAGACGGAAGCCACTCCTCGGTAAAAGGCATATGACAGCCCGCTTGGAGTTTGCCAAAAGGCACCCAAAAGACTCTCAAACCATGAGAAACAAGATTCTCTCGTCTGATGAAGCCAAGGTTGAAATCTTTGGCCTGAATGCCAAGCATCACGTCTGGAGGAAGCATGGCACCATCCCTACGGTGAAGCACGGTGGTGGCAGCATCATGCTGTGGGGATTTTATTCAGCGGCAGGGACTGGGAGACTAGTCAGGATCGAGGGAAAGATTAACGGAGCAAAGTCCAGAGCGCTCAGGACCTCAGACTGGGGCGAAGGTTCACCTTCCAATAGGACAGCGACACTAAGAACACAGCCAAGACAACGCAGGAGTGTCTTCGGGACAAGTCTCTGAATGTCCTTGAGTGGCCCAGCCAGTGCCCGGACTTGAACCCAATCGAACATCCCTGAGAGACCTGAAAATTGCTGTGCAGCGGCACTCCCCATTCAGCCTGACAGAGCTTGAGAGGATCTGCAGAGAAGAATGGGAAAAACTCCCCAAAATACAGGTGTGCCAAGCTTGTAGCGTCATATCTAAGAAGACTCAAGGCTGTAATCGCTGCCAAAGGTGCTTCTACAAAGTACTGAGTAAAGGGTCTGAATATTTATGTAAATGTTATATTTATATATTTTTGCAAACATTTCTAAAACCTGTTTTTCATTTGTCATTATGGGGTAATGTGTGTTGATTGATGAGGGAAAAAAACTATTTAATAATTTTTATAATAAGGCTGTAACTTAAAAATGTGGAAAGGGGTCTGAATACTTTCCTAATGCACTGTATGGGCTTAAAATGATAAAAGCAGGTTTTAGATATGGAATAGAAAGATTTTTGATGTTACATGAGAATTTCATTGCACCAAGTAAATAAATTAATAAACACATTGGTAAGATTAAGGCCGGGATTCAAAATAATTTACACATGCAGACATACGCAGCATTTACTATGAATGTGATCTCCACGAAAGTCGAAGAGAATTCCTTTAAAAGGTGCATTGTTGGCTGAATAGCATCCTGCACTATAACACCCCTTAAATTGAATCTCGGCCCAAGTTCAAAACCCTCAAGTCAACTTTCATGTGTTCACAAAAAAGGATGACAGCAGGTTATTGACCTTTTCTCACAAGTTAGAGAACTACAGCTGCAAACACGGATACTTCCTCTGTTTTTCTTCAACTCAAAGAGAAAGCATCTCATGACCTTATTATGAGGAGAAAATTGGTAGTTTTTGTTTGTTTTCTGACTATATGGCTCCTTTAGTGGTGTAATGACCTCCGAGCCCCCCAGGACATTTAACACAGCCTCCAGTGGCCATTCAGATTGAATAGTCTATCATGCACCAGTTGGCATGTGCCAGTTTGCATGCGTGTGTACGTGTGTGTGTTTGGCATAGGCTTGCGAGTATATGCAAGAATATGAAATGTAAGTTTATATATTTGAAAACTTTGTGACGATGACAAGGGTTTAGTTTAGTTTAGTTTAGTTTATAATGGCGTGGACAGTCCCTTTTGATAAAAAGAGCAGCTTTAGCCTCTACAGCTAATTTCCAGCTGTAGTCCCCGGCCAGTTGTCAATAGGCATACATCAAATAAAATACATTACAATTATATTTACAGCAGGACTAAACAAGAGGGAGTAGACATACTAAACGTGTGGCACACAATTGAGGCAAGCAAGAAACAAGCAAGCACAGATTGCAAAGACATAAAACAGTTAATGCAATAAAACAGTACAAATCGACATAAAGAATAATCACACAGAAGCCACAATGAAGCACATACAGGACATAACATTGAGGCAGGCAGCAAGGATCAAGTGGCAGCAGCATGACCATGTCACATCAAATACACATCACATCTGTGAAATTAATGTGTGCAGTTATAATTGTCAGACAGCCAGTTTTTAAGGTGTATAGTAAAGGTGGAATATGTATGTATGTCTTTAATTGTAGTGGGCAGTTTTGTATTGCTGTAACAGAAAATTATAATTGACCAAATGTGCTTTTTCTAAATGGAATTAGAAGGTCACCTCGTGTGGTGCTTCTGGTGATCTGCCTGCTATTATTACGTTGGATTATAAATGAATTAAAAGGAGCAGGAGCGGTATTATGCAGAATTTTGTAGACTAAACAGATGTTTTTATATTTGATTACATCTTCCCAGCTTAGCAGTTTATGATTATTAAGGATAATACAATGATGTAAACTGTTAGGCTTCTGGTCCAAAGCTTTGAGAGTTTTTTTATAAAGAGTTGCTAATGGCTTTAGTGATAAGCTGTTAGTTTGTCCCCAGCTTGTCAGACAATATGTTAGATGTGACACAATCATGGCATGCACAAATAATTTAGCAGCATTAAAAGTAAGTGCATTTCTAATATATCTAAAATTAGCTAAGCTAAACTTGACCCTATTACACACTTTCTTAATATGTGCTTTAAAAGAAAGATTAGAATCAATAATAACGCCCAAATACTTAACTTGTGGCACAATACTAATGTTTTGACCTGAAATCGTTATATTTGACACAATGTTATTATCTCTCTCTTTGTGAAAAACATTCCCACAGTTTTATCTACATTTAGTTGAAGGCACAAACGATTTAGCCAATTGGTGATCTGATCCATAGCTGTGGTCAGTTTGGCAGCAGCCAGATGTTTTGTCTTGGCATGCACATAAATTACAGTATCGTCCGCATACATTAGTGTATTGATATCAGGGCAAACTGATGGCAGATCATTGATATATAGACTAAACAAAAGCGGGCCAAGTATTGATCCTTGTGGTACCCCTGTGCGTAAATTAAGAACTAATGAACGATGATTGTTCACAGAAACGTATTGAGTTCTACCAGTTAAATATGACTCAATCCATTTGATTGCAGAAGGGGAGAAATTAAAAGTAGAAAGTTTGGCAATAAGGACCTGATGGTTGACTGTGTCAAAAGCTTTACGAAGGTCTAAAAACACAGCGCCAACAACACCACCCTTGTCAACCATTGCTCGAACAGTCTCTAAAAAGAAACAGTTAGCTGTTTCTGCAGAGTGATGGGCCCTGAAGCCAAACTGCATCGGATGAAGAGTGAATGGACTATTATTGAAGAAAGAGACAAGCTGCTCTGATACACATTTTTCAGCAACCTTGGACGCCACAGGTAGAATACTTATTGGGCGGTAGTTAAATATGTTCAGAGGGTCTTTTGACTTAAATATGGGAGTTACAATTGCAGTCTTAGAGGGAAATATCCCCTCTAGTACTGACTGGTTAACAATTTGTGTGATAGGGTAGGCTAGGTGTTCTTTCAGGGATTTAAGCATTTTAGAATCCATTCCATAAATATCTTTTGCTGTTGAGATTTTAAGAGAATTAATAATTGCCTGGGTTTTAATTTCAGAGATAGGTTGAATGCTAAAAGAAGGCTTACTTTAATCTATTTTGACAATATCTCCAGTTGTTAGGGGAAAGATCTGTGTGATTTCGTCCACAGAATTGATAAAATATTCATTAAAAGCTACAGCTATTTGTGCTGGATCTTGTATTACTTTACCATTCAGGTTAAACTCTAACTGGTTTCTAAGCCTGTGGCTAATTCCCATCACATTCTTAATCTGTTCCCAGATCAACTTTGTGTTACCCTTTCCCTCATTAATAATTGTTATAAAAAAATTGGCTTTGGACTTTCTAATCACTTTGATTACTTGATTACGTAATGAGGTGAACCTATGCCTATCACTATTTAACTTGGTTTTTAATGATCTTTTTAAAGCAGAGTCTCTTTCTTTCATCAGATTAAATATTTCAGTATTGAGCCAAGGGAGTGCATTAGTTTTTTTCTTTCCTTTTACCTTTCTAGTGAACTCCTTAACGAGACTTTGTAGCTTGGTAGCAAACATCTTGCTAGCTTCTTCTATGTTAATCCCAGTAAGTATATTTTCCATTTAGTCTGCTGTACTGCCCTTTGAAAATTATCCATTTCATTCTTTGGAATCCTGAGTTGCCCCACAGGTTTATTAGAATGATGAAAGCGCTTTTTTGTAAGTTTTCTTGACAGTAATATCAGATTATGGTCAGACAGTCCAGTAGTAAAATTAAATGTTTTTACAATTCGTTCAGGCTTGTTACTAAATATTAAATCTATCTGTGGTGAATGAGAGTACCTAAAAGCTTTTGAAACAAAGTACAGCAGAGTGCAATAAGCAGATTACACTACTGTACATTACATCCTTACATTTCTCCAGCCCCATCCCTCAGCTTTTTACCAAAACAGTGGCAGGGTGTCCACTTTGCTATTCTTTGAATTGCAGATTGCCGCTTTAAAGAAAAGGCAAAATAGTGAGGACACACTAGAGAACTTGCATAGTCACAAAGTACATTTTTCTTCAATCCCAGTATTTTCACTATAGAGTTATTAGCAATGCTATTTAGCGGATTTGGTTGATTTTGTGGTCTCAAACCAAAGAGCATAACATTCTTCATCAAGAAAATGGGCAAAATGGAATTATTGACAAAAAAGGTGGGACTGTTGTTCCCTTGTCATATAATTCATACATTTACTATCGATATTGGATCGCGACTGAGACACCCTGGTTCAATTTGGGTCCCGAGGCAAAACCTGTTGAGAACCACTGCTATATATAACTTAGTGGTGCAGCTGCATGGTAAAGGGGAATGAGAATGAGAATCTATCTGACTTCTTCAAAAAGTATTCATACCTCTTGACTTATTCACCATGTTGTTGTTTTACAGCCTGAATTCAAAATTGATTCAAAATCTATGTTTTTTGTCATCCATCTACACACAATACCCCATAATGACAAAGTGAAAACGTGTTTTTAGACATTTTTGCACATTTACTGGAAATGAAATATCTCATTTACTTAAGTATTCACACCCCTTTGCTATGACACTCCAAATTGAGCTCAGGTGCATCCAATTTCCTTTGATCATCCTTGAGATGTCACTACCACTTTATTGGAGTCCACCTGTGGCCAATTCAATTGTTTGGACATGATTTGGAAAGAAACACACCTCTTTACAGTGTCTTCAGAAAGTATTCATACACCTTGACTTATTCCACATTTTGTTGTGTTGATTTGGTCCCCCCTTCAATGCTATAACAGCCTCCACTCTTCTGGGATGGCTTTTCACTAGATGTTGGAACATTGCTGCGGGGACTTGCTTCCATTCAGCCACAAGAGCATTAGTGAGGTCGGGCACTGATGTTGGGTGATCAGGCCTGGTTCGCTGTCGGTGTTCCAATTCATCCCAAAGGTGTTTGATGGAGTTGAGGTCAGGGCTCTGTGCAGGCCAATCATGTTCTTCCACACCGATCTCGACAAACCATTTCTGTATGGACCTCGCTTTGTACATGAGGGACATTGTCATGTTGAAACAGGAAAGGGCCTTCTCCAAACTGTTGCCACAAAGTTGGAAGCACAGAATTGTCTAGAATGTCATTATAGGCTGTAGCGTTAAGATTTCCCTTCACTGAACTAAGGGGCCTAGCCCCGAACCATGAAAAACTGCACCAGCACATTATTCCTCCTCCACCAAACTTTACAGTTGGCACTGTGCATTGGGGCAGGTAGCGTTCTCCAGACATCAGCCAAACCCAGATTTGTCCGTCAGACTGCCAGATGGTGAAGCGTGATTCATCACTCCAGAGAACGTGTTTATACTGCTCCAGAGTCCAATGTCGATGAGCTTTACACCACTCCAGCTGGCGCCTGGCATTGCGCATGGTGATCTTAGGCTTGTGTGCGGCTGCTCGGCCATGGAAACCCATTTCATAAAGAACCAGACGAACAGTTATTGTGCTGACGTTGCTTCCAGAGGCAGTTTGGAACTCAGTAGTGAGTATTGCAACCGAGGATAGCACTTGGCGGTCCCATTTTGAGAGCTTGTGTGGCCTACCACTTCGCGGCTGAGCCGTTGTTGCTCCTTGACGTTTCCACTTCACAATAACAGCACTTACAGTTGAGCGGGGCAGCTCTAGCAGGGCAGAAATTTGATGAACTGACTTGTGACTAACATCATATGACGGTGCCACTGAGGTCTTCAGTAAGGCCATTCTACTGCCAACATTTGTATATGGCGATTGCATGGCTGTGTGCTCGATTTTATACACCTGTCAGCAACGGGTGTGTGGCTGAAATTGCTGAATCCACTTATTTGAAGTGGTGTCCACATAATTTGTATATATAGTATAGAATACACAACAAATATAATACAAAGTTGTCCAAATTTCTGGACACATCTTTTAGGAATCACAGTTTTTAGAGAAGGCTTTTGCAAGAAACTACTGTATATAAGATCATTTTCCAGGTAATATCCATTATTGGCTTTTTTATATATATATTCTTTTACACGTTTTTGGAGAGTTTGAAATTGTGAGAGTTTTGAAATTGCTCCGGACAAGTTTCTTTCCAGGCATAGAGCCGACATGGAACTTCGTAATATTAAAATACATGAACATTTCAAAAACAAATATTTTCCTTATAAAATTCCCATAAATGTACATTTTAAGATCAAATAATGCAAATACATCTAAAAAAATGATATATATTTTTTTATAAAGTCTCCCTGCCGGACAAGGATTGTCCCAACTTTCAAGAATTCCTGAGCTAATTTCCTACAATTCCACACATTTTGCCATGAGGCTGTGAGACATTTTTGCAGTTTTAAATCTAATTTCCTGTAATTAATAATTTATGGATTATGACGTGTTCATATGCTATCCTGGTGGCCCAACCTCTGGGGGGACCCCAACCCCAAATGCTAGTGCCGTGTATTCTATCTTCTGCTAATTAGCTGGTAAGATACAATGCAGAGTCTGCTGCTATAATGTGGATGGATTTATATCGTTATTGTTTGATAGCTACATCAAAGATTAACTTAGCTGACTCCACCTCCAAATCAGTATGGCTGTAATGTCACTGATGGCAAAATCAATGTATAAAAGAAACAGATATACTGTACTACTTCATCAAACAGTACAGGGTGTCAGATGAAGCCACCATGCTTTACTGCTATGTTTCTTGGTTGTAGACATCCATCTGACTTTCCATCCCAAGTTATTTCTATGCAGTTGATGTTAAGGTAATAAGGAAGACCTGGAATTAAAAAGGGAGATAATTCCTGGGCTGATGGCTACATGGAGCGAATGGGAGGTTGATGAGGGCGGTTTGTTGGCCCATTGTCTGCTAGTGGGGTTGCCCTGTGATTAGTCAGACAGTATTCTGACTAGAGGGAGACCCCCCGCCTGCCTGCTTTGACTCAGGGAAGCCCATCACATCATTACGCTCAGTTGTTGTGTTACTGAGGTAGACTCACCCTCTCGTCACAGCCACGCATTCACACAAACAACCCACTCCAGGAGACCCTGTTGGTCTGTCTGTCTGTCTTTCTTTCTTTCTGTCTGATTTTGACTACTAAAGAGCTATCCACACTTCCAGACAAATAGTGCACTTTGATGTCCCCTTTACTTGTTACGGTTACAGACTTTCTTAATTTCTGACAGGATCCTGAGATTTCAAGCTTTTTTTGCATTTACTTAGGAACTAATGGCCCTGTTATAGGCTTAATTTCCCGAAAGTTTTATATAGGTGGTTGTCAGTTTGTGATCTGTCACTGTTTTCATCCCCTATCATTTCTGCTTCAATTATCTCAGCACTCTGGCTGTCTTCTCCACCATTTCTTGCACTTGAGTTACTTCACAGAGGATGTATGCCCTTGAATAAACATTAGACTGACGGGATGATATTCATTAGCTGCCATTCCTCAGCTGTCTGTATCTCTGCTCTGCACTCTGTCCCATGGAGCAGCATCTAGACACTAGACACACCAGACACTCAACATCAACACAGATGCCTGCCTTGGACATCATTGCACA
This sequence comes from Brachymystax lenok tsinlingensis, assembly GCA_030435695.1. Lineage (NCBI taxonomy): Eukaryota > Metazoa > Chordata > Actinopteri > Salmoniformes > Salmonidae > Brachymystax > Brachymystax lenok. The sequence goes on along the minus strand of CM059790.1, from coordinate 21,734,474 downwards.
CCCACCACCATCTCTGAGCTCTACAGGCATATAAGCCCTGAGCTTATTTGAGCTCCAACATGGATCACATAGCAGGACTCCTTCTGCCTGCTGCAGCCTGCCGGGGCACTGGCACACTGGGTACGCTGGCCCATGGGGAGGCCTGTCCCTGGACCTTGACAGTGACTGCTGCTGCCTGGCCCTGCTGATGGAGTATGCCTGGCCAGCTGTTGTTTCACGCCAGATTAGCCCTCCTGTGGTCAATTTGCTTTTCCTAATGTCAGGTCCCCTCTGCTGCTGGATCGCCTGTCGCCTAGCAACACTGGCTGCAGTCAAGAAGCTCAGCCATGCATGTGAAATTCCACCTGCACGGTAGAGGGCGGGAGGTCCTGTGTGAACTGCCTCCAAATGATGTGTGGTGTGCACACATTCTACTGCAGGAACACAGAGGAGGCCAGGAAATCACTGGCAACCAGGGATCTCTCTCTCCAAGGCTCTTCCACTGGACCCACTGGTCCTGCCTCCAGACTAGCAGAGCTGATTTAGTGGCTGTAGGGATGGTGGTATTTCTCTCTTGCTGGTGCAGTAACACTGTCTGTATCTCTCCCCCAGTCTCTGGGCTCAGAGCTGTAGGCTCTGACTCAGTCTCTCTTATAGAGTGTACTTCTGGGGAGGTTTGATGGGGTGGTGGGTTATACATCTTCCCTGGATGTACAGTACATGCCAGAATGGTTTTTCCGGGGAATGGCATCGAGAGCTGCACTTGATTACATTTGCAAGGCATGAGCGCACAGAAGGTCAGTGAATCAGATACCAGCTCAATACTGCACACTTTAATGCAGGACCTATGTGGTAGTCGGCCAGGACGAATGCAGACAAAGCTTTTTCTTTGTGTTAAGAAATTTGACCATGCAAATGCATAAGAGCTGACTCTGAGAACTGGCAACAGTCCCACTCATTTCCTAAAGAGGAAACTTTGTTGCTGAGCAGATGTCAAAGCAGGGAGGGACCATAACAAATACCCTGTCACCGTTATTTGGCTGCACAAGCAGACATCTTTCTCTGCTCTTGTAAATGAAGGACATTTAGTAGATTTAACTACATACAGACTATATACTGTATGTTATATCTTACTTGTATTTGGGCAGTGCTTCAGGATTTTTCTCTCCCTGTTTCCTACCTATTACACCATTGGTGGACAGTGTGATCAAGAGGGTCAAGATTTTATTGTACTCCAGCGCTGTGCATTATACCGGTAATTGACCCACTGCCTGAGAGTGGAACCCTCTGTAAAATGTACTAGCGGCTAATTGTGAGTACTCCACCAGGAGAGCAGTTCATATCCATTACCACTTCCCCTGGTCTTGGCCAGAAGAGGATTAACAGCACTGGTGGTCTAACAGCTCTCTGCTCCGCCTGGTGGAGTGGACTGTTGAATCTGGTGACCAGTGCCACAGCACTCACTCTGCTTTTTATCACCATTTCAGACTTTTTCCTAAAGCCAGATTATTAATTACCCTCTACTTCAATGATCTCCCACAGATGTCATTAAATTCACTGCGTTTAATTTTACTATGTCGGTAGGTAGCACGGAAAATGCGAGGGGATTTCAATGTCCACCACATCAATAAACACCAAACAAAGCTAGTGATGTGGCCTGGCCAGAGTATGGGAGAGGGGGAGCTACAGACAGTATGTGTGGCTAACTAGACATGGAGGTGAAACTGAGGTGAGATGGCGTTGAGTCTACTGACCTGGAAGGGAAGCATTCAGGACAGACAGACAGTGGTGACAGCAGGAAGGAAGAGGGTGCCCACCAGGCACCAGGTGAACCACTACTTGCCTGGCTGCCTGACCCAAGCCTGTTTGTGTGTGCTCCCTGTGTTTTTGCGATTCTCACAACAACATCCTGTTCCACGGACCAAGGGCCAAATTAAATCCACACTGTGCCTGACCCACTGATGTCAAATTATACGCACAGTGCTGATGATAGGTTCCTCTTAGGCCTGAGGCAAGAGCCAGTACCTGCCAGGCAACTGAATATGTGCAGTGTTTTAATCTAATCATAGCCGGTGGCTGGTGTTTGGATGTTTTTATGCCTCTAGCAGGTTTAGACAGCTGGTAACATATTTGGTAATCTCAAACAGGTCACCCATTTCAAGAGCTGTTTTCAGCGTAGATGTGCTGAGCTGGACCTGTGATGACAGGTGTTAAAACACAGTGAACAAGTGGGGTGAGACCTCAGACAGAAAGGCCTGTGTACTGTGTGCTACATCAGACTGTAACTAAGTCACAGTTCACTATGTCCTGTCAACTTCCACTAGAACTTGCTGTCCATTGCCTTTTTGAACTCTGTCTTTTAATAATTTCAAATGCAGCATAAATTCAGTGGATCCCGGTATATCTGTTTCAAGGGTTCATTATCACTTGCATTCTCCTCAGCATTTGAGGAAAGGACAGGATTATGGCACACTTATATTTCAAGGTTTATTAAATCCCCTCTTCATGACCACCATTTGAAATTGGCCTGTTCTGAAACCTGATGGGCCTCAGGGATTTAGAACTAAGGCAAGCAGTACAGTATTTGACTCTAACCTGTCTCGACCCTCTTCAAAAGTTCAGTGTGCACATGCATAGTTCAGAAATCAAATGAGATATACCACACTGACTATACCGTATTGTTGAGAAATCAGCAAAGTTATATCCATCATGTTATGGAACTCAGCATTGTTTTATCTTTACTGGCTGTGGATTATGGAACTGTTTCTTATTGTTTTTCCAACAGCTGATTAGGAGTGTATTTTCAGCAGCGTTACTATTTGTCTGATCCATAGCAAGGAATCTCTCTTTGGACTTGTGGTATTGTGAAGTAAGTAATTGTTGTAGAAACCAAAGTTACATCAATGGCAGTCGGAAGTCATGTTTTGAAAGCAGGGTCTGTGTGTGTGCAAGGTGTGGCTGGTGTGTATGCTGACAGATACATGTGTCATAGTTTGTCATTGTCTGACTATGAATGCGAACCTGGCGTTGGGTTGTGTCCCAGCCTGCTGTTGGAATGCGGAGCGAGGATTCTAGGGGCCTTGGAATGAGATGATTGGCTTTCGAACATGGCCGCCCTTTGTGACAGATGGTTGGAAGCTGTGGTTGCTGAGCCGAGATATATAGATCTATGGGACGTTTCTGGCCACTGTCATTCCTTGCTTTGGGAAAGGATAAATTATATTTGATGATGGAACTACTGGCATATGACGAGCTATGTTTTTCAAAGTTTCTGACTGCTTTCTGCAACACTTTTTTTTATCAGAGCATTATAAACTGTATCTCAGGATCTTGGGTACATCTTCAGGTTGGGAGAACAACAGTGTAATTTGCCATGCAGTGCACTCTGTAATGTTCCACTTTATCATTGGGAGGATGAAAGCCAAACGGAAGAAGAGAGAGAGAGAATCCAGCATGTGCTGCCTGGTGCCAGGGCCAGTGTGAGGGGCTTCAGCAGAGGCCTGGAGCTGAGAACTGAACACAGTGGAGTCACACCGTCTGTCTCTAAACAAACAGGCAGTATAGGGCGCCCAGTGCTGGTGCCAGCCACCATGCCACTACGCAGCTCAGAGAAAGACGTCTGCTGCCTGGGGAGGTGACAGAGGGGCGAGGAGAGAAGAGGGGCGCAGCCACACTGCCATATGGATTTAGATTTGGGTCAGAAAAAAAACCTCATGTCAAAACGTGTCTCCTACTGAGGCAGCTTCAGGCTTTTCTTTTGGCAGCTTTGCTCTCTATTGCACTAGCGCAGGATGCTGACATTCACACGACGTAACAAGTGTGATCTGAGGTTTATATAAAAACTGAGAATCATGATCATATGGCACCACCACCAATCAGAGTCCAAGCTGGAGGGGATGAGGGATATCTAGGGAAGATACCCTTAGTGCCTTTGTTCTCGTCACAAGTTAGTTTGTTTGAGAAACTGGGCAGTGCTAAACTTCAGTCAGGTCACCTGTGGTACAAGTCGGTATTCTGCGTCCATCCATGATTGGGGACGTTGGGAGATGATGTTGAAACTGGCCACTAGGGGCATCAGTGAGCGCTGTTACCTTCAGGTTTGCCAGGGCGTTGTGTACGTGGATGACAAATGGGCGCAGGGGATGGCGGATGGGCGTAAGCATCTGCCTCGGATTCCAAAGGTTGCAAGTTTGAATCCAGTGATAGAAAGTTGTTTTTGAGAGTATTGTTTTAAGCCTATCCCAAACCTTAACCCTTACCTTAATCATTCGGAGTTAATGACTAAGTTTAAGATTTTGGAGTTAATGCCTAAACTTAACCCTAACCTTAAACATTTGGAGTTAATTCCTTAACTTCAACACTTCGAAATTTGATGTTTGCAACAACTTCAAAATTTGACATTTGAGGAACATAGAAGAACGTCTAATTCTGACGTGAGACTGTGAGAGCTAGTTGGTACATTTAATGGTCAGATTATTCCATCAGTATGCTAAAGGCAGAGACTGAAGGCTGGTTTGAAGGGGACTCCAGAGGCGTGGAACAGTGACTCATGTTCTCAGAACCCGGCCTTGATGGGATTCCTGCCTCAAACCATTAACAACTGGAAAACACAAAGCTGGATGGACAGCACCTTTTATATCCATAATCTCCTCAGCACCCATAATGGACTTGTTTTTATTTAAGAGATTATTGTGTCATGAAAATGTCTCACATTAACAGACAAGATTGGGCTATATTTCGGCTGTTTGTACATCAGTAGCTAGGTTTTCATCCAGTAGGCGACAGATTTTTCCGCATAAAAACAATACGTGCATTTTCCCACCAGAGATGTATTTCCATCAAATGTACTTGTTGCAAATAAAAGACTGTGGGTGATGGATGACGTAGTGCACACAAAATGTAGGCCTATTTTTTTGCTTAAATTTCCATGTACAGAATACAACATAAAGTTCAGTGTTTCCATCGCATTTTCAACTCTACCGATAGTTTTGTCACAAAAACTGTTGCGTTAAATAGCAAATGTGCCTACTCTGGTCTTTGCACATGCGCTCGAGACAATAGCTCACAGATACAGTGCAGGTAGGCTGTGCTGATAGGCTAGTCTACATGATGAGAATATTATGGATAAGAGTGAGAATAGTTTTATTTGTCAAACAGCAGTCAAACATCGATCATCATGTCACCAGAATAAGACCCTTGATATTTATTGGAAAGGAGCATCAAAATCATTGTGCACTTTGACAACCTGTGAAGTTCATCATTTATTTAATCTGTAGCCTAGTAAACTGCATGGTCCCCCGAGTCGTAGTGGGAGGCAGGGGGCGCAACTTTGGGTTTAGAAGTGGGGGGCATAACTTGGTGGGGGTCTGGGGGGTCCTCCCATTTTTGTGGCCATTTTAAGCTAATTTCCTGCATTTCTACAAATCTAATATAACCCAGGGCCTTCTAGCCATCTCTGTTTAGAACAACATGAAGTAAGCAAAAATGCCCAGTCATCAAGCTAGGTAAGAGATCATTATTAAATATGTTTAAGTGATTGATAAGACTGAACTAGATCAATGATAATTAAATCATCAATATTGTGTTGCACCGTTAACCAATAGCCTAACAAATGAACACACCAATAAAGTACAAAGCCTTTCGATTGTCTTTATTAACACATACTCTTTATAAAATATCAGCCAGACCACCAAACCAGCCCGAGCTGCCTGCACGCCCAACCCCCACCAGTCTTGTCAATAACTCTCTCCACCAACACAACTTCCTTCCCATTCTTTTTTTGTACGTCTTAAGGAAAGGTTTGAAAAACTGCAGTTTTAGAAAAACACACATACACCTACACATTAACACACAGAAACAGTACACCCTCCATATAATTCATATCATAGGCCTAGTAGTACTGTAGAGCTCTTTTTACTTGCACACAATATAGCTGGACCACCCCATCCTGTCCCTAGGGGTCCACAGCACTGCAGCGCCCTACCCAACACACCACACTCAGCTTTAGGATCTTAGTGAAACATTTGTTATTGGTCTCAGGTGTGATAGGCCAAGGCCAGAGTGTCAACCAACAGTACGGCAGACCTCAAGGGCCAGGACTGAGCAGCCCAGCAGCTAGGGATTTCCTAAATAGGTATCTACCCTGACGTGGGCATGTTTTCAATATAGACTCCTTTTGTCGTACTGTATTCTATATAAGGCATCTAGACCTTATGAAAGTTGCACAGTATACCTGTAATCTTGTAATAAATCTAATCTATTGATACATACATTTACATTTCTTCCATCCATTGTGGGAGGATAACCAACCTTCCAATTAATGGCAATGCATTTGTTAGTCGATATAAATGCTAGGTTACACAGTTTCTTCTGATAACAGTCTCCAGTATCAACATTTCCAAGCAAACATAAACAGAGAGAAAGGAGAATCTATAGACATGCTGAGATAAAAGAACACACTTTTTGCTAGAATTCATCCAGCCTTCACAAGACCATTACATATGCAAATATCTCCCCTTTTGTGTTTTACACCACCAGCAGAATAATAAAATTTCTGTGTGCATGATATTTAGTTTCACTGGCATATGACGTTCTATGGATGGTCTTAAACTGCAGTAATTTATGTCTGAGATTATATGAACATGACTGGGCATTCATCATCATCAATAGCGTCTCCGAGCTCTTCCTCACATTTTTGTTTTACACGTGTCATCAGGAAAAGCGTCTATCAACCCTTGCTACAGTTCGGAAATCAACTTTAGAGGTCTGTCAGGCTGCCTTAAAATAGTTTCAATATTTGATGCTTCTTGCTTGTCCAGTGTTTGCTGCACAGAGAAAATAAAGTGTTGTTGCTGCAAAAATTCACCTCAGCTCCGTCACAGACTTGTCTTCCCTGGCTGCCTGACCCTGATGAGACTCCTGTCACCATCTGACCCTGCTCAGATGAAGCATGACAAAGAATTACATTGGTGTACATTAAATGTACACCAATGTAATTCTTTAATACATTATATTATCCATGAATAGAATACATTTTTCAACAATTGAAATTACCATTATTCCCAGATCCCAGACTGTAGCCTACCCATCAACTCAAAATCAACTCTGTATCCATTCACTGATTGTTATAATATACTGCAAATTTTACCTGAGCTCTGTAGACTGGTCTTCCTTGGCTGTCTGACCTTGCAGGGACACCTGTCACCATCTGATCCTGCTAAGACATGATGAGCATAGTGTCGTGTACTGACTGTGTACCATGAAAGTGAAGCCTGTAGAGCTGTTTATACTGTGTCAGTGTCAAAAGCAGGGAATTAGCTAGGGATATTGACAGATCAATAACATTACATTGCTATACTGACTAATAAAAACTCACATTGGGCTGAAAAAACATTAGAATATCGGTCTTCAGTCGTTTGGCCGCTGGTTTCATCATTTGATTCAGGAATAGTGTGATTGAGGCAAAAATAATAGCTAAAGTTAGTGAGCTAGCTAGCTAACGTTAGCCAACTTTTGGCTAGCTCTGCTAGCTAATGGTACAATGACACATCATGAAATGTACTTTTTTATTTTATTTTATTTCACCTTTATTTAACCAGGTAGGCAAGTTGAGAACAAGTTCTCATTTACAACTGTGACCTGGCCAAGATAAAGCAAAGCAGTTCAACACATACAACAACACAGAGTTACACATGGAGTAAAACAAACATACAGTCAAAATACAGTAGAAAGTAGAAGGCCATGGTGGCAAAGTAATTACAATATAGCATTTAAACACTGGAATGGTGGATGTGAGATGTTTGATTTGAGTCTGGAAGGAGAGTTTACAGTCTAACCAGACACCTAGATATTTGTAGTTTTCCACATAATCTAAGACAGAACCGTCCAGAGTAGTGATGCTGGACGGGCGGACAGGTGCGGGCAGCGATCGGTTGAAGGGCATGCATTTAGTTTTACTTGCGTTTAAGAGCAGTTGGAGGCCACGGAAGGAGAGTTGTATGGCATTGAAGCTCGTCTGGAGGGTAGTTAACACAGTGTCCAAAGAGGGGCCAGAAGTATACAGAATGGTGTCGTCTGCGTAGAGGTGGATCTCATCTGCAGCAAGAGCGACATCATTGATGTATACAGAGAAGAGAGTCGACCCAAGAATTGAACCCTGTGGCACCCCCATAGAGACTGACAGAGGCCCGGACAACAGGCCTTCTGATTTGACACACTGAACTCTATCGGAGAAGTAGTTGGTGAACCATGCGAGGCAATCATTTGAGAAACCAAGGCTGTCGAGTCTGCCGATAAGGATGTGGTGATTGATAGAGTCGAAAGCCTTGGCCAGATCAATGAATACGGCTGCACAGTAATGTCTCTTATCGATGGCGGTTATGATGTCGTTTTGGACCTTGAGCGTGGCTGAGGTGCACCCATGACCAGCTCTGAAACCAGATTGCATAGCAGAGAAGGTACGGTGGGATTCGAAATGGTTGGTAATCTGTTTGTTAACTTGGCTTTCAAAGACCTTAGAAAGGCAGAGTAGGATAGATATAGGTCTGTAGCAGTTTGGGTCAAGAGTGTCTCCCCCTTTGAAGAGAGGGATGACCGCAGCTGCTTTCCAGTCTTTTCAACTTCTGTTGAAGCGGGACAAAACTAAGGCTACAAAGCATTTCCATACACACAACAGCTGTTAGATACTGCTACCTGACAGATAGCTAGAGGCTAACTAGAGCTTATCTGGCTGTGGTAGCTACTAACTAGCTGCTAGTAGTTCATTCACTTCAGTCAAGAGGGTGATGAAACATTAGCTAACGTAACATGTCAGTTGCACTACTAGCTCAGCACTGGAGTAAACATTTGTTTTTCTGTCAAACAGCAGTTACCATGCCAGCAAGATCAGTCAACTAAAGAGTAGGCAGTTTCTGCTCTGCTTGCTTTAACAACCCAGAGAAAAAGCGCAGCACATACAGCAGCTGCCTCTGCTCATCTCTCCTGTACTGGTCCTATACGCCAACCTTTCAGAAGCTTTGCCTTCACACAGCCTGTCCGCATGCTGTGTGATGTCTGTGCTCTGTGGTGTCTGTGAGGTCCTAAATGCAGCTGTCTGAAACTGGAAAGCAGCCTACCCAACCACTCTGAGGTGTCTGCATGGTTCTAAAGCACACTGGAGCTGCGTTTTGTATCACAGTGCAATGATAAAACTGAGGGGGACAAAAATGCCATTTCAGAATGTGGGGGGTGGTCATGGCCCCCCCGTACCCAGTGAAAGTTGTGCCCCTGGTGACTCATCACATGACTCCAAGTTCACTTCAATATAATGGTTGTTATGTCAATATTAGCGCACAATTGCCTTTACACTGGAATTTCTCGCATTATTAATCTTACCAACACCAAAAGATCCCACCATGTTGAACGTACAAATGATCTGTTGGCATATATACAATTGTGTTGAAACTTCCTGTTTCCATCACAGCTGTCGTGATTTTTTTTTTTTATACGGTATGACTTTACTCATAAAATCTGTGGATGGAAACGTGGTTAATGTCAACAATGTGAGAGGTGATAATCTCTGCTGTTAGAAATAATACTTCAACAAGGGTGCAGGGGGCACTAGTATCTCACAGTTGTACTTCTCCCCTTTCCACCTGACTGGGTTTTATGTGACAGTCGACAAGACAAAGGACAAATGCCTTTTATCTCATTACTATTACAATATAGTGTATTTCATGATGTTCAAAATGCATCAGTTTCGAGTGTTTGAGAAAGATATGAAGCAGTTATGATAGTGGCATATTTTATATCGAGCAGTGAATAATTCTCTATGAAATCTATACTGAAATAGACATTCAGTATTCCCAAGGCAGCAGTTAGGTCGCAGGTGTCAAACTCATTTGACGGAGGGCCGAGTGTCTGCGGGTTTTCGCTCCTCCCTTGTCCTTGATTGATGAATTAAGGTCACTAATTAGTAAGGAACTCCCCACACCTGGTTGTCTCTGGCTTAATTGAAAGACAAAAAGAAAATAGTCCCTCCGTGGAATGAGTTTGACACCCCTGAGTTAGGTGAAGCTTCAGAGCAAGGGAAAGCAATCCTTGTCCTGGAGTGCCACAGGGACTTCATGTTTTGGATTTAACTGAACTGGAAGACCAGGTGTGTTGAATTTAGGAAATCACTGAACTGATCAATTAGCTCAGTTGGTTAGGTGTGGTGCCTAGTTGAAACAAAACTCTGCGGTACCTGCAGCATTCCAGGAATAGGATTGCCTGGCTACCCCTGCTTTAGAGATACACCATTATCCCAGAAACCCTAGACCCACCAACAGATCTAACAGATCCACAATCTTTATTGCATTCAACACTGCCCTTTCCCACCTCGACAAAAGGAACACCTATGAGAATGCAATCATTGACTACAGCTCAGCGTTCAACACCATAGCGCCCTCAAAGCTCATTACTAAGCTAAGGACCATGGCACTAAACACCTCCCTCTGCAACTGGATCCTGGATTTACTGACGGGCTGCCCCCAGGTGGTAAGGGTAGGTAACAACACATCCGCCACGCTGATCCTCAACACTGGGGCCCCTCAGGGGTGCGTGTTCAGGCCCCTCCTGTACACCCTGTTCACTCATGACTGCACGACCAGGCACGACTCCAACACCATCATCAAGTTTGCCGATGACACAACAGTGGTAGGCCTGATCACCAACAATGATGAGACAGCCTATAGGGAGGAGGTCAGAGACCTGGCCATGTGGTGCCGGAACAACAACCTCTCCCTCAACGTGACAAAGACAAAGGAGATGATTGTGGACTACAGGAAAAGGAGGACCGAGCACGCCCCCCATTCTCATCAACAGGGCTGCAGTGGAGCAGGTTGAGAACTTCAAGTTCCTTGGTGTCCACATCAACAACAAACTATCATGGTCCAAACACGATAAGACAGTCATGAGAGGGCATGACAAAGCCTATTCCCCCTCAGGACACTGAAAAGATTTGGCATTGGTCCTCAGATCCTCAAAAGGTTCTACAGCTGCACCATCGAGAGCATCCTGACTGGTTGCATAACTGTCTGGTTGCATAACTACAGAGGGTAGTGCGTACGGCTCAGTACATCACTGGGGCCAAGCTTTCCGCCATACAGGACCTCTATATCAGGTCAGTGTCAGAGGAAGGCCCTAAAAACTGTCAAAGACTCCAGCCACCCTAGGTCATACTGTTCTCTCTGCTACCGCATGGCAAGCTGTACTGGAGCGCCAAGTCTAGGTCCAAAAGGCTTCTTAACAGCTTCTACCCCCAAGCCATAAGACTCCTGAACAGCTAATCAAAGAGCTATCCAGACCCCTCTTTTACGCTGCTGCTACTCTCTGTTTATTATCTATGCATAGATAAAAAAAAATACTTATCCAGTTTTGACTTAACACATTTTTCTTCTTAACTTCTTAAAGCATTGTTGGTTAAGGGCTTTTAAGTAAGAATTTCACTGTAAGGTCTACACCTGTTGTATTCAGCGTATGTGTACGTATCTAATCAGGGACTGATTTAGACCTGGGACACCAGGTGAGTGGAATTAATTATCAGATAGAACAGAAAACCAGCAAGCTCCAGACCTCGTTGGGTAAGAGTTGAATACCCCTGATCTAATATATTACACTGCTTCTAAGATGTGAGTTTGGAGTAAAGCTAAATACCATGTGCAATTGATCACTTAACGCCATACAAGAGAATCAACAACAACGCTCTTCAACACCTCATTTTATTGTCCCAACATTCAAAAGTACAAATAATTCAAACACAACAGTTTTATGGAGAAAAAAAAAACATTTACAGCAAGATTTTTTTGTTTCCAGTTTCAGAAATGACCTAAACTAGCAAGGATAACATGAAGTCATTCATCGCAGTAATTGGATTAATAATAAGGATAAGAATACTAAGAATAATAGCAATAATAATAATTGATAATTGATAAGGAATAACATAAATAGGAGAGTCCAATTAGGCTCTGAATTTTTTCTTATTTTTTTGTCTTTAAAGTTTATAGATTTTCAGATAGTAAACAAACACATTTCAGGAGAAAATGAAAAATGACAAGAGCCTTGTTCCTCTCTTAACCTTCCCTCCTACACTACTGGCTGTTGATTTCCTATTGGCAGGCTGCCACTAGAAGGCGCTACAGGGGATGTGTGAGCCATAGGGGTTGGGCATAGACCGAGGTGACGCATCCCCATGTTTCAAACACCCTTACAAACACACACACACACACAAACGTGTTCACAAACACACTCATGAGCATGAACACAGTTCAAAAGACATAGGAAATATGTTCACACATCAGAACAACATTCTACTGGGGTCGTTGCATAATTCAAGCTCCAAACAGCTCTGGAGCAGGAAAAGGGGTCTGTTGGTGTTCTGAGGTCAGAACTGTATAGTGGTTGGACGATGACAGATGGTCTGCCTAAGATGTGGTTATGAGAGAGTATATATATATGCATGTGTCTGAGTGTTTACAATTTTCCTACACCTCATGTTTCCTGGCTCAACAAAATCCAATTCAGTACTTCAGGAACCATTCCCTATCTTTACCTTTCAAAATATATATCATATTATAGTATATAAAATATAGAATGGGTATAATCCATTAAATACCTTCAGTCTTCTTAAATAGCAACAACTGCCATAAGTATAGTTAGTGTACAATGTTCAAGATCTCTTTAAAGAGATGTTCTTTTGTAATTTTCAAACATGATTCTCTAAAAATAAGTTTGACTCTTAGGTGAGTTGACTGATTAGTCCAGTGCAATGAATGACCCTCAAATACAATGGACATTTGCTCATCGAATTCAGGTGCCTGAGCCTCCAAAATTGGATGTTATAAAATGTTTGAAAACTGAAAATTATGCTTCAGACCCACATTTTTGCATAAAGTTTCATCACAAAGCGGTAGTGTGGAGGGAGGGTGCGGAGTGGCTTTAAAACGACACAAACTTATCACAGGTTATATTGAACCAGAACAACTGTTATAACATTATATTAAGACTAAACTTTATTGAAAAAGATTTAAAGATTTTGTTTAACAAGACAAGAAAAAAGCAATAGCAAATTTTACTATCAACTAGGTTATGCATAGCGAGTAACTGTTTCTAGTAATAAGGGAAGAGCGTTTTTAGTTTTCAACTTTTAGATTTTTTTATATTGTAATTTATATCGGTACAATATCGGTACAAAGCACAAACATACTAAAAGTTCTCAGTGCAGTGGACTAATGGAAGAGCCTCTCCCCTAGTCACTTTGTTCCCTTTTGCTCAGAAACGTCACCCCTCCCTGTACCAGATTCACGCAAATACACAGACAACAGAACAAATAAATATAAAAATAAATAAATAAATAATCAATATAAATAAATAGTTGAAGCAATGAAACAATCAATCGATCAATAAATAAATGAATAAATAGTTATTTTCTAAGCTTTGTTCGGTTTCTTTTGCCTCGGCAGATAACAAAATGTTTCTCCAAATCTTTTTTTAAATCTTTTTTTTTACAAGCGACATGACAACATATTAAACAGGATTCCTCACGAGTTTTCTAAGTAACTGAACCATCACTTCATAAAGTTGTCATATGAAAAAGACAAGCTTAAACAAAAGACAGTGACAACTTATATAGATATAGATATTGTAAAACAAATGTAGACTATATATTATCTATTTGTACACAACAAATAAAGACACAGTTGTAATAGATCCTTTGAGGAAACAAATATCTAGACAGAACTAGCTAATTATTATTGAATTTTGACAACGCTTCACACTCAGCAAGTAACCTAAAAGTCAGCAAGCCAAAGAAAACTTGTTAAGTGATTCTTACACGGCCCAAAGTCCGTCATCTGGCATTTCAGCAAGAAATAGTCTAACCAGATGGGGGCCAACAACAAAAATAAACAAGAACAGCAGCTCAATTCAATGCCAACATCGAAGTATTTTTTCTCTGAACAACACATAGAACAACAAATGTGGATATTTAAGATATGTGAATCATGTAATATAGCACCTACTGTTGATCGCTAAAGGAAGTTATTTTAAAATTTGACAAAATTATAGCAAAGAAAACAATAGATAATGTATGTTTTCTAAATGGATAGATGTGTATATATTCATTACTGATATCCCATAGGCGGATGATAAAAAGAAAACAAGTGGACAATGGGTCTTCTTGCTTTGGACTCTCGACTGTGAGGATGGTTAGGCCTTGAAAGACCCCTCTCCCTTCCCTTTTGGGTATCGCTGTTGAATAATTACGCACTATGAAAAATTACAACGATCACCCGCCTCAATTTGCATCCCTTGACAAAACCTTCCATCTACAAAATCATCGCCAATCATTTTCTCCTAAAAACAAACAACCTTTGCTCCTAAAATGTACCACGGCAGAACGAACAAGACAAGGTGGCGCCCACCCTTCCCCCACCGCCTAATTAGCCAGTCAAAATATTTTTCTATTTTTTCAAATCCAGATTCTTGTAAAAATTCTTCAATAATTATTTTAATTATCATATTATAAAAATAGATTTTCTTCTCTTTATTTTTTATTTTTCTAAACGCATTTTCAAGCAAAGAGATTTTCTCTTTGGCAACAGTGTTTTTTAAATCACTTAACCTGTCATCAGGAATTCTAACCCATCCCTTCCCTCTCCCCATCTCCCAAACCCCAGTGAGGAAAGACGTGTTTTGTTTGCAATACAAAACAAACAAATGTTAGAAATTCTTTTTTCTGCATCAGAGAAAACAGGATTGTGTCATCCCTTAGAATTGTTAGGGGGTTTTAATATACACAAAAAATGAATGAATGGTCACCAATTTAAAAAAGAGCCCCCTCCCTTCTTCTGTCAGGGAGGCATAATTCTAACGACAGTGGATCCGGATTTAAAAAAGAAAAGAATCCTCAATCAAGACCAAGAAAGTTAAATCTAAAAAGGACATTCTCTTCTTTGAAATAAGGGGACTGGTTTTTGCTACTGTTTACATAGAAGAGAAAATAGTTTAACAACCACAAGAACAGAAAGGATATACAACAGGAATCCTGTAGAATCACAGGGGTTCCAAATCATGGATATTTTAATCTTTCATTTTGTAATACTTAGGCAACATTGGCTTATAGTTCCAAAGTTATAGTATAAGCCATCTCTAGTTCTTTTTTGTTTGTTTGTTTGCTGTGTTCCTTCTGGAGAGTTGCTGTGTTGGGCGACTGTAAGGTGGTAGTGGTAGTGGTGACAGGGGATTTGGAGTGAGGAAGGGTTCAGGACTTGTGGGTCTTGTTGGTCTTGAACGAGACTTGCAAGACGCGGTCTCCCAACCGGTACCCGTTGAGACTGGCGATGGCCATGGCTGCCTCATCGTAGTTTGTCATGGTGACGAAGCCAAAGCCCTTGCACTTGTTGGTGTTGAAGTCGCGGATGACCTTGACGTTGTTGACCGCTCCGAAGGGCCCGAACAGCTGCCATAGGACACTCTCGTCAGAGTCTGGAGACAGGTTGTAGACAAAGATGCACCAGCCAGTGCCTGTGTGGCCAGGGATGTTCATGCCCACCAGGCTTGTCATGCTGTCAATGGTGATGGGAGAAAACCTGCACCACAAGATAGACAGAGAGAAAGAGAGAGAGAGGGAGAGAGAGAAATAGTACAATGTTAAGTGAAACAAATGCCCAATTGAGAGAAATAGAAAACCAACTGCGTGTGCATGGATTTACAAGCCCAGAGATTGTAGGCCAAGGCATTTCCCTATACACTCAAGTTCCCCTCCAAGTGTCCAAAGTGAACCTCGCCATGACCCCACTCTCTGAGGGTGTCTCAGGAAGAGTTGCGATATGCAAAAAACACATTTCTAATTCACACATGCGTATTAAAACACTTGTACATGTGTGAAATAGGACAAATAACAGCATCCACCCACATACAGTACCAACCAAACAGTTCTAGCATTCCTGACCATCCTCCATTGATTATTACAAGTGCAACCCAGTGCACATGATGCACTATGACTAAGGGTCTGTCTGTGTACTGTATCCTCCTGCTAGACTATTTCCCCTCTGTGCGCCTCCATATTGACTGAGTGGCCTTTTCTCAAGGCTGACTGCTCTGTGGGGGGCCTGCTGGGAAATGGCTCCAGCAGCATCCGAGGGAGGGAGGGATGCACAGGGGAAGCTTTTCTCCCTCGGTCTTCCTGAGTGCCTCTATTGGGAGCTAAATTACAGGAACTTGCTGAATTAAAAGATTTTGAAATTCATCAGAGATTGAGTATGCAACCAAGTAAATCTGCACTTATTCGCCTTGTAATCTTCTCCCTTTTTGCGATAGAGATTTGAATGCTCAGTTGACTTCACTTAATTGCCTTTCCGCTTAAAGGATATTTCCACTTTAAATAAAAGGTAAATTGGATAAAAGGTTAATTTCTTATGCCACCTCTCGGAATGACTATAGGCATTATTGGGTATGCTTTAATTGAGATTTCCGCTTTACTGCAGCTGTCTCGGAGAAGCCTCCCTTCTTAAGGAAGGGAGGAAGGAAGGAGCAAACTAAATGGAAAATGGAAACACTTTACAACCCAGTAGCATTAGGAACAAAGTGTATTCCATCCACCCACTCCTGCAGTCATCTGTTGTGGGGCGGATGAGGATGACAGTGATCGATAGTCTTGCTCAGACCACAGAGCCTCTAAGTATCGGCAAGAATCACTCAGACCTTTCATCAGTACTTTGGCCACGACTTGAGCTTTAACATTTTTGCCAACACAATATGCTTTTTGGTTCTTGTTTGTGTCTCATTACAGTCCCTGTGTAAAATGTATATTTTATAACAGCAAGTCTTCCCTTCACTAGGATCTTAAAACCTCTAGTCACGTCAAGGCCTTTTCTAACACGTTCAATTGTATTTGGATCTATCTGTCTGGGTGAAATAACACCTCCATTGTAATTTCGATGCAAATACAGGTATGTGCGAGTGTGTGAGGGTGAGAGACAAGCGGGCTGGCTAACAGAGCCACGGAGGAGACTACAGTGGTGTCTAACAGGGCAGGACCAAACACACTGTGTGGTTCTTCCATAGAAAAGGAGTTGCATAGCAACAAGGGTGGGCTGGCTGACCTGCAGCCATCCCACCCTCCCCTAGCTCCCACCTCCATTGCTCACTTCTAAAGCACACTGACTACTACTACGCTTGCCTTTGTTCATTAATCATCACCACTTCAAACCATGTGCCAAGCAAGCAAGAGGCTGTTCTAAAGGCAGGGCTTGTTGGATTTCTGTATTCCAAAACTCTACTGCTTTGACAGTTTGTACATATTCAATAGTCTTTGCCTTGGTACTGTGTTGTTGAACCAGCAGGCACTGCAGCATATTGGTGAATATTATAAATGTCTTCTCTTCTTTTTGTTGTCATTTTCTTGGCCAGATCATTTGCATCACCCTTCAACTGAATTAATTGTTTCCTGCCCCCAGTACAAATAGAGGTATGCTAGACAAACGAGTTGCTGCCTGGGACATTGAGGTAGAGCTATGCGCTAAAGAGTCTTTCCCATGCATCATTCTGTCACCATCTTATAGTTGAGCCTTCACTCTCTGATTCTGCAGAGCAAGAATTGCTGCTAATCACTGCTATGGAAACCGATGAATTCAGTGGATTTGCTCTTTTCACAGAAAAAGCTATTTAATCATTCCATTTAAAAATTGAAAAAAGCAAATGCTTATTTTTTCATGCTACATCTGGGATCACAGCCTTTCCATTCCAGTGAGTGGACATCAAAGGAACTCACTGATTACTCTAACATGCAACAAAATGTCATCAGCTGATATCATGATGTCTCACAGCCGCTTCACTTCATGTTACATCAACAGTAGCAAAAGCAAAAGTTATGAGCAAAAAGAGGTGATCAGAAGTCGAGCTGGCTGCAGTGAAACAGCATTTCCTGCAGGGATCCAGGTGTCTCCAGCCTCTCCCATCTTGCCCCTTACTGACCCCTGACCCCTTAACCCCAACACCCCATCACTACTGCTTACTGCTGTAATAACATGTTGTAATACTAATGTATTATTACAACCATTGTGGCAAGTCCTATTGAATTGGGTGGTTTGTTATTGTAAGTTCCATTCACTGCTTTGATATTAGTTTTTTCAAACTGAACTTGATCCCAATGTAACATCTAAAGCTGGACAGAGGTTAGGCTAGAGTACCTGAATCCGGTAGAAAACCACACCTAAAAACAAGAGCTACACACAAGAGAACAGAAATATACACAGAAACTATCCAAAGCAATCCAAATGTAAAAGTCAGCACTCATCATACTCAAAGCAAATTGAACATTAGAAAACAAAAGACGATTGTTTTCCTTTTGGACTAGTGGTTGGTGGATTCAAATTAAACAAGGTTAAAGAAAAGCAAAAAATCAAGGCAGAATAACCTTGAACTGATTCGAATGCAAGTGACTTCTAAAAATGAAGAAAACAGGATAGAAATAATTTTGTCAACATGGACATCTGGCATTCGGTGAAGTTTTAATTACCTCTTTACGCCATAGGCCATATTAAGCAAATTGTCCAGCCTGTAAAGAGAAGGAGGGTTCTGGGGTTAATGCCAGGCAGATGGTTGACTCACTCAATGGAACTAATTCTACATCCCTGCCTCACTCAAAGAAGAAAGCCATCCAGAGATGGGCCATTACACTGAGGAGCCCCACCAGTCAGGGGTGGTGTCATTCACACAGCAACAAAGCAGCAGGCTAGCAACAGTACTGTACAGCGCTAACACAAGAGGCCACTCTGTGGCCCAATCAGCCAGCACACAGCGACATTTTCTTTTTTTAGCATGAGGCCCTATGGAGAGCACTCTCACGCTCCACACATTCTTATGCTGCACGGGGCTTTCAGAGTGGTTCCGTAGTACATCTGTGCTGTTGTGTTGAGGTCAAATAATTTATAAGTCATTTATAATTGTGAGTTAAGCCATAGTATTTATGTCAAAGAATGTTTTGAAATCTTGTCTTTCTCAAATTCAATGTCGATCCTGAGTCTGGACAGAATAATGAAATAATGATTATTTATGTCATAAACTATGAAAACTGCTTTGCATCATTATTCCAATTGCCCCTCAGGTACTTTGGCATTAAGTTTGTCATTTTCAAGAAGGTTGTGAGACAAATTGAACATATATTATACTACTACATAGTATAATAATTATTAAAATATAGACATATCCCCTTCTCCAGAGTTCTGTCAGTGTAATGGTTTGGCATTTTTTGAGAGATGGTAAAGGTTTTAAGAGAGGAAGGTGACAACTCAGGGAATAATGTTGCATGGTTTGGACTAACAAAACACTACTGAATAGTAACTGACCAAAACAAATGTGCTTTCTTTTGACACCTGTCCATGTAGAATGTCAAATGGGATGGTGTTTGTTAGTCAGTTGGGTGGGAGGAAAAATCAGGCTGGTCCTGCAGACAGATACTGTGCTCAGTGGGCCAAGGATGGAAGCCACTCAGCCACATAAATCACAGGCTTTTGAATGAGCCTTGCTTGGCCACGCAATGACCATCATTTGTCACATGGGTCTGCACTGTCTCATGTCTTAGTAAGCCTTTCAGCCTAATGGAAGGGTTGGGAACTTGGGGCCATTCTAAAGTACTTCTCCCTTTCAAAACACTGTCTGTGCTGCAGGTCATCAGTGGGCAGAGACCAAAAAATCTAAACAAAGCAACAAAAATATGTTGACTCATTAAGGAAGCAATTAGGCCATTATGCGGGCTGGGACTGAGCAATCTGCTTTGTGGGTAAATTAGTCAATTGGACTGGAAGCTCTGAGGAGGTGCTTCAGGCCGCTGTGCTGGAGACATCTGATGGGCTACTGCTGTAAAAAACAACCTGCCTTGGATGCCAGCTTTTCACACACCCTCTCCAAGCCCACAGCACACAATAGTGGTGCCTCTCAATGCATGTAAATGGGAACCGTCCGTTTAAAGAAAATCTGTTAAATTAAAACATGCTCCTACCTTAAATATAATAAGCCTAATTAACCAATTACTGTCATTGGTAATGTGGAGCATCACTAATAACTGAAATCTACAATATTTTGCTTAAAGGATTATATTGCCTTCTTAGAGGTGGATCAGACAAACAGGCATTATATTGACCGGTGGCAAATGGGCGACATTGCATTTCGTCTGAGTTTGTGGATTAGGTTTAGCCCTGTGGCTGTTGGTTGTAATGATGAGGAGGTTGAAAATTGACTTTGTGTATTACAGGCAGTTAGCTCTGGATCTGGAGTGCTCAGACCCTGTATTCTACTGAACAGAAAATCATGTTGTATATTCCTAACTTTGTTGGTCTAACTTTTCACATATATATAATTTTTTATAATAATAATTTGCTCCACAATCTTAAATATTTTTTGGGTTCAGATTATAATTTTCCTATATTCTCATTGGGACTACAGTCTGGAATCGGTGAGTATCAGGCTAAGTATGTGTTGGGGATGACAGTTGGTTGCATTATGGAATAAGGAGGGTGATGAGGTGATGTGATGGAGACATTGTGAACGACAGAACCCCACTGTCTCTTGTAAACAGTTCTTCTCAGTTATGGGTGGAGCTCCAGGAAACCCACTCTTTGGAACAAAAATGATTTCTTGGTTGAATGCACAAAGAATCAAACATCGTATTGGTGATTGATGACTTACAAGGGTGATTGATCGTTGCAATTAGACAATAAAATGCCATACTCAACTCTACAGTACATATAACAGTAGAAACATATATTTGAACCAATAGCCCAATGGCTGAACCTGACCTCCCGACCCTTGTTGTGAGCCCTAGGTATTTACCTGAACCTCTGGGCCTGGTGGTGTAGGGGGCCTGGGTACCGGCGGTTGGGGGACTGGTACAGCTGGGACAGTAGGGCTTGGCTGGTCTTCTGGCTGGGGTTGTTGGCGAACTTGACGGTGATGGGCTCAGCAGCTCCAGAGGGCTTCTGTCCATTCAGCCCCTTAATGGCCTCCTCAGCCTCTATCCTCTTATCAAAGCGAATAAACCCCACACCCCGCGAACCACCTGTGGGGCCAACACATCACAAACATAGGGGCGTCCTTTTACTTCATGTGGTTCCGGTTAGATTACACACACACACACACACACACACACACACACACACACACACACACACACACACCTTATTATATTGTTCATACATGGTACAGAGATGATGTCTGTTGTTGCTTTTAATAATGTTGAAAGCAACGTTTTGTAAAAGGGATACAATGAGTTAGACATTATTTGTATTCCATACAGAGAGGGATTGTGTTATGTGTATAACAGTGTTATTTGAAGAAGACAGTATAGAGCAGAGGGAAAAGCGAAGGCACCACCATGATTTCCTGTGCTGTCAAAGAGACAGAATTTGTCTTCCTCTCTCACAAAGAGCATGAGAGGAGGCTATAGAGGAGCTGATGCCTGCTGATGCAGAAATGCTGTTGTGTTGTTTGTGTGCTAGCTGCTGTAGTGCTGCGTCTCCTCACAGCTCGTTGAGGCTACTCCGTGAGGCGCGTTGGACTCAGCACACACTGCAGCCCTCCTCCTAGCTGATGGCCACACACTCAGGTCTCATGCCATGTTGCCGGCGACATTTGAGTCGTCTCCAAGGCAATGTTTTTTTGACCGCCACCTGAAAGTAACATTTGGAGAGACGCATTGCCCGGGAGGTCTTTTCTTGGTCTCCATAAACGCGTGCTGCTCGTTTTTAATGAGGCTGGCTGACTGGCCCAGGGGACCCTCGCTCAGTGACAGCACGCTGCCAGGACTATTTGCATAATACTGTATGTGTGCACATCTCTACACCACACACAGAAACACTTTTTATTGTCATTTCTCTCTCACAACGCCGCTTGCGCTTATTGATGTTTTTCTGTTCCAGTGTCTCATTTTCTTCTTGAATCAGGCTCTTTTGATATGTGCAGCCCTGAACAAACATTTACACACAATCTCTCCAATGCCGAATGCTTTCATTCACTTTAATGCTGAATAATTTAACTTATGGGTTGCTGCAGCTCTTGACAGACTCTCCCAATCCCTCCCTACCTTCCCTGTACCTGTACATTATAATTAGGTTGTCACTGCTAGAAAATAATAAACACAGTCTGTTATTCCAAAGGGGTTTGAATTGTTGGCATACAGCTCTGGCTCCGATGTGAAACTAGGGTCACTGCTGCTTCGGTAGAAAATAGTGTCATACTGATATTCCTAGGTGGTAACAAGTACATACTGTTTTTGTACATTATGTTGATTTGTTTGCAGGGTTCTACACTAAGTTTTTCAGTTAGTGGCACAAGCACGATTTGGTTGCACAAATGTTAAAAACATTTTTTTCAATAATTGATGATGACCTGTCCCATAATATACATGCATTCCATATATAACCAGGCCAATAATGACTAGCCATCTTTTAAATTAGCATGCCCTTGTGTTCTTACATTGACTTGGAGAGATTTACTGTAACGGCAAAGAAAAGAGACTGTTACAATAAAGTGCTAAATGTAATTTTTGCAGATTTCTAAGTGTCATGTTTTCTGTCATGTTTTCTGCCATGTTTTCTGCAAAATCCTCTAGAGGGCAGAACTGGAAAAAGGATACTTGATACCAAAATGATATCACAGTAAAAAAATAAAGTTGCCTTTCCATCTACCCGAAAACGGTTAGGCTCTCATTAGCATTGCTAACAGATACACAAAGTGGTAGACTTATAGGCCCTACTCGCACCGCACACAGCAGGGCTCGTCATTCAGATAAATTTGCGCCGAGCCGGTGCCAACTGAAAGCTACTGGTTCGAATGAAAAAATACTGTCCCGGGTCAAGATCTGACAGGAAAGCAAATTATACTTGCATAATTCCAATAGTAGGTGATTTTATCTTTCATTTACGGGTTACCCAAGTAGCCTATACAGCAGGGATCTCCAATCCTGTTCCTGGAGAGTACCCTCCTGTAGGTTTTCGCTCCAACCCCAGTTGTAACTAACCTGATTCAGTTCATCAACCAGCTAATTATTAGAATCAGGTGCGGATTGGAGGGAAAACAGAGTTGGAGAACCATGCGTCAGGTAGCCTAGTGGTTAGAGTGTTGGACCAGTAACCAAAAGGTTGCTGAATCAAATACCAGAGCTGACAAGGTAAAAATGTGTTGTTCTGCCCCTGAGCAAGGTAGTTAACCCACTGTTCTCCGGCACTGAAGACGTGGATGTTGATTATGGCAGCCCCCGCACCTCTCTGATTCAGAGGGTTGGGTTTAAGGATCTGCCCCTTTTTTTCAATTTTCGCCTAAAATGACATCCCGAAATCTAACTGCCTGTAGCTCAGGCCCTGAAGCAAGGATATGCATATTATTGGTACCATTTGAAAGGAAACACCTTGAAGTTTGTGGAAATATGAAAGGAATGTAGGAAAATATAACACAATAGATCTGGTTAAAGATAATACAAAGAAAACACCAACCATTATTTTGTATTTTCTTTGTACCATCATCTTTGAAATGCAAGAGAAAGGCCATAATGTATTATTCCAGCCCAGGTGCAATTTAGATGGCACTAGATGGCAGCAGTGTATGTGCAACGTTTTAGACTGATCCATTGAACCATTGCATTTCTGTTAAATTTTTTTAATCAAGACTGCCCAATTTGTTTATTAATTACGTTTCATGTTAAAAATTGTGCACTCTCCTCAAACAATAGCACAGTATTATTTCACTGTAATAGCTACTGTAAATTGGACAGTGCAGTTAGATTAACAAGAATTTAAGCTTTCTGTCAATATCAGATATGTCTATGTCCTGGGAAATGTTCTTGCTACTTATAACCTCATGCTAATTGCATTAGCCTACGTTAGCTCAACCGTCCCATGGACGGGACACCGATCCCGAAGAAGTTTTTCAATGCTTAAGAGACATTTCAGTTGAATGCATTCAGTTATACAACTGACTAGGTATCCCCCTTTCCCTATACAGGGCTCATACAGACCTTGGAAATTACAATTCAAGGATTTAAATGTTATATTTAATTGTTGTAATAGCCTATAGAAAAAAATCTTAATATATACGAAAAAGTATGCATTACCACCCAATGGCATTATGCATTTACATTTTTATACTCTAAAATATGGTTTCTCTACTGTATGTATCACTGACCCTGGATAAGCTAGTGACTGGTCTAAAACAGCTAACCTTTTAGGTCAATAATATGCTGTTTTTATTAACATTTTGTTGGCTTTATAAACGTGAGAGAAATTGAACTAGCTAGTAGCTAGCTAGTTAGTTATACTTAGGTAGCTTACATGGTTCTCAAAACGAACTTCATTGTGGCTAGCTACTTATTGTCCCTAATGCTAGACTTTACAGCCAAATATCACTTCAGAAACGTCTAAATAAAAACATTTTGATATGGCCAGCATTGTAGACCATTTCTCCCCTCTTGCTGCAGCTTTAGCTCATCTTGAAATAACAGAAATGCTGTGAAAACCAGCGTGATGTAAACATTCTAAAGTGTGCTTGGTTTTGCTGACATGTTTAGTCTTCACGCACTGTTGCTCCTACGATACTAATCTGGTGAGCAGTGTTGCCAACTCCTCAGTAAGGAAAGTAGCTATTGGCTGTCCTAAAACTCGCTAGAAGTCGCTAAATGATGTCATCACCTAATTTGCATAATTGGCCATGTGCATGTAATTGTGATGGACGCTGTAAGAGAGAAAGTTCATTTGTAGTTCTAAACATATTTAGGGTGTTTTTTACTCACTTTTTGTCTTTCCAACGACGTTATACCTCTCTCCTAGATCACATGCCAGCATGGAACAGTGTTCAGGGATAGCTAATGCCATGGTGGCATTAGCCTTTTTTGCAAAGTAAATTTTTTTAACCATAAATGGCAGCTTGTTTTGGGTGGAACTGTTATAAGGCTTTGCTTTTTGAGTATGTTTTTGAGTTGTCTTTTTTTACATCACTAAGTTTGGCGTAGAAATCAGCCTTACAATACAGGCAGTATGCCTGTGTATCATCTCCAATAAACGGCTTCAACCAGCCTTTGAATTCAGGGTTTGATTCCCACTCCTTTCTGTATTTTTGAGTGTACAGTTTAGACTGAGACATGATGAGCTAGCCAGCTAGATGTTTAGCTTATGTCACAGAGAGGCACACACACAGTGGACAAGGTGAGTAAGTGACTGAGGCTGTGTGAGTCAAATGCAGTGATTTATTTTTGTGCAATGATTTATTTTAGACAAAGAACATTTTACATTTACATCCCGCTCTGAATGTAAGCCATTTGCAGTCTGGACACGGAGGGGCGAACATCTCCTGCTCTAACTGCAGCTGGGAGGGACTGCTGCGCGAGGACTGGGCCGCCTGTGAGTGCTTTGGGACGGGGTGGGGTGGGGTGGGACCTGTGAGTGCTTTGGGATGGGACGGGGCGGGGTGGGGTGGGGCCCACGGCAGCACCCGCTGCTCGTTGAGAAGAGTAAGAACGATACGTGCTTTCATGTCAGAGTCTCCAAAAGTCTCCAATAACACCAGCAAAAGTTGCTAGATTTGTCACTAGTCGCTTTTTTGAAAATGTGTCGCTAGAGGGGTCTGAATACTCGCTAAATATAGCGACAAAGTCGCTAAGTTGGCAACACTGCGTGAAGAGCACCTTTGGCGCTCTGCCCAAGCAAGGCATTTGATTGGTTTGACGTGGTGCGACGCGTCACTGATTTAACACCAGGTTCCGACCGCGCTTTTGCTGATTTCTGCTAATGGTTCGCAACGAGGTTATCTTGCTTATAATAACCGCACATGGTTTTACTGCAAGAAGCGCAACACCCTTCAATTGAAACAAACGAAAGCGGCTGCATCTCTCAAAAACTGATCAGAAACTAAATCACGGAATAATTATATTAGAGCAGTAGAACTTCTAAATCGGCTACCATAACTTCAATTACTTTTCAAGGACCAGAGAGCCTTAGAGGAAAGGTCTGATTTTCAAGGTAGGCTATAATGACTGAACTGCACATCGCAAATATTCAACCAAGACTTTGAACTTTTAAATATCTGGTTTGCATACCCATTCTTGCCTTAGCATTTAATGGTAATTTTTTTTTTTTACATATTTACTACCGCTGTTGGTCTTGGTGAGTTGCTCTACACAACAACCAGCTGTTTATGAGCTGCTATATGTGTGCAGCGCGCGCGTATGATAAATAATCGACACAACGAACCGTTTCGGCAATCCTTTTTTAACTGGCCCAAGCGTGCATGATTGCCTGGCCCAGCGGGTTTCCAAAACCTCCCCTGTATGTCGAGCCCAGACACACAAAGACAGGGGCATTCCCGTGCAGTTGTTGCCTCTTCAGAAATATGGTTTATTTTTGTCAATTGCACATTACTGTTTGAATAAAACATGATAAAAAAAAGTGAACCAAAAATGAACAGGACTAGTTTTTTTTATTTTTTATTCTTCGGCATCCTTGCCACCAATAAAAAAGAACGTGTCGCACTGCTAAGTCAAACGGTCGCAAATGCAACTATTTTGGTCGCAGTATCGAACCCTGGTTTGTCACTTTCACTTTAATAATTTAATAAACATTTGTCAATCCAATACAATCATTGTTGTGCTTTGTTTCCCAACTTCACTTCATGCATAGTTGTTTATTTTTTTTCTCCATAAATCCACTAGCTACTCATGTCAAGAATGCCCCTTATGGAAGAGTCAGGACATTATAAGACTTAAAGACTACAGTATTTTTCAGTTTATAGAGCAATGAAATACATGTTTACACCCTGTGGACTCATCTCCTGTAGGGATATGACCACACCTCTGGTGAAGAGAGCAGACAAGCACCAAGTGGTCTATGTATGCCCCTTGGCCTTGAACTGCACCAGGCTGCAGCTGTTTGAAGATATCTACATTACAGCAGTGCTTAGCATACATATGAAGGCTGCAAAACCACATTCAGGGTGGGATCTGAGAAAAACACCCCAGCCACTTGAATGAAGTGATGACTTAAAGTGGTGTCATTAAGGAAAAGGTGTAAAGAGCGGAAGGCTAGTGCAGTGGTCTCTGGGGAACTAGGTCTGTCCCTGTGTATGTGGAGAGTTGTGAGGGTCTCTGTGCCTATATGGTAGCGTTGGGGTGCGAGGGTCTTTGACCCCACTAACAGTTACTCCTCTCATTTCTCCTTTCATTGCCGTATAGACCTTCTGGGCATGAGGAGAAACACTACTACTGCACTGTAAGGTCAGCAGCGCCTAATGCAATTACACCACAACAGGTCAGGCAACCATGACCTATGAACCAGTGACTGTGATATCCTGGCAGAGAGACCATACAAACAGGTCTGTGTGTCAGACTGTTGACAGCAGTCGCTTCAGAATACAATCTAATGTAGGGTATAATTTTTGGCTTTTGTCAGGGGTTCCCTCAAGCAAGGCAGAAATCTAACAAAACAATCTCAGAGGTTATCTACTTAATAGTAAAAAAATATATACTAAATTACTGTCAATGTTGATATTGTGGAGTAATTTTTTCCCCTTCACTAGCTTTTTCCACATTTACATAATGAGCTTCCAGATGTTTGTTTTTTTTGCATATCAAAACAAAGCAAAGCAAACAGGCAGGCTAAGGAAAGCTGGGAAGCAGACGGTGGCAGGCAGGCAGCTTCAGCCGGTTCCAGCACTTATCACAGGCCATACAGCATTAGGCCACAATGTACTACGGGCTACAGGCAGTTTCATTCACAGTAATCAGCCGTGGTTTATGTAACTCTACCTGTACTTATCTCTTCCCAGCACACATGAACACAGAGAATGGCTGGTTTATTAATAACCACAACCAGGGAAGACAGTGGCAAGGAGCTGCCAGTGCCCTGACAAAGCTTTCTGCACGCCCACTGCACCCGGACTCTACCACGGTGCTCCCCAACACTTCCCTCTGCAAACATTCCTCTGGGAAATCTGGAGAGATCTGAGAATCTGGCCAGGCGGCTGATGAAAGCCTTCTCTCTCCGCTCCAAACCTGAGCGCTTTGCTACCGTTTGTCATTCCGCTCTTTTAAGTGGCTGTACCAACTGTATGGAATGTTTGTTAAACTTACACATTAAATACATTAGGGGAAAAAACTCTCACTGCCTCCTAATCAGAGAGAGAGAGAAAGATGGAGAGAAAGACCTGTTCTTGTTTTATGTAACTTAGTTTGTGGGGATAGATACAGATGGTCTTTGAAAAGGCAGTGGGAAAGAAGCCTTTGAAGAGCTTAGGTGCTCTCTGCTCCGCTCAGTAAAAGCAGAGTTAAAGCCATCTGTCTGCTGTTCTATGTGTGAC
The DNA here is from genome assembly GCA_030435695.1 of Brachymystax lenok tsinlingensis. NCBI lineage: Eukaryota > Metazoa > Chordata > Actinopteri > Salmoniformes > Salmonidae > Brachymystax > Brachymystax lenok. Next base: position 21,706,142 of record CM059790.1, on the reverse strand, counting down.
CGCAGGCCAAGGTAACTATGCAATACACTCCATGTTATGGGTTCTGGTGGGTTATAGAGACACCAGGAAAGAGATGAGTTGTACAAGGTCTTATTTTATCTGTAAATAAATCAGATTTTCTCATATGGTACGTAGCCTTGATCTTCAGCCACACATGGTGGGGATTTTACATGAGCCAGAATGTATTACAACATTCATCATCAACCTCCACTGTAAAAGTGTAGATGTGTCTATGGAGAGGAAGCCACATACTGATTGATCAAGTAGAAATGTAATCAGGGTTTTAATATATATGTAGTGTGTATGAATGTTTTGCATGCTCATTATTGTGAATATTAGAATACTGTAGTCTGTGTGACTAGGCGTAACTTATAAAAGCAAGCTCTCTGGATCAATTGTATTGTCCTTATTGAGATGTGTATTGACTGACTGCTGTGTGCCTGGGTCCTGTAGAGATGTTCAGAACATTTAACTATTGATCAAAGCCTCTCCATATTATATTTCCTTCACATTGAGGATCTGTTCGCATTGAACATCATGATCTGACAACTTTCCCCAAAGGTTAGAGAGAGGGATGCGATATAAAAATGCTTCTCTGCGATATTTGTTCCGATAGAGGTGAAATACACATATCCATTCTGCAGAGATCAATAGAAAGAAGAGAAAGATACTAATATTGACAAAACACTTTGGTTACATGATTGATGTGTTATGCAATGACTGCCAGGCCTGCATCAGCGTGGATGAGCGACTGGCCTACCGTGTGATGTTCTGATTGGTTAAAAAAAATCATTGGGGTTATTTCTGTTGGACAACAGCATCTTCATGATCAGGACAGTGGCAAGAAATGTGAGCTAAGGATTTGTAATAGCATAATTCCCCAGTCCCGACTCATTGTCAAGTCACTGTGAGTTCAGTCCGCCATCCTTGGACTATTTGTAAGAGAACATTGTCTTCTCTGACTCTGTGAACATACAAACTGTGACTCAAAGTTTGTTCTGATGTCACGATCTTCGGAAGGGACAGACCAAGGCGCAGCGAGGTATCCAGTATACATGTTTATTCAACAACGTAACTGGGACAAAAAGTAACAAAATGAACGTAACGAAGATCGTGAAGCTGAACATAACATGAGAACTAACCAAGCTATGTACAAACAATAACCCACAAAATACTATAGAAAACCCCAAACATATATATGGTTCCCAATTAGAGACAACGACACATAGCTGCCTCTAATTGGGAACCATTACTCCAACATAGAAATAGACAAACTAGAACCAAAATAACCCTACACCAAAATGAAACAAAAACACGCCAGCCTAAACGCTGGCCTGGACGTGACAGTACCCCCCCCCCAAAGGCACAACAGTCCATGGGGGGGTCTTCGGGTGGGTCTTTTGGTCCCAGGTGGCGGCTCCGTGCTGGTAATAGGTCACGCACCGGAGGCCCTGGGCAATTAGCCGGACTGGGGACCCTCACTGGCGGCTCCGGACTGGGGACCCTCACTGGCGGCTCCGGACTGGGGACCCTCACTGGCGGCTCCGGACTGGGGACCCTCACTGGCGGCTCCGGACTGGGGACCCTCACTGGCGGCTCCAGACTGGGCACCCTCACTGGCGGCTCCGGACAGGGGACGCGCACTGGAGGTCCCAGACAGGGGACGCGCACTGGCGGCTCCGGACAGGGGACGCGCACTGGAGGTCCCGGACAGGGGACGCGCACTGGAGGTCCCGGACAGGGGACGCGCACTGGAGGTCCCGGACAGGGGACGCGCACTGGCCCTCTGGTGCGGGGAGCAGGAACGGGCTGTTCTGTGCTCGAGACGCACACTGGCACTCTGGTGCGGGGAGCAGGAACCGGCCGTACTGGGCTCATTGCGCACTGGCACTCTGGTGCGCGGGAGCAGGAACCGCCGTACTGGGCTCATTAAACGCACTGGCACTCTGGTGCGGGAGCAGGAACCGCCGTGCTGGGTCCACGACGGGCACAGGGATCCTGGAGCGTAGAACAGGGATCCTGGACCGTGGAACAGGGACAGGACGTGCTGGGTCTACGACGGGCACAGGGATCCTGGAGCGTGGAGCAGGGACAGGACGTACTGGGCTGTGGATGCGAACCGGAGACCCCACACGCAAAACCAGTGCAGGATATTTCGGTCCCAGAAGGTGTACTGGAGACCTAGCGCGCAGAGCCGGCACCACTCTTCCAGGTAGCACACTCACCCTAGCCCGACAGATGAGTGGCGCTGGAATTTCGCGCACCGGCCTATGCATGCGCACTGGAGATACCGTGCGCACAACTGCATAGCACGGTGTCTCCTCGTGTGCCCCCTCCCCCAAAAAATGTTTTTTGGGGCTGCCTTTCGGGCTTCCTAGCCAGGCTAGGAAGCCCGGAAGGCTTACCCCAACATAGAAATAGACAAACTAGAACCAAAATAACCCTACACCAAAATGAAACAAAAACACGCCAGCCTAAACTCTGGCCTGGACGTGACATCTGACGATACTGAGCAGGATACTGACTGCAATGTGCATCATGTTGATGGTCTGTGAACATGAACTAAATCTCCTAATTAGTGGGTTTGAGCACATTTGTCCAAACCAAACCGATTCCTAGATTGGCCTTTGGAGCTTGTGTGCTCACTCTGAGCCACATTAATGTCTGAAACTGAACAGATGGAGGGGAATTCTGATTTGGATTATCAAATTGAGTTGATGATATTGGCGTGTGTGTGTGTGTGTAAGGATGTTGAAATCAATGCATGATTAACTTTCTTATACATATGAATGGTTAACCACTAAAAAGTAAAGGACAAAGGCAAAGCTTTTAAACTAATCTCTCTCTCTCTTCCCCTCTCTCACCCCACAGTTACACTTGTGTGAGTCGCAAGAGAGTTTTAATTTACGGTCCATTTCTCTTTATGGCAGTACGTGTGATGTGCCAGCTCTGAGCTCTCGGGGTCCTCTAAAACCCTCCTTGTTTCTTAATCACCAGCAACTAAAATGTAATTAGAAATTCCTTCAGCAGATCCCTCTGCCTCAGGGGAGCCCTCTCTGGGCCGGGTAGGGCCTGTATGTGCTGGTGGGCCAGGCACTGTGTGTGTGTACGTGTGAGTGAGAGGGAGAAAGAGAACGTGTGTGCATGTGCATGCATCTGAGGCAGAAGATTTGCCTGTCTCTCTCTCTCTCTCTGTGGAGTGGTTCTGGCACTGTGAGACATGTAAGGTTATGATCCTGCCTACTGTTCCCTTCAACAGTGTGGTTGGGATACAATGGAGAAGAAGAGACTGTTGGCACACCAGCAGGATGAGCATTGGGCTTGTGGAGAACATGCTTTGGAAACTGTTCCGTCTCTTAAGACAAACTGTGTGCAAGCATCGTAATACCATTAATTATTTAGACATTTTCTTTTTTTAAATACTGTTCCGCAGAATGCGTCAGACATTCCATTCCATTTAGTCTATTCAGAGGTTGTTTTATTTATGACAGTGGTATGAGACTAGGTTAATGGGAATATCTAGCTGGCTAGTACTGTAGTTATATGAACAGGTGTGTTTTCCACTGCCTTTACTTTTTGTGCTGTTGTTTGTGATCCCGAGGGCTGTGTGGAACAGGTCTTGTGGAAGCATAGCTACAAATAAACAGACCTGCTCTAAATTTGATCCTGCTCTGTTGTTTGTAGAGGGCCCCAGTGTCAGGGCTGATTTATTCTGCTTAGGCAAATGAGTGTGGCTTACAATGTGTTGTACTCATTCTGCTTCATCAGTACACATAACACTGGAGCCTGCCGCAGGCAGACAAAACCTCTGAAATGGATCTAAGAGCTGTGCAATGGAAGTCATGCTGCATATTTTGGCATCATGGTTTAATCTCTGTGTGACTGTGCTCGGGTTGTGAGAAGGGTGTATATGACTCAATGAACATACGTTTATGTATGTATGTATGTGTGTTTGCATATTTGTGTGTGTTATCATGTTTAGGCCAATGCATGTGAGCTGTGCTGGCTAGAGGGTTAGTGTGTTTGTGTGCGTAAGTTTGTATGTATATAAATGAAAAGGCTCCCCATGGATACCTGTGACCTGGTCCACCAGGATGCGGGAGGTGATGATGCGTCCGTACTGGGAGAAGAGCTGCTCCAGGTCCTTCTGGGTCATGGTCTTTGGCAGACCACTCACATACAGGTTAGCGTCTCGGATGGAGGCTGAGCTGGGACGTGCATATGACACCTTAGGAGATAGTTAAGAGATAAACATGACTGTAGCATTTCTTTTAGCTTAGAGCATTGGTTTGTATTTTTCCCAGGGCATTGGCAGAGATGTCGGTGCAACTTGTTTTTAATGACCTGAATCACAGGGCTTCACCTTACTGAGCTTGTTTTAATTAGCACATCTTGCGTTACGGCAGATTCCATCTAAAAGCCATTTACACATTAGCCTAGCAGACCCCATGCAGAATAGATGTGAGGAAGTTAGGTAGGCACCAATTTATCTTCCGTTTCATTTGTCGTATAACATTCATATTTGTGTCCCGTAGCAAAAGGCTCACACATGAACCCTCATCCCCATCAAACCTCATCCCCATCAAACCCTCATCAACCCTCATCATTAATATGGAAGTATTGGACAAAAATATATCGCTATCTTGTTAATTCTTACATGAAAACAAATGCACTCACACATACAGTAGATGGGAGAGAATGTGTATTTACAGCATGTGGATGAGGGTGGGAGAGAGAGAGAAAGAGGTAGTTTGGCAATCCTATTTTGGTGTGGGGGGGGGGTGTATGGGGATGGATTGTACTGACTATAACTATGCAACCTGACCGAGGTGGGTGCCTTCTCTCACAGACCCCTCAACAGTTCTGTAACACCCTCTCTTCAGTGTGCCACACTCACCAGCACCTTGGACAGCACCTCTCTCTCACACACTCGGAGTCCCTCACACTCCCACTCTCACACAGACTGTCGATGCTTGGCTGTCATCTCTCCTGTTAGCCTGGGTCACAGCTCTCATTCTGTCAGAGCACACACTCACCTCCCTCAGTCTAATTTAGATGCTACCATTTCCTTAACTTATTTTAAAAGGTCATATAAGCTGTAGTATTACACTATATTGGAAGCTACTATTTGAAGACTGCTCTGTTTGTCATTGACAGGGTGTTCTTCATAATCTTTAACTGGCAAATTATACCTTGACGTTGCAGTCGCGCCATGTTCGCTCCCTCCTGAAACAGTCCCTGTCCTTTGTTGAATGCTGTTCTAATTTCTAGATTGCGATTTGGTTTTACTATTTCAAAATGTGAGTTTAATCCTGTTACCATTGCTGATTGGAGAAACTTTTCCATCCAAGGTATTCATCAGGTTTGATATTTTAAAGACATAAGCCACTGGCTCCCGAGTGGCGCAGCGGTCTAAGGCACTGCATCTCAGTGTGAAAGGTGTCACTACAGACCCTGGTTTGATTCTAGGCTGTATCACAACCGGCAGTGATTGGGAGTCCCATAAGGCGGCACACAATTGGCCCAGCGTCATTAGGGTTTGGCCGCGGTAGGCCATCATTGTAAATAAGAATTTGTTCTTAACTGACTTGCCTAGTTAAATAAAGGTAAAAAAATGTACTTGTACAAATAAAAACATCTTGGCATAATCACAAAATATCCTGTTGAACTCTAAAGGCAAAAGCATTGGCAGTTAGCTTCCCCGGTGGTCCTTCTTTTCGTTCAAACAGTCTTTCCTTCTTTCCCCTTTGGTTCTATCACTTTCTCTCCTTCTCTCCCTGTCAGCCCGCCCCAGATGTCTTATCCATCAACACCTCCACTAGCTGTAACAAGTACGTGTGTGTGTGTGTGTGTGTGTGTGTGAGTGAAGAGAGACTGTGTAGCCCTGCTCTTCTCACCTCCAGTGGGCTCCTTCCTCTCACACCTCCACAGGGTAGCAGAAGCAGAGTTGTGCTGAGAAACTCTGAGGTGTCATGGGATGAAACCACACGCTTTAAAAGACAAACATACCCCAGAAAGACACCACCTGTGTGTGTGAAACTCTGTGGTGAACCGAGCCGCTCCTCTTTGTTTACACCCTACAGTGAGGGAGCACTGAGGGTACTAGTGTTATGGGGGTAGTAGAAGGGAAAATGTGTACGGAATCGGGAGTGATGTGTCTGAGTATTATGTGTACACACATACGGATGGATATTCCCAAAGGCTTACTGTACACTACCATGATTGCCTACATATTAACAACAGTATTGTACTACATAAAAAAACACGTTTCATCAGCTGAGGCTTGGTGTGAAACTGGAAAGTCATATCAAAGACACTAAGCTCTTCATGTCAAGTGTCTTCCCGAAAAGAGGGCTCTAAATGTTTTCTCTGAACATCGACATATGAACTGTAGTTCAATGACACCACAAGCAGCTCTCTCTTCTCTCCCACCAGAGAGCCTCACACTGGGCTGCAAGACAGAGCTGTCTGCTGCTATTAGGAAGTCTGTCTTCATTTTCATGGCTGCTTAAGATAACCTCTGGTGCAGAAAGAAAGGCCTGTGGCACTGCATGGATATTTTAAGTAGATAATGACCTTGAACACACTTATTAGAAGTTGTAAAAGGGGCATTTTCTTCAGTGCCACTCAGAAAAGGCCTTATTGATATGGGTAGCACAGTCTAAATAATGGGTTTTGCACAGTGGCAAGAATAAAAAGAGCAAAACACGAATCAAAAGGGAGAGACAGACAAAAGGGCTGGCCTAAACCTCTTATGCAGAGAGGGAATCTGCTGCTATCACTGAGAGCTAGGGTGAAGTCGAAGATGTTGCTCCATCTGACTGGATAAGATGGACAGACAGAGGAAGCTGAACGATGAGGAACACTGTGTGTATTTGTAAGAGAGAGATAGGGGAGGACAGTGTGTGTGGGGGGAGAGGACATCGCTCACTGGTGTACTGCTCTTTGGACTGTTTGCTCCAGGATGATAGACACGGAAGATCGCTCCCATTTTATTACACACAAGCTGTGGGAGGAAGAGGCTATGCACGAGCTGAGGAAGAGAGGAGTGTGCGTGGAGCTCTGAATATGCTATGGGTTTTGACAACGTCAACGAGAAACAGCAGTAGGCTCTTCTCTCTAGCCCAAGGGGACAGGCCATGGCACGCTGGTGATTCCTAAGTGGGCTGCTTCCGAAAGACAAGTCTGATGCGTGGGGACTTGGGAGGACTGGGGAGCGTCACTGCTACAGTAGCCTGGGTTGGGGGCCTGGGTGCTAGCTTGGCCCTCTGGTTTTCCATCTCAGCAGAGTTCATTAGTGAGGGAGAGTGGCAGCGGGAATCTACAGACACGGACCCAGTGACTCATCCTAACGCCTGTCAGCTACGCTCAGTGGGTGAGACCTGCACTAGAGTAACTGTGGGTCATGCTGACTGTCACACACTGACACGCACACACATACACAGAGAGCTCTGGCTGTCTCCCCACGCCCTTGCCTCTCAAGAGCCCACTTCAAAGCACTGTGCTGGATTGAAAACAAGCTGGGCTGTGTTGATCTGGTGTGGCTGTTTCCCTTTACAATGTTGACCTGTCATGTTCAGGGCTGTCGAGGGATTGGGTATTGTGAATGGGCTTTTCCCATTCAGCTCGCCGGGGTAATCTGATCTGATTAGATTTAGAAATACGTTACTGAAAGGGCTTGGATTATGGTAGCAGAGCAGATTACAGTATGGCTTAAAGCGAACAGCATAACGGAGCCATATGAGGGGATAGGGATCGTAATCCTGCTCAACAAGTAAAGACAAACGACTATATAAAATGGATATTGAGTATACTAATAAAACTATACTACTTTAGAAATTATACTTTCTCCATTTTCCCTTCATCTTTATTTGACTTCCCAACCTTTAATAAAATGTAATATTAATTGGAGTCCTCTATTTAACTTTGGGCAGCATGTAATAAATGTTTTTTCCCTACTGTCTGAAAATCTTTCTAGTTTCACCTTTACATTTTGACATTTTAGAAATGAATTAGCATATCAGTTATACCTCACGGCTTTTAATGCTCTTTGATTCAGCTACTCCTTCACTCTCTCTCTCTGCATGTATTTAAATGAGTATGAATCTCCACTCTAGCTTATCAGAAGCCTCAGTCACTGCCCAACATTCCTAAAACCTACATGGGCACTGAAGCAGTGCGTTCCTAATCACATGGCCACTGGGTGAATTGATATCCAGGGTACAGAACATTTTTTACCAATGTGACTTACCTTGATAGTTTTGGTTTGAAGTCTGAGTCCGTTTAATGTGTTAATGGCTTTCTCTGCATCCTTTGGGTCTATGTAGTTGACGAACCCATAGCCCAGACTCTGCCCTGTAAAACAGAAAGAGCATTTTTACAATGCATAATTCTACCCAGTACATTCAGAATTGGTACAGATACATTCTAAGTCCAAGTAATGTCTTCACAACTGAAAGCGAAAGAATGTCTGTGTTTTTGAAAAACATCTGACATTGTCATTAATACCAGATTTGTTTTGATTTAACATTTTCCTGACATCTCTGGATATTTATTTCAGGCAGAGCCGGCTTTGATGAGCTAGTTGACTTTCAACAAACGCCCAAAGCTATTGTGGCTGTGTGATAGTAAAATAAACAAACTTGCTATACAAGTGCCTGGCAAGTCCAAGTGGAGCAACGTACTTATAGCCATTAATGGAAACAGACAGCAGTAAGTCCACAGTGGAAAAGACAAAGTGAATCTCAAATGTAAAACAGTGCTGCTATAGCACCAAGTAAATAGCATCCAAGGCAAAAGGGAGCTGTGGGCCAAAGGGAGATGTATTTCTCACATCAAACACAATGCTTCTCCCTCACTTTCAGTGGATTACACTGGATTATCATTTCCCCATTGTTCATTAAAAACCTCCTGTCCTGGAGAGAATCTCTGTGGTTCACAGCTATTTTTACCCTTCATCTCGCTAACACTGATCTGACAGCACCCCTCGGAAAGTTTGGACACTAAAATAGAACTCTGCTATTAACGCAAATATGTCCGTGGGCCTGTGAATATGTATTCAATATCAAAGTGCCTTCGCAAAGACATCTCTTCTCATACTCCTCAATGTGGGTTGTCGATAATTAGCCAACTGCAGAGCGGCTCCCCCCTCGCTATCACCTTCCTCCTCCCCCTTCCACTGCTTTACAAGGAGAACTTGAGGCTCGACAAGCATAGCTTACAAAAGGTTAGCTGAAATGAAGTGTGCTTCCGAAGCGCACTCATGCAGAGCTGCCTGGATGTGCTGGGTTGCGATTAATGATACAGTTACATTGCACTCGGGCGGGCAGGTAGGCAGGCAGGCAGGTAGGCAGGCAGGCAGGAGCTGTGTGTGGAGAGAGTCTCCGGTGCTCATCCCTCCTCTGCATGCTCACCCCGGCCCTTAGCGCTCAGCTCTGAGAGGCCATCAGGGCCCCTACACTGTCATGTCTGCTGTGCCAAGCACCTCTCTACAGTACATGTGTGCTTGTATGTTTGTAGGCACATGTACCGTATACCGTATCTCTGTTTGTGATCCCTCACTCCCTCCAATTCTGGTGCAGTCTACACCAGTGTGTCTTTGGGAGTTGGCACCAGTCCCTGTGCCCACCTTGGCAAGGCTGGATGGGAGATCTGGGTGTGCCCCTCCCCCCACCCCCCTGGCACCACTCCCTAGGTGAGTGGAGAAATGGGGTGAGGCAGCTGCTTTCAGCACGAGGCAGCTCCAAGAGGGGATTCCACCCACCAGTAACAGAGTAGCCCACAGCAGGGGTCCATGGGCTGGCTGCTTCCCGGAGACACAACGCCAACGCACAGAAACATACACTCATACTGTATGTAAAACATATTTTTTTGCAAACTATGGACCGCTGATGAGAATATACCACTAAAACGCACACAGTAAATAGAATGTGTACACACACACCCTTACAAGGTAAAAAAGCGGTAGTGCGCAGACTGTGGGCTAACATTGGCAGGCAAACTTGTCTTGGCCTTTCACAACAACGACTTGCTCTGCACGCAGGCAGCCCAGCAGGTTCAACCCAGCATGATGCCTGACTGAAATAAATACACAGGCCTATCACAGCACGGTTCAGAACAGCACAGCTCAGCACGGCACAGCACAGCATGCCTCAACGCTGTTCTACACAGCACAGCAAAGCTACTACTTTAAGAGCAATACATAGCTGTACAGGATAGCTGAGGTGTTTTAGCACTAAAATGTTTTAGCTTTTTATATAAAGGCTTATTTTCTGGTTGTTTACTGTGTGATATATAGGAATCTAGATCCACGTGTCACTAGAAAGGCTGAGTGCCATTTTAAAGGATTGTACAAATGCCATTAAGGATAATTATAGACAAACATCTGGAAAAAAAGACATCCCAGGAAGCTGAAAATGCCATTAAGATAGCATAATAAATACCCTCTAATGGAAGAGCAAACAGGAAATTATCCCTATGCCGTTTAATTTGTCTAATGGATACATTAACTTATACATTTTAATTGTCAATTAAAACCCCAAACCAAAATGATGCATTGCAGTTTTAATTAGCTTTTAATGAGGATAGATCTTCATTTTCCGTGACTTTCAGTTCCTAACCACAGCAATCCAATCCCATCCCCAAATCTGGAGGCGTTTGAACAACATGTACAGACTAAAAAGACAATGCTTAACATCAATTAAAAGGGATATTCTTCATAAATAAACAGCTTAGTAATGTTAGTAGTGGGATCGTGCTGAGCTCCTTCATTAGGATGAGCGGAGCTAAAAGCACAGGCCAATAGTTGTGTGTGACAGTGGATCCCCCCTCTTCGTGATCCAGAGTGGTGCGTTGGTTCATAGCAGGCGTGCGTGGGGATAATTGAGCTCATTAGTTGTGACATTAACACAGCAGTGCCATAATGCTTCATAACAGCTGTCCCGTTTTAGCCCTAACCACTACTGATGAGAGAGCGGCCCGGGGTAATTGAGACCACCTCACCAGGTCTTCACCGCTCCCTGTACAGTCAAAAAATAAATACGAGGGGGAAATAGGCAGTGTACCAAATGTTTTTTCTTGGCAAATCACTGCTATTTCCAGTGAGTGGCTCCTCTCGGTGGTGCTACAGTATGACTAAGCCATTATTTGTTTCCTGAAGAGCAGCAGGTTGCGGAATGTGTGAGATGAGAAAATGAGTGTTTCCAGCGGGTGTCCTGCCTCTCCCGATGTGGTGACTTGCACAGAGAACCACAGACACACACACACCGTGTGGAAAGAGAGTTGCCCGCTGGGGCCTCCTGTGTCACTGCTTCCATACACTTATGGTCTTCCTTCCTATTGTTTTGTATTGTTAGATATTACTGCACTGTTGGAGCTACGAACATAAGCATTTCGCTGCACCCGTGATAACATCTGGAAAATATGTGTTCTCGACCAATAAAATTTGATTTATTACCTATAAGTACCCTGTAGATATTTACAGTACCTCCATTCCATTTATTAACATGTCTGTACACAAGATATGATCTGTAACGTAGTAGTAAACCTTCTGTGATTGGGCCCTTCATAAAAATAAGAATTGCCTTAATATTTCACAATGGTTAAGACAACGATGCTCTGTATTAACGACTGACAACCTGTTCTCTCTAAGCCTCCATGTTCGGTCTGTGTCTCTGAGTCCCAGCTCCATCCCTGTCAGTGAAAATGACTTCAATCTGTCATATAAGATGCCATGGGATGAGAGAGAAGAGGGGGAAAGTGTGCACTGTGCACATGATGACAGTGCAATGAACAGCTGACAGTAACATACTTTGATAGCACCAGGTTCCTGAGGTAGAAACAGGCATATTGGTTTGGTCAGTCTTAAATTTAGCCACATTTAAGATTTGGAGGAAGAAAGAAAACATTCCAGTTTGTCAAAACAGATGTGTATCATCGTGTTGGTTCCCTGACATTTTGCCCCTGCTGCAACAGCAACTTGGGAACTATTTTTGACAGACCAGCACTCTCCAAAATATTTATGGGAGTAGTCACCAATTTACATTCCGACAAATACAAGTATACAAACGTATAGAAGTTTCCAGTTCAGTATTATGTTGTCAAAGTTCAAGAACTTAGGTTTTGTTTACAAATCTCATAAAGAAAGTATAATTACCTAATGTGCAGTTTTATGATATGATTGAATATACATTTATAATTCACACTTTAAATCTACATAAACCACTTACTGGTAGCTGCGGTAAGTGCTTCTAGTACGAAAAACTGACAGAGGCTCAGTTCATTCTAACTGGCCGTTAATAGCAAAAGTAATTTGATTACAGCAAACGTGGACTCAGAGCTATTAAGCGCATTTTGTATGCCACTATTTACCATTTGGATTTTTGGCCATATTTCACTTTTATACATACAGCAATGGCATAGCACTGAACAATTGACAAACATTAGGTCATAATATAAACATTTGACTATAATGGCATTCAAACACTAATACAGCCTTACTGTAGCTATGTGCTTACATTAGTGTGACTAAATTGCTGACCAAATAAACATTCCACACATACACTGCCTCCGCTCAGATGTCTGTTCTCTGGGGTTGCCAAGGTAGCAGCAACTGTAATATGCAGGAGTCTCCCACCCACCCCCAGTCCCTCCTCCCAAACGGTGGCTGCTGCCTGAAGCGAGTTGGGATGGAAGCTCGACATGTGTAGGATGTCTGGGAGGATAGCAGAGTAGCAGGAGAGAGGACCCCTGTGAATCTGGGACACCCCAGCTCCATGACGTCAGGCCTGGATATGACAACAGTGACAGCAGCAGCTAGAGCCGGAGGAGTGCTGCAGGGAGGAAAAGGACCAGCGATGGCCCTCCAGATCTGGGGACTGGCTGACTGGCCCACTCTCCCACTCCCATGTATGGGCCACTCAAGCAGCACAGGGAGTGGGGGAGAAGAAAGGAGACAGCCAGGGTGTTTTTATACCTGGGATTCTAAAAATGTATTGCAAACACACATTTCAGTTTTTGAGTTCCAGCCATCTGCAGTTATGGGCCTGGCTGGTCTGTAATACCTGGCTTAAGGGAAGGTGTCAGATGTGTGTTAATCTCATCCCATACCAGTTATATTAATGCCTTCTTTTACCTTCTATTATTTCTGTCTTACAGTATTTTAATGTATTCTGGATTTGAAATGAAGTCAATAGGTATTTGCTAGTATGTCTAAGGTGGTGCAGAGTTTGTTTTATATCTTCCAATTTAAGAGCTACCAGCCTCATTGTCATACTAAGTATTTTATATCATACTGTTTTTATTATCAGCGTTCTACGGAGGAAGCTATTTTATGCACGCTTGCATCATATTAATTGTTATATGAACCAGTGAGATTCATGTGAACTGGAGGAGGGTGAATACACACTGTGGTCCACTCTGCAAAGCACTGCCTTTCATTACTGATGCTCATCACTATGGAACGTTTGATTGTGCAAGAGCTTGGTAAACAAACAGTTCCAGCAACAAACCAACAATACAAACCATGTATTGGAAGTAAATAAAACAGCATTGGCTTTGAGTGTGAACTCCTTTGAATGTACAGGTAACTGCCAAACAACAAAACACCAAATGATGGAACCCAACGAGCGTAGAAAAACTTCAATGCACCTTGGCATATATTCTACAAGTGTCTGGAACTCTACTGGAGGAATGCGACACCATTCTTCCTTGAGAAATTCCATCATTTGGTGTTTTGTTGATGGTGGTGGAAAAACGCTGTCTCAGGCACTGCTCTAGAATCTCCCATAAGTATTCAATTGGGTTGAGATCTGGTGACTGAGACGGCCATGGCATATGGTTTACATCATTTTCATGCTCATCAAACAATTCAGTTACCACTGGGGCGGCAGGTAGCCTATCAGTTAAGAACTTAGTATCAGTATTTGGTCAGCAATTTTTGCTCTGGATAAGAGTGTATGCTAAATGACTAAACTGTAACCACTCGTGGATGGCGGCATGGTCATCCAATAGAAGAGACGTACATAAAGGTACAGATGCGCACACAAGCGCGCTACACACACATACATTGTTGTATGGTGGTATTATACATTTTGTATTGTAGTGGTGTAATAATGTTATATGACATACTGTTTTATCTTTTGTTTTATGTGTGATGTAAGTGCCTTAATGTGTTTGGACCCCAGTAAAAGAGCAAGGCAGCAGCTAATGGGGATCCCTAATAAATACAAATGGGGGCATAGCCATGGTAGCCAAAATAATGGTCTGCCCAGCATTTCTATACATAACCCTAAGCATGTTAATTACCTTGTTAGGTTATAATTTTTCAGAGTAAATAACTCACGGACACTAGAGAAGCTTTATGGGGCGGCAGGGTAGCCTAGTGGTTAGAGCGTTGGATTAGTAACCGAAAGTTTGCAAGTTCAATTCCCCGAGCTGACAAGGTATAAATCTGTCCAAGGCCGTCATTGAAAATAAGAATTTGATCTTAACTGACTTGCCTAGTAAAATAAAAGATAAGTTTTAATTCTTCCCAAAGGTTCTGTACAGCTGTAATCAGACAACTCAACATTTGTCCCACTCAGATATATATATCCCACTTAACACACTCCTCCTTCTCCCCAATCCTTCTTATTGTTTAACAGGATGCCAAACCTTTATTACTCCCTTAAGGGGAACTGACCTCACCCCTCATTTCCTGACCTCAACCCCTCCTTCACCTAATCAATCTGTCTTCCCTAAATCAACACGTCTCTCTCCTCTCCTCCATCAAACACATTCCAAAGCCTTCTGTCTTTCTTCAGAGAACCATTAACTTCTGACATAACACCGAGTCGCTTTCACTTCCTATCACTTGTTTAATATCTCAATGTTCAAAGTTAAGCCGATTCCAACACCTTATTAAGTCAGGAACCACACCTGTGTGGAAGCGCCTGCTTTCAGACCAATAAGTTATCTGTGTGTATCACAGAGAGGATTGGAGAGACTCAAACACGAGTTCACCACAGGTCTTCACACTCTCTCTGCCTACTACGTCGTAGCAGACATCAAGTAGGATGAATATTTCATACACATCTGCTTGTTTTTGTTGCATTGTCAGTATAATTTGCATCAGTTGTCCCAGTTGTTAAACTAAGGGAAGGTGACTGCATTGATTGTACAGGGATCATTGTTGTCGTTGGTCAGTCCATACAGACTTTGATATACTCTGTAACTTAACCTAGTGTGCCCATGATACAGCCAGGCTCAAAATGGCACCACCCAAAAGTGATCAAAAATGGGCTTCTAAACTGGCAAATAATGGCCAGTACAAAAATGATTGGAACAAATGGGTAACTAAAATGGAGAGGGAACACAGCAGACATTGGATCAAATCTGTTTCCCCCCTTGGGTTACGAGTGATGGTCTCTTCAAGGGAAGAACATCTTTGAAGAAGATGGGTCTTGTATTACAGTGCAGTAATTATTTACTGTGTGGAGAATATGAACAGATGACTGTCTCAGTATGTACAGTGAGGGAAAAAAGTATTTGATCCCCTGCTGATTTTGTACGTTTGCCCACTGACAAAGAAATGATCAGTCTATAATTTTAATGGTAGGTTTATTTGAACAGTGAGAGACAGAATAACAACAAAAAAATCCAGAAAAACGCATGTGAAAATTTTTATAAATTTATTTGCATTTTAATGAGGGAAATAAGTATTTGACCCCCTCTCAATCAGAAAGATTTCTGGCTCCTAGGTGTCTTTTATACAGGTAACGAGCTGAGATTAGGAGCATACTCTTAAAGGGAGTGCTCCTAATCTCAGCTTGTTACCTGTATAAAAAACACCTGTCCACAGAAGCAATCAATCAATCAGATTCCAAACTCTCCACCATGGCCAAGACCAAAGAGCTCTCCAAGGATGTCAGGGACAAGATTGTAGACCTACACAAGGCTGGAATGGGCTACAAGACCATCGCCAAGCAGCTTGGTGAGAAGGTGACAACAGTTGGTGCGATTATTCGCAAATGGAAGAAACACAAAATAACTGTCAATCTCCCTCAGCCTGGGGCTCCATGCAAGATCTCACCTCGTGGAGTTGCAATGATCATGAGAACGGTGAGCAATCAGCCCAGAACTACATGGGAGGATCTTGTCAATGATCTCAAGGCAGCTGGGACCATAGTCACCAAGAAAACAATTGGTAACACACTACGCCGTGAAGGACTGAAATCCTGCAGCGCCCGCAAGGTCCCCCTGCTCAAGAAAGCACATATGCATGCCCATCTGAAGTTTGCCAATGACCATCTGAATGATTCAGAGGACAACTGGGTGAAAGTGTTGTGGTCAGATGAGACCAAAATGGAGCTCTTTGGCATCAACTCAACTCGCCGTGTTTGGAGGAGGAGGAATGCTGCCTATGACCCCAATAACACCATCCCCAAGTCAAACATGAAGGTGGAAACATTATGCTTTGGGGGTGTTTTTCTGATAAGGGGACAGGACAACTTCACCGCAAGGGACGATGGATGAGGCCATGTACCGTCAAATCTTGGGTGAGAACCTCCTTCCCTCAGCCAGGGCATTGAAAATGGGTCGTGGATGGGTATTCCAGCATGACAATGACCCAAAACACACGGCCAAGGCAACAAAGGAGTGACTCAAAAAAAAGCACATTAAGGTCCTGGAGTAGCCTAGCCAGTCTCCAGACCTTAATCCCATAGAAAATCTGTGGAGGGAGCTGAAGGTTCGAGTTGCCAAACGTCAGCCTCGAAACCTTAATGACTTGGAGAAGATCTGCAAAGAGGAGTGGGACAAAATCCCTCCTGAGATGTGTGCAAACCTGGTGGCAAACTACAAGAAACGTCTGACCTCTGTGATTGCCAACAAGGGTTTTGCCACCAAGTACTAAGTCATGTTTTGCAGAGGGGTCAAATACTTATTTCCCTCATTAAAATGCAAATCAATTTATAACATTTTTCACATACGTTTTTCTGGATTTTTGTTGTTATTCTGTCTCTCACTGTTCAAATAAACCTACCATTAAAATTATAGACTGATCATTTCTTTGTCAGTGGGCAAACGTACAAAATCAGCAGGGGATCAAATACTTTTTTCCCTCACTGTAAAGTCTCACTCTTATCAGGAACCAAATCCCAGGCACAATCAATTCCTGTTCCTGCATGAAATACAAATAATGACATGAGAGAAAATAAATGTATTTATTATGGATCCCCATTTAGTTGCTGTCAAAGCAGCAGCTACTCTTCCTGGGGTCCAGCAAAATTAAGGCAGTTTATTCAATTTTAAAACATTACAATACATTCAAAGATTTCACAACACACTGTGTGCCCTCAGGCCCCTACTCCACCACTACCACATATCTACATTACTAAATCCGCATGTGTGTGTGTATGCATGCATGTGTCTGTGCCAATGTTTGTGTTGCTTCACAGTCCCCACTGTTCCATAAGGTGTTTTTTTTATCTGTTTAAATCTAATTTTACTGCTTGCGTCAGTTACTTGATGTGGAATAGAGTTCCATGTAGTCATGGCTCTATGTAGTACTGTGTGTCTCCCATAGTCTGTTCTGGACTTGGGGACTGTGAAGAGACCTCTTGTGGCATGTCTTGTGGGGTATGCATGGGTGTCCAAGCTGTGTGCCAGTAGTTTAGACAGACATCTCGGTGCATTCAACATGTCAATACCTCTCAGGAATAAAAGTAGTGATGAAGTCAATCTTTCTTCCACTTTCAGCCAGGAGAGATTGACATGCATATTATTCATATTAGCTCTATGTGTACATCCAAGGGCTAGCCGTGCTAACCTGTTCTGAGCCAATTGCAATTTTCCTAAGTCCTTTTTGGACCACCTGACCACACGACTGAACAGTAGTCAAGGTGCGACAAAACTAGGGTCTGTAGGACCTGCCTTGTTGATAGTGTTGTTAAGGCAGAGCATCGATTTATTATAGACAGACTTCTCTCCATCTTAGCTACTACTGCATCAATATGTTTTGACCATGACAGTTTACAATCTAGGGTTACTCCAAGCAGTTTAGTCATCTCAATTTGCTCAATTTCCACATTATTTATTACAAGATTTAGTTGAGGTTTAGGGTTTAGTGAGTGTTTTGTTCCGAATACAATGCTTTTAGTTTTAGAAATATTTAGGGCTAACTTATTCCTTGCCACCCACTCTGAAACGAACTGCAGCTCTTTGTTAAGTGTTGCAGTCATTTCAGTCGCTGTAGTAGCTGACGTGTATAGTGTTGAGTCATCCGCATACATAGAAACTCTGGCTTTATTCAAAGTCAGTGGCATGTCGTTAGTAAAAATTGAAAAAAGCAAGGGGCATAAACAGCTACCCTGGGTAATTCCTGATTCTAACTGGATTATATTTGATAGGCTTCCATTAACGAACACCCTCTGTGTTTTGTTAGACAAGTAACTCTTTATCCACAATATAGCATGGGGTGTAAAGCCATAACACATGCATTTTTCCAGCAGCAGACTATGATCGATAATGTCAAAAGCTGCACTGAAGTCTAACAAGACAGCCCCCACAATAATTTTATCATCAATTTCTCTCAGCCAATCATCAGTCATTTGTGTAAGTTCTGTGCTTGTTGAGTGTCCTTCCCTATAAGCATGCTGAAATTCTGTTGTCAATTTGTTTACTGTAAAATAGCATTGTATCTGGTCAAACAGAAGTTTACTAAGGGTTGGTAACAGGCTGATTGGTCGGCAATTTGAGACAGTAAAGGGGGCTTTACTATTCTTGGGTAGCGGAATGACTTTAGCTTCCCTCCAGGCCTGAGGGCACACGCTCTCTAGTAGGCTTAAATTGAAGATGTGGTTATAAATACAAATGCATTCATTTTCCTAAAGAAATGCAGCCAGTGCACAAACTTATCCAGAAAAATGGGCAACTGACAATGATCCAATTCCTGCCTTGGCATCGCCTGATCAGTCATTTCCATTCTCTGTGTGCTGATGACCAGAATCACGAAAACCTTCCTAAAGTATTCCATCAAAAGTTGTCATTCAATATGTTACCAGGTCCACAAGAATATCACTAGCTCTCCCCAAGTGTGTATGTTTATGTTATTAGAGGCAGACAGAGGCGGTGATGCTTCAGCTCTGGCTGAAGATGTTTGCATTTTTACTGAGGATTAGGATTTTAGTACCGTCTTTATAGAGATACACACGAGTCTGTTGGAGAACCTTCTGTTTTAGTCAACACCTCAAACACCCTGTCCTTCACACCCTTCCCACTGAAAAGTGGAACCTGCTGCCACACAATACAACTCACTTTGTGTCTCTCTTTAGTTGGGTCTTCAGCCTGAGAGAAAGTTGAGAGGGTGATGTGCCAGAGTCAGTGAGGGCATGTGTGGGCTCTAGTGATGTGCGTGTAAGTTTGCCTTAAATAAAATATTAACCTGCAGGTCCCTGGTGTATTACATGTGCAGCAAGAAAGGAGTAGGGAGCAGGGTAAACAATCTGAGGTGGCACTTCACTGAGCTGGAGCGGGCCTGACAGACGAGCGCAGAGTGGCCGGGCGGGCTTGTACCTCACACCTCTCTCGCTTCATCAAAGCTGACAGCACCCGGTCCAGAGAAAAGAGAAGCCTGTCTCTTACAACGCTCAGGCTTAGGTAGCTCTCCTCACCTTGTCATCACAGACATCCTCCTTCCCTTTGAACTGCCGTGTAAAGGAATTTCACATTCTGTACTTAAAAAATGTACATACAGTTAACTGAAAGGGCAGGTCCAGACGCATTAATGTCCTGTATGTGGTGTTTGAGAATGTAGTGTTTTAAATGGTGTTCTGGTCAAATGTCTAAAAAGGTATGTTTGGAAATGCACATGAAAGGGCTCAGGTGTATATTAAGCTTAAAAAATAGTCCTCCCTGAAAGTCAGATAATGATACCAAGTGGTTGTGCATGCAGCCTCCTGGCATTCCCTCAACTGAGAGGGAGAAACGCTTTGTTAGTCTAAAAGTTTCAACAACGAAATTGCACCCATGGGAGCACAACACAGACATCCACCGGAGAAGGGGGATATTTATAACATACTTTGTGTTCCTAAGTCATCAGAGACCTTGTATGGTAGAGAAGAACTTTCAACGTTCTCAGAAATGGCCTTACTTTCCCATTTAGGTCAGTGAGAGCTTCCTGGTAATCTTGTGGTCCTTTGTGCCTCAGTTGGTAGAGCGTGGCACCTGCAACACTACATTTTGTGGGTTTGATTCCCGCTGGGTCCACACATACGTAAAATGTATACACACAAGTCACTTTGGATAAAAGCATCTGCTAAATGGCATATATTATTACTCTATGATGTCTCTTTTTACTCTCTCTGATATAAAATGTTAGGTCTCACTGTTTACTGTGCATCACACATATGGAAATAATGTATGTAAAATGAGTGGAGAGTGTGGTTTCCAGGTGCTATTCTTGTATATACTACACATGACCTTCCTGCCAGCTCGGGCCCATTATTGTAAAAGATGGCCCTGTACTTCCATCAGCCTGCTGCTGCCTGAGCCCCTGCCTAGCCTGGCTGCTTCTAATGGTCAAGAGTAGATGTTGCTCTTCAACACTGGCCCTTTTTAATGAGATTATCAAGGAAGAAGTGTCACTAAGTAGGATCTAAAATGAAAGGCATTATCTGGCATTATCTCAGAGCAGCCTCCCCCCTCCATCTGCTATGCCACCCACACAGCCACTAGGCTGGGATTAGAGGCATGATTAGCTGGGAAGTGCTGCTTAAACACCCCTGTGCCACATAGCACTGGGTTTCTTCACTTTGCCGCTCACCGGCCAGCTCCAGGCCAAGCCCCATCCTCCTGCTCTGTAGTTACCAGCTGGAGTACTGTCCGGGATCATAGGCTTCTGGCACCATGCCATCCTGTACCACACCCACCCACTTCCTTTCTTCCCATGGCCTGTGTTTCATCGTACCTGTAATCTTGTCGCGGACCAGTTTGCAGGACTCAATCTCTCCGATGCTGCCGAACAGGCTGCGGAACTCCTCCTGGGTCATGTTCTGTGGCAGGTAGTTGACAATGAGGTTGGTCTTGCTGTCGTCGGTGGGGCCTCCAGTTTGCATGGGTGAAGGGCAGCTGCGGCTGTTGCTGGACGGCCCGTTAGCCGTGGTGCCGTTGGGGCCGTTCGTCACCTGAGGCTCCATGTTGCTGATTATCTAAAGGGAGGGAAGGGTTAGGGAAGAAGAACAATCAAAGGGGAGGTAGGAGGTACGGCGTCTCAATCTGAGAACCAGGATTCATTATTGGACCTCACATAAACACAAACATTGAATCTACATTCCAGGCCATCAAAACTCAGACAAAAGAAAGACCAAGTTTAACTCACAGTATGAGACCATAAAGTAAACACTATATGTACACATGCAACTTAAACTCCTACATATTCATGCAGACATAGCGGTTAGAGAGATGAGTGATATTTTTGAGTTCCTCTCTGTGCTTTGATAGCTGGTGCAGTTAGAGAGCGGTAAAAATTTGAGCGATTCAGCGGGGCACTGCTGTCTGTCACAGGGAACATTTGTGGCTGGTTTTGCAGTGTGCTTTAAGAGCAGGTGTTTGAAGTGGCCCTTGAGGGAGGAGGCAGTGAGGAAAGGCAGTTTGATGTGCTTATCTACCGGCAAACACTTATTTCAAGATCCCAAGACTGCCACCAAATATATTCAGCCATTAGCATAAAATCTGTGTGTTTAATGGTATTATTTGATTCTCGGTTACAGTCAGTTGATTTCCATCATCCACTTACACAGAGAAGCTGAGCCTAAGAGGTTTATGGAAGGTCTGTGTGAGGCGTGGTGTGTTTGTGTTTGGAGATATAGGGTGACAGAATAGGAACCTCAGGGTGCCTGCTGTTAAAAGCATCTGACCCACATGGGGGTGAAAACACCCCAAACAAGGTTCTTTGAAAGGTAAACTTGATGGGCTTTTAACTAAAGAAGGCGACATAGGGAAATGTAGCAGTGTGAACAAAAGCCAGAGCACTGATTTACTTTTCTGTGTTTTATTGAAAGCCTGTACCAGAGACACTGGGGAGTGGCTGTGTAGACTGAATTTAATCTGTCAGTGTCTGTACAACACAACTATACAAAATCATTATAAAGCTGCAAAATGTAACTTTTTGGGTGAACTGACCAAATTCACACAGAAATGTGAGTTATAGATCTGTCATTCTCATTGAACGCAAGTCTAAGTAACAATTGATCTGTTCTGTGCACTATTTCTATGCTTCCCGTTCTTAAGTTTCGCTTTTGCATCTTTTACTTAAGGTTTTGTACACCAGCTTCAAACAGCTGATAATATATCTTTGGTTATTGAAAAAATATTTCACAGCGGTTTGGATTGTACAATGATTCTCTACACTATACAATGCTTGTTTGGTCAACTATTAGAATTCTACCAACCAGGAAATGGCAGAGCAATTTCTGCATATTGCACCTTTAACAAAGAACCTTGGAAAAAAACACAGGTAAACAGTTCCAGAGGTGAACCAAAATGAACTAATTTGGTGTCATTTAAATAAAGATCTAAAAGATGAGGAAAATAGGTTACATGTTCCTGCTGTTTGAATCACAAGTGCAAAATCATAGAAAAGGAAAGATCTTAGCACAGATTTGGGTGTATATATATATATATATATATATATATATATATATATATATATATATATATATATATAACATTGACATTTGTACCTCTATTCAAAACCAGCATATTTAGAAAGGTTTCCCCATCTGACTGTAGCTAAGTTAATGTTTTGATAGCAATGATGTTGTTGAAAACTGGTCTAAAAACTAAAATAGACAATATTTTATCACAATTTTCTGAACAATCATTATCAGTCACGTAGATCTCAACTCTATTGTTTTCTCCTTTGGTTTTCTAACACGATCCTCAAGCCTGAGACATACCCTCCTCCACTGTAGATAATGTATATCATAAATAAACTTGAATGTGAATCGTTTCAGCCTCCATCTTCTCATTCCACACACACCAGTCTACTTTAGAATGGAACAACACACAAGATAATGCCTGGAGCCCACAGCAGAATACAAACAGAGAACCGCCTCTTTAAAAGCGCTCATGATCTATTCTGCATGCAAATTGTGCTTTTGACAGTATCCTCACCACTCCACCAAAGAGGGACCATGGAGACAGCGAGGAAGAAGGGATAAAGTACCTAGCAGTAACAAACTTGATTGGGGGGCCTTATTAAATTTGTTTACACTTCCTGCTGAGCTTCATTCTGTCAAAAATACTTTCAACTCCATGGGACGTGTGCTTTGAGTTTTCACCAGAAAAAATGGCTACCTTTAATTACCCAAGACCCGTCAGTCAGATTGACCAATTATAATTTCTACCCCCTGCCACCGGCACTACCCATGCTCAGCTGTCCATTGTGCCTCAGTGGCTGGGTATCTCTGCTCTCCCACAGAGTAGACCAGTGCTGACAAAGGCAGTATCTCCACGGTCTTTCTGGGTTCCTGGCCGAGGCACTACAGCACACAAGCAAAGCCTTCAAATGAGCTCTAGTGTCAGCCTGAGGACAGACACAGGGCCTACTGATTCAACAGAACGCTAGCTAGCTAACACTAGCTTCAGATTACAGCTTGTTTCCCCTGACCGGGCTGAAACACAATGCTGGATTTACAGCCTCCATTAATGCCACTGGGCATGGTGTGTGGGAGGGACATGCTTCCTCTGGACTTGAATGGAGGCCTTAGTGGGTTCAGAGTGTAGGAAATAAATATTGGTGCATGAATCTAATGTGTGTGAGTCATGCAAGGCGTGAGTAAGGCAGTGTCTCTGGAGGCTGTGTCTGTGTGGAGGAAGACAGAGGGGATAGAGGTCCATTAGAAGAGGTTAAAGTTCACCTCTTTAGATGAGTGAGTGGACAAAAACAGATCATCCAGGCATATCCTTAAAACGTATATACCGGTGATTTAATGTCATGGGTTTTTATTATCGAGGATTTTGTTGTGTATTATTTAGATTTGAAATAAGATTGTATTGATGTGACTATGAAAAAGTACCTAACATTGGGAGCGAGGTAAGAAGTGATTTGCAAGGCTGGAATATTTTCTCATATCGTACATCACAACTTGACAAAATGCATTCATTTTCCATTACCTATACTCTCTTCATTATTCAATAAATTACACACCAGATGCAAGAACAAAATTACAGAAGGGGAAATATATAGCCTACATAAAAACATTTGGATGCACATTTTAGAGCATTTATATTTATGGGACAGCCTAAAACATGTACATTTTAAGGTTGATGAATGGTTAAAGAATTACAATTTTACATCCAATATTGTAAAGATTCACATATTTATATTATATATAAAGTTATATTT
Organism: Brachymystax lenok tsinlingensis; assembly: GCA_030435695.1. Taxonomy (NCBI): domain Eukaryota; kingdom Metazoa; phylum Chordata; class Actinopteri; order Salmoniformes; family Salmonidae; genus Brachymystax; species Brachymystax lenok. The sequence continues at coordinate 21,681,757 of CM059790.1, read as the reverse complement.
ACTCTCCATCTTTTTTTCCATTCACAGTAAATCAATCAGCATCCTCCCAGCACACAGTACATTAGGTTGGCAGAAAAAGTAGCTGGCGCAGTGTGTCTGCCCGGCCGGCCTGCATCAGGGCCCCTCCCCTCTGGCCTAGCAGACAGACTGTCCTGCTCCTTCAGCAGCACTGTCATCACCATTGGTAATGTTGGGTAAAAAGCCATTTTTGTGGCTGTCTCCTTACCATCTTTGGCTGTGTCAGCAATCCCTTCTCTGCCCAGCCTTGTAGCTGCGGGAGTTCTGCCTGACGCCACTGTGTCTCTGTCGATCCCTAGGAAGTTTCAGGGTCAAGATTTAACATGCTTGTTTTTCTACACAGGCCTTACGGTCACCAGCCACACTAAAACACACAGGTGACTTTGCTTCCTTCCAGGTAGGGGTTGGTTTCTGTATAGGAATATTGCTCATTGAGACTTGGGTATAATTCAGATAAGGGACAATTACTGTAATGTTGGTGTTGAGTATGACGTGGTCTATTTGGGGACAAGAGGATAGACCTGACTTGGGAACTATGGTGACCTCTGTAGCATTAATGATGTGGATATCCCTCTCACTCCTGGTGAGTAAACAAGCCCCTTGACAAAGACAGCTCCTCAAATGAGCTGCGGGCTGCAGGCAGCAGCATCCTCTGCAGAATATAGAGCTGAAGCTGTAACACCAGTAGCTAAAACAGCCAATTTAGGAGGAGAGGACTTTGAGGCTGACCTTTTGCTTCATTCACTCTCCCAGACAGAGGGATGAGAAGGTAGAGGAATGCAATGGGATGTAACCAGTCAGGGCCGGGTGATGGAGGAGACCATTCATCCTCTGGGGGGTGCCCAAATTAGAATGGACTGTCAGCTGGACAGGGGAATGGGGAATAGGGAGGGGCAGCTTGTGTATGCTGACAGGTTGGCGTGTGTCAGGATGTTTGGGTTGATAATTTGGGGAATGTAATTTGAGCCAATGGATTATGGGTAAATTTTCTTTTAGCCACCTCTGTTTTAGTTTAGGTGAAGACCGAAGGATATAGCAACATCTTACAGCTTTAGAATATAAAGAACACACTGTATTACACATTCATCTTTGGGGGATTAATACTTATAGTAATATATATTTTTGATCTAGCTTTTTCTTATGATCTAGATTTTCCCATTCACAGGGATTCAGATGAAACAACACACTGCTTGAGTCAACCTGAACCATCAAATACACAGGATTTGTCAAAGTGAATACAGGTATGACACAGACCCCTTATTTTTATCCAAAGAAACCAGCATGGGCTGGACAGCCTTAAATAGATATGCCCCCAAGGCTTGGATACCTAGTGGAAATAAGAGGTGGACCAACGTCCATTTTAAAGGAGAGGGCATATAGAACTGGCAACATCCTTTTTTCCATTGAGCTTTAATCTCATTTAAAAATGTGAAAGCTAACCTGAAAAGAGATGTTAAACAAAGGTGAAACATTAAAAGCATTTTTTACCCAATCTGCTATGGATTGCTTTAAATGGGCGAGTCTAAAAATGAATGGTTTTGCCGAAGCAAGCATGTTCAAATGAGGTCCCAAAATGTGGTGAAAAGCAGCAAGCAGGTGTAGGACTAAACATTGGCTATGGTTTCCAAAACATTTTAGCAACTGATGTACTACCCACTCTACTGAGAGGTTGTGGGTAGTATTGCAGCAAAAGGGTAGTTTGTGTTCCTTTTGTATTTACATACTGTAGCTACAATATGCAAACAAATATCTATTCTAAAACCAATTTACGAGCAAGCATACACTTGCTGAAATATTGAGAGATTATAGTGGGTATTAGATATACGATAAAGACGTATGGTAGCTAAAATCTACATTCTATTGTTTTATAACCAGTACCATAACAGATATGCAGCCAAGTGTATCAATACCAGCCACTAATAATGATTATCTCCCTCTTTCTATGTCTGTCTGCCTCTCTCCAGTATGAACACACACACACTTCCTGATAACATCTCAAATAATATTCAAATAAAGGGACAGTGCAATTACGTAAAACAAAACAAAAAAACAGATGAGCAATCGCTCATGGGTACAATTTCAATTATTCAGGGAATACATTTTGGTTGTGCGCAGCAGACATTAGACAGAGTTATTATATAATCAATATACTCTCTAGTGTGTCAAATATTTGACACCCTGTAAGGGCTCCCCATCTCCTTGAGCTCCTGAGGTGAGCGGTGTGTGTCTGGTATGGCAGTCATGTAGAAAATGATATAACTGCACACAGAGAGGACATTATCTCCCTCCGCAGCCTGCGTCATCTAGCAAATCTCACATGACCAGACGCCTCTCCTCTGCCACGGTGACACTGTAAAAGTGCCACTTTACTGCCAGCCAGACCTCCCCTGCCCAAACGAGCATAGACAATCAATTTCCCGTGACTTTGCTGGGATGGATGCGGAGAGGAGACACTGCAGTGGATCAGAATGCGGCAGTAGTATAATTAAACTGATAGCGCCTGGCACAAAGATGGTTGTTAGATGGTTGTTTGTGATTTCAATGTCTCGCCACATCCCAGCATTCTCCTATATGCTAGAACAGAGGATGACCCCAACAGGATATTATACACTGACTCATCAGACTATCAGTAAAATTATCCTTTCAGATTTTCCTGTTTACATGGACATGTCCAATCATAAAACACGTAATGAAATCCAATCTGTTAAATATTTCATCTTATTGAATCAAAGGGTTGTCCATCGTACAGTAAAATATTCTGTAATTCTGTCCTCTAACAAGTACTCTAATACAGTGAAAGGTCATAGTGTCCTCGATCCATTGAAATGCTTATTTCAAGGAGAGGGTAGGTCACAAACTCAACCCTTGAAACCCCAGCATTCCCCAACTCCCTCAAAGTGCTTCAGAGTAAGAGGGAACTTGAGTTATCAAAGCAATTCAGACACATTTACATGATTTTTGTATCTTAACTCCAGGTCAGTGAAGTTCCCTCCATGCTATAGATTTTTTTTCTCCATCTTTTTATTTTTCGTTGCCTCTCCAGTCATCCTGCAGGTCAGACGGAAGCTGGGTCGGATCAATCAGGAAAGTAATCTGGAACACCTTGCGCCGCACCCGCCTGACTCCACCAACATCGATCCGCATCTACTTTGCCAAATAGATTTTTTCTCCCCTTCTCTGTGTGACTCAGAATAATAAATGTTTCGGTGCTGTATGTAAGCAATTTTTCATTTCACTTTCTTGACTTTTTCCCCTTATGATGTTCACTGTTTTATAGTGATCGATAGAACTTTCCCAGAACCCTCTCTTGGCCTCTCCACTGAGTAATCTACGTACACTCTCTAGGGTCAAAGGTCAGGAGATGAGAAGGCAACGCGCCGCTATTAATTGCAGAAGATGTCTGCAGCAGAGTCAAGCTCTTTAAATATCACAGCTACATCTAGTCTAATCTCAGACTACCTTGGAGACATCAGTCTTACATTGTTTCAATTTCATTAATTTCATTAATTAATTATATTGTCCAACTGTAGAAACTTATATAAATCTCAGAAAGTATCCTCAAAAGAAACTTAAAATATACACTGGTTATACAATAAATATGAAGTGCATCCAAGTTCTGCTTTCTAGAAGGTCATACCCTGACATTCTTTGACCATGGGCTAAATCTCAGATCCGACAGCTAAGTCTGTCTGTGTTACTCTCCACTTCTGAAAGCACCATGTGCATCAAATGGACTTCTCACTCTAACTCACTGGCTGTTAAAGCTTTCTGCTAGCATCTTAAATCACCCTCTCCTTCTTCCCAGCTCTGATGGTAATTGTAAAGAGAACTTATCTTTAAAAAAATCTAATACTAAAGCACAAATAAAACATCCGGCCAGACTACTTTCAGGAAAGTTCAAATTGCAAACAAAATAGCACTTAATAACCACTAGAAGGGAAACATTGGGAGAGCCTGAAACTTTTTCCTACACAACTGAATTATAATTAGGCCTGAATTCAATCAAAATGTAATCTAGCTTCTCTGCAGTGCGCTTTTTCCTGATTTGTTTTTGTGGCATTGGAGTTGTAAACTGCCTTAGTCTAGTCTAGAGAATGAGCAGCCCACAGACAGTGACCATAGGGACATACAGGCCGCAGTCTCCTGCCACAGCCAAACCCAAGGTGGACTCAAGCCATTTGTACATTGGCTAAATCCCAACTCTGCACCAATACATGGAAGCAGAAAATTGGTGAGCATCTTGATTCTGAGATGACACTTCAATTTGTGTGGCCCCACTGACCTGTGCTATCCTCCCTTCCCCTGAAGTGGTGTGAGAACTCCTGGCCAACTGCCTGGCAGCTTGGCCGTACCCTGTACCCTAGGCGTGCATGTTCGGCCCCAGCCCTGGGCCCAGAGGCCTCTGGAGGTCCTGTCAATGTGCCAGCATGGCGAGAGGAGCTGTGATCTCCACAGGCTGCAAAAGGCCAGCTGAGACTGAACTCTGAACACAGTGGTCCACTCAGAGGGCCTCACAGCCTCATCACTGACAAAACATCAATACTACATGTGCAGTGGTCTAATCATACCACTCATGAGGGATATTAATGTTCCCTTAATAGGTTATTAAGTCTTCATGACAGATTACATTATTTCATTTAATACAGTTTAACTAAAGGAGAGAGAGCGAAAAAAATAAGGCTGATTCCTAACGACAGGGCCAATACACTGTCACCCCTCACTATGCACGCACCCGCGCCACTCTATCACTACTACATGATTGGACCCTCATCTACACGAGTGGGATACTTCTGAATGAAGGTGACCACAGTACAATGCAGCCTTGGTTTGTATTAGTTCGTATTTTAAGTGAAAGCTCATTACCATTTTGAGGTTGTTTTTAGCCAGCGTAGAAGCCATGGTTCCACTGCATCAGCACCAGGTGTCAGATCACTGCACCTGTGCAGGCATCGATGTTCCTGAACAATAATAAGCTCCTCTCCTTGCTCGTAAGGTCTAAAATAGAAATTATATGTAAAAACCCCAGCCTAGTTGTAATTAAATATTTACATTTTTTTGTTCAAATTAGAATGAACTAATATCCTTTGGATTCTAGTTCATCAAACCTTTGTACATGCCTAAACACCCTCCCCTGATTGTACTTTTAATTAATGCTGATTTGAAGCTAGGATGAGTCATATTTGCTTGGGTAAAACAGGCATAGATGTACAAATAGCCTGTAGGTAAAAGACCAGAAACTAAGCTGCATCAGGGCAAAGCCTTGTCTGCCTGCCTATAAGACAGAGAGGGAGAGGAAGAGTCCAAGGCTCCCTGCGCACACACACACACTGAGGCCCAGCCAGAGCAGAGCAAGGCTCCTCCTAATCTAATCACTGCCTATGATCTCTGCTGCCCCATCAGCTGCTTCCCAGGCTGCCTGCCTGCCTGCTTGTGTGTCTCCAATGACCAGAATGTGTGCCTGCCTTCTCCTGACAGTCAGGGGCCTTGCAGCTCACACAGGAAGCTAAATCACACAGACACCAGCCGTTGCACAGGGCTTCATTCCAAGGCCCATGATAACAGTACATTGCTAGCAGCTAATCTGGTTATTGATTAGGATCTGAACTGGAGCTCATATAATCAAATAGCTGCAAGACGAAAGGACAACCTGTCATCTATCTTAAGTAAATAATACGATCAAAAATACGGAAAAGCAAGCACCTGGATAGAGACAGTTAATACATTATTTTAGAAGAGCAGGAGAGACAGATTCATTACATTTAATGTCCTTGTATGACAGTTTAATGTACAGCATGTTCTTTATTAGCATCCATTGTTATATCTATCCCGTACATTTCATTGTACTGGTACTAATCATACTATGCAAGCTCTATATTAATATTCATATAAAAACCAGTGCATCTGTGAAACTAATCCTTTGTGATATAATATACTAACTTGGAGCATATTGGGTCATTAGAAAATTGGAAACAGATTTCAATATTTTTAAAAAATCTACTCAAATTTAGCTTCTGCTGCAGTGAGAAGACAAAGCCTAAATGTATACTCACAGCTAAGATTACCCCTCCAGCATATCAACTAAACCATAAAATGTGGCATGCATTCAAAATAGAAGATTAATCTCCTTCTGCCGTGGTACAGTGTAATTGAAAATGCCCACAGGAGACTATCTATGTTCATATGGTATGTGCCAGAAAATATAGGGCTATTTCCATGGAAAATTCTGGAATGGAGTTTTTTATCAATAGCATGCCGGGGAGACGTGTATTTGGAAGATAGCAGATTGTACACATCTATCTCTCTGGATCCCAACTTGATGGTTCTGTTAATTGCTTCAAATGTTTATCTGTCTTGATAGATATATGTAGTTAAATTCCTATTTCCATCTAGTTTGAGGATAACTTTTTACAGTTGATTTGAAGGGAATAGGCCAGCGTTTTTCAAACTTGGTCCTGGGGACCCAAAGGAGTGCACATTTTAGTTTTTGCCCTAGCACTACACAGCTGATTCAAATAATTAACTAATCATCAAGCTTTGATTCTTTGAATCAGCTGTGTAGTGCTAGGGCAAAAACAAAACTTGCACCCCTTTGGGTCCCCAGGATAGAGTTTGGGAAACACTGGTATAGGCATTGACAGGATGAATCCCTTTCCCAGATGAGAAAACCTCTGATGGCAGTGGAATTGTTCCATGTCATTTCAGCTAGCCATGACACTTACCATCTCAGATTGTTCTGAAATGGTGTCTGTAGTTAGAAACAGGTATGATTGGCATTCCTGAAGCATTTTTTCGTTGGCATTTTATTTTATCTCAGAGAAATTAAGCTAAGTGATTGCACCCAAATTGGACATTATAATTTATAGGATTCAAATATGTCTATATATTGTTTTTGGGGTGCAATTAGTTTAATTTCTCAAATTCAATCAAATTATGTTTCAGGAATGCTAATTGTATCTGTTACAAACTACAGCAACAATTTTAGAACAATCTTGGATGGTGGGTCTCGAAATCCTCTTTCTTGTGCTTTTGAGTTGGAACGACCTAGTGATCAAATCTCATCGCCCTCATGCTTGCCTCAGCTTTTGACAGCGATAGAAAAATAAAAGGTATGAACCATATACTTTTAGGCAGTAACACTTTCATGTTCTCAACAGGGATTGAGGAAGCTTCTGCCTTGTCTGTGGGTACCCTGTCCGCTACGGGTCTGTGGGCAGATCTGACTAGGAAATGTACTTCTTCCTCCTTCCATCTCATTCTTATTCCTCCTCCCCTTTCTTTCTCTTGACCTACAGCAAGTAGAAACAGAATCTTTCCCCGTTTATATTTACAGTACTAGGATTTGATGGTGCACTGTGTGTAAAGATGTAGGGAAGCGATAGGCCTAATTTGTATGTTTATATTACAACCAGCAGTGCCATTTTGTTGCATGTTGTTATGTTGTATGTTAAATGTATAATTCATCCGGCAACAGAAATATAAATGTTTGATGCCTTCGAGTCTGTGAAGACAATCCCCGGTTGGAGGGATGACCTTGAAACGTCCTTTAACATCACAGTAACTGGCCACTTTACTTGGCAACGTTGAACAGCGAGCCGGAGAAACTGCTAACGATACCAAGCCTACTGCTGCTGCTGCTTTCTTTTCTCCTTTCCTGGGATGCAAAATGTAGATCAGAGGAGTGTGCGGTTTTGGGCACAGTCTCAGGAGTAACTGCCACTCAAATCCAAAAGTATGTATGAATACCAAAACACACGGAATACAGAGGAGGATGAAGAAAAAGAGTAGAAATATGGAAGTCAGCATTCTACTTCCATCTTTGAATGAACAGAGATATAGAGAGGATATATTGCTATCTATCTATTTCCTTACTTTCCTTTAGTATATTTACTCAGAAAAGCAAGAGCAACAAACAACAAGAGCATGACCCTGTGTTTGCTACCGGGTTGTTTGCGCTAAGAACTTGCAGCTGTTTATTGTTTGTCTGGGGTACTTTCAATTTCCGCCAAAGGAATTAGGCTTGTATTTGTGAAGTCAGTTCCCCATCACAGCTGAATTCCTTCATCTCTCTTTTCAAAAAGGGAAATTAAAATAAATAAATAAAATATATCACTGTGGAAGCCTATTACATTTTTAACTAAAACGTTTTGTTGATATTCATGTATGTTTAGTCTTCACACAAAAGGAATATTTATTAACAAAGCCATATATTTGAGATGGGCATCAAAATGGGCATTAGCTCATTAGTCCCTACTGTTTTAGGCTAAGTATAGGCTAAGGTATGTTGAAAATGAGGGTGTTAATGTTCTACTATATGTTATTTATCATCCTGCTTTAAATCTCAATCCAAATGAATTACTATAGATCCCGTTCAGGGCATAAATATTCAAAACATGCAATTATTTAACAAATCACCACTTTGATTAAGACACTGCCATGTTAGTGACTATGCCTGACTGGTAGCAGGCAGGAGATAGATGATTGAGAGGACACCAACATGACCATGTGGCATATCTGTTGGGAGTCGCATGTGAATAATTACCCACGCTGCTCAGGGACTGGAGACTCAGTCCAAGTCCTCTCTTAGGCACGGTAGCATGTCAACAGCAACAACACGATCACATCTCACACAAAACATTGGAAAGTTGCGGGGTGTTTATTTGTCCACATCTGGCTATTCAACGGTTCTACAGATTGATTCAGATCTAAGGGCGAGGCATGTGGTCAGTTATATTGCTGTAATTAATGGTTAGATGCCTCTATGATAGGGATGGTACTGAATATTGATATTATGTACTGATTACAGATGGGTAGAAATAAAATGCGGAGTAATGGCAAAGTATTCCATTGTCCATTTTAGTCAGCCTCACTCTTCTCTTAATTTGTCTACTAGTTAATCCGGCTCTCATTTGTCTATCTACATCTAGACACTTGTCAGTTGTACTTCTTTTCAACTCTATGAACAACTGCATCTGCACAGCATAGGATACAATACATTAACTACAAGACATCCATGACAAAAAAACAGTTTTAGCTGTTTTTTTCCTATTCAGTATTATATTGCAGCCAATACGTTACTGTTTATCATGTAACTATCATGTAATCCTTTCAAATACATCCCGTTGTTACATGTATAAAAATGTAACCATGATATTTCATACCTGATTGGATGGATGGAAACAGCACTCAGCAAGCTGAACTTTACCTTTACATGTTTGATTTGAGTACACTACTCTCAAGAGCACTACTCTCAAGAGTACAGATTCTAAGGCGGAGCAAACTAATTTAATCACCACAAACCACCACCACAGTTGTTCGGCAGAACCTCTACTAGCTTTAATACTGTTCTCACACCCATACTTATACCTCCTTCACCATTACTTGATTCAGGTATAAATAAATAATTGTATTCTTCCAGGAGGACCTTGCCTCACCTATAGATCCTATCGCTGTTTGAGGCAATACAGGTCAGTTTTAGAATGACAACAATGGTAGCCTAAGAAAAGAGAACACAACTTGATCTTATAAAATATGATTATTATTTGTTTCTTTACCCTCTCTCACTCCCTGTGGAACTGTGAGAATCTGAGGGCCCCGTTGACACTCCACTGTTATGCATGTTAGCACCGTCAAGTGCAAACTCTCCCACCTTCTGGACCACACTCTCCACAGCTCTTTACTTACCCCCAGTTCTCCCACTGAGGTCAGCAGCCCCCTCCTCTACCCACACCAGTCTGTGCCATACCATCCAGCTGCTCACAAAACCCTACTTTATATTAATCTGAGTATCTCTACTTATTAGCATTGATGTGTAACCTTGGTGCTGGAAAGTAAAGATTGCACCCTGAGTGTTGTAACTCTAATGGAGGGCAGTAGAAGTGTGGTGACATTGCCCAGTGTTTGAGCCCCACTGACAGACAGCAGGGTGCTGCTAGATGAGGAGCGCGCTCAGTTCCACACCGTAAACACTAACGTTAGATATCTCCCCATCTCTCTCTCTCTCCTCCCTTCTATCACTCCCAACGCCCCCGCCTCCCTACTTTAGCACTGAGTTACTGGCAAACCCCTACATCACTACGCTACAGAGAACAGTCAGGGAGACAGGGTGCTATCGGTGTCACCATGGTTGGGAATTGCTTTCTTTTCAATTAGCATTTTGATTGCACGGAAAAGCCCACACACAAATGATCAAATATTCACTTCGAAAAATGAATAATGCTTCCCACATTCAAGATGCTAATATGGAAGCTGGCAAATTCCCTTTGTGACAGGGACAACATTTTAAAAGCAGTATAATGCCATTTGAACATTTTATTCAGCTTATTATTAACAGCATACAGTAAAACAATATTTGATATGTCTATGTAAATTTAGAAGTCAGGGAAAACAGCCTGTGAAGATTTTACAAAAATATGTGTTTGTTGATTTGGTTAGTCAGCCCTGCCACTGGGCTGTATGTTGTTGTTGTGGATGGATCAGAATTAAACTGAGTCCCTGGCAGGCACTGCCTCCCACCAGCCGGGGGACAGCCCGGGGAGGAAGTGACTCTGAGCCCTTTGTCAACAATGGATGCACAAACATCCACCATGCAGCACAGACAAGTGCTACCAGCAGTGTCAGAGGCAGAAGCAGAGGAGGCACAGGCGATTCCTTAAAAACCTGTCTAAGTGAGGGGAAATGTACACCAATGCAGGCATGCATATTACAGACACACACACACACACTCTATTTCTACATAACCCTATCTCCCTCTGATACACTACACATTCACAAATGCTATTCACTAACGTTCGCCTACAGTACATACACTGTCAAACATTACAAAAATAAAACCCACCAAAATTTGCACTATAAAACATGAATATACCAAACCTACAAAAGTACAATTAACTATTTGCAATGAACAACATCATGAACAATATCATGCAGGCAAAATATCAGACATCAAACAATGTACTTTACGTTTGCTGTGCACAGGTAACATGAATAGTTTAAGATTGTGCAAACCTACAGGGAGGACAGGAGATTCACGCACCACTTCATGGTCGTAAAATGGGTGTTGATCCCCAAAACCTCTCCATTGCCCCTCGCCTCCATGCTTTTCCTCTCATAGCAATGACTATACCCATCGCCTTCTCCCAAAACTGGATGAATAACACCCCATTAACTGTTAGGGAAGGAAGGCACACTGAGTGAGGCATGGTGCTACTGCTGCAGGCTGTCGGATGGATGCAAGAACACAACAAGCGGCTGGCAGGCTGCAGCCTCCTTACCATTTTAAACCCATTCCACTCCATTTGTGAGCCGGCAGCTGTTTTCTCTCCCCAGCGCCTGAGCAAATTTCCCCCTCACTTGGAGCTCTCGCTCTTACTTTCTCTCTCTGTGATGGTCAGACAGTAGGCGGCTTGTGAAAGCAGGCATTCCCTTCTTCCAGAGCGGCTGGGTGAGAATGTAAAAGGCTTCAACGTGAGCTCTGGGCTGCAGCCCCCTCCCCGGTCTCCTCCTCATCTGTGAGGTCAGAGCTCCCCTCTCTCTGGAAGCGTGTGCTGCAGCATTCTCACTGGCTCCTGCGCCTGTCTTTCCAGCCCACTCCTCCACAAAGTTAACACATTCACTCTGGTAGCCTCACAGATGCAAGGAGCGCTTGGCAAAGAAAAGCTTTTTGGTACCAGCAAAGCAATCAATCGCTGCTAAGGTCTTTGCTTGAGTGAGCACAAAGAGTGATTGCACCCTCAGGCACTATGGTAATAGGATGCCTGAACAGCACTATGTATATAAATGAGCTATTACTGCATGCATGATTAAGTCTGCAAATATACACTACACTAGTTGTTACATTCATATGTGCTCATATTTGTCGCATGTATCTTATTCAAATAAAGATGTGAATCCAGTTAGAACGTATGTTATTTACAATTCATGAAAAATATCATTAGATATTGCTAAAACAAATTAAAAATACAAATGTTATAGTCTAATTTTAAGTTGCAGTTATTTAAAAAAATATATAGGCTGTTAACTAATAACTAAGCCAGCCTTGGGTTAACACAGGCTACTACTGATATGCATATAGCTATCTATTTTAACAGTGCATTGTGAGTGAATGAATGTATCAGTGTATGCAATATAATGGTCTGACTTTTAGAAGTGTGTGACGTGCGAATGTATGTGTGTGATCGTTTTAATATAAGGTAAAGCCAACAACAACAAAAAGTCCATCCTGAATGGACAATAAAGTTTTATTCTATTCTCACGTCAAACTGTAAATCTCTCACACACACACCTGCAGGAGCGACACCTCTAGAAACAACAAAGCGCCCCAAAAATAGGGATAGGCTCCCTACGGATTCAAACAGAAACCCCATACGGAAGTGTATCACCTGGCTAGGCTACTGCTGCAGAGGTGCAATGATGACGGTGACTCAAAGCAGTTCATTAAATGTAGACAAATAATAAGATAGCATAGGCTAAACAAATTGTTCTCTACTCACCATGACCATTCTTGTTTTAGGTTGAGGATAAAGCGAAAGGAGAGCAGCAAGTATTCAGTCTTCGTGTGGATAAAGAAAATCGGTTGCTAAAGGAGTCGGTCCTAGTGCTGGGCGCGCGTGGTCCCAATGACAATCGAATAAAGAAGGCGCGTGTGAGTGGATGAACGTGAGCCTGCAGTGTGTGCAGCGTGTCAGAGGCGATCGGGTGGAAATCTCTTCGGGAGCGTCAGAGAAAAGAAACGGTCCCAAAAAATAAAACAAAACTAAAAGGTAAAGTCTTCACTGAAACGAAACAGCTAATGCAAGCATCCCTTTTTCCTTCGAACCATTTATGGGCTATTCAGGCTGTATGGTTTAGAATCTCATTGGCTGCGATAGAGCGGGGAAGGGGGTGGTGCGCAAGTGGAGGAGAGTGTTGGAGGAGGGCTATAGATCGAGGAGCAGGGAACTATGGGGGGCGATGGTACCGACGTAGGATGCTATTTATATTACGCAGTACAACATCTACAGTATTAATCTAACCTCCAAGCGACGGCCGAGAAGTTAATTGGCAGCTGTAACATGTTGCAAGGTAACCAAAACCACCTCGAACCCCCACACGGTGTGATGAGGTTTTGTAGCATACATGGATGGAGACCTAGCACCATTAACATTGGATAGAGAAGTACAGTAGCTTAATCGTTCCTCCCGTTCCTCTGCATGGCATTACACAGTAGTATATCTGCCCTTTTGATGTTGATGATTTTGTTCATGTTACAGCCTTTCCCCAGCTCGCCACTCTATACCCCCTGCTCCCTCCTGTCTTTTCTGTGAGCTTCAACCACATGTGCTTCCCTTCACAGCTGCACGCAAGCACCATCAATAATTACAGCTCTGTGGTTGTAGTGCTCTGGTGGGAGGACATTTGTACCTGGGTAAGGGATGCATCACATCCCATATCTATACGCCTACTACTAGGCAGGGCAACCTGTTTAGGTGATTTCTGCTATATCACCGAATTAAATAAATCACAGCACATTTTTGGACTCATTCAGAGTTTTTACCTGATTAAGTACAATACCATCGGAAATTAATGTTGAAAGTTACATTTGTATTCCTAAAACTTAAGTTGAAAATAATGCTGTGGCTGCTTCGTGTTGACAATACATTTTGATAAATAGCCCAATGTAAAAACACAGTTTTAAAGTGTCCAAATAAATAACCAATATGCAGAAACAGGAGTACACTACATGACCAAATGTATGTGGACACCTGCACTTTGAACATCTCATTCCAAAAATCATGGTCATTAATATGGAGTTGGTCCCCCCTTTGCAGCTGTAACAGCCTCCACTCTTCTGGGAAGGCTTTCCCCTAGATGTTCGAACATTGCTGCGGGGACTTGCTTCCATTCAGCCACAAGAGCATTAGTGAGGTCTGACACTGATGTTGAGTAACTAGGCCTCAGCGTTCCAGTTCACCCAAAAGGTGTTTGATGGGGTTGAGGTCAGGGCTCTGTGCAGGCCAGTCAAGTTGTTCCACACAGATCTCAACAAACCTGGGAGAAGGCTTTGTGCACGGGGGCATTGTCATGCTGAAACAGGAAAGGGCCAAACTGTTGCCACACATTTGGAAGCACAGAATCGTCTAGAATGTCATTGTGTGCTGTAGCGTTAAGATTTCTGAACTGGAATTAAGGGTCAAAGCCTGAACCATGAAAAACAGCCCCAGACCATTATTTCTCCTCCACCAAACTTTACAGTTGGCACTGTGCATTCGGGCAGGTAGCGTTCTCCTGGCATCTGCCAAACCCTGATTCGTTAGTCTGACTACCAGATGGTGAAGCGTGATTCATCACTCCAGAGAACGCATTTCCACTGCTCCAGATTCCAATGTCGGCGAGCTTTACACCACTCCAGCCGACGCTTGGCATTGCACATGGTGATCTTAATGCTTGTGTGCGGCTGCTCGGCCATGGAAACCCATTTCATGAAGCTCGACAAAAAGTTTGTGTGCTGACGTTGCTTCCAGAGGCAGTTTGGAGCTCGGTAGTGAGTGTTGCAACCGAGGACAGACTATTTTTATGCGCTAGGCGCTTCAGCACTCGGCGGTCCCATTCTGTGAGCTTCTGTGGCTTACCACTTAGCGGCTCAGCCGTTGTTGCTCTTAGACGTTTCCACTTCACAATAACAGCACCTACAGTTGACCGGGGGCAGCTCTAGCAGGGCTGAAATGTAACAAACTGATTTGTTGGAAAGATGGCATCCTATGACGGTGCCACGTTGAAAGTCTGAGTTCTTCAGTAAGGCCATTCTACTGCCAATGTTTGTCTATGGAGATTGCATGACTGTGCTCGATTTTATACACCTGTCAGCAACGGATGTGGCTGAAATAGCCAAATCCACTAATTTGAAGGGTTGTCCACATATATTTGTATATATAGTGTATTTTTGTCTGTAATAAAGGCCTCTTGTGAGGAAAAACTCATTCTGATTGGCTGGGCCTGGCTCCCCAGTGGGCGGGCCTATGCCCTCACATGGCTGCACCCCTGTCCAGTCATGTGAAATCCATAGATTAGGGTATAATCAATCTATTTCAATTGACTGATTTCCTTATATGAACTGTAATTCAGTCAAATCTTTTAAATTGTTGCGTTTATTTTTTTTGTTCTGTGTATATATACACTTTTTTTGATTTATCACTTTCATCGATATCACGCTGAAATAAATAGAATAGGGAATGTTTGAGACAGAAAGTTCCAACTTCAACAGACAAGTATTTAATTCTCACTGAAGTTTCTAGCCACATCTATTAACTAGCTAGCTGGGAGAGGCTCATCAGGTCAACTGACTGACTGAACCGAATCCGTTCGTCTCCACTCTACTCTCGACGTGTGACATATGTCAGCAATTTGGGCACCAGGTATGTCCGTATAGCCTCTCCCTCATTAGTCACTCTAGCATGGTGGTGGAAAATGGTGTTTCATAAAGAATGTATTCATATTTTCCCCTTTTTTTCCCACCTTGTCACCATTAAATCTAGTTTGGGAGGAAATCGAAGCCTTTGCAGCCTGAATGGAGAATGTTTTATGTACGAACCGGTCCGTGGGGGGATACGAGTGTATATGCTGCATGCATTCCCTTTGGACGGTAAGATGAAACCACTCAATATCACCATCTGCCGGCCTTTGGGCTAGTGTGAGGTAGTAACACAAACTGTCCACATTAGGAAAAGTAGCACAATATAAAATAATTGTACATGATTATATGTTGCCTACTCACAAACTATTGCAACAAAGACATATTTGAGAGTTAATTTTTTTCTCAAACACAATGTAACCGGGCCGCTCTAGACTAGAGCCTCCATAGTGTCTGTGCAGCAGCCTGAACATTTGACATCCCTGTACTACTGCAGTCCTGTCAATCCTACGCTGCACAAGTTAACTACAGTACATGCCACATCTCAAACATAAACTTCAGTAATGCCACGTTTGCATTATGAGAATGCCTCCATAAATGTATTCAATGTGGCCTCCAACACACAGCTATGATTCGATGTAGGCCAAACAATAATTCATAACTATATTTTACAATGATAAAATAACAATGCATATTGAATACAGTATGTTCTATACCTCATCTACCTTAACCCAGCAGCCACATCCTCTTGGGGATAGTCTGATTTTATTAGAATAGCTTTTGGTATGAGAGCTGCAGTGACCAGAGAGGCCATAAAATACCAGATTTACCCTAGCTGGCCCCAGACTCAGCGACAAGGAGAACAAGCACCTGCATACTCTAATTCATTTAGTTGACAATGCACAGTATATTACACTTTGCTGTGTGGTTGTTTTGTTACTGCCCAATGCTTTGTTACAGCATTTGCCTGTGTGTTAGGCAGCAGTAGGGCTATTTTATCCATTGTTCAACACTGCGTCATTACAGTACATTGTTTTATTCCAGACACCAGAGACATCTAGCTAGTCCTTTTTTATTCAATTAAGAGGAGGAGGCTCTCATGGCAGGCAGACTAACTTGAGTAAGTCCATTAACCTCTGGCTGAGTTCACCAATCTCCAGCTGAACGAGCGCTGATGGCAAATCTCACAGAGCTCTTGAAAACCAACAAAACACTGCAGCACTGTTAGCCTAATCCATAATACGCCCAAACAAAACTCAAATGTTCATTTCTCAATATGTAAAGTAGACAATGTATGTATTTTCTTTATGAATGCATGCTATACATAGTATATCTGCATGTAATATGTATGCACTGTATGTATATTTGTACATGTACAGTAGTAGTACACTGTATAAAATCCATTTACACGCATAGTGACAATGAGAAGAGACCAATAACGTTGGTCAACTTTCACAGGGCACAGAATTTCCCCACAGTGAGAAACTGCTAGGAAGAGCTTTGAAGCTCTCCAATCCCACTGCACCTCTGGCCCCTCCACCTCACTGAGTACTAAAGCCATGCACAATACTGTGCTTGAAATACTAATGAGCATTAATTAAAGCTACGGCTAAAGCCTTGCCACCCTCAATTAGGAATCAACAGGACTCGGGTGTTTCCCGAATGGATGTGTTTGCTGGAGTTATTTTAATTATGTGTGGTATCTTCCGCTATCCCTCACTGCCAGGGACAATATCAGATACCAACTGCCTATTTATTTCTGGAGTTTTCTGGTGCAATGCTTCTCAGTCTAGAAACCTGCAATTAATACTAGACTAGGTTTTCTATCGCTTTTATTGTTCCGACTTGACCTTTTAGAATTCATTGCATTCTGTGCAAGCTTGGGAAATAATTCTCCGCCTCACTGACTTTAATATTCTCTCTGGCACCATGCTTTTATTGCCACCTTTTAATTATTGGCTGTAAATATCAGAACATAACACAGATGAAAAACAATCATTTTTATTTTTGATTACAGAGAACTTTAACTATTGAAATAATAGGTACGCAGTAAAGGCGTTCCAGGAAGAAGATTCTTATCTACGCACGCAATCCTCAATAACTCAAAATATTTCAAATATCCTAAATATCCTCTATTGTAGTTGCTTTGTTTCACCAAATTATTTTCTTACGTTGTTTTAATAAATACTGTAGAATGTGATGGATGAGAGTCAATGGGATCTTAAAGCAGTGCTACATATTGCTCTCTCCTGTGTTGTCAGATGGGGGAGGTTGGCTGCCTGAAGACAGATGGAGTGAGCTGTTTGAGAGATTCTAAATAGGATGCCACCCATGCTGGGAGATTTCAGATCTAGTCACTGGAGTTGCCGGACAGGAAGGTTTCCCTCCCTTGGGCTTTGGCTCTTTATATACACTGTGTGTGTGTAGGGCTGGCACAATAATCCTATAAATCATGTAACCGACAATGATTACCAATAACCGTGAACTAAGGAAAATAACCGTTATAACAATAATTCTACTTTATTTTTAAGTGCAAATCATTAACCCAATAGCAGTTTTTCATTTTTACATGAAGTGGATAAAGTTGGTCATTATAGGAGCAGAATGGCATGGTCAGGAGGAGAAGCTTTATTTCCAAAAGTTCCAAGTGGTCAAAACCTTTCGCTTTTGAGACGGATGTCACCAAAGCTGTATTGTATTCATTAGGTGGGTCATAGTTAATTTTCAAATATCCATTATGATACATTATGAGCTCAAAACATTTTCAAACAAAAATAAAATGAATGACAATAACCGTGACCATTTGCTTGACAATTCATTGTTACTCAAAATTACATAATCGTCACAGCCCTGTGTGCGTTTGCATGCCAGATATAAGGAAGGTACAATCTATCAAAATTGTCTAATTTAGTTTTGGGGATTTTGTAAGATGTTGCATAAAAAAAAATGTGAATTCAGTTCTAGCCTTATGTACTGTCCTGTACAGGCTAATGTATTTAGACTATTCTGGAATGTTTTTGTTTTTTTGTTTATGCTGTTGTTGAAGTGGAAAGCTTTACTGGCCCTAACCCAGGAGGATTGCCAACGGTGCAGTTAGCAATGTAAAGCCCGTCTCATTGATCGTCTCTGCCTGGACATGCCCAGACGCTCTCTCTCACACCCTTTGTTCCCAAAGTACCTCCGACCTGACACACCGATTGCTGTAGCCCTAATTATAGTGCCCCACCAGAATGCCTCATGTCTCTGCTGAAAGCCTGCTAATTTTGAGACCAGCATCTGGCTAATTGTCATGAACTCCGCCTGCTCTCTCCTGTCCTCCCTACTCACCCTAAACCCCTCCCACTCAAAACCGCTCCACGGATTAACATCCAGTGAATATTATTTTCTGCTGATGCAAATAGAGATCGGTCCTCAAGTTTCAACCAATGATTTTTTATCATTTTTACTGCTGACTACACACACACGCTCTCTCTCTCACATACACTTGATTTTACAGTTAGAATAGCAACATTGTAAGATATCTCTTCTGTATGTAGTTAGTATGAAATCAGTTTAGGCATGCAGTAGACAGACTTATAGTGTCAACTTAATTTAAGTCAAAGCTAACTGTTAGATCCAGTGTGTTTGACTCATGTTTCACTCTGAATAATTACAGGTTTATCTAAGAGGTAGCAAAGTGTAGGTGTCACCTGAAATGTGTCAAGAACTGTTAACATTGTAAGAAGTTTCAATATGTCATGCTCATACAATGTACTAACCCTCTGTGCTCAATGCCATACATGTACTAACCCCCTGTGCTCAATGCCATACATGTACTAAACCTCTGTGATTAATGCCATACATGTACTAACCCTCTGTGAATAATGCTATACATGTACTAACCCTCTGTGATTAATGCCATACATGTACTAACCCTCTGTGATTAATGCCATACATGTACTAACCCTCTGTGATTAATGCCATACATGTACTAACCCTCTGTGCTTAATGCCATACATGTACTAACCCTCTGTACTTAATGCCATACATGTACTAACCCTCTGTGCTTAATGCCATACATGTACTAACCCTCTGTGCTCAATGCCATACATGTACTAACCCCCTGTGCTCAATGCCATACATGTATTAACCCTCTGTGATTAATGCCATACATGTACTAACCCTCTGTGCTTAATGCTATACATGTACTAACCCTCTGTGATTAATGCCATACATGTACTAACCCTCTGTGTTTAATGCCATACATGTACTAACCCTCTGTGATTAATGCCATACATGTACTAACCCCCTGTGCTCAATGCCATACATGTACTAACCCTCTGTGCTTAATGCCATACATGTCCTAACCCTCTGTGATTAATGCTATACATGTACTAACCCTCTGTGATTAATGCCATACATGTACTAACCCCCTGTGCTCAATGCCATACATGTACTAACCCTCTGTGCTCAATGCCATACATGTACTAACCCTCTGTGCTTAATGCCATACATGTACTAACCCTCTGTGCTCAATGCCATACATGTACTAACCCTCTGTGCTCAACGCCATACATGTAACTAACCCTCTGTGCTCAACGCCATGCATGTAACTAACCCTCTGTGCTCAATGCCATACATGTACTAACCCTCTGTGATTAATGCCATACATGTACTAACCCTCTGTGATTAATGCCATACATGTAACTAACCCTCTGTACTTAATGCCATACATGTACTATCCCTCTGTGCTCAGTGCCATACATGTACTAACCCTCTATGATTAATGCCATACATGTACTAACCCTCTGTGATTAATGCTATACATGTACTAACCCTCTGTGATTAATGCCATACATGTACTAACCCTCTGTGATTAATGCCATACATGTACTAACCCTGTGCTCAATGCCATACATGTACTAACCCTCTGTGCTTAATGCCATACATGTACTAACCCTCTGTGCTCAACGCTATACATGTAACTAACCCTCTGTGCTCAACGCCATGCATGTAACTAACCCTCTGTGCTCAATGCCATACATGTAACTAACCCTCTGTGCTTAATGCCATACATGTACTAACCCTCTGTGCTTAATGCCATACATGTACTAACCCTCTGTGCTTAATGCCATACATGTACTAACCCTCTGTGCTTAATGCCATACATGTACTAACCCTCTGTGCTTAATGCCATAAATGTACTAACCCTCTGTGCTCAATGCCATACATGTACTAACCTTCTGTGCTTAATGCCATACATGTACTAACCCTCTGTGCTTAATGCCATACATGTACTAACCCTCTGTGCTTAATGCCATACATGTCCTAACCCTCTGTGATTAATGCTATACATGTACTAACCCTCTGTGATTAATGCCATACATGTACTAACCCCCTGTGCTCAATGCCATACATGTACTAACCCTCTGTGCTCAATGCCATACATGTACTAACCCTCTGTGCTTAATGCCATACATGTACTAACCCTCTGTGCTCAATGCCATACATGTACTAACCCTCTGTGCTCAACGCCATACATGTAACTAACCCTCTGTGCTCAACGCCATGCATGTAACTAACCCTCTGTGCTCAATGCCATACATGTACTAACCCTCTGTGATTAATGCCATACATGTACTAACCCTCTGTGATTAATGCCATACATGTAACTAACCCTCTGTACTTAATGCCATACATGTACTATCCCTCTGTGCTCAGTGCCATACATGTACTAACCCTCTATGATTAATGCCATACATGTACTAACCCTCTGTGATTAATGCTATACATGTACTAACCCTCTGTGATTAATGCCATACATGTACTAACCCTCTGTGATTAATGCCATACATGTACTAACCCCCTGTGCTCAATGCCATACATGTACTAACCCTCTGTGCTTAATGCCATACATGTACTAACCCTCTGTGCTCAACGCCATACATGTAACTAACCCTCTGTGCTCAACGCCATGCATGTAACTAACCCTCTGTGCTCAATGCCATACATGTAACTAACCCTCTGTGCTTAATGCCATACATGTACTAACCCTCTGTGCTTAATGCCATACATGTACTAACCCTCTGTGCTTAATGCCATACATGTACTAACCCTCTGTGCTTAATGCCATACATGTACTAACCCTCTGTGCTTAATGCCATAAATGTACTAACCCTCTGTGCTCAATGCCATACATGTACTAACCTTCTGTGCTTAATGCCATACATGTACTAACCCTCTGTGCTTAATGCCATACATGTACTAACCCTCTGTGATTAATGCCATACATGTACTAACCCCCTGTGCTCAATGCCATACATGTACTAACCCTCTGTGCCCAATGCCATACATGTACTAACCCTCTGTGCTTAATGCCATACATGTACTAACCCTCTGTGCTCAATGCCATACATGTACTAACCCTCTGTGCTCAACGCCATACATGTAACTAACCCTCTATGCTCAACGCCATGCATGTAACTAACCCTCTGTGCTCAATGCCATACATGTAACTAACCCTCTGTGCTTAATGCCATACATGTACTAACCCTCTGTGCTTAATGCCATACATGGACTAACACTCTGTGCTTAATGCCATACATGTACTAACCCTCTGTGATTAATGCCATACATGTACTAACCCTCTGTGCTTAATGCCATACATGTACTAACCCTCTGTGCTTAATGCCATACATGTACTAACCCTCTGTGCTTAATGCCATACATGTACTAACCCTCTGTAATTAATGTCATACATGTACTAACCCTCTGTGATTAATGGCATACATGTAACTAACCCTCTGTGCTTAATGCCATACATGTACTAACCCTCTGTGATTAATGCCATACATGTACTAACCCTCTGTGATTAATGCCATACATGTACTAACCCCCTGTGCTCAATGCCATACATGTACTAACCCTCTGTGCTTAATGCCATACATATACTAACCCTCTGTGATTAATGCCATACATGTACTAACCCTCTGTGATTAATGCCATACATGTAACTAACCCTCTGTGCTTAATGCCATACATGTACTATCCCTCTGTGCTCAATGCCATACATGTACTAACCCTCTGTGATTAATGCCATACATGTACTAACCCTCTGTGCTCAATGCCATACATGTAACTAACCCTCTGTGCTCAACGCCATACATGTAACTAACCCTCTGTGCTTAATGCCATACATGTACTAACCCTCTGTGCTTAATGCCATACATGTACTAACCCTCTGTGCTTAATGCCATACATGTACTAACCCTCTGTGCTTAATGCCATACATGTACTAACCCTCTGTGCTTAATGCCATACATGTACTAACCCTCTGTGCTTAATGCCATACATGTACTAACCCTCTGTGCTCAATGCCATACATGTACTAACCTTCTGTGCTTAATGCCATACATGTACTAACCCTCTGTGCTCAATGCCATACATGTACTAACCCTCTGTGATTAATGCCATACATGTACTAACCCCCTGTGCTCAATGCCATACATGTACTAACCCTCTGTGCTCAATGCCATACATGTACTAACCCTCTGTGCTTAATGCCATACATGTACTAACCCTCTGTGCTCAATGCCATACATGTACTAACCCCCTGTGCTCAATGCCATACATGTACTAACCCTCTGTGCTTAATGCCATACATATACTAACCCTCTGTGATTAATGCCATACATGTACTAACCCTCTGTGATTAATGCCATACATGTAACTAACCCTCTGTGCTTAATGCCATACATGTACTATCCCTCTGTGCTCAATGCCATACATGTACTAACCCTCTGTGATTAATGCCATACATGTACTAACCCTCTGTGCTCAATGCCATACATGTAACTAACCCTCTGTGCTCAACGCCATACATGTAACTAACCCTCTGTGCTTAATGCCATACATGTACTAACCCTCTGTGCTTAATGCCATACATGTACTAACCCTCTGTGCTTAATGCCATACATGTACTAACCCTCTGTGCTTAATGCCATACATGTACTAACCCTCTGTGCTTAATGCCATACATGTACTAACCCTCTGTGCTTAATGCCATACATGTACTAACCCTCTGTGCTCAATGCCATACATGTACTAACCTTCTGTGCTTAATGCCATACATGTACTAACCCTCTGTGCTCAACGCCATACATGTAACTAACCCTCTGTGCTTAATGCCATACATGTACTAACCCTCTGTGCTTAATGCCATACATGTACTAACCCTCTGTGCTTAATGCCATACATGTACTAACCCTCTGTGCTTAATGCCATACATGTACTAACCCTCTGTGCTTAATGCCATACATGTACTAACCCTCTGTGCTCAATGCCATACATGTACTAACCTTCTGTGCTTAATGCCATACATGTACTAACCCTCTGTGCTCAATGCCATACATGTACTAACCCTCTGTGATTAATGCCATACATGTACTAACCCCCTGTGCTCAATGCCATACATGTACTAACCCTCTGTGCTCAATGCCATACATGTAACTAACCCTCTGTGCTTAATGCCATACATGTACTAACCCTCTGTGCTTAATGCCATACATGTACTAACCCTCTGTGATTAATGCCATACATGTACTAACCCTCTGTGATTAATGCCATACATGTACTAACCCTCTGTGATTAATGTCATACATGTAACTAACCCTTTGTGCTTAATGCCATACATGTACTAACCCTCTGTGATTAATGCCATACATGTACTAACCCTCTGTGATTAATGCCATACATGTAACTAACCCTCTGTGCTTAATGCCATACATGTACTATCCCTCTGTGCTCAATGCCATACATGTACTAACCCTCTGTGATTAATGCCATACATGTACTAACCCTCTGTGCTCAATGCCATACATGTAACTAACCCTCTGTGCTTAATGCCATACATGTACTAACCCTCTGTGATTAATGCCATACATGTACTAACCCTCTGTGATTAATGCCATACATGTACTAACCCTCTGTGATTAATGCCATACATGTACTAACCCCCTGTGCTCAATGCCATACATGTACTAACCCTCTGTGCTTAATGCCATACATATACTAACCCTCTGTGATTAATGCCATACATGTACTAACCCTCTGTGATTAATGCCATACATGTAACTAACCCTCTGTGCTTAATGCCATACATGTACTATCCCTCTGTGCTCAATGCCATACATGTACTAACCCTCTGTGATTAATGCCATACATGTACTAACCCTCTGTGCTCAATGCCATACATGTAACTAACACTCTGTGCTCAACGCCATACATGTAACTAACCCTCTGTGCTTAATGCCATACATGTACTAACCCTCTGTGCTTAATGCCATACATGTACTAACCCTCTGTGATTAATGCCATACATGTACTAACCCTCTGTGCTTAATGCCATACATGTACTAACCTCTGTGCTTAATACATGTACTAACCCTCTGTGCTTAATGCCATACTTTTACTAACCATCTGTGCTTAATGCAATACATGTACTAACCCTCTGTGCTTAATGCCATACATGTACTAACCCTCTGTGCTTAATGCCATACATGTACCCCTCTGTGCTTAATGCCATACATGTACTAACCCTCTGTGATTAATGCCATACATGTACTAACCCTCTGTGCTCAATGCCATACATGTACTAACCCTCTGTGCTTAATGCCATACATGTACTAACCCTCTGTGCTTAATGCCATACATGTACTAACCTCTCTGTGATTAATGCCATACATGTACTAACCCTCTGTGCTCAATGCCATACATGTACTAACCCTCTGTGCTCAATGCCATACATGTACTAACCCTCTGTGCTTAATGCCATACATGTACTAACCCTCTGTGCTCAATGCCATACATGTACTAACCTCTGTGCTTAATGCCATACACTAACCCTCTGTGCTTAATGCCATACATGTAACTAACCCTCTGTGCTCAATGCCATACATGTACTAACCCTCTGTGCTTAATGCCATACATGTACTAACCCTCTGTGCTTAATGCCATACATGGACTAACCCTCTGTGCTTAATGCCATACATGTACTAACCCTCTGTGATTAATGCCATGTACTAACCTCTGTGCTTAATGCCATACATGTACTAACCCTCTGTGCTAATGCCATACATGTACTAACCCTCTGTGCTTAATGCCATACATGTACTAACCCTCTGTGATTAATGCCATACATGTACTAACCCTCTGTGATTAATGCCATACATGTACTAACCCTCTGTGCTTAATGCCATACATGTACTAACCCTCTGTGATTAATGCCATGTACTAACCCTCTGTGCTCAACGCCATACATGTAACTAACCCTCTGTGCTCAACGCCATGCATGTAACTAACCCTCTGTGCTCAATGCCAT
Source organism: Brachymystax lenok tsinlingensis (assembly GCA_030435695.1). Lineage (NCBI taxonomy): Eukaryota > Metazoa > Chordata > Actinopteri > Salmoniformes > Salmonidae > Brachymystax > Brachymystax lenok. Next base: position 21,655,997 of record CM059790.1, on the reverse strand, counting down.
ACATGTAACTAACCCTCTGTGATTAACGCCATACATGTACTAACCCTCTGTGCTTAATGCCATACATGTACTAACCCTCTGTGCTTAATGCCATACATGTACTAACCCTCTGTGCTTAATGCCATACATGTACTAACCCTCTGTGCTTAATGCCATACATGTACTAACCCTCTGTGCTTAATGCCATACATGTACTAACCCTCTGTGCTTAATGCCATACATGTACTAACCCTCTGTGCTTAATGCCATACATGTACTAACCCTCTGTGATTAATGCCATACATGTACTAACCCTCTGTGATTAATGCCATACATGTACTAACCCTCTGTGCTTAATGCCATACATGTACTAACCCTCTGTGCTTAATGCCATACATGTACTAACCCTCTGTGCTTAATGCCATACATGTACTAACCCTCTGTGCTTAATGCCATACATGTACTAACCCTCTGTGCTTAATGCCATACATGTACTAACCCTCTGTGCTTAATGCCATACATGTACTAACCCTCTGTGATTAATGCCATACATGTACTAACCCTCTGTGATTAATGCCATACATGTACTAACCCTCTGTGCTTAATGCCATACATGTACTAACCCTCTGTGATTAATGCCATACATGTACTAACCCTCTGTGATTAATGCCATACATGTACTAACCCTCTGTGCTTAATGCCATACATGTACTAACCCTCTGTGCTTAATGCCATACATGTACTAACCCTCTGTGATTAATGCCATACATGTACTAACCCTCTGTGATTAATGCCATACATGTACTAACCCTCTGTGATTAATGCCATACATGTACTAACCCTCTGTGCTTAATGCCATACATGTACTAACCCTCTGTGCTTAATGCCATACATGTACTAACCCTCTGTGATTAATGCCATACATGTACTAACCCTCTGTGATTAATGCCATACATGTACTAACCCTCTGTGCTTAATGCCATACATGTACTAACCCTCTGTGCTTAATGCCATACATGTACTAACCCTCTGTGATTAATGCCATACATGTACTAACCCTCTGTGATTAATGCCATACATGTACTAACCCTCTGTGCTTAATGCCATACATGTACTAACCCTCTGTGATTAATGCCATACATGTACTAACCCTCTGTGATTAATGCCATACATGTACTAACCCTCTGTGCTTAATGCCATACATGTACTAACCCTCTGTGATTAATGCCATACATGTACTAACCCTCTGTGCTTAATGCCATACATGTACTAACCCTCTGTGCTTAATGCCATACATGTACTAACCCTCTGTGATTAATGCCATACATGTACTAACCCTCTGTGCTTAATGCCATACATGTACTAACCCTCTGTGATTAATGCCATACATGTACTAACCCTCTGTGCTTAATGCCATACATGTACTAACCCTCTGTGCTTAATGCCATACATGTACTAACCCTCTGTGCTTAATGCCATACATGTACTAACCCTCTGTGATTAATGCCATACATGTACTAACCCTCTGTGCTTAATGCCATACATGTACTAACCCTCTGTGCTTAATGCCATACATGTACTAACCCTCTGTGATTAATGCCATACATGTACTAACCCTCTGTGCTTAATGCCATACATGTACTAACCCTCTGTGCTTAATGCCATACATGTACTAACCCTCTGTGCTTAATGCCATACATGTACTAACCCTCTGTGATTAATGCCATACATGTACTAACCCTCTGTGATTAATGCCATACATGTAACTAACCCTCTGTGCTTAATGCCATACATGTACTAACCCTCTGTGCTTAATGCCATACATGTACTAACCCTCTGTGATTAATGCCATACATGTACTAACCCTCTGTGCTTAATGCCATACATGTACTAACCCTCTGTGCTTAATGCCATACATGTACTAACCCTCTGTGCTTAATGCCATACATGTACTAACCCTCTGTGCTTAATGCCATACATGTACTAACCCTCTGTGCTTAATGCCATACATGTACTAACCCTCTGTGATTAATGCCATACATGTACTAACCCTCTGTGATTAATGCCATACATGTACTAACCCTCTGTGATTAATGCCATACATGTACTAACCCTCTGTGCTCAATGCCATACATGTAACTAACCCTCTGTGCTTAATGCCATACATGTACTAACCCTCTGTGATTAATGCCATACATGTACTAACCCTCTGTGATTAATGTCATACATGTAACTAACCCTCTGTGCTTAATGCCATACATGTACTAACCCTCTGTGCTTAATGCCATACATGTACTAACCCTCTGTGCTTAATGCCATACATGTACTAACCCTCTGTGCTTAATGCCATACATGTAACTAACCCTCTGTGCTTAATGCCATACATGTACTAACCCTCTGTGCTTAATGCCATACATGTACTAACCCTCTGTGCTTAATGCCATACATGTACTAACCCTCTGTGATTAATGCCATACATGTACTAACCCTCTGTGCTTAATGCCATACATGTACTAACCCTCTGTGCTTAATGCCATACATGTACTAACCCTCTGTGCTTAATTTAATGCCATACATGTACTAACCCTCTGTGCTTAATGCCATACATGTACTAACCCTCTGTGCTTAATGCCATACATGTACTAACCCTCTGTGATTAATGCCATACATGTACTAACCCTCTGTGATTAATGCCATACATGTACTAACCCTCTGTGCTTAATGCCATACATGTACTAACCCTCTGTGCTTAATGCCATACATGTACTAACCCTCTGTGCTTAATGCCATACATGTACTAACCCTCTGTGCTCAATGCCATACATGTACTAACCCTCTGTGCTTAATGCCATACATGTACTAACCCTCTGTGCTTAATGCCATACATGTACTAACCCTCTGTGATTAATGCCATACATGTACTAACCCTCTGTGCTTAATGCCATACATGTACTAACCCTCTGTGCTCAATGCCATACATGTACTAACCCTCTGTGCTTAATGCCATACATGTACTAACCCTCTGTGATTAATGCCATACATGTACTAACCCTCTGTGATTAATGCCATACATGTAACTAACCCTCTGTGCTTAATGCCATACATGTACTAACCCTCTGTGATTAATGCCATACATGTACTAACCCTCTGTGATTAATGCCATACATGTAACTAACCCTCTGTGCTTAATGCCATACATGTACTAACCCTCTGTGCTCAATGCCATACATGTACTAACCCTCTGTGCTTAATGCCATACATGTACTAACCCTCTGTGCTTAATGCCATACATGTACTAACCCTCTGTGCTTAATGCCATACATGTACTAACCCTCTGTGCTTAATGCCATACATGTACTAACCCTCTGTGCTTAATGCCATACATGTACTAACCCTCTGTGATTAATGCCATACATGTACTAACCCTCTGTGCTCAATGCCATACATGTACTAACCCTCTGTGCTTAATGCCATACATGTACTAACCCTCTGTGATTAATGCCATACATGTACTAACCCTCTGTGATTAATGCCATACATGTAACTAACCCTCTGTGCTTAATGCCATACATGTACTAACCCTCTGTGCTCAATGCCATACATGTACTAACCCTCTGTGATTAATGCCATACATGTACTAACCCTCTGTGCTCAATGCCATACATGTAACTAACCCTCTGTGCTCAACGCCATACATGTAACTAACCCTCTGTGCTTAATGCCATACATGTACTAACCCTCTGTGCTTAATGCCATACATGTACTAACCCTCTGTGATTAATGCCATACATGTACTAACCCTCTGTGCTTAATGCCATACATGTACTAACCCTCTGTGCTTAATGCCATACATGTACTAACCCTCTGTGCTTAATGCCATACATGTACTAACCCTCTGTGATTAATGCCATACATGTACTAACCCTCTGTGCTCAATGCCATACATGTACTAACCCTCTGTGCTTAATGCCATACATGTACTAACCCTCTGTGCTTAATGCCATACATGTACTAACCCTCTGTGATTAATGCCATACATGTACTAACCCTCTGTGCTCAATGCCATACATGTACTAACCCTCTGTGCTTAATGCCATACATGTACTAACCCTCTGTGCTTAATGCCATACATGTACTAACCCTCTGTGATTAATGCCATACATGTACTAACCTCTGTGCTTAATGCCATACATGTACTAACCCTCTGTGCTTAATGCCATACATGTACTAACCCTCTGTGCTTAATGCCATACATGTACTAACCCTCTGTGATTAATGCCATACATGTACTAACCCTCTGTGCTTAATGCCATACATGTACTAACCCTCTGTGCTTAATGCCATACATGTACTAACCCTCTGTGATTAATGCCATACATGTACTAACCCTCTGTGATTAATGCCATACATGTACTAACCCTCTGTGCTTAATGCCATACATGTACTAACCCTCTGTGCTTAATGCCATACATGTACTAACCCTCTGTGATTAATGCCATACATGTACTAACCCTCTGTGCTTAATGTCATACATGTAACTAACCCTCTGTGCTTAATGCCATACATGTACTAACCCTCTGTGCTTAATGCCATACATGTACTAACCCTCTGTGCTTAATGCCATACATGTACTAACCCTCTGTGATTAATGCCATACATGTACTAACCCTCTGTGCTTAATGCCATACATGTACTAACCCTCTGTGCTTAATGCCATACATGTACTAACCCTCTGTGCTTAATGCCATACATGTACTAACCCTCTGTGATTAATGCCATACATGTACTAACCCTCTGTGCTTAATGCCATACATGTACTAACCCTCTGTGCTTAATGCCATACATGTACTAACCCTCTGTGCTTAATGCCATACATGTACATGCCATACATGTACTAACCCTCTGTGATTAATGCCATACATGTACTAACCCTCTGTGCTTAATGCCATACATGTACTAACCCTCTGTGCTTAATGCCATACATGTACTAACCCTCTGTGATTAATGCCATACATGTACTAACCCTCTGTGCTTAATGCCATACATGTACTAACCCTCTGTGCTTAATGCCATACATGTACTAACCCTCTGTGCTTAATGCCATACATGTACTAACCCTCTGTGCTTAATGCCATACATGTACTAACCCTCTGTGATTAATGCCATACATGTACTAACCCTCTGTGCTTAATGCCATACATGTACTAACCCTCTGTGCTTAATGCCATACATGTACTAACCCTCTGTGCTTAATGCCATACATGTACTAACCCTCTGTGCTTAATGCCATACATGTACTAACCCTCTGTGCTTAATGCCATACATGTACTAACCCTCTGTGCTTAATGCCATACATGTACTAACCCTCTGTGCTTAATGCCATACATGTACTAACCCTCTGTGATTAATGCCATACATGTACTAACCCTCTGTGCTTAATGCCATACATGTACTAACCCTCTGTGCTCAATGCCATACATGTACTAACCCTCTGTGCTTAATGCCATACATGTACTAACCCTCTGTGATTAATGCCATACATGTACTAACCCTCTGTGCTTAATGCCATACATGTACTAACCCTCTGTGCTTAATGCCATACATGTACTAACCCTCTGTGCTTAATGCCATACATGTACTAACCCTCTGTGATTAATGCCATACATGTACTAACCCTCTGTGCTTAATGCCATACATGTACTAACCCTCTGTGCTTAATGCCATACATGTACTAACCCTCTGTGATTAATGCCATACATGTACTAACCCTCTGTGCTTAATGCCATACATGTACTAACCCTCTGTGCTTAATGCCATACATGTACTAACCCTCTGTGCTTAATGCCATACATGTACTAACCCTCTGTGCTTAATGCCATACATGTACTAACCCTCTGTGATTAATGCCATACATGTACTAACCCTCTGTGCTTAATGCCATACATGTACTAACCCTCTGTGCTTAATGCCATACATGTACTAACCCTCTGTGCTTAATGCCATACATGTACTAACCCTCTGTGATTAATGCCATACATGTACTAACCCTCTGTGCTTAATGCCATACATGTACTAACCCTCTGTGCTTAATGCCATACATGTACTAACCCTCTGTGCTTAATGCCATACATGTACTAACCCTCTGTGATTAATGCCATACATGTACTAACCCTCTGTGATTAATGCCATACATGTACTAACCCTCTGTGCTTAATGCCATACATGTACTAACCCTCTGTGCTTAATGCCATACATGTACTAACCCTCTGTGCTTAATGCCATACATGTACTAACCCTCTGTGATTAATGCCATACATGTACTAACCCTCTGTGCTTAATGCCATACATGTACTAACCCTCTGTGCTTAATGCCATACATGTACTAACCCTCTGTGATTAATGCCATACATGTACTAACCCTCTGTGCTTAATGCCATACATGTACTAACCTCTGTGCTTAATGCCATACATGTACTAACCCTCTGTGCTTAATGCCATACATGTACTAACCCTCTGTGCTTAATGCCATACATGTACTAACCCTCTGTGATTAATGCCATACATGTACTAACCCTCTGTGATTAATGCCATACATGTACTAACCCTCTGTGCTTAATGCCATACATGTACTAACCCTCTGTGCTTAATGCCATACATGTACTAACCCTCTGTGATTAATGCCATACATGTACTAACCCTCTGTGCTTAATGCCATACATGTACTAACCCTCTGTGCTTAATGCCATACATGTACTAACCCTCTGTGCTTAATGCCATACATGTACTAACCCTCTGTGCTTAATGCCATACATGTACTAACCCTCTGTGATTAATGCCATACATGTACTAACCCTCTGTGCTTAATGCCATACATGTACTAACCCTCTGTGCTTAATGCCATACATGTACTAACCCTCTGTGCTTAATGCCATACATGTACTAACCCTCTGTGCTTAATGCCATACATGTACTAACCCTCTGTGCTTAATGCCATACATGTACTAACCCTCTGTGCTTAATGCCATACATGTACTAACCCTCTGTGCTTAATGCCATACATGTACTAACCCTCTGTGCTTAATGCCATACATGTACTAACCCTCTGTGATTAATGCCATACATGTACTAACCCTCTGTGCTTAATGCCATACATGTACTAACCCTCTGTGCTTAATGCCATACATGTACTAACCCTCTGTGCTTAATGCCATACATGTACTAACCCTCTGTGCTTAATGCCATACATGTACTAACCCTCTGTGCTTAATGCCATACATGTACTAACCCTCTGTGCTTAATGCCATACATGTACTAACCCTCTGTGATTAATGCCATACATGTACTAACCCTCTGTGCTTAATGCCATACATGTACTAACCCTCTGTGCTTAATGCCATACATGTACTAACCCTCTGTGCTTAATGCCATACATGTACTAACCCTCTGTGCTTAATGCCATACATGTACTAACCCTCTGTGCTTAATGCCATACATGTACTAACCCTCTGTGCTTAATGCCATACATGTACTAACCCTCTGTGATTAATGCCATACATGTACTAACCCTCTGTGATTAATGCCATACATGTACTAACCCTCTGTGCTTAATGCCATACATGTACTAACCCTCTGTGCTTAATGCCATACATGTACTAACCCTCTGTGCTTAATGCCATACATGTACTAACCCTCTGTGCTTAATGCCATACATGTACTAACCCTCTGTGCTTAATGCCATACATGTACTAACCCTCTGTGCTTAATGCCATACATGTACTAACCCTCTGTGATTAATGCCATACATGTACTAACCCTCTGTGATTAATGCCATACATGTACTAACCCTCTGTGCTTAATGCCATACATGTACTAACCCTCTGTGCTTAATGCCATACATGTACTAACCCTCTGTGCTTAATGCCATACATGTACTAACCCTCTGTGCTTAATGCCATACATGTACTAACCCTCTGTGCTTAATGCCATACATGTACTAACCCTCTGTGATTAATGCCATACATGTACTAACCCTCTGTGCTTAATGCCATACATGTACTAACCCTCTGTGATTAATGCCATACATGTACTAACCCTCTGTGATTAATGCCATACATGTACTAACCCTCTGTGCTTAATGCCATACATGTACTAACCCTCTGTGCTTAATGCCATACATGTACTAACCCTCTGTGCTTAATGCCATACATGTACTAACCCTCTGTGATTAATGCCATACATGTACTAACCCTCTGTGATTAATGCCATACATGTACTAACCCTCTGTGCTTAATGCCATACATGTACTAACCCTCTGTGCTTAATGCCATACATGTAACTAACCCTCTGTGATTAATGCCATACATGTACTAACCCTCTGTGATTAATGCCATACATGTACTAACCCTCTGTGCTTAATGCCATACATGTACTAACCCTCTGTGCTTAATGCCATACATGTACTAACCCTCTGTGCTTAATGCCATACATGTACTAACCCTCTGTGCTTAATGCCATACATGTACTAACCCTCTGTGATTAATGCCATACATGTACTAACCCTCTGTGATTAATGCCATACATGTACTAACCCTCTGTGATTAATGCCATACATGTACTAACCCTCTGTGCTTAATGCCATACATGTACTAACCCTCTGTGCTTAATGCCATACATGTACTAACCCTCTGTGCTTAATGCCATACATGTACTAACCCTCTGTGCTTAATGCCATACATGTACTAACCCTCTGTGATTAATGCCATACATGTACTAACCCTCTGTGATTAATGCCATACATGTACTAACCCTCTGTGCTTAATGCCATACATGTACTAACCCTCTGTGCTTAATGCCATACATGTACTAACCCTCTGTGCTTAATGCCATACATGTACTAACCCTCTGTGATTAATGCCATACATGTACTAACCCTCTGTGCTTAATGCCATACATGTACTAACCCTCTGTGCTTAATGCCATACATGTACTAACCCTCTGTGCTTAATGCCATACATGTACTAACCCTCTGTGATTAATGCCATACATGTACTAACCCTCTGTGCTTAATGCCATACATGTACTAACCCTCTGTGCTTAATGCCATACATGTACTAACCCTCTGTGTAATGCCATACATGTACTAACCCTCTGTGCTTAATGCCATACATGTACTAACCCTCTGTGCTTAATGCCATACATGTACTAACCCTCTGTGCTTAATGCCATACATGTACTAACCCTCTGTGCTTAATGCCATACATGTACTAACCCTCTGTGCTTAATGCCATACATGTACTAACCCTCTGTGCTTAATGCCATACATGTACTAACCCTCTGTGCTTAATGCCATACATGTACTAACCCTCTGTGCTTAATGCCATACATGTACTAACCCTCTGTGCTTAATGCCATACATGTACTAACCCTCTGTGCTTAATGCCATACATGTACTAACCCTCTGTGATTAATGCCATACATGTACTAACCCTCTGTGCTTAATGCCATACATGTACTAACCCTCTGTGATTAATGCCATACATGTACTAACCCTCTGTGATTAATGCCATACATGTACTAACCCTCTGTGCTTAATGCCATACATGTACTAACCCTCTGTGCTTAATGCCATACATGTACTAACCCTCTGTGCTTAATGCCATACATGTACTAACCCTCTGTGCTTAATGCCATACATGTACTAACCCTCTGTGATTAATGCCATACATGTACTAACCCTCTGTGCTTAATGCCATACATGTACTAACCCTCTGTGCTTAATGCCATACATGTACTAACCCTCTGTGCTTAATGCCATACATGTACTAACCCTCTGTGCTTAATGCCATACATGTACTAACCCTCTGTGCTTAATGCCATACATGTACTAACCCTCTGTGATTAATGCCATACATGTACTAACCCTCTGTGCTTAATGCCATACATGTACTAACCCTCTGTGATTAATGCCATACATGTACTAACCCTCTGTGATTAATGCCATACATGTACTAACCCTCTGTGATTAATGCCATACATGTACTAACCCTCTGTGATTAATGCCATACATGTACTAACCCTCTGTGCTTAATGCCATACATGTACTAACCCTCTGTGCTTAATGCCATACATGTAACTAACCCTCTGTGCTTAACGCCATACATGTAACTAACCCTCTGTGCTCAATGCCATACATGTAACTAACCCTCTGTGCTTAATGCCATACATGTACTAACCCTCTGTGCTTAATGCCATACATGTACTAACCCTCTGTGCTTAATGCCATACATGTACTAACCCTCTGTGCTTAATGCCATACATGTACTAACCCTCTGTGCTTAATGCCATACATGTACTAACCCTCTGTGCTTAATGCCATACATGTACTAACCCTCTGTGCTTAATGCCATACATGTACTAACCCTCTGTGATTAATGCCATACATGTACTAACCCTCTGTGATTAATGCCATACATGTACTAACCCTCTGTGCTTAATGCCATACATGTACTAACCCTCTGTGCTTAATGCCATACATGTACTAACCCTCTGTGCTTAATGCCATACATGTACTAACCCTCTGTGCTCAATGCCATACATGTAACTAACCCTCTGTGCTCAACGCCATACATGTAACTAACCCTCTGTGCTCAATGCCATACATGTAACTAACCCTCTGTGCTTAATGCCATACATGTACTAACCCTCTGTGCTTAATGCCATACATGTACTAACCCTCTGTGCTTAATGCCATACATGTACTAACCCTCTGTGATTAATGCCATACATGTACTAACCCTCTGTGATTAATGCCATACATGTACTAACCCTCTGTGATTAATGCCATACATGTACTAACCCTCTGTGATTAATGCCATACATGTACTAACCCTCTGTGCTTAATGCCATACATGTACTAACCCTCTGTGCTTAATGCCATACATGTACTAACCCTCTGTGCTTAATGCCATACATGTACTAACCCTCTGTGCTTAATGCCATACATGTACTAACCCTCTGTGCTTAATGCCATACATGTACTAACCCTCTGTGCTTAATGCCATACATGTACTAACCCTCTGTGATTAATGCCATACATGTACTAACCCTCTGTGCTTAATGCCATACATGTACTAACCCTCTGTGCTTAATGCCATACATGTACTAACCCTCTGTGCTTAATGCCATACATGTACTAACCCTCTGTGATTAATGCCATACATGTACTAACCCTCTGTGCTTAATGCCATACATGTACTAACCCTCTGTGCTTAATGCCATACATGTACTAACCCTCTGTGATTAATGCCATACATGTACTAACCCTCTGTGATTAATGCCATACATGTACTAACCCTCTGTGATTAATGCCATACATGTACTAACCCTCTGTGCTTAATGCCATACATGTACTAACCCTCTGTGCTTAATGCCATACATGTACTAACCCTCTGTGCTTAATGCCATACATGTACTAACCCTCTGTGCTTAATGCCATACATGTACTAACCCTCTGTGCTTAATGCCATACATGTACTAACCCTCTGTGCTTAATGCCATACATGTACTAACCCTCTGTGCTTAATGCCATACATGTACTAACCCTCTGTGATTAATGCCATACATGTACTAACCCTCTGTGATTAATGCCATACATGTACTAACCCTCTGTGATTAATGCCATACATGTACTAACCCTCTGTGATTAATGCCATACATGTACTAACCCTCTGTGCTTAATGCCATACATGTACTAACCCTCTGTGCTTAATGCCATACATGTACTAACCCTCTGTGCTTAATGCCATACATGTACTAACCCTCTGTGCTTAATGCCATACATGTACTAACCCTCTGTGCTTAATGCCATACATGTAACTAACCCTCTGTGCTTAATGCCATACATGTACTAACCCTCTGTGCTTAATGCCATACATGTACTAACCCTCTGTGCTTAATGCCATACATGTACTAACCCTCTGTGATTAATGCCATACATGTACTAACCCTCTGTGATTAATGCCATACATGTACTAACCCTCTGTGATTAATGCCATACATGTACTAACCCTCTGTGATTAATGCCATACATGTACTAACCCTCTGTGATTAATGCCATACATGTACTAACCCTCTGTGCTCAACGCCATACATGTAACTAACCCTCTGTGCTCAATGCCATACATGTAACTAACCCTCTGTGCTTAATGCCATACATGTAACTAACCCTCTGTGCTTAATGCCATACATGTACTAACCCTCTGTGCTTAATGCCATACATGTACTAACCCTCTGTGCTTAATGCCATACATGTACTAACCCTCTGTGATTAATGCCATACATGTACTAACCCTCTGTGATTAATGCCATACATGTACTAACCCTCTGTGATTAATGCCATACATGTACTAACCCTCTGTGATTAATGCCATACATGTACTAACCCTCTGTGATTAATGCCATACATGTACTAACCCTCTGTGATTAATGCCATACATGTACTAACCCTCTGTGCTTAATGCCATACATGTACTAACCCTCTGTGCTTAATGCCATACATGTACTAACCCTCTGTGATTAATGCCATACATGTACTAACCCTCTGTGCTTAATGCCATACATGTACTAACCCTCTGTGCTTAATGCCATACATGTACTAACCCTCTGTGCTTAATGCCATACATGTACTAACCCTCTGTGCTTAATGCCATACATGTACTAACCCTCTGTGATTAATGCCATACATGTACTAACCCTCTGTGCTTAATACCATACATGTACTAACCCTCTGTGCTTAATGCCATACATGTACTAACCCTCTGTGATTAATGCCATACATGTACTAACCCTCTGTGATTAATGCCATACATGTACTAACCCTCTGTGCTTAATGCCATACATGTACTAACCCTCTGTGATTAATGCCATACATGTACTAACCCTCTGTGCTTAATGCCATACATGTACTAACCCTCTGTGCTTAATGCCATACATGTACTAACCCTCTGTGCTTAATGCCATACATGTACTAACCCTCTGTGCTTAATGCCATACATGTACTAACCCTCTGTGATTAATGCCATACATGTACTAACCCTCTGTGATTAATGCCATACATGTACTAACCCTCTGTGCTTAATGCCATACATGTACTAACCCTCTGTGCTTAATGCCATACATGTACTAACCCTCTGTGATTAATGCCATACATGTACTAACCCTCTGTGATTAATGCCATACATGTACTAACCCTCTGTGATTAATGCCATACATGTACTAACCCTCTGTGCTTAATGCCATACATGTACTAACCCTCTGTGATTAATGCCATACATGTACTAACCCTCTGTGATTAATGCCATACATGTACTAACCCTCTGTGCTTAATGCCATACATGTACTAACCCTCTGTGCTTAATGCCATACATGTACTAACCCTCTGTGCTTAATGCCATACATGTACTAACCCTCTGTGATTAATGCCATACATGTACTAACCCTCTGTGATTAATGCCATACATGTACTAACCCTCTGTGATTAATGCCATACATGTACTAACCCTCTGTGATTAATGCCATACATGTACTAACCCTCTGTGATTAATGCCATACATGTACTAACCCTCTGTGCTTAATGCCATACATGTACTAACCCTCTGTGCTTAATACCATACATGTACTAACCCTCTGTGCTTAATGCCATACATGTACTAACCCTCTGTGATTAATGCCATACATGTACTAACCCTCTGTGCTTAATGCCATACATGTACTAACCCTCTGTGATTAATGCCATACATGTACTAACCCTCTGTGCTTAATGCCATACATGTACTAACCCTCTGTGATTAATGCCATACATGTACTAACCCTCTGTGATTAATGCCATACATGTACTAACCCTCTGTGCTTAATGCCATACATGTACTAACCCTCTGTGATTAATGCCATACATGTACTAACCCTCTGTGATTAATGCCATACATGTACTAACCCTCTGTGATTAATGCCATACATGTACTAACCCTCTGTGATTAATGCCATACATGTACTAACCCTCTGTGATTAATGCCATACATGTACTAACCCTCTGTGATTAATGCCATACATGTACTAACCCTCTGTGATTAATGCCATACATGTACTAACCCTCTGTGATTAATGCCATACATGTACTAACCCTCTGTGATTAATGCCATACATGTACTAACCCTCTGTGATTAATGCCATACATGTACTAACCCTCTGTGATTAATACCATACATGTACTAACCCTCTGTGATTAATGCCATACATGTACTAACCCTCTGTGATTAATGCCATACATGTACTAACCCTCTGTGATTAATGCCATACATGTACTAACCCTCTGTGATTAATGCCATACATGTACTAACCCTCTGTGCTTAATGCCATACATGTACTAACCCTCTGTGATTAATGCCATACATGTACTAACCCTCTGTGATTAATGCCATACATGTACTAACCCTCTGTGATTAATGCCATACATGTACTAACCCTCTGTGATTAATGCCATACATGTACTAACCCTCTGTGATTAATGCCATACATGTACTAACCCTCTGTGATTAATGCCATACATGTACTAACCCTCTGTGATTAATGCCATACATGTACTAACCCTCTGTGATTAATGCCATACATGTACTAACCCTCTGTGATTAATGCCATACATGTACTAACCCTCTGTGATTAATGCCATACATGTACTAACCCTCTGTGATTAATGCCATACATGTACTAACCCTCTGTGATTAATGCCATACATGTACTAACCCTCTGTGATTAATGCCATACATGTACTAACCCTCTGTGATTAATGCCATACATGTACTAACCCTCTGTGATTAATGCCATACATGTACTAACCCTCTGTGATTAATGCCATACATGTACTAACCCTCTGTGATTAATGCCATACATGTACTAACCCTCTGTGCTTAATGCCATACATGTACTAACCCTCTGTGATTAATGCCATACATGTACTAACCCTCTGTGATTAATGCCATACATGTACTAACCCTCTGTGATTAATGCCATACATGTACTAACCCTCTGTGATTAATGCCATACATGTACTAACCCTCTGTGATTAATGCCATACATGTACTAACCCTCTGTGATTAATGCCATACATGTACTAACCCTCTGTGATTAATGCCATACATGTACTAACCCTCTGTGATTAATGCCATACATGTACTAACCCTCTGTGATTAATGCCATACATGTACTAACCCTCTGTGATTAATGCCATACATGTACTAACCCTCTGTGATTAATGCCATACATGTACTAACCCTCTGTGATTAATGCCATACATGTACTAACCCTCTGTGATTAATGCCATACATGTACTAACCCTCTGTGATTAATGCCATACATGTACTAACCCTCTGTGATTAATGCCATACATGTACTAACCCTCTGTGATTAATGCCATACATGTACTAACCCTCTGTGATTAATGCCATACATGTACTAACCCTCTGTGCTTAATGCCATACATGTACTAACCCTCTGTGATTAATGCCATACATGTACTAACCCTCTGTGATTAATACCATACATGTACTAACCCTCTGTGATTAATGCCATACATGTACTAACCCTCTGTGATTAATACTATACATGTACTAACCCTCTGTGATTAATGCCATACATGTACTAACCCTCTGTGATTAATGCCATACATGTACTAACCCTCTGTGATTAATGCCATACATGTACTAACCCTCTGTGCTTAATGCCATACATGTACTAACCCTCTGTGATTAATGCCATACATGTACTAACCCTCTGTGATTAATGCCATACATGTACTAACCCTCTGTGATTAATGCCATACATGTACTAACCCTCTGTGATTAATGCCATACATGTACTAACCCTCTGTGATTAATGCTATACATGTACTAACCCTCTGTGATTAATGCCATACATGTACTAACCCTCTGTGATTAATGCTATACATGTACTAACCCTCTGTGATTAATGCTATACATGTACTAACCCTCTGTGCTTAATGCCATACATGTACTAACCCTCTGTGCTTAATGCCATACATGTACTAACCCTCTGTGATTAATGCCATACATGTACTAACCCTCTGTGCTTAATGCCATACATGTACTAACCCTCTGTGATTAATGCCATACATGTACTAACCCTCTGTGATTAATGCCATACATGTACTAACCCTCTGTGATTAATGCTATACATGTACTAACCCTCTGTGCTTAATGCCATACATGTACTAACCCTCTGTGCTTAATGCCATACATGTACTAACCCTCTGTGATTAATGCCATACATGTACTAACCCTCTGTGATTAATGCCATACATGTACTAACCCTCTGTGATTAATGCCATACATGTACTAACCCTCTGTGATTAATGCTATACATGTACTAACCCTCTGTGATTAATGCTATACATGTACTAACCCTCTGTGCTTAATGCCATACATGTACTAACCCTCTGTGATTAATGCCATACATGTACTAACCCTCTGTGATTAATGCTATACATGTACTAACCCTCTGTGCTTAATGCCATACATGTACTAACCCTCTGTGCTCAATGCCATACATGTACTAACCCTCTGTGATTAATGCTATACATGTACTAACCCTCTGTGATTAATGCCATACATGTACTAACCCTCTGTGCTTAATGCCATACATGTACTAACCCTCTGTGATTAATGCCATACATGTACTAACCCTCTGTGATTAATACCATACATGTACTAACCCTCTGTGATTAATGCCATACATGTACTAACCCTCTGTGCTTAATGCCATACATGTACTAACCCTCTGTGATTAATGCCATACATGTACTAACCCTCTGTGATTAATGCCATACATGTACTAACCCTCTGTGATTAATGCCATACATGTACTAACCCTCTGTGATTAATGCTATACATGTACTAACCCTCTGTGATTAATGCTATACATGTACTAACCCTCTGTGCTTAATGCCATACATGTACTAACCCTCTGTGCTTAATGCCATACATGTACTAACCCTCTGTGATTAATGCTATACATGTACTAACCCTCTGTGCTTAATGCCATACATGTACTAACCCTCTGTGCTCAATGCCATACATGTACTAACCCTCTGTGCTCAATGCCATACATGTACTAACCCTCTGTGATTAATGCCATACATGTACTAACCCTCTGTGCTTAATGCCATACATGTACTCACTATCTGTGATTAATGCCATACATGTACTAACCCTCTGTGATTAATGCCATACATGTACTAACCCTCTGTGATTAATGCCATACATGTACTAACCCTCTGTGATTAATGCCATACATGTACTAACCCTCTGTGATTAATGCTATACATGTACTAACCCTCTGTGATTAATGCCATACATGTACTAACCCTCTGTGATTAATGCCATACATGTACTAACCCTCTGTGATTAATGCCAAACATGTACTAACCCTCTGTGCTTAATGCCATACATGTACTAACCCTCTGTGCTCAATGCCATACATGTACTAACCCTCTGTGTTTAATGCCATACATGTACTAACCCTCTGTGATTAATGCCATACATGTACTAACCCTCTGTGATTAATGCCATACATGTACTAACCCTCTGCGATTAATGCCATACATGTACTAACCCTCTGTGATTAATGCCATACATGTACTAACCCTCTGCGATTAATGCCATACATGTACTAACCCTCTGTGATTAATGCCATACATGTACTAACCCTCTGTGATTAATGCCATACATGTACTAACCTTCTGTGATTAATGCTATACATGTACTAACCCTCTGTGATTAATGCCATACATGTACTAACCCTCTGTGATTAATGCTATACATGTACTAACCCTCTGTGATTAATGCCATACATGTACTAACCCTCTGTGATTAATGCTATACATGTACTAACCCTCTGTGCTTAATGCCATACATGTACTAACCCTCTGTGATTAATGCTATACATGTACTAACCCTCTGTGATTAATGCCATACATGTACTAACCCTCTGCGATTAATGCCATGCATGTACTAACCCTCTGTGATTAATGCCATACATGTACTAACCCTCTGTGATTAATGCCATACATGTACTAACCCTCTGTGATTAATGCCATACATGTACTAACCCTCTGTGATTAATGCCATACATGTACTAACCCTCTGTGATTAATGCCATACATGTACTAACCTTCTGTGATTAATGCTATACATGTACTAACCCTCTGTGATTAATGCCATACATGTACTAACCCTCTGTGATTAATGCTATACATGTACTAACCCTCTGTGATTAATGCCATACATGTACTAACCCTCTGTGATTAATGCTATACATGTACTAACCCTCTGTGCTTAATGCCATACATGTACTAACCCTCTGTGATTAATGCTATACATGTACTAACCCTCTGTGATTAATGCTATACATGTACTAACCCTCTGTGATTAATGCAATACATGTACTAACCCTCTGTGATTAATGCCATACATGTACTAACCCTCTGTTATTAATGCCATACATGTACTAACCTTCTGTGATTAATGCTATACATGTACTAACCCTCTGTGATTAATGCCATACATGTACTAACCCCCTGTGATTAATGCTATACATGTACTAACCCTCTGTGATTAATGCCATACATGTACTAACCTTCTGTGATTAATGCTATACATGTACTAACCCTCTGTGATTAATGCCATACATGTACTAACCCTCTGTGATTAATGCTATACATGTACTAACCTTCTGTGATTAATGCCATACATGTACTAACCCTCTGTGATTAATGCTATACATGTACTAACCCTCTGTGCTTAATGCCATACATGTACTAACCCTCTGTGATTAATGCTATACATGTACTAACCCTCTGTGATTAATGCTATACATGTACTAACCCTCTGTGATTAATGCAATACATGTACTAACCCTCTGTGATTAATGCCATACATGTACTAACCCTCTGTGATTAATGACATACATGTACTAACCCTCTGTGCTTAATGCCATACATGTACTCACCCTCTGTGATTAATGCCATACATGTACTAACCCTCTGTGATTAATGCCATACATGTACTAACCCTCTGTGATTAATGCCATACATGTACTAACCCTCTGTGATTAATGCTATACATGTACTAACCCTCTGTGATTAATGCTATACATGTACTAACCCTCTGTGATTAATGCCATACATGTACTAACCCTCTGTGATTAATGCTATACATGTACTAACCCTCTGTGATTAATGCTATACATGTACTAACCCTCTGTGCTTAATGCCATACATGTACTAACCCTCTGTGCTTAATGCCATACATGTACTAACCCTCTGTGATTAATGCTATACATGTACTAACCCTCTGTGCTTAATGCCATACATGTACTAACCCTCTGTGCTCAATGCCATACATGTACTAACCCTCTGTGCTCAATGCCATACATGTACTAACCCTCTGTGATTAATGCCATACATGTACTAACCCTCTGTGCTTAATGCCATACATGTACTCACTATCTGTGATTAATGCCATACATGTACTAACCCTCTGTGATTAATGCCATACATGTACTAACCCTCTGTGATTAATGCCATACATGTACTAACCCTCTGTGATTAATGCTATACATGTACTAACCCTCTGTGATTAATGCTATACATGTACTAACCCTCTGTGCTTAATGCCATACATGTACTAACCCTCTGTGATTAATGCCATACATGTACTAACCCTCTGTGATTAATGCCAAACATGTACTAACCCTCTGTGCTTAATGCCATACATGTACTAACCCTCTGTGCTCAATGCCATACATGTACTAACCCTCTGTGTTTAATGCCATACATGTACTAACCCTCTGTGCTTAATGCCATACATGTACTAACCCTCTGTGATTAATGCCATACATGTACTAACCCTCTGCGATTAATGCCATACATGTACTAACCCTCTGTGATTAATGCCATACATGTACTAACCCTCTGCGATTAATGCCATACATGTACTAACCCTCTGTGATTAATGCCATACATGTACTAACCCTCTGTGATTAATGCCATACATGTACTAACCTTCTGTGATTAATGCTATACATGTACTAACCCTCTGTGATTAATGCCATACATGTACTAACCCTCTGTGATTAATGCTATACATGTACTAACCCTCTGTGATTAATGCCATACATGTACTAACCCTCTGTGATTAATGCTATACATGTACTAACCCTCTGTGCTTAATGCCATACATGTACTAACCCTCTGTGATTAATGCTATACATGTACTAACCCTCTGTGATTAATGCCATACATGTACTAACCCTCTGTGATTAATGCCATACATGTACTAACCCTCTGTGATTAATGCCATACATGTACTAACCCTCTGCGATTAATGCCATACATGTACTAACCCTCTGTGATTAATGCCATACATGTACTAACCCTCTGTGATTAATGCCATACATGTACTAACCTTCTGTGATTAATGCTATACATGTACTAACCCTCTGTGATTAATGCCATACATGTACTAACCCTCTGTGATTAATGCTATACATGTACTAACCCTCTGTGATTAATGCCATACATGTACTAACCCTCTGTGATTAATGCTATACATGTACTAACCCTCTGTGCTTAATGCCATACATGTACTAACCTTCTGTGATTAATGCTATACATGTACTAACCCTCTGTGATTAATGCCATACATGTACTAACCCTCTGTGATTAATGCTATACATGTACTAACCCTCTGTGATTAATGCCATACATGTACTAACCCTCTGTGATTAATGCTATACATGTACTAACCCTCTTATTAATGCCATACATGTACTAACCCTCTGTGATTAATGCTATACATGTACTAACCCTCTGTGATTAATGCCATACATGTACTAACCCTCTGTGATTAATGCCATACATGTACTAACCCTCTGCGATTAATGCCATACATGTACTAACCCTCTGTGATTAATGCCATACATGTACTAACCCTCTGTGATTAATGCCATACATGTACTAACCTTCTGTGATTAATGCTATACATGTACTAACCCTCTGTGATTAATGCCATACATGTACTAACCCTCTGTGATTAATGCTATACATGTACTAACCCTCTGTGATTAATGCCATACATGTACTAACCCTCTGTGATTAATGCTATACATGTACTAACCCTCTGTGCTTAATGCCATACATGTACTAACCCTCTGTGATTAATGCTATACATGTACTAACCCTCTGTGATTAATGCTATACATGTACTAACCCTCTGTGATTAATGCAATACATGTACTAACCCTCTGTGATTAATGCCATACATGTACTAACCCTCTGTTATTAATGCCATACATGTACTAACCTTCTGTGATTAATGCTATACATGTACTAACCCTCTGTGATTAATGCCATACATGTACTAACCCCTGTGATTAATGCTATACATGTACTAACCCTCTGTGATTAATGCCATACATGTACTAACCTTCTGTGATTAATGCTATACATGTACTAACCCTCTGTGATTAATGCCATACATGTACTAACCCTCTGTGATTAATGCTATACATGTACTAACCTTCTGTGATTAATGCCATACATGTACTAACCCTCTGTGATTAATGCTCTACATGTACTAACCCTCTGTGCTTAATGCCATACATGTACTAACCCTCTGTGATTAATGCTATACATGTACTAACCCTCTGTGATTAATGCTATACATGTACTAACCCTCTGTGATTAATGCAATACATGTACTAACCCTCTGTGATTAATGCCATACATGTACTAACCCTCTGTTATTAATGCCATACATGTACTAACCTTCTGTGATTAATGCTATACATGTACTAACCCTCTGTGATTAATGCCATACATGTACTAACCCCCTGTGATTAATGCTATACATGTACTAACCCTCTGTGATTAATGCCATACATGTACCAACCCTCTGTGATTAATGCTATACATGTACTAACCCTCTGTGATTAATGCTATACATGTACTTTGAATAAAAAAATAGGTTTTCAGAATTTGTTACATTCATCCATGGACTCATCCATATTTAAAAATATCACTAATTTATATATTTTTAAGAATAAATCCGAAATTCCCTTTTATTTTAAAGAATAAAAAGTGATCTGTAATGAAATGGTGACTTTCACAATGCTGTTTGAATGACCACCAGAAAACAGGTTAGTGAAAGGTCAACAGTCCTTGATTAATTAGCATGTCACACTGGGCCTGTAGTTAGATCCTCAGCTTTGCTAACAGGAGGCCTCTCCTCTTCCAGCCCGTGCTGTGACATTTCCTACGAGGGACACTAACCGGATTGAAAGTGTCATCCCCTGCCTGCTTTTCTAGCCCATTTGTGCCTGGTTTGGCATAGAAAGATAGACCTCAAAAACATTCTGTTCATCATGCACTTTCAATGGAAAAATCCCAGTACAGTACGTTCCTCATAAATTTGCGGACTATTTTTAATGACACCCAGGTTTGTCTTCTCCTCAGTATACAGGAGCTTACGTAGCTCTTTTTGATTTCCCTTGAAGAATCCATTTACTTCCTGTATCGAAGTTTTGGATGCACCTGACCGTGCAACTCAGATTGATTATTATCACTTACCTGGCTTAAGTCCAGTCTTCACCCGTAACAAATCAACAGATTGGGGTCAGACCTTTTGTCTCGATACAGTGTGACAAACTCAGCATTGCTTACTCCAAGACATCAGGCATCAATTACAAATCTGCATTTGGCCGTCGGGACTGGCTGCTGTTATATTTGATGTTTAAGATGACAGACAAGCATTCTTCCAAATCCTTACTCAGCTCCTAAAACTGCATGAGAAACTTTTCTCCGGTAAATACCTATCTTTCCATGTCATTGGACATGAAACACATCCATTTTAACTCATACTCATATCACCACCTAAGAGAAACTTCTCAACAAGACATTCATTCTTCATGGCGACTTCAAGACAAGGCTGTGCTACATTTGTCTCAGACGTTTTGTCATTCCCTTGCACTCAAATCCATGTTATACACTGAACAAAAATATAAACGCTACATGCAACAATTTCATATTACTGTTCCTATGAGGAAATAAATTCCTTAGGCCCTTATCTATGATTTCACATAACTGGGAATACAGATATGCATCTGTTGGTCACAGATACCAAAAATAAATGGGCCTCACAATGGGCCTCAGAATCTCGTCACTGTATTTTTGTGCATTCAAATTGCCATCGATTAAAATGCAAATGTGTTTGTTGTCCATAGTTTATGCCTGCCCGTACCATAACACCACTGCCATCATGGGGCACTATGTTCACAGCGTTGAACATAGCAAACCGCTCGTCCACACAACGCCATACATGTAGTCTGCGGATATGAGACCGGTTGGACGTACTGTCAAATTCTCAAAAATAACATTGGAGGCGGTTTATGGTAGAGAAATGACCATTCAATTCTTTGGAAACAGCTCTGGTGGACATTCCTGCAGTCAGCATGCCAATTGCACACTTGAGACATCTGTGGCATTGTTTTGTGTGACAAAACTGCACATTTTAGAGTGGCCTTTTATTGTCCCCATGACAAGTTGCACCTGTGTAATGATCATGCTGTTTAATCAGCTTCTTGATATGCCACACCTGTCAGGTGTATGGATTATCTTGGCAAAGGAGAAATGCTCACTAACAGGGATGTAAACAAATTTGTATACAAAATGTGAGAGAAATATGTTTTTTGTGTGGATTAAAAATGTCTGAGATATTTTATTTCAGCTCATGAAACATGAGACCAACACTTTACATGTTGCGTTTATATTTTTGTTCAGTGTAGCTTTTAGACTTAAGAAGTGACCTGGCTTGTCTACCTGCCTAAGCTATTCCTGTCTGTGGAACAGAATGTGACGGGAGAAAACCACATACTGTATATGGCGAGATGGCCACGTCACAAAATGCAGGTAGTAAGACAGTTATTACAATTCAATAGCGGTGATAGTTATTACAAAAAGCAGTGGCCATGCCAAAGGAACTTTGTTTTATAAATACTGAACCACAGCAAGGTAGACTACATCTCAAGTATATACTTCCAAAAAATTGTTTGGGAGCAAGGACTTAGGCCCCTATAACCTTTAACGGAAATGAGAGGGCTGTAAAATTGCACAGAGGGGTTTGCATAGTTGACATGTATTCTGGCTCGGATGGTGCAATCACAGCAGGAGACCTTGGATTACAGTCCATTTGGATTACAGAGGTGTTTCCGCTTGATAAATGACATTCAACTGCAACGACACGTTGCCTTCTCCCCTTGTCATTACCAGTGTTGCCCCTCATCGTTATTGGCGTCTGTGTTGCCATTGTGTGTGGCGATGTGCTGTCATGGTGGTGTAGTGGTTGGCTGTGGGGCGGCCTGCTCTGCGTTTGATCCCAGTCGGGGTACCTCCACGCTCTGAGGGTGACCACTGCGGTCCATCTGGCTGGAGCTTTAATCAGCACCTCCCCTCAGAGCGGGGAATCATTCTCCTGCCTGGCCCCAGCCCTTCGCTGTGCTGCCTGCCTGCCTCAGAGCACTGGAGCCCTTCTAACATGCCCACGCTGCACATTTATTTCATCTTTCTAAATGTCACTTCATGGTTTACTGCTCCTCCTTATGATGCTAGTAGGAAAGCGAGTGCACAATGCTAGTCTAACTCTGCAGTATTTTAGTTTAACAGCATATATCCTTGTCGAATACCTCCACCTCATGTGTTGTAGTACCTGTCATTTATTAAACAAGAAAACCCCTTGTTTAGATAGGCGTAGACCTATGTTTGTTAAATGCAATGCATTAATAAAGCATGTTGTGTTTCTACACTGTAGCTATGAAAGGAATGAATACAACCCTCTGAATCAGGTGTGTTTTTCTGTGCCTACAACAAAAGTGTGTGGTGTTGGGGGCACTCGAGGACGCCGGTTGCCATTTATTGAGATTACTCATGTACTGGAGGCAGCTCTAGCTGGCACAGCCACAAAGTCGTAAAATCTGATGTTAAACCCAACCCTGACCACACTGCTAACCCTTATGCCTAACCCTAACCTTCAATTAAGATCAAAAAGCAAATTTTTGTTTTCATGAATTTTGACTTTGCAGCTGGCCCATCCAGAAGAAACCGGAAGCCTCCGGGGCAAGACTCATGACAATAAACGTCAACCTGCCTCGAGGACTGGAGTTGGGAAACACTGCTCTAAAAAAAAAAAAAAAAAACTTTCCACACACGCGCACACGCTCTTTCTCAGGAGGATAGAGAACAAGATAAGGAGAGTAAAGAAATGGAGAATGGAGAGCGCAGCAGAGAAGAATACCTTAAGGAATAATTACCATACATAAATACGCTTTTCTCATGCTTTAAATTGGGTTATTTTAGAGTCTTGTCACTGATGTTCTAGGAAGACTCCATGGTAACACATTTAAACCTGAATACTGCTGTTAGAAAGGATGAATTATTAATGGCTTGGAAAACTAGTAGGGATGATGCTTTCCCAGGGCTGTGAAGAGACCGCTAAGTGTCTAAGGAAGTAATGCCTGGCCTCGCAGGTCTTCCTCAGTAATGTACACGTCAGGCACATATAATTTATTCATGACCGCAGCAGTCACTCTAGCTCCCAAACAATTAGTAAATCAATAAAACGGATGTGCTAAGAAACTATGTCCAGATTCAGCCACAGCCTATTGCTCAAGTGTTGGCTACATTTATCACTTCACCAACAGTCAGTAAGCTGTGAGCTATAGCATTCTTGAATCTCTGCTCTTAAGATGGCGGCCCGATACTGATTTGCTCTTGAATAGCAGGTGCATCCATTTGACTGACATTTTTTCTGTTTTATATTCTTATGCATCATTATGTGCAATGCAATTTTGAATAAAATTAAAAAGCATTTTTTCCTAATATAGATACTTCGATTGTATGTCTTGAAAAGGTAGAATGTGTCTTTTGTGAGGAGATAATCTAGACTAGAGCGTCATTGTTATTTTTATT
Organism: Brachymystax lenok tsinlingensis; assembly: GCA_030435695.1. NCBI lineage: Eukaryota > Metazoa > Chordata > Actinopteri > Salmoniformes > Salmonidae > Brachymystax > Brachymystax lenok. The sequence continues at coordinate 21,629,932 of CM059790.1, read as the reverse complement.
AAAGATGAAATCCACAGGTCGTGGGCGCCCCCATTCCACCCCACTTCTTGTGTTGTGTTTTGGGATTTTGAGCCCAGTCAGGTAAGAGAGATTACAATAGTAAACTACTCTGGTCAGTGGGGCTCAAGCTGGGTAATGCCTCCTTTGTTATGGTTGGTGGTGTGGCCCATGTTTATGCTGCTGGAACTGAGTGTAGGGAAAGAGTTGACTGAGATTGGCATAAAGCTGTGTCTGTTTTCCCCAATACCCTTTCACCGTTCCACTCTAATTAACAGTAACATTCATTACTGTGTGTACACAGACGAGAGTAAATCTCGCTCTCAGGCAATAAAGACAACACAATTCCATTTTTTCTCTTCAAACTTTTCAACATTGTTCCTTTTCTAATTACTCTGTTAACAGCCGTGAAATAACTGTGATTAGATATGAAACAATGGCCACAGTAAGCATACCGGAAAATAAAAGTGTCTCTAAAATGAAATGTCAGTTTAATCAACACAATAGAACTGCTCTTGGGGTTTTTTAAAAGCAGTAATGTTTGCTATTAAAGTTTGTGGTTTCAAACTATTGTAAGTTGTTAAGCGCTCTGACATGACAGTCAAACTACAATTTCTGTTCTCAAAGTCATGGTTTTCAAACTATCATCATAATTGTATTCTGTGTTTCTCCAGTCTTCAAACGTCTCTCTACGGGTGAAATCAGATTTACTTCCAGGTTAGGCTACCTGTATTCAGAAAGCTGACCCTTCCGCTAAGTGTTATGGATGACAACCACCTCCCCCTGTATATCTATCTGGACCTTCAGCACCATGGACAGTGACATTGCTAGTGAACATGCTAATGTGATCACACTTAAATGTACTCGGAGGACAAGTTACACAATAGGGTGGCTGGGTATTAAAAGACAGCCCCTGGAGGAGGCACTGTGAAGGAGTATAGAGAGAGGGCGAGAGAGAGTGGGCCACCTGTCCTTTGCGGGGCACAGTGCTGTGGTTGGCCCTGCCTCCCCTCTGGCTTAGGGAAGCTTTTTGCCTGGCTGGAGACACCTGCTCCACTCAGCGGTGACGGCTCCCAGCGGGACACTGGCTCAGCTGCTGCTCACCAGGCCCCCCTTGCAGCACTGGCCCCCTCTCAGTGTGGCACTGCCAGCCTGCCCTCCCGGCCCTGCCTGCCACGCAGGAACACAGTACAGTAGCTACCACAGCCGGCTCAGAAATCAATTATGATGGCATTGACTTGACACGATCAGGGTGATTGGCATTCATTGGATAGTTGCTGGGTTCTTTACAAGAAGCTGACAAAGCATACCCTATACCACACAGGCCACCTGACCCAACAGTTTGTTTCTTTATGGGCATAATTAGTATTTAGTAAGCTTGTAACTATTCAAGTAGCTCAGCATATTCTCTAACAGCCTTACTGTTCGGTTCTGACTTAGAATATATGGACAACTATAAATACCTAGGTGTCTGGCTAGACTGTAAACTCTCCTTCAAGACTCACATTAAGCATCTCCAATCCAAAGTTAAATCTAGAATCGGCTTCCTATTTCGCAACAAAGCCTCCTTCACTCGTGCTGCCAAACATACCTTCGTAAAACGACTATCCTACCAATCCTTGACTTCGGCGATGTCATTTACAAAATAGCCTCCAACACTCTACTCAGCAAATTGGATGTAGTCTATCACTGTGCCATCCGTTTTGTCACCAAAACCCCATATACTACCCACCACTGTGACCTGTATGCTCTCGTTGGCTGGTCCTTGCTACATATTTGTCGCCAAACCCACTGGTTCCAGGTCATCTATAAGTCTTTGCTAGGTAAAGCTCCGCCTAATCTCAGGACACTGGTCACCATAGCAACACCCACCAGTAGCACGCGCTCCAGCAGGTATATTTCACTGGTCATCCCCAAAGCCGACACCTTCTTTGACCACCTTTCCTTCCAGTTCTCTGCTGCCAATGACTGAAACGAATTGCAAAAATCACTGAAGTTAGAGACTTATATCTCCCTCACTAACTTTAAACGTCAGCTGTCAGAGCAGCTTACCGATCGCTGCAGCTGTACACAGCCCATCTGTAAATAGCCCATCCAACCAACTACCTACCTACCTCGTCCCCAAATTTGTTTTTCTGCTCTTTTGCACATCAGTATTTCTACTTGCACATTCTAATTTGCACATATATCACTCCAGTTTAAATTGCTAAATTGTAATTACTTTGCCACTATTGGACTATTTATTGCCTTACCTCCTTACTTCATTTGCACACACTGTATACAGATTTCTATTGTGTTATTGACTGTACGTTTGTTTATCCCATGTGTAACTCTGTTGTTTTTGTCGCACTGCTTTCCTTTATCTTGGCCAGGTCGCAGTTGTAAATGAGAACTTGTTCTCAACTGGCCTACCTGGTTAAAATAAAGGTTAAATTAAAAAAATTAAAAAATTGTGGACACACACTACAATAATCTATGATAAGAAGTTCTACAGCCTATATGTAGTTAACAGCTGTGCCGCAGTTTGAGATGGGCTGCAGTTCTGCAGCTGTATGCAGATGACCGCTGATTGACCTGCAGAAGAAATAGCACTTGTGTGCCTTCCTCCTAAAACTGAAGAGAGCTCTGCCAAATCGCATTAACTTAGCCACATATGATTGAGCAAGGTTCTGGTACCTCTGCTGAAAAAGGAAGCGCTCCTTTATTTTCAGACAACCATACACTGAGTGATCATGTGTCTTGGCTCTTTCTCACTCACACAGCTGTTTTAAAAAAATACATCTAAATCCGGTGAACCCATATGGTTCAATGAATCATGTTGTTATTGACATGTTAGGAATTGAAATCTTTGTTCAGTTCACTCAATATTGGTCCAAATCCACCATAAAACAAATCCTGGTTATTTCTTAATTTCATTATTCACTGATGGTAAATCTTAAAATGAAGCGCCTGTAAGTTAATCAATATTAATCTATGGCCTTTGTATCTGAGATATGATTTTGTGTCGCAGTTAGGCGGGTGATTCTACCTCCTTGGCACAGTGCGCTGCCTCTCTGTATATTGCACCTGTTTGTGTAACAGTAAAGGCAGGCTTGTGGAGCTTAAATTAACTAATTTCCTGGGGTAAATTAACCAGAGAAACACTGCAATCAGGGAAGGAGGAAGTGATGGAAGCGGCAGATGGAAAGAGCTAATCATTGTTGTGAAATAGAGATGACCCTTACAATCTATGGGGTGCCAATATGCCTTTGCCAACTGCTGTACAATTCCCTCTCTACTCGCCTTGCTTCTGTTTGTTGTGACAATGCCTTAAATGAGTCAAGGTAAATCTAACCTTTTTTTTTTACTGAAGAATGGAGTTACCAAAGAAAGCACAGCGTTTTATGAAAAACAACAGCTGCATGACGACAGTAATCAGTGGCTCACAAATGAACGGCATTCCAAACAGACAGTTATGACATTACAACTTAAAGAAATCTTAATTTATTCCCCACCCATATCTGCCTCTGACTACTATCCATGCTGAAGTTCTTGGATTTTTCTTAGACCATTCATAGGAACCAATGTGGCTGCTATTCTGAATGGCGTGTTCTCCTCCCAGTCTCTATGTTGGATGGATCCATTGGTTCTAGAACATGTTAGACATCCTTTTAAACACAATGTTCTCTAGCTCACCTAGACCCTGACAAATGGCTGCCTGGACTACATGGACATTGTTCTAGACTGTAGCCATTTAGCAAGCTATGTATTTTGCTTTATTACTTTGCTATACTGGATTCCCTTGAAATATATTTGAAGGTGTTCAGTATCATACTAGTATAATAACAACCTTTTATTATAGCTTTTGATTTCATTTTGTCAATCCTTCTGTTTTGATTACATACTGAAGCATAGCCATACAGTGGTATTACACAGCTCACACCGTAAGACAGCTCAGACATCTAGAACTAAACATTTTGGTCTCTAGTATCATAATAGTATGCCTCGCATCCACCAAAAGAATAAAACAATCCAGCTCTTCAAGAGCAAAGCCTCAACAATCTTCCAGCACATTTATCTAATGTATGCAAATGATCTAGCTGTGCTTAATGAAGGTACCATTAATCATTGTAACAATGGTCAGTTTTAACCAGGGTAATCAAAATCCCAGACACGCCTCATATTCTGATTTACATACAACTCATGTATTCACATTTATTTTAACAGGACGTAGCATCGTATTTGTGCATTTTAGGGATCACATAGAAACAGGGTCTGCATTTACTCTGATCATAGCTTTTGAACTGTCTGCATACTCTGTCGGATATAATGAAAATGAATACAAACATCCACATCAAGTTCTTTAGCTAACCCAAATGCTAAATACTTTCATGTGTTGCAATTAAAAGGCTTGTAAGAGTTGATTTAATAACTTGCCATAACCTCACTATCTATTATTACAATCTACTATTCAATGTTCATTTCAGCAGAAATTAAGGCACTGTGTGGTACTATTGTTATATGTGAAAGAGAAATTACAGCATCAAGCTACTTGTCATATGCAATTTAAGTTTATATTTCCTCAGTAGTATAACTACTGGGATTCTTTACAGGTAGCTAGATAGCATGACTATGTATGCGAAAATAGTCTGTGAGTGAATAAGACGGTTCTGCCAGGTGAATAAGAATATTAAGTCTTTATGGATGACCAACCATTTCCTCTGCATTCGCGTACAGTCAACAGCAGACCTCAATGCTGTCAGCATTACAATGATTTCTGCTAAATTCAGGAAAGCTCTAGGGTGGGAAGCTGAGCCTGTTTGAAGGGAAGCCGAATGAGAGCCCATCACAGATTAGACACCCACAGTTTCATGTAGATTTAACGCACCAAGTAAGGGATTTTCTCTCAACGTTTTCCAGTGAGGGTTTTCTCATGCCTCTCTTCCCCTTGAACTACACTCTACATTATAAACAGCACATACTGTAGACTCACGTTCTAACAATAAGGAGGAAGACTGGAATACATTATCTCAAAGACCAGACTTAATTAAGGTACATTGCTGCTACCTCTTCTCATTACGCACAGAATTGAACTGTTAATATATCGTTATGGTTTAGCTTCAGGTTGACTTATTTGCCACTAAAAGCCACCATCTTCATTACATAAAGAAATCAGATCAGTACCCTGTCTAAACAAATGTTAGAAAAAGTAAAACTATTGAACTACACTATATCCATACTTGTATATTCTGTCCATACAGAGCATCAGGTATTAAATATAACATTAATGTTTTACAGTATTTCATAATTATAGCAAGTTTTCATTGTTCTTGCAGTAGCCCTGTGTTTCTAAGTTGCCGCACATCACATCTGGCAGTTACGAGTGTCAACATGGTGAATGTAGTAATGTACCCAACCCCACACTTTTCAATGAAAAACTATTACCTGACGCCATATTACATACTCATTTCCATATTCTAATTTGATCTGTTACAGATATTTTTTTTTTTTTTTTTTTTAATAAATTGTTTATAAATATTGCAGTAACGATGTCCATGCACATAACAGATAAGCTTACACACATACAAAATGCACATAAAGATGCAGGCATTGGCAAACTACGCACACAGTGAGGCTGCTACACTGAATTCATACACACTGCAAATTCACTCTGCCGCTCTTACTCCCAAGATAACGGACTGATTGACAGAGGGTTAAATAAGGCAGAGTAGGCGGATGTTATTGAACACACACAAGCATGTAAATAGCTGCTAATACAATTCCTGGGGATAGTCATCTTCCTAAATGTATATATTCTCTACTGCTCTCTCTCACTTTGTCTTTTTTCTCCTGTTAGTGTTTTAAGAGTGAGATATTTCTGTCTATCCTCTTACCAAATGTGACCTGGACCCCATCTGGGTGGATGGGAGATCCCTGGGAAATAGCGGCGAGAGCCTCTCAGGGACGGAGCCGTCAGCAGTGGCTAGTCCCGAGAGCTGGGGGTACCGCACCATCATCTTGAGATGCTGCTCACAGAGTGCACGCTCACACACAGAGAGAGGGGGAGAGGGAGAGAAAGGAAGAACAGAAACGGAAGGTAGGAAGGACAGAAACAGAATGGCAAAGGATAGCGGGAGTGAGGAGACGAAAGAAGAGAGAGGGGGGAAGAGGAGGGCAATCACAGTACACTATGCACTCACACACAAGCTTGTGTGTATATGCACACACACAAGCACACAATCATACGCTCATACACATATGCACGTACACACATTTTGAGCCCAAGATGGGCGATTCCTCAAGCAAGCTTAGCATTGATAGCTACCTTGCTTTGGGTAAATTAGGGGAAATAAAACAGTGGTCACATAAAAACAGCCAGCCGCCTAGCATCCCATTTGTTACTGCAAGCAAGAATGAGTGAGAAGCGTAGTGATCCTTTTTCTACTACCAACCATCGAGTTTGGCTAATAGGCTAAGCTTTGGTCATTAATCAACCCTGCGTCTTTACACTTAAACCATGAGCATAGAAATGTACACATACAATAATACACAAGACAGAATGGTAGGCAGCACATACACTGGGGAGGTGAGAAGAAACAAAGCCAATTTCTTTACCTCATTGCTCAACAAAGCAGCGTTGAGAGTTCGGCTGATTTCGAACATCTTGTAGTCAATGCTTTTTTTCGTCCTTTTCTTATTTTCTAAGGGCTCTCCTTCAGTTATTGTCTCCTTCTTTCTACTGGAAATGGGAGTCAGTTCCAGGAAAAAAATAAATAAAAAATAAATAAATAAAAAAACAGGGGGGAAAAATCCTCTATAATTGCTGTTTTGTGTCAGATTTTTGTCCCCTTTTCCCCCTTTTTTGGTACACCTCTGGTGTATGTGGCGCTTGTGCCCAGGGTCTCGGCACACGACTGAAGAGTCAATATTTTTTTTATCTCCCCAGTCAGCACATTAAAACAAGCAGTCGGGCTGGCGGGCTTGTTCCCTTATCTGTCCACCGCACACTCGCTCACACAATGCGCTCCGATCCTCACACTGCTCTCTAGCAGATTAGTTTGTCCCAAAACATAGCTCTTAGTTTAAACTCCCTCTCGCCCTTTCTCTCCCTCTCTCTCTCATTCCATCTCTCTGTGTCGCTCTCTCCCCCCCAACTCGCTTGCTCACGCTCTCATGCAGGCAGCTACAGTTCACTTTGCTACCACAAGGTGGGAAGACTGTTCTAACAACAGCGACGCCACCACATCTGCCTGTTCTCTCGGTTTTTCTGTGTTTCCTGTATGTGTATACGACATAGGGATCAGGCTCATTCCTTCTCATTTTATGCCTAGTCTTCATCTCAGGAATCAGGAATAGCAGGATGATGATGGAACACCACCATAAATATACTATTGTGTATTCAATGTATTCCATTTCAGCATGACAAGTAGAAAATAGCCACATAAAAAAATGAACATTGGTGTGAGACATGTTAATTGTGATATAGTCACCTGTACCGTCTCTCTTGGGTCAGATTCTTTGGGTTTGCACTGCATGTCATTTAATGCTTGGGATACTACAGCTGCTATGTAAAAGCATGTTTATACAACCCAATTATGACAGTAATTCCAGTGTTACTACATAGCAACATAATATAGTTTCCTATACTGAATATAATAAACAGAGTGATGATACCGTTCATCAGTTTGGTTTGACTTCATCTTAAAATAGTGAAAAGGTGTCGGTACCTCCAAGCAGCATGGCTTGTCTGTCTCCAGTGCACTCACTGTATGTACTTTTTTGCCAGGCCCCAGGAGAGGACTGTGGCCAGTTAATAGCAGCCCATTGACACCAGACCATCTGCTGGTATGGACCACAGCCAGGAGAGGACAGAGTCACTGCAAGCAAAGAGAAGAGAGACAGTCTGCAATTCTCCCCTAATGCTGTTGATGTTGTGCATTTGAATGTGTGATTATGTGCATACTTGCATGGATATGTAAAAGATAGAAGGGAGAGAGTAAGAATATGCCTGAAATCGTACATACCTAGAGAACAGCTGAGACCATACAGCACTAGTCAATAATACAACTACTTTTTTTCTATCATGGCCTTATTCTTACATTTACCTCACAAAGGCTGTTACCATGTACAACTGGTTTCTCAAAACAGTCTCTCTGGGGACAGCCAGGCCGCCTGTACTCTGGGATGAGCTGTCACTTGAATCATCCAGTCTGAGGGTTGATTTCTCTGTCAGCTGCCTTTCAAGCCCTCTTCTCTGACCTGCTCAGTCCCAAGTCTCTTGATTGCTGTCGCCATAGTGATAGTCTCTTATGCCGCCTGTTCTTTCCAGTCCCCCATGTCCTGTCTTTTGCATGACTTCCTTTTCATTGATGGTGGTTTATATGTTGGAAGTCCCTACATGGTCAAACTAAAAAGGGTTTCCCTGTACCAATACTGTACATGAAAATACATGGAGTTCCACCGGAAAAGACAGACTAGAAGCAATCACTAAGAAAAGTAGCCATGAAAACAGTATATAGTTTTTTATCATTTCAGTCATGCTATAAATACAAATATTTTAAAATTGTAGCATTGAAAGGAGCGTTTGAAAATATATTTTGTGCAGTAGCAAAACCCTTTCCCTGAGGGTTTCCTGTTCCTGTTCTGCTATGAGCAGTGTGGAATGGTCTCCTCAAAACATGTTCACTAACAACCCATATCAAAAATAGGCATGGAATATCAATAACTGTACAAATACTTTTGTTTCTCGTCTCACAGTAATTTCATTGAGCATCAGTCCCAAAATAAATCCAGCACCATGGAGCCCATTAATTGTCTAGAGTCAACGGATGACATGCCATGAAGGACAGCTATTCAATTTTCTGGAAATATTGCACAGCACAGTCCTTTATAATTTAAGAAAAAATAATGCCGCCCTAGTTGTTTAGCTGCCTGTAGCTATCAAATATGATCACAGGGACAAAAATCATTGCCCTCCTCCCAGCCTTATTTATTTGCTCTTGTTACACAAAGCTTATAACTTGAATATAAGCTACAGTAAGTCTATATGCCTCTTGCTCTGGAGTCATATGGCCATTCATTTGATGCAGCTAATCAGGTGTGGCGGTAATAATGGAAAGCGATGGGCTTAATGACATATGCTCCAATTGTCTAGAAAGCATCTAGCCCAATAATGGATTAAACGAGCCTAACGTTACCTTATAGTCCAAGAAATGTACATAATCTCTTGAGGCAAATTGGCTCTGGCAGCCAAAACAGCCAAATTCTTCATCTAAACGTGAATCAATTCTCAATTTCGGTATGGTTCTAGAAACATAAAGCACTCTACTTTAATTTCACAAATGCAAAATATACACTTACTGTACACTTTTTTAACCGGTTTCAACACAGTTGCAGCTGACCGTGTGTATATATCTATTTTTTTTTTATAAATGTATTTCTTGCTGATATGACAGACAAGTTGCTTGTTTCCAAAACTGTACAGCAAGCGATGCGTTAACGTTTAGAGCAAGTGTCAGGCCTCTTAACGAAAATCTCCCCACCAGAAGATAGTAATACTATCGTCAATAGGCGCTAAAGGTAGTTAGCATTTATGAATGGGATAGAAATCCTCACGCTTTAAAGCTGCAATATGTAACTATTTGGGTGACCGGACCAAATTCATATAAATGTGAGTTATAGATCTGTCACTCATTGAAAGCAAGTTTAAGAAGCAGTAGATTTGTTTTATGTGCACTATTTCTATGCTTTCCGTACTTAAGTTCAGCTGAAAATGAAAAAAATGTGGTTAAAAAAATGTGGTTAAGGAAAATATATTTCACAGCGGGTTAGATAGTACAATGATACTTTACACTATACTTACATGTCACAATCTGAAATTAGGCAAACTAATAGAAATTTTAGCAACCAGGAAATGGTGGAGCGATTTCTGCATAGGACATATTTTATCAATCAGTAGATCATTTAGGGCCATTGGCAACAGCGAGACATTGCATTTCTAAAATCACGATAGAAAATCATGCTAGCTACATGTTATGCCTACCATGGGCGGCAGGTAGCCTAGTGGTTAGAGCGTTGGACTTGTAACCGGAGGGTTGCAAGTTCGAATCCCCGAGCTGACAAGGGAAAAATCTGTCGTTCTGCCCCTGAACAAGGCAGTTAACCCACTGTTCCCCGGGCGCCGAAGACGTGGAAGTCGATTAAGGCAGCCCCCCGCACCTCTCTGATTCAGAGGGGTTGGGTTAAATGCGGAAGACACATTTCGGTTGAAGGCATTCGGTTGTACAACTGACTAATAATGGTGACTTTTGACTTTGATGTTATCTCTGTTAGCTAAACAGAGAAGTGGGGAAAGGAGCATACACTGTTGAGTGGAGATTTCCAAAAAAGGCTACTTCCACTACCAGAGATTAAAAAATGAAAACATTTATTTCTTGGACCCAAACACATCGAATAAACAACCAACTTAAAACAAACATACCTTCTCAGAAAACTTTTGACTATACAACTCAAAAACAGCATGGTTGCACTCACACCAACAGACTAGTACTGCAACGACATAGCTCAGGACCTACAGGACACAAGCTCTCATCTGAGAACAGGTCAGGGGTGAGTTTATACCGTTTTACATGTTTCATCAGTAATTAGAGTCCCAGGGGAAATACTGACCCAAATGATGGTTTTTACCCTTTCACAGTAAACTACTACTCATTTGGCCATCATTCTTATAAATGGTTAATATGTTCAGGTCCTTTTAGTTGACACCATGTGTATACATGAGTTGGGTAAATAAAATAGAGTTCTACATTTTGAAAGAGATTTCTATAATTTATCTTAAAATGTAATGCTCTACTTGTGGCTTGCACCTGCTTTTGACTTGCTTAGGTCAACCCAAATGGGTCATCACATATAAACCCTGCCCATTTCTATAATTTATCTTCTTAAAATTAAATTGTAAACCTAACCCTAACTTTAACCACACTTATAACCCTTATGCCTAACCTTAACCTTAAATGAAGACCACAAAGCAAATTGTTGTTGTAGGCTTGGAGTCAATTTTTACTTTGTGGCTGAGGAATCTGACTGTGGAAGCAAGTGGAAACCACCCCTACACTGCGTTGCCGTGGCAACACTCAGCCAGCGTTGTGCGCTGGTGTGTTGTGCAAAAATGGAAAGGAAGATGGAGGAGAACATGAGAGACGTCGACACTGGTGTGTAAATAGTAGTGCTAGCTACCTCCTATAGTACCTATATTCAAGTGCATGAGAGTGCATAGCAGGTTGCTGCACATTTCGTTATAAATGAGTCTGGACTGCTGCATCAATCACCTAGACCGACACAACATCGTTTGTAAACATCACTTTGCTAGTTAGCTAAGTAAGCTTGTTACTAGCTAACGACGTTGTTTTGTTAGGTAACCTTCTAGTTAGCTAGCTACTAGTTTAGCTACCTGGTATAAATACTACTAGCGAGTAGCATGAATATGAACATGTTCAGCAAATTTAAGTGTTTGCCGTAAACACTGCCTGGACAGGCTACTTGCCATGCACATAATGTGCGTGATTTGCTGTGGTGACTGTGAGTTTAGCAGCTAACGTTAGCTAGTTAGCTAGTGCTAGCTCTGGTCCAGAGCGTCGTTCTGCTGTACTCTCAGCCGAACGACGCCCAGGACCAGAGCTAGCACAGCAGCAACTGGCTGTGACAAGTAGCTGTGTTAGACACAAGAAGTAGTGGTTCCCTATGTATCTATGGTAACAGCATGGCAGTGGCTACACATCATTGTAAGGGTTTTAATTAGGTGTGCTTTGCTTTATACACTGGTCATACTTATTATTATTATTCCGCTGGAATCTCTAGTACCAAAACCGTAAACACAATAACAACTTTAAACTTTAACTGGCACACCAATAAAACAAATATCTATTGTTATGCAAAATATGTGTATTTATCCTCAATATAGGTTTATTTGACAATTAATGCATTTAAAATCATTGAGGATGACACCAAAACTTTTAAAACGTATTTTCATTGTGGTCTTCTTAAATAAATGTTTTAAACATTTACAAACAACATAGTAGGCCTAGGCTACACAGTAGACCTAGCCTAATAGGCATACACATAACAAAACAAAGGACAGGACGACATTGTCATAACCATAGGGTATGACTCCTTCAGGATATCCGCGATCTCAGTCTCCTAAACTGAGTTAGATTATGGTTTGATGATGGTGATGCCAGACATAGGCCAGAAAGGAATAATTTTTGTGTGCATGACTTAAACTTTGATAGATAATGCATCGCAAATTTGCATAGACTTTTTAAATCATCAAAAAAAGAGTACATTCATTTACATCTAGCTTAATTTACTTATCATGGAAGATGGGCCTAGTTAAATGAGGACTGGTATCAAATCTGAATAAATATGATACATGTAAATTAATGCATTTACAGTTCATATGCTTAGAATAACAATAAAATGACATGTACTGAATGATATTATAAAACATATTGACGATAACAGGCAGACAGTTAATAATGATCCCATAGCAATATTTTTCTATTGTCCAAAATCATATCTAGTGTTGGCTTAATAGGGCGGCGCACAATTGGCCCAGCGTCGTCTGGGTTAGGGTTTGGCCGGGGTAGGCCGTCATTGTAAATAAGAATTTGTTCTTTACCCAACAGGCAGCTAATTTTGACATATTTTATAATCTCAACCTATGCCATTGCATTATTGGACTCCCATATATTTTTAAAACACTCATTCAAAGATGGTTGAAAACCAGGAAAACCAGCAAAACTGAACCTAATTTACCAAACAATGTTTTTACTAATTGTGTATAAAATGTTATTGACTTCTAAAACATCAATAAATAATGATGAAATTACTAATATGTTTTATAATTTTACGAACTCTTGAAAAATATGCTCTACCAGGTAGTTGAGTTGCCTATTAAAGGAATACTATAAAAAATATATATTTTATTTAACTAGGCAAGTCAGTTAAAACGTGGCATCGGAACTGTTGCTTTGATACTACTTGTACTTTTCACACTACAACCACATTTGTATTAATCCCAATGCATTTCAGGGGCCATAGACTTGAATGGGAAAGAATTCTGGCTAGTCTTCAACCGTTTAAGCTAGAAACGCCATTCAAACTTTAAAACGAGCAGACCAGTCTGGAATAGTGTGCTTGTATTCAGATTTTTGATACCATTACCTCATAAACTATAAAATGTGTTGTATCCCCGTTCATTTCAATGGTGGAATGCAGGCTTCAACACTCTAAACTGAAATCACTGCCACAAAACTTTCAGAATGTTCAAACAAAAATATTTTGAGACCTTAAAAACTCCTAATATGGCTTATGATGACATAGCACTCACTCTAGCCTATTATACTAGCCCACTATAATTAGTGGTGGAAAAAGTACTCAATTGTCATACTTAAGTAAAAGTAAAGATATCTTAATAGAAAATGACTCAAGTAAAAGTGATACTACTCATTTAAAAGTGTATGGTTTTAAATGTACTTAAGTACAGTGGTGGAAAACATACTCAATTGTCATACTTGTGAAAAAGTAATAAGTAAAAGTAAATGCTATACATGAAATTCATTATATTAAGCAAACCGGACAGCACACTTTTCTTGTTTTTTAAATTCTAACACTCAGACATAATTTACAAACGCAGTGTTTGTGTTTAGTTAGTCCGCCAGATCTGAGGCAGTAGGGATGACAACGTGTTATATTAATAGGTGCGTGAGTTGGACCATATTGCTGTCCTGCCTGAGCATTCGAAAAGACAAGTACTTTTAAAGGAAAGGGGGATACCTAGTCAGTTGTACAACTGAATGCCATCAACTGAAATGTGTCTTCCGCATTTATCCCAACCCCTCTGAATCAGAGAGGTGCGGAGAGCTGCCTTAATCGACATCCACGACTGCGGCGCCTGGGGAAGAGTGGGCTAACTGCCTTGTTCAGGGGCAGAACGACAGATTTTTACCTTGTCTTCTCGGCGACCTTGCAACCTTCTGGTTACAAGTCCAACACTCTTAACCACTAGGCTACCTGTCGCCTTGGGGCCATGGGGTGTAAGGGAAAATATATGGGAGTAAAAAGTACATATTTTCTTTAGGAATGTAGTGGAGTAAAAGTTGTCCAAAATATAAATAGTACAGGGTCCGGTTGCATTAAACACCTGAAGTTAATTTTCCCCTCATTCTTTCCCTTAAAGTTTTCTTAACTGTAAGTCACTTGCACAAAACATTTTAAGGTGAATGTCCCCCTTAAATTAAGTGACAAAGTTAAGGGTGTCCATGAGGTCCCTTAACTGCTTCATTCAGTATGGATATCAATGTAAACAGCATTTGTGGAGGTGAATGTTGCTTTCATCAGCCCTGTTTACAAAAGGAAAACATCAACCAACTAGCTACTTAGCTAAACATTGGAAGGTGCAAAATCCATGGCTACAAACTTGGTGTATTTTCTTCTGAAGCAATTTGGTTATCCTGTGTTGATTGTGGAAGTTTTGCTATCTAACAAAATAAATGCGATCACTTTGAAGAGACATTTAGTCAGTGAATCAGGCCGCCTCCACAGTAACCAGATACTCTTTCTGCCATGCATGCCTTCAAACTACGGTAAAACCCCTAAAGTATGGCCTTAAGAGAAACACTTAAGATATTTTATGCAACCAGGCCCAGATATCCCCAAAAACGACTTAAGTAGTACTTTAAAGTATCTTTTACTTAAGTACTTTACACCACTGACTATAATGACCCCACACCTACAAACCACCCAAAAATAGGTCACTATAACTAATACATATCCTTTGAAAACCCTATTAATACCATTGCTGTCACTACTACTACTATATCACCCCACATGCAAATGTCATTTTCTAGTCTACAATCACAAGACCTGAGTTCATAGAGTTAAATCCAAATCCACATGTGTAGACTAACATGCATGACATGGCATGGTATTAGCTACCTAGGCTTTACTGTAATTATATGCAACCCTATCAGGGACACTTGATAAGTATTAATGCATTATCTGCAGGTAAAGGACAGTTTGTTTCACTTCAAATAGCATAGGCTGTTTAACGACCTGCATTAGCACCTGTCAACAAAGCAGGCCAAGCACTAGTTAGAGCTGGCTATAGCTTTTAAAGGTTGTGAAGTTTTAGCTAGTAACACCATTTGTTTACAATAGTGAAATCTCTGAACACACCTATATAAATAATTTCACGGCTTTTTGTTGTCTTGAGGTTTTTATTTAGTTCTAATACAATACAAGTAGATATATTTCTGCAAGGTGACCTCAGTTAAGGCTTTGCCAACAGCATGCCTTACTTACTATGCATAAGGCAGGCAAGCCACATTTGATGCACAAAATAAATCTTGTCATACTGTACCTACTTCTGATAAGGCACAAAGTGTGATAATATTGAGATATCTAGCCTTAATATGATATTTACCGCATGTGATATCCTTAGAATGTTGGGGTGTTTATTAGATATTAGTTCAGATTAAATGGTTTGACAAGTGATATGTGGTTGTCCTAGGCAGTGAAGCTGGAGGAGAGGATGCTTTAGTGGGCAATGTGAACAAGCTGATGGTGACTCCAACAGGATACACAGGAGTTCCACGGAAAGGCCACCTTGTCTTTGATGCTTGCTTCGAGAGTGGTAAGTACAAACTGTAATGAGGTGTAATATCACAATTTAAACTACTGCAACATTTGATACATTTATCACAATATTTGTAAATATATCCACAGACTAGTCTTATCTACGCTAATTAGGCTTATTTATAATTTCCTTTACCTAGCTTAATTAGTTATAGGCTATGTAATTCTACTTTCATCACAAAACAATCCAGTGTTATCAAGTGATCATTCTATGATGACATTATTGTCATCCCTCAATTTAAAAAAGGGAGTATAAGACTTAGGCTATAGTAAATAATGAATATAATGTAGGCTATGCCTGCTGGTGCAAGGCAGGTTGACATGTCATTCATCACCATATACCACATTTCTGGATGCTGTATTACATTTTCAGCCTATTTTTTACAGGAATATACAGGAAGACTCACATGCACACTAATTGTTTTGTAGTTCGATCCTCTCTGTCTTATCCCCTTTCAGATCTCATATACTTCAGTTACGAAACCATTTTATTTCCTTAGATATGTTTCTGTGATTTGAATTGCATCACATCGAAGCAGTGAAATTATATTAAATATTGCCTATTAATAAAAGCAGAATATTCTATACAATTAGGCCTAAATAATTTATTTGATTGTGTCTTTTAATGGTTAATTTGCTATATAAAAAAAATAAATCTAAGTGATTCACTGCTCTTTTACCTTGTCCATCTTCCTAGTTGAAGACTGTAATTAAACAAGTTAATATGTTCCAGAATGCTTTGTAAATGGCCTTTGTTTTGAACTTTTCAACCAAATGAATGGCACTGCAATGAAAATAAAGTGCTTTCCGCTGTGACAAGGTCAAGTGGGCAGCAAAGAGAGCGGCTCTGGGCTGGAGTGACAGTGAATCAGTGGGCCTGTGGAACATTCACAATATCATTCTCTGCTGTGAGATTAGGTTCAGGGTCTTCAACAGATGAGACATAGCTTTCATATTCTTGGCAGGCAACCAATTTCTGGCTGTGCAGAGATGAAGTTTAACTTGTGATTCTGTGCTGTTTGGCCCAGCTGTCAGAGGATAGACTTTTTAAGTTGATTATTTTTTTTTGACTTTGTTTATTTGGATAGAGTTTGAAACTTCTGAGAAGAATCTCTGTGTTTTTCTCCCAGACATAATACTAAATAAACAAGTGGTTAGAGGTTTATTAGACACCATTTTTTAAGTTAAGCTTATACTACCGAACGGGACTGTCAATCGAATGAAATTCAGATGATCGGGTATTACTATAATATCATATGATATTGTCAGTCACACCATGGCACCACATAACAGGTGAGAGGTTTGAAAGTTAAGAGATAAACAAAGAGCTTCTAACTAAGATCTTGGAAGCCATGAGGATTTGAGGATTTGTCTAAAAGTGAGTGTTATGCTCGATCCCGAGTTATAAATGAAGATTAAAACGGCTATGCATGTGGCCTGTCAAAGGGGAGGGAATAGAGGAGAGAGTAGACAAACATATGTTTTAGGAGGTTGATATGGATATTAATAAATAATCAGGAGACTTACGTTTCTTACGGGTTTTTAAATAAGTTTCCTTATTTTCCCAGATGACATGCTCGGAGGACCTCAGACATTGATTAATGGGCGTTGAGCTCTCAGACTGAGATCCGCTAACATGTATAACATTACACCGATGTCTCTAGGTCCGGATATTCTCCTGAATGATTTATGGAATTGATATTAATCTCTTTCCAGTAAATGCATTACTAAAGTTGGAAACGGAGAGGAATTGAACAACGCTAATGTCATTAATGTTGTGTTGCTGTTTCAATGAAGCAACACTGCAGCTAGGCTAACTGTTTTAACCACTTATAAGCCAACAGGTCTCCTATAAGGACTAAATGCAAAAAAATATTTTTTTACTTTAGTGGTTATATGGTGAATATCTGTCAATACATTTCACAAGGAGTGATACGTTTTTTTCAGGACTTAGCCCTCACTGTCTGTAAAGAATTGTGGTTTGTTTTGTTGATGGAATTGAGAAACAAGGAGGACTATTCATAATCCAACGATTTGGCATTGCCTACCTTGAGTAGCAACACACATTCAATATCAATGTGTTTTCACTGAAGAAGAATGCCTTTCATTACCAAGGTGTAAGCATATTTAAAACATGTTTGTTTGCCAAGAAGATTCAAGATCAATATCTACTGTTGAATATCTACTGGTGATGTAGTGCTTAAATGTACCCTTTAGATTACATCAACATCTAGACAGTATCACTCACTGCATGGTCAAACTAGCATCCATATTCCATGCAGTGACAGTGATATCTGTGAAGGTCTCACATTTCCAATTCGTGCATTTGTTATATAATATGACAAGATATGATAATATTCAAGAACATTTGAATACCCTTATAGAGGCTACTGTACGGATCACTGTATGGATCACATCTCCTCAAACACAATTTATTGCCTGAAACATGTGAATTCAAGCAGACATTTATTTGAATTTATGCGGAGATATCACTCAGTGAGGTTCATGCTGCCAATATTGCCACTTTCTTTTGTAGGACAGCTGTCAACATGTTGCATACATTTTAGAAACTAGAGATTTTATTTTATTTCTTTAGTATCCCTGGTAATAAATTCTAATTGGTTTATTAAAACAGACTACGGTAATGTAAGCCGTTTACTAAATGTAGAAAACCCCTAATTTACATTTAGATGAGACATAATTCAGTTTCTTGTCAACCAAATGCAGATTATGTCAGTGTTATATATTTTCATAGGCATTGCAGCCCACAGGTCTCTGAGTCACATTAGCTTCAGCAGTCCTCCCTTCCTTTGCTTTTTAAGATAATACAAGAAAATGACTTCCATTATGCAGACTTTGATAGTCCAGAAACATAATGACTATTTCCTCAAGCTGTCATTAAAACCATATTGATGGTTCTGTAGATATGGAGGTATGAAAAACAATGTACATTTTCATAGACTTCTATATGCTAATTGAGTTTTAATAGTTATAATGATCTATTTAGCCCCTCAATTTCATTTTTGTTATGGATGTTTTATTAATCAATGGGTTTTTATTTAGAGAAAGGAACATATTTGTATCTATTATTACTTGGACCTTTATCATTAGTTTTACGATGTGTACATGGAGAAATGAAATGTTTGTCACTTTGACAGTTATTTTCTATCAACGTCAGACAGAATTATGGCATTGCTTTAATGTGAAAGCGTGATTAGTGCTTGAAACATAATTCTTTACATTGGTAATATTACTCACCAATCACAAATCAAATGAGCTCCATTAGTGTTACGAATAAGCAGAAATAATCTTAACTGTCAAATTAGAATAAATTAGAAATATTCTATACAGTGAATCATTTTCCAGAATTCAACCTGTGCATCCATCTGTGCACAATTAGGATTTAGCTAAAACATTCTGTAGCTTATATTTGTAGGAAAATCTTTCCTACAAATATAATAATAATAAAGTACTTGTCAGATCTAATAATGAACTTTGAGAGCTGCCTGTAGGTTTTCAATTGAATCCTACATCTTTTTGTGGATTCTGAATTTAGGTGGTCAATGGTTTGATTGCCTCCAGCACTGTGTTTCTCATTAAAAGATGACACTGACGACAATGTTAGCATATTGTTTTACTGTTCCTGTAGACCATTCACAGAAGTAATTAAGCCATCATTGATTATTGCCTGAACTCGGTCTTCAGACATCGAGTTGCATGGAGAGGGAGACTGAATCAAAGTAAAGCCTTTGGAGATCGCAGATATTTAGTAAGGTTAATTGATAAGCGTACGGTACCCTACAACAGAACTCTGACTCACATATTCATGTGACCTTCCATTGTGGGATATGCAGTACCTGTAAAATCTTCTAATTGACTTGTTTCACACTGACTGCAGACACAACTCATTAAGCCTCATTGATTGTTATGAGTTCGGCTGTAATATCCAAAATCACCTGTAATTGCCAACGTCTTTAGTCAAAGTAGCAGTTCAGCAAACTTTGTATTTTGGTAAACAGTTATTTCCCCTTGTTTAGTGCACTGGTTTGTTATAGACCGATTGTAAGTCACTGCTGTTTTTATTTAGCGTTATTCCTCTTTCTCAGGCCACAGCTTTGATATTGTCCTGTGAGTTTAGGGAATTAGTAATAAGACGGATAAAGAAGTAGGGATATAATGCTGGTATGCTGGAGAACAGGGTAGAAGTCTAACTGAAGAAAGAAAAGGTGATTTATCAAGTCGAAACAGATGCTCTTTTCACAGACCTGGATGTGCTAGCGACTAGCGAGTGTTTTCGTATTTGCTACGCAGATAACTTGAGTCCACCACAGCATCCACTGCTGTTGGATTTCCCTTCACACTTCATCAACTGTCTTGCCTGCATGCGTCTGCCACTCGCTTTCACCATTTTCATGGAATATCAGGCTGATGCACCTTATTCGTGCTCTGGGCAAATCCTGTGCCCACCTATCAGACAAGGCATAGTGTTGTTTTTCCTACTGAGATAACACTGCATATTTATTTTTTATTTTTAACCCTTATTTAACTAGGCAAGTCAGTTAAGAACAAATTCTTATTTACAATGACGGCCTAGGAACAGTGGGTTACCTGCCTTGTTCAGGGGCAAAGTGACAGATTTTTACCTTGTCAGCTCAGGGATTCGATCTAGCAAGCTTTTGGTTACTGGCCCAACGTACTAACGACTAGGCTACCTGCCGCATATACACTCTTAGAAAAAAATCTAGAACCTAAAAGGGTTCTTCGGTTGTCCTCATAGGATAACCCTTTGAAGAAGGCTTTTGGGTTCCATGTAGAACCTTTTACACAGGGTTCTACATGGAACCCAAAAAAGTTCTACATGGAACCAAAAAGGGTTCTACCTGGAACCAAAAAGGATTCTCCTATGGGGACAGTCGAAGAACCCTTTTTTCTAAGAGTGTAGGGAGGGGTTTCCTTCCAAAATAGAACAACTTCTGTACCGTAATGTTTATTCATGTGGCATTTTGTGTTTCTAACCGTTTGTGATGTAAATGTTTTATCCAAATTTGGAAAGCGAATGTAATTTATGCAACTTTTACATGGCTACAGTGTAACAGATAAAATGTACATTTTCTGCACTGCTGACTGCTAAATGACAGCAAAGAATGACAAAATAAGACCAAATTATTGTGTACAAATCATTTTAAATGGAGTTTAGTTTTTATATGACACCGATACCTCTGAAATGACAACTAAATGTGTTAACATAGTCTGAGCTGAGTAAGTAGCAACTGAATGAATAAGCAAAAGTAGGGCATATACTTATGTTTATTCTTGATAATCAAATTCTTTCCAAATGCAAAACTAATGTATCCACCATAGACATTATAGAAAGTATGGAACCTCTGAAGCATTTCATGGATTTGCTACGTAGATTTTAAATCATGCACAGTAATGATAATAGATGAAAAAGATTTTGGGGAATCTGAACAACAGAAAACTGTAAAGAATTGACTAAAAGGATTCTGCAGAGAGATTACTAATGAGGATAAACACTATGAACAATTCCTGCACTGCTGATGAAGGTTTAATTGATTTTTTCTTTTCCCTAGGATTTTACAGAATCTATCTTTGCCTTATCTTCTCTCAAAAGTGTTCATGTTGCAATTGCAGGGCCCATCTACAGGATGAGTGATTACAGCCAGAGCCAAAGCAACATTTAGAGAGGAAAAAAACTAAACAGGAACTGAACAAATGCTGGGGGGAAATGCAGTCAAGCTTGTCAGAAGACATTTATATACTCCAGAGTACCCATGAATCAAGACAGTTGGGTCTTCATTGATTAAAGAAGAAGGAAACGCTTTAACAATCAAGCAAGATGCTTAGCACAAGTGGTTTGGAGAGGGCTGAGCTACAGTGCCACTCCTGATGTCCTGTTGTTGGTTTTATTCCAAGACTAAAATGTGATTAAAACATAACATAGGGGAAGGCAGTGGACAAAACTTGTTTTTCTTCTGAAAAAGAAAAACGGATCTAAAGCTGTACGTCGTGATTAGTTGATTTCTGATTAGATTGGTAACCAAATATAATTAAATTAAGGATAAACTGTAAAAGTTGCTTATTTATCTTTGCATCGTGGGTATAATTTTGGATGTCATTGCATCTTACAGTCACTAGCTATCCATTCCACATAGGCTAAAATTCATGTTTTAACTTTGTCTTATATAAGCTTATGTAACTTTAACTGAGTTATGGGTTTTCCAGATTCATATTTTGTTGTGCAGTAACACTTAGGCTATGACTCTGATGTATTGAGAGGAAGTCTAGCCTCTCCGTCTCCCTTACTTGTCCTTGGTACTGGATTGGCTTCACTGCCCAAACACTAAATGGTCTTTTCACTTCTTTTTTTTCTGCCTTTTTTCTTTCTTGTTCTTTTAAGTCGGGAGGAGATTATGGAGATAAATTTGGGCTGTCAAGTGAGAGTCGGCTAGACTATTCCTTTTGATTTATTCTATTTATTAACCATTTATAACTTTGAGTTAAAATATATTTATTTATTTTACTACATTTTTCTATGTCCATTCCCTTGCTTTCTCGCCCTCTTTTCTGGACTCTTTTGTCAAATTTTTATTACCTTTTACGTCCCATCTGATACCCAGTGAGTGTTGTGTCGTTATATAGGCATGGCCCTGAAGGAAACAAAACATCCCAACACTAAGGTGCTACGCTTAAGCAGGCATAGAGCTGTGTAGCTCTGGAGACATGGGCAGCCATTGCACTTAACCCAGGGTCACAGCATGAGCAGAATCCTTGCCAATCCCCTTGCTAGTCTGTAGAATACACTTTGCACAGGTAAAATACTATGTTAACGGTGTACAGGAAAAATACATATCGTAAGAATACTTGCTCCATTTTCTTGTTGCATGTTTGAGCAGAGCAAACTTTTCAGAAGAGTCCCATCTAGTGTCATAATATTTGCAAGCTACAGTAGTCTCAGTTATCATATGTGTCTGTGCCATGTCACTGAGCGAGGCAGGGGAGGTGATATCAGGTTTGTGCAAAAGCAGAGCAAATGAAACGGGCGATAATCCTGTCTGACATTCTCGCCTGCCGCTCTTGGTTTCATCTAATCAGAGAGGGAACACATGGCCCAGTTTGCTCTGACACAGACACTTCTCCTGGCAGAAGTAGTATAAACGTCTTCAATATTTTGAAAGTTAATTGTTGATTGTTGAGATACATAAAAATATTGAGCTGGCCTCTTGTTCTCAAAATGTCACAAAATGCTAGTAACCACACAAACATTTAGTAAGATTTGTAGTGTAATTGTTTGAGCAGAATATTCACATTGCTGGCAAATGTTTCCTTTACACGGTGGTACTTTAACGATAGGTAGAAAAGGTTAATTTATGCATATTATTTTATAATGCAACAGTCGTACACTTTATTGCCATTATTGCTCATGTAGCCTACTTAAAGGGAGAGTGTGAGATTTTGGCAATTTTGGCAATTTTTCTACTGTACTTACCCAGAGTCAGATGAACTCATGCATACTGTTCGGGTAGACTTCCAGTCATTGTGCTAACACTAGTTAACAATGGCTTGTGACACTACCTTCAACTTCCTTCAACTGCACACAAAGACATAAAAATGCATTTTAGGTTGATGTTGGTTTGCACCCTTTTAGCGTTGACATGTGTTTGTGTGCATGTACAGGATGTTTGGCTGTGATGAATCATGTTTTTCGTTCTCTCTAAATTATCCAGAGATGGTGGTATGGGGATTCTGGGCCTTCGGGTCATAGTCCTCAGGGTCCAAGCCATGCTTCTCCTCAATCTCTCAGATGTTAATATGTTGTAAGTGAACATGACGGCAACAAGCTTCTATTGCACTTGTGGTGTGTGAACGCAGAGCTCCAATGATGGAGTAATTCATTTCCAAGCAATCCTGATGCCATAAACACAGTTTCAAGGCAGACGTGTCATTTTTCATCTGAGGCAAGAGGGTGCAGTTTGTGAAAATGGCGAGGATTTGTAACGCTTTACCAGTTCATGTTTTTTAAGCTGCCTCTGTTTATTTTGCTGATTTATTTAGAATGCCTTCCTGAGATGAGCTTCATTCATGTGTCAGGTTTTGTTTGATATCATAAAATCATGCGCAGAATATGTTTGCAAAGTGAAGTGCAAAATATAGACTATTTGGATAGAATACATGAGATTTTGATACAGACAGCTGTCTTGCACTATTCAGAGTAGACAACATTGAAATGTACACCACACACAGGTTTAACAAGATCTCATATTGAATGTAAGTGTATCCCCTTTAAAATAATTTAGTTGAAGGATTGCAGTGATACTTTGGTGTCACAGGCAGAATAGAAGATAGGATATTTAGCCAGGTACAACTGCTTTCAGTGGTTTGCATTTGTTAGTGATGACCAGTTGCTTCAGGGTAGGTAGACTTGACAGAGCTTCCTACCAGGATAATGACTTGATATTGTTTCTGTCTTCCCTCTGCCAAACACTGTGCATAATATGCAGGCAGGGTTCTGACAGATTGGGAGAGAAGTTGTGAAGCTATTAGACGATCATATTCTCCAAGGCTAGGCTATAATTCAATTTCTGCCGCTACAATATTCATTGATGGGGCAACCACCTATGAATGCCATCTTGGTAGAAATGGGATTTTAGCGCTTTTTAATGTTTCAACCCTGATTTATTTTGACATGAGGATACTGGATGTATGCCTATAAGATTTTATTGAAATGCTTAAGGCGAAACAACTAGTCTTGATGTAGGTTAATGTGCGTATCTCAATGATTGTTATGACTAAGCTAATTATTAATCCCAGTACAGTACAGACAAGTCAACAAATTGATTTAATCTTATCTGATTTTGACATGGATGGACATAAAAACTTTTGTGGTCAAAATATCATGACAGACACCTTATTTTCTGATGCAAGCCTGGCCCTTCACATACATAGGCATCACATTGTGAGAGATTTGTCTCTTCAAAACACTTGAAAGGATTTTCTAGCGAGTGTGAGATGCCTCAATGGACTCCAACATTTACCAGAAAAACTATTTAAGACTGCCCACTGGCTGTGAATAAGGGCTATTTGAATATTTGAACAATCTTTTTCTAATGAGAGGGACACTTTGCATCCCTCTTCTGAAGAATGTTAAATCTGCGCTCTGCTCTTGGAAACCTCTGGGATCTGCACTTCCTGCAGTGATGAAGAATTCGTAGCCAAAACGTCCCTCTTCACTATTTTCTTTCTTGATAAAAGATTTTTGTAAATTGATATGTCCAAAATATGCATCTCTTACATCCAATGCATTTAATAGAGATTAGGATGTCTGTGGATGTGATGTCTTTGCCTTTCTGGTATTTTTTGAAAAAGTTATTATTATTATTTAAAAGAAATCGTACTTTTTGACTTTGTTATATATATTTATTGCTCTGTTGCTTGTTTTCTCTTAAGTAATTGCACCATGCTTGGGTACAGCTTGCCAGAGTGATTGCACAAAAACCTGATCCTCTGCCAAGCCTTTTGAATGGCTTTCAATATAGCCTTTTCCCTGTCCTTTCATTTTTGTGTGAAGCTGGCAGTGCATTGACAGTAGCAGCACTTTGTGTAATTCCCCAGATTGAAAAGCTGTTTCACAATGAGAGATTTCCTCAGCGTTGCTCCTGACGTTTGGAAACCACACTGGGATTTACAGACATCCTCTTCCCGACTAGCTCAACTCTCAGATTCACTTCAACCTCCCCTTAACTATGGGCCTATCCGATTAACACACAATACTGGACAGGTGCAGGTAAAAAAATAGAAATATTTTCGAACAAATTCATAGCAGTGATGTTGATCCTCAATTTGGCCTGTGACTTTGACTCTGAGGGTTGGCACATCCTTCTCTGTCACACTGTATTGAATGTCAAGAGTCACTTACTGTCAGATTACCTGCCAGGGGCCTCATTGGGGACCCTGCCCTCTCCTCTTCTATTGGGGAGATTTGTTTGGTTTGAAATGGAAGGACGTGCATGGAGAGAAGAGCCATCCTAGTAGTTCACTCTCCTTTTGTTTCCACTTGCATTTTCAGTGAAACTTTTTTCATTTTTTCTGCTGACCTATTGGTGTGGCCGTTGATTTCTAGTCTCCCTTGTTTCTCCCCTTTTCTTTTGCCCACTCCCTGTGTTCCTGAACTCATTACATCTCAATCAGCCCAGCCCCAAGCACTGAAGTGTGCACCCAGAAGGAGCAATAACTGTAAATAACCAGGACTGCAGGCTTCCCGATAACATGTTACCAAGATGATAACAGCCCTTCTTAGCAGTCCTGTTGACCTTCTCCTTGCCTTGGGTTCGCCAAGGACCCTTCAGCTCTCTCTGTTTTTATCTCCAAACTCTCTGCAGGAAAGATTATTCTCCTGTGTTGCGAGAGGCAGAGAGAGAGAGAAAGAGAGGGAGAGTGTGTCCGGGAAAAGAAGAAACAAAACAGACAAAACAACAAAGACGAGACCTGGACTGTTGTCCCTCTGCCAAAGCCTCTCTTGTCCTTTGTAGGCCTCCACATAATTAACTTGTAAGAAGATAGCATGAAATTGGAACAGACTTGTATTTATTCTCTGAAGAGGTAACCACTGCATAGCACAAAATGATAAGAGGAGAGGAAAACACAAACGCAACAAAACAAAAACAACGCACAAGCTTACTATAGATTCCTCTGGTAAAACCTGATAATGTAAGGCTTCAGAAATCGATAAATGTAAAGATGATAATGTTTAAGTGCTTTTACAGGCTCATGTCAAAGGCTAGCTTGATGTGACAAGAACTTGTCGGCAAAAACATTGGCTGGCTGAGATTGATTATCCAACAAAGCCAGTTTTACTAAGAATACATTCATCACTATGAGTATGACCCATTACCGCACCAACTGCTCTGGATGTAACATACTTGCTTTAGGGTCTTTTAAAAATGATTATAAAAGGGCAGTGAGAAAATGTGCTCTCTTTTGAATTTACAGGCTTTTACATCATTTGTGCCAAATATGTGGGATGCATATCTCACTGGTATCCCCAGGCTGAGCCATTTTAATATCGGTTAGAGTTTGCTGGTGCTCAAATGGTTTCATAAAGGGATGATGTTGTTTACCTTGTTCTCTCCACTTCAGTTGTTATCTCCTTTTTTTCACATACAGATTCACTGTCTTTTCAGGGCTGTCTCTTGGACAGTTATTTAAATTCACTATTCACTAAAACTATGTTTTGACACCTGTGAGAAAGTTTGTGTGGTACTTGGAGGTTAAGTGCCTTGTTCAGGGCCACATCGACAGATTCTTCACCTTGTTGGCTCGGGTTCTCGAACCAGCAACCTTTCGGTTACTGTCTGAAAGCTATAACTGCTAGGTTACCTGCCACCCTATTTAATGATAAGGTAGAGGAAAAACTGCTTTTTAGAAGTCCTGAAGCAAGAGATTGATGTTTTCTCTGTGACAACTTGCCTTTAGACACTGGAGGAAAAGTGCAAGGACAGACATTTTGCTCCAGGTCTAAACTGAGACACCTCTGCTGGATGGAATCAATTCCGTCTTTATCAGTTGTCTGTACCCTGGAATTCTCACACCAGGGGCGAACTGATGTGTTTTCCAATAATGAAATGGAGCACATAGAAAAAATACATTTAAAAGGTTCCCACTCTCAAAAGTCCCTTTTAATTTCCAGTGCGGTTTGTATCACAGAGGAAAGCCCACGAAAAAGACGTCTTTGACCAGCCCTCTTTTTTTGTGTACACATTTTTGAGGTGGAAATTGCAGGGTTTTCTTTTGCCTTAGACAAATGTGTCAAGTTTTGAGGGAGCGTGCAATTGGCATGTTGACTGCAAGAATGTCCACCAGACCTGTTGCCAGAGAATTGAATGTTCATTTCTCTACCATAAGCCGCCTCCAACGTCATTTTAGAGAATTTGGCAGTATGTCCAACTGGCCTCACAACCGCAGACCACTTGTAACCACGCCAGCACAGGACCTCCACATACGGTTTCTTCACCTGCGGGATCGTCTGAGACCAGCCACTCGGACAGTTGATGAAACTGAGGAGAATTTCTGTCCATAATAAAGCCCTTTTGTGGGAAAAAACTCATTCTGATTGTCTGGGCCTGGCTCCCAAGTGGGTGGGCCAATGTGCTCCTGCCCAGTCATATGAAATCCATAGATTAGGGCCTAATTTATTTATTTCAATTGACTGATTTCCTTATATGAACTGTAACTGTAATTGAAATTGTTGCATGTTGCGTTTTATATTTTTGTTCAGTATAGCTGCAGTTGTCAGTGCAAAGTGCCTTATACCAATAATACCACAAGGCATTACTTTATCAAGCAATATTCAGCAATTTATTGGTGTTGGTATTGAAAATTGATTTTCAACACTTCACTTCATGGGAGCAGTCAATTTGTCTTCATGTGTAAAGTCAATTTCCATTCTCAAGCCTTTTATGCTATTTCATTTCAGACACATACTGTATGTTATTCTGTTTATTGTGCCGAAAGGACATTTCTGGGAGAGCAAAATGTTGTGGAAAATGTTTATTTATTATTTTAGTTAGGCTACCCTAAATGGAAGTCTTCACAAGTACAGCCATAAATCAATCATTGAAATAATGCATTTGAAAACAACTATCTCCAATACTATGGCTCTGTTGAAGACAGCACCCCGGGCATGCTGCATGATACATCTGCATGGCAGAGGCACACAGGCCATCCATCCAGTGCAGCTACAGGCTGTCCCATTGTGTGGGCTGAGCACTGTGACTGCTCTCCTTTGTACCTCCGTAATGGGATTAGATTAACCATGTTTTCTCCTGTGAGTCCATGTGTGAATGACCTTCCTCTTGCCTTACCCATGCACTGGCTGCCATCTTGCACACTTCTGCAGTTACAGGTTTTGCAGCTCCCATGTTACTGTCAAATGAACAGTGTTTTTTTTAACAAAGCACATAAGTAAATGTATAAAACCAGTTTACTGGTGTAAAATAGAGACCTGGTAGCAGTTGTACGGGCAGAAATGTTGTAGGAGGCAGCCAGGTTCAGTTGCAGATGTTTAGCTTGCTAAGGTTTAGGCTACTACAAACGGAACAAAACGGGGAGGGACCTACCTGAATTTGTCCAATAGAAACTTTCTAGGCGGTATTGAATGTGTCAATGTCACCTTTGTTACACCAATTTGTCTCTCGACATTATAAACTTTAATTTGTAGCCTAGGTTGTTGCAACATCATGATGGGTATAGGACAAATTTGAGTGTCATGTAGTAGCCTAAACCTGTCAATGTTACCTTGAGCTGGGTGAATGGAAAATGAATGACAGTCATTCAGTATGCTGTAATAGAAATAAGGTCATGCTTTAATAAAAAATCGTTCTCCCTTGGGCTGTTACGGTGACCGTATCACCGGCAGTCACAAGTCATTTTTTATTTATTTTATTTCACCTTTATTTAACCAGGTAGGCTAGTTGAGAACAAGTTCTCATTTACAACTGCGACCTGGTCAAGATAAAGCACAGCAGTTCGACACATACAACAACACAGAATTACACAAAGGCGTCCTCCATTCGCTATTCAAGTGTATATGGATTACGTCTTTTATTTTTACCCTGCCCCTGTTCCGACAGGTGCATGGTAATTCTAAATCAAAACTAATTTCACAAACATATTATTTAGTAAATGTAAAGACCAGATTAAATTGAGAATAGTCTGATGGGTGAGAATATTATCACTTGTGAATGATGCCCAGCGTGTGCAGTCTAAAGGCAACAAACAGCGCATGCATTTTCTTTTGCTACTTTTTCAAATCATAGTGGCATGCATCATGTATCCTAGCCCATAGGCATACCGTGCCTTCAGAAGGTATTCATACCCCTTTACCTTTTCCACATTTTGTTGTGTTACAGCCTGAATTTAAAATTTATTAAATTTAGATTGTTTTTGTAGCTGGCACAATACCCCATAATGCCAAAATGGAATGAAGACATGAAATAAAATGAAGACATGAAAAGATGAAATGTCGTGAGTCAATAAGTATTCAACCCTTTTGTTATGGCAAGACTAAATAAGTTCAGGAGTAAAAATTTGCCTAACAAGTCACATAATAAGTTGCACTTTGTGTGCCATAATAGTGTTTAACAGGATTTTTGAATGACTACCTCATCTATGTACTCCACACATACAATTATCTGTAAGGTCCCTCAGTCTAGCAGTGAATTCCAAACAGATTCAACCACAAAGACCAGGGAGGTTTTCCAATGCCTCGCAAAGAAGGGCACCTATTGGTAGATGGGCAACCATTTTAAAAGCAGATATTGAATATCCCTTTGAGCATGGTGAAGTTATAAATAACACTTTGGATGGTGTATCAACACTCCCAGTCACTCCAAAGATACAGGTTGTCCTTCCTAACTCAGTTGCCGTAGAGGAAGGAAACCGCTCAGAGATTTCATCATGAGGCCAATGGTGTCTTTAAAACAGTTACAGAGTTTAAAAACTGAGGATGGATCAACAGCATTCTAGTTACTTCACAATACTAACCTAATTGACAGAGTGAAAAGAAGGAAGCCTGTACAGAGTAAAAAATATTCCAAAACATGCACCCTGTTTGCAACAAGGCACATGTGAACCTTCGTCATTATGGGGTATTGTGTGTAGATTGAAGAAAAAAACATTTAATTTAATCCATTTTAGAATAAGGCTGTAAAGTAATTTTACATACACTTAGGTTGGAGTCACCTCCACAAATTTCTTGTTAACAACCTATAGTTTTGGCAAGTCGGTTTGGACATCTACTTTGTGCATGACACAAGTAATTTTTCCAACAATTGTTTACAGACAGATTATTTCACTTATAATTCACTGTGTCACAATTCCAGTGGGTCAGAAGTTTACACACATTAAATTGACTGTGCCTTTAAACAGCTTGTAAAATTCCAGAAAATTATGTCATGGCGTTAGAAGTTTCTGAAAAGCTAATTGACATAATTTGAGTCAATTGGAGGTGTACCTGTGGATGTATTTCAAGGCCTACCTTGAAACTCAGTGCCTCTTTGCTTGACATCATGGGAAAATCTAAAGAAATCAGCCAAGACCTCAGAATATAAATTGTAGACCTCCATAAGTCTGGTTTATCCTTGGGAGCAATTTCCAAATGCCTGAACAATAGTACGCAAGTATAAACACCATGGAACCACGCAGCCATCATACCGCTCAGAAAGGAGACGCGTTCTGTCTACTAGAGATGAACGTACTTTGGTGCGAAAAGTGGAAATCAATCCCAGAACTACAGCAAAGGACCTTGTGAAGACGCTGGAGGAAACAGGTACAAAAGTATTTATATCCACAGTAAAACGAGTCCTATATCGACATAACCTGAAAGGCCGCTCAGCAAGGAAGAAGCCACTGCTCCAAAACCGTCATAAAAAAGCCAGACTACGGTTAGCAACTGCACATGGGGGCAAAGATCGTACTTTTTGGACAAATGTCCGCTGGTCTGATGAAACAAAAATAGAACTGTTTGGCCATAATGACCATCGTTATGTTTGTAAAAAAAAGGGGGATGCTTGCAAGCCGAAGAACACCATCCCAACCGTGAAGCACGGGGGTGGCAGCATCATGTTGTGGGGGTGCTTTGCTGCAGGAGGGACTGGTGCACATCATGAGGAAGGAAAATTATGTGCAACATCTCAAGAGATCAGTCAGGAAGTTAAAGCTTGGTCGCAAATGGGTCTTCCAAATGGACAATGACCCTAAGCATACTTCCAAAGTTGTGGCAAAATGGCTTAAGGACATCAAAGTCAAGGTTTTGGAGTGGCCATCACAAAGCCCTGACCTAAATCCTGTAGAACATTTGTGGGCAGAACTGAAAAGGCGTGTGCGAGCAAGGAGGCCTACAAACCTGACTCTGTTACACCAGCTCTGTCAGGAGGAATGGGCCAAAATTCACCCAACTCATTTTGGGAAGCTTGTGGAAGGCTACCCGAAACATTTGACCCAAGTTAAACAATTTAAAGGCAATGCTACCAAATACTAATTGAGTGTATGTCAACTTCTAACCCACTGGGAATGTGATGAAAGAAATAAAAGCTGAAATAAATCATTCTCTCTACTATTTTTCTGACATTTCGCATTCTTAAAATAAAGTGGTGATCCTAACTGACCTAAAATAGGGAATATTTACTAGGATTAAATGTCAGGAATTGTGAAAAACTGAGTTTAAATGTATTTGGCTAAGGTGTATGTAAACTTCCGACTTCAACTGTATATTATAGAACATGAGATTCTAAATCCACCCCTCAGCTACTCTCAGTCCATCCCACCTATCTGTTTTATCCGCCCTCTTGTGATTTCCATGTGCCATATATTTTTTAACTGTGCTGTGATGTTTCACATCAATTCTGAACCTGTCTAATCGCATACTATAGTATCTACAGATTGTGAGTTAAAGGTAAATATTTTTACTAAAAGTATTATTATATTGTTGATTGATTGACACTGTTTTTCCAAGTCTCCCAACAGTGCTATTTCTAGGGTTCATTTTAAATAATTAATTTTTCAGCCATACCTGAAATTGTGACCAGAAACAAGCTGCGTATGGGCAATACAAAAATAAATGATCTAGTAATTCTGCCTCTTCGTAGCAAAATCTGCAGAGCTGAGTTGGTTGTATGCCCCATATACGTAACATTCTATTTGTGGCATGAATTTTGTAAAATAATTTAAATTGAAATACTGAAAATTCAGAAATAAGTTTTGAAACAAGCGTTGTTTTGCCTATCTATTTGTAAAACATGTGCCACCGAATCGTCACATCAAAAATCTCTTTCCAACTTTTGCAACATGTATGGCGCCACAATCAATATTTTGGTCCTCAAGTAAAACTGGTATAAATGTTTTATTTATGACATTTTTTGTTGTTGCCGAATATGATATTTAATAAAGGGCAGACAAACAAGTTCCATACTTTCTTCCACTTGCATCCTCCATTTTTGCGGATTGCTTGGGTAGGTTACTTTATAGTTACTAGTTACCTGTCCAATATTGTAATCAGTAAAATAACTTTTGTATTGCCAAAACTCAGTACGGTAATCATATTACTTTCATATTACTTTACTTTTTGATTATTTACCCCTTAAGAGGCATTAAAAGAAGACTGAAAGGAACCTTCAAATTCATTTGGTTTGTCATCATATGTCAATGCCATTGCGAAAACCGAAAGGTGTCATACTGTATTTTTATATAAAATTCTGACAAACTCCCTAGTGCCTGCCAGTGAAAAGCATACCCATAACATGATGCTGCCACCACATTACTTGAAAATATAGACATTTGCTAGGCTTGCTTGGCTGATGATTATGAAGTAAAAATATATCTTGTTTTGTCTGTATTGGCCAAAGGTAATGCAGTAGCACAGAGTGCAGGTGCTTCTCTTATGTAACATTTTATGCGTTCTCCACACTCTCATCCACACAAGAAGGTACTCAAGAGAACGTCCTCGGAGAACGAACTCGGAGAATGATAGTGTGGAGGACCGTTATATGCATATTGAGAAACACCCACACCCACAAAACATGCTTTGAAAATGCATGTGATCAAACGAAGCATCACATTTTGTTGTAATTTAAATTTCATACAAGCTTCTGTACTTTTGTATTGGATCAGCCTGACACAAGCACATTTATTGGGTATAAAATTAACTAGCAAATGTTAATGTGCACTTTAAGCATTGCACCCACTCAAAGAGAGGAAATGGAAAATGAAATGCAACATACTGTGTACCAAATTTAACAGAAATATTGACAATGTTGCAATAACCGGAAAGGGAACGAGATTGTGTAACGCTAGCCAGCAATTACTATAAGATTTAATGGAATATAAATGTAACATAAATTGATTCTATCTTTGGGAAACATTAACAAATATTTATAATGAGGGAACAAAGTACTCGAAAATGACGGGAGTTTGGACAGCACACAGGAATAGTGGAGAGAGAGAGAGACACATTGTGTCTTCACTAAAACGCTATACATTATGTCTTCACTATCACGCTATACATTCAAATGGTTCACCGTTTCCCCCAATATTTTAATTAAGAAAATAAAGATATAGAGACTAGAAAGCGAGAGAGAAAGAGTGGGGGTTTCGTACAAACTACAGAGTCCTTATGGAGAACCTATCATGTTTAAACTGATTGTCAAAGAACAGCAAAGCCTTTAGTAGGTTTACTCAGCCCACTGGGTGGGTTCTTACAGTTAGGCTATTTGTTGAAACCTAATTTATAAAATTATAAGTGCTGCATATGTTTCTCCCAATGGTTGGTGATTGATATATAATTCATTCTAATTAACTTCATAATTATGACACACCCCTCACTATTGTCATTGGTTGCACTAATTGCACTGTTTGTCTACATAACCTGGTTCAAGCATTCACGAGATTACCCTGAAGGCACAGTGATGCCGAAACGTTGGTGATTTACCCAATAAATTACTGGGAGTTTATGTATAGAGTGTGCGACTCTCTTCATATTTATGTTTTATAGATGATTGATGTGGAACGTAACTTATGAAGACTCCACTAAGGACGAATGTAGACACACAAGCCTTAAGAGGAATTATGCAGTAGTAACTCTTATTAGATAACTGATGTTTTTCTCTGTTGCTTGCTCCCTCTTTATCTTTCTCTTTCCTCTAGTGTAGCCTACACTAATTACACTATAGTTTGACTGCATCTTTGTGCAAATTAATAAAACAACTTTAGATAAGTCACTCTCACTTTTCCAAGTAGTCCATAGGCTACCAATATGATGGTCTTTTTATGCTTTAGGATTTAGAGAGGTCTGTTTGCTATTTATGTTTGTTAAATACTGAATAATATGGAATTGATTAGTACTGCAGCATTGGAATCTGGAGTTAGCCACCATAAAATTACAATTAAAATCAATACTGTGTCAAATCCCTGCTTCACAAGCTGAACATGTCATTCTAACCTTGAGGCCTGTGCTATCCCTCACTTCAGGTCTTCAAGCATCAAGCTCAATAACCTAGCAGTGCGTGGCTACTGTGCTTTGAAGTAGAGATAGCATTTTCTATCTCCCTGCAATGACATCCGCAGTTTGTTTTATAAGTTGGTTCATCGTCTTTGTATTTGTCTGGTACTTTTCTGATTTGTTACTTCTACCTCACCAGTTTGTGGTATGGTAAATGCACTTTTGGTTTTAAAAATGCACTTTTTTTTTTAATCTATGAAAAGGAGATAAGGGACATGCCATTCAATGAAGACCTTCAGTGCTTTCGTTGAAATTCCTCTTGTTGTAGTAGTGCCTGAGAAAGTCCTTAGCTACTGTATATGCTGATCCGCTGTCCATGGTCCTGAAATGCCAAACGAGTGGAGAGGACTCTGGCTGCAGTCTGAGTGAGAGAGCCAGAGAGTTAGTGAGATTTTGATAGCTCTTTATGGTGCTGCATTAGTGTACACAAGGTTTCAGTTTAGTTGCAGCCTTGTGCTATTTGGAGCCATATGACAGATTCAATGAACTTTGTCATTATTTAATGTATATTTAGAAAGTGGTATTGCAAGCAATATATTTGGCTCTTCAGAAATCATATGCTGTTAAAAAGCTTCAGAATCTCTTGAAATGTATTTTTAACACACTTATGTTTAGTCCATGTTTGCATGTCTGTAGTTTACAAACCTGTAGATACATCCTTCAATTGTATTACTTTGAATAGTGAAAGTAGCTTAAATAAATCAGTCAACAAAAACAGTAGCTGTGATATCCACACCTCCATATGAAACAACCTTTAGAGGCTATTATCTGCGTAGGGCAATCCAGATACTTCGCTAAGACATTGGAATTAGAGATGATTGATTATACAGCACATCTGGTTGGAACAGGTGCAGTTCTCATATCCCCATCATGCTATCTGCAGCTGTGCTTGTTTCAGCTAACACTTATGGCTCTGGATTTCTTTGCCAGCGCCTGCCACTTCTCAGTCGGTTTGTACAGTAGGTGGTTATTTCAAGTAAGGGTTGTAAAATAGATGTGTCTTTGGTTTGTGGTACAGTATGTTTCACTTATCTTCTCCCAACTACCACCAAGTGTAGCAATATGTTGTGCTATGGGGTAGGCTAGGTTGTGTGTCATTAAATGAAATAGCTGTGATGATACATTATGCCCTTTTAAAGCGCAAGCACACAATGTTCGTTCATGTAATGGGCACAGTAAAGGTCAGTTATCAACCTTTGCCACAGGTGTCTGATAAGTTGTAAACAGCTCTCACTATGTCTGACCCTATTTTTATTCTTACAGCTCTACCATTGTTCACAAGAGCTACAGTCACAGTCTAATCAGTTAGAGTGCCAATATTCATTTTTGCAGAGAGCATTTCCATTTTGCAACCAATGTGTTGGAATGAAACGCCAGTAGCCATTAGTGCAACAGGAAAGCTGTTAGAGAATGGCAGATATGTAAATACAGCATCATGTGTTACAAAATAAGCATACAATTTGTAAGACACTTCCAAATTGATTTCCAGATCATATTCTGTAGGGGTTCTGTTGTCCATAATCCATATTGCATTTCCCAGTGGGGTCTTTGATATATTTGTATAAAAAATAATAATGCATATATTTTAGAGCTCATACAGGAGCAACATGCATTTTCCTGTGAGGGTTGGTAGATGACGCTGTTTCTGTGGACAGCGTGACGAGTGAAGGGATTTTCAGGAAGCGGGTGGATTAGTCCTCTCAGATGGCAGAAGGAGAGCGATCTGCTCTGACAGTGTGGTGGTTACCCCATCTGTCGATAATTAGCTCTGTGCTACCTGGCACCAGGTGGTCGGTCGCTTCCACACTCCATCCACACCACATGGACAGGCTGAGGGACGCGGAGCAGAGCAAAGCAGGTTGTCCTCTTGCCTGGGGAGTTAACTGTCTGCGAGCTAGTGGGCTAAGCCGGGCCTCTGGTTTAGGCTTATTTGACATTGTATAAATCACACAGCGGTGGATAGATCCATGCTGTGAATATATATATATATATATGTGTGTGTGTGTGTGTGTGTATGTATGTATATATATATAATATATATATATATATATATATATAGCCCTGCAAATAAAAGCTAGATGAACATTTTTGACGGCTTGTTATTTTGAAGATACCACCATTCAAAGCTTTCCCATTTTTCACCTGAACAGTAGCTAAGTTCCATTCTCTTCATCCCACCTATTGTCACTGTCGCTGTGCCTGCAGGGAGAAGCTATGGTAAGGGATGGACAGCGTTAGTCCTCCCATCCGTGTCTGATACATTATATACACATCTAACGGATAACAAGTTGATCACTTGAATTTTAATGGATCCAATGGGAAATATATCCCAAGGTTCTAGCTACATGAGTGGTGAAGGAGATGCCTGCAAAATAAATGCATCAATGAAGACCTTTCTAAATATAACATTTTCAGATTTATTTCAGTAAGCAGCATATGTAGTATCTTGAAATCTATTATTCTTGAAAAGGGGGGGTTATACATCACCTTTTCGAAAGCATTTAGTGGAGGCATAACTGGCAACTATACTACTTGCCAAGAGGTGAAATGATTCCTGAATGTGATCTTTATTTTCTCAGGTAACCTTGGACGTGTTGATTACATCAGTGAATTTGAGTTTGATCTGTTCATCAGACCTGACACCTGTAACCCTCGCTTCAGAGTTTGGTTCAACTTCACAGTGGAGAACGTGCGGGAGACACAGGTAGGTGGTGGATTTCCCGAAATACTGCATTCCAAGTATACACAAAAATATTATTCTAATATTTTCTATATTGACTGTTACTATTAACCTGTCTGCCTTCATTCAAATTTCTATGCACACTTTTATGGGTATTTAAAAAAAAAAAAATGTGTCCGTAGCTCACAATT
The DNA here is from genome assembly GCA_030435695.1 of Brachymystax lenok tsinlingensis. NCBI lineage: Eukaryota > Metazoa > Chordata > Actinopteri > Salmoniformes > Salmonidae > Brachymystax > Brachymystax lenok. Next base: position 21,592,323 of record CM059790.1, on the reverse strand, counting down.
CCAAATGATTTCAAGTTGTGTTGTGTCCTAGACCTTCAGAACAGAAGAGTTGTTTGTTTCATACCTGTTTCCTCATCACAGCACTGAGAAGCGCTAGTCACTTGCATGCGTTGAGCTCTCGGATTGGCTGAGAGCAGTGGTCACATGCCACAGAGATACTGTGTGAGGGACAGAGCGCGCGTTTCATGTCTGCTGGCCGCTCAGGCTGCTGCCGAGGGCATTTGTTTAATTTTATCAACTCTGATTGGAGCTTCATCAGTTCTGTCATTTCGATCTAATTCAGAGAGAAAACAAGATACTAAAAAGGAGTCAACCGACAGCGGAATTCTATTCCTGCTGTCTAATGTGTAGGTTTACAAGCCTGGGTAGCTCTATGTTGAAAAGAGAGAGCCTGGGCTAAGAGACAGACGGAGCGAGAGAGCGTGGATGAAAAAATTGAATGCTGCTGCTGTCTTCTGCAGCCCTGCCCTATCGGCCCCATCTCCCTGCAGTGCTGTAGTCAGCGCTAATCAAATTTTATGGCCAAGAGATGAATGGGAGCCCTTCGCCAGGAGCCTTATCGATTTTAGGGCCAGATACGGCCTGGCATCCTGCGCCAACAGGATATTTGCTGTTGTGGCAAAAAAAAGAGGACAGCGAAAGGCTAGTGAGAAGCCTACACGAACATACACTCAATGACTCTTCCATACACACATACACAGACATCTACAGGTGGGAAAAAAGCAGTAGAAATACATTTTCACAATTAGCTTCTGAGCGCTTTGTTGATGTCACACAGTCCTTTCTTTTTTAAATTTCATATATATCTCTCCAATTTCCTTTTTTAGAATGAGGGCCTATGGGAATTGAATCTACTTCAGTAGGAGGTTGTAGGGTACCTGGTGCTTGTGTGTTTTGGTACGGTGTCGTGTGTGTTATATGTATGTGCACAGTAACTCTGTGTGTGTGGGTGTGGTGGATGGGTGTGGGGGGTGAGAGAGTGAGTATGTTTGATGTAATTGTTATTTGGCGGTTTACTTGCATGTTATAAATAGAAACAACAAAAATTATGGCTTGAGTAAATAAATAGATAGAGCTATGTGGAAGCTGTGCTATAGAGATATCAGTACATTCACAAGGAACTGGGCTAGAGTGTTTTATCCAACTAAGCCGACCGACTCTCAGTCGAGAACAGTGAAATTGGAAACAGTAAAACCCTGTGATATTGGAACTGAGATGACCATTTTGAAGAAATGTAAGCTGGTGAAAAAGATTTGGTCGGCCTCAATCAGCTTAGCAGCTTTGTGGAAATTGGCTGCACCATAGCACGGTTATGATGGATGTCTTTTTCTTTTCTTCTCTACAAAACCTTCACCTCAAACTCCGTCTTGCTTTTGGTATGGTGAGACTGATGCTGGTTAATTATGTTGCAACGACTGGACAAAGCATAGCAGCACTCTCAACTGGAGTTATCATTCAAGTAATTTTGACTGTTGAGATAGTTATTAAATCCTAGCACTTCATGTTAGTCCAATGTCACCTAACCATAAAAGATAGTCTACATATTGATGGACACTGATAGTGTGTCAGTGATGAATTGATGTTAGACGGCTTCTGCTTGTGATATAATCGCTTTTTTTAGATATACCCATGTAGCAATTTTAGGCAATAAGCCAGCCATGGTACTGCATTTATCTGTGTAGTAGAAATATATCTCTTTCATACAGTATTTCAAATTGAGAGAGCATGGAAACTATTCAATATTCTTCCCCATATTTTCACACCTCTGAAAAATATATATTGAGCTTTTTAACCAGTGAAAACAGTGATGTGCTGTGCTTATATTTAATCCATGCTGTGGACGGTGGCTGTTTGACATCAAGCTGTGTGAAGGGCATGGCTGTGAGGTATTATCATAGAAATCTTTGGGGAGCAATACTATATATAATACAGTAAAACGACTGCCTTCAGCTACTGAAATTCATGTGTGATTTACAAGCTTCACTTATCTAGGAAAAGCTCAGCAGAGGCAGTTATTCTCCATAATCAAAAAATAGAAAGAATTTAGTTAGAATGTGAGGTGTCTTGAATTCCTAAAGGACAATAATCTCTCCAGAACTTTTTATATTGACATTTATTGATGATGATATGGTCTAATCTAACATGAGATATATGGCACATATATTAAAGGACATTTCATCTCAGGTGACTGACTCATTTTGGGCAGTGTCATGCTGATAGGAACTATTAGATCACTCAGTTGTGCCCGACTGAGTGTCAAAGGGCATGATATAGATTTCTCAGATTTATGAATATTTCTAATTGGGCATAAAAGGTCTTCAAATTTCCTCTGCACTTTCCTATATTCTGAATAGAATGTGAAATTTACAATTTGCACATCAGTTTTAGAGATGTGGATGTTTGGACATCTTTTGCAGTGTATTGAGGAGAAGAAAGAAAGGCTGAGTAGTTTGGAGTCCCTGACTTGTCCACGAGCACAGTAATGGATGTAATGTACATTGATTTGTTTTCGCAGAGGAGGGATGGGAATGTAGTTACGAGAATTGGCCTGTTTTTATGTACAGTGAGGTCCGAAATGATTCACACCCTTGATAAAGATGAGCAAAAATGACTGTATAAATAATTCAAATACTGAGCTATATTGCATGCAAAAAAAAAAGGGAAATTATTTTATACTAATACAATTGGTCAGAGAAAGAGATTTTGTTTAACAAGTAATCGTTTTTTTCTCAAAAAGGTAGGGGTCAATATTGGTTTCAATACCTCACCTTGCGAGGATAAGAGTTGAAGAACACATTGGGAGTGATCTTAGACCATTCCTCCATACAGAATCCTTTCAGATCCTTTATATCCTTCGTCTGCGCTTATGGATTGCCTTCTTCAATTCAAACCACAGGTTTTCAGTGGGTTTGAAGTTCAAAGATAGAGATGGCCATTGGAAAATGTTGATTTTTGTGGCCAATAAACCGATTCTTTGTGGATTTTGATGTGCGCTTGGAGTTATTGTCTTGCTGGAAGCCAAGTGTCAGCCTCCTGCAGAGACAACCAGGTTTTTGGCTAAAATGTCCTGGTACTGGGTAAAGTTCATGATGCTGTTGACCTTAACAAGGGCCCCAGGACCAGTGGAAGCAAAATGGCCCCATAACATCAAAGATCCACCACAATTTTTTACAGTAGGTATGGGGTTCTCTTCTGATTATGCTTCTCATTTAGACGCCAAACCCACCACTGGTGTGCATGGCCAAAGAGCTCTATTTTCATGTCATCTGACCACAGCACTGGTTCCAATCCAAGTGCCAATGCCGTTTAGATAACATGAAAAATGCTCGCCAAACCTGGCTTCTTACACCTCTTGAATGCTGCATAATGTTTTTTTTTTTATATCTGTGATGGTCAGGTTGGACCTGACACCCTGTGGAAGGAAGCCTTGGTCCATGTCTGGACGTGGCTGTTTAACCCCTCCTTTCCTCTGTTGCCTGATGTCCTTCACTGCTGATGGGGACAGCCGGGTCCCCCATGACTGCCGGAAGATGAGTGTAATCATGGCCGGCGTGCCGTGGTGCGGCAGCGCGGTGTGGGGGCCTGCCTGCGGGAGGGCTTACGGTGCTGAGCTCCTGGATTAGAGGCTGCACAAGCAGTTTATCAGGTCTCTCCACACTGGCTCCCCCACTCTGCAACAGGTCTCGTCCTCTGTTTACTCTGCAATACTAAAAAGACTGCACAGGCAGAGTCCCTGTATTTTATCCTTTACCTTTTCCCTTCTTGCTTTTCTTTGGGAGCAGGATAGCCATTTATATTTCTTATGCCTCTGCTCTGCTGCTGTGGGGAATGCTTTCAAGGTTTCTCTCCCAGTCACTATAGAAGAGTAATGGGCTTTTGTGGTTTATTCAAAGGGATTATTCAACAAAGTGGGATTTGGGAACAAATAGGCTTACATCGGATATAAAGTTTTGGATTGTATGTTTAAACCGTGGTAATAACATAGTAAGAGAAAATTGCGCATTTGAAAGACATAGTCATTAAACAGTGCACTCAGAGAGTTCTGATGATATCAAGTAACTTTCCTCTCCAAGGGGAACTAATGGATCTTATTCTTTGTCAAGACCAATAGTCTTCAGATTTTGCATAATGAAATAGACAAAAGGATTTGAGGGCACACATTGGATTTTCTAATTATAGCAAAATCAGTTTCCATGGGTTATCTTCTGATGCGATACTCCTTATAAAAATGTATTGCTTTATTTTTAGCTTTATTCATTTAAAGCCTCCTAGTCAAATACATTCTGATCTGAGCTATGTTTTGAAACAGAACAGACACCAAGTAGACTAAAGCCAACTTAGCAGTAGGCCTACTTCTGTTTCTATACAGTGTTTGAAATATGATCACTATAACAGAATTGATCTCAGTATTCACAGTATTAGTATGGTTTGTTATTTAACAGATAAGCAATCTTATTTTGGATTTGACAGTATAGAACCCCATCTCTGTATCCTGTGTTCATCAGGACTGTATATGCATCTGTGCGCCATATGGATACCAACAGAGTGACAATGTGTGAATCACTGCCAAATCCAGTCACAGACTCTGGTCCTTGTCCCAAATCATGAAAGAGGAAGATTACGTCTGTATGGCACTGCTACTACAAATATCAACTGCTACTACACATATCAGACAGACACAGGCGGCCAATTTATATACATTAAAATATATATTTCTTTCAACTTTTGATGTCTCTGCTATGGGTGGTGGGGGTGCCTGGGAGGCCTTTTGAGGTCCTAAAAGGCTGAAATTGGCTGAGCAGCACTGCTGAGCCCAGCATGTGAGGCGGCAGAGAGGAGATGAGCAGTGCCGTTGTAAGGGAAGCACTGGGGCCATGTGGAGCACTGTGCATCTGCATGAAATTATCAATGCAGAGTCAGGACATGGATCATCCTTTACACAGCGTAATGAATACAGATTGCGTACCGGATAGAGATGCTCTGCAATCTGCTGCGCCACAAATGAAACCACGGCTGTTCTAATCAAATAGTATTTTCATGCCAGCGCAGCCTTAAGTTGGACTAAATTCAATTCCAGATTCGGGGTTATAAATGTTGTAATTAGGCTATTGTTTTAAAGGGGGGCCTGGTGTTGGCTCCCTCGCAATATGAGCGTTCCTTGTTCTGTTGTTGTAACCCATTGGTGTCAGATAATGGGAGGACTGAGTCCGATCACAGCACCTCAGGGTTTAACGCCAGCATTCAGATGCAGACACGTTCATTATGCCAACTAGTGGCCTGGGAGCACACATTCTTCCCTGTTTATTAAACAGCAAGGAGATACTAAGCAGCACTGTGGTGCTGCTTTGATGCTGCTTTTGTTTCTATTTATGTGGTTAATTCAATCAGCAAACGTTTTCCTTCTCGCTGCTCTGTTTGCTCATAATGGCTAATTACTTCATAAATTGTTCTCATGATGTTATATCTGTGTTTATATCCAATGGGGGGCATGGTGATGATTGTGCTTCAAGATTGTGGAGTTGGGCTACACGTTTGTTGACTGTCTGGGGATTTTGGTAATGAGCTAGAGATGTTTAAGTGTTTCAGTTGTTCATTTGCTTACCCTTCACTTTGGAGTTGGTGTAACATGGAAGATCTAGGCCTTCAGTGCATTATAAAAGCAACACACAGATTCCTCATAGCTGGCTATCAAGCAGTAAGTGCTACACTCAGAACCATCACTCTGTAGGAGTGTAGACCGAAGCCTTGACTAGGCCTCATATTGAATAGCTAATTAAATATCCATGTTGTTGGTCTAATTATCACTTGTGTAACCAAATCAACTGTAAGACTAAATTAGCAGTTCGAGGGGAAAAAAACAACCCTTCTGTAAGATAATATAGGGACCACCCAGGTTAAACGAATTTCACAACAGTGAAATGCCCCTAATGTACTGTATTTGTTTGAAAAGCCAGGCAGGTTTGTCTTGTTTTGAAACATGCAAGTCCTTAGCCCACGTTTGCATTTTCATCCTATTCAGTGGCTTTCATTTATTACTCAAATGTTGTTTTTGAATCTCTAATTCCCTGGATGGCTCTCTGTATTGAACACTATTTCCCCTGTATTATTTGCTGTAGGAGGCTGCAGAGGGAGCTGCTGTCAATCTGTGTTCATGGTTAATGTTGTTAAGTAAAGCCAATATGGTTGTTTTTGCTGCGTGTTGTCATAAAGGTGGTGCTGGCGGGCGGTGTGCCTGGTAACATGAGAGCTAAGCGTGGGCGTCTGACTCCCCTGCTGCAGAAGAGGATAGAGAGGAGAGGAGCCCATGCTGGGAGAGCCATTGATAGCCACTGCAGTTGGGGCTCACAGTGAGGTGGAGGGCCAGCGTAACACACACTCACAATGGGCTGCAGTTTAATATAGGGCTCTAACTGAGGTCTCACGCTTAACCATGCTTAGGCAGGTTCAGGTGCTCTTGCTATAAATACCCTAATGGTGCCAAAATGCTTTGAGATAATTATTGTAGGTAAAGTCAATGTGAATAGTAATAACTTAATTGTTTTAACTATGTAACAGTGGCCTAATTATGGGAACCACTCTTTAGTTCCTTTCTGAATGTACATTACTTAATAAGGATAATCTGCTATTAGCCTATGTTGTGGAAATAATATAGCCTAATCAGAAAAAACTACAATAAAAAAATAAATAATAGTATGTTCATTCATCAGTATTGCTTTATCACATTTGCAGAAGAATGCAGCTTTGTTAAACCTAACATATCAAGCGTGTTGTTGCTAGTTGGTCCGTATAATATAATTAAGCAATAAAGCCAGAGGAGGTGTGGTATATGGCTAATATGCCACGGCTCAGGGCTGTTCTTAGGCACGATGCAACGCAGAGTGCTAGGACACAGCCCTTAGCCGTGGTATATTGCCCATATATCACAAACCCCCGAGGAGGCTTATTGCTATTATAAACTGGTTACCAACATAATTAGAGCAGTAAAATGGTATACGGTCTGATATACCACGGCTTTCAGCCAATCAGCATTCAGGGCTCAAACCACCCAGTTTATAATATTATAATATATGGTGTGTCGCAGTTAGCCTAGATATGGCGTGACATGATGTCTTGGCCTTGGAGGAGAAGTGTGCGGTGCGACTAGCTGAGAGGGGAGTGTGGCGATGGTGGTCCGTGATGGGTCGTTGGTCCATGCAGGATTTTATCTCCCAGCAGCACCTTGGGGTCGCTGCCGCCTGAACTCTGCAGTTCCATAAATCAGAGCCGGGGCCTTGACAGTGTGTATTCTTCCTGTCGTGGCTGCAGGTAGATCCAGAGAGGCAGGATGTCAATTAAACAAAGCAGAACATATTCACGCTGTGGCGATTCAGTGCAGACCATAGCCCTAGGGGATTTCTCATCGTCCATTTTTTCACTTCCTCCTCTTTGATGCCTGGGGTGCATCCTGCATGAATTTGTCACGACTTTGCTTACCAAGGGCTACCTCCTATGATTGTATGTATGTGCACGCGCACACTCTTCTCTCTCACACACTAACACACATGCACTCACACACATTGAATGTTTTTTTTATCAGTTGCCTTTTTGGGTGCATCATGCTCATGTCATGCAAATTGCATGGATGCAAAACCAATTAGAATTGTATCTTGAATATAACCTTGCAATCCCAGTGTGATAGAGACTTTGAAAACCCACTGCTTGTACATCATGTGTGTGATATCTACACCACAGCCTAGCCAAAGATTGTTTGCTAGGAGTAAACAGATGTTGTTTGTCTTTCAGATGTAGAGATTTAAGTACTCCAGGGAGCCAATGGACCTGTCCTTCTGTCTAAACTTCCTAACTGAATCAAAAGTTGCTCATTGTTAACATATTTGACTACATGAAGAGTGTTAAAAAGAAAAAGGTGAATGTTAGAAGTAGAGTGAGTGAGACAACACATCTACCAGCTACATCACTATTTAGGGCGGAAGGTAGTCTTAGCGGTTAGAGCGTTGGGCCAGTAACCGAAAGGTAGCTGGTTCGAATGTTCACCTTGTCGGCTCGGGTAATCTGTCGATATGCCGTACTACTATGGCTGACTCTGTAAAACAACACATTTCACTGCACCTATCCGGTGTATGTGGCAGTAAAACATATTATCAGAATATATACAGTACCAGTCAAAAGTTTGGACACACCTACTCATTCAAGTTTTTATTTATTTTTTTCTATTTTCTACAGAGAATTATAGTGAATACATCAAATCTATGAAAACTTTTAAATAACACATATGGAATCATGTAGTAACCAAAAACGTGTTAAACAAATCAAAATATATTTTAGATTCTTCAAGGTAGCCACCCTTTGCACACTCTTGGCATTCTCTCAACCAGCTTCATGAGATAGTCACCTGGAATGCATTTCAATTAACAGGTGTACCTAAAAGTTAATTTGTGGAATTTATTTTCTTCTTAATGCGTTTGAGGAAATCAGTTGTGTTGTGACAAGGTAGGAGTGGTATACAACATAGCCCTATTTGGTAAAAGACGAAGTCCATAGTATGGCAAGAACAGCTTAAATAAGCAAAGAGAAATGACAGTCCATCATTACTTTAACTTCTTAGGGAGCGGCAGCAGAGGTGACGGTTTTGGAGAGTCTGGCGTGCCCAAAGTAAAATGCCTGCCACTCAGGCCCAGAAAATAGGATATGCACATAATTAGTACTATTGGATAGGAAACACTCTGAAGTTTCTAAAAGTGTTAAAATAATGTATGTGAGTATAACAGAACTGATATAGCAGGCGGAAACCCGAGGAAAATCCATTTGGATTTGCAGTTTTTTATGTACATTACCTTTTTGTCCAGGGTGCCTATTGATTTCTATGTTATCCAGGACTGAGACTGTAGTACCTATGGCTTCCACTAGATGTCAACAGTCTTTATACAGTGTCTGGAGGCTCTAGCACTAAGCAGAACAGATAGGAAGAGGAAGTAGTGAAGGGACAACATTTGTCAACAACGCTCAAGGAGCGAGATTGTGAGCGCCCACTTTATTTTCCTTTCCTATTGTTCACGTTGTCGTCCGGTTGAAATATTACAGTAAATATACATAAAAGGATACCTAAGGATACATAAAAAATGATGTTTGATTTGTTTGGAGAAAGTGTATAGGTATAATTTGAACGTGTTCTCTTCACGGTTCAATGGGCGACTCGACGGTGGATTTTCTGATCATAACGCGCCAACCAAATGGAGATTTATGGATATAATAAATAACTTTTTCCAACAAAATAACCATTGGATGTCTTCGTTGGACACTTGGGAAGCCCTCAGCAGAAATTCTTCGAAAGGTAAGAGATTTATTTTAGCTCTTATATGGGTTTTGTGTGACCCGCGCTGGATATGAATTTTTGCTAATTTGGAAAATAGGAGAGGTGCTATCCTCAAACAATCAAATGTGCTTTAGCCGTAAAGCCTTTTTGAAATCTGACAACGCTGTGATATTGCCAGGAATCAGAGCTTTTGATGACTATGCAACACTTGTATATTGATGAATGTTTAATAATTCAACTTTTGGATTTTGAATTTGGCGCCTCACATTTCACCGGGTAGTGTCGGGAGCTAGCGCGCCGCTACTCCCTAAGTAGTTAAGACATGAAGGTCAGTCCATGCGGAAACTTTGAAATGCAGTCGCTAAAATCATCTAGCGCTATGATGAAACTGGCTCTCATGAGGACTGCCTCAGGAAAGGAAGACCTAGAGTTGCCTCTGCTGCAGAGGAAAAGTTCATTAGCGTTACCAGCCTCAGAAATTGCAGCCCAAATAAATGCTTCACAGAGTTCAAGTAACAGACACATCTCAACATCAACTGTTCAGAGGAGACTGCGTGAATCAGGCCTTCATGGTTGAATTGCTGCAAGGAAACCACTACTAAAGGACACTAATAAAAATAAGAGACTGGCTTGGGCAAGAAAAACTAGCAATCGACATTAGACCGGTGGAAATCTGTCCTTTGGTCAGATGAGTCCAAATTTTAAATTTTTGGTTCCAACTGCCGAGTATTTGTGAGACGCAGAGTAGGTGAATGGTAGATCTCTGCAAGTCTGGTTCCCACCGTGAAGAATGAAGGAAAAGGTGTGATGGTGTGGGGGTGCTTTGCTGGTGACACTGTCTGATTTATTTAGAATTCAAGGCACACTTAACCAGCATGGCTACCACAGCATTCTGCAGCGATACACCATCCCATCTGGTTTGCGTAACACACCTCCAGGCTGTGTAAGGGCTATTTTACCAAGAAGGAGAGTAATGGAGTGCTGCATCAGATGACCTGGCCTCCACAATCACCTGACCTAAACCCAATTGAGATGGTTTGGGATGAGTTGGACCGCAGAGTGAAGGAAAAGCAGCCAGCAAGTGCTCAGCATATGTGGGAACTCCTTCAAGACTGTTGGAAAAGCATTCCAGGTGAAGCTGGTTCAGAGAATGCCAAGTTTGCAAAGCTGTCATCAAGGCAAAGAGTGGCTACTTTGAAGAATCTTAAATATAATATATATTTTGATTTGTTTAACACTCTTTTGGTTACTACATGATTCCATATGTGTTATTTCATGGTTTTGATGTCTTCACTATTATTCTACAATGTAGAAAATAGGAAAATAAAGAAAAACCCTTGAATGAGTAGGTGTGTCTAAACTTTTGACTGGTACTGTATATACTGTATTTTGTTTTATACTGTTATTTTTTGTGACATATGTCAAAATTATTTTCAAAATCATAAAAAGAATCTTGAAATGTGTTTGACCAAATACAAAAAGTCTACATATGACATTACATTGACATTTTAGTCTCTCTGTCACGACTTCCGCCGAAGTCGGTCCCTCTCCTTGTTCGGGCGGCGTTCGGGGGTCGACGTCACCGGTCTTCTAGCCACCGCCGATCCACATTTCATTTTTCCGTTAGTTTTGTCTTCATTACACAGACCTGGTTTCCAATCACTAATTACATGTTCCTTATTTAAACCTCTGTCCATCCCATGTCTTTGTGATTGATTGTTTTGTTGTAACTCGGTCCGTCTTTGTGGGCTCGTGAGTTTACCGCTGTTATTTTGTATTTTGAGTAAATTACGTTGATTACTCTATTCTGCTGTACTGCGCCTGACTCTCTACACAGCTACACACAGGACCACTACACACTCTTATCCAGAGTGACTTAGAGTTAGTTCATTCATCTTAATTATATCTAGGTGGGACCGCCACATCGAGTACCTCAGTCATAGTATGTACATTTTTCCTTAGTAAAGTAGCTATCAGCAAAGTCAGTGCTAGTAAAAAACATAGTGAGTGTTAGTTCACGAAAAGGCAAGGTTGTTGTTGTTGTTTTTTGGGGTGTGTTAGCTTTGGGATTATTTAAGATTCTCTTTGAAGACGTTTTCGGAAGATGGGCAGGGACTCGGCTATCTTAGCTTCAGGGGGAAGCTGATTCCACCATTGGGATGCCAGGACAGAGAAGAGCTGAGCGGGAGCTGAGCGGGAGCTGCCCTCCCGTAGGGGTTAGGGCCAAGAGATCTAGATTCACAAAACCTTCTTAAGAAGAAATGTCTTCATAACTACAATTTTTTCATTAACTATATACTTATAAAGAAATGTAAGCAAAGTTTCTATTCCTCCAAAAGGATATTGGAAATGTTCTTGCATTATTGCTTATGTTTCTCCTTAAGCAAAAAATTAAGGAGAAACTATTGAAAATAAAGTTATTGGATTGTTCTTGGAAATGTTCGTTATTCCAAGACATCTAAACCCTTGTCTTAAACTCACTGCAGTAAGATAATAAACTAATGAGAGCGATTAACAAACTTCATCAGCTCTTAGCAAACTGTTAGAAAAAAAGTATTTGACCAAATATAATGCTATTTCTCTGTAATCAAATTTACAACAGACTTTCAGCATGCTTATAGAGAAGGGAACTCAACATGTACTGCACTGACACAAATTACTGATGATATGTTATTGACCTTGACCATAACCTGTTGTTGAAAAAACATGTGTTGTGGCTTTTCAACCTCTGCCATATTGTGGATTCAGAGCTATCTATCTAATAGAACTCAAAAGGTTTTCTTTAATGGAAGCATGTAACATGTAAAGTGTGGTGTTCCGCAGGGCATCTCTCTAGGCCCTCTACTCTTTTCTAATTTTACCAATGACCTGCCACTGGCATTAAACAAAGCATGTGTGTCCATGTATGCTGATGATTCAACCATATACGCATCAGCAACCACAGCTAATGAAGTCACTGAAACCCTTAACAAAGAGTTGCAGTCTGTTTTGGAATGGGTGGCCAGTAATAAACTGGTCCTGATAATCTCTAAAACTAAGAGCATTGTATTTGGTACAAATCATTCCTTAAGTTCTAGACCTCAGCTGAATCTGGTAATGAATGGTGTTGGCTGTTGAACAAGTTGAGGAGACTAGTTGACTTGGCGTTTTCTTAGATTGTAAACTGTCATGGTCAAAACATATACATTCAATGGTTGTAAAGATGGGGAGAGGTCTGTCCGTAATAATGAGATGCTCGGCTTTTTGACACCACACTCCAAAAATCAAGTTCTGCAGGCTCTAGTTTTGTCTAATCTTGATTATTGTCCAGTCGTGTGGTCGGACTACAAAGGGAAACTGCCCATTGACGCGAGCCTACCAGACGAGCTAAATGCCTTTTATGCTCGCTTCGAGGCAAGAAACACTGAAGCATGCATGAGCACACCAGCTGGTCTGGAAGACTGTGATCACGCTCTCCATAGCCAATGTGAGCAAGACCTTTAAACAGGTCAACATTCACAAGGCTGCGTGGCCAGACGGATTACCAGGGTGTGTACTCGGAGCATGCGTGGACCAACTGGCAAGTGTCTTCACTGACATTTTCAATCTCTTCCTCTCCCTGAGTCTGTAATACCTACATGTTTCAAGCAGACCACCATAGTCCCTGTGCCCAAGAATGCGAAGGTAACCTGCCTAAATGGCTACCGCCCGTAGCACTCACGTCGGTAGCCATGAAGTGCTTTGAAGGCTGGTCATGTCTCACATCAACACCATCATCCCGGCAACCCTAGACCCACTCCAATTTGCATACCGCCCCAACAGATCCACAGATGACGCAATCTCTATCGCATTCCACACTGCCCTTTCCCACCTGGAGAAAAGGAACACCTATGTGAGAATGCTGTTCATTGACTACAGATCAACGTTCAACACCATAGTGTCCACAAAGCTCATCACTAAGCTAAGGAACCTGGGACTCAACACCTCCTTCTGCAACTGAATCCTGGACTTCCTGACGGGCCATCCCCAGGTGGTAAGGGTAAGCAACAACACGTCTGCTACTGTGATCCTCAACACGGGGCCCCTCCTGTACTCCCTGTTTACCCACGACTGCGTGGCCAAGCACGACTCCAACACAATCATTTGTTGACGACACAACAGTGGTAGGCCTGATCACCGACAACGATGAGACAGCCTAGAGGGAGGAGGTCAGAGACCTGGCAGTGTGGTGCCAGGACAACAACCTCTCCCTCAATGTAAGCAAGACAAATTAGAGGATTGTGGACCAAAAGAAAAGGAGGGCCAAACTGGCCTCCGTTAACATTGACGGGCTGTAGTGGAGCAGGTTGAGAGTTTCAAGTTCCTTGGTGTCCATATCACCAACAAACTATCATGGTCCAAACACACATTTCCCCCCTGAGGAGACTGAAAAGATTTGGTATTGGTCCCCAGATCCTAAAAAATTCCTGGAGCTGCATCATCGAGAGCATCCTGACCGGTTGCATCATCGCCTGGTATGGCAACTGTTCGGCATCCGACCGTAAGGCGCTACAGAGGGTAGTGGGTATGGCCCAATACATCACTGGGGCCAAGCTTCCTGCCATCCAGAACCTATATACTAGGTGGTGTCAAACTTTTATTTAGTAAATATTTTCTTAACTCTATTTCTTGATCTGCATTGTTGGTTAACTTCTTAGGGAGTGGTGGGGCGCTAGCGCTAGCTCCCCACTCCCGACACTACCAGGTGAAATGCAAGGCGCCAAATTCAAAATCCAAAAGTTGAATTATTAAACATGCGCCAATATACAAGTGTTTCATACTCATCAAAAGTTCTGTTTCTTGGCAATATCACAGCTTTGTCAGATTTCAAAAAGGCTTTATGGCGAAAGCACCACATTTGATTGTTTTAGGGTAGCACCTTCACTATTTGTCCCATTACCATGAATTCATTAGCCTTCACGGTTCACACAAAACACATTTCACAGCGAAAACAAATCAATTACCTGTTGAAGAACTTCTGCTGATGGCTTCCCAAGTGTCCAACGAAGACAATCCATGGTTCTTTTGTTAGAAAAAGTAATGTATTATATCCATAAATCTCAGTTTGGTTCGCGCGTTATAATCAGAAACTACAGCCTCCACTCCTCCATTGAAACGTGAAGAGAACTCGTTCAACTTATACCTATAAACTTGTCCAAGAACAATCAAACATCCTTTTTAATGTATCCTTAGGAACACTTTTATGTATATTTACTATAATAATTCAACCGGAATATAAACTGGGCTATAAGAACGGAAAAAAACACAGAGCGCGCTTGGCGAGAGCGCTGCGTCCTCTTCTATTGACATCTCTGGGGACACTTCCTGATTCCTCTTCTTCTCTGCTCTAATAGCATCTAAAAAAAATCTGAACACTGTCTCGAGACTGTTGACATCCAGAGGAAGCGATAGGTACTGCATTCATATGCCCTTATATGGGCATTTTCATAAGGGAGGGGTTCCAAATGAGCAATGTGTCAAAACCACTTTTTCCGGGACAGAAATTCTTCGGGTTTTCGCCTGCCATATCCGTTCTGTTTTACTCACAGACAAATGGTTAACACTTTTAGAAAATTCAGAGTGTTTCCTATCCAGTGGTACTAAATAGGTGCATATCCTATTTTCTGGGCCTGAATGGGAGGCATTTTACTTTGGGCACGCCAGGGTCTCCAAAACGGTCACCCCATGCGCTGCTCCCTAAGAAGTTAAGGGCTTGTATGTAAGCATTTCACGGTACGTCTACACCTGTTGTATTTGGTGCATGAGACTAATAAAATTTGATTTGATTTAATATAAGATACATTTTGCATTAATAACATTGCATTATGCCCTCATTGTTGTATAGTTTAACATATTACTATACTTATTTAAAAACAGTTATTTATGAAGGTAAAGCCCATTAATACAATTGATTTTGTATGTATTTGGGACTCCTGTAAATAACATATTGTTTCCCTTCTTTGAAATTTCATATCGGTGTTGGCCAACATAAAACTGACAGGCTATCAATGCTGTCAAACTATTTCTCCCAAAGGACTGCCGCCGTGGGTGGCTGGCAGTGAATATATGATGCTACGCAGTAGAAAAACGTGAAATGCTGAGGACTGGAAAAATAAGAAAATTGAAACGGAAATGCATAAAAGGCAAGAGAGTAAAAGTTTGGAGTATAATGAGCAGTTGGAATGTGTGTTTTGTTGAATTAATCAGCCAAGAGGAGTGCTGTTAGAACACATAAAAAGTTGGCTGAATGCTTTTCATGTGACATGTGTAATTAAGAATGATTTTATACTCCTTGTATTCACAGGCTCTAAGAGAGCGGACAAAGAATGTTCATCTCCTTCTGTAGTTTATGAGATGCAGCTTTTAATTACACCCCTATTAGAATGACACCATTTCCCTTTCCAAATGTAAATCTTACTGTCATACTTGAATGTTGTGATGTTTGGAGAGAGGGCCCTTTTGAGAAGGCTGTATTTACTCTGACACCACACCATCTCTACAGCCAGAACATTCTTTATTAGACTCACTTTGACATTTGCACACACATTATTTTTTTTCTACTGTATTATTGACTGTGTGTTTGTTTACTCCAATGTGTACCTATGTGTTGTTGTATGTGTTGAACTGCTTTGCTTTATCTTGGTCAGGTTGCATTTGTAAATGAGAACTTGTTCTCAACTTGCCTACCTGGTTAAATAAAGGTGAAATAAAAATAATACAAAATTTAATACAAATTTGGAGAGAAGTGTGCTCTCAGTTTGCCTGCAACAAGTTAATAATAGGCTACATCCTTGTCTGTCTCAAATAAGCCCAAAATCAGAGTTGTGTTTTACAGGTCAACAGGACCACTAAAAGCAAAAGCAAAGCCCCAAAAGAGAGACGGTGCAGATCAGCTGTGAATGATGGAGCGCTGGTGTTATGGAGAAAGACACTGGCTGTAGTGGACTGCCAGGTGCCATCATCTCATTGAGCAGACAGGAGTGGAAGACCGAGGGCATGACACTGGACAAGTATATCTGCTCAGGGTTGTCTCTGCTGTCTCAATCTGTCATGGTTACTTCAACATTTTCAATTGTATGGAGAGGAATTGGTTACTCTGTTTTGGTATTTTGTTAGATTCGAAATACACAGAAAACAAAACGTTTTCCCTTGGACTGTATTTATTACTCCATATGTACATTTTCTGTCGGGCTGAAAATATTAGCGTTTCGGGTTCAGCAATTCCAGCTAAACAACTTATTTCACTTGTCTGATGGTACAGTAGATGTGCTGGAGGAAAGACACCACAACAAATATAGGCCTTTTTCTTGTCGGTTTGCATAATCTCACGTCTTTACTTTAGCGTGCCGAGAAGCACTACATAACCATTATAAATATTCCAAGCAAGAAGAATTTTCAGCATTATCAAATCAAGTCCATTGAAATGATTGCTATCAAAATGTTAGGGATAAGTAATTGCACGGTATCTAATGTAGACAGATGGGCCTTGCAGACTGGCCTATTTTTAACGCACTTTTGAGTTGTTGTGGCTGAGCCCGTCATCAACAAAAACTACATTATCCTCAGCAGCCATGTGGGGCTCATACTTGAATTTCTTACAGAGAAATAAAGTTCCTGGCTCAGGGCACACAGGCAAGCAGTGTTAATGGCTTATTTGCTGTTTAATGGTTATACTGAACCAAAACAGCAATTAATGTAAAAGAAATTGCAATTAAACAGCAGGGTTTGGTGGAAGTTATTTGCTAACTTCATCTGGGCTTTGCATTCTGCACACCTCTGATAACTTTGTCTCACTTTATGTGGAGGCAGAGGAAGCTCATATTACAGTTACTTCCAACTCAGGAAATAGGCTAGTATCAATACACAACCCTTTCCTATACTACAGTTAGTGGCCTTTATATGCCATGCTTTTCATGTATTCTATGGATGCCATCTTACAACACAGCTTTTAAATCTGCTTATCATCAACCTCTACTCTATGTTTTAGTATTCCAGATCATGAAAAGCCAACAACACAGCTCAATGTGCTTCATAATATCCATATTTAAGCAGTTGGGTCCTCTTTTTCTCTCTTTTTCTCCATCTCCTTTTCTCCTTTACTATTTTTATTTCTCTCCTATTCCAATTCCCAATCCCCACAATCTCTTTTTCTTCCCATCCTTTTCTACTCTTTCTCTGTGACTCTCTCTAGCCTTGATAATACCATCGCTCAAGCAGTGAGGTGTTGCAGGCACTTTGTTGCTGACCATGGTGCTGAAAGCCTCCTGCCTTCAAATTGCCAGAGTGTTCATTTCATGGTTCATATACCCCGGTCTCCATTTGTCAGGGCGCCGTTAGCGTGGGTGCTTATTTCTTTAACCCCTTCCCTTACAAATGATAACAAATCAAACACACATTTGTTTCGGCTCATGGGGACGGCTCTCTGCTATGGCCGTGATTTCAATTAAGGGGGTTGGTACGTGTTGTGTTGAGTGAGTGGTTATTTGAGCTGTGTGCCACCCTTGGCCATTGTTCTACTTGCTGTTTAGTCTTTGAATTCCCCTTTCGAGAGGCTAGGTCAATGTTGCAGTCATGTATGGTACTTAAAGCAGTAATATGTCATTTTTTGGGCAACCCAACCAAATTCACATAGAAATTTGAGTTATACAATGCCTTCAGAAAGTATTCACACCCCTTGACTTTTTCCACATTTTGTTGTGTTACAACCAGATTTTAAAATTGATTAAATTTAAGAAAAAAAAATTCACTGGCCTACACACAATACCCCATAATGTCAAAGTGTAATTATGTTTTTCAGAATTTGTACAAATGAATAAAAAATGAAAATCTGAAATGTCTTGAGTCAATAAATATTCAACCTCTTTGTTATGGCAAGCCTAAATAAATTCAGGAGTAACATGTTTTTTTTTATGAATATCTAATCTCTGTACCCCACACATACAATTATCTGTAAGATCCCCTCAGTCGTGCAGTGAATTTCAAACACAGATTCAACCACCATGACCAGGTAGGTTTTCCAATGCCTCGCAAAGAAGGGCACCTATTGGTAGATGTGAAAAAATAAATAAAATAAAAGCAGATGTTGAATATCCCTTTGAGCATGGTGAAGTTATTAATTACCCTTTGGATGGTGTATCAATACACCCAGTCACGACAACGATACAGGTGTCCTTCCTAACTCAGTTGCCGGAGAGGAAGGAAACAGCCAAGTTTAATGGCTGTGAAACTGAGAATGGATAAACAACATTGTAGTTACTCCACAACACTAACCTACAGTGAGGGGAAAAAGTATTTGATCCCCTGCTGATTTTGTACGTTTGCCCACTGACAAAGAAATGATCAGTCTATAATTTTAATGGTAGGTTTATTTGAACAGTGAGAGACAGAATAACAAAAAAAAACAGAAAAACGCATGTGAAAAATGTTATGAATGGAATTGCATTTTATTGAGGGAAATAAGTATTTGACCCCCTCTGCAAAACATGACTTAGTACTTGGTGGCAAAACCCTTGTTGGCAATCACAGAGGTCAGGCGTTTCTTGTAGTTGGCCACCAGGTTAGCACACATCTCAGGAGGGATTTTGTCCCACTCCTCTTTGCAGATCTTCTCCAAGTCATTAAGGTTTCGAGGCTGACGTTTGGCAACTCGAACCTTCAGCTCCCTCCACAGATTTTCTATGGGATTAAGGTCTGGAGACTGGCTAGGCCATTCCAAGACCTTAATGTGCTTCTTCTTGAGCCACTCCATTGTTGCCTTGGCCATGTGTTTTGGGTCATTGTCATGCTGGAATACCCATCCACGATGGGTATTCAATGCCCTGGCTGAGGGAAGGAGGTTCTCACCCAAGATTTGACGGTACATGACGGTCCATCGTCCCTTTGATGCGGTGAAGTTGTCCTGTCCCCTTAGCAGAAAAACACCCCCAAAGCATAATGTTTCCACCTTCATGTTTGACTTGGGGATGGTGTTCTTGGGTCATAGGCAGCATTCCTCCTCCTCCAAACACAGCGAGTTGAGTTGATGCCAAAGAGCTCCATTTTGGTCTCATCTGACCACAACACTTTCACCCAGATGTCCTCTGAATCATTCAGATGTTCATTGGCAAACTTCAGACGGGCATGTATATGTGCTTTCTTGAGCAGGGGGGACTTTGGGCGCTGCAGGATTTCAGTCCTTCACTGGCGTAGTGTGTTACCAATTGTTTTCTTGGTGACTATGGTCCCAGCTGCCTTGAGATCATTGACAAGATCCTCCCGTGTAGTTCTGGGCTTATTCCTCACCGTTCTCATGATAATTGCAACTCCACGAGGTGAGATCTTGCATGGAGCCCCAGGCCGAGGGAGATTGACAGTTCTTTTGTGTTTCTTCCATTTGCGAATAATCGCACCAACTGTTGACACCTTCTCACCAAGCTGCTTGGCGATGGTCTTGTAGCCCATTCCAGCCTTGTGTAGGTCTACAATCTTGTCCTTGACATCCTAGAGCTCTTTGGTCTTGGCCATGGTGGAGAGTTTGGAATCTGATTGATTGATTGCTTCTGTGGACAGGTGTCTTTTATACAGGTAACAAACTGAGATTAGGAGCACTCCCTTTAAGAGTGTGCTCCTAATCTCAGCTCGTTACCTGTATAAAAGACACCTGGGAGCCAGAAATCTTTCTGATTGAGATGGGGTCAAATACTTATTTCTCTCATTAAAATGAAATTCCATTAAAACATTTTTCACAATGCGTTTTCCTGGATTTTTTTGTTGTTATTCTGTCTCTCACTGTTCAAATAAACCTACCATTAAAATTATAGACGGATCATTTCTTTGTCATTGGGCAAACGTACAAAATCAGCAGGGGATCAAATACTTTTTTCCCTCACTGTATGTAAACAAAATCCTAGAGGAAAACCTAGTTCAGTCTGCTTTCCACCAGACACTGGGAGATTAATTCACCTTTTACCAGGACAGTAACCTAAAACACTAGGCCAAATCTACACTGGAGTTGCTTACAAAGAAGACATTGAATGTTCCTGAGTGGCGGAGTTACAGTTTTGACTTAAATCTACTTCAAAATCTATTAAAAAGACCTGAAAATGGTTGTCTAGCAATGATCAACAAACAATTTGACAGAGCTTGAAGAATTTTGAAAAAAAAGAATGGGCAAATGTTACACGATCCAGGTGTGGAAAGCTCTTAGAGACTTACCCAGAAAGACTTGCCGCTGTAATCACTGCCAAAGGTGCTACAAAGTATTGACTCAGGGGTGTACCAGTCAAAAGTTTGGACACACCTACTCATTCCAGGGTTTTTCTTTATTTTGACTATTTTATACATTGTAGAATAATAGTGAAGAAATCACAACTATGAAATAACACATATGGAATCAAAAAAAAAAAAAAAAAGTGTTAAACAAATCAAAATATATTAAATATTCTTCAAAGTAGCCACCCTTTGCCTTGATGACAGCTTTGCACACTCTTGGCATTCTCTCAACCAGCTTCACCTGGAATGCTTTTCCAATAGTCTTGAAGGAGTTCCCACATATTCTGAGCACTTGTTGGCTGCTTTTCCTTCCCTCTGCAATCCTTCTGTGGAGGCCAGGTCATCTGATGCAGCACTCCATCATTCTCCTTATTGGTCAAATAGCCCTTACACAGCCTGGAGGTGTGTTGGGTCATTGTCCTGTTGAAAACAAATGATAGTCCCACTAAGCGCAAACCAGATGGGATGGCGTATCGCTGCAGAATGCTGTGGTAGCCATGCTGGTTAAGTGTGTCTTGAATTCTAAATAAATCACAGACAGTGTCACCAGCAAAGCACCCCCACACCATCACACCTCCTTCTCCATGCTTCAAGGGGGGGAACCACACATGTGGAGATCATCCGTTCACCTACTCTGCGTCTCACAAAGACTGTAACACAACAAAATGTATAATAAGTCAAGCTGTATGAATACTTTCTGAAGGCACTGTAGATTTGTCCTTCTCATTGAAAGCAAGTCTAAGAAGCGGTAGATCTGTTCCATGTTCGCTATTTCTATGCTTCCCATTCTTAAGTTTTGTTTTTGCGTCTTTTATTTTCAGTTTTCTACACCAGCTTCAAACAGCTTAAAATCATCTTAAAATCTTTGGTACAACGATTCTCTACAATATGCATTGCCTGTTTGTCACACAAATGGAAATTAGGCAAACTATACACATTTTTGCAACAAGGAATCACTGTAATCATAATTGGATATACAGTTGAAGTCAGAAGTTTACATACACCTTAGCCAAATATATTTAAACTCAGTTTTTCACAATTCCTGACATTTAATCAGAGTAAAAATTCCCTGTCTTAGGTCAGTTAGGATCACCACTTTATTTTAAGAATGTGAAATGTCAGAATAATAGTAGAGAGAATGATTTGTTTTTCAGCTTTTATTTCTTTCATCACATTCCCAGTGGGTCAGAAGTTTACATACACTCAATTAGTATTTGGTAGCATTGGGTTTAAGTTATTTAACTTGGGTCAACCATTTCGGGTAGCCTTCCACAAGCTTCCCACAATAAGTTGGGTGAATTTTGGCCCATTCCTCCTGACAGAGCTGGTGTAACTGAGTCAGGTTTGTAGGCCTCCTTGCTCGCACACGCTTTTTTAGTTCTGCCCACAAATTTCCTATTGGATTGAAGTCAGGGCTTTGTGATGGCCACTCCAATGCCTTGACTTTGTTGCCCTTAAGCCATTTTGCCACAACTTTGGAAGTATGCTTGGGGTCATTGTCCATTTGGAAGACACATTTGCGACCAAGCTTTAACTTCCTGACTGATCTCTTGAGATGTTGCTTCAATATATCCACATAATTTTCCTACCTCATGATGCCATCTATTTTGTGAAGTGCACCAGTCTCTTTTGCAGCAAAGCACCCCCACAACATTATGCTGCCACCCCCGTGCTTCACGGTTGGGATGGTGTTCTTCGGCTTGCAGGCCTCCCCCTTTTTCCTCCAAATATTCGATGGTCATTATGGCTAAACAGTTCTATTTTTGTTTCATCAGACCAGATGACATTTCTCCAAAAAGTACGATCTTTGTCCCCATGTGCAGTTGAAAACCGTAGTCTGGCTTTTTTATGGCGGTTTTGAAGCAGTGGCTTCTTCCTTGCTGAGCGGCCTTTCAGGTAATGTCGATATTGGACTTGTTTTACTGTGGATATAGACACTTTTGTACTTGTTTCCTCCAGCATCTTCACAAGGTCCTTTGCTGTTGTTCTGGGATTGATTTGCACTTTTCGCACCAAAGTACGTTCATCTCTAGGAGACAGAACGCGTCTCCTTCCTGAGCAGTATGACGGCTGCGTGGTCCCATGGTGTTTATACTTGCATACTATTTTTTGTACAGATGAATGTGGTACCTTTAGGCTTTTGGAAATTGCTCCCTAGTATGAACCAGACTTGTGGAGGTCTACCATTTTTTTTCTGAGGTCTTGGCTGATTTCTTTAGATTTTCCCATGATGTCAAGCAAAGAGGCACTGAGTTTGAAGGTAGGCCTTGAAATACATCCACAGGTACACCTCCAATTGACTCAAATGATGTCAATTAGCCTATCAGAAGTTTCTATAGCCATTACATAATTTTCTGGAATTTTCTAAGCTGTTTAAAGGCACAGTCAACTTAGTGTATGTAAACTTCTGACGCACTGGAATTGTGATACAGTGAATTATAAGTGAAATCTGTAAAAAATTATTGGAAAAATTACTTGTGTCATGCACAAAGTAGATTTCCTAACCGACTTGCTAAAACTGCAGTTTGTTAACAAGAAATTTGTGGAGTGGTTGAAAAACAAGTTTTAATGTCTCCAACCTAAGTGTATGTAAACTTCCGACTTCAACTGTATATTGCACTGTACTCATTGCACTGCAATGACTCACACTTGAACAGGCTGCTGATATTATGGACTTGGTTTCTCAGAATAGTGAGGTAGTTTCAAATCAAAAGAGCAGAATAAGATTAAATGGTCTTGACTATATGTCTTGAAACATATTATGCTCCTGAACTAGATACTGTAGCTTTGCTCTTTTTAATCTGAAAGGAGCATGACACGCTTCTACTGTTCTTTGGTATCTAAAGCATTCGGCAGACTTTGGCCTCCTGTCCTGTCGCAGGCATCATATGCCTTTGAAAAAGTAGATGGGCTGACCTTATAGGCTTTGCCAAGTTAGAGGGAGATCTGCAGGATGAGTAAATGTGGTGAGCTCTCCCACTAAAGCTACCCCCTTGCTTCCTCCCGCTTACTCTCCAGTGTCCTTGATTTAGAGTGCTGCTTCTCTGAGGTCCAAATTGTCCTTCATGCCAAGCTAGATTTGTGAGCGGTATGCCAAACACTTAAGTAAATGTGTTTTTCAATCTATCAGCTCCCCTACTGCCCCCTCCCCACGACCAAATCCCCCATGCTTGCTAGAGCCTTCCTTCTCTCTGTCTTCTACTCCTGCCTGTCATGCTGTTGTTGCCACCATCCTATAGAGCATCATCCCTCACAGGCCTCAATAAATAACCCTCTACCTTTGCCCCTGAGTTGCGCTGAATCACATTTGTTAAACTATCCCCTGCAGTGAGGGAGTTTATGCTTATGCTATTTGCTCTAGGGGATTGAGTTTTAAAATGCACAGTACAAGCCTGAGCGCTAGAAGGCTTTGGATTACAACAAAAACCCCATAATTTCTACTGAGAAGTCTCCAACTGAAAATTTGTACTGCAGTCCTTGGCCAAACAAGTACTGAATTGTATTGAAAGGAAGACACAACAGGAAAAATATTTGTCATTTTATGTAATTTTTTTCTGTCATTTTAGGCGGAAATTGAAAAAAAGGGTTCCGATCCTTAAGAGGTTTTAAAGACCATTAAAGAAAATGGGGCATTTAATTTGCAGAGTTCCCTAGCTCCCCAAAAGGAGTTATTTTGCATATGAATGAAGATTGATCAGGGCTGCTTGTACATACACAGAGGCATATACTAGTTGAGGAGTGAAATAGTAACTTCATTAAAAATGAGTAACTGTTTCTCTTTTGGTTATACTCCATTGCTCTAGAGCCTGGTACAACGGAAAATGCCCAGATGACCAGGTAAGAAGTCTTCTCTGAAATCGCCATTATCCAGATGGCCCCATTAACGATTAAGCCAGTACATTTTCCTTTTATAATTGACTCCATAGGCTATTAAGCAGGTTGGCACAAGGTTGGCTCTGTGAAACTTGTCCAGATGTTCTCCTGCAGACAGCCGTGCGTCAAGTGGAGATTTATTTCGGGGAGTGCAGGTTGTTGTTGTGGATGCATGCGGTGGGTCCAAGGCTGTGTACAGATGGACAGGGGTGGGTGGTGGAAGAAGTCAAACTCAATTATATCAATGTCTCTATCAGTCTGGCTGCCCCCCTCTGCTCTCTCCCTCTTTCTGTAACCTCACGGAATGATCTGAGACTGATATGTTCTCCTTCCTGTTAGAAATGTTTGTCTGTTTTGGTTTTATTTACAGATGTATTTAGCTGTCACTTCCTGTATACATAAACAGAGAGTTGTTTAAAATGTTGACTTTACATGATGCTGATAGATAGATACTTTTTTGTCAAGAGCAGTATGACGCTCATCAAGTATCATGCAACATGAGTTGACAATGTTTGTGTTAAGTTTTAGCATGTCAATGACTGGTGTTATTATTGAAGATGTGTCAAAGGATGATGAACAGTAGTCTATTTGTTTTTATGTAGGCTTAGATATGGCCCAAAGATCATGTTTGAGGTAGTCACCTCATACAAGTACTTGGGAGTATAGCTAGATGGTACACTGTCCTTCTCTCATCACATATCAAAGCTGCAGGCTAAAGTTAAATCTAGACTTGGTTTCCTCTATCGTAATCGCTCCTCTTTCACCCCAGTTGCCAAACTAACCCAGATTCAGATGGCCATCCTACCCATGCCAGATTATGGAGACATAATTTATAGATTGGCAGGTAAGGGTGCTCTCAAGTGGCTAGATGTTCTTTACCATTCGGCCATCAGCTTTGCCACCAATGCTTCTTTTTGGACACATCACTGCACTCTATACTCCTCTGTAAACTGGTCATCTCTGTATACCCGTCGCAAGACCCACTGGTTGATGCTTATTTATAAAACCCTCTTAGGCCTCACTCCCCTCATCTGAGATATCTACTGCAGCCCTCATCCTCCACATACAACACCCGTTCTGCCAGTCACATTCTGTTAAAGGTCCCCAAAGCACACACATCCCTGGGTCGCTCGTCTTTTCAGTTCGCTGCAGCTAGCAGCTGCAACAAACACTCAAACATTCAAAGACTCAATCATGGACACTCACTGACAGTTGTGGCTGCTTTGCATGATGTATTGTTGTCTCTACCTTCTTGCCCTTGGTGCTGTTGTCTGTGCCCAATAATGTTTGTACCATGTTTTGTGCTGCTACCATGTTGTGTTGCTACCATGCTATGTTGTCATGTGTTGCTGCCTTGCTATGTTGTTGTCTTAGGTCTCTCTTTATGTAGTGTTGTGTTGTCTCTCTTGTTGTGATGTGTGTTTTGTCCTTTATTTTTAATCCCAGCCCTCGTCCACGCAGGAGGCCTTTTGCCTTTTGGTAGGCCGTCATTATAAATGCGAATTTGTTCTTAACTGACTTGCCTAGTTAAATAAAGGTTAAATAGATAAAACACATTTTTTCTTTTAAACAAAACCAACATCATGATTAGAATGGCAGTCTTTGCTCAATATATCCATTGTGAGTTGATAAATCCTGCCACAAGGAGGTAAATATAGTATAAATGTTTGCTTTCTCTCAATAATAGATGTGCTAATCTTGTAAAAACATTCCATGTTCACTTTGGATTTGTCTGTCAGGCCCCATATTGAGTAGCCTAACATACCAGCTTTCAGACTCCAGACAATTTCTCCACAGTGTATTCAGTTTAGCAAAGCATAATGAAGACAATTTACAGCTCTGAACCAAGCTAGCACATAACGTTCTGAGAACCTAATGTTTTTTAGAGCTCGGTGAGAGCGTCGTTCTATGGTTATTTTGCATACAACCATGCCACAACTTTCTGGGAATGGTGCAGGATAGTTGCTTGGCTTTGGAACATTCTCAGTAAATTTAAGGAACTTGATAAAAAAATAAATAATTATTATTGGTATTTAATTACGAAATGTTTTCTAAAACAGGGTTTTTTCACTCGGGCCCCTCTTCAAAAATCGAGAACATCCCGTGCCCCCCTTGTGGTGACAATTTTGCAGGTTTAAGGCTTATTTGATTTTTTTTAAAAGCACATTATTTGATATTCTATACATTTTGCCATGTCTAATGTGTATTCATGTGATATTTGAGTGACAAAATTACAACAATATCTATGTGCTAAAAAACCTAAATCAAACATTTTAGCTGACATAGGCTAGTTGATTTGTACATTTCTGGCAAGTTAGAAATAGCTCTCTAAGGTATGCAATGACTAACATGAAAAGAGGAACTGTTGATGCTCTAACGAATTTTGAAATTGCTCCTTGTGCATTCTACCATTAAGTTTCAAGAGTAAGTTTAAAGCCAGACTGAGTTACTTTAAAAAAATATATACTGGTTTGACAATGGGAATATTCTCAAATCGTTAAACACTTCGGAATAACATTTCATACAGGTTTCCTTAAGGTTCTATTTAAAGTAATGTTCTCAAATTGTTTCAAGAATGTTCCGAAATTTCTAAAGAAATTATCATACTTCCATGCCGCAGCTTGTTGACAAAACTGGCTCCGGAAGGAAACTATGGGAATACTTTATTTACATAGCTTTGATTACATTACTCACATTAAGCATCTCCAATCCAAAAGTAAATCTAGAATCGGCTTCCTATTTCGTAACAAAGCCTCCTTCACTCATGCCGCCAAACATACCCTCGTAAAACTGACTATCTTACCGATCCTTGACTTCGGCGATGTAATTTACAAAATAGCCCCCATCACTACTCAGCAAACTGAATGTAGTCTTATCACAGTGCCATCAGTTTTATCACCAAAGCCCCATATACTACCCACCACTGCGACCTCTATGCTCTCGTTGGTATTGCACTGGTCATCCCCAAAGCCAACACTTCCTTTGGCTGCCTTTCCTTCCAGTTCTCTGCTGCCAATGACTGAAACGAATTGCAAACATTTCTGAAGATGGAGTCTTATATCTCCCTCTCTAACTTTAAGCATTGCAACTCCACGAGGTGAGATCTTGCATGGAGCCCCAGGCCGAGGGAGATTGACAGTTATTTTGTGTTTCTTCCATTTGCGAATAATCGCACCAACTGTTGACACCTTCTCACCAAGCTGCTTGGCGATGGTCTTGTAGCCCATTCCAGCCTTGTGTAGGTCTACAATCTTGTCCCTGACATCCTTGGAGAGCTCTTTGGTCTTGGCCATGGTGGAGAGTTTGGAATCTGATTGATTGATTGCTTCTGTGGACAGGTGTATTTTATACAGGTAACAAGCTGAGATTAGGAGCACTCCCTTTAAGAGTGTGCTCCTAATCTCAGCTCGTTACCTGTATAAAAGACACCTGGGAGCCAGAAATCTTTCTGATTGAGAGGGGGTCAAATACTTATTTCCCTCATTAAAATGCAAATAAATTTTAAAAAAAATTCACATGCGTTTTTTCTGGATTTTTTTGTTGTTATTCTGTCACTGTTCAAATAAACCTACCATTAAAATTATAGACCTATCATTTCTTTGTCAGTGGGTAAACGTACAAAATCAGCAGGGGATCAAATACTTTTTTCCCTCACTGTATGTGACAGGGCTTGCAAACTAATACAGACAACAAAGGGAAGCACAACCGCGAGCTGCCCAGTGACATGAGCCTACCAGACAAGCTAAATCAATTCTATGCTCGCTTCGAGGCAAGCAACACTGAGGCATGCATGAGAGCATCAGCTGTTCCAGACGACTGTGTGACGTGAGTAACCGACGTGAGTAAGACCTTTAAACAGGTCAACATACACAAGGCTGCGGGGCCAGACGGATTACCAGGACGTGTGCTCCGGGCATGTGCTGACCAACTGGCAGGTGTCTTCACTGACATTTTCAACATGTCCCTGATTGAGTCTGTATCACCAACATGTTTCAAGCAGACCACCATAGTCCCTGTGCCCAAGAACATAAAGGCAACCTGCCTAAATGACTACAGACCCGTAGCACTCACGTCCGCAGCCATGAAGTGCTTTGAAAGGTTGGAATTGGCTCACATCAACACCATTATCCCAGAAACCCTAGACCCACTCCAATTTGCATACCGCCCCAACAGATCCACAGATGATGCAATCACTCCACACTGCCCTTTCCCACCTGGACAAAAGGAACACTTATGTGAGAATGCTATTCATTGACTACAGCTCAGCGTTCAACACCATAGTGCCCTCAAAGCTCATCACTAAGCTAAGGATCCTGGGACTAAACACCTTCCTCTGCAACTGGATCCTGGACTTCCTGACGGGACGCCCCCAGGTGGTGAGGGTAGGTAGCAACACATCTGCAACGCTGATCCTCAACACAGGAGCTCTCCAAGGGTGTGTGCTCAGTCCCCTCCTGAACTCCCTGTTCACCCACGACTGCATGGCCAGGCACGACTCCAACACCATCATTAAGTTTGCAGACGACACAACAGTGGTAGGCTTGATCACCGACAACGACGAGACAGCCTATAGGAAAGAGGTCAGAGACCTGGCCGGGTGGTGCCAGAATAACAACCTATCCCTCAACGTAACCAAGACTAAGGAGATGATTGTGGACTACAGGAAAAGGAGGACCGAGCATGCCCCCATTCTCATCGACGGGGCTGTAGTGGAGCAGGTTGAGAGCTTCAAGTTCCTTCAAGTTCCCACATCAACAAACTAGAATGGTCCAAACACACCAAGACAGTCGTGAAGAGGGCACAACAAAGCCTATTCCCCCTCAGGAATCTAAAAAGATTTGGCATGGGTCCTGAGATCCTCAAAAGGTTCTACAGCTGCAACATCGAGAGCATCCTGACTGGTTGCATCACTGCCTGGTACGGCAATTGTTCGGCCTCTGACCGCAAGGCACTACAGAGGGTAGTGCGTACGGCCCAGTACATCACTGGGGCTAAGCTGCCTGCCATCCAGGACCTCTACACCAGGCGGTGTCAGAGGAAGGCCCTAAAAATTGTCAAAGACCCCAGCCACCCCAGTCATAGACTGTTCTCTCTACTACCGCATGGCAAGCGGTACCGGACAAAAAGGCTTTTCAACAGTTGTTACCCCCAAGCCATAAGACTCCTGAACAGGTAATCAAATGGCTACCCGGACTATTTGCATTGTGTGCCCCCCACCCCCAACCGCTCTTTTTACCCTGCTGCTACTCTCTGTTTATCACATATCCACAGTCACTTTAACTATACATTCATGTACATACTACCTCAATTGGACCGACCAACCAGTGCTCCCGCACATTGGCTAACCGGGCTATCTATCTGCATTTTGTCCTGCCACCCACCACCCGCCAACCCCTCTTTCACGCTACTGCTGCTCTCTGTTCATCATATATGCATAGTCACTTTAACCATAGCTGCATGTACATACTACCTCAATCAGCCTGACTAACTGGTGTCTGAATGTAGCCTCGCTACTTTTATAGCCTCGCTACTGTATATAGCCTCGCTACTGTAAATAGCCTGTCTTTTTAATGTTGTTTTATTTCTTTACTTACCTATTGTTCACCTAATACCTTTTTTGCACTATTAGTTAGAGCCTGTAAGTAAGCATTTCACTGTAAGGTCTACACCTGTTGTATTCGGCGCACGTGATGAATAAACTTTGATTTGATTTGATAAATTGTAATTATTTTTGCCTCTATGGCCTATTTATTGCCTTCCTCCCTACTCTTCTACATTTGCACACACTGTACATAGATCTTTCTATTTTTCTTTTCTTTTGTGTTATTGACTGTATGTTTGTTTATGTGTAACTCTGTGTTGTTGTTTTTGTCACACTGCTATGCTTTATCTTGGCCAGGTTGCAGATGTAATTGAGAACTTGTTCTCAACTGGCCTACCTGGTAAAATAAACATAGCATGATACAAATTGTTTACATAGCAGATGATGAGGGACAAAATAACTAAGCATAATGTGTTACTAAGCAGTGCACTGCAAGGGAGGTTCTAAAACTATACTACCGTTCAAAAGTTGGGGTCACTTAGAAATGTTCTTGTTTTTGAAAGAAAAGCAAATTTTTTGTCCATTAAAATAACATTGGATCAGAAATACAGTGTAGACATTGTTAATGTTGTAAATGACTATTGTAGCTGGAAAGGGCTGGTTTTTAACGGAATATTTACATAGGCGTACAGAGGCCCATTATCAGCAACCATCACTCCTGTGTTCCAATGGCATGTTGTGTTAGCTAATCCAAGTTTATCGTTTTAAACGGCTAATCAGCACAGCTGAAAACTGTTGTTCTGATTAAAGAAGCAATAAAACTGGCCTTCTTTAGACTAGTTGAGTATCTGGAGCATCAGCATTTGTGGGTTTGATTACAGGCTCAAAATGGCCAGAAACAATGACTTTCTTCTGAAATTGGTCAGTCTATTCTTGTTCTGAGAAATGAAGGCTATTCCATGCGAGAAATTGCCAAGAAACTGAAGATCTCATGCAACGCTGTGTACTACTCCCTTCACAGAACAGCGCAAACTGTCTCAAACCAGAATAGAAAGTGAAGTGGGAGGCCCTGGTGCACAACTGAGCAAGAGGACAAGTACATTAGAGTGTTTAGTTTGAGAAACAGACACCTCACAAGTCCTCAACTGGCAGCTTAATGAAATAGTACCCGCAAAACACCAGTCTCATGGTCAACAGTGAAGAGGCGACTCTGAGATGGTGGCCATCTAGGCAGAATTGCAAAGAAAAAGCCATACCTCAGACTGGCCAATAAAAAGAAAAGATTAAGATGGGCAAAAGAACACAGACACTTGACAGAGGAACTCTCAATTAGCCTTTTAAAAGTATAATTTCCTCTGCTTGCTGTGGTTCTCTGCGCCTGGGTTCGAGTTCGTACGAGCATTATTGTTGCAGTGTCTATTTGTAAATAACTGCTGGTGCTCAAAATCGAATATTAACAAAGTCTCAAGGTTTTGCTCACCTGAGGTAGAGTATCTCACGATAAGTTGTAGACCACACTTTACCAAGAGTTTCTATTTACCACCACAAATCACTGCTGGCACTAAGACCTCACTCAACGAGCTGTATAAGCCCTGAAGCAACATTCACAGGGCCGAGGGGCCAGACGGATTACAGGTCGTGTACTCAAAGCATGCGCGGACCAACTGGCAAGTGTCTTCACTAACATTTTCAACCTGTCCCTGACCGAGTCTGTAATTCCTACATGTTTCAAGCAGACCACCATAGTCCCTGTGGCCAAGAACACCAAGGTAACCTGCCTAAATGACTATCGACCCGAAGCACTCACATCTGTAGCCATGAAGTGCTTTGAAAGGCTGGTCATGGCTTACATCAACACCATTATCCTATAAACCCTAGACCCACTCCAATTTATATAACGCCACAACAGATCCACAGATGGCGCGATCTCAATCGCACTCCACATTGCCCTTTCCCACCTGGACAAAAGGAACATCTATGTGAAAATGCTGTTCTTTGACTACAGCTCAGCATTCAACACCATAGTGCCCACAAAGCTCATCACTAAGTTAAGGAACCTTGGACTAAACACCTCCCTCTGCAACTGAATCCTGGACTTCCTGATGGGCCACCCCCAGGTGGTAAGGGTTGGCAACAACACATCTGCCACACTGATCCTCAACACGGAGCCCCTCACGTGTGAGTGCTCAGTCCCCTCCTGTACTCCCTGTTCACCCACGACTGCGTGGCCAAGCACGACTCCAACACCATCACTAGGTTTTCTGACGACACAACAGTGGTAGGCCTGATCCCAGATAACGATGAGACAGCATATAGGGAGGAGGTCAGAGACCTGGCAGTTTGGTGCCAGGACAACCTCTCCCTCAATGTGAGCAAGACAAAGGAGATGATCGTGGACTACAGGAAAAGGAGGGCCAATCTGGTCCCCATTAACATTGACTGTTTTGTAGTGGAGCAGGTCGAGAGTTTCAAGTTCCTTGGTGTCCACATCACCAACAAACTATCATTTTTCAAACACACCAAGACAGTCGTGAAGAGGGCACAACAACACCTTTTCCCCCTCAGGAAATATTTGGCATGGGTCCCCAGATCCTCAAAAATGTATACATCAAGAGCATCCTGACTGGTTGCATCACCGCCTGCATCACCGCCTGATGCTCGGCATCTGACCGTAAGGCGCTACACAACTTCTTAACACATGCCACTATTAGCGTAACAACAATCAAAACAATCAATCCATAATTCATGAATTGCTCCACTCATATAGTGGGATAGGCATCCCGCTAGGGGACACCTTTCGACAACTTCCGGTTGTAATAGGAGGGCGCGCAATTCAAATAAATAATCATAAAAATTATGATAAAAAATATTAAACATTTTGGTACATACAAGTATCTTATATCGGTTAAAAGCATAAATTCTTGTTAATCAAACTGAATTGTCCGATGTACAATAAGCTTTACAGCGAAAGCATACCATGTGATTGTTTGAGGACGGCACCCCACATCAACATGTTTTTTCAACCAGTACAGGCTTCATAAAATCACAAATAGCGATTGAATAATCACTTACTTTTTGAAAATCTTCCTGTTTGCAATCCAATGGGTCCCAGCTACAACATGCATGGTCGTTTTGTTAGATAAAATCCTTCTTTATATCCCAAAAAGTCAGTTTAGTTGGTGCCATTGATTTGAGCAATCCACTCGTTCAACATGCAGACAAAGGAATCCAAAAAGCTACCGCTAAACTTTAGTAGTATTGGATAGAAAACACTCTGAAGTTTCTAAAACCCTCTGTGAGTATAACAGAACTGATATGGCAGGCGAAAAAAACAGAGGAAAATCTCTGGAAAATTGGATTTTTTGATGTCACAGTTTTTCCATTGACTTGCTATTCACTACAGAGGGATTTAGCTCAACAGTCTTTAGACATGGTTTCAGGCTTGTTTTTGGAAAAAATTACAAGAAATAGCAGTTCTTCCTGCTGGATCATGAAGTGGCCTGTACTGTTT
The DNA here is from genome assembly GCA_030435695.1 of Brachymystax lenok tsinlingensis. NCBI lineage: Eukaryota > Metazoa > Chordata > Actinopteri > Salmoniformes > Salmonidae > Brachymystax > Brachymystax lenok. Next base: position 21,558,816 of record CM059790.1, on the reverse strand, counting down.
TGCGTTCGTGACGGTGTGCGCACTCTTCGTTATTTTTATTTTCTATTGAATAGGCTATTTTCCGTCTGAAACATTATCGTTTATTTACATATTAGGGTACCTAAGGATTGATTCGAATCGTTTTAGACTTGTTTCGACGAACTTTACCAGTACTATTGGGATTTATTTGTCTGCATGTTTGAACGCCTTTGAACAAAACACACCAACCAAACAGAGTTTCTGGGATATAAAGAGGGACTTTATCAAACAAAACTAACATTTATTGTGTAGCTGGGACCCTTTGGATTGCCAAAAGAGGAAGATCTTCAAAGGTAAGTGATTTATTTTATCCCTATTTTTGAGTTGTGACACCTGTGCTGGTATGAAATGTTAATTGAGGAAGTATGCGGGGAGCTGTCCTCAGACAATCAAATGCTATGCTTTCGCCATTAAAGCCTTTTTCGAAATCTGACAACACTGTTAGATTACCAAGATTCGAAGCTAAAGAATGGTGTGCCACACTTGTATTTTCATGAATGTTTAATATTACTATTTTTGTAATTTGAATTTGGCGCTCTGCATTTCACTGGATGCTAGCGCCCCACCGATCCCTAAGAAGTTTTAAGTGTGCCTTGAATTCTAAATAAAACAGACCGTGTCACCAGCAAAGCACGCATCAGACCTGCTCCTCCATTCTTCACGTCGGTGTCGTGGAAATTCATGTATACTGAGACTTTGTAATTTCTTCAGCCAATCATCTTTATTTAATATTGATTAATTATTGCAGTAATGAAGCTGGTCGACACCACAATCTAAGGTGTGTTGCCAAGAGCTTAACCTTTACAGAGGAATCCTGGTTCTTATATAGCTGACACAAAGAATGCTTAGTCATGGGTGGTTCCACACCCCTCCCATGCAGATCGAGGAGCACCACAAGCCATCCTGTGTTCATCCTGTGGTCATCTGCACCTGGTGCCGTTTCCCAGATGCAAGAATGATTAGACACAATAAGGGTTTTGTTCTATTCCTCCAGGCTATCTCTATCTCGGTTACACTACATCTTATCTATGGAATGCCAGCTATAGGTCAATTGTCCCAACCACACATGCGGTAATCATCCATTCACCTACTCTGCATCTCACAAAGACACGGTGGTTGGAACCAAAAATAAAAAATGTGGACTAATCAGACCAAAGGACAGATTTCCACCGGTCTAATATCTGTTTCTCGTGTTTCTTGGCCCAAGCAAGTCTTCTTATTATTGGTGTCCTTAAGTAGTGGTTTGACCATGAAGGCCTGATTCACGCAGTCTCCTCTGAACAGTTGTTGTTGAGATGTGTCTGTTACTTGAACTTGGGCTTCAATTTCTGAGTCTGGTTACTCTAACGAACTTATCCTCTGCAGCAGAGGTAACTCTGGGTGTTCCTTTCCTGTGGCGGCCCTCATGAGAGCCAGTTTCATCATAGCGCTGGATGGTTTTTGCGACTGCACTTGAAGAAACGTTCAAAGTTTTTAAAATGTTCCACATTGACTGACTTTCATGTCTTAAAGTAATTATTGACACTCGTTTCTCTTTGCTTATTTGAGCGGTTCTTGCCATAATATGGACTTGGTCTTTTGCCAAATAGGGCCATCTTGTATACCACCCCTACCTTGTCACAACACAACTGATTAAGAAGGAAAGAAATTCCACAAATGAACTTTTAACAAGGCACACCCGTTAATTGAAATGCATTCCAGGTCACTATCTCATGAAGCTGGTTGAGAGAATGCCAGAGTGTGCAAAGCTGTCATCAAGGCAATGGGTGGAAGAATCTCAAATATATTTTGATTTTTTTAACACTTTTTTAGTTACTACATGATTCCATATGTGTTTTTTCATAGTTTTGATGTGTATTATTCTACAATGTCAGAAATAGTACAAATAAAGTAAAACCCTTGAATGAGTAGGTTTGTCCAAACTTCTGACTGGTACTGTATGTTTCCACAACTTCTAAGGAACCTAATGTGCTAGCTGGAAATGTTGCACTATATTTGTGAAAATTCATTATTTTTCTAAAAACATGCCTTTTCCTCATCTGGGTACTCACTCAGACTAGGCTGTAGATGTACCATACAAGCTTTCACAGACATCCACACATTCTTCTCAGCTTTGGGAAGCATAATAAAGACAATTTAGAGATGTGAATTGCAAAACCTTTTTTTGTGAAAATACTTTAGTCTCGTCTAAAACATGCATTTTCCTCTATCTGGGTGCTCAGACTAGGCTGTAGATATAAGCTACAGCTGGGGTTTGATTCCGAGAACATGCTGTACAGCTTGGTTGTCTAATGTCAGTGTTATTTTACTGATAAGACTTTCAGCAATTCCTTTATAGCACAAAAATAACCAAAATGCAATTGATTATTCAATACTCTGTCTGGTTTGAAAGCAGAGAGCCAGGCTGCTGTTTCCACCCACTATTAGTAAACAAATCAATGCAACAGATTTAGCCCGATGTCAATTCATGCTGATCAGCCCTTTACCTGACTTTCAAGATGAAAGATACATGATACACAACATTCTCTATAAAAAAGTGATTCAGAAATGGAGAGAAGATTTGATTGTGGTCTGCTGATAATACTTAACTTTATTGTAGATTTTGTTGAACTATCTGGGTGTTTATTTCAAACATATTGTAGATTCCTTAAATCAAGTCAAATCAAATGTTATTGGTGCGACGAATAAAACAGGTGTAGGCTTTACAGTGAAATGCCCATTCACAACAATGCAGAGTTAAAAAAGTAAGACAAATATTTGCTAAATAAAAAGGAAATAATAACACAATAAAAATAATAATGAGGCTATATACAAGGAGTACCAGTACTGAGTCAATGTGTGGGTACGAGGTAGTTGAGGTTATACAGTATGTACATTTGGGTAGGGGTAAAAGTGGCTAGGCAATCAGGATATCTAATAAATAGAGTAGCAGCAGCATTTCTGAAGAGTGTGAAAGTGTGTCTGTGTGAGTGTGTGTGTGGCATCAATATGCGTGTGTGTGAGTGTATATAGTGTGTGTGTGTATGGGGGGCAGGTAGCCTAGTGGTTAGAGCGTTGGACTAGTAACCGAAAGGTTGCAAGATCAAATCCCTGAGCTGACAAGTTAAAAATCGGTTGTTCTGCCCCTGAACATGGCAGTTAACCCACTGTTCCTAGGCCGGCATTGAAAATAAGAATTTGTTCTTAACTGACTTGCCTAGTTAAATAAAGGTCAGATAAAAAAATGTGTGTGTGTGTGATGGAGTGTCTAATAGAGGTCAATTTCAAGTTTTCATAACAATCGGTAATCAGCCTTTTCGACGCCGATTACATTGCAATCCACGAGGAAACTGCGTGGCAGGCTGACCAACTGTTACGCGAGTGCAGTGTCAAAAAGACCTTGTGGCTGCAAGGAGCCAAGGTAAGTTGCTAGCTAGCATTAAACTTATCTTATAAAAAACAATCAATCTTCACATAATCACTAGTTAACTACACATGGTTGATGATGTTACTAGGTTAACTATCTTGTCCTGCGTTGCATATAATCAAAGTGGTGCCTGTTAATTTATCATCGTATTACAGCTTACTTCAACTTCGCCAAACAGGTGATGATTTAACAAAAGCGCATTTGCGAAAAATTTACCTAACCATAAACATCAATGCCTTTCTTAAAATCAATACACAGAAGTATATATTTTTAAACCTGAATATTTAGTTGAAAGAAATTAATGTTTGCAGGCAATAATAACTAGGGGAAATTGTGTCACTTCTCTTGCGTTCTGTGCAAGCAGAGTCAGGGTATATGCAACAGTTTGGGCCGCCTGGCTCGTTGCGAACTGTGAACTAATTTGCCATAATTTTACATAATTATGACATAACATTGAATGTTGTGCAATGTAACATCAATATTTAGACTTAGGGTTGCCACCCGTTCGATAAAATACGGAACGGTTTCGTATTTCACTGGAAGAATAAATTTTGTTTTCTAAATGATAGTTTCCCGGATTTGACCATATTAATGACCAAAGGCTCGTATTTCTGTGTTTATTACATTATAATTAAGTCTATGATTTGATATTTGATAGAGCAGTCGGACTAAGTGGTGATAGGCAGCAGCAGGCTCGTAAGCCTTCATTCAAACAGCACTTTACTGCGTTTACCAGCAGCTCTTAGCAATGCTTGAAGTACAGCGCTGTTTATGACTTCAAGCCTATCAACTCCCGAGATTAGGCTGGCAATACTAAAGTGCCTATAAGAACATCCAATAGTCAAAGGTATATGAAATACAAATGGTATAGAGAGAAATAGTCGACACGTCATAATTCCTATATTAACTACAACATAAAACTTCTTAACTGGGAATATTGAACCACCAGCTTTCATATGTTCTCATGTTCTGAGCAAGGAACTTAAACGTTAGCTTTTTTACATGGCACATATTGCACTTTTACTTTCTTCTCCAACACTGTGTTTTTGCATTATTTAAACCAAATTTAAAAAATGCATTATTTATTTGAGACTAAAACAATTTTATTTATGTATTATATTAAGTGTTCATTGTTAATTCAGTATTGTTGTAATTGTCATTATTGCAAATATATAAATAAAAATTGTCAGATTAATCGGTATCGGCTTGTTTTGGTCTTCCAATAATTGGTATCGGTATTGGCGTTGAAAAATCATAATCGATCGACCTCTAGTCAGTGTCGTATGTGTGAGTGTGTGGGTAGAGTCTAGTGAGTGTACATAGAGCCAGTGCAAGGGGGTCAGTGCAAAACAACAACAAAGATTTAATAATAAAGAGGGTCATTGTAAATAGACAGGTAGCCATTTGATTAACTGTTCAGCAGTCTAATGGCTTGGAGGAAGAAGCTGTTCAGGTGCCTTTTTGTCCCAGACTTGGCGCTCCGGTACAGCGTGCCGTGCGGTAGCAAAGAGAACAGTCTATGACTTGGGTGACTGGAGTCTTTAACAATTTTTAGGGCCTTCCTCTGACACTTCCTGGTATAGAGGTCCTGGATTGCTGGGAGTTCGGCCCCAGTGATGTACGAGGTCGTACTCACTACCCTCTGTAGTGCCTTGCGGTCAGATGGCAAGCAGTTGCCATGCCAAGCGGTGATGCAGCCAGTCAAGATTCTCTCAAAAGTGCAGCTGTATAACTTTTTGAGGATGTGAGGGCTCATGCCAAATCTTTTTAGCCTCCTGAGGGGAAGTTGTCGTGCCCTCTTCACGACTGTGTTGGTGTGTTTGGACCATGATAGATCCTTAGTGATGTGGACACTGAGGAACTTGAGGCTCTCAACCCGCTCCACTACAGCTCCGTTGATATGCTTCTTTGTCTTGCCCACTTTAAGGGAGAGGTTGTGTTCTTGGCACCATACTGCCAGGTTTCTGACCTCCTCTCCTGCCAGGTCTCTACCACCGCTGTGTCGTAGGCAAACTTAATGATGGTTTTGGAGTCATGCATTCGTGGGTGAACAGGGAGTACAGAATGGGACTGAGCACGCACCCCTGAGGGGCCCCCGTGTTGAGGGTCATTGTGGCAGATGTGTTGTTGCCTACCCTCACCATCTGAGAGCGGTCCGTCAGGAAGTCCAGGATCCAGTTGCAGAGGGAGGTGTTCAGTCCCAGGGTCCTTAGCTTAGTGATGAGCTTCGAGGGCACTATGGTATTGAACGCTGATCTGTAGTCAATGAACAGCATTCTCACGTAGGTGTTCCTTTTCTCCAGGTGGGAAAGGGCAGTGTGGAGTGCAATAGAGATTGCGTCATCTGTGGATCTGTTGGGGCGGTATGCAAATTGGAGTGGGTCCAGGGTTTCTAGGATGATGGTGTTGATGTGAGCCATGACTTTCAAAGCATTTCATGGCTACAGATGTGAGTGCTATGGGACTGTAGTCATTTAGACAGGTTACCTTGGTATTCTTAGGCACAGAGACTATGGTGGTTTACTTGAAACATTACTGAACAAAAATATAAATGCAACATGCAACATTTTAAACCATTTTACTGAGTTACAGTTCATATAAGGAATCAGTCAATTGAATTAAATTCAGGCCCTAATCTATGGATTTCACATGACTGGTCAGGGGCGCAGCCATGAGTGGGCCTGGGAGGTTATAGGCCCACCAACTTGGGAACCAGGCCCAGCCAATCAGAATGAGTTTTTCACCACAAAAGGGCTTTATTATAGAAATAAATACTCCTCAGTTTCATCAGCTGTTCTGGTGGCTGGTCTCAGACGATCCTGCAGGTGAAGAAGCTGAATGTGGAGATCCTGGTCTGTAGTGGTTACACGTGGTCTGCAGTTGTGAGGCCGGTTGGACTTACCTATTCTCTAAAACGACGTTAGAGGTGGCTTATGGTAGAGAAATTAACTAAATTAAATTATCTGGCAACAGCCCTGGTGGACATTCCTGCAGTCAACATGCCAATTGCATGCTCCCTCAAAACTTGAGACATCTGTAGCATTATGTTGTGTGACAAAACTGCACATTTTAGAGTGGCCTTTTATTGTTCCCAGCACAAGGTGCACCTGCGTAATGATAATGCTGTTTAATGAACTTCTTAGTATGCCACACCTGTCAGTATTATCTTGACAATGGAGAAATGCTCACTAACAGGGATGTAAACACATTTTAAACAATATTTTATCTCAGCTCATGAAACATGGGACCAACACTTTACATGTTTAGATCCGTTTATATTTTTGTTCAGTATAGGTATTACAGAGTGGGTCAGAGAGAGGTTGAAAATGTACGTGTCATGGTAATCCATCTGGCCCTGCGGCCTTGTGAATGTTTAAAGGTCTTACTCACATTGGCTACGAGAGCGTGTGTCACGACAGCTAGGAGTGGTGGGTGTGGAGTCAGGCGCAGAGAGCAGGGTGAGGGAAAATATTCCTTCTTTTTAATGCAGCGCGTAAATCAAACGCCCCAAACACAACAGGCGCACACAAAATACAAATGCGGCCCAAAACAGGAATGAGAGAACACGCCAACAACACGTCAGCCGAACGTCCACCAAACAAACAGAGAAACAAGCCCGCACGAAAGGAGGCGGGCTTGACCGGCTTAAATAGCCCTAGAAAATACAAACACAAAACAGGTGCAAACAATAAGAAAATCAATACATAGAAAGGAGGATCGGTGGCAGCTAATAGGCCGGTGACGACAACCGCCGAACGCCGCCCGAACAGGCAGAGGAGCCACCGTCGGTGGAAGTCGTGACAGCGTGATCATACAGTTGTCCAGTACAGCTGGTGCTCTCACGCATGGTTTAGTGTTGGTTGCCTCAAAGCAAGCATTGAAGGCATTTAGATCGTATGGTAGGCTTGCGTCACTGGGCAGCTCTCGGCTGGGTTTCCCTTTGTAAGCCGTGATGGTTTACAAGCCCTGCCACATTCGATGAGCGTCACAGCCTGTGTAGTAGGATTCGATCTTAGTCCTGTATTGACAGTTTGTCTGTTTGATGGTTCGTCAGAGGCCATAGTGGGATTTCTTATGGGCTTGTAAGTAAGCATTTCACGGTAAAGTCTACACTTATTGTATTCGGTGCATGTGACAAATAAAGTTTGATTTGACAAGAACGAGCTGCAAAAAATACTCAAACTGGACAGTTTTATCTCAATATCTTCATTCAAAGACTCAGTCATGGACAGCTCTTACTGACAGTTGTGGCTGCTTCGCCTTTGCACTGTTGTCTGTGCCCAATAATGTTTGTACCATGTTTTTTTTGCTGCTACCATGTTGCGCTGCTGCCATGTTGTGTTGCTACCATGTTGTGTTGTCATGTGTTGCTGCCATGCTATGTTGTTGTCTTCGGTCTCTCTTTATGTTGTGTTGTGGTGTTTCTCTTGTCGTGATGTGTGTTTTGTGCTATATTTTTATTTTTAATCCCAGCCCCCGTCCCCGCAGGAGGCCTTTTGCCTTTTGGTAGGCTGTCATTGTAAATACAAATTTGTTCTTAACTGACTTGCCTTGTTAATAAAGGTTAAATAAAATTATAAATCTCATTATGTTACGAACAGGGTGGACTAAGTTTTGTAGATTTTACCCTTTGCCAAAGTTTCTAAAAATGGCCTTGTTTAGGAGTGCAAGGGCAAATGTAGTTATTGCACATGGGCACTTCACAGTGTAGGCGTTCCCTAAAATAAATATGCAAGTACATCCTAGAACGCGCCAATTGACTTTCGCTAACTCGTGCTTGGCTCTGCTCACCTCCTTGCTTGTTTTGCATCTTGGGTTAGTTATAAAACATCTTTGGTAAAGACTCATTCAGCCCCACCAATGAAATATAGCCTATGTATGAGTATAATATTTAGGCCTACACTGACAGCTCTCTATTGCATTCTACTGTTTGTACAAAGAAATGTATAAGATACAGTATCACCAGCTTCTGCTGCATTGACAAATGTGCTACATCTACATGGGCGGGGGTACTGTTTGGCTTGAAGGACTCGTGACAGTTCCACCTCCCTGGTGATGGAGCCTGTGACCTGAGGAGATGGTGGAAATTCCTTTTAATGTGCGGCAGAACAGCAGTCCCTCCTGATGGATGGGCCCTGTAAAGCTGCAGCGGGCCAGGGCACTTCCTCAAACAGATTGGTTACTCCAGGCTTAGGCTGCCTTTCTTTATCTCCATCTTTATTCCCCTCCTTTACTTTGACTGTTTCTCAGTCATTTAACCTGCCCTAAATTATTAAACTGTTACGTGGGAAGTAACAGAGGGCACAAGGCTTTTGTTCAACTCTGTCTGGGAAATGCACACAGTATTGTGTTTACTGTTTGAAATTCCAATACGGTTCAATACTCTCTGTAGACTTCATAAGAACTTGATAGCTAGCTGCAGTGCTCTTATTATAGAACTGTGTGTGCTGCCATTATTTTATCTTTAAGAGATGAGATAAAATACAGTGGTATAGTGCACATCCTTCTCTCCCCTCCCAATCAGCCCGGTAATCAAACCTGATTTAGAGTGCACCATTATTACCAAGGAATAGGCTTGTTTAACCCTCTCTCGAGGAAGTGCGTGTGACTAGCATTTTGAAATCAAGAATCACATTGTGTGTTGAGAGGCATCTATTTGTTTTAGAATTTGTATGATGTTATCTTTATGTGCTCAAATATTTTTATCCTGTCTACTCATGGGTACTGGCAATTTTCTTCCAATTCCAAGACACATTTTTATTTGAAGGAGGTTGATTTGATTCTGCACATTTTGTTGTCTCACAAAGAATCTCATAAAGAATATAGAGTGTAGTGAAAACCATCTCATTCAGTGATAGCAGAGAAGGGGAGATCCCTAGAGCTATGGAGAATGGGTTTTGTAACCTGATGGGTTTTTCTAGCTTTTCTACCTTCTTATTAAGGTGGTTAGTGATAAGGTGGTTAACACACTGAAAGGTGCTCACTGTTTTGGCCTTTTACAAATCAGATCGACTATATGTCATTCTTCCAACATGCATGCTTATTATTTAATCCTGTCCTGCATCTTCTTTTTCCCATAATTTACTTGGTTACACCAGCAGCATTGCACCCTATCCCCCAAGGTCATGGCTTTAATTCTATAGATTCTGCTCTATTTAGGAGGGAGGGGAGGAGGAGAAGATATTCCCATGCTATATATCCCCTTTACAATGATGGAATAGTTTGAGGGAAACAGGAGGGAATCATTGCTAGCCTCAGAGAAGCAGAAGCTATTCAACAGGGACGTCCACGGTACCAAAGCCATTTCCAATAATGTCCTCTTTCTGCAACAACAATTGTGCTTAACCCCAGTGGCTTCAGCTAGCCTCTATTTTTCATTCCCCGTCCCTGCCATCACACTGGCAATTGGAATGGAAATCTGGCCCTGTTTTGGTAGACATTTCATCATGTGACTCATTGCAGGGGCACAACAAAAAACGTCCAACTATTTGATATCAGTGAAAACCCTAGATGAAATCATGAACGTTTTTATTATTCAGTTAAATGTGGTCAGTGGAGCAGATCTGAAGGTCAAATTCAGCCTACAAATTCAGGAAGGAAAGAAAGTTGAAGATAAAATCATATACCTGCATCTAGGCCTAGTATCTTCTATCTCAACCTCAGCTTCAGCTCAAGTAAATCTCATACTGTAGTTTGGATGAGATCCAGTTCCCGTCTTCTGTTCAGCTTCAAGACTGAGGGAAAAAACTAGGTTCTGGAGGACCGAGTTTTGAAATCAGTGGAATTAGAATAAGGTGATGGAAAGGTGATGGAGAAAACACCTGTCTCCGGATTACATCTTCAAACTAAAGGCAACCATGGCATCCGTGAATGGGAGAGGCATCCAACCATGATGTATACAGGTAAGATTGTCTAGTTAGCTACATTTTCAGATATTACATGTTTCTAATTTTGACAAATTTGTTTTCATTTCAAGTTAAAGTGTACTGTTAGCTAGCTAGCTAACGTTAGCTGGCTGGCTCGCTAGCTAACATTACGTGTATGATCTTATTATTCGTATCTCAGACCCATTTGTTTGGCTATTTATAGCCTAATGTTAGCTAGCTAACATTGATCTTGGTTGGTTAGCTACCTGCAGATTCATGCAGGGTTATGGTTCATTGTTTACCTAGCCAGCTAGCTACATGTCTTAACAAAAGATTCCACTATGAAAGTAACCATTTTGGGTGCGTTCGTAAATTCAGTCTACTCCAATTTCAGAGCACTCTCATCTGAGTGTACCAGAGTGCAGAATAACTGATGAATTTACGAATCCTCAACACCCGTTGAATATGGCCGGTGTCAGTAAACGTCGGCAAAAAAGCTTAATTCAATTGTTGCCAGCAGCACAGTTACAGTCACCAATGCTCTAGATAACATGAAAACAGCCTAACAAATTCTGCTAGGGCGATTAAAATTGTCAGAGTGGGGTGTTCTCTCTTTTGTGTCTGGCAGTAGCTAGCAAGCTAGCCAATGTTAGCTTGGGTGCTTGACTGCTGTTGTTAGTACAGAATGCTCGGATCAACCCTTAAAGAGATGGGTCGGGCTAAAGCTTAAGAGGGTGTGACGATTCTGAATGGGTGTAGACAAAGAAGAGCTCTCCAGTTGGTACCAAAACATTCAAAGGCAATTTTCTCAAGTGAGGTTACAAGTTTATCAAATTTCAAAGCAGAATTACATTCCCATTGTTCCTCAAATGCAGTGTAAGATAATACATTTTGTAGCTCTGTGTGTCTGCTTTTATACAATGTAAAAGAAACTTCACATTTTGCTACATAGGACTGAATCAATGCGGTCGGTCACATATGCGGTCTTAGCATTTCTGGCTAGGATAGATTAGGATCATAATTATCACTAGGTATGGCTTTTGTTTGTTTTTCACACCACATCTCTACAATTCTGAAATAATTAGGAGTGGAATGAAGATGTACAGTTGAAGTCGGAAGTTTACATACACTTAGGTTGGAGTCATTAAAACTCGTTTTTCAACCACTCCACTAATTTCTTGTTAACAAACTATAGTTTTGGCAAGTTGGTTAGGACATCTACTTTGTGCATGACACTTCTGGATGCTGGAATACCCATACACGACCCATTTTCAATGCCCTGGCTGAGGGAAGGAGGTTCTCACCCAAGATTTGACGGTACATGGCCCCGTCCATCGTCCCTTTGATGCGGTGAAGTTGTCCTGTCCCCTTAGCAGAAAAACACCCCCAAAGCGTAATGTTTCCACCTCCATGTTTGACGGTGGGGATGAGGTTCTTGGGGTCGTAGGCAGCATTCCTCCTCCAAACACGGCGAGTTGAGTTGATGCCAAAGAGCTTCATTTTGGTCTCATCTGACCACAACACTTTCACCCAGTTGTCCTCTGAATCATTCAGATGTTCATTGGAAAACTTCGGATGGGCATGTGTATGTGCTTTCTTGAGCAGGGGGACGTTGCGGGCTCTGCAGGATTTCAGTCCTTCACGGCGTAGTGTGTTACCAATTGTTTTCTTGGTGACTATGGTCCCAGCTGCCTTGAGATCATTGACAAGATCCTCCCGTGTAGTTCTGGGCTGATTCCTCACCGTTCTCATGATCATTGCAACTCCACGAGATGAGATCTTGCATGGAGCCCCAGGCCGAGGGAGATTGACAGTTATTTTGTGTTTCTTCCATTTGCGAATAATCACACCAACTGTTGTCACCTTCTCACCAAGCTGCTTGGCGATGGTCTTGTAGCCCAATCTTAGCCTTGTGTAGGTCTACAATCTTGTCCCTGACATCCTTGGAGAGCTCTTTGGTCTTGGCCATGATGGAGAGTTTGGAATCTGATTGATTGATTGCTTCTGTGGACAGGTGTCTTTTATACAGGTAACAAGCTGAGATTAGGAGCACTCCCTTTAAGAGTGTGCTCCTAATCTCAGCTCGTTACCTGTATAAAAGACACCTGGGAGCCAGAAATCTTTCTGATTGAGAGGGGGTCAAATACTTATTTCCTTCATTAAAATGCAAATCTATTTATAACATTTTTCACATGCTTTTCTGGATTTTTTTGTTGTTATTCTGTCTCTCACTGTTCAAATAAACCTACCATTAAAATTATAGACCTATAATTTCTTTGTCAGTGGGCAAACGTACAAAATCAGCAGGGGATCAAATACTTTTTTCCCCTCACTGTAATGGGGTGCATATAGACAGTATGGACAGTATGAATAGAAAAGGTATGTACAGCAGTAGCTATATAGGATGAGCCTAGACTAGAATATTTTATTTAATTATTATTATTATTATTATTATTATTATTATTTTTATACATACAGTATGAAGTGGGTAAAACAGTGTAAACATTATTAAAGTGACCAATGACTATGTACGAAGGGCAGCAATCTCTAAGGTACCGGGTGATAGCCAGCTAGTAACAATGACAAAGGTTCATGGTAGGGTACTGATGAGATGGAAGCTGTTTTTCAGTCTCTCGGTCCTAGCTTTGATGCACATGCACTGTCTCCACCTTCTAGAATCTAGATGGTAGCGGGGTGAACAAGCTGTGGCTCGGGTGGCTGAGGTCATTGATTGCCTGTGTGCCTCCTCTCCTATGTCTTTCTCATTGTTGTCCCTCATTTTTGTTTGTTTTCTAAAAAGACACTTGTTAGTGAACTGAACACCCAAGTTTGATGCCACTGTACAAATTGATGGATTGCATAGTTTCTGTCGCAGGTCAGCATTTACATAGCCATGGGAAGATGTTTGGGGGGTAGGGGTGCTGCTATTTTTTTGCTGACGGGGTGATTTTTGTCGACAGGGACTAGTAAAGGCCCAGTGCACTACTTTTGTGGAAAATAAATTCAGGAGGTGCTGCACCACCCACAGCACCCCTACTTGCCGCAGCTATGGACATTCATTGTCATGAATCTTGCACTGGAGGCAGCTCTGCAGAGTTGTCACAGCCACTATCTGGCACAGCCACAAAGTCATAAAATCCACTCTCTTTTCCTCCACTCTCTTTTAAACCTAACATTAACCCTAACCTTAACCACACTGATAACCCTAAATCCTAACCTTAAATTATGACCCAAAATATTTTTTACGATATAGCCAATTTTTATTTTGCAGCAGGCCCAACTAGCGGAAATTACTCAGTTCTGCCTACAGGGCAAGATTCATGACAATAAACGTCATATGTGGTGAAACCTCTGATAACCTTCAGATGAAAAGAGAGTGGCGCACAATGCAATATGAATGGAGTAGTAATCTCTTTTTGTCTTGTTCTTATTTTGACAATGCAGCTCAGCTGATTATTTACACCCTCAAGCAGATGCATCCATCTGAAGGGTGATTCAGTCCAAGTAGATATCCACTGAGTATTCAAAACATTAAGAACACGTGCTCTTTCCATGACATAGACTGACCAGGTGAAATCTATGATCCCTTGTTGATGTCACTTGTTAAATTCACTTCAATCAGTGTAGATAAAGGGAAGGAGAGGTTAAAGAGGGATGTTTAAGCCTTGAGACAATTGAGACATGTATTGTGTATGTGTGCCATTCAAAGGGTGAATGGGCAAGACAAAAGATTTAAGTGCTTTTGAAAAGGGTATGGTAAAGGGTGCCGGGCACACCGGTTTGTGTCAAGAACTGCAGTGCTGCTGGGTTTTTCAACAGTTTCCTGTGTGTATCAAGAATGGTCTACCACCCAAAGGACATCTAGCCAACGTGACATAACTGTGGGAAGCATTGGAGTCAACATGGGCCAGCATCCCTGTGGAATGCTTTCGACACCTTGTAGAGTCCATGCCTCAACGAATTGAGGCTTTTCTGTGGGCAACTCAATATTATGGAGGTGTACCTAATGTTTGGTATACTCTGTAGTCAATGGAGCCGATGAATAGAATGAATGAGGAAAAGGACTATTATTGTAGATGTACAGCACATAAAGGAGGGGAAGCTAAAGGGAGAATGCTATTGAGGTGAGAAGGAGATGGCAGGCTGTATATGGCACAGATGGAATATATTCTCTGGGATTACTGTGTTTCTGGGGGAGGAGAAAGATGGTAATTGCATTTTAATTACAGTGTTGATGGTTTCGTGCTCTGCCAGATGGAAGGTTCTTTACAGATATGCACAAAATAAATCAGAGCTTTGCAGCACCCCTCCAACTCCCAGTGCTCACGATTAGTTTAGCCCTAGTCTAATTCCCACCCAGCTCTGTTTCGCCTTTGGCAGCCTTACCGCTGGGAGCACACTTCAAGTAACTTACTCACAACTTTCACCTTTCCTGGGCACTGATCCATAGAAGGGTGAGAGATAGGGGTAGGCCTATTATTATAACTATACAACGTTAAAGACAAACCCACTCATCAAACTCATCAAATAAGCAGTTAAGAATTTCATAGTCATATTTAGCATAAATCTTATTTTTGTATGCATATCCTGGAATTGTTTTTACATCAATCTCTTCAAATGCATTCACATCTTTCTTCAGAAAAGTTCAAGTTTGCAGTTTCAGAGTACTAATACAAGGTGAGACCTTCACCTTGTATTAGTTGTTAGTGACAGGATTCCTCTTGAAAGGGTTTTACTCCAAACATTGCAGGGATTTCTGGGGATGGATGACCTGTAGCTGTGCCGTTCCCTCAGCCTATACTCTTTACTAACTGTCTGAAAGAGATAAGCTTCCACTGATAAGCTGGCTGGCGTCAAATGCTCTCCTGTATCCGTAGAACTGTACCTTAGAGGACAATATATTAATACATCACAGGCTCACACGGGTGTTGGAGAGGTGATAGCAACTTAATAGGTTTATTATACAGGGAGAAAATCCTTCCTGTCTTTCCTTTCAGCCTAATGACTGGGATTGCAACTTGAGAGAGATGGAGACAGTGAAAAATAACTCAGGGTTTCATCGACCAGTACTGGTGGCTATTTTTCTTCGGCAAAAGAGGTCAATCCAATCTCAACACAAGCTTATCGGAATTCTGCAACAATTAACTTATATATTAAACCTGCAACTAATTTTGACCTTTCAATTAATATTGCCAATACGCATTCCAACTCCTCCAGAGATATGTGCAGCAGAGTGTGGCGGCAGGTTTACAGGCGTAATGGTGTTGGTGTGTAGGTCATTTTAATAAATTCACCAATTATAACAGCATTCATTTTATCTTGCCTGGAGCCAAACCATTGCTGTTGTGATATTTTCGAGAACATTACAGTTGCAACGTTTCCCTCGCTGTAGAAATGGACAGGGTAATTTGCTGAGAAATTACCTCTGTTGCCTTGTAATGTAAGCTGGGCAGTGCAATTTTGAAACACAATGACAGTCCGATACAATGTTCCGAGCTTAAATCCACTTATTATACGGACATGTTAAGGTTCAGAAAATTATTTCTATGCTAGTCAAATAACTATTTGTGTTGAAATATGCAGTCTTTAATACCTGTCATTTTCTGTGTTCCTGTTCCTGAGTTAATCTGACACATTTACCAAAGGAATTCCCTTTTAGAGAGCAACAATAAACTAACCTTTGCAAAAATGCCAAGTAGTTACATAGATTCAACAACATCTTAGGCATCATGAAAAGGTACATAGAGTATATATGAAGATTAATTGGTTCTCTATAATGAGAATGTGAGTTCCAAGATGGATGCTTTGTGTAGGGGCTTGTATGTTTTCCCATGTTTTCTACATATTGCTAGAGTGTTGCTTTGGTAGGAAGTGTTGTGTTTAGTGGGATTAAACCTTATTTCTCTTCCTATGGTGTCAAGCAAAACAAAGCTCAACCTAATCTGTTTACTGGATTCTCAATAATCCTTTTATATGAAAGTGAAAACTGCCTGTTATCAAGCTCAAACATTGGTTTAACTAACTTGTCTTTCCAATGAAGCAGTAGGCTAGCTATCTATTGAACTCTTGGTGAAGTCCTTATATTGAGAAACTAGAGATACAGTATTTTCCTGTTTTTTGTACTGTAGTTTGTGTCTATTACAGTATCCATATAACTATGCAAGTGCAGTAACCTTGTGTGTGGAATGGTAGTATCTACTGAATTATTTGTCATGAATTGTATCAAAACGTGGCTTATGATCCTATATAGTTATGTAACACATAGGCTTGAGTCTGTGGTGAGACTCAGTGAAACCTCAAATAAGCTAAATGCTAATTTAATACTGGAATGGCTGGAGCAGTTTGTGTTATGGACATGTACTGTATGTTAGTATTAGTATAAGATTCTACAAAACGTCCTCTTGTGCCTTCCCCCTCCCCAAACACACTCTTCCCCTAGATGCCTTGTTTCTGATCTGACAACATTTGTTGATAATGAGATTCCTACAAGATGGGGAATTCCGGTGAGACAAGCGGCCCACTTTAAACGCTGCTGGCTTCTACAACCTACGTATTCAGAGGTAGAGTAATGAAAATAGCTGGAAAGGAAAAACATACTGTACACATACACACAATGGGGAATGTCTGGTGTCCTGTGGTTTTGTTGAAAAAAAGTACTTTGACTGTGAAGTGTCTGAGATAGGTGCTTTTGTATCTTGTAAAATGCCAGAGGATGACAAACTACTGCAGTGTGTAAACATGTTGTTAAAGTGTGGTCATAGAGCACTGTACATTGTACTGCTGTCTCTTGGTACCAACCCAATCAACACTACTGTAATGTTTTGGGGTTGTAACATTTTTAACTTGTCTCTTCCAGTCTGTTGGTCTATTGTGCCTGTGTTGAGTGTATGGGTATGATGGGGCCGAGCGTAATACAGGATAATTGAGTGTCTTGCAACAGACAGCTCATCCCTACACCAGACAATGTGAGCAGAGCAGAGCCAATTTGACTGGAGCATGGAGCGAGATTCCCAAAGGCTGGAGCGTCAGCTTGCTCCAAATTCACTCCAGTACCGCTCACTTCACGAGCTCAGCATGCATTTGTAGTCTACTTGTGTGCTGCTATAGCCCCTTGCTTTAGCTATTGTCATGGAGTTCGCTAAATTTTTTCATAAAGAAACTGCTAAAACACACTGGTGCAAAATCAAGGTGACTTACAACGATGAGGAGGTCCAAGAGCAAGAGAGGGGGTGCGGTGATGTAGTGTCCATAACTTAAGAATAATTGTGGAATCTGAAAAGACACATATCCCGAAAGCATGATGGTGTACTTACTACGTGCACATGTTAAAAGAAAGGAACGAGGTGGGTAGATAACTAAGTGTGTCATTGTAGCAAAGTATTTATAAACTAAATGGCGCCGAAAGAGATGGCTGTCGTTTTACGATCCCGTATCCAATTGTGCTATTATGTATATTTTTTTGCGTTATTTGTAACTTATTTTGTACATAATGTTTCTGCCACCGTGTCTTATGACTGAAAAGAGCTTCTGGAAATCAGAACAGCAATTACTCATCTTGAACTGGACGAATCATTTCTATTTAATGAGTCGGATGAGAGGGATTTACTCCAGACACCCGAACAGGCCCTCATCCCCGTCATTCGCAGGAGAATGAGATGGAAAAGGTATCGCGGAAGGAGATCGGGGTGCCTTGTGAGGATCCGCCGACGAGTGGCTAATCTGCCTTTGCCATCGGTACTATTGGCCAACGTACAATCGCTGGATAATAAATTGGACGAACTAAAAGCACATATATCCTAAATGGGACATTAAAAACTGTGATATCTTATGTTTCACCGAGTCATCGTGGCTGAACAACGACATGAATAACATACAGCTGGCTGGTTATACACTGTATCGGCAGGATAGAACAGCAGCCTCTGGTAGGACAGGGGGTGGCGGTCTATGTATATTTGTAAATAACAGCTGGTGCACGATATCTAAGGAAGTCTTGAGGTTTTGCTCGCCTGAGGTAGAGTATCTCATGATAATCTACCTAGAGAATTTTCATCTGTATTTTTCGTAGCTGTCTACATACCACCACAGACCGATGCTGGCACTAAGACTCCACTCAATGAGCTGAATACCGCCATCAGCAAACAGGAAAAAGCTCATCCAGAGGCGGCGCTCCAAGTGACCGGGGACTAATGCAGGGAAACTTAAATCCGTTTTACCTCATTTCTACCATCATGTTAAGTGTGCAACTAGAGGGGAAAAAAACTCTAGACCACCATTACTCCACACACAGCGACTCGTACAAAGCTCTCCCTCGCCCCCCAATTTGGCAAATCTGACCATGATTCTGTCCTCCTGGTTCCTGCTTACAAGCAAAAATGAAAGCAGGAAGCACCAGTGACTTGGTCAATAATAAAGTGGTCAGATGAAGCAGATGCTAAGCTACAGGACTGTTTTGGTAGCACAGACTGGAATACAGGACCAGATGGATTACCAGGAAGTGTACTCCGAGCATGCGCTGACCAACTGGCAAGTGTCTTCACTGACATTTTCAACCTCTCCTTGTCTGTAAGAGTCTGTAATACCAACATGTTTCAAGCAGACCACCATAGTCCCTGGGCCCAAGAACACTAAGGTAACCTGCCTAAATGACTACCGACCCGTAGCATTCACGTCTGTAGCCAAGTGTTTTGAAAGGCTGGTCATGGCTCACATCAACACCATTATCCCAGAAACTCTGGACCCACTTCAATTTGCGTACCGCCCCATCTGATCCACAGATTATGCAATCTCTATTGCACTCCACACTAGCCTTTCACACCTATGTGAGAATGCTATTCATTGACTACAGCTCAGTGTTCCACACCATAGTGCCCTCAAAACTCACCACTAAGCTGAGGACCCTGGGACTAAACACCTCCCTCTGCAACTGGATCCTGGATTTCCTGACGGGCTGCCCCCAGGTGGTAAGGGTAGGTAACAACACATCCGCCACTCTGATCCTCAACACGGGGGCCCATCAGGGGTGTGTGCTCAGTCCCCTCCTGTACTCCCTGTTCACTTATGACTACATGGCCAGGCACGACTCCAACACCATCATTAAGTTTGCCGATGACACAACAGTGGTAGGCCTGATCACCGACAACGAGGAGACAGCATATAGGGAGGAGGTCAGAGACCTGGCCGTGTGGTGCCAGGACAACAACCTCTCCCTCAACCTGATCAAGACTAAGTAGATGATTGTGGACTACAGGAAAAAGAAGACCGAGCATGCCCCCATTCTCATTGATGGGGTTGTAGTGGAGCAGGTTGAGGGCTTCAAGTTCTTTTGTTTCCACATCACCAACAAACTAACATGGCACACCAAGACAGTCGTGAAGAGGGCACGACAAAACCTATTCCCCCCTTCAGGAGACTGAAAAGATTTGGCATGGGTCCTCACATCATCAAAATGTTCTACCGCTGCACCATCGAGAGCATCCTGACTAGTTGCATCACTGCCTGGTATGGCAACTGCTCGGCCTCCGACCGCAAGGCACTACAGAGGGTAGTGTGTACGGCCCACTGGGGCCAAGCTTCCTGCCATCCAGGACCTCTATACCAGGCGGTGTCAGAGGAAGGCCCTAAAGACTCCAGCCACCCTAGTCATAGACTGTTCTCTCTGCTACCGCACGGCAATCGGTACTGGAGCGCCAAGTCTAGGTCCAAGAGGCTTCTAAACAGCTTCTACCCCCAAGCCATAAGACTACTGAACATCTAATCAAATGGCTACCCAGACTATTTGCGTTGCCCCCCCTCTTTTACGCTGCTGCTACTCTCTGTTATTATCTATGCATAAGTCACTTTAATAACTCTACCTACATGTATATTTTACTTCAACTAACCTGTGCCCCCTCACATTGACTCTGTACCGGTATCCCCTGTATATTTGTTACTTTTAATTTATTATTTTTCTTTAGGTATTTTTCTTAAAACTGCATTGTTGGCTAAGGGCATGTAAGTAAGCATTTCACTTCACCTGTTGTATTCGTCGCATGTGACAAATAACATTTGATTTGATTTGAGATCTCTTTAAAGTTTTGTTTATTTTTATTATATTATCTATACAATAGTTCATAATTGATTTTGGCCGAATAGGCCTGGCATATTCCCACTTTCAAGGAGCTTTCAGTTTTGATTGGGTTATTTTGCTTAAAAATCTTTAGGCCTACCTATAGAAAAATAAAAAAACAACTCTGCTTCTCTGCCCATCCTGGCAAGAGGGGCCAAAATGGTGTTTAGCATCTCCAGTGGCTCTGCACTCTAAAAAGAAAAGGTTCCTGGAGGATCCTTCAGGATATTTTAAGGGAAAAAATAATACTCTTCAGGTTAATTTAAGAATCTATACTCTGCCATCAGCTCTTTGTTTAACCTTTGTAGACTTAAGGGGTGATTTGAAGAATCATTTAAAAAAAACTAGCTAAGATAATAATTCATCAAACTACAATCAAATAACAAAAAAACAATACATAATGTAATGTACTCTTCGTTTTTCATCAGCTAGCCAAGCTACATAGCCTGTAATGTTTGCTGGTAATTTTTGTATATGTGTTGGTACGTTTTAGCTAACATTAGCTGTCTAGTTAATGTAACGTAAGCTAACTTTAGCTAGCTTTATTCAATATTGAGAAATTGTTGTCGTCATTTAATCCCATCATACACACTCTCACCATTGCCTTCCATCCTCCTCCCTTAGGTCCCTCCCTTTAGTACCTGGCTTATTAGGATATTCTCCGCTGCTGGCCTGCTCTCCAGGCACCATCGCATTAACCTGAAGCCACAGATTGGCCGAACTCGTGTTTCTAAAAGTGTATTCAAAGGCACCGTAGAATGAGAAGGTATTTTTTGATTCATTTGTATTTAATTCCAAGTAAATTTATAGACTATATGCTCAATTTATGCTCAATTTATAGACTATAGTGATTTAATACGACAAAATGTTGTTTAAACGCTGAGAGCTTTATGTCCCTACCAGCCTATTGTGTCGCACTTGCAAATGCTTCAGCATGTATTTCTTTGTAGACTATAGCCTTGAAACAATTTAAATAATAGCCTAAATAATCAGTTTTCGTTCCTTCTGCTGTTTAAATGACATGTAGCCCTTTTGAAATGATGAGCGCTTCTTACATTCACCTTTTCATGTTTATTAAAATACTTTTCATTCAAATCCTATGGTTTGGTTTCGATACTTCAAAACCAAGTGTTAGGTCCAGGTAGTCATGGATGGATGTTGTTTAAATTGTGATTTTAATGAATGGAGCGAATTTGGAGCTCAATTTTCTTTCCTGTAAGCTCAGAGCGGTTTTTAGCAGAGCTGTTGGAAAAGAGGTGGAGGATTTACGACTGCTCAACTCCGCTCACATACTCTGCCTTACACACACATTACACACGACACACACACACACACACACACACACACACACACACACACACACACACACACACACATTTCTGGTGTCCTGTGGTTTTGTTGAAAAAAGTACTGCGACTGTAAAGTGTCTGAGGCAGGTGTTTCTTGTAAAATGTCAGAGGATGAATAACCACAGCGGTGTGTAAACATGTTGTTAAAGGCTCAATGCAGCCATTTTTTATATCAATATTAAATAATTTCTGGGTAACAATTAAGTACCTTACTGTGATTGTTTTCAATTAAAATGGTCAAGAAGAAACAGAAATAGCTTCTTAGCTAGAGCAATTTCACAAGCAAGAATTTAGCTAGGACTGTCTGGGAGTGGTCTGAGTGGGAAGGGAAAACTTAAAACTAGCTATTAGTAGCAGAGAGGTTTGTAACTCTTTCTTATTGGTCTATTAACTAACTAATTTACCATCTGGTGATGTCACTAGGCAGGCCAAAACTCCATCACACCAAAACAGGCAGAAGTTTTTTTTCAAACAGCATTATCCTAATTTTCACAATTTCACACTATTATTCCAACTTCATAGTGTGGAAATATATGTAAAACAGGAAATTCACGTTTTTGATTGCGCTGGACCTTTTAAAGTGTGGTCATGTACATTGTTCTGCTGCCTGCTGGTACCAACCCAATCGACACTACTGTAAGGTTTTGAGATTTAAACATTTTGAACTTGTCAGTCTTCCAGTCTGTTGGTCTATTGTGCCTGAGTTGAGTGTGTGGAGGGCAGAGCGTAATACAGGATAATTGAGTGTCTTGGAACAGACAGCTCGTACCTAACTACCTTGTCATCTGTGTGCTGTTACAGGGCCCATGAGGCCTTGGGGCCCAATAATGGTACATGGAACATGCATGTTAAAGAGGCTCAGATGAACTACTGTGTGTCATGGAGGACAAACATCTCTAATTTCCTCCTGTCATCAGCAGATCCTACATCATTTCTATTTCACAATGCAGGTCCTTTCAACCTCTCATGTCAAATATTCTTAAAGCCCATTTCAGCGTTCATTTTTTAGATATAGGCCTAATCATACTCAAGAGTACAATTGGGATGCTCAAACAATACATTGCGAGACTATGAAAGAGTTATTTTCCACTTGTGCTTGGAGATGGCTTGTTGATTGCCTTTTTCCCGCCTCAAATCACATTTGTGCCGCTTTCCAGGCTGTGATAATCCTAGCCAAATGAAAAGCATGACCAGTTGATAATCCAGGTGCTTGAATGTCCTCTGAGTGTCCCAGTTAAACACTCTGGGATGTTAATGAACCCTCATCCGCATGAAGCTTTGTCTGGGATGCTGCTGAGGGCTTGAACAACTGGCTGCACTGCTCTCTGTAGTCATTCAAAACTAGAATACAAAAAAGGGGATTCATTTACATTTATGGTCTTATTGCATGACTTTAATGCATCTTAAAAACAAACACAGACGGGATTGTCATCTCCCGTCTAAGTTCTCCAGTATAGACAAAGCAAACCTTCACGCTAGGCTTTCCGGCTTTCTCTGCTCCCCAAACTGTCTACTACTGTATGTCCAACACATTAAAACTGTAGCGATCTTTTTCAATCCCAGATCTGATGCTGCATTCACACTTATGCCACATAGTAATCTGTGGCATCAGCCGTTTTACACTATTAATCCATTTACACTTTTCCTATACTTTGGAATGCATGTGATTTTATTGGTGGTGTACGGCAGGCGGTGAGGTGCGGTGCAGCGCTGCCTGGGGAGGCAGCAGGTTTTTTTTCCTGCTGCATATTGATGTTTTCAGCTGATGATTTATAGCCTCCGCTTAGAGATCCTGCTTGGCATTAGTGGAGTCACATTCAAAAACACCAAAATAGGCTTCGACATTAACGTTCTTTAGGCAGTCGATGATAGTTTGTGAACAGTGCATGCCATGCAGTTTTGATTTTGTTTGTATGTATGTGAAAGTTGTGACATTAAGAGGCAGTGTAAGAACAAACATTTAACAATAATACATTTTTGGGTATTATACATTAGAAATAGTACCCTCTTTGTATAGCTTTTACATTTGAGTAGTAACTTAACCAGAGCAACTAGGGTTAAGTGTCTTGCACAAAGGCACATTGACAGGTTTTTCAGATTTTTCACCTAGTCAGCTCTGGGATACAAACCAGCGACCTTTGGTTACTGGCCCAACACTCTTAACCGCTAGGCTACCTGCCGCCCTTCACCTCCGAAGACAATAAGCTGCACATAGTGTGAGTGCACTTTCATTTTTTAGGAGAAAATAGACCCTAGATGATAACAGAAGATAAAAGAGAAACAGAAATTCTATACAGTCGAGTGCAATAGTCAATTGCAAGTGTGTCAGGGGTCACAGTCAATTTCAAAAGGAGCATTCCTTCTGTATTAGAGTCTAGAAACCTTCCTGCTCTCAGTCATCAAATCTCTCTGTTAGAGCAGGGACAGATTTGATCAACATAGACCCTGTGTAAGTCCCAACTGTACTTGTTTTTGTAAGGGGTTGTATAACAATACAAAGGAACACAGACTGTGAATTAGTTACTAATATTCAGGACCCGGTGCTTGACCAGAACTACACAGGACAATAGCGTGTCTTCAAAAAGTGAAGAAAAACAGTAGTATGTGTGTGTTTGTGAATGTTTGTGTGTGTGCATGCGTGTGTACGTATGTGATGTGGTTGTGTATGTGTATTCACCAGTGACTGTGTGAAAGACCTGGGGGTTCCTGAGGAGTTGAGGGCTCTCTTCCTGTTCCGCTGTCACTGTGCCCCTCCCTCCCAACACTCAGCCCAATGCTGCCCTGCCCTCACCCCATCCCCATTGCTATTCATTGTGACAGCTGTCTTTTTCTGCTACACTGACACAGACGGCGCTGTCTTAGTTACCGGGAGCCCGAGGACTCCCGCACCAGCCATCAGATTGAAAGCCTCATTCATTCCCCTCCTCAGGGTCTGTTTAGCACTCTCCTTGATGAACCGGCAGCTGCCACCAGCCACAAGCCTTACCCTTTCCAATCGCTTTGTTAGCTTAGCCCTTCACGGTTGGTACAGTGCCCATAGCAAAGTAGTCTGTTGGGTATGTACGTTCTCAAAATGCTTAGTTTGTAGACATAATAGTTGATGCAGAGTTCTGGTTTTAATTTCATGCCCTAGACTGGATGTGCTATGAAGTCTTAGTATGACACTGCCAACATACTATTAGCGTATCTTTTCTTGAAAGGCCCATGGCTGTTCCTCCTTGGCTCCTTCATTATTATGGAGACCAGTGTGAAGGCTGTTAATTGACATGAGTAGAGTTGACATCCCGGGCAACGCAGCACAGGTTTATTCTCGACTGGGACAGAGCAGCCCATCATTGCCAGTTATTAAGCACCTTGTGCTTGGCTGCACTCACTCCGTGTGAGAGAGTCAGCGGTGGAAGGAAACCCATGTGTCTGGTGGCGGAGCAGCAGAGGTAATGCACAAGGCTGCATTAGTCTCCCCATCCAACAACCTCCCAACAGGTCAGGCCAGGACTCTGGGATAACTCTACTCTGCACAACTCTTCAGCGGGGCCAATATGTCTCTTCCTGTTAACAAGCCATCTCTCCTGAGCGCAATGATACCACTCCCCCCCACACACACACCGCCACCCACACACATACACAGGCGCGCGCGCACACACACGGACAGATAGATATACACAATCTAGGGAGCTCAAGTAGCGATGCAGTCATTTAATTTGATCAGCTCTACTGGTTAACATCATGATGATGTTAATGCCGTTCATTCACTTCAGTGGGTAGAGACAGGAGCAGTGGAATACATTTTACAAATCTCATATTGAACACACTCCAACTCCTATTCAGGTATTATATGTATCAATATTTAATGCTTGGTTCATAAACCAGCTGATTTACCTGTTTGAAACTTAATCCAGACAAAAAAGTCCATGGTTGGGAGAAAGGTCACCGTGCTCACAGGAGAAAGCTGCTCTGAGCTCACGGCAATATTGGGCTTCCTCTGCCTTGTTGGAACCTGTTCCCCGGATGATAGAGTAAGCGTGGTCTGCTCAGTGTTCTGAAATCTGCCCTGAGCTGGTGCTTACCCTTGGAAACTCACATCCATCAATTCCATCCTAATGAGAGCTGTTCCGCCTTTGATGGAGTGTTTCTCTCACTGAGGTTAGCAGGTGTGACTCTACCTACACCCCGCTGTATTCATATTAAATTACAGATGCACGTGCCATCACACCTCTTCGTTCTCATTCCATAGGCTATCATCTTGTAGATAATCTCTATAGCAACTGAACAGGAGAGGACTCTGTTCTCTACATTTGGGTTTTTACTGAAACTGTAGTGAAACGTCTGTATTTAGTTGTTATACTGACTCACACACAGGAACGGTTGTCCATGGTCCTCAACAAGTTATACAGATGCACCAGTGAGAGCATCTTTTGATTGGCTGCATCACCGCTTGGTATGGCAACTGCTTGGCATCCGACCGAAAGGCGCTACAGAGGGTAGTGCGTACGGTCCAGTACTTGGGCCGAGCTCCCTGCCATCCAGGCCCTCTATACCAGACAATGTCAGAGGAAGGCCCTAAAAATTGTCATAGACTCCAGCCAAGTCATAGACTGTTCGCTCTGCTACCACACGGCAAGCGATACCGATGCACCAAGTCTGGAACCAACAGGGCCCTGAACAGCTTCTACCCCCAAGCCATAAGACTACCAAATAGCTAATCGGACTATCTGCATTGATTCTTTTTGCACTCTTTTGACTCATCACATATGCTCACATACTATTATCTATCCTGTTGCCTAGTCACTTTACTCCTACCAATATGTACAGTACCAGTCAACAGTTTGGACAGCTACTCATTCCAGGGTTTTTCTTTATTTTTACTATTTTCTACATTGTAGAATAATAGTGAAGACATCAACACTATAAAATAACACATATGGAATCATGTAGTAACCAAAAAAAAATCTAAATATATTTAATATTCTTCAAAGTAGCCACCCGTTGCCTTGATGACAGCTTTGCACATTATTGGCATTCTCTCAATCAGCTTTATGAGGTAGTCACCTGGAATGCATTTCAATTTAACTAGGCAAGTCAGTTAAGAACAATTGCTTATTTACAATGACAGCCTAGGAACAGTGGGTTAACTGCCTTGTTCAGGGGCAGAACGACAGATTTTTACCTTGTCAGTTCGGGGATTTGATTTGATCTAGCAATCTTTTGGTTACTGGCCCAACGCTCTAACCACAAGGCTACCTGTCGCCCCAATTAACAGGTGTGCCTTGTTAAAAGTTAATTTGTGAAATGTCTTTCCTTCTTAATGTGTTTGAGCCAATCAGTTGTGTTGTGACAATTTAGGGGTGGTATACAGAAGATAGCCCTATTTGGTAAAAGACAGTCCATATTAATACAAGAACAGCTCAAATAAGCAAAGAGAAATGACAGTCCATCATTACTTTAAGACATGAAAGTCAGTCAATCCGGAAAATATCAAGAACTTTTAAAGTTTCTTTAAGTGCAGCCGCAAAAAACATCAAGCGCTATGATGAAACTGGATTTCATAAGGACCGCCACAGGACCGCCACATAAGACACAGAGTTACCTGCAGAGGATAAGTTTGTTAGAGTTAACTGCACCTCAGATTGCAGCCCAAATAAATGCTTCACAGAGTTCAAGTAACAGACCCATCTCAACATCAACTGTTCAGAGGAGACTGCGGGAATCAGGCCTTCATGGTCGAATTGCTGCAAAGAAACCACTACTAAAGAACACCAATAAGAAGGAGAGACTTGCTTGGGCCAAGAAACACGAGCAATTGACATTTGACTGATGGAAATCTGTCCTTTGGTCAGATGAGTCCAAATTTGATATTTTTTGTGAGACCAGGAGTAGGTGAACGAATGATCTCTGCATGTGTGCTTCCCACCGTAAAGAATGGAGGAGGAGGTGTGATGGTGTGGGGGTACTTTGCTGGTGACACTGTCTGTGACTTATTTAGAATTCAAGGCACACTTAACCAGCATGGCTACCACAGCATTTTGCAGCGATAATACATCCCATCTGGTTTCTGCTTAGTGGGACTACCATTTGTTTTTCAACAGGACAATGACCCAAAACACACCTCCAGACTGTGTAAGGGCTATTTGACAAAGAAGGAGAGTGATGGAGTGCTGCATCAGATGACCTGATCTCTACAATCACCCGGTCTCAACCAATTAAGATGGTTTGGGATGAGTTGGACCGCAGAGTGAAGGAAAAGCAGCCAACAAGTGCTCAGCATATGTGGGAACTCTTTCAAGACAGTCAGAAAAGTATTCCTCATGAAGCTGGTTGAGAGAATGCCAAGAGTGTGCAAAGCTGTCATCAACGCAAAGGTTGGCTACTTTATTTTGAATTGTTTAACACTCTTTCGGTTACCAGATGACTCCATATGATTTCATAGTTTTGATGTCTTCACTATTATTCTACAATGTTGAAAATAGTAAAAATAAAGAAAAACCCTTGAATGAGTAGGTGTGTCCAAACTTTTGACTGGTAACGGTGACTAACCCCATTTCGTACAAATTTGCGCAACCGCGGCAAATGACGCTGCAATGAAAACAAATGGGACTGTAGCGACTGTGTTGGCATCAAAATCCAGGGTGTGTGCTACGTTTCTATTCAAGTGTTGATTAACATGGTGATGGCCCGATAGTATTGGACTAAAGTTGAAAAAACTGACCGCCCTAAAATCCCAATTCAAATTCGACACAAACCTGTACTGACACATTATATAAACTCTTTATAGTGTTTTATTTACATTTTAGAGGTGATAAGTTGGACAGATGAAAAAAAGCAGTTTCCCCACACAACATATCTCCTCCTTTCACTATCACACAGTAAGTTTCGCTTCCCCACCATTTTTAAAAAGACCCGACGAAGCTCATTGCCTTCTTCAATCATGCAAAGACGGGCAGCATGAAGGTCTTGTCATTGATTTTGCTGGAAAGGGGAGAAATTGTGCTTTACAATGGTATTCATATTACAGTTGACCTGGAAGGATTCCGTTTCCGTTTTTTGGCGCTAAAATAAGGTAAATTGTACGGAATAGCGTGATGTACAAAAGTGCGTTAGTTACCGTTACTGTACGTATCTACCTCAATTGCCGTATCTACCTCAACACACATCGCCTCGGTACTCGTACCCTGTGTATATAGCCATGGTATCGTTACTCAGTGTGTATTTATTCCTCATGTTATTATTTTTCTATTACTTTCTCTCTGCATTGTTTGGAATTGCCAGTAAGTAATAATTTCACTGTTACATGCTGAACAAAATAAATGTACACATACAGTTGAAGTCGGAAGTTTACATACACTTAGGTTTGAGTCATTAAAACTTGTTTTTCAACCACTCCACAAATTTCTTGTTAACAAACTATAGTTTTGGCAAGTCGGTTAGGACATCTACTTTGTGCATGACACAAGTAATTTTTCCAACAATTCACTGTATCACAATTCCAGTGGGTCAGAAGTTTACATACACTAAGTTGATTGCACCTTTAAACAGCTTGGAAAATTCCAGAAAATTATGTCATGGCTTTAGAAGCTTCTGATAGGCTAATTAACATAATTTGAGTCAGTTGGAGGTGTACCTGAGGATGTATTTCAAGGCCTACCTTCAAACTCAGTGCCTCTTTGCTTGACATCATGGGGAAATCAAAAGAAATCAGCCAAGACCTAAGAAAAAAAATTGTAGACCTCCTCAAGTCTGGTTTATCCTTGGGAGCAATTTCCAAATGCCTGAAGGTACCACGTTCATCTGTACAAACAATAGTACACAAGTATAAACACCGGTATGACGACCCACGCAGCCGTCATACCGCTCAGGAAGGAGACGCGTTCTGTCTCCTAGAGATGAACGTACTTTGGTGTCAAAAGTGCCAATCAATCCCAGAACAACAGCAAAGAACCTTGTAAAGATGCTGGAGGAAACAGGTACAAAAGTATCTATATCCAGTAAAACAAGTCCTATATCGACATAACCTGAAAGGCCGCTCAGCAAGGAAAAAGCCAATGCTCCAAAACTGACATGAAAAAGCCAGACTACGGTTTGCAACTGCACATGGAGACAAAGTTCGTACTTTTTGGAGAAATGTCCTCTGGTCTGATGAAACTTAAATAGGACTGTTTAGCCATAATGACCATTGTTATGTTTGGAGGAAAATGGGGGAGGCTTGTAAGCCGAAGAACACCATCCCAACCGTGAAGCATGGGGGTGGCAGCATAATGTTGTGGGGGTGCTTTGCTGCAGGAAGGACTGGTGCACTTCACAAAATAGATGGCATCATGAGGAAGGAAAATTATGTGGATATATTGAAGCAACATCTCAAGACATCAGTCAGGAAGTTAAAGCTTGGTCGCAAATGGTTCTTCCAACTGGACAATGACCCCAAGCATACTTCCAAAGTTGTGGCAAAATGACTTAAGGACAACAAAGTCAAGGTATTGGAGTGGCCATCACAAAGCCCTGACCTCAATCCCATAGAAAATGTGTGGGAAGAACTGAAAAAGAGTGTGTGAGCAAGGAGGCCTACAAACCTGATTCAGTTACACCAGCTCTGCCAGGAGGAATGGGCCAAAATTCACCCAACTTATTGTGGGAAGCTTGTGGAAGGCTACCCGAAAACGTTTGACCCAAGTTAAACAATTTAAAGGAAAGATACCAAATACTAATTGAGTGTATGCAAACTTCTGACCCACTGGGAATGTGATGAAAGAAATAAAAGCTGAAAAAAATCATTCTCTCTACTATTATTCTGAAATTTCACATTCTTAAAATAAAGTGGTGATCCTAACTGATCCAAATTTTTACTAGGATTACATGTCAGGAATTGTGAAAAACTGAGTTTAAATGTATTTGGCTAAGGTGTATGTAAACTTCTGACTTCAACTGTTCATTTTATTCAATCATTGCATCCAAACTGCTTGCACGTGTCAATGAGCGTATGTGTTGTCAGGCGCTAAAATAGAACTTGGCTCTATTTGTGACGCTTGACGCGCTTCAAGTCCCACCTCTCCTATCTCCTCATTAGTTTTTAGTAGCGTATAGCCACGTGGGTGATTAAAAGATTAACTGAGGTCCACACTCCAGTCCAGTTGGTAATGGTAATGCACCTTAAAGTTGGTTGCCATCCACCATATAAAGTCCAAAGAAGAAGAAGAAGACTGAAGGAGGAGAGATTACTAGTAACTAAATCAGTTCACCCTTTTATCTGTGAATTAATTGTAAAATAACAACCCAACGTTTATATCCCAGGACTAATTAGTTCGCAACAGTCAGCTAGCTAGCTAAATTGCCATTAATGTTTAATTCTTTTCGACCTGTTCCAAAATTAGTATAGTTGGTTCATTTTGATATTTCAACTTGCGTGTCCTAATTCTGTCTGGTGTGGGTGGACAAAATCAACATGCGCACAATGGCGCTCGCGAACGCATGCGCCGCTTGGTCTAGTCAGCATGTGACATGTATTGACTCTGGGGGGATGAATACTTATCTAATGAAGATATATTATTGTTTTATTTTTCATATATATATTGATTTACAAATGTTATAATTTGTCTTCCGCTTTGACATTACAGAGTATTTTTGTGTAAAATGACAATAAAATCCATTTTAATCCCACTTTGTAACACAACAAAATGTGGAAAAAGTAAAGGGGTGTGAATACTTTCTGAAGGCACTGTACCTAGATATGAATGGGTATTCAGCCTCTCATGTCCAGGCAAGAGTAATGATGTCACATTCTTTCTTCATTACCAGGATCCTAGCAGCCTTGACTGTATATCATTACTATTATGACTCGGGATCGATCTGCCTGTCTAATTATTATTGTTGTAAAATGTTAGGAAGAGGAAATGTTGCCCATATAGTGCATCTCTCTCCCTGACATTTCCACCTGCCTCGTCTACCTCTCTGCCACAATGAGTTTGCAGTCTGTGGAAAAACTTTGAAGTGGATTGAGATAAATATAAAAACGGCACAACCACGAAGAATAGGCATTTTGCTTTCATTTCTCTGATATTTTCGCTGTCTCTTTTTTCCTCCCTTACAGTAGATCCATAATTGGAATTTCTTTCTGCTTAGCTGTCAATCTGACTCATAATGTACTTTCCATTTTCTCTCTTGCATGGTGAGGTAAATGGAGCATTGTCTCATGTTCAAGAGTGAAGCATGGTCAGAGGACTTATCTAAATTGAATATCTGCTTTGTTTTGGGTTATAATGAGATTGACACAGTGAACATGGGGGTCCTTTCCGTAACTGACGGCTCATCCTTTTGAATGGGTGACAGATAACAAAAAAATATGATTTGTGAAAGCACTTGACAAGCCCATGTAGGAATATTCCACCCTAACAATGCATCAATAAAGAAAACAGCATGTGCCTATGATTAAAGTGATTGAAATTTCAGCTCAGGCTACAGTTCTCAGAACAGGTTTCTCAGAATAAAGGGTGGGACCTAACACGTTTCTTTGAAAAGTTTAATGTGTTGTTAGTTGACAGGACACGCAATGTTTCTGTTAAACATTGATTTTAAGAATTTTGTTTGTGGTGTGAATCAACTGTTAATACAATTAAGCAAATCACTCTGGGTTTCATAGACATTTATTTTTTATTGTTTATCTTTTAGTTGTATTTGTATATAATTACTACTTCCTTAGAAAATAAAATGGTTATTGAATTGTGTTGTTCCTTTAACTTTAACCTTGTCTTTTGATAATGCCTTCTTTTAGATGAAATTCAAGTTTGGGAGGTGGGAGAGCAATTGAGATATAAGAACAATGTTCTTACATGGTAGTGGGATGGTGGTATTATTAGGCTATGCTATGCTATTCTGTCATAATGTTAAGTCCACTGTGGTCATCAAGGGCAGTGAAGTGCTGCTCTATTTTTATTAAATATTACGTAATAATAAGTTTCTTATTAAAGAGGAGATAATATTTAACCTCAAAGTAAGGTTTACTATAGCAAGACAACAGCTCACTATAGACCTACAACGTGTGTCAGTTTGTTACAAGACACTACATAATGAGGAGACAGATTGTATTTATAAGCATATTAAACATGCAGAAGGCTGTAGCTAGATGACTGACGGGCAGACAGACTATTGAGAGATCCTACCACTCAGTTTGACTGGAGGGACACCAGAGCAGTCTCTATAACTGTCACAGCCTCTAAAGACAACATAAGACAACACACACACAAACTAAGAGACCAATCTCATATGTCCATCCAACACACACAGACCATCAGACCATCTTGTTTTCAAAGACAGCCGTAGGCTGTTTTTGTTTCTCTGTGTTTTTGTTTTCAGAGAGGAACATTTGGCCCTATTTAGATTCGGTAAACAGACCCACTGTTGCGTCTGATGTTGATGAAATGCTGTAACTGTGTCGCACAGGTTCCCTCTAAATTTCATCCCAGATTAATTAAAAATGATCTGTGCTGGATGAGTACCCAATTGGATTTTATGAGCATACCGAAGTTAATTTATTTTCTCTCTTGAGGTTTTAAACATTTGGGATTGGTTTTCCTCCAAAATGAAAACTAGTGGAAGATACATGTGCTCAGTGTACTCACAAGACATCTCGCTAACAGGATTGCTAATTAACAGTAGATAAAACAGAGTAGGTGAGAATCTCTGAGTAGGAATAGATGTGTTAGTTCTCACATGCGCTTGTGTTGCTGTAGTTCTGCCAAGTGCCTTTGATGAATATACCTTGTTGAACTGGACTATGTTTTCATGGAATCTCTTTTCTCAGCATCACCAAGGTAGCTTAACATGTTTCGGTAATGCTCACAGGCCTCCCTCATAACAGTTTTATTGGAAATAGAAGCCAACCCTTCATTTGAACTTACCTGATAAAGCAGTGATCCATATGTTGTAAAGGTAGCATTGTATAGCTTGTAAAAGTATCAAATAGTTTGTCATAATATCATGATCACAGTATATCCACCTTTCAAATAAACAGTTACCGATTGAATCTAGACTCTGGGTGGCAGAATCTTCAACAAAATAATGGCCTTTTTCTTTGTCTGTCTGATTTGAAAGGAGCTTGAATGCAAAAATAGTTTACCTTTGAGCCATTAGAGGGAAGATACAACAGTGAGTGTGTAGTAGGGAGGGGTTTGTGTGGGGTAAAATAGATCTGCCTTCAGAGAGAACTATTAGAGCTAAAGATCGCTCAGTCCGTCTCAGAGCTCAAGCCTTTTAAAAGGTTGAAATGGGTTCTCATGGCTCCATTATCGGCAATTGCCATTGTTTGTTTGTTTTTAATGTAACATGAACCCCTGGTGAAGCTCAAGGCCTTTTTACAGCTCGATATGCGGTTATTGCCAGGCTCCATTCTGCTGAACTGCATGCTGACACCCCTTTCAACCCCCTCTCAGGGAAAGCACTGACGAGAGGGAGCACTGACTGAGCGCTTGGAGATTAAGTGACTTATAATGAAAACTCACTGGCTTTAGTTACAGTACTGCGCTACTGCAGGAAACGATTGACACACACCAGGAAAAAAGGTAAAAATAAAGTGAAGTCTATCTGGTAATCTACACAAGTCTTACTATTGGCTTTGTCAATAGTCACCCG
The DNA here is from genome assembly GCA_030435695.1 of Brachymystax lenok tsinlingensis. NCBI lineage: Eukaryota > Metazoa > Chordata > Actinopteri > Salmoniformes > Salmonidae > Brachymystax > Brachymystax lenok. Next base: position 21,524,457 of record CM059790.1, on the reverse strand, counting down.
TTAGTGGAACCTGTCTCAAGTACAGGGCTTGCTAACTGAGATCCATTGTGGACCTCTACCTGCTACAGAGAGTGAGCTTTGGAACACTGCTGCTACAGTATCGGCCTAGTGTTTGTGTCCAAGGTCATCTGGCTGAGACTGTGAGTTCTTCCCCCAGTGATGTTAGACCCTCATGACTGAGCAGACTGCTATATTTAGGACACTTTGGCTCAGCTGGCCATGGTTCTTGGTTCCACAGCACCCACATCCTTCCAGGCCTGTCATACTGCTCAGCACAGGGTGGGTGACTCCTGGGTAATTGATTGAGCTGGCTAGCCAGTCAGAAATCACTCTGATTAAATTCCTCAGACTGATCAATGACTTATGTGGACTTTTGGCAGACAGACAGCAGTTTGTCCTGTGCTTTCACTAAAGACATATGAGGAACATTATCTTGTTACGCCTTTTACCTTGGCCTTACTTGTAGCTTTACTGCAGTTGGGTTTGAATCCACATAAGCAGAAAGTACTGTAAAATTGTAATAATGATTCATTCTAATCAAGGCATATGAAGATGTAGCTTAATTGAAGCTGCCTTTAAAGTACATGCCTTCCATGATTACTGAAGTGCTTGAAATTCCATTCCTCCTGTATGTTATCCACCTGTTATAGATTGATTCACCTCTTTCAACGCCAAGTAATCAGTTAACTTTCCCCTCTGCAGTACACAACAGTATACAGGGTGAGGAGCGCACAATGTTTTTCTCTCACTGTGTCAGCCCAGTGGTTGGCTTGGCAGTAGGGGCCAACGACTTTGGAAGAAGTCCATTTCTCCGGATTAGACTGTTCCAGGGGAAGGAGGAGGTGAGAGAGCCAGTCAAGAGGAAAGACTAGGCAGCTCATCTTCCCCAGAGGCATTTGAAATTACCCTGCTAGTTTTATAGTCCAGCTTAGACCAGACTCTCCAGCCCCTGCAAGAAAACTAGTTCAACATCCTCCAGTCCTCAGGCCATTCTTCAACAGTATTGCTACACCTCAATGAGAAGCATTTTGGAACTTTTATGCAAAGAAAAATGTATGAGATATAGGGATAGCTAGCACTCTGTTTCATTGCCATATGGATAATAGTTAAATATCTGGTCTGGAAATCCTTAGAATCCCAATCTCTGTGATGGGTGTTGAGGAGTCGATGACAGACAGGGTTGTGTGCCCTCCCCTTAGCTCCTGTGTCTGGCAACCCTTTGCGAAGGTCATCTCTAGAATTGGAAAGTGCACTTTGCGAACGAAACCGATGCAGGCCACAGATACCGCAGTGTTTATCTAATCTTGTATCAGCTGCTGTAACGAAGTACAAACACAAAGTCCTGAAATCAGATGGGACCTTAGAAGCTTTTTTCCTGTCAAGGACTTGATGTATTTTGTTTGAGGCAAGTCGGCTGGGGTTGAGTTTGCTCAAAACACTCACCACTGTAGTTCATGGTGAAGGTCCCTGGACTACAAGCCAGCTAACTCTCCATGCAACCCTACTCCTCCATACCTTGGAGCTCTGATTCACATCCCCTGGTTTCTCCCTGTTAAGAAAATGAGTGCTCCAGAAATTGACTGCAATTTCGCTGGGTTGCTGGGGACCCTGAGTAATTGTCTGGGAGCTGAAGCAGGACCTAGACTCTGGGCTGAATAATGATGGTCGTACATTGACTGAGGTCTTAAATTAAGGGTACTTATCTTAATTGAACATCTGAAATAATGTTTTATTTACAACAAAGGAAAGGTGCAAGAGAAATTAACCGATTGCTAGTGCTGTCAAGCGCTCGCCTCGCCTCTCCGTCATTCGCTCTCATTTGCAGAGCTGCGGTACATTACTGATGAACTGGATGTGGCTCACACGTTTGCAAAAGTCAAGGTCATTATGGATTCAGGTTTGAGTTACTGTAGGGGTCACCATGTTCAAGTGTTGATAGCTGGGAAATAATAATCTTAAATGGTTGTACTCTGTATGTGTATGTGAATATTATCACACTGTTATTTTATAGCTTATAGCTGTAGTTTTAGGCTCATGTTTTAGTTATGAGTGCATGGTTGTTGTAGTCTGCAACCATTACTGGTGGTGGGAGGAAGAATGGTGTGGCCAGACAAATGAAGTAACGTGGTAAAGGACAAAGAAAAGTATCCATTACTTTTCCAGTTGATTATAATGCCACTGTTTCCCATCAGAACTAATCAACTGTATTGTACTGCAATGTGATTTCACTTTCATCAATGTGCTTATGCTAATTAAATCACAAAATGTCATACCCCCAGTAACAGCTTCTGTGAAGTAATGTCACTTGAAAATGTATATATTGGATTTTTGACCAAAACCACTTCTTTGTTACTGCAGTGATAACATTAAATGACCAGTTGAAGAATAGATTGGTGAAGATAGCATTTAGGACACAGAAATCCTAATGATTTGATTACAATTTCAAGTAATTACGCATATACCTAAATGCACAAGGCCTATTCAGTGTGTTCCTCTCAACGGCAATTTTAACAGGAATTTTCTCTCTTAATACTACATTCAGTAGGAGAAAACCCCAAATACAATTGCACTTAGGGCCCCCAAAAGTCTAGGTCCGGCTCTGACTGCATGTGTGGGTATGGATGTGTGGGTATATACTGCATGTGTGGGTATACAGACCCGCGAGCCACTGCGACCCCTCGTAATGAGTTCAGATTTTTTGTGGCCCCCACCCCCATCGAAGTTGCCCATCCCTGTTCTAAACATATCAACTTCTAATGAAGTACGCAAATACACATTGGTGTTGGGGAGTGTATATCTGGCACAACATTATCATCATGAACGCAATCAGCAATTAGAATAATGCACTCTGCACAAGAACTTTGATAGAGTTAAATTGCACAGTGGGTTATGTATTATGTATGCGTTTCCTGACAGTATCACTTAGACATTTGAACAATATTCCACATCTGAAGTTAGAGATCAATACTGAACTTTTCCCCTTTGACTGTACTGTCAGTCATGTCTGTTCCCTGTAGAGGGTAGTATATCAGAAAGCAGAGGGAGGCTGCTCCATGCTCCAGCAGGGTGGAGATAAGAGTAGAGGAGTTAGTGGGGACGGGGAGGGCCCCCAGACCTCACCCCTGGCCACGGCTGATAGATGGTCTTCAGTTCAAGGATAATATTCCTCTCACACACGGCTCTGACAAGGGGAGACTCATTGCACCCTCTTCAGTTAAATAAAGGTTCAATAAAACAATTCAAATTAAAATCATAGGGACCTTGATTGTGCTTTTTTTCAGCTTTTCAAAACTATGAGGGACAATTCTAACTCCACTCTGTTCTTAGCACCAACCTCGCCACTCGTCCACACGTTCACTGTTTGAAATACTTAGGGATGTGAATTTTTTCCCAAGTGGTTTATCTTACTTAACCTCTAATAAATAATGTTTTAGTGTCAGAGTGTATCCTGTGTGGTGTGATACTTGTTTTTGTGTCAGAAAGAGAGTGAAAGAGTAGCTTCTCTCTGACTCCCACTCCCATCTCCCCATCTCCCTGTGCTCCTTCCACAACTTCCCCTGGAGTTTGCAGACTCTCATGGTGACAAATGGAGCATCTCTGGCTCTGCGTTTGACTCCAGGTAGATATTTCTTCATTCTCTGTCAGCCTGGGCTGTAACAGTGCTTCTTTAGACTCACAAGCTAATGAAGTAGCAGATGCTGGCAGTCTCCCCACCCCCTCCAGCTCACATGTTTTTTTCTTGTGGCTGCGAACTCCCAGCTCGGTGCTAGCTACCTCCCACCTGCCTATTTGTTCCACCTGAACCAAATTAAATCAGATGGAACTGTCAAAAAATGATGGAGGCCCACCTGAGCAAAGGGGTCCTGGAGCACCACAGCCATGGAGCCCTAGGCCTCCCCAGGCATGAGACACTTCCTGTTGAAACTCCTATAAAACAACCTCTCTGAAAAAACAACCCCAACTCAAAAGCAACAAAGATGTAAATAAAAGCCTATGTGTGTTTTCTCAGTTTCAATTGATTTGTTTTTCACTTTGTATTACTTATCCTCGCTTCTACCCATTTTACATAAATAATGTTGATTTCTGCAGTCCGAATGTAGTGCTATGATGAATTCCTGTGAAGAATCAAAAAATGGGGAAGGGAGACAGTGTCCTAAAATGTGCCCTCACACTGATCACTTCTAATTCACACCCACTACCTGCTCTGCTGCCTTCAGCAATTTAGGCATGGCTAGTCAGGCTTGGCTTAAGATCACTGTGTCAAATCATAAAAAAAAAAATCTTAATGTTAATTATATTATCGAGCCTAGAAATTCATGGGATGATTAATGTCAGATCATTACTTTATTAAGGGAGGAACACTACTGAAAAGGTTTTGGGGTTGGAAGAGGAATATAATTATTATTGATCACCCCCCACCACTCACCCCCCCATATTGAGTTACTGGTCTGCAGTGCTTAAGTAATTTGTAATGGGCATTCACCGCAGTTTCAGTGGAGAAATCCTATTTTGTGATAGCTGGATAATGCGATCAGGAGCATTTTAAGCTGCTGTTATTGTTCCTCTGAAATATATCTCCCTCAGAAGCCTCTTTCCTATTTGATTTGATTAGAAGAGTGAACTGCCATGCTAGTTTTGTTTGCATCCTGCTGCAGACAGTTGACCTTGACATGGCAGACTTGTCCTGCAAGTTCCATCTTCTCAAAATAAGCGGTGTATGACTCAACATTCTGTGGGAAACAAACAAACAGCACTGCCAAGCTCTTCTATTTTCTCTGACTCAGAAGAACACTCATACAGTGCCTTCGGAAAGTATTCAACCCCTTGACTTTTTTCAGATTTTGTTACTTTACAGTCTTATTCTAAAAAGAAAATCATCATCAATCTACACGCAATACCCCATAAGGACAAAGTGAAAACAGGTTTTTAGAAATGTTTGCAAATCTATAATTATTTTTTAACAAATACCTTATTTACATAAGTATTCACACCCTTTGCTATGAGACTCGAAATTGAGCTCAGGTGCATCCTGTTTCCATTGATCATCATTGAGATATTTCTACAACTTGATTGGAGTCCACCTGTGGTAAATTCAATTGATTGGACATGATTTGGGAATGCACACACCTGTCTATATAAGGTCCCACAGCAAAAACCAAGCCATGAGGTCGAAGGAATTGTCCGTAGAGCTCCGAGACAGGATTGTGTAGAGGCAGAGATCTTCAGCATTTTAGGTCCCTAAGAACACAGTGGCCTCCATCATTCTTAAATGGAAGAAGTTTGGAACCACCAAGACTCTTCCTAGAGCTGGCCAGCTGGCCAAACTGAGCAATCGGGGGAGAAGGGTCTTGGTCTGAGAGGTGACCAAAAACCCGATGGTCACTCTGACAGAGCTCCAGAGTTCCTCTGTGGAGATGGGAGAACCTTCCAGAAGGACAACCATCTCTGCAGCACTCCACCAATCTGGCCTTTGTGGTAGAGTAGCCAGACGGAAGCCACTCCTCAGGAAAAGGCACATGACGGCCCGCTTGGAGTTCCACAATAGACACTTAAAGACTTTCAGACCATGAGAAACAAGATTCTCTGGTCTGATGAAACCAAGATCAAACTCTTTGGCCTGAATGCCAAGCATCACGTCTGAAGGAAACCTAGCACCATCCCTACGGTGAAGCCTGGTGGTGGCAGCATCATGCTGTGGGGATGTTTTTCAGCGGCAGGGACTGGGAGACTACTCAGGATATAGGGAAAGATGAACGGAGAAAAGTACACAGAGATTCTTGAAAACCTCCTCCAGAGCACTCAGGACCTTAGACTGGTGGCGAAGATTCACCTTTTCCCTTGTCAACAACCCTAAGCACACAGCCAAGACAACGCAGGATTGGCTTTGGGACAAGTCTCTGAATGTCCTTGGGTGGCCCAGCCAGAGCCCGTACTTGAACCCGATCGAACAACTCTGGAGAGACCTGAAAATAGCTGTGCAATGATGCTCCCCATTCAACCTAACAGAGCTTGAGAGGATTTGCAGAAAAGAATGGGAGAAACTCCCCAAATACAAGTGTGCCAAGCTTGTAGCGTCGTACCCAAGAAGACTTGATGCTGTAATTGCTGCCAAAGATGCTTCAACAAAGTACTGAGTAAAATGTCTGAATACTTATGTAAATTTGATATTTTCGTTTTTTGTTTGTAATACATTTGCAAAAATTACAAAAAAATGGTTTTTGCTTTGTCATTATGTGGTATTTATTGTGTGTAGATTAATGAAGGAGAAAAAAAAATGTAATCAGTTTTAGAATAAGGCTGTAACGTAACACAATGTGGATAAAGTCAAGTGGTCTGAATACTTTCCGAATGCACTGTATGTCTAATGTGAAATTATAAGCATAACTGATTCTGGCTGACTACTAGAATATTAGGTAGTATACTAGTATCTAGTAGTTAATAATACTATTATTAGTGGTATTTGTAGTACTTTTATGTTTTAATTACTATTTTAATTTGCCTTTGAAAACTGGTACTTACACAGTCCTAGATTTGCTGTAGCTGTCTGAACTGAAAGAGAAACGTCTTCATCTCAGGAGTAGCCAAGAGCATTTCCATGAACAATAATAAATGCGAAGATATTAAAGTGCTGTCAGGAAGCATTGTCTCTGAATACCGCCACATATTGTAGGAATACACTCACACTTACAGCTCACAGTTGCCGCTGACAAACTTAGTAACACTCAGTGTGCAGTGCGAGGTTCTGTCAGAAACTCTGGCGTCAAGAAACATATTTATTTCCTCCCTGCCTCTTGTCCCAGGGGAGCTGTTTAGTGTGAAGGCGGTGGTTTGTGGGAGTGAGGGTTTTGCACATTTCGAAAATCAGAAGTGTGCACGTGGAAGCTGAGTGTTAGGTGGTGGTGGCAGTGAAAGGTGAGCCCTTCTGTGCTCTGCTGTGTGGCAGGCAGGACTGGGCGCGGCTGGCCGGCTGGGACGTAGGAAGGAGGTGACAGCTGAGTGCTCGCCCTTGGGCTCCCCAGACGCTGGCACGAGGAGGGGGAGAGCTGCTCACATTCTGCTGAACCAGCAGCCGTCGCTCCCCACACCACTGCTCTCTTCTCCCCTGCTCTTTATGGTGGAACAGCCAGGTCACCTTCTCTGGTCAATGTAATACTGGGGCGATAAAAATAAAAACAGGGGGGAAATGAAGTGGTATAACTTGAGCTGGGCTGAGGATCAGGGTCAGTGGGGCAGATGTACAGCTGCTGAGGACACATCAGTCTGCAGGTCTGACAACTAGAGCTGATGACTAATACGGCAAGCTTAATATGTTTCTGCTGTCTGGGAATAAACACACACATAAATAAGCTGTGGCACTTACGGCTCATTAGCAAGCAGGTCACCTTTTTCAAGCTGTGAGTGTGATTCATTTAGATTGGAACAATAAAACAGAAAACATAGCTTCAAGCTGAGATAACAGTGACGGAGAGGGACAACAACAACAACATAGCTTGTCTTGATCACAATATGGAATCATTTCCTCATTGTATTCAAAAAATTATAGGCTTATGGCGATTTTTGTTTTTACCAAATATTTTTCAATTGGACCCCTTGACAGATTTTTCTTTCAATAGGTAGTTTTGTTTAAACCCAATAAACCCAGTAACAATGTAAATCAAATGGCTTTTTGTTTTATAACGGGCAGACATACTATATAGGTTGTTGTTGAGGATTTTGATAATGGAGGTGGTTGTATTGTTTACTGATTTAACTAGAAACATTAGCTGGAGTGTTTGAAAGGAGACATGTTTTGTATGTAGGACTAGGCTACTATAATGTATTTTGTAGCGGATAATACCTTCTATGTATATTCCTATCACTGTTATGTGCATTGGTCTGAAGTAGTGTGCCCAGTACAGGGGCCAATATTCAATTTTCAACTTTTGTCTCCCTGGATTGTTGTTTATGTGCTGTTTGTGCAGTTGTTTTCCCTATAAGAAACTGTCTGTGTGAGTGTTCTTTGGAACAGTACAGTATGTTGAACTGTTTTGCTTATGTAAGACACTCTGACATGTCTAAAATAACTATTTGGGTGTTTTTGCTGTGACTGGCGTTTTAGCGTGGTTTGCATGCTGGATCTCTCTGTGGAACAGGATGATGGTCTGAGGCAGCCAGACAGAAAGGGAGGGCTCTATTGGGACTCTTAGTGTCTGTATAGCAGAACTAGTGCTAACCATAAAACCATTTTTCGTACTAGTACATTTAAGCCCGGTTACAGTTCGGTTTTTCAATTGTAGGGGTAATTCTGAAGAGTTGTTTAGCTGTTTCTATTCTTAAGTTTAATTTTTGCTTTCGATTTTGTACACCAGCTTCAAACAGCTGAAAATACAATATTTTTGGTTACGGAAAATATATATTCATAGTGGTTTAGATGGTATAATGATTCTCTACACTACACTTCCTTGTTTTGTCACATAAACTGAAATTTGGCTACACCATATATACAAAAGTATGTGGACACACCTTCAAATTGGTGGATTCGGCTATTTCAACCATAGCAGGTGTTGAAAAATTGAGCACATAACCATGCAATCTCCATAGACAAACGTTGGCAGTAGAATGGCATTACTGAAGAGCTCATTATCTTTCAACGTGGTACCATCATAGGATACCACCTTTCCAACGAGTCAGTTCGTAAAATTTCTGCCCTGGTCAACTGTAAGTGCTGTTATTGTGAAGTGGAAACGTCTAGGAGAAACAGCGGCTCAGCTGTGAAGTGGTAGGCCACACAAGCTCACAGAACGGGACTGCCGAGTGCTGAAGCGTGTAGCGCGTAAAAATTGTCTGTCCTCGGTTGCAACACTCACTACCGTGTTCCAAACTTCCTCTGGAAGCAACTTCAGCATAAGAATTGTTCGTCGGGAGCTTCATGAAAGTGCTTTTCATGGCCGAGCAGCCGCACACAAGCCTAAGATCACCATGCGCAATGCCAAGCGTTGGCTGGAGTACCGTAAAACTCGCCACCATTGGACTCTGGAGCAGTGGAAACCTGTTCTCTGGAGTGATGGACTCTGGAGCAATGGAAACCTGTTCTCTGGCAGTTTGATGGACGAATCTGGGTTTGGCGGATGCCAGGAGAACGCTCCCTGCCCGAATGCATAGTGCCAACTTTAAAGCTTGGTGGAGGAGGAAAAATGGTCTCAGGCTGTTTTTCATGGTTCGGGCTATGGAAGCATGTCCCCGCAGCAATGTTCCAACATCTAGCGGAAAGCCTTCCCAGGGAGTGGAGGCTGTTATAGCAGCGAAGGGGTGAACAACTACATATTAATGCCCATGATTTTGGAATGAGATGGTCGACGAGCAGGTGTCCACATACTTTTAGTCATGTAATGTATTTGAATTTTAGCAACCAGGAAATGGCGGAGCGATTTCTGCATAATGGATCTTTAAAGCCACATAGTCTAGCTACATCCTTTCATAACAAAATAATAGTGCACTCCAAAGAATCAATGTTTCATTTTGTACTGATAAATCTGTGAAAGGAATCTGTTATCTGCCTAACACACGCTGTACTATGAACAGGAGACTGATTGGAAAAAACAGCATGGAGCCAACATCCTTCTGAACACCCTGTTGCTGAGAGATTGTGCATCAGCCAGCCAGGTCCACTCAGTGACTGAAGCAGAGCAGGCTGAGTGCCCAGCCCAGCCAAGCCTGGTATCCACACAGGGCTCACATATGGCTTGGACTCAGCTCTACTGCCAGAGCTCCAGAGTTGGGAGAGAAGAGGGTGAATCAGTGCTGGGTATTGTGTGGGCTGCAGCTGGCCCTTTGAAACCTGGCGCTGCCTCCTGTTTCATCACAGTACTGTCAAACTCACTTATCACGGCTGGTAATGGTATTCTATCTGAAAGTGTTCAAGTTGTGGCCCAAGGTACACATGGTTGTGTTTGCTGTCTGTCAGTCATCATAAGTCTTCTCACGCCAGTTATTTCTTTATTTCACCAGGCAGCAGTGTGAATGGTCCTTACGCCAGTTATTTCTTTATTTCACCAGGCAGCAGTGTGAAGGGTCCTCAACTGGTGAAAAACAGAGCTGTGTGTTGATGTGAGCATCTGTGGAGGTGCAGGGCTGAAGTGAGTGTTGAGGGAATACCAGCTGGAATGGAAGGAAGCATCAAAGAGATTTGGTTATACAGTAGTTGTAACATTCATTTTCTTGCCATTTTGAGTTAATCTACCTAGCACATTACTAAATTACAGCATTGAAATTGATACAGTGGCATACACACATCATAATCTGTAAGTCGTGACTGGTTTTCTAAGGCAGCAGTGGGGCGAGGGTCACAATAATGTTTTTGAGCAACCACCTCCACGTAACCTCTCTGGCCCAGCATCCACACAGCCACTGCCAAGCTGCTGTCTGAGAGGGGCTCACACACACACACACACACACACACACACACACACACACACACACACACACACACACACACACACACACACACACACACACACACACACACACACACACACGTTTGCCCCATTAGAGCTGTAATGTGAACATATAAACATCAATGGCTCCCCCTGTGGCAACTTTTAAGATTATTTTTGAGTTCTCTGTGCTCAGGGAGCTTTATGCTGTTTATTTCTATAATAAATAGATACATCAGCTGGCATTGCTGAAGCCAACCATCTTCTGTTCTTTTATTAACCCATTGGTAACCTTGCTCAGATTGAGGTTTTGACTCGGCACAAAATAATCTTGGTGCAATGCACATAATTATGGATTCCCTGGAATAGTGTTGTCAGATGAGTAATCTCTATCTGTTCCAAATGAGAGGCAGATTTACCACCTGTATTGACCAACTGCAGAAGACTCTTTTTTTTGTACTTCTGTTATTCATTCGGCATTTTTTTTGCCAGACTTATATTCTTAGACTACTGAAAAATGGCATGTTTTATATGATTAACATTACCTAAGCCTGAATGGATGTATATTTCCTCTACTCCTCTTCTTTCCTCGATCCAGACAGGTTTGTATTTAAGCTTTTATTCCAGTAACAGAAGAAAAAGCTCTCTGACAAAATGGCTTCAGTCTATCTCAGTATATGTGGTATTTGAGCCCAAAAGAAGGTTATCTGCGGATTATGAGAAATTAGAAATAAAATGCATAAATGAATAAAATGAGTGGCAGAAGCTAAATAAGTTTGGGCAGCTCTTCACCCACTGAGTGTTCTGGCTGGTGGGGTCGGGTACGACGGGGAGTGGAGGGTGCTGCTGTTGGTTGCTGGGATGGGGCTACAGAGTTGACTAAATATAGATTACAGTAATTTACTTTCAAACAACTCATTTTCTCTGTTTGACATGTCCATTAACCCAAGCTAAAAAAATCATTAATTTTTCACCAATGAAGACATTAGTCATTTGAACGACTTTCATTACTGTCTGCTGCACAGGCGAAAGGGAGCAAGATCTCACTGCCCATAGCCATCTCCAGACACAGACACACACAGAGAGATAGAGACTCACTAGCTTCTCTATCATGGCTTATCGGGGGCTTTATTGTTTCACACAATGCTGGGTAATTAGGTGTCCTCTGCTATGCCTGGCTCTTTTTTTTTTATTGTTGAGAAATAGACCTGTCAGTATTTGGGCACAAGAAAATTCAACAAATGGTAAGCAGTATGGCTTTCTTTGTATCCTGCTGGTGCTTTGCATTGACAGGGACACTTGAATGAATAATTTCTCTTTTTCTCTTTAGTTTTTCTCTCTTCTCTTTCAACTTGACCTCCACCTCTAAATGTGAGGCAGAACTCTGAAATTGCATATGTAGAAAGAAGACAACTACCACTGTTATTTAACTGAACTGATGAGACTCGTTGGCAGAGGAAGCAGTGTGAATTATGGCGCTATATTAACAACAAAGATATTGATAATGCTCATTAGTGTCAAGCTCAAATCATCATTTCATTTTTCTAAATGGTTTGTGGCTGCCTTGCTCAGTGATATACTGCAGGCTGGGCTTGAAAACAACACCAGCAGCATCCAGCAACATAATGTGTCCTTGTGAATTTCAAGGGCACTACCTCAATATGGTAGAGAGGGAGAAATCTCTTCAGGTTAATCCCTACATTCCTGACCTGTCAGCGCAATGTCACGTCAAACCAGGGGGAAGGGAGAAGGTGCTAGAACACTCAGCAGAGATCCAACACTCACAGACACAAACAAACAATATTTTTTTATTGAGGGAGTAACTGCAAGGTTACTCCCTCAATAATTGTCCTCTAGTGTTATACCGCTACTGCATCTTTTGAATTACTTTAATGCATCTAACAGTAACACTTTAGACAACTTCAGATCAGGTACTCATTGTACAGACACAGAGAAGTCACACTTTCAAGCCATCTTTGTTAAAACGTTGCATGCAGGCATAGATGCTTAAATTCCTGCTGGAGAACTATGGTTAGTCTGTCAGATGACCAACTAGACATTACTGAGCTTCATAGTACATTGGCTGAAGGGCTCTGGCTTGCATTAGGGAGTATATTATCCGGATATGATGGGGGGGTCATTCATAGCTGTCATGCCTGGCTGATATATTTCCCTACCTGTCAAATCCAGCGAGGGAAAGAGGAGTGAGACACTACCTTCACCCTCTCCTCCCTGGTTGTGGAGTGTGTCATGTCAAGGTGACCTGCTGTAGGAAGTACTGCAGCATGCAGATCAGAGAGAATCCCTGTTATACAGCACCTCTCATTTACTGCACTTTTGACAGATCAAAACACTCTCAAATATATGGTGACATGGGTTGAATATTGTACCTTAGAAAATCACTCTGAAGCCTCTTCTAAAGTTGAAATTGATTGTACATTGTATTTTGTCCAGCAGGTAAAACATTAAAAGTTCAGTAATCATTGCATACTTCCTTAACTATAATTATGATGACATTTTAGTAGTTTAGTGAACTTGAAGTAAAAATAGCATAGCATGGCTATTCATAGATTTTGACGTTCTGAATTCGTCAAAAGAAGACAGAATGCATTTGGCTCTGTTGTATAAATAGATAATGGATCGGAGCAAGATATATTTATCCAACTCAATAAAGCAAGACGAGGAAGATAATTCTAGCCTGAGTCACAGAGATAATGATATCTGGCTCCAGCCCATTACAGGTTGCAGCTCTCTATAAAAACCCTCTGCTCTCGCCGTATAGAGGGGCTGTTAGGAGACTCCTGTGGCCTGCCTAAGCCCAGGACTGCTTGAGTCAGCCCTCTGCTGTTCCATGAAAGTCACCTTCCCATGCGCTCCATCCCCACACTGGGGTTAGGGGAGGATTTAGTTGTGTGGTTTCAGAATTCCAGGGGCCAGGTGGGCTCGTTACTCATGTCAAATGGAAGTTGTGAGTAAAATGACAGGCCTTACGACTGGTTGCTGCCATCAGATTAATTCCGCCCCCTATTAGCATAACGAACAGCTCATTTCAAGTCATATTAAAACACTGCAGATCAATTAGCCATAAGAGCTGTAACCTTGGCCCAGGGAGTGGTGGTGGGAAGTCTGAGCTGCTACCTGAAGCTCTGGCTCTTTTCTGATGAGCCCTTCCTTACATCTCTCTCCCTCCACTGCCATTCTCCTGCCCTCAGCACACATGTACTGTAATCCTAGCAAACCCCTTAGAAATGGCTACTTTCAGCTGACTCCCTATGGCGTTGTGTGCTTATACCATCACATTGCCGCTTTCTTTAACTTTGTCTTCTGACATGGAAAAGTGGTGTCTGTCTCTTGGTCGAATGTTGTACTTAGTAGTAGAAATACAATTTATTTGAACAAAGTATACATTTGTCTCAAATCCATATTTGAGGGAGTGCTCCAAAAGGCTTAGTCAGTGTGTGACAAACAAATGTGAAGACTAGGCTACTTTGTTAAACTTATACTTTGTGTTTGGTGGTCCTCCTTGGTCTGAAGCACTAAACTACTAAAATCACTTGTACAACTTTGTCAGCCATTCCATTCCAATTTGTACCTCTTTGAATACGGCTGATAAGAATGGATTATTATGAGTTTCTTAAATGCATCTACATAATCCCTTGACAAAGCTTTGACGTCTTTGCATGGTGTTCTTCACTTAAAATGTAACACTAAATTATGTGTTTTGTGCTCGCGCTACATTTGACTCTGTAAAGTCGTTCTAATCAAGACTTCATAGACACATGATTTGAGTCCCTGCTGTTCAACAGATCTGAAATTCTCTAAAGCAGCAGTTCACTTCTTCCAAGGTCCCAGCCCCTCTCTGTCTGATTGCAATAAAAACACCTGTGATTGGATTGTCTCTGATTGAAATGATGTGGGTCTGCCAAAGTGATGGCTTCACGTTCCACAGAACAATGGAGGGTTTCACTTTTTTAACCACACGTTATGCACTACCATCTCAGAGATTTTCATCCACTGAAAGTCAAAAAGTGCTATTGACTTTATGTGTGTGCCATGTGATTTTATGTGATACTGACAGTGATTTTATGTTATTTCTAAACAGCAAACAAAGACCATTTGTCTTGCAGTCATAAACAGGACTTAAGTAAATGTTTGTAATAGGCTGTGTCTTTATCATTCATATCACTGCAGGATAATAAATATGTACAGTGTGGAGCTGCATAAATGAAATTTGCAGAATGAGATTGATACCACACTGGCATTAGTAAATGAATTACTGTAGTTATTGAAAACCACGCTCTGCACATTACTCTTCTGGTGTTGAAAACAAGAGGGGTTCAATAAAAAGTTGTTGTGTTTAATGTTTAACTTCATGCTCTCCCACCTAAATCAGTGTTTGATAAAGAACAGTTCTCAGGTTCATCACCGAAGTCTATTGCGAAACCTTTTACAGTGTTTAGATGCATTGCAATGTGGTACAGTATTTATGGAATGGTGCATGGTGGGTATGAATGATAGGTACAAGAAAGACATTATTCAAGTAGAACAGTATTATGGTATAGATTGATTATCAGTTAGGATTCAGTAGGGCATACATACTTGAAGACATGGGAAATATTACTTTCATTGGAAACAATGTAATGAGCAGGCTATTCAGACTCAGTTGTGGAGGAAACTCACTCTGAACTGAAGTTGAACTACTGTAGATGTGGAAAGTTTCACAGTAAAACTGGATCCTCAATTTGCTTTGGAAAAAAAACGTATGGGGTCAGTCAACAAACATCACTTTCCTTTGAACCATCAGTAACAGTCTCTTTCATTGCCCGCTATTCTCTAATGAAACTGAAGTGGTGCCTAGAAGGCTCTGCCTGAGTGGTGAAGATCGCGGCTGCCCTCGTCTACGATCTTGTTTTGGCTCGTGCTGAGCCTGGAATGACAGCCATTTGTGTTTGCAGTTGATGTTGTAGTGACTCCCTGGGCCCTCAATTTTTCCTACCTGTGTTTGGGGCGAAGGGAACCTGACATCGTCCCACAGGTTCCTTTAAAGGTGTATTCATTTAATATTTTCTTAAAAAGATTTTGGTGCGAGGTCACAGATCAAATCAGGGCTGCTTTCCGACTCAGTGACCATTTAATCAAGCTCGAGTCCATTTGCAGTGCTCTTTCACGCTACCTTTTGTTCATGGTGTGCAAAGGTGATGTCATTCAGCACAGACCTAAGAATCCCATTCCTCCAAGCTTTAGAGGTTGGGTGGGTGACTTCCACTCAACCTTTAAAGCACAGAGGATTGGTGTATGTCAGTCCTTGCTTGAAATGCGTCCCTGAACATTTACTTCTACTCTTCTTCTCTGACTGACAGTATTTAAAGAGATCGTTCAGTAAATTTAGACTTTAAAGCATCTATCTTATTACATTATGTTCACAGACAGGTGTCCCGTTGCCTGAATCTGATTTCATTATTTGGATGTTCTTTGCGTTATGATACTGAAAAGGTTTTTATCTGATGATTTATCAGACTTAAATAATCATCAGACATACTCTATTTGATGTTTGCAAGATAGGTAATTAACTACAACCTTGAAACAGGAGACAAAGGGCTGTGAGACATGGGTTTACATCTAGACACATGACAAGTCGGAAGTATACGGAAGGTATGGGGCAACAGAGGATGAACAGCAGAGGGGCTAATGACTCTGGAGCAGGGGGAAAAGGTATTGGCTTCTGGGGGTGCAGTACGCTGGCACGCTGTTATAGCGGCGTGCCAGCGTACCCAGCTTAACATCCTTGGGTACCGGTCGGTGTTGCGGAAGCGAAGTATCGAAGTGGCCCAGGCCTTACTGAACCCCTCCCAGAGGTCCTGGTACTCCAGGAATGGCAGAGAAGTTCGGGGCAATTTCCAAGCCCCCAGGAAGACGTCCCGGGGCAGGCAGAGCTGATTTCAGGCAATGACCGTGGCAGAGCAGGCTCCAGCCCACGATGGCACCAGTCAATCGAGAGATTGTGTCGCTGGAGCCAAGAGAATCCCAATACCACAGGTACCTGCGGAGACTCAATTAGCAGAAATTGGATCGTCTCGCTGTGGTTCCCCGACACACGTAGATTGATGGGGGTGGTATGGTGGGTGACCCGACCTATAGAGCACCCGTCCAGCGCTCTAACATTCATGGGAATGGAGAAGGGTTGAGTAGGGATGCCCAGCTCAGACGCTAGAGTAAAATGCATAAGACTCATATCAGCCCCCGAGTCGATGAGTATCTGGAGAGACTTGGACTGGTCGCCCCACCGCAGGGTGGCATGGAGAGGGGGGCGAGTAGTGGGAGAAGCAAAATTATCCTTAAGACCTACCAGAGTATTCATTCCTACCAATGAGCTAAGTCTCTTGAAGGGACTGGTAGACACATAATGACCGGCAGTACCACAATACAGACAACTCTGGGTGTTAAGTCTGCGTACACGTTTGGCTGAAGACAGCCTAGCCCTGCTGAGCTGCATCGGCTCGGGAAGAGGCAAATCAGCAGTCTTTGGAGGCTCATGGAAGAACTTGGGTAAGCACGGATCCTCTCGGGGACTTCCGGAGTTCATCAGATGCAAGGTGGGATCCTTGAGTGAGCTATTGGGACCGCAATCAGACCTCTTCTCCCTCCTATGTTCCCGTAGCCGACCATCGATCCGGATGGTTAAAGCGATGAGTGAGTCGAGATCCGTCGGTAGTTCCTGGGCTGCAAGCTTGTCCTTTACTTCCTCCGATAATCCGTGCAGGAACGTGTTGAACAGCACTTCCGGGTTCCAGGCACCCTCTGCTGCTAGCGTGCGGAAATCCACTGCATAGTCTGCCACACTGGGGGAGTCCTGCCGAAGTTGGAGTAACTTCCGGGCAGCCTCTCTCCCGGACTCAAACTTTTCTCACCTCCGCCACGAATACCTTCAGACTGAGGCAGACGGAAGATTGTTGCTCGCACACTGCCATTGCCCAGGTGAGTGCCGTCCCGGACATCAGCGTAATAATGTACCCTATCTTCGAGCGGTCCGAGTGGAACGAAGAAGGCTGCAGCTTGAAAATGAGGGAGCACTGGGAGAGAAAGGCCTGGCAGATTCTGGAATCTCCATCGTAGCACTCCGGGGGAGGTAAGAGGGGTTCCCGGGAAACCGGGCTGACGGCGCTACTACCAGCCAGGTTACTGAGGGGCTAGGAGGTTACAGTCATGGTAGGCTGCCTGGTAGTCAACCCACGGAATTGCTCCCGCAATGCGTCTAATGCTAGGTCGTGACGGTCGGCCACGTCCTTAAACCCTTCCATCAGACCGCGAAGCAACTCCTTGTGTCTACTAATGATAGCTCCTTGGGAGGAGATGGCGTTGCGGAGCTGGTCCAAGTCTGCTGGGTCAGTCATGGCCAGTTCGTACTATCACGTTTCAGGTAAGACCCAAATGCAGACTGTGTCGAAGTAACAATGTTTATTACAGCAACAGGGGCAGGCAAACAACAGGTCAAGGTAGGCAGGGGTCAATAATTCAGAGTAGTGGCAAAGGCACAGGACTGCAGGCAGGCACAGGGTCAGGTCAGGCAGAGGTTGGTAATTCAGAGTAGGGGCAAAGGCACAGGACTGCAGGCAGGCACAGGGTCAGGTCAGGCAGAGGTCGGTAATTCAGAGTAGGGGCAAAGGCACAGGACGATTTGTTTCCTTTGAGTTTCCATAAGAGAGATATTAGTAGTCGGGCTGCAAGTGTCACATATAGGTGTCTCAGCCATTGACCAATCATAAGCTTGTAAAGCAGTTAGCTAAAGCTACTATACACAGAGGGTGCGTTCGTAAATCCACTCTAGACTGTCAGTGCATGCTCTGAGCGTTCATAAATTCAGAGCCTTGTCATATTGTCCATTCTGAAATTCAGAGCATTTTGCTCTCTGAGTGTTCAGAGTGCACTGTGTAGATTGATGAGGAAAAAAATCAATTTCATAAATTTTAGAATAAGGCTGTAACGTAACAAAATCTGGAAAAAGTCAAGGGGTCTGAATACTTTTCCGAATGTACTGTACTTCCAGACACAAATGAGAGAACACCTCACTCATTTTACCAGCAGAGCTGCTAGAGTGTTTTATTGTTATCAAGAGGGTTAATGACTGTAACTGTGTTACTGGCAACAATTTAATTCTGTATTTTTGTCGATGTTTACTTATACCTGTCATAACAACCGAGTTTAGGGCGTTCGTAAATTCCTCTATTTATTCTGCGCTCTGGCACTCTCAAACCAGAGTGCTCTGAAATCGGAGTAGGTTGCCAGGGTGAATTTACGAACGCAACCAAACTGATGATCCTTATTAATATCCAAGAGTGACACACCTCCTTCCTGTCACTATGGCAACTCATATTCATCAACATAACCTTTTTTTCTTTCTCTCTTGCGCTCTCTCCTCTTTCATTCTGTGTAAACTTTCCTACCTCCCTCTTCTTCTTCTTTTATCTATGTGGTGGATTCATTAATTTGATCTCCTGGACTGATATTCTCTTTAGCATCTTTATGGGTTTTACTCCTGCTTTTAAATTAGACCTCTCTTTTATACTGAAATATGAGAGGAGAAGACTGTTTAGATTACTTTATCTATGCATTTATCAGATCCTTTTGGGCACAAATGTTGTGTTGATTCATTTTGTATGGTACTTTAGCATCAATTCATTTAAATCTTGGCATGTAAGCCAACATTCATCCTAACTGTGTTTTGTCTGTTGTTCTCACCTTTCTGTGACCTTACCTGCATTCTTCCTGCACTAATATGTGCAGTGCTAGTATGTGCTGCACATATGGAAGTAATGAAATGACAGTGATCCTGTGCTCCTATTTCAGAGGAAAATCTATCGGAATACAATGTCAAATTTGTTCTTGTTAGCTTTTTATGTTATATTCACATTCAGTTAATATCATGGAGCATTATAGTACTTTAGTTAGTTTAATACAAATGGCATGCTGTACCCTTTCGGGACATGGGTACAATATTTTAGTTTTAAGGCTTTCAATCGAGAGATATTCCCACTCCCAGCGACCGGAGGTGACAGACTGAATATAAATCAGGATTACATTCTCAACTCACTAATCCCTTTCTTTAACATACTTATAAGTATGGTGTGTCAGTGGAGAAATGCTCATCAAGAGGTTTTATAGTCTTTTTATCATGGGAAATGTGAACTATCATAGCTACAAGAGCAGTAAAATTTTAAAATGTTTGTTTTTCTCCTGTAATTCCCATTTAATGATATATCCCACAATGAAATGTTAACAACTCTTCATTAGGGGCAGCTCATATGCAACCATTTAAAATGTAAACCATGTTACACTATGATTGAATCATGCATTCCACTAGAACCAGATAACTTTATGAGTGGTGTCATAACTAAGATACATAGTGGTCTGTTTATAGGTGGATGAGGGAACATTTGTTCTAAATGTAATAAGAAACAGCTACAGTCATTCTTTAAGGTATGGATTTGCTGTATGGTGTGCTGGTTGTAGGTTTTGAGCTTGAAGAATTCTTGGATATTCTGTTGTGTGTGCTTGTGTTTATTGATTTGTTATCCTGGGAATCGATGGTGGGTGTGGTGTTTTCCATGGTTATCAGACTGTAATCAGTCAACTGCAGGAAAACCATCACTTTTTGTTACGCATGACGTTGCAAAGGTTACTCTGTGCATTAATGCGATCATGCATTCAATAAAAAGCAGGCATTTTTGGAGTCATGATACATTACATTAGCAGAATGCTATAAAGGCATCACAAAAAGACATTAGACATCTCAACACATTTTTCAAGTGATGAGTCTGAGTCTATTGTCCTTTTTCTTGTACTTCTGTACATTTGAGTCATTTAGAAGACGCTCTTATCTAGAGCGACTTACAATTAGTGCATTAATCTTAAGGTAGCTGGGTGAGACAATCACTTTACTCTGCTCTCTTGCTTTTCCAAGCTGTTGACACGAGCAGATGCAGCAGAGTTGTCCGTTTCGATCCTTTTTCATAATCTGAAAACAAAGAGGCCCTTGGCGCTAAAACCAGCATGGCTCCATAATAAACTGTGTGCCATGTTTTAACTGTCTCCCTCAGAGGCATGTAGACAGACACGCAGTGTGCATGTAGATGAGCCCTAGTCTAGAAGATTGCTTTTTTACAGCCTCTCAATCAAAGCTAGAGTGCAAACACTGCAGCAACAGATGGGGGCAGAGCTTACCTCTCGCATTACAATACTCTCCCACAGACATTGTTGCTGTAGGATGTGCCGAGGTTAAAGAAGAAGGGGAAGGAGGGAAAATAAAAAGCATGGAGCAGGCCCTACAGAGGCGGCTGATAAATGATCGAGTGTGTTACCTCACGAGTGAGGAGTGCACAGCAGCCAGATTGATATTCTTCAGAGACATTTAGCCATTCACACTGAGCTCTCTCAGCAGCCGCTGCTGATCCGGCAGGGCTGTGGGGTCCAAGTCCCCTGGGGATCACTCTGCATTAAAAACGTTGACCTGTGACAGCACTTCCTGCCAACGCAGCACTGTTGTCATGACTGTGATGTCCTTGGACCCCCATGTTGTTGGTCCTGTTGACCAAGGTTTGTTCTCTTTTTCCCCCTTCAAATTGGTGTCTATGTTATTTTGGGGTGTGCTATTGTCAAGGCCTTTGGCAGTGAGGCGATGCCGAAAATATGCCTCTGCCAACGGTGCTGGACACTCATTAACCTCCCCCTCTCCCCTCCATCACCACGGCCCTGATGTATCACCCTCCAGAGTGTCACGAGCAATAAAGCCTTGCTACTTAAATGTTTTAATTTGGGCTTCTGTTGATGTGTGAACAGCTGTAAGACTGAATGGCATATCTATCATCTTCCCCCTCAGAATGAAGCAGGGTCAAATGCCATCAGTTACTATCACAGGAAACCCCTGATGCTTTTATTTATTTGGCCTTTTCTCAGATCTGCATATTCATGTGCGTAGTATAGAGATGAGAGAGCACCTGCTGGCGTGGGCTCTGTGAGATGTCCAGCCCTGTTATTTATAGCCAGGATCCTGGGTTCACTCTTAGATGTTGGCACTTCCCCTCTAGACAGTAATGCATTATTCATTTCAAAATGACTAATATTTCGCCGCATGGCTCTTAGCAGTGTGCCAGCATTGACCAATGGCTGTTTTGTAATTAATGCAGATCGAGCGAAAAGCAAAATAACATATTTACTTTCATGCTTTATTTTTTTTGCACGCTTGACTGAAACACTTCCAGTGGCTAAATCTAAAATACTCAACTTAACCCGCACACCCAACGCCAGGCGTAGAGATGGCAAGACCAGATTGGTTCTCTGCAATGCCCATCTGCCTCCTCACAATATCATTGTTTTTTGACCCAGAGGTTGTTAGGATTTGAAGTTCAGGCTATAGGATGAAGGTTTAAATGTGGACAGATCAGTGAGAGGGAAGGTAAAGACTCAAAATGTTGAACAGCTCCATTGGGTCACCTTCAGGTATGCATAGGAACTCATTGTGTGTGGATATATAGACAGATGACCAAACCAGTCAGCATACATACCCCAGCCAGAGCAATGGAAACCATCCCCAGAAAAGTGATTCTCTGTCAGGGAATGGATTCAGTGTGAGAGTGGTTAAAAATACCCCAGGACGCCATTAGCTGATGCTTTTCAGTTTGTGTGTGTGCTAAGCTCTGTGATGGTATACTTCAGCCTTCATTCCTGTCTAGATGTTCATTGCAATGATGGCATGTTTGGTAATCACACCACCCAGTCTCTGCTAAAGTGTAAAAATAGATAGACAAATAAACATAATTAAATACATCATAAACATGTCTCAGCACAGGAACAGGATTCCAATCTGGGAGAAATTTGAGCCCTCCGAAGATTTCATTGGAATTTAATGAGCCGCAAAATATAAATGAAAAATGTGAACATGTCTGATTAACCTCAGCATAAACTGTGTAATAGGTTGACAGATAGGCTAGAGATCATTTGCTCAGGTACCATTACAGTGGCTTCCAATGCAGTCAGGAGTAGGAGGTGGCCACGTTTCACAAGCTCAAATTATTGATAAGGGTAGTCAGAACGCTCCTTTGCATGTTATTAGACTGCAATCAAAATAACATTTACATGTAATTTATGTATATTACCCTCTTTTCTGAAGAGATGTGTCAGCTCCCCATACTTAAATATAAATTTATTCCACCATTCAGTATGTCTCCTAATTTCTTTTACTGAAAAGTCGTAGATCAAATGTGTTCATATAAAACATAAATGCAACATCAAATTGATTGAGTTGCAACCTATGTCTTAGCCCAGTAAATTTCCATTAGGCCTAAATGTACGATCTGTGGTTTTATTGACATGGTAGGACTGATGAAGAGGGGTTTTGCATGAGCAAAAATTATTTATAAGACTTACGGAAGTGGTCTTCTTATTGTTCTGACATTATAGTCTATGTCCAATCATGTTAGTACATTCTTGGAATTTTATATGAGTTACACAGTTTAGTCCACTCCTGTTCTCTATTCAGTTTTTTGCCCAAAGGAGGGTTTAGATGCAACTTTGCTTATTTAAGGACTTGACCCTGGAAAATACCCCCAATTAGTGGGAGAATGAAACCATTTAATTGCATTAACATAATGCCTTCTAACGATCATTACGTCCACCAGAATAGTCATGATAATAAAGTAATTACTATTTTGAGAGCACAATTAGCCTCACACCTTTCGGATGCTATAATTACAACCCATACATATAGATGGGTAGTATCTGTGACTTGGCCTGTGGAGAAGTTGGATGTAGAGACACCAGATAGGTTGTCAGAGACCAGCCAGTCAGTATAAAGATGTTATGGTGTAGTGACATGGTAAGAATGCCCTTCAAGAGACAAATTGGTTTTTCTGTTTGCGTGAATATTTGTGTTGTTTTTCACACTTTCTCCATTAGAAAAGCTTTTAGGAACAGAGGCAGTTGAAATAGAGAGAGGGAGGTGGTATAAGGGAGAGAGGGAGGAATGAGAAAAACAGATTGGTTTTCATGCCTGGTAGTCAGCGGGCCTGTAAATCTCCCAGGAGCGGTCCGGAAGACAGCAGAAGGTTGATAGTCATCCATCACTTCTGACAATTCCAGCGCTCTGGAGTGGGCTTGACGGGGGACCCCGAGCAAAAATGCTGCAAGAGATGCAAGAGATAGAGAGAGCTGCTAGACTGAGCAAATTAACTCTGCCATGTTTAAAGCAGGAGGAACATCAGTTGGCTCTGAATTTGGTTTATTCATTTCTTGATATGACCATCTTCTTGGTCCTCCTCCTGCAGCAGGAGACTGGTGTCTGTAGAGGCTGTCATTAGTTCTAGCCTGGCCGTACGAGGTGATTGGACCTGTAGGACTGGCAGCTCTTCTAAATCATACAGGAGGGAATCATAGAGGGGAAATGCTTCAGTAGGAGAGAAATAGCCAGGTCTCCTCAAGAGACCAGAGATTGTACTTAATATTTAGAGCATGGGCATTTCTCTTGCCAAGGTGAATATATTAAAAGCATGGGCTGTCAGTATGCATCGCTCTGTTCTTTACTTGTGTGGATGTTGGAGAAGACACATGTTTGGTAGGGGAGGGTTGCGTGAGCACAGAGATACTTTGTGGCGCACGGATATCAACATTCCTCATATTTATCTGGTTGAGGGTTTATACATCTGAAAATTCAGCAGGAGAGAAATGAAGACCAGGCCAGTAAAGATAGCTGCATGCTCACAGCATGCGTCAAAGCTCGCTTTGTTTTATTGCCTGAGAACTATCGAAACACTCTGCCGATTACGTTTGAGGTAGTGGAGTCTTTTCATATCTGAAGCAGTGTGGCAAGTTGACCATGAAAAACACACACACAATCAATACATTTAACACATTTAAAGTATGCATAAATATTCACACTGTATATAAGCATCTATAGGCTACATGTGGTAACTTAGTTATATGCAGTACATATGCTTGAAAATGCGCCCATACGCAGTAGTGCCGAGTCTGTTATACACAGTATTTTAGCAGTTTTATATTATTATTGCCTCAGCTGTAGAAATGTCCTCAATAGGTTAATGGAATGCTTTTTGAACTCAGAGGGTATTATTGTCTCTCTATGTCTGACCTTCTACATTGTCTGGAGGATATTGAGCTTGACTGTCAGACACTCAAAGGAAAGGCCTAATTAAACTTGTTTGAATCGTACATGGCCATACAATGAATTTATAGATTGCCTTTCACGTAAAGACCCAAAGCGTGAACTTCCTGGTTCTCTGGTTAAATAATAGATACCAATACAAAAGGCTGTGAATGCCTATCCAAACAAAAGGTCTGATGGCTGCTTTAAATGACTGTCACCGTTT
The DNA here is from genome assembly GCA_030435695.1 of Brachymystax lenok tsinlingensis. Classification (NCBI taxonomy): domain Eukaryota; kingdom Metazoa; phylum Chordata; class Actinopteri; order Salmoniformes; family Salmonidae; genus Brachymystax; species Brachymystax lenok. Next base: position 21,499,670 of record CM059790.1, on the reverse strand, counting down.
CCTGTAATCTGATAGCTCTGAAACAAGACTTTTGAATACATATTTTTTTGAGAAGGAGAAGGAAATTAAAAGCTGACATTTAAAGGCTACCCAGCAGGTCTTCAGATCAATAGTTAGGTATCTGAGACTTTCAAAACAATACAAAAAAAAATAATCCTATTTTTGTTTTGTCCATATGAAGCTCAATTGGCGACATGAAGACAATAGGAGATGCCACTGACAGTGTAATATTTTTAACCTGAGGTCAGCGTCCCCTCCACAGGCCGCCACCCTGAGCTGACATTGGCAGCTTGTGAGCGTCCTGTCAGGTCTTCCAAAGCAAAGAGCTCTCCTGCTCCTGCTAATCCCCCACAGGAGACAACCCTGTCCCTCTGCATCTTGAACTCATGGCCATGCAGTTTCTTTTTTTTACAACCGGTGTGATGAAGGGAGGTTAACCACAGGTCATGATTGTGTTGCATTAGACAGGACCTTCACCTCTGGGGCCAATAGAGTAAAGCCTTGGGATTGCAGTGTTCTGACTGTGTGAATCCTCAAAGGCATACCCCATAGCACTAAAAGTGTGAAATGTAACCCTTGCCGTATCTTTAGGCTGAGGTCTAGCCCTATGTTTTATAGGGAAGAACTGTGGCTGGCGCCCCTGCATTTCCCCTCTGTATTCCTGTCTGCCGTGGCATCAGGGCTGTCAGTCTCTTCATTGTGAATCTGATGTTGGCCTGGTGGTGATGCTTTTCCAGCGATCGACTGATCAAAGCCTGCTGGAAAGGAACAGGTAGGCTGCCACAAACAATAAACCTGGGTGTCTGTGATGACTGGAGACACACTCTTTTCACGCCATTTCACCCGGTGGGTGGTGCTGTAGATTTCAGCGCACATACCATATACAGTCATTGGTGCACACATTGGTCAAGAACGAGCCAAGCACTTGCTCAAGTCCGGATCGTAGAATCTACTCAACACACCGCTAAACCATAGAGTACTGGTTGGCTAAGCCTAACTACAGTAATGGATGTTATTCTGTTTCATCAGGGAACCACAAAAAGTAAACAAATGTAATCACTGAATTCACGCTATGTTTGCTGTTTCATGCAGCCACAGAATTGAAAGAAGCTAAACAAATTATTTTGTATTCGAATTTCGCATTGTTTTAAGTAGAGAGATATCATTCACACAAAGTAATGAGACTGGATGTGTAAGTATACCTCCAGGATAATATGGTAAAGTTGGCCTCATGTATAGGCCCTCCAACAAATAAATAAGACCAAGGACATACAAAATCCATCAGATTAACCGGTTTTAATTAAGCCAGCAATGCTGATACCAAATTCATTATTGTTAAGAAAAAAAATGATTATCACATTGGGAGAGAGAGAGAGAGATGCTCACAGACATAGAGCTAATGCAGCTATTTCTACTACTGTACAACTCACACACATATCATGCATATCAATGTATTTATACATGATCATACTGACCTGGAGTATTGGTTACCTTTTTTTGTAGTTCACATCAGTCACTGAAAAGGGAGGGGTAAAGGGTAGGCTAGGCTCAGTAGTTATGATCTTGTTCATCTAAACGCAAATAATGAATCTCATTGATTGACAGTATTGACATTGTTGGTTGGCTAGTAAGCTAAACCTGACATTACACATCGTTCACTTTTGGGAAAACTGGTCCAGCCACTTGGTAGCTAGCTATCATTAGTTAAAATAAAGCAATTATGTACTAATATGAAAATACATAGAACCCACCATAGTGATGTTGTTGAAGAGGTTATGAATGAGGTCCCAGGCGGAGGGTTCTCGTTGAACATGGACAGTCCATGCACTTTTAATCCACGCCAACTGTGACGTATACTGTAGCACCGCCAACCGGGCGAAAGGGCGTAAAAAGAGTGTTTCTAGTGATGACTGAGGGGCTCTCTTCTGTGTACTGTGAGCCAGACAGACCCCGATCCACTGGTTCTACAGTCCTGTATGTGTTCCACAGAGGGCAACGAGTCACTTCCTGTTCACTTCCTAGACCACTTAACTCTACTTAGTACCCATGACCCTTGATTCTCAATGTAAACAAAAGTGTCTACCATTCAACTCTGAAGTCTGAATCATGATTCATCATGCCTTCCTGCACTTCCCTTGATCTCTTAACTTGGACTTTTAGCTAGCTAGATCACATGTTGTGTATTTTTGTTCCACTGGTAGAGGGATTGCATTGTCCTTATAGGCTACCACCCCATTAAGAATAGTCTCTTTAAAATGTCAGTTCTGGTTTCAGTTCAGGAGCTGGCCTCACTGTGGATTGATGGGTATCAAAAGACAGCATTTTGCACCCAAACGCTGTTTGGCATAGAGCTATTTTAGTGTGGAGCCTGGACTGGGTTATCAGTGCCCGGCCTGGGAGCTCTGAGTGCTGTGTTTCTGTAGAGGTCAGTGGTTAGGTGAGGGCCACACTTCACATTCACTACCCTGATGCCTGTCAGCGGTTAACAAGCTGACTAGGTGAAAAATCTGTTGATGTGTCCTTGAGCAAGGCACTAAACCCTAATTGCCCCTGTAAGTTGTTCTGGATAAGAGTGTCTGCTAAGTGACTAAAATGTAAAATAGTTTTGGGGGAATTGTTGGGGAAGCTACTCTGAAAATATAGTTGACCAAGCTACCAATTACTTCACACTGGAAGAAGTTGAGCTACCTTTAAGAAAATATAGTTTACTACATTCAAACTACTTTGTGATAAATTATCTAACTAAATATGAAATGTCAGAGACTACACATTGCAATAATAGATCACTCTGGGGTCAGATGTTAACAGAATATGTAATTAAGCCTACTAAACACAAAACTGGGCAATTAGACAGGTCTGATTACGAAAAAAAATACTTTTCTTTTCATTTAACAAAAAAAGTGTAGTTCCAGTAGTGAGCTCCACCGCTACATGGCAAAAAAGTAATTAACTACTGAAAACACTACTAAGATTTGAATTTAGTTCAACTATCACCAAGCTACAGCAATATGTAGTTGAACTATATGTAGTTCAAAACTCCCCAACACTGCTTCCTTCTCTGCTGCTTACACATTGGAGCTAGATCAAAACATTCAGAAATATATGAGATAGTACTCAACGTGGAATTTCTTGTTTTTTATTCATTTTACATTATTTCGCCAAAGGTTTCGCCAAAGGCAGAAATCTTCAACAAATGGTTACTTGGTGGTTACACAGTGCTTGTATCATGGTGTGTGCTGCAGGGTGACAGAGAGACACCTGTTTGGGCTCCGCTCTGGCAGTGACAGGGACATAGGGGGGTTTGACATGCTTCATGGAGATGACAGCTCAGACAGCCTGGATGTTAATCTGTTCAAACTGTTCAATGTGTAATTACATTTCCAGGACAGTGCTCACCGCACCTAGGGAGACGGGCACCCAAATTGGTCCTGGGTGTAGGCAGAGTGTATAACGAGAGTGGTGGGCCTACAGCACCCAACCGCCAGTCAGTCTTCCTGTGTGTGATGAGGGGGCTCCAGGTGGAGTGGGCCACACAAACCACTTAATGACCCCAAGATAAAAAGACTCTCCAATTTGACTCCTCTCTTGTCCTCACCTCAATCTCCCATTTGCCTCGATGGTGATGCTGTAGGACTCTGCGGACTGGCAAGGATCGCTGGAGAGCCACTCCTCATGGTAGCTAACACAGCTAACACAGCTAGCACAGCTAATACAGCTAGCACAGCTAATGCAGCTAATACAGCTAACACAGATAATACAGCTAGCACAGCTAATACAGCTAGCACAGCTAATGCAGCTAATACAGCTAACACAGCTAATACAGCTAACACAGCTAATACAGCTAGCACAGCTAATACAGCTAGCACAGCTAATGCAGCTAATACAGCTAACACAGCTAATACAGCTAACACAGCTAATACAGCTAGCACAGCTAACACATTCAGATGTGAGCCGCAGCATCAGCTGTACCAGCAGTTTTGGATGTGGAAAGATTAATGTGTGCATAAACACAGAGAGGCAATCAGGGCTAGTGATGATTTTCCATTATAAAGGACAGGGACACATATGAGCTATGATGCAGTGTATGGTACATGTGAGAGGCTCGGTGTCAGGGAAGTGGATGATGAATGATGACCCTCCAGTGTAGATCTGTCACACTCATGCCACTTCTGTTCCCAGTTAATGCCAGTGAAGGGTGAAGGTTTAAAGGCTTAAGAAATTCAACCCCCCAATGATGTGATCAATCTGAGAGCCAAACCTTACAGCAGCATCAGCACTGTACTGTAGGCCTGTATGCTGGGCTTTGGTCTGCTATGTTTTTTGAACAGTCGCTCAGTTTCTCCATCTACATGTTGTAAATACATTCCCTCACAGGTATGCTGGCTGGAGGATTAACTTTCAGGCATGCATGCTGTTGCAATGTGGTTGGACTATAAAACAGTGAATCTGCCTAGATACAACACCATTGTGCATCATGCAATGAAATCAATAACAGGTCTCTATGTTTACGGGTCTCAGTGAAATATGACTTCAAAGAACACACTGTCTTCTCTTCCTTGTGTGAGTCTTCATGTGATCCAGTGTTTAGCTTGAAGAAGAGGGAAGGAACCTCCTTTAATCACCTTGTCTTAACAGAAGCACAGAGACTGTTGCAGCCTGCCTGCTTTGGTGGAGTACAGAGCTCCCCCTCGGAGTTCAGACGCTTAACAAATAGATTACAGGCATGAGACACAGCCACTGAATAAGACAATCTGAATTGGAGAAAAAGAAGAAAGATGACCAATGTAAGGCAGAGAATGAGGATGTATTTGCCTGAGGAAAAGCTGAAAGTAGGCTGGCAACAGATGTGCAGGGCAGTAAAGTGTAATTGAAATGCCAGCAGCAATGGTCTTATCTCCACGGTACAGGAGCCTGCTGCCAGTCTGAACATCAGTTAAATGTCATTTTACCTAAGTCTGAATCAGCCTGCCACAATCCCTGCTCCTGTGATGGCAAGGAGGGAGGGGGAAGAGGAGGGGGTGTTGTAATAGGATTTCAGTAGCACACAGTTCACTTCCACCACCTGGACATAGTTGGTAATTTGATATGGTCCATCAATAGGATTCATTTACTGCACGGTGATATTATTATCATTATTTATATATTTATTATTCTCTCCCCCTCCATATTTCTTCCCCTGATTCTAATCAGGGATCCTGGCGGAGGAGCCTTTTTCCCAGTGCATTTCCTGGGAGAGTAGGACATATCCCTCACTCAGCCATGAATGTGGGTTTTAAAGCCAAGCTGGCCCCATGGTAGCCTGTCTGTTTCAGCATGATCATCTACTAGGCCACCATTTCACCACGCTATCTGTTGACAGACATGTCCAGTCTTTTCATCTGTACTTTATAGTGTGTTGTACTATCATGTATTGAAGCTCACTTTCTTATATCTACTCTGACATAACAATCAGTCATTATATACGATTGATCAGTGGTGTGTTGGCATCATGAACGTTCCTTTTTTTCTCTCTCAGTGCTCACTTTCTGATATCTCTACCTTTTCATATCATCCCCTTTTTCTTGTTCTTGAATTCTTCCAATCTAATGGAATGTTCACGTTTGTCTTTCAGAGGGTGATTTTCAACATTGTCAACTTTAGCAAGACCAAGAGCCTGTATAGAGATGGCATGTCTCCAGTGGTGAAGTCCACCAGCCGGCCTAAATGGTATGTTCACGGTTTTCAAAATTTAAACTGCACATTTTGGAACATGACATGCGATACAAGGACCTTTATGATGAAAGCTTAAACCCACACATTAACTGAGGTTTTACTTTAAACCTGAAACCTTCATGTTTATTATGATAGGAAAACTTACATGTAGTCAACCTCAGGCCATAACAGATCGATCCAGCAAAGCTTGTCCAAACTGTCAGAATCAGAGTCATCTAACAGGTGCATAAAGGGGTTGTTTGATCTCACTCAAACACATCTTTACCAACGCAGTAGGTAATGGTTGAGGGCAGATTTCTAGATTTAAACTTTTTCCAAAGTACTACTTGCTTGTTTATTATTTAGTTGTGCTAAAATTGTTCTGCTACAACCTGTTCAACCTGTACCTCTAGTTTTCCAGACATTAAAAATAGTGTTTGAAGTTGTGAGATTGGATATGTTACTAAAGATGTTCCGTTGCCATGGCATCAATGTCCTGGTAGTTTTTTTTACATTTATTTAACTAGGCAAGTCAGTTAAGAACAAATTCTTATTTTCAATGATGGCCTAGGAACAGTGGGTTAACGGCCTTGTTCAGGGGCAGAATGACAGATTTTTACCTTGTCAGCTCGGGGATTCAATCTTGCAATCTTCTGGTTACTAGTCCTATGCTCTAACCACTAGTAGTTAGAGGGACAGTGACAGGGATGTTGATTCGAGAATTAGACATGAGGCAAGAGCAGTTACAAACAGTACGTAACGCTTTGTTGTAGACTTGGACCTACATAGGTTTAATTTGACCCTGTATCTGAAAACTTGTCCTCTGTGTCACACTGTTCTGTGTCAAACATAAGGCCCCTTTACAGGTAGCTCAACTAAGATGTTTGTTGTCATTCAACGAGAGACAAATCGTTTTTATGAAGAAAAATAATATTTAAGAAATACTGAACCAAACATCTTGGTTAGATGTAAAATTATGAGACTAAAATCTCCTTGGCAAAAACGTCAACATTTATGACAGATTTCTTGAGTTATCTTAGATACATTTTGACTATTTTGAGGACAAACATTACTATTGCCACTTATTTCTTATTTTTCAAGCAAAGGTCTTTTAAGGGAGTATGCGAGCACACTCGTTTGGTTCACCTAGCCGAGTTCGGCTAGGCACCAGCCGAACCGAAGCATGCGGAAAGCTTAAGACTGATGCATTAGAATTCCAAAACTGATGTGTCTGGGTCCATTTGCATGTGAACCGTTGGGTGCTTATGTGATGGCTGTCGGAGGTAATAGTCAGAGACTGATGGATGCAGAGGTGGGGCGGGAGGGTGTCGTGGGGCTGGCCGCTGTCTGCCAGACACACCGAGGCACGGGGCGTGCCCGTTCAACAGGAGCCTTGACATCTGTCATAAGGCGATCAAGGGCAGCCATTGAAACACCAGGCATCTGCCACAGGAAACTGTCGACGTCTGCCAACCCCTGGTCACAGGCTAATGGGGAGAGACAATGAGAATGAGATGCCAGATAGCAACAATAAACTACTTTGCATCTCACAGCCAGATTTACACTTTTTACACGCCATGTTACCATAGAGCTGTTCTGACTCTTTGAGCTCCACTTTCTCTCAATGTGTTCCGTTCAAAGGCTTTGTGTGCAAATTTGTTTTATCTTGATCTGGTGGGAAACTCCATGGGAAAGTGTAAAAAAAAAAAAAAAAAAAAAAATAGATAACTTGTAAGAAATGCTATTACTCTATTCTACATTGTTCTATTCCTGTTGTGAGAGAAAAAGTGGATACCTATAGATATGTTCTACAAGATGTGTTAAGGGATACAATGGGGAATAGATGGAGGTTTTGGCTATTGATGTGGCTATATGCGGAATTGCAATGACCCTGTGCCATTAATGAAAGGGGAATATTCAACTGAGAACACTTCTGCCTACAAATGCCACAGTCCGCCTCATCAAAGGGCTGCGTGGGGAGGCCTAATCAAACAGTGGTCCCCCCCACTGCCACAACCCCAGTCACCCCCCCACTGCCACAACCCCAGTCCCCCCACTGCTACAACCCTAGTCCCCACTGCTACAACCCTAGTCCCCCACTGCCACAACCCCACTGCTACAACCCTAGTCCCCCACTGCCACAACCCCAGTCCCCCCACTGCCACAACCCCAGTCCCCACTAATACAACCCTAGTCTCCCACTGCTACAACCCCAGTCCCCCCACTGCTACAACCATAGTCCCCCCACTGCTACAACATTAGTCCCCCCACTGCCACAACCTCAGTGCCACAACTCCAGTCCCACCAGTGCCACAACCCCAGTCCCCTTATTGCTACAACCCTAGTCCCCCACTGCCACAACCCCAGTCCCCCCACTGCTACAAACCTAGTCCCCATCACTGCCACAACCCCAGTCTCCCCACTGCTACAACCCTAATCCCCACTGCTGCAACCCCAGTCCCCCACTGCTATAACCCTAGTCCCCCCACTGTTACAACGCTAGTCCCCCACTGCCACAACCCCAGTGTCACAACTCCAGTCCCGCCAGTGCCACAACCCCAGCCAATGCTGGGAAGAGGGAAAGACAGTGTTCAATGTTCTACTGAATCTGTGTTGTTTCTGGAGGATCTCTGACTGAATAGCACGGGTAGAGCACTGCTTCTCTGTTTTCTATGAGATTACAGATGTGTGACAAACGGCAAGAGGGCCCTATAATAAACACCTACAGTGCCTTGCAAAATTTCCCTTGGATTTCTTCACATTTTATTCTGTTACAAAGAGGGATTCAAATGGATTTAATTGCAATTTTTTTTGTCAACAATCTACTCAAAATACGCTGTCAAAGTGGAATATAAAAATAAAAAAATTACATAACTAAAATATAGTTGTTGCATAAGTATTCAGCTCTTTTGTTTAGGCAAGCCTAAACATTAGTTCAGGAGTAAAAAGTTGGCTTAACAAATCACACAATAAGTTACATGGACTCACTCTGTGTGAAATAATAGGGGTTGACATGATTTTTGATTGACTAACCCTTCCTCTGTCCCCCATACATACAACATATGTAAGGTCCCACAGTCAAGTATTGCATTTCAAGCACAGATTCAACTACAAAGACCAGGGAGCTTTTTGAAATCCTCACAAAGAAGGGCAGTGATTGGTAGATGGATAACAATAACACATCAGACATTGAACGTCTCTTTAAGCATGGTCAAGTTAATAATTATGCTGTGGGTTATGTATTAAACCACCCAGACACATTAAAGATAAAGTTGTCCTGAACTGAGCTGCAGATCAGGAATGAAACTGCCCAGGGATGTTATCATGAGGCCATAGAGGATTTTAAAACAGAGTTCAATGGCTGTGATGAGAGAAAACTGAGGATGGAGCAACAACATTGTGGTGACTCCACAATAATGACTTGAATGACAGAGTGAAAAGAAGAATACAAGTATACAGAATATTCCAAAACATGCATCTTGTATGCAGCAAGGCACTAAAATAATACTGCAAAAAAAAACACGGCAACAGAATACACTTTTTGGCCTTATGTTTGGGGCAAATCCAACACATCATTGAGTAACTACCTCCTTATTTTCAAGCATGGTGGTGGCTGCATCATGGTATGGGTATGCTTGACATCGGCAAATACTGGGGAGTTTTTCAGGATAAAAAGAAACATAATGGAGCTAACCACAGGCAAAATCCTAGAAGAAAACATGCTTCAGTCTGCTTTACACCAGACACTGGGAGAGGAATTAACCTTTCAACAGGACAATAACCTACAACAAAAGGCCAATTCTACACTGGAGTTGCTTACCAAGAAGACAGTGAATGTTCCTGAATGGCCAAGTTACAGTTTTGACTTAAATCTGCTTGAAAATCTATGGCAAGACTTGAACATTGCTGTCTAGCCATGATCCCCAACATCTTGACAGAGCTTGAAGAATTATAAAAAAATGATGGGCTAATATTGCGCAATACAGGTGTCTAAAGCTCTTAGAGACTCACAGCTGTAATCGCTGCCAAAGGGGTTTATAAGTTGTATTGACTCAGGGAGTTGAATACTTATGCAAAGACTATATTTTAGTTAATTCATTTCTATTAATCTATAAAAAACATATATATATATATATATATATATATATATTCTTCCACGTTGACATTACAGAGTATTTATGTGTAGATTGTTGACAAAAAAGTACAATTAAATCTATTTGAATTACACTTTGTAACACAATAAAATGTGAGGAAATCCAAGGGGTATGAATATTTTGCAAGGCACTGTAATCTCGGTGTGCCTGGCAGGACTCTACGCTCTACGCTCTACGCTGACCTTTTTTACAAGGAGCACGTTTGCACCTAAATTGAAAAATGTAGGTGCACACAAATATATTTAGGAGCACAATTAAAAATATTTTTGTTATTAAAACTAGAATCATACATTTTTCTAGGCACACTGATGCTCCTAAATAAAATTCAAGGTTGCCAGCTAAATATTTTGCCGTATATGCGAGAAAAATTGTTGTCATTCAACAAGAGACGACTCGTTTTCATGCAAGTGTTTTCATTGAGCAATATTGCACAAAACATCTAAAATTACGCGACTAAGATCTCGTCGGCAAAAACGTAAACATTTGTGACAGATTTCTTAGATTAATTCTGACTATTCTTGCTCGTTTATCAAGTGAAGGTCTTTTAAAGGAGTATGTGAGCATACTCGTTCGGTTTGACTAGCCGAGTTCGGCTAGGCGCCAGGCAAACTGAAGCATGCCGACGCCTTAATAAATGCATTTATATACTATATGCTATTGGAAAAATGATATTTTGGTTGTGTTTATGAAGGTCTTGGGTAACATCAAAATACAAAAAAAATGTATTTCAAAGAATACAATAGCATTTTCATTCGTTTATGTTACCGTAGGCTATCCATTGCCGCGTGCTCGCTGTGGAGCACATTGGAATGGTGGTTTTTCTTAGAAAAAGTTATATTTTGAAATAGAGCCCATCTCTTCAATTTGTATAGTTATTTGGAAACCTCAGAATTTGCTCTTTCTGATACTATATAGAAATCAAAACGTCTTACCTGTTGTGACTCTAAAGGAGGATTAGAAAAGGTTACGTGTCCTCTTAAAACTGCTTATAACACATTTGGTTTGTGATATCAAAATTCTTAAAACATGTGTGTTAAATAGACATATTTAGGAAAGGTCAAGGACGGAGGGGTGCATGATTTTAAAAATGGCAGAGATATTTGAATTATTATATCATATTGAGTCAAAATTACTCACTTGGCTCTTCTAGTGTTAAATTGTGTGTGAAACAGTGAGTGAACTATGGTTAAGATTAATTTCCAGACTTGGGAGGAGACTATTAGGCTACATTTAACATTGCTGTCACTTTTATTTTATATTTAACTAGACAAGTCAGTTAAGAACAAATTCTTATTTTCAATGACAGCCTAGGAACAGTGGGTTAACTGCCTTGTTCAGGGGCAGAACGACAGACCTTGTCAGCTCAGTGATTCGATCTTGCAACCTTTCGGTTACTAGTCCAACGCTCTAACCACTAGGCTACTTGCCGCCCCAAACAGTTGACTTTGCAGTCGCTAACCCAGTGTTAACAACAAATTAGGTGTTGATACTGTAGATATTTTGAATAACAAAACTCCCTATTGATTCATGGTTGAATATAGTTTCTTACGTTGTCCCCAGCTGGAGCTGTTAGGCCTACATTAGGTAGACCAGTTACTGTAAGCCTATTGGTTTTAAGCTGTTTAATACTGCACTAATCGTTTAACTCTGGTCATGTTTTAAGTAGTTAAGCTCTTGTGGCCAAATATTTAAGGGACAGGCACAGCATGAGTACCTCAGTATTCTAATACCTTGTTTAAACAAGTCTCAGTAAAACTTTAGAAAGGGAGGCTCAAGGGCTTTTTAAACCCATATGAAAGAATGAATACAACTCAGTGAGCTTACTGAGACCAAACATGGCATAGTTTTTTTGGCCACAAGTGGTCAAGATGCTTTTAAAAGAGCTTCCATTTGCTTTTCATCATAACAACTAAGCAGGCTCAAAAGTAGCAATCTTCTTTTGACATTGACAGATATTAAAGAAATACAGTCCATTCGGAAAGTATTCAGACCCCTTAACTTTTTCCACATTTTGTTACGTTACAACCTTATTCTAAAATTGATTAAAATGTTTTTTTTCCCCTTATCAATCTACACACAATACCCCATAATGACAAAGCAAAAACATTTTTTTAAATTTTTTCAAATCTATTAAAAATTTAAAACTGATATCACATTTACAGAAGTATTCAGACCCTTTACTCAGTACTTTGTTGAAGCACCTTTGGCAGAGATTACAGCCTTGAGTCTTCTTGGGTATTGCTCACCTATATTTGGGGAGTTTTTCTAATTACTTTCTGCAGATCCTCTCAAGCTCTGTCAGGTTGGATGGGGAGCATTGCTGCACAGCTATTTTCAGGTCTCTTCAGAGATGTTAGATCGGGTTCATGTCCGGGATCTGGCTGGGCCACTCAAGGACATTGAGTCTTGTCATGAAGCCACTCCTGCGTTATCTTGGCTGTGTGCTTAGGGTCGTTGTGCTTTTGGAAGGTGAACCTTCGACCCAGTCTGAGGTCCTGAGCGCTCTGGAGCAGGTTTTCATCAAGGACCTCTCTGTACTTTGCTCCGTTCATCTTTCCCTCGATTAGTCTCCCTGTCCCTGCTGCTGAAAAACATCCCCACAGCATGACGCAGCCACCACCATGCTTCACTGTATGGATTGTGCCAGGTTTCCTCCAGACGTGGTGCTTGACATTGAGGCCAAAGAGTTCAATCTTGGTTTCATCAGACCAGAGAATCTTGTTTCTCATGGTCTGAGAGTCTTTAGGTGCCTTTTGGAAAACTCCAAAAGGGCTGTCATGTGCCTTTTACTGAGGAATGGCTTCCGTCTGGCCACTACCAGAAAGGCCTGTTTGGTGGAGTGCTGCAGAGATGGTTGTCCTTCTGGAAGGTTCTCCCATCTCCACAGAGAAACTCTAGAGCTCTGTCAGAGTGACCATCGGGTTCTTGGTCACCTCCCTGACCAAGGCCCCTCTCCCTCGATTGCTCAGTTTGGCCGGGCGGCCAGCTCTAGGATGGTGGTTCCAAACTTCTAACATTTAAGAATGATGGAGGCCACTGTGTTAAAATCATATCAAATTGTATTTGTCACAGCACGAATACAACCGGTGTAGACCTTACAGTGAAATGCTTACTTACAAGCCCTTAACCAACAATGCAGTTTTAAGAAAATAACTACAAAAGTAAGAGATAAGAATAACAAATAATTAAAGAGCAGCAGTAAATAACAATAGCGGGGCTATATACAGGGGGTACCGGTACAGAGTCAATGTGCGGGGGCACCGGTGTCGAGGTCATTGAGGTAATATGTACATGTAGGTAGAGTTATTAAAGTGACTATGCATAGATAATAACAGAGAGTAACAGCAACGTAGAAGAAGGGGGTTGGGGGGGCTTTGGGGACCTTCAATGCTGCAGAAATGTTTTGGTACCCTTCCCCAGATCTGTGCCTCGACACGAGAGAGAGAGAGAGAGAGAGAGAGAGAGAGAGAGAGAGAGAGAGAGAGAGAGAGAGAGAAATTGAATAGATTACATTTTCTGTATTTATCAGTGAAAAAGTCACTTTTAACCCAGAAGTTGAAGCCTTAATTTCTATCCACAGGATCAGGTCTGCCTGGGGCCCCTGGTTGTGCTACCAGGGGCTAGGTTGTGTTCCCCTGTGAGAGACAGCAATCAGATAAGAACCCATTGCCAAGTGCAGGGATCCATCGTAGACCTGAAGGTGCAGTAATAAGAGGACATAGAGCACTGTATTTTGACTGTGTTACAGCAAGCAGTTTATGCCAGGTGATAAATGCAAGCGTTGAGGGAGCTGACATAGCTGGAGCACCTTGTGAGCTGCTGGCCCATTCTGACACCCTCCATCAGTATTAGTTTGATCAGAGTGGGGAGAGATGGGGTGATGGACAGTGTGTAATGTTTAGGAGATGTCAGCCGGTGAGTTAATGTAATGTGAATGGCCCGGGTCATTGTTATCCAAATGGGACTTTTTATTGGAAGCCCTCCCACTTCTTGATATATCTCCCAAGTGAACTTCACTGCTCTGTAGTTAAGTGGATCGAAGCCAGTGTACAGCTCATGCGTGGGTGTGTGGATTCAGCCTGTTCTCAACAGGTCTGTGGGATTTTTAACATTCTGCTCATCCACCCCCGAGCTGCATGAGGAAGAGCTTGCAGACAATTGAACCGGCTGACTTCTGATCTCTCCTGTTTCCTTAGAGGAATATAGGATTTCCCTGGGAGGGGTCGGGCTCAAGCTATGACATGACTCATCTCTTTGCAGTGTGATTCTCTGATTTTTACCATCGCAAAGCTCCCCACCACTAGCCCAGCAAAATCCACCACTAGCAATAGCAGCAGATAATCACATCTTTCCTTTGTGTATTCTCTTGACTTCTCCTCTCTCTGTGGAGGAGCTCTCCTCCTCCTCCAGATTGTCGTTGCATTACAAATGGATGTGAAACTGTGATGAGAGGATGCAGCCATAGAACTGGCATTCTCAGTTGTTTGTGTGTTATGTTTGCGTAAGCTCAGAGAGTGTGCCATATTTTCCTCTGCTTTTCTTTCCAAGGTGTTGACCTTCTGGACAATGCTGTCTGCCAACGGGCCCCCTTGTGTTCACTTATTTGTTGGACTGATAGAGCAAAGAATTACGAAGCATCCTTTTTTCTCCAGAGCAAATAAAAAAATCTGTGTGTGTAATGTAATTCAGCGCATGGCATCCAGGCTTTTTCTAGTTGGGAGCATGCTGAATGGCAGAGTGGCTCAACCCACAGATGCTGCTGGGAGCTCCCAGGTTGAGGGGAAGAGAAGGAGATAACTTCTGTCTATAAACAGCTCTCATTATGTGAGCTGAAGCAAGTGAGAAAGCAGCATAGATCCGCCACAATTTGGCAATAACTTTTAGACAGGGATTTATTGTGTTTTGCACTCAAATGTATATGATTTATTGAATATTCTATTCACGTCCAGAATTCTATCAGCTGTAATTAACATTTACGTTTTTCAGCACTCAGCAGCTCACAGGCTTTCAAGTAAAAATAGACAGCCCTTTAACTGAGCAAACAAATGAAGAGTTGGAGAAAGGAAAAGTATAACAGAAATATTGACAAAAGTTAGAGGTAGACAGCCTTGGACAAGGGTTTTATGAAAGAAAAAAACATACACACAAAAGTGTTTCGTAAGTAGCGGTGCTCCGTTTTCAGTTGGTGGGGCAATTTTTATTTTGTACAAAATCCTTTCTGTAAGCATCTGATGCTACAAAATAGTAAATTCTATTTGGAGATGTCTCCAGCTCCATCAGGGCTCATGTTAGCGGTAATTGCTCTGTCAATCACAGCAAGTCCTGCTGCGCTCTGGACCATTTAAGCCCTGGGTAAGGGAGGCTGCCCTCAGTGGGGGAGACAGACAGACAGACAGCGTCTCAGGTCTCCCCTCTGTGTCTCTCCTCTCCCCTGCCCATCCATCTCAAACATCCTGCTCTCTGATCCCTACTGGCCCACAGCAACCTACCTTTGTCTTTATCACAGCCCCCAGACGCAGTTGACAGTCCTAAATGTTTGGACGTTTAAAAATAGTGAAATAAATAAAAATAAAATGCTCTTCGGGGTCTCTCACAAAAGTATGTGGAGTATCTCATTTACTGTTTTTATTAATATTTTTACTTATTTACTAATAAGGTAGTGTACCATATTAGCTAGTTATGTTTTCACTCTACCTTGTCCTTGAAAAGTAGCTTGTTTAATTTTGTTTTTATATTTTCAGTTACATAAAAAAGTGATGTAAATGTCAATGAACTTCAAACAGTGGCGGCCGCTGACTGGAGGGGGAGGGATGGGGGGCGCTTGGGGGTTGACAGAAATATGATGCCAAGTTTACGAATTAGCTGTTGTTTCTTTGAGAAGATGTATAAGGCGATCTGTGCATTCCAACAACAGCATTAACACACCTATTTCACTTCTATACAATTCAATTACAATTCATCCCAAAGGTGTTCGATGGGGTTGAGGTCAGGGCTCTGTGTAGGCCAGTCAAGTTCTTCCACACCAATCTCGACAAACCATTTCTGTATGGACCTCGCTTTGTTCACGGGGGGCATTGTCATGCTGAAACAGGAAAGGGCCTTCCCCAAACTCTTACCATAACGTTGGAAGCACAGAATCGTCTAGAATGTAATTGTATGCTTGTAGGGTTGTAGATTTCTCTTCACTGGAACTAAGGGGCCCAAACCATGAAAAACAGCCTCAGACCATTATTCCTCCTCCACCAAACTTTACAGTAGGCACTATGCATTCAGGCAGGTAGCGTTCTCCTGGCATCCACCAAACACAGATTAGTCCGTCGACTGCCAGATGGTGAAGCGTGATTCATCACTCCAGAGAACACGTTTCCACTGCTCCACCACTCCAGCTGACGCTTGGCAACTCGGTAGTGAGTGTTGCAACCGAGGACAGACAATTTTTACGCGCTACACACTTCAGCACTCGGCGGTTCCGCTCTGTGAGCTTGTGTGGCCTACCACTTTGTGGCTGAGACGTTGTTGCTTCTAGACGTTTCCACTTCACAATAACATTACTTAAAGATGACCAGGGCAGCTCTTGCAGGGCAGAAATTTTACGAACTGACTTGTTGGAGCGGTGACATCCTATGACGGTGCCACATTGAAAGTCACTGAGTTCTTCAGTAATGCCATGCTACTGCCAATGTTTGTCTATGGAGATTGCATGGCTGTGTGCTCAATTTTATACACCTGTCAGCAACGGGTGTGGCTGAAATAGCCAAATCCACTAATTACACTTTTGTATACATATGCATTCTTAATATAAAAGGGTTTGTAGAAAGGGTTACACCGTTATGCTTCCTTTGGAATGTTTTTAAAGAAGTGGCTGCTTAGTTACATATTTGTTTAGAGAATTTGACGATGTAAAAATATATAAATAAAGTCAAAGTTGAATGAAGTACTTGGCAGAGAAGCCCAGGACTCATTTGGTAATGGTCTTTGATTGCACTGGGAAGGGCCATATGAATTCTTAATGGAAATGCATTTTTGATTTAAGAGCCTATATGATGCATTAGGCTGATTTGATATTTATTTTTTCTTTACTAAATTCTTAAGTTGTTGTGATTCAACAACCTTGAATATTGGTGAATGTATTATTGTTTTGTTTTTGTTATTAAGTGTATTACCTCCTTTCTTCATTGTTACTGGTGTCCTTGGGAGCGGTTTGGGTGTGCTTAGGGTCTCTGTGAGAGGTAAACTCTTGCCCCACTGAACACCAGAGGAGCAGTCTGTGTTTGCCAGGCAGGCACACTGTGTACCACGGAACCTAGGAGAGCCTCTCCGAAATGACACAGCATGCAGATCAACTGCATTAACTCCTATCAATCCCTACGGTCCAAGAACAAAACAAACTATTTTCAAATTCGCCCACTGCCAACCGGTGTGGAAGTGAACAGTTGGTGTTTGATGGGAGCCAGGACAAGTTATTTCCTCCTGAAGAATACAATAGCAGAATCACGAGAGAATTCAGACATTTTACAAGAACGATAGAAGATAGACAGGAAAGGTTGCAGGGACTACTTTGATTCCCAACTCCGGGAGTCTGTCACTTGCCACGCTGCTAAGCCACTCATACAATTAACCGTGTGGCATGCTTTTAATATTAGGCCCTTTAATTGTCTACAAATTAGGAGTGATGTAAAATAGCTAAGAGCTTGTGCTAATTAATAGGGGAATTGAATGCTTGTTAATTAAGGGCAAACAGGACAAGGACCGGCTCTGGTAATTTGAGCTATAATACCAGGCCTAACGACTCATTTCCAAACAGACGTGATTCATAAAAAAAAGGTCAAACAGCCCGTTCTGCTCCTGATGAACCCCCCTGCCCCTGCCCCGACCTCCAACCTCATTCCCTTCCCCCACAAACACACACACACACACACACACACACAAATATGTTCCTCTTAATAACTTTATTGGAAAATGTATTTCCATGTGAGCACAATATCTACTTACAGTAAATTGTGTATTTCAGTTGCATGTGCTTACATCTCTTGGTGCATTCTGAATACTTTCATGTTTTGGTTAAATTGTTTTCTAACCTCCCTTACCCCATTTGGATATTCAACATTTTGCACAGTGGAGCCCATATAATTTATTTGACAACCCGTGGATTCTGTAGGATTTTAAATTAAAACCTGGAATATAGGATTTTCAGTCAACATCATCTGTGTGATAAGGTTTATGGACAAAATGTTATAGTGAAAAGAAAGGAAAGAGGGAAATAGGAGGAAAGTACTGACATATAATTGTGTGTCATGAGTTCGATGAAGGAAAATGGAAAGCGATATCAATCTGAGAGAATATGAAAAAAATCATCTATTTGATGTGGAAATATTAGAGTTCAGTGGCACTACTTAAAATGTAAGTACCAGTCATGTACCAGGGCGATTTCTTGTACTGCAACCTGGGTTTAGCAGACTTTAGGCTTTGTCAAAAAGAAATTACAGAATTATTTATTAGATGAAATGGCACCTCATTCTATTTTCAGCTTCCAATTCCATCTTGGAGGCTTCATTCACTTGTGTATTACATTAGGAAAAATAGGAAACGGAGAGCAAGTGGGGGCTCCAATGGGAATAATCTATGGAGCTCCGTTGTTCAGAGGAACTCATTAGCATTCATGAAGAGATGAGGTGAAAGAGGATTATTTGAGAAATAATGTGTGCAAATGTAACAAATAGATTAATAGCCTTCCAATGAGGATAACGGGGCGCAATTGTGTGTGCTTGTGCAGGGGCGTCTTGCACCCCAAAAATCTGAGGGGGCAAAAAGTACGTGAGGATGGCTGGCGCCCCACTGCTCCCTAAGTAGTTAACATTGACAGATATGAAATAAATACAGTGCATTCGGAAAGTATTCAGACCCCTTCACTTTTTACACATTTTGTTATGTTACAACCTTATTCGAAAATGTATTAAAAATGTTTTGTCCCTTATCAATCTACACACAATACCCCATAATAACAAAGCAAAAATACGGTTTTGCAAATGTATATAAAAAATTAAAAAATGAAATATCACATTTACATAAGTATTCAGACCCTTTACTGAGTACTTTATTGAAGCACCTTTGGCAGCAATTACAGCCTCAAGTCTTCTTGGGAATGACACTACAAGCTTGGCACACCTGTATTTGGGGAGTTTCTCGCATTCTTCTCCGCAGATCCTGTCAAACTCTGTCAGTTTGGATGGGGAGCGTTGCTGCACAGCTATTTTCTCTCCAGAGATGTTCGATCGAGTTCAAGTCTGGGCTCTGGCTGGGCCACTCAAGGACATTCAGAGACTTGTCCCAAAGCCACTCCTGCATTGTCTCGGGTGTGTGCTTAGAGTCGTTGTCCTGTTGGAAGGGGAACCTTCGCTCCAGTCTGAGGTCCTGAGCGCTCTGGAGGCGGTTTTCATCAAGGATCTCTCTGTACTTTGCTTTGTTTGTCTTTCCCTCGATCCTGACTAGTCTCCCAGTCCCTGCCACTGAAAAACATCCCCACAGCATGATGCTGCCACCACCATGCTTCACTGTAGGGATGGTGCCAGGCTTCTTCCATTCGTGACGCTTGGCATTTCATCAGACCAGAGAATCTTGTGTCTCATGGTCTGAGAGTCCTTTAGGTGCCTTTTGGCAAACTCCAAGCGGGCTGTCATATGCCTTTAACTGAGGAGTGGCTTCCGTCTGGCCACTCTACCATAAAAGCCTGATTGGTGGAGTGCTGCAGAGATGGTTGTCCTTCTGGAAGGTTCTCTCATCTTCACAGAGGAACCTTGTAGCTCTGTCAGAGTTACCATTGGGTTCTTGGTCACCTCCCTGACCAAGGCCCTTCTCCCCCATTTGCTCAGTTTGGCCGGGCGGCCAGCTCTAGGAAGAGTGATGGTGGTACCAAACTTCTTCAATGCTGCAGAAATGTTTTGGTACCCTTCCCCAGATATGTTCCTCGACACAATCCTGTCTCTGAGCTCTACAGACAATTCATTCGGATTTTGCTCTGACATGCACTGTCAACTGTGGGACCTTATATGGACAGGTGTGGGCCTTACCAAATCATGTCCAATCAATTTAATTTACTACAGGTGGACTCCAATCAAGTTGTAGAAACATTTCAAGGATGATCAATGGAAACAGGATGCACCTGAGCTCAATTTTGAGTCTAAATACTTATGAAAATAAGGTATTTCTGGTTTTGCTTTGTCATTATGGGGTATTGTGTGTAGAATGATGAGTATTTTTTATTTTTTTAATCCATTTTAGAATAAGGCTGTAACGTAACAAAATGTGGAAAAAGTCAAGGAGTCTGAATACTTTCCGAATGCACTGTATATATTCTTTCAAACAGGGCAAATCTGAGGGGGCACGTGTCCCTCTGCCCCCTATGGGCATGACTCCTCTCTGTCTGTGTGTAAGAGAGATAAAGAGAGAGAGCGCGCGAGAGAGAGAGAACAAGGAGCAAGGGTGGTGCAGAGACAGCTTGCTCCTGGCTCTCCATTCAACCCGTAAATGACTTACCTGGACAGTTTTATGTTTGCCTGGAGGAGAATTAAAACTGATTTCATTTCCCGTTTTAGAGTATAGCTGTTCATGTCACCACAGTACTTTCTGAAAGCAGTCTAATCTAAATGCTTTTGTCAGGGGAGATTTTGTAGATTGCAGCAGCCAGAGCTACAAATTGGTTGTGTCATCTTATAATGAACTATGTGAGTGTTGCCGTTTCTGCAGCCAATAGTTCCATGAATACTGCAAGTCAGTCCTCCATTTAGCACCCTCGCTACCTGCTTCCCGACTCCCATTGTTCCTGCTGCAACCTAATAGTATAAGGAGCGTGAAATGTTGGGAGAGTTAGCCAGTGTCACAGGCCACATCATGTGAAAGCTCATCCAAAAGTATTATACACTTGCCTTTTTTTGAGCCTGGCAGGAGTTGCAGTAATTACTGGCCAGGCCTGCATGTTGTGCAGAAATAAGGCGGGTGTGCAGTTGATACGGGTTGCGATGCTGTGCAGGGGTTTATTGGGGCGTGCTCAGCACAGTGGTGAGGTGACCTTTGACCTGAGTGGGGAGATTATGGGTATCTCAGCGATTTCACAAAGCTCTCCTGTCAGCCGCTGACGGGACACATTAGGACACTCCGAAGGGCTTGTTGATATCTGTATTCTGTTCTGCAAAGACTTTATGTTATTTCTCGGCAGCGTACAAGAGACCGTGGCAAATTCAAACAGCTCTGCTAAGTCAACAGCTTGACTAGAGGAGCCCAGACAGATGCTTCTGCTGCATGTATCAGCACAGAGCAGGCCTGGAAACCATTTTCCTCCCTTTTGAAGATGGATCCTTGAAGAAATCCTCCTCGTCCTAATTGCATTTGCTCTCCTCGTCTCTACCCCCCTCTCTCTCTCTCTCTCTCTCTCTCTCTCTCTCTCTCTCTCTCTCTCTCTCTCTCTCTCTCTCTTCTCTCTCTCTCTTCTTCTAGTCCTCTCTCCTAATAGTCCTCTCTCCTTCTAGTCCTCTCTCCTTCTACTTCTCATTCTCTCCTCTTCTGCTAGCCATCCACTAAAGTATCCCCCCTCAGACCACAGGCCCTGCTGTGCATTTTACTCCTCCATTTAATTAGCTGTCATCCCAGGAGCTTTAAGGGGGGGGGCATAGAAATCTATTTGATTGCACAGCTCTCAAATATTTAAATATATAAACAATATATACAAATATGATAAGTTCTTGATATTCATCCCTGTGACAACGGTTTTCATTCATGTGTTGTGTACGATTTTGTATTTAAATGGATATTTTGGTGTTGCTCTGGTGCGCCTCTGTGTCAGAAATGTGAATGAGTAAATGGAGTGTGAAGACTGGGGGATTGGGCTGTCTCACAAATCAGAGCTGGGATTTAATTAATGCAGCACAGAAAGAATCAAATTTAGTCTGAAAGAATAATGATTATTTATTCTGCAGTAGCACTGTTTTCTGTCCAGGTACTGCCTTCCAGCACTCAGCTATAACCCATATATTGTCAAGCATCTATTTACATTTTTACATACTTTTTTATTGTTGTTTATATTAAATATAGCCTTTGAAGTTATGTTAATTTAATACATCTGAGTGTCTTGTGTCATATTTGTTGTATAGGGTTACAGTATAATGTTCCTGTCATATTGTTGTACTTATCTCAGGCTGCAGTTTGTTTTATAATGCAAATAACAGTGTTGGTCTTGTCATTCATACAGAAAGGTAAAGAGAAGGCAGTCCTCACCACTCTGAGAGCTTGTTGAGATTGTAGGACTACAGCGTAGATTATTATGGATCTGAGGAAACAGCTAATCTGAATATAGATTGGTCCCATCTGTTTTGGGTTGGCACCACTCGTATGTCATTTGGTAAGCATCTAAGCATTTGGGGCTGCTAATGCAACAAAAGGCACATTAGAGTCTGAGGGAGAATTTGTCAGTATTTGACTGGAAGGAAAGGTGGGGCATCATGAATATCTCCCAGAGTGTGCTGAGAATATCAAAGGGCCATTACTCTGAGCTACAGGACACCATGATACCTATAAGTCATCATATAAAAGTCATAGTATCCTCTAATGTGGTTCATTAAATCCGATCTTCAGAGAGATAGGCAGCACTATATGTGATGATGGGGATGAGGGGATACTAGTTTTATCATTGCATACAAATGTAGTCGTCGTTCTACAGCACGTGTATCAAATTTTATAAGACACTGTTAACTCTTCATAACGTGGACGGTGGTGATCAGTAAGACTAGAGCGCTTCAGCATGGTAGTCATTCCAGGTTTTAAGGTCTGCCCACCCTGTGAGCTCTCTGTACTGCGGGCCAATGTCACACTGTGTCACCGCTGCAGGGTCTCCTGTTCACCAAAACAAACATTATTACAGTTTCACTCTGCCACTGCTGAAATGAAGAGATATTAAATGTGGCTGACCCTCATGCCTGTGTTGGATTACACAGGGAATGGAAAGCTACAGGCCCCTCTTAAACTTTATTATTGTATTGCATTTATTTCTCTCAACAGATTTCCCAGTGGAAATTAAATGAAAAAGCAATCGTTTTCCTTTTTATTACTGTCTCTTTGTTTTTGGCCTGTGAAGTAAATTGCCTTGCTTTGAGAGGACAGAAGTCACACTTTTACCCCATTTGAAATGGGAAAACAACAATAATAACAACAACGCCAAAAATATACAGGCTTCAAAGTGAATGTGTTGGAGAGTGGAATATGGTGGCCTGTGTGGCAGCATGTATTCTGTAAAAGGTGCCAATCATTGCCTTGGTGAGCCCTACATTACTCAGACTTATTTGTGATTAGATGAATCAGTCCATAACCTTCATGTTTCCAGATAGCAGTGTGGTCATGGAGCTGAACAGAGGTTGTTTTGAAGAGATTAGGAGCAGAGTATCTGCCTGTGGGAGCCCTTGGGGCCCGGCCCAGCCCAGCCATGCTGAGAGAGAGAGAGAAAGAGCATCAGAGTGATCATGCAGAACCACTCAATCATTTATTTATGACCTTAATTATAGAGAATTACAAGGCTGCTCATGGCCATAGGTCACTCACTATTTGTCTTTACACATGTTCTTTAAAAAAAGCTTTATACTTAATTCTCTGTTATTTGTACATCAATACAGTGGTTCATGTGGATACTTAGTTGCATTTCTAAACATTTGAATCTTTGGAAAGATTCCATTCAAGCGGGAATATATCCCCAAAATGTAGTTTCATGTTTTCTTTCCCAGTTTTTTGTTTTCTGAAAAGACCAAGTACAAAGTTTATTACAGTAATTCTTAAGAATAATGAAATGTTTACTACCACTCACATTAAAATTTGCTACCATAAAACATAAACTATTCCACCCATCAGCATACAACATCCCTACTGTGTATTGCACATTCATTTCCCAAAGACTCAATAGTAGCTTGCAGTCATCATAATTTGAGAAGACTGGGATAATGGTGAGAGTGTCCTGTAGACCTTGATCTACGTAATTATAACTTTGAAATGTAATTAAGGAGGCGGAGAAGGAAACTGATTCCATAATTTATTGAACAATGCAGCCCAATTTTCTCATGTTGATTCGGCACTGTAAATGACTAAATCACATATCCATGCAATCAGTCTGCTAAAAAACAGAGCTTGTTTGGAAACATGACCAGTGCTTCCCAAAATAGGCCAAATCTGTTAATACAAAACATCTAATCTAGTTTAGATCCTCCTGATGAGAAACTAAATGCATTAGAGGTTAGTATTCTGACGGATTTGTGATTTCTCTCACTTGGATTGGAAACGATTTTGCCAGATCTTTTTCCAGGTTCTTTAGTACAACAAAAACGATTTTCTCTGGGTTTAGTATACGATTTAAGTTTCTCAAGCGCACAATGATTGCAGTGTCCTCCACTTAAGTCAAATACATATTGATCAAAATCCAGTCAGTATCAGTAGTAGAATAAAGCACCAAGCACAATGTGCCATGGCCCATGAAATAATGTCCCTTAAAGATAGAAGAGAATTCTCAAGCAGAATGTCAAAATAATATATCAGTTCAATGCCTAACTTCCTCTTATTGCCCTTACATATTCCACTGCTCTCCTCCTCCTGCCATATTAGAAGACCCTTTGTCTCTGATGTCTTTGTCTCTGATTGGCTCCATTAAAGTAACTGGTGGTCCAGTGAATTTTGCCGGGTTCACTCAATCAAAGAGTTACAAATCAACCCATTAGGTGACGCAGGGCCCCTGGCGAGTGTGTTTGAACAGGATCTGGAGCGTTTCTAGCCACCCGGCCCTGGCCCCCTAATGGCGTTTCTAATGATGTGTCCCTCCCAGCCTGCAGAGGCACAGTGTGCAGCCTTCTGTAGCACATCCTCCTCCGCTGCTCCTCTCTTCCATGCTTCTCACATCAGTCCTCTTCACTGGTGACTGCAGGGCGCAGTGTCAGAAAGTTACACTCCTTTTGGCCTGTTTGTTCTTTCTTTGCATACAAATAAATCTAAGATGCTGTACCACATTGGCCAAAAGCCAAGGTAATTCATGGATGTCATGTTGTTGGAGACACGTGGTTGTACTGTGCTCTGTGTGTTGGTCTACCCTCTGTGTGTTGGTCTACCCTCTCTGGGCCCAGACCTACCAGGGTCTGGCTGTGACTACCGTAGGATGAAAGGAGGTGTGGGAGGGGCCACAGCCAAGTGGCTGATTACTGTGGAGTGCCTGCTGCTTAGGGGTCAAGTCAAGTTCACTTGAGAAACTCTAACTCCTCCAGCTCCTTGATGAGATAGGAAATAAAATCTTCACCTCTCCATCACTTGAATAATGTTGGGAGGTGTTGACGCCTTCCTCTCTCCCTCCCCACCCACTGAGACATTTATCATCAAATAGGCCCATCCGGGGTAGTGGGAGACTGTACGCTAGGAGACTGATCCTCACCACTAATTCTTGCCATCTGTGTTTTGATTTCTCTCTTGTTCTGTGTGTTTTTCAATATATGAATGGGAACAGAAGAAGTCGTCATAATCACACTTTCTTCCTTTCTCCACAGACAGAGCATACTCCCTCTAGAAGATCAATGTGGGAGTGTTAATTCTATCATTTAAGGAGGGGAAATTAGGAGAAAAATACTTTTGGGCAGTTTCCATTCAGCATAATTAAAGGGAAATATGTTATAATCAAATCAGACAGACACAGCAACATGATGATCAAGGAAATGGGATGAAATATCCCTCCTGTCATTGGTAAAATTGTGAATGTTGTCTGATCAGGTCGCGGAGCTCTTCTCTGTGTGTTCTGGTGTGCCAGGTCTCTCAGAGGTCAAACAGAATAGAATAGTTCCCTCCTGTAGGCAACCTGATGAAAACACTGGCCTACTGGTGCATGTTCTAGAGGGGTAAAACATCTAGCCCCCTCGCTGGACCTCCTGAAGGACGTGTGATGTCATAGCCTAAGGGCACCCACTTCCCCACAAACATGTCTGACAGCTCTTTGCCTTTTGGAAAAGGGACTGTCATTTGGGCAAAGGCCTGTTTAAGTTGAACTGGTTCTCATTTGTCAGGACCTGTCAGTGCTTTGGATATGTCTATCTCAGCCATGTCTCCAGGCTGCACTGCTCTGAGATATTTTCACTAGTCACTCCGGAGAGAGGCTATGGCTTTGCCCTGAGGCAGTTGTCGCTAGGGGAGCGGGTCTTCACTCACAGTGGCACCTCACCAGTTTTAGGAGCCAGCTGAACAGCTGGGAGACAGAGATTGCCAGCTCATCAAGGCAGTTTATCACAAAGCCAAAACGTTCAAGTGTGCTGTCAGGCAGATACTGAGCCCTTTAACTTAATAAAGTTGGGAATCACAGGAGTCCTTTATGTTGAAAAACATGTAACAGCATCATTGGAAGAAGAGGGTCTCATACAAGGAACTAATAAGAGTTGATTGGGTAATGGTGAATGATATAATCTCTATGAACAGCACACATAATATTCTAGCAAATATCAGCACCAGTGAATCTCACAGTGTAAATTAGATCTGTTAAGTACAAAACAAAATGCAATTTGCTCCTGGTTTGGAGGTTAGCATTTTGTAGTAAGCAAATGCTTTTCTTGGGTGAGGCTCAAATCAGTGGGTGGGCCATTAAAGGTAGATACATTTGTTTATTTTAGGCATTACACTGGGTGGGCAGAGATCAGTCCATCTGCAATATCCTTCACTGGACTGACCTACTTTACCACTATACAATCACTTTAACCTTCCTCCCAGTGTTTCACTGCTACGTTAGCAACCAGCAGTAATCTGTAATAGGCCTCTCCTCCTGCTGGGATAATGTCTTTTCGGACACTTTTCCCATTAAATTTGGTCAGACAGCTTGCAGGAACCCTCTGTGTTAGGTATTGTGCAAAATATGTTATATTACTCCCATAAACTAGCTAGAAAGTGTAAATGACTTTCAGAGCGCCTTGCAGTCTCCCTCCTCTCAGCTCCCCTTCAGAGGGGAGGGAAATTATTGTGTGAAAATATTATTTAGCAAGGAAAACAACATATCTGTTTAGATAGGAAAGCCAACACAATTGCTTTCTGTAGGCAAGCATCTTTCTGACTTTTGCATTTGTGTTGTATCAGTGTATAGCCCTGTCCTGATTCCATGGCCCATATTTAGAAATACTACCATGAGCATGTGTGTCTTCTATATGTTGTCCATGAGTATTGTCTTTTGATGTTTCTGCAGTGACTCACTGAGGCAGAGCTGACAGGGTACTGTATACCCAGACATTCCTATGCAATATAGTTGAATGATCCTGCATAGTAGTCATACACAGTATTTACATTTTAGTCATTTAGAAGACAATCTTATCCAGTGTGACTTACAGTAATGAGTGCATATATTTTCATACTTTTTCCTTGTGGGAATCGAACCCACAACCCTGGCGTTGCAAGTGCCATGCTCTACCAACTGAACCACACAGCTCATTTGTTTAAAGCAGAGTAATGAGCCTGCAGCATGTGGCAGTGCACTTTCCGTTTGGCCCTCATATAAAATGGCCTCCATCACTGTAATAAGGAGAGTGGAGATACCTCATCATGTCTCCTGCGTCTAATGAGATGTTGCAGCCACACAGAAATGTGTATGTATCATCGCACCGATAGGAGATAAGATGGGTTTTCTTTCTGTGTGGTGGAATTTTGTATAGGTCTCGAGATAATATTATCAGCATCCTTAACTATAACTGTGACAAATGAGAGCTTTGATCCTGTACGATAAGCGCCATATTCATTTGTTTAATTAAAACAGCTTGTCTCTTCGTGGTGAGGGGTCATTTTAAAAATGTTAGAATTAAAGCACGTAATTAAGTGGAGCCCAGATAAGGACCCCTGTGTGGTGGTTGCTTCTGCCAGTGGGGAAGGGAAACGTAATTTATCCCCTGTGCAATCCCACAAGGTCGTTCAGTTTATTAAAGTTAGCGGTGCGCAAGCACGATAAAATATCTGATGTACTTGTTGGAGGGGATGGTTAGCAAAGATTTTTTATATCTAACCCAAGATAGACCACTGTCGTTTCCAATGGGAGCAAATTAATGGGCAGAACAAGCAAGGAGGTGGCCAGCCAAGCACGAGCTAGCGAGATCTTATTGGTCTGTTCTAGCATGTATTTGCATATTTCTGTTACAGAACGCCTACTCTATGAAGTGTGCATGTGCAATAACTCCATTCACTCTTGCACTCCTTCTAAACAACCCACATTTTAGAAACTTTAGGAAAGGGTAAAGTCTACAAAAGTTAGTCCAATCTGTTCATAGCTGATTTTAGTTTTGGGAACAGAAAACTGTATTGAGATCAAATGTTTAATTGATTAGAAAATGTGCAAAATGTCGGCCAAAATCAATCTCACTTCATCTTCTCCCATTGTCAGCCACTGGGCTTCCTCTCATCACCGTTATTGGTGGTGAGTGGAAATGCCAACCGGATGCTTCAGATTTATATATTCGGTTAAATATCTGGCTCATTGTTCTACCTGTGGGGTTAGGGTGAGTCGGTGCCCAATGCTCATATAGTCTATGGGATGGAGGCAATTAAGATGGCATGTTATCGTGTCTTTGAGAACATGAGAAGGACTTGTTTAGCAACAAGCACCTTGACAAAGATATCTGTTTGGGCGATGGAGTGTAGCATTAATTATCACACTCTTTGATTAAATGCGTAGTCCGGGAAAGAATGTCATTTGTCTTGCCAGGTTTCAACATGGGAGCCATAGAGGGTCATATTTTGTTTGACTCTGAACTATTTTTATATACCAGTGTCACAGGCAGTTGAATGGAAGCCCACTTTCTGTGACATCTACGACTATCTGGTCTCACAGGAAGGATTGCCTTTAGGCATTTCAACTAGGAAGCTAGTCCTTTACATTTGTAGTCGTGTAATACCTGAATTCAAAGAGTAATCTAGACATTCAATAAGTCCACTCTGCACACTATCAATATTGTATATCCCAAACAGACAACCATGGAGATCAATCCAAGAAAGAATGGTGTTCTAATACATTTCTTAGAATCATTTCTTACAATCATTATGAATCATATCACAGATGTGACTGGTAGGTGGGTGGTAGGAACTGGTAGGAACCATCAGAGGCTAAATACGGTGAGTTTGTTTGAAGAAATTGGAATCACATTCCATCTTCTATCTCACAGGGATGCAGGGGTTATGTGTTCTTTCTGAACATGTTGTTTGAACTCAATTAAATGAAGGAGGTGGGGCTCCTAGACCTCTGTGTAATCAACTAGTTCTACAGTCTTCTGTGAACTAGTGAGGTTCCTCTAACTGGTTGTGCTTTTGCGCTTAGCAATATGCTAAAACTGCTAATTGTTTTGTTAAGAATTATAATTACCCAGAGAGAAGAAAAGTTTTTATCTTGTAGTGGTTTTTTGTTAAACAGTGAAAGTAGTGCAGGATTGAGAAGGATGTTTTAATCACTTTGGCAAAGAAAACATTGACCACAAGAATAGGTACAGTAGCAGACTTATTTAACCACAGTATCTTTATACTCACATACAATTCACACAGTAGATTCCAGCTGTATAAAATAGAAATTCCCAGTAAAATGGAGGAAACAGGTGAAGACTAGAGGATATATTTCTGACAAAATCTCTTTAGCAACTTTCCCGCAATATTCCATTGAAGCAGTTGGTATTTGTATCTAAGCTAGACCTATATCTTATCTTTTTTTATTGCTATTCCTTCATCATCCTGTTTTTAGAACCGCTGATTTCACACTCCCTGTAGCCCTCTTAAGTCTCATTATCATTCTGTGTCCCTCTCTTACCTCTTTTAGACTCCACTCCATCAAGGCTGCTGCGTACTGCAGAATCACTGGCTTCAGATCAGGGAGGAATAAATCCTCTGGTTAACATTGCCAGCACTGCTTTTTGTTTGGTTACATAAATCATCAGATGAGCACCTAGAGATATATTACAAAGGTCACTTCAAATGTGAAATCAAATGGAGCTGAGCCTAGAGGGGAGGCTTCTTCTGGCTGTAGAAGGCAGGTCCAGGGCCAGTGGCAGCTTGTTGGGAGCTGGGGAGTCCGAACTGCAGCACGCCATCTTCTGGCAAAGCTATACAACTAGGGAGAAGAGACCAGTGTGATCTGCTGGGAGCAGAACACAAGTACACTCTCCACTTTTACTGGTCCAGTCCAGGTAGTAATTCCCTATAGGGATGAGAGTCAAGCCTACATTTGTCAGAGTCAGAGGTTGTTGTGTTTGTCCTGTGGTACCAGTGGAGAGGCCAGTAGTCTCTCTAGGGCCTGAGGCACTGTGTGTGTGTCTCTGTAGAGGCTAGATTCTGCGGACCCAGAGCACGTCTTCCTTCACTGGCACCAGCCTCGGGTTGCTAACAGACACCCAGTGGCACTCCATGATTCAACAGCATGGTCTCAAGGCCGAGGAAAGAAATATCCAGATTTTCCTATTTCATTGCGTGTCAGTATGAAGAAGAAGGGCGACAGGTGTAATGCATAAAATGGCCCGCGGCTCCATCAGCCCTCTGACAGCTTTATGGGGAGAGGTGTTTCAATCACACAGCAGCGTCGGCGTGCATCAATCTCCACACCACTGCACAGCACAGGGCGTGGGGGGAGTAGAGAGAGAGAGGAAGGAAGGAAGAGTCCTGACAAACACAGTAGGAAGATTACTAATAGACCAGCAGGACTCCAGGGACCCCGCACTAGTACAACAAGTTTGAGGACTGAAACGCACATATATTTGGACCATATATTTGGACCATCTACCTTAGTTAGGTAGTAGGTACTTTGGCTGGAGCCGAACACTGTAAGCAAAATAGCTATCTCTCCAGGGTACCAGCTGTAATGAATATGGGTGAGGACTGCCTAAATGACATTTGTGTTTGTCTGCATTTGTGTGTGTGTGTGTGTTGTGGGGGGTTAAATGAAAGTCACTGAGCACATGTGAAACGTCATAAGCAGACAATGAAAAATGACTGTGGCGAAACTCCTGCAATTTCACAGTGGGAGTACAAACAGGAGAATGTTGGGCGATAATCACTGGGCTGGCGCTAGTGGACTGCTAATTCATCCTGTCCTGGTCTCAGCTGGGCCTATTGTCCATTCTTCCAGCTCAGGTGCAGGCTATTGCCTCTCTCTGTGTAATTCTGAGTGGGGTTGACTGGGGATCCTGCTGTACTGGCCGATTGCTCTCAGCTTTCTCTGAACGTAAGCCTAGTGATTTCACCGAGGGGGCATATCGTAAGGCAGATGTGAGTAAGTGTGATTTGCTATGATTTGGCCATACGCGGCCCGCCACACACTATCTCTGCCTGGTCTGCTCCGAGTAGGGTTAACCCTTTATGCCCCAAAGGACACTGCAACTATAACAAACGTTGATTAAAAGAGGAATCTAATCCTTGGAAATATCATCTTGATATTATTTCATTTTGCTCCAATGCTTTT
Organism: Brachymystax lenok tsinlingensis; assembly: GCA_030435695.1. Lineage (NCBI taxonomy): Eukaryota > Metazoa > Chordata > Actinopteri > Salmoniformes > Salmonidae > Brachymystax > Brachymystax lenok. Next base: position 21,468,362 of record CM059790.1, on the reverse strand, counting down.
TTAATGAGCCGTCTTTTTGATGCATTTGTATTTAGTGAAATCCCCTCAAGCCTTGACCTCTGTGTAACCACAGGCTGGCCCATTACAGTTTAGCAGTGTGTTAAAGAGATTTCTGCTGTATTACAGTGTGGGCAGGAGGGATGCCATCATGGCAACGGCAATCTGTAGTCAAGTTTGCTGCTAGCTCACTAAATCCCACTCCACCTCCTCCAGAAAAATAAATAAGTTATAGTTTCATTAATCCTCTCCCACCTTCAAAATAATAACCCTGTTGCTTCATGGAACATTGATGTGGCTCTTCCATTATTCATAGTGGAGGTCCTGTTCTTTTGTTCAGGAGAGGAAATGAAAGATGGGTGACAAGGAGTAAAACTGTCGGGAGGAGGAGAACGTGCATGTGTTGAGGACAGCGATGCCTTCCAGGACGCTGCTAGGCATCACTCTTTATCTCCACTCTGGCCAACTGCTTATTTCCTGCTGTGGGATATTTGAGTCAGTGCAGGGCGACGGCATGACAGTCTGCTGTGAAAGGGATGGATCTTTGTCTACATTTCACGGCACCAAGGTGTAAAATGCCATTTGTCTTTTCGTTATATGAGACTGTTGTTGAACCATGTCGGAGAAAATTGTGGGTATGCACTCAACAGAAGAGTGAAAATTGGCATCATCCATAATGGGACTATTGCCTAGGGTTTTTGTTGTGCTTTTTGCGTTGTGTCCTCATTTACATATTACTTGTATGAGAAAATGTGTTTGACATTGCTGATTTAGTAGGCGTAATCATGCTATTGCTATGGTCTAATTTGAATATTTAGTAATGGGGTTGCATAGAGGAAAAGGTCATTGGGTTTCTTTCTTCCCATAGCCCTGTTTCTTAATTAAGACAAATCTTGAAAGTGTTACATATTGATTCTGCTTCTCTCAAGGCCGCACTTTGAACTGTGGTTAGTAATGGGGGAGATAATGGTTGTTTGTATGCGGAAGGTTTGGTGATAGTTTATTGGGGCCAGCAAATTATTTCCAGCAGCAGCTCCCATCATCTCCATCATCAGTTCTGACAGAATATGTGGACAACTAAAAATACCTTGGTGTCTGGCTAGACTTCAAACTCTCCTTCCAGACTCATATTAAACATCTCCAATCCAAAATTAAATCTAGAATCGGCTTCCTATTTCGCAACAAAGCCTCCTTCACTCACGCCGCCAAACATACCCTCGTAAAACTGGCTATCCTATCGATCCTCGACTTCGGCGATGTCATTTACAAAATAGCCTCCAACACTCTAGTCAGCAAACTGGATGCAGTCTATCACAGTGCCGTCCGTTTTGTTACCAAAACCCCAGATACCACCCACCACTGCGACCTGTATGCTCTAGTCGGTTGGCCCTCGCTACATATTCGTTGCCAGACCCACTGGCTCCAGGTCATCTATAAGTCTTTGCTAGGTAAAGCTCCGCCTTATCTCAGCTCACTGGTCACGATAACAACACCCACCCGTAGCACGCGCTCCAGCAGGTATATCTCACTGGTCACCCCCAAAGCCAACACCTGCTTTGGCCGCCTTTCCTTCCAGTTCTCTGCTGCCAATGACTGGAACAAATTGCAAAAATCGCTGAAGCTGGAGACTTATATCTCCCTCACTAACTTTAAACATCATCTATCTGAGCAGCTTACCGATCGCTGCAGCTGTACAGAGCCCATCTGTAAATAGCCCATCCAATCTACGTACCTCATCCCCATACTGTTTTTATTTACTTTTCTGCTCTTTTGCACACCAGTATCTCTACTTGCACATCATCATCTGCTCTTTTATCACTCCAGTGTTAATCTGCTAAATTGTAATTACTTCGCTACTATGGCCTATTTATTGCCTACCTCCTCACGCCTTTTGCACACACTGTATATAGACTTTCTTTTTTTTCTATTGTGTTATTGAATGTATAAAAAAAATAAACAAATCTCCATGGTGTGTGATGGTGAGTGATGAAAGGAGGATGAGAAAGAGGAGTGGTTGGGGGGAGTCTGACAGGACTGAGATGGGAGTCTTCCCATGTGTTATTATGATGAGGTTAAATGTTCTAATGATGTTAGATGACATGGAATGCAAACCATCAATCAGACACCGTTCCATTCTTCATGCCAATGGAAACAAAGCCGTGTCCTAAGGGAAACGTACAGTATATTCTGGTAAGACAACATGCAAAGACATTGTTTTTATTTTTTATAACATGAATATTCCTGTCACCATGTATCACCATGTTAGAGGTGTGTGGTCGTAATGGGTTCCTGTGTTATGAGTGGATGTATATTTGTGTTTATGAGACACTCGATAGAAGGACAGAAAGCCATCTGCCTACCTGCTGAGTACTACTTTACATGGGTCACGGAAAGTACTACTAGACCAACATACAGTACAAGCATACACACACACTCACTCACTCACACACACACACACACACACACACACACACACACACACACACACACACACACACACACACACACACACACACACACACACACACACACACAGACACAGACACACAGACACAGACACAGACACAGACACACTCACTCAATCACTCACAGACATACACAGACACACACACTCCGTTTTGTATTGCTATCCTTGTGGGGACCAAATAATTCCTTCCATAACCCCAACCTTAATTCTATCCCCAACCATAATTGTAACCATAAACCTAAACCTAAAATAGAGTTTTTCCTTGTGGGGACTGGCAAAATGTTGTTTGACCTGTTTTCTATTGATAGTTATTTGTATTTGTACCAGTCAAAAGTTTGGACACACCTACTCATTCAAGGGCTTTTCTTTATTTTTGCAATTTTCTACATTGTAGAATAATAGTAAAGAGATCAAAACTATGAAATAACACATGGAATCATGTAGTAACCAAAAAAGTGTTAAACAACTCTAAATCAATTTTAGATTCTTCAAAGTAGCCACCCTTTGCCTTGGTGACAGCTTTGCACACTCTTGTAATCAAATCAAATCAAATCAAATTGTATTGGTCACATACACGTGGTTAGCAGATGTTATTGCGAGTGTAGCGAAATGCTTGTGCTTCTAGTTCTGACAGTGCAGCAATATCTAACACGTAATCGAACAATTCCACTACCTAATACACACAAATCTAAGTAAAGGAATGGAATAAGAGTATATACATATAAATATATGGATGAGCAATGGCAGAGCGACATAGGCAAGATGCAGTAGATGGTATAAAATACAGTATATACATATGAGATGAGTAATGCAAGATATGTAAACATTATTAAAGTGCCATTATTAAAGTGACTAGTGTTCCGTTTATTAATGTGGCCAATGATTTCAAGTCTGTATGTAGGCAGCAGCCTCTCTGTGTTAGTGATGGCTGTTTAACAGTCTGATGGCCTTGAGATAGAAGCTGTTTTTCAGTCTCTCTGTCCCAGCTATGATGCACCTGTACTGACCTCGCCTTCTGGATGGTAGCGGGGTGAGCAGGCAGTGGCTCGGGTGGATGCTGTCCTTGATGATCGTTTTGGCCTTCCTGTGACATCGGGTGGTGTAGGTGTCCTGGAGGGCGAGAAGTTTGCCCCCTTGTGATGCGTTGGGCAGACCTCACTACCCTCTGGAGAGCCCTGTGGTTGTGGGCGGTGTAGTTGCCGTACCAGGCAGTGATGCAGCCCGACAGGATGCTCTCGATTGTGCATCTGTAGAAGTTAGTGAGGGTGTTAGTCACCACTTGTCAGAACTTTCCTTGTTTTACTATCCTTGTGAGGACTTCTGGTACCCTAAGGATGGTAAAACAAACACACACACACACACACACACACACACAGCAAAAGGGGAAATCTAATTGTATTTGGATATGAAAATGCACGGATATGTGTAAATGACATTCCGGGGGCTCCAGCACATTGAATGATTTACCTTTGTGGCGTAATGGAGCAATTTCTTTCTTTCTCTCCTTTTTCCGCTTTTCAATCTGCAGTAAAAATTCTCGCTTAGCTCTGCGACAAGTCATCTGTCACTCTGCGCATGGCAGATGAGAATCTGGTGACAAAGTGGCCCCAAGACTTGCTATTCTATCTCCCATGAGGGATATTAAAGAGCAGCAAGCATCAATTAAATACTACAGTGCTGCTTAGTGCAAAGCAATGCTGGATAGTCATGTAGTTGATCAGTTGGTGACCTGGGACAGTGTGTTGTGTTTGGATGGTCAGCTTTTACTCTCAGGTATATGTTAGTGAGTTGTTTTATGGGGGTGATGATGGAAGTCAGATGTGATGGACGAGGTAATGGAACATCAGTGTAAGATTCTAGTTGTATGTTTCCTTTTTTTGTTTTTCTGTTACATTAGGCATACAGAGGTTTGTATTTTCTTGACACGACTATAGAAATGTTGGTTGAGAGCATTGAGGCTTTAAGGGCAAGGCTTCAGCAGCCAGAATCTCTCCAAAAGGACCTGTAATTCCCAGTGTCCAAGGTAATCACTGTAATGGCCTGTCAACACAGCCAGAGAAAGCAAGCAAACAATGCACGTTACTCACCCACTGTCAACTCTTCCCTGCTTGGTGTCTGACCAGAAAACGTGTGTGTGTATGTGTTTCCATGTAACTGTGCGTGTGGACGTGTGTGAAAGAAAGAGAGAGACAATCCCCCACAATAAGTCAAAAAGCCCCTTCTCTTCAGAGCGGAGTTGATCCCCTTTCTTGCCCAATGTCATGGCTGTCACAAATCTCCTCTGTACTGAGCGTGTGTGAGGGAGGGAGAGAGAGAAAGAGAGGGCGGGGCAGGCTGTGGTCCAGGGGTCAGGCCCTGTTTTCACACTACTGTCCTGTGGCCGAGCAAGGCTGTCCCTCACACCCACACCAACACAGCACATCAGAGAGGCTGAGAGCTGGGAGCTGGTCTCCCCGGCCTACCTGTGAAATACAGTCCTTCGTGCCTCTCCACTCATCACAATCTGCTCCTCCTCTACACCACACTTGTTGGAGGCCATTCTGTTTTGTCTCACTCCCCCTATTGATGAGCTCTCCATGTCATGTCATCCATCCCTATTCCATTATACACCTACAGTATACTCCTACCATCTCTTAGAGAGGCTACGGTCTAGCTGGCCTTATTTCATCCCACAAGGTTGCCTTTTGTTATTCTGACTGCGCTACAATTAGCCGAGTTCAATCAAAGACTGAGATTGCCAGCCCAGCTGTGATAAAAGTACATTCGGCTCGAAATTAAATTCAACATAACTGGGAAATGAAGCAAATGCGAATAAACAAAAGCGGATGCTCGAGTGATTTGACTGTGAATGATAGCGGTGGAGTGTGAAGGGTAATGTATTGTTTCTTCCCCTACCGTAATTGAGCTGTGCCTCTCAGAGGCTCTGATGTGACATGTGGTGCCCCGGGACAGGGCACAGAGACAGTAAGAGGATAGTAGCGCTGTGCTAAGCCTGTGATTCGCTAGCTGACTCCAGTCAACCTCAATAAGTGCTGTGCCCGCTCATGCTCCCGCTCCCCAGCCCCAATACCAGCCTGTGGCGTGGAAGTTAATTGGCGGCATCTGCTGTCTGGGAGCCCGAGTGCCCAGTTACCCCCCTGGCACCTGGAGCCACCAGTCTGCCTGCAGGCAGCGAGCGGAGAGAGCCCAAACACCACAGCTGCCACCGGTGCCAGGGGGGATGTGGTCAGACAGGCTGGCCGGCTGTGCCAGGCAGGGACACCCTCAGGGGACAGATGGTTTACAGATCTGGGTGGTAGTGGGGAGAGAGAGGGAGAAAGAAAGGAGAGCGAGATAGAGACTCACCTGCCATGCCCTAACAGGCACAACACTGATTTCCATTTAGAGAAGGCGAAGAGCCTGCTGGATTTGGTTGTTGTGTGAAATTGCCTTCTTTTTAAACAACAAAGTTGAAAATGTTGCATTTTTGTAGTAGAATCACAATAATTATTTTAATGCCGGTTGTGGTCAAATTATACTTGAAGCTTTTGTTGAGGCAGTATCCTGAATCCAAAGTGCAGATCCTATCCAATATTAGGTTATTGTTTTGAATCTCATAAGGATTGTAGCTATCCTTTGTCCTAATGTCCTTGTGTATGTGTGAGGTCATTCTCCTAACCAATGGAATTACTGGTTCATGCTCTTCATTTCTTGTGAACACTCTAAGTGTATGACATTATTCTGATGACATCATTGTGACCTCATGGTTTGTCGTGTTGCCATCAGGAGAGTGGATGATCTCATCAGCCTAACCTCTATCTGATGAGTCATACTGACACAGACTCAGTAACATGGTTATGATACGGCTGAGATCATTGTTGTCATACTCACGTTGTCATACTCTATTTAATGAGTATGTGGATGTGCATTTTCGAGATTTACGTTATGGCTGAGAGAAAGCAACAAAGATGTTTTACAAAGAGAGCTGAGATGGGAGTACTTTCATCATTGGAATTTCACTTTCAGAAATTACATTTTTTTGCAGAAAACATGTCTCCTTTGATGAACACATTTCCAACACAACTTATATATTTCAAGAACCTGCGGGTGAATTTACTGTATATGGTTTACTCTACAGGAATCATTACACATTTCACATTAGACTCCTGTCCTATCCCAGTATGAATGTTCATGTAAATACTTGAGGTAAGTTCACAGACAACAAAGGAGTGAGAGTGGAGGTTGTCTGTCTGGGAAGATAATGCTATCAGAGAGCAGGCAAATTGAATCTGGAGATGCATCTGCATTAGCCCTCAAAAAGCCCTGTCACTCCGCCATCTCTACTCCATCTCAACAGCATCTCTCCAGCACACTGCCCTGGGCTACATTAAGCTACTTGTCTGCCTTCCTGTGGTTAACAGAGAGAGCCATTGTTCGCCTTCTATGGAGAATGAATGGCGTACAGTTGTCAGGAGCAGATTGCTCTACAGTATGTCTCGGATCTAAGCAATTTCTGTGTGTTTTTGTTGTTGTTTTTTGTGTTGGTTGTGTGCGTATGTGTGCGTGAGTTTGTGAGTGTGTCTGGGTGCAGTGTTGTTAGCCATCCAGTCTGGCGCCAGGCTGTCTCCCTGGGTCCACTCCACCCAGTGAGCTGATGCAGACAGCAGACACATCCTCATCTCCCCTGGGAGAAGAGATTAGAGGAGAGAGAGAGAGGTCTCACAACCACCCCACCTGCTCTCTCTCTCTCTCTCTCTCTCTCTCTCTCTCTCTCTCTCTCTCTCTCAATTCTTTATCTCATAGACACTGTATTTGTTTACAACAGGCTTTCAGACACCTTTAGCTGATTTATCAGTGTGTCTAATAGAATGTGTGATTTCTCTGTTGTTTGTGGCTGGGCAAGGCCAGCAGTTTTTTTGTTGTTTACAGAAGTGAGTGCATCTCAAACAGCTTTTCTATTATGAGTCATTAGGACATTCGCTTTACTCCATGTTTAGCATATTCACATTAGCTGTAGTCCTAGTATGATGGGTGTGATGGGTGTGTTGGTGTCAGCTGTCAGCCAGACCACTCTGTGGCGTTGTGGCTCCCCTGGGACCTGGCTGAGACTGAACACTAATGTGGGGTGGGGTCTAATGCTGCATGGTGTAAGTGCATGGGGAGCTGGTGTTTGATCCTGTTATCATAACCCCTCATACACTTTTACACGTTTATCAACACACACCAGGGTAAAACGCTGACATCATGGTTGTGGCGTGTTAGTGCCCCCCTCCCAGATGAATGCCACCTGCCCTCGTGCCCCAGAGGCAGGAGGGCAGCGCCACGCTGGCGATGGCAGGGTGATCATCTGCTCTCAGCACAGTGGGACCTGTAGCTGCACCAGCATGGAGCCATGGGTGGGCCTGGGGGAGTAGAGGGTGCAGCGGTGTAGTCAACCCTCTGCCCTGTCTGGCACATAGTCCACTGTTAATCATATTAATTAACCCCATTGAGAAAGATAAAAAATATCCACACCAAGTTTGTATTCAAACTTTCAGATTTGTTCACAGGTTTTGGATGAAGTTTAGTGCTATGTTATTGACCACAGTACTTTAGAGAGATCTACAGATAGGGTAGTGGACCTGGGACTGTCTGTAGCAGGGATGGGAAGGTCATGCCACTACTGAACACCACCGAGAGGTATGGCCATCTGCTGGTCAACCAGGGTGCTGGCACAGCTATACTCCTCTCCAGGATGATTCTGAGCGCTGAGCACGGTCCAAGGTTTCCTGATCAGACATGACATGGTTCTCAAGATTTCATTTAAGACATGTTTGCCCTGGTTTTGACTCTGAATGCGATCGCAAGCCTCTAGCCCTACATCACATCGACATCCACATAGCACCCGTGGAGATGTCTGTCTGTTAAACCTGCTGTGAGATGTGTATGAATGAGATCCACTGTTTACACACAGATGTGAGTGGAATGTTTCCGCACTACAGAGTAATGGCCTGATCCTGGATAATGCAGCCCACTCACCAGAAGAGGGGTTGTAGAAGGACTATCCTCCATCACAAGCCTCTATGCTTCACCACTGACCCTACTGTATGAACCCACTTTACAGTGCTGCCTGCCTGGCTCCCTCCATACCAGCACTACCCAGCCAACCCAGACTGGAATAAATCTTCCTCTGCGTTTCAAAGAACTGTCAGCAGTACCGTAATTTATCACCCCTGAGCCCACTGAGTAATTCTAATGGCATGTATTTTGATTACTTATTTTGATATATTTAATGACGCCATAAAACGAACCCTGAAGTTGAGTCGATGCCTCTAGGTGAATACTTAAGTACCCAGTGTGTGTGATCTGAGTGATTCGGTCGAGAGAATTTGCGACGCTCTTAAAACATGAATAAAAGTGAGCTGGGGAGTGGTGCCTTGTTTGTGTGATAAACAGAAGAAGCACCATGGTGATGGACAGCGACCTTACATGTTCTTATGTGACCTGATACCTATATAATCCACTTGCTTCTTACTCCTCTCTGCAACAATAGCTCTCATTTGTATCCATTATCCACTTTCATCCATTACCTCCTCTAATCTAATGCTCTGAAAATCCACTCTCTCTCAGTCTATGATTTCACATTTAATCACCAGTCCAAATAGAGATAAAGATTTTTTTTTTTTATAGATGTAAGATACTGCTATTAGTGAATATCACCTTAGTGTCTTGGACCTGGCTCAAGTTCCTCATAGTTTCCATTTCTGCATGCAAGCAGATTGGAAGATACAACCCCAGTGCATTCCCTCCAATTACTCTGGGGCTTTGAGTTTACGATTTCAGGTCTAATGACCCAATGATTTAAGGTCTGGGAGGCTGTGTCTGTGTGTGTTGCTGTTCGCCAGGCACTTAGCTCTAACATGGCTATGTCCCCATGAGGTGAAGCTTCACCCGCATGCTCCTGCAATAGAACAAAGTATGGAGCCCAGGCATTTTTTGCACTTACACATAGTATTTGGTGCTTTTAGGTGGGATTTAGGACTATTTTGTTTAACTCTGGTAGAATACTGTATCTGCTGCTGCATACTATTAACTCAAGTAAAGCTCTATGAATGTGATCTGGTATTGATTGTTGGCCTGTTTGATCATCTAATTCACCCAAGGGTTTGTAATTTATTGAAGTCTCTAAAGAAATGATATTTTAAACGCCGATATCAGACAGCATAACGTTGGGGAGACAAATAAACAAATTTACTTAGAGTGATAAGAACAATCAAATTGTGAGGGTTGAATGGTGAGAAGAGAACACTTCTGACATGGACTTCACATCTCACGTGTGATGCCTTTTTTCACTTCTGTCTTTCCCCAAAATGCTGTGGAAAAAGGGACAAGACAGCAAATTAAATCTCTTAACGGTTTTGATGTTAACACCCTAGAAAATGTTCCAGCGGCTTGTTTAAACCACTCAGCTTCAGAGGGTCCCTGTTCAGGCTCAGATGTCTCTGTAAACTGCTTATTGTCTCCACAGAAAGTGGGCTTTGAGATGCCTTTCCAAAGGAAAGCCCGGAGCCTACTAACAACCCATGACTACTGTACATTGTTTTAAACCCACGCACTGATTTGATGCTTTCCAGGACATTCAGTGACTTGCAGTGGCAATCACTATACACTATACTCCAGTATAGCATCAGTGATCACATACGGCCAACAGAATGACAAAGCAAGAGAGGTTGCTTAGTAACAGTGCCATTGGATACCGTCTTTATGTCTGATCTGCATCCTAAAAAGATGGATAGATACATCACACATGTGAGTAGGAGGCATACTTGACTGTTTTCAGATCATTCTAAAGCTATTTTCTGCTTGGATTAGTATGCAAAAGAAGGAGGCTGTGACATGTTTCAACAAAAGTGAAATTGTTCAACATCTGGCAGCATAGGTAGAGAGATTGTCTCTTCAAATGCGGCTGGTAGTATATTATGGTGGTATAGTATCATTGTGAAAAATATCATCCAAATGTAAACATTTTTATTTTAGGAACAGAGCTTCCATTTGTCACAAATTGAGATGGTGTAGAACTGTGGCACTTGTGGGACACATTTTAAACCATTCCCAACATTGAGCGCTTGACAGACTCATCTTTGAGAGGGAGCAGAGAGAAAAGCGAGAAGCGTGACTGCAGTGACCTCTACGCTTGATTGATTTGAGAATGTAGACAAGATGTCCCCAGTATGAAAGCTACCAATTTTATCCCTCATCTCTGAGACTTCTGAGGGAAACAGATCAACATCAAAATCAAAGCCCCTCTTGTATCTGCAAACAGTTGAGAAGTTGAAAAGCGGAGGGAAGGAGAGTGACACCTCAGTAAAGGCTTGCTTTTAGCTGCCAGTGCTCTGCTCTCTTTGGTGTTGACCCGGATTCTGCTGGAGAAGCCGTGTTATCACATGAGAAATTTCAAGCAGAGTTTTGTTTTTCTTATCTTCATTTATGCCTGCTCTTGTATAGAAGTTGTGTTAACATGTCTCACAGCCCTCGTTCAGTTGATGACCTTGAGCTTTAGGATGGAACTTTCTGTGGTGAAGAATATGTTTGTGACGTGTGTGTGTGAGCGTGTGTTTGCAGTGGCACTGAATTGAGAAACCACGTTTGTGCACATTATCATCGGAGGCGGCTTTTTTGTTGTTGCCACATGCAGTGATAAATCTGTTTGGGAATGGGGGCACTGTACCACATCCTGAAGTACGAGAGGCATGGGGCAGCATTATTTAGATAAAACGAATTGCCAGCAGCCGTTCAGGAGCAGACACTGCAGAGATATAAACCAGGGTGACAGCAACCTCTGCATCGCTGCTCTCCAGAGGAAGACACAAAGCTATTTTCTTTGGCCCATAACAGTAAAGCAGTCCTGCGATGGCCAGCAGTAAATTCCTGTTGTGTAATTACAATCAATATCAAAGACTCGCTCAGTAGCCAACAAGGTCAAATGGTACAGAGGAGAGCTGCACGGCTGGATAATGCCAAACAGATAGATGAGTAAATAAATGAATGAAGTGTCATCTTATTTCATTAATCCGGGGTGGGGTGTGACAGGGTAATGCGGCCTCCTGTTTTCAGCCTGCCAGATCTCCTGGGCATGCAGGGAACAGCATGAGGTCCTGCACTCAGCTCTGGACAAGCAATGGAGGAAGCAAAACACCTGGGACCTCCTGACACAAACTATCATTGTGCTGTGTTTGTGTGGGCGTTCATGTGTGTGTGTGTGTGTTTGAGCCTGTGTGTGTAATTCACATGAACAGGACAAACACTTCACCAATACACATTTTTCATCCCATATTCCACCAATATGTTTGATTTTAATAAAATCCTTTGATTTAAATTAAAGGTAATATACTTAATTTAAATTAAAGGTAATTGCATGAGCCATGAGCCCAAAATATCACACTGAGTATACTTGATTACACAAGCAGATTAAAGTTATTGAAAATGTAGAAATTCTTAAAAGAAAAGTTTTTAATTATTGCTTCCTTCTCCCATTCCTTCTCCTCTTCATGGCGCTTGTTGAGCACATGTATACATAGGAATGTCTGGTGTATGTCTCTGGGCCTGTGCCCAGTAGTATTGTCGACTAGCTCGTCAGACCCCTAATGCCCTGTAGGATGCAGTGCAGTGATGTGGGAGAGGCACCCGCCCAGGCAGCCAGCCTTGGGGCTCTGCAGACACTGGATAAGAGCCTTCTCCCTTCTCTGGAGGGGGGCGGGCCAGCACTGCTTACTGCCCCCTCTCCTCTCACTCCCCTCTCTCTACCTCTCTCCCCTCTTTCTCTCTCCTTCCCTTCAGCCAGGCATGAGGCAGGCCGGGGTGGCTGCATTAGTATTCTGCTGAGACAGGCACACTTGCACAGAGATAGGAACACTTTCTCCTCTACCAGGGGAATAATCAGCTTGGCCTTTTCCCCCTTTCCTCACTTTGCCTTATACAACTCGGCTAATTTGGTTAGATTTTAATTTTGTGTTTCACTTTGTAGCAGCAGCATCGTTTTCTCTGTGTTTGTTTGTATGTTTGTGTGTGTGTGTGTGTGTGTGTGCGCACGTCAGCATAAAAACCAACAGCTTATTTCCCCTCTGCCCATCCCTAGTTGAGAGTATGGGGCTTATTGAGAGGGGGGTCAGTGAGTCCCAGGTTCATTTGAGACAGGCTGCCTGCTGCCCTCTGCTTATCAGATAGGCCAGTCAGGACGGCAGGCTGCTATCAGATACAGATAGCATCTCAATCTGATCCTGGTCCTACAGGAGAGACGCCAGCAGCCTGCCATCACAGCCTCTGATCTGCCTCCTCTTTCTCATCCTCTCCTTATCTTCTGTCTCCCTCCTCCTCACTCTCTCTCTTCCTCCCCCTCCCATCATCCTCTCTGTGGCCTCAGCTCAATGCCTGTCCGTTATTGCTTTTTCCCCTCTCAGAAGATTCACTCTCTTCTACTCCTCTTTGCCAACATTTGTTGTGGATCGTTATTCACTCCCCACCTTTTCTCTCACATATCCTTTTTGTCAGCTTTTTTATTTGCATGTGCACAGGCTTTATATGCAGTTATCAGCTGGGTAGACACTCATTCCGCTGGGCTGTACCATCAATTGTTAGCCTGTATGAAATATCCATAGTCTAGCATTGTCCTTCTTTATTTACTGCTTAATACAGTTAGTTTGGGATGCAACTCAGATGATGCCCAGTGAACAGGAGAGATGCAGAGGCAGCCAGGGGAATAGAGAGAGCAGAGCAGAGCAGTAAACTGAGAGGCTGTAGGGGATGCAGTAGTGTCACATTTCTGATTGATTGCTACTTAAGGTCCCTGGATCACTCTCCTTGTAGCCCTTGGTATTACCACAACATACCGGATGACAGTGAGACTAGAAACTTTCCCTACTGGTCCATGCTCTCACACTGATACCAATGACCTTATAGACAAAACGCTGCAAGCAGTTGTCCCATTATAATCGGTTATCAACCTGATAGAGTCTGGTGAAAGGTTCTAAGGGAATTATCTAATATGTATACAGTATGTATTGTATATGAGAGATGAATTTTCTCTAAATCCTTGAAATGTTCCCCTGTCCTTGCAGGCAAAGACTCCCGACTAAGAATGTGTACTACTACCGCTGCCCTGACCATCGGAGAAACTACGTGATGTCTTTTGCCTTCTGCTTTGACCGAGAGGATGATGTGTACCAGTTTGCTTACTGCTACCCCTACACCTACACCAGACTGCAGCACTACCTGGACAGCTTGGAGCGCAGGAACCTGGACTACCTGCAGAGGGAGCAGCTGGGACTCAGTGTGGTGAGTGTGTGTGTGTGTGTGTGTGCGTGAGTGTGCATGCGTGCGTATATGTGTGTGTCCTCTCTCCCTCATCAAACAGTTTTCAACAGACTACCAAAGAGCCCACAGCCCAGGTCTATCCACCAGTCCTCCGCTTCATATTTTCATGTTATCAGTATGACTGTTCAACTCTGTGTGTTTGTAGCCAGAGAGAGGACAGGAGGGGTCCTTGACTGTGCTACTGTAGATGGTGTGGTGTGGTGTGGAGGCTGGTGGAGCCATACAGAGTGTCTCCTCTCTGTGTTGTGCCTGTTCAGCACTGCACACTGGTTGTCCTCTGAGGGAGAACACTGCTGCCTGTAATCAGGAGAGCTCTCTTCTCACAGGAACAGGTACAGGATCATTCACACTGCTTGCAATACTGTCTGCTCTTATCAAATAATAGTAGGAGAAAAACTCATTAGAAATGCTTATTATTATTATTTTTGTATTATTATTTAAAAAAATTACATTTGTCAAGGAGAGCTAGCTGCAAGGGGCAATGATGAAAGTGCATTTATTGATAAGGAATGTGGCGCAAATTTAAAAAGGAGTCAAATTTTTATGAAATATGGTTTGAAAGGGCAGATAATGTTGGTGAAGAATAATTTCAGAAAGTGAGATCTCAACTAATTGGAGCCCAGAATTGGCAACAAAGACAAGAACAGGTATTGGCATATTCCTTCCATAGTTCCCATCATATAATTAGATTTCCATTGAGTTGTATTTCTATGCTTCCCACTGTCCTATGACATGTCCAAGTACAAAATGAGGGCTCCAAAGTGTGCAGCATTAGTTCAACTTTTTAGCCGCACCAGCACTTTGTGATAAATACAAGAAGTTCAGACATAAAACGGAGTAAGTTGGCACTCAGACTAAGGATTAGTTTAGTATGCATAGTCATAGAGGCGTTTTATGGCCTTATTTGTCTTTTAATGTCCTGCGGTCCTGGATCTCTGACAGCCTGGCCCAGCACTCTCATTACGACCTGCAATGAGAGAGGGATGAGGGGACCTTTCCGTCTGCTGCAGTAAAGAGCCCAAGTCCCTCCAGTGGCTTCACACACCCACATGATACATGTTAGCTGGAAGAGCTTACCATATACATTACCAGTCAAAGGTTTGGACACATCTACTCATTCCAGGGTTTTTATTTATTTTTACTATTTTCTACATTGTAGAATAATAGTGAAGACATCAAAACTATGAAATAACACATATGGAAACATGTAGTAACCAAAAAAGTGTTAAACAAATTCTTCAAAAGATTCTTCAAAGTAGCCACCCTTTGCCTTGATTACAGCTTTGAAAACTCTTGGCATTCTCTCAACCAGCTGCATGAAGTAGTCACCTGAAATGCATTTCAATTAACAGGTGTGCCTTGTTAAAAGTTAATTTGTGGAATTTCTTTACTTCTTAATGCGTTTTAGCCAATCAATTGTGTTGTGACAAGGTAGGGGTGATATACAGAAGATAGCCCTATTTGGTAAAACGCCAAGTCCATACTACAGTATGGCAAGAACAGCTCAAATAAGCAAAGAGAAACGACAGTCCATCATTACTTTAAGACATAAAGGTCCGTCAATCTGGAAAATGTCAAGAACGTTTAAAATGTCTTCAAATGCAGTCGCAAAAACCATCAAGCGCTATGATGAAACTGGCTCTCATGAGGACCGCCACAGGAAAGGAAGACCCAGAGTTACATCTGCTGCAGAGGATAAGTTCATTAGAGTTACCAGCCTCATAAATTGCAGCCCAAATAAATGCTTCACAGAGTTAAAGTAATAGACACATCTCAACATCAACTGTCCTTTGGTCTGATGAGTCTACATTTTAGATTTTTGGTTCCAACCACCGTGTCTTTGTGAGACACAGAGTAGGTGAACAGATGATCTCCGCATGTGTGGTTCCGACCGTGAAGCATGGAGGAGGAGGTGTGATGGTGTGGGGGTGCTTTGCTGGTGACACTGTCAGTGATTTATTTAGAATTCAATGCACACTTAACCAGCATGGCTACCACAGTATTCTGCAGCGATACACCATCCCATCTGGTTTGCGCTTAGTGGAAATATCATTTGTTTTTCGACAGGACAATGATCCAACACACCTCTGGGCTATGTAAGGGCTATTTGACCAAGAAGAATAGTGATGGAGTGCTGCATCAGATGACCTGGCCTCCACAATCACCCGACCTCAACCCAATTGAGATGGTTTGGGATGAGTTGGACCGCAGAGTGAAGGAAAGCAGCTAACAAGTGCTCAGCATATGTGGGAACTCCTTCAGGACTGTTGGAAAAGCATTCCAGGTGAAGCTGGTTGAGAGAATGCCCCCAAACACACAGAAACCATATGCATACGTATCTACAGTATCTACAGTACACACACAATGAAAGAGTGGTTTTTGTCCTGTTGCCCTTTCAGATGCAGACTCCATGCAGAAATGGCACCGTGGCATTAAATAGCAAATTGACCTGTAGTAAATCATCAGGGGGTAAAACAAAAGCCTCACCATTTAGTGTGGCGTTTGCCGGTAAGCTTGACTGATTGCCTTAGCATGAACAATAGCATTTTCAATCGCCCTCTCACTCAGTTTAACTTGTGCATGAAGGCATAAGATAGAAAGTGTGCTGTACAATGCTCATTATTTCTGATCATTAGGTATGGCTTGCTCATAGGCTAGTCATAACTCCAAATGGAACTTATTGGAAAGCTTGATTTCAGAGATGTAGCTACACATTTGAGGTGTGATTATAAATCTTAGGGTGCTTGGATTGTTTCAGCCCAGAATGAGCCTGAAAGTGCAGGGCTGGAATTTGTCAGTGACACAGTTCCTCCACTTTTCTGCTACTCCGCATTAACTGATGCACAGCCTTTCATTGTTGGAGGGATTTGAAAGGAGGGTTATGTCAGTGTGTACATTGGCTGATGTCTCAGGGAATGTAAACAGTGCCAAAGCAAGAAAAGATGAGGAGGAGACAAACTGGACTCAGAGTGACAGACTTAGAGAGTGGAAGACAATCAGAGGGAATCAGGCCTCAGGGCCAAGCATCTGTAGCACACTAGGTCTACCTGCCTACCGATAAACAGCTGCAGGAATTGTGATGTCTCATCTCCACCAAACACAAAGAGAGATCATAGCTCCACTGTAATAGGGGAGGACTACTATAATTGCACTTCTGGGATAATAACAAATGCTTGAACTGCATATTGCCTTTCAGCCTCCGTCTCTCTACCATCCCTTTATTGTTTTTTTTCTCTCTCTCTTCTCCACTCCCTTTTTCATGCAGTCTTTTTATATAGCACCTAGATCTGCTTCAGGGACCAATAGTAAAACAGCTTTTTGATGGCGTATGTGCTACTGTAGGTGAACACCAAAGCTTTGTAAGCATACTAAGCAGTATGCGTTTGCATGTTTGTCAGTCAGTGTATGGAAATCTTTTTTGCCATCTGCTTTGCCCAGGTGTCAGTCAATGAGATGTGGGGTGAGGTTTGAAAAACCTATTTTCATCTGTGACAACTTAACAGGCAGCTCGGGCTTTTGTTTATGGTCAAAGGTTTCTTTCCTTCAGCTCTTTTAAGACAGACGTTACAGACATACTGGATGTCTCTTTTGCTTCTTGTACCCTAACACATTCTTTGTGATGGTCTACAGTCCTGTGATGGACTAGTGGATTATATGAAAAAGGTTTTATAGAGTTTCTGTTGGAAGGGTTAGGCACTGTATCCATTCCCTTGTTCTCTCTTTCTGAAGATTTTTCCTACAATCCATTCCTTGACTGTTGTGTGAGCTACTCTCCCCCCCGAGGGACAAGTCCATGAAGACAGAGTGGATGCTGCTTGGACCTTTCTCTGCTAACAAGTGTGTGCACTCCAGGCAGAAGTTTCCTTAAACTATTCCACCATTTCTCTCGTATTGACTGCTAAAAAGACGGCCAGGGCCCAGTATTGAAAGCACACCAAGTTTGTTTTCTACACAAGTTGACAAAGCGTTTTCTTATGGGCAGAGTCAGTCTAGGAGTTGCAGAGAAAGCACTTTTACCATTCCCTTCCTGTCATGATGGCCAACTGTGACACTATTTGTCACCTCTGACAAATCAGACCTTATCTGCAGCCATCTATGATTAATGTGCAAATAAGAGCTTCTCAGCATGATAAGTGAGGAGTCGATGACCATCCTTAAGTCTGCACCCCTCAGCTGCCATCACTGAGTTCCACAGTACTTACTGTGTTTTATGAGGGAAAAATAATCACCCTAAAAGTATTTGCTCAAAACAGAGGATTTTATCATTTTGAAGTGTGCAGCTTAAATAAGGAAAACAAGTTCCTCAAATGTGACATAAGAACACAGTAAACTGACATGGTTGCAATGGAGTTACACAATGCTTGCTGTAATATCCACAAAACCCTTTGCTCCTCATTCTAAACCAGCTCTGAGCTTGTCTACAATAATAGGCCTTCTAAGTGCCCTGTGGATGTCACCTTCAAACGTTCAGGGCTCACACAGACTGAGGATGTAAAGAGGCCCTAACCATCCCAAGGCTCCAAGGAGGAAAGAGGCGTGGGGAAACGGCAGATGATGTGCTGGTTTGGGAAGGTGATTTTCTATGGTCCTAATGGCCACTGGGTCTCCTGCAGACAGGCTGTAGGGGACTGTGTCTTCGTGCCTGTTAGTGGGAATAAAGGATGAGAGGGGCCTTTGGCCCACGGAGTTGGCACTGCGGCTGTCTGCTGGGCTTATCGCTGTGTTTGTACACTGCGTGCCAAGATTTAATCAATAGCCACTCTACCTTCCGCTAGGAGAGAAGGTCAAACTGACTGGAGCGTTAGTAGCTGATGCTAGAGAAGAGAAGAGAAGAGAGGTAGACTAGGCTTGTCTTTCCTACTGCATGGTGGATGGATGGCCATGCTCTGTGAAACCAGGCTGCTGGGTAATTGCACGAGGTCTTGCCATTTACTGGCTTAACAGCAGCCAAAGTGTCTCACACAACATCATGAAGCATTTTGCTCTCCCTTTGTGTCCACTCTTTCACATCCCCGTTCAAGGATGCTGTTGACAGCAGCCATGTCTGTTCTTACATGAATGATTCTATCATGGTGGTCTAATTTTGAGAGCCCTCCAACAGCTGACTGGTTTTGTTGGGCCACTATCAGACTGCCTGGGCAATCTACCTTCATTATCATCTGTATGAGCTGAGAGCACAATATCACATACAGCGACAGTACTAAGTGGAAGTTGTTTGGAACATACAGAGGGAATTGATGATCTCTAGTTCTGACGTCTTGCTGTCACCCTGAACTAGAGGCATGCTGTTTGCCTATATGTGAATACACTGCAGCAGCCTGGAATGTCATACACCAGACCTCGACTCAACCTTTCTGAAGGGTTGTGAGGTCATGCATGATCACTTTTGCTTGACCCTGGCTGCTCTGGTTGCTATGACAAGAAGCTGGCTTTTATTGGTCTTTGACCTCTATTCCAACATAGTTGGAAAGTGCTGATGTAGCTGGATGTGCATTTAGAGTTATAAATGGGTCTGTTTCACCTGTTTTATCTCAGCGAGGTTGGATCAATGGCTTGGCCTCTGACCCCAACAGTAGAGCAAGGAATTTATTCCACATGAAATTGAAGATAAAACGGTTTATCCAAACCCATGCTATTGAGCTGGCCTTTTATCTAGACCAATGAGATTCCTCTAGGCTGTTGTCCCAGTGCTTTATTGCATATCATGACCCCTATAGCAATGCCATCTCACCAGTGTTTAGTATAGTAATGACGAAAGAATGGAGTGGGCTGAAGAAAGGGTAGGTATGGCTAGTGTGGTGGAAACAGTGGCCATTGTCATTAACATACATTATCTTAAGTGGAATTGGAGGCCATAGCCTATGTGGGGTAGAAAGATAATTCAGTAGAATGTTTGTCAGATGGTGGTGTATTTTCCAAGTTTACTTATTATAATGCAGGCACAAAAAGAGCAGATTTGCTCAGTCAGAGATAATATTTATTTTTGAAATTGGAAATCGCTCACACCTTTAAGGCTTAACGCTCTCTCAATATTGTGGAGCGGCTCTGTGAGCTACTTTATATTCACGGGCCCGCAGATAGAATGACTGAGTGGTGAGAGAGGAGAGGGGTGCTTTATGGACAGGAGGATATCACCCAGCATGGCTTATGTTGTCACTTAGCTGGCAGCAGCTCTCTCTCAGCCCCAGATACAACACCTCTGCCTCCTCTCTCATCCTCTCTCTCCTGCTGCACTCACCTATAATAGATAGATCTTCTCCCTCATCAAACGACCCTGTCCTCACGTACTGAGGCATCGGCACCAGAGGAGAGGTGGTACTGTTATCAGACCCACAGGCCTCACAGTGCAGGGATGACATTTCTCACTGGCACCTAGCTCCAGTGGTGGGCTAGGTAGGTAGTGGTGGTGCAGTCTGGGAAGGAAGGCACTGCTGAGGGAGAGTGGGTACTGTAGGTGCTGCCTAGCAGCGTGGGAGTCATGTGGAGGTGGTTGGGAGAGTGAGTTATCGAGTGACAGAGGAAAAGGGATGCGTTCTCAAATGGATCCGCTGCAGCAGACACGCTCGTTTGCTCCTTCTCAGAGAAATCTAATCCAAGCCACAGAGCTCTGCACTGCCGTCTTTCTCTCTCTCTCTGCCGCCCGACAATGAATATTTACTAACCACTACTTTCTAGATGACTCCATGGATGGTGGACTGTGCATGTAAAAAAGTATCTGTTTCATTTTAGTGTCAGTCCTCCTCTCCCACAGGGCCAAGGAAGAGAAAAAAAAAAAATAGTTTTCTAAAAGTGTTCAGGTTTTTTAATAGGTCAGAATACACTTTTCTGACAGTGTAATTGCTTTCCATTGCTAGACCCATAGTGGGGAGTTGGGACGAGGGACGAAGGAAGAAGAGAGAAAAGAGGAGAGATAGAAAGAGATAAGGAAGGGGAGAGAGAGAGCGGAGCGAGGTGTACAGTAGATCATTTGTTAGGAGAAAAGAATGAAAATTAATGAAAAGAGAGTTGCTCACCCTCTGAATGCAGCCAAGCTTGAAATTCACTTTGAGGGAAACTTAATTTGTTGTAAATGGGTGAAAAACATATTTAGGCATAGGGAGAAGAGGCTGTGGCGCCTGTCTGTGGCAGATGAGGATGCTATGCTCTGAATGCTTAAGCTGAATGGGGAGGAAATGCATAGTCTGTTATTTTCATTTTCATTCATTGTAGATGGATAGTCATTATTACTCCCTCCTATCACGTCATTTGGGATGAAAATAAGTCTGTGATACTAGTGTATTTCTGAGAACTTCAGCCTGTCAAAAGTTACCTAGAAGGATAATAGTGTGTGTCCCAGTTGGCTTGGGGACAGATCCTATGTGTCTGTGTGTCTAATTCCACAGGGGAAGATTATGTTGGGCTGGTTTAGAATCTTCAATACTGTATAGATCGATACAGCCAAATTTGTTTTCTGATAAGCTGGTGGCTATGGTATGGAATTACTGCCAGGGTATATAAATCAGAAACCTGGTCCGTTTTATCCCTGCCTGCAGTTATAGCCTAAACCTCAACATACATGTGAGGAGAATTTTCTATGAAGCGAGTCATTTTACTCAGAAAGGCTGAACAAAGTGAAGTCCTTGACCCTGGTAAACAGCACTCAGTACCCCTCTCCACTGTTCCCATAGCATAGTAGTTGGAGCCAGACAGTTGGAGCTCTCTGAGTGGGTGTGTGGGTGAGATGTACTCCCATGGAATTGAATGTGAGGATAAGAGTCAATGAAGAGGAGCAGCCATCCCTGCAGTGCTTTCAACAGAACAACTCTAAAGCCTATGAGACTTACATAAGTCTGATCTTCATTCCAGTCCTTCTTTCATGAGCCTGTCTGTCACATCCTCAGATGCTGCTGACCACAGTATGGTAAACATGTGAGGAGAGGACATAGTATCCCTGTTGAATAAAACAACAAGAGGCAGTCTCACTATAAATAAAACACATAGGGCCTTGAGGCAGTCATAGGGAGGACAGCCCATGGGTGAGGGCGTGTGTTTAGGGCGGTCAGGGTTGGGGATGAGCAAGCGTGGCCACTGAAGCGCTTTCTCTCTCTACGAAGTCCTGGGGTCCTCTACAGAACAGTGGCCTCCACCCTGGCCACAGGCCCTAACCCTACACTCCTCCGGGATCAGCCTCTCTGCCTCGGCTCGGCCCAGTGCCCTGACGTGTGGGGACTGGAGACGACTGATAACAAACATCTCCAGTCATCCTCCTCTGCCTCTCACACCCACCAGGCTCTTTATCCACCCTGCACAGATACTCTTGTCCATTCCACACTTCTCTTTTAACTCCCCTGTTGCACAAAAATGCATTTCTTTTCCTTTTTACCTGAAGTAAAGAAAAAAGGAAGGATGTGACTGGGCCCATTTTTCCTCCACTTTCTATTCACTCCTCTTCCTCTCTCCCTCAGCTCCCCCCAGACCCAGTGTCTGTGTGTCTGCTCTTCTCCCCAGCACTGGAGTGTCTGCCTGAGAGAGATGGATGCCAGCGTCTCTCTCTCCAAAGGCACAATGTCTCTCCTCTCCAGCACGCCTGCACCTGCATATTGTGATATAGTGCTTCTATTCACTGAGTCGATTGCCTTTAACGGAACCCAGGCAGACTGGGGAAATTGAAAGGGATTGCGGCCTGCTTTTCATCAGAGCAGGAGCGGCGCAGGCTGGAGGGTTTTGGGTCACAGGGGGCTCTGGGGGAGCTTGGCTGGAGAGGGGGCATGGAGGGAGGGGTGACTTGGATGTCAAGGAGATGGACTTGGATCTGCTGCCAGGTGGCGTGGCAGTTGATTTCTGTCGATTCACTCCCATCTGCATGGCTATTCATCTCTTTGGGGCCGGTTATGTTAGGAAATACTGTACTGCTGAATGAAATGATTCTCAGGAGAGGAGAGTAAAAGTAGAAGCCGTTTGTTCTTCTATCGATTTGTTTCCATGTTGGAGTTCCTATTGATCAGTTAAGTATTGAAATAAAGAGGGAAGCGCAGAAAGAAAATACACATCTTCTTCAAGGAATATCTCATGTTTTTTTCCATTTCATATCAATATTTAGTTAATTCTTTGAACATGTCATGTTTAAGCTTTCCCTTTACCGTCTTCATTCCTCTTGGAGAGAATCACTAAATGTAATTACTGAATTTTTTATAAAATCCTTGGTCTTTCTAAGGAGTTAGCAACACATTTACATTACGCATGTTATCTCTGTGGAGTGATAGATCGGCAGCTATATGCAAATGAGCAGTCAACTGTGAATGCTGCTAAAGAAGAGAGAATACCTGAAAATGCAACCAGCCCCAAGAACAAAGAGATTTTTTTTAATGGAAACTAGCTATTGATATCAAAGGGAATTAAATTATTCCAATTAAAATGACAAACTATTGACAGGGTCATGTACTATTGACAGGGTCATGATGAGAACGGTGTGGTTCGTATAGTGGATTTCTCTCTCTAGACGGTTTTCCCTGAAACTCTGTAGGCCATACAGTCGGTTATATCAGACTGTATCTGTGTGATCTACAGTAGTGAGTCTGATACGTTAGCCCCGATAGTCTCTGAATGGGAGCCATACGACAAGCTGTTTAAAGCGGAATATTTTCTGCACACTTCACCAAACATACAATACTATATAACTGTAAGCCCTAGCTAATTTATGCAAAACGTGTCTTCATTTGTTTGTATGGTCAGTTTTACATTAGGTTGGACACTTCCGGTTATGTAAGATTTGTAAGGCGTGGATGTTTGTTTGTGCGAGGGCAGAGTGAGAGTAGAGAGGCTGTGGCCAAAGAGGAGCAAGGCTCTACCATGAATGGACCCTCTTATGATCACTGCTACTGTAGCAGACACTTAATGATCTCTTTAGAATGTAATAATAAAAGATAAGTGCATTAAAGCCCCATCCCAATATAATTGGATTATGTTAAGATAAATTAGTCGTGTCACTTCCTTGCAAGGCTGCCTTTGGAAGTTTAGACCTGTCATATGTAATAAAGTTTATGCCAATCCTGAAAGATGTGTTCAAATATCAGGGATTTGTGGATGAGTAAGGATGACAGCCCTTCTCTATACCTTCTTGGTTTCTATGGAAACACCTTAGAGACGGGCAGATTTTAGCTTCCTGTCACCTATTATTTCTATTATGAATTGAATACCTCTGTAACAGATCAATCTTCACATTTCCCCCCATTGCTACCACAGAACATGGAGGGAAAATAACATAGTCTCATCCACATGCACAAAAGCGCTCTGTCATGAGAAAAATCTGATATCTATTCAGTGACTTACCCTCAGATGTTCCATGACTTTTCCACATTGATTTGAAGGAGGTGAAGAGGCTGAGGGGTGAGGCAAAAAAGGGGACGGAGGGGCCACTTGAAAAGGAAATAACCTTTCGGACTGCGTGGATGTTAGATATAGCATCCCATAGATGCCCATTGTGGAGCCGTCAAGCTGCCACCCTATGATTTGAAACTTGCATTGGTAAAGCACAAAGCGGCTGCACTGGGCTTCCAGCGTCCATCTCTTTTCACTGAGCGATCAATAGTTGTCTTTGTCTCCTCGCTCTCCTCTTGACAGGCCTGCTTTTAAATGGCTGGTTTAACTAGTTACTTACAGGTCTCCTCAGCCTCCCATTTACATCCAAATCAATCACTCTAATGAAAATTAATGGCACAGTGAAAGCATAAGAATTGGCGTACAACAGTTCACTCTCCATGACAGACCTGTTTTTTTCCACACTATACTGTAAATGCACAATTACAGCACTGTTGTTGTTGTTTTTCTACATATCATTGACTCCTCACTTGGCTGTCTGTTTGAAGAATCGCTATTGGAATAGGATGTATTGGTCCATTCAGATTAGAGGCTAGTGTGCTGTAATGGGTGGTGTAAGTCTCTCAGTCAGCTCCATTCTGCAGAGAGAGCTGCAGGGCTTTCCTAATGATTTCAATATATAAATTATGCTGATGAAGGGCATCGCCTCCCTCTCAAAGCCAGCCTGCTCATTCTGAGAGGAAGCAGCTCTCCCATAGGACTGACTGACGCACACTGTTGAGGCAAAACAATATGATGGAAGCCCTCTGATTATAGAGCTTTGTCTGAACAATGATAACCTGTTTGAAATACAACTACAGGAATGATACATTGGATCGGTTTCATGTCTGTCCATTAGATTTTTACCAACCGATACGTAAAGCTCTGTCCTTGACCAACTAGAGGAGATCCTAGGACTAGGGTATACTGGCATGGAACTGTGGTTATTTCAATATAGCCAAAAGGGCAGAAATTGTAAAGAATATGCCATTTATACCCCCAACAGTTTGTCTACATTATTGAGAATAAACTTTTGCCCAGCCATTTGAAATAACTTGACATTGACTAAATTGTTGAATACATAATCCTGTCAGTAATAGACCTGTTTTGTTCACGATAATCTGCTTCTTTAGGTTCATTCTTCATAAAATAAATGATAACTTTGGTTTAGAGATATGAAGCCCGTGCATCTGAAGGAGCTGATTAGGGGCCCATCTGCATGTGAAATCACAGCAGTGCCATCAGAATGCCTTTAAATTCCATGGCTGATTTAAGTACCTTGCAAATGTAACTAGATAGATAACAAAGGAGCTATTAAATAACTGACAAAGTACCAAGGTAGAGGCAGGGAGGATTAGCCTTTAACTTCACATAAGATTAGATAGCCTTGAGTTCTAATTAAAATCCTCATTCCCCTTCTAAGGTAGTAATTTCAATCTAAAAGAGAGAAGAAAGTTTGATGTTTTGCAGACATCTTCTTCCCTGTTCACTTCCAAACCTGTTTCTATCTTTCTCTTTTCTTAGACTTGTTCGAAATCAATGTTCTCTCTTCCACCAGGTAACACTTTCTTGCCCTTCCTCTGCCTGAAAGTCAAATGCCTTAATTTAATTTACCAGAGAAACAGTCCACTACACACCAGCACACAGATAAAAAACATACATACTATGCGAACACACACACTCAAATGTTTCCTTTATGTCCTGTATGTTTACCTTTCAGATAAGGATTTCTGTCTAAAAAGTCATCCTCATTAATGCAACCTTGTCCTTTGCTCCTCTGGATGTTTCTTGTCAGAGGCGGTAGGTATTGTCTTTAAAGAACAACAGCAAACGGGTTTCTCTCCAGTGGAGAAGCCTTTACCTTGAGCCACTGGTTAGTTGTGAAGGGTAAGCAGGCTGCATGAGCTGGTAAGAGGGACTGATTTGCATCTACATTAAGAAATTAACAATTAAGCTGATGGAAGAGAGATGGTGGCAACATTGACCCAAATGTTCAATAGCAGACAGACAGACTGTTAAAAAGGAGTTTGACCCCCTTCTCGGTGCCTAGCCCAATTTAGTTAGGTAATTATTTCCTCTGTGCTTGTTGTGACAAAGGAATGTTTACCTTGTTGCTTTTAAAACTTCTCCACCTCATGGTTTCAGTTTCCATTCTCCCCTTTTCCCAGCTCATTAAACCCAAACCATTATATTCTAGCAGAAAGCCTCACAGGCTGCTGTCTTAAATGAAAACAGTCAGAATTGAGCCGATGGGATGGATCACCGTGCCCAAGCAAAAAGTTATCATCACTGTGCTTGATTTATTTTGCTCTGTTCACTGCATGTATTTAGGATAGACCAGACTAGTCATGAGGCTCACTGCAATAACCATTACTCTACAAAAGAGGATTCTGATAGTCAACCCCTGAAATTAAACAGGCAATTTTACCTGGTAATTGGGTAGAAGGATATTGTATCAAACCCTGTGCTAAGGACCATACACCATGACCATTCAGACAAAAACCTTGTCTGTTTTCTTCCAAACATTTTAGCAGAGACGGTAAAAGAGAAGAATTACCCAGCGTAAGTGTTCGCTGAAAGTCTTATATGATAACTGGTAAGTAATATACTGTATGAGGCGAGGGACCTTAGTTTTCAATAAGATTTCAGGTGCTAAAGAAACATGTAGCAAGGCCAATTTTCTGGGCCTTATTGACTTATTTCTCTGCTCAATGTTATTTATCTAAGTGGGAAAACATGGTCACAACAAACCAGGATCTAAGGGTTTTATTGCCTCAAGTCACAGTCAGATAGATAGTTGATAAAATGAAGCGTTTCTCTGGCCATCTGCAGTGATTTAAACAGAAAGAGGAAACCAACCCTCAGGAGACACAAGGACACCACCTCACCTCAGCCAGCTCCTCAGTTCATACATACAGGCTCAAACTGACACATAGCAGGCACAGCACAGCCAGACTTGCCACTGTTTTATTAATCAGTTGAACTTGAAACCCCTTTTGAATTTGAAATTTACATCCTAAATGATAATATACTGTATCTCAGGGTTGTATAAAAAGAAATCTCTCAGTTAGCATCATAGAGGCAGGGAGCTGTAATTGCCATAAATATAGTCTAATTTAAGGTCTTGGGTGTACAGTATGTGATATTTTTGACCCTGGCACATATCTTTGCATAAATACCATTTATAGATTTAGTTAATTATCAGTATTTGTGCAGGGATTTAATAAATAGCGTAACCAACAGATGTCATTTTTCCAGTGTTTTCTTTTTTATAGTGGATGTTTGGTGTTCAAAGACACTGAGAAACATAATAGGGTAACACTGAACAGTGATAGTCAGTGTTAGTCACCAGGATCAAACAGCAGGACAGCCTGATGACACATCTCACCACTGGCTTTTTTGCCCACCTTAGTCATACCATTTGGAGCTACTTTGCCTCCCCAACCCCCTCCGGTTCTCCACTTTGAACTCCACTTCTGAGGCTGTTAATGAATGTTCTAATGGGCAAAATGGTAAACTTGTAATGGTGGTAGACCAGAGAGCCAATTAGTCATGAAGACTCATCTTTACCAGAGGTTGTACTGCAGTACTGTACCTAATGCATATTCCTCTCATTTGTAACATTTCCCTATACAACCTATGGCTCACTTTACATGTACAGTGGGGTCTGAAATTATTGACACCCTTGATAAAAATTAGCAGAAATGACTGTATCAAATAAATCATTCAAATACTGAGCTATATTGTATGCTCCAAAAAATTGGGAAATCATATTATTTTATACTAATGCAGTTGCTCAGAGTAAGAGATTTGTTAAACAAGTAATACTTTTTTTTCTCAAAAAGGTAGGGGTCAAAATGATTGACACCTCTGTTTTCAATACCTTTCAATACCTCACCTTGCGAGTATAACGACACTGAGCATTTTTCTCAAATGTTTTATGAGTTGGAGAACACATTGGGAGGGATCTTAGACCATTCCTCCATACATAAATCCTTCTAGATCCTTGATATCCTTTGTCTGCGCTTATGGTCTTCCCTCTTCAATTAAATCCACCTGTTTTTAATGGGTTTCAAATAGTGTTTTTTACATTTGAGCAAATGTATAAAAAATACAAAACAGAAATACCTTATTTACATAAGTATGCAGACCCTTTGCTATGAGACTAGAGCTCAAGTGCATCCTGTTTCCAATGATCATCTTTGAGATGTTTCTACAACTTGATTGGAGTCCACCTGTGGTAAATTAAACTGATTAGACATGATTTGGAAAGGCACACACCTGTCTATATAAGGTCCCACAGTTGACAATGCAAGTCAGAGCAAAAACCAAGCCATGAGGTCAAAGGAATTGTCTGTAGAGCCCCGAGACAGGATTGTGTCGAGGCACAGATCTGTTAAAAGGTACTAAAACATTTCTGCAGCAGGTCCCCAAGAACACAGTGGCCTCCATCATTCTTAAATGGAAGAAGTTTGGAACCACCAAGACTCTTACTAGACTAAGCAATTGGGGGAGAAGGGCCTTGGTCAGGGAGGTGACCAACAACCCGATGGTCACTCTGACAGAGCTCTAGAGTTCCTCTGTGGAGATGGGAGATCCTTCCAGATGGACAACCATCTCTGCAGCACTTCAACAATCAGGCCTTTATGATAGAGTGGCTAGGTGGAAGCCACTCCTCAGTAAAAGGTACAACAGAGTTTGCGAAAAATATTTTCTGGTCTGTTGAAACCAGTGGGTCAGAAGTTTACATACACTCAATTAGTATTTTGTAGCATTGCCTTTAAATTGTTTCAAAGTCACCATGTCAGTTGTACAACCAAATGCCTTCAACCGAAACATGTCTTCCACATTTAACCCAACCCCTCTGAATCAGAGAGGTGCAGGGGGCTGCCTTAATCAACATCCACGTCTTCGGCACCCAGGGAACAGTGGTTTACTGCCTTGTTCAGGGGCAGAACAACAGATTTTTTTTCCTTGTCAGCTCAGGGATTCGAACTTGCAACCCTCCAGTTACAAGTCCAACGCTCTAACCACTAGGCTACCTACCTAACTTGGGTCAAATGTTTTGGGTAGCCTTCCACAAGCTTCCCACAATAAGTTGGGTGAATTCTGGCCCATTCCTCCTGACAGAGCTGGTGTAACACGTTTTTTCAGTTCTGCCTACACGTCTTCTATAGGATTGAGGTCAGGGCTTTGTGATGGCCACTCCAATACTTTGACTTTGTTGTCCTTAAGCCATTTCGCCATAACTTTGGAAGTATGCTTGGGGTCATTGTCCATTTGGAAGACCCATTTGTGACCAAGCTTTAACTTCCTGACTGATGTCTTGAGATGTTGCTTCAATATATCCACATAATTTTCCTTCCTCGTCATGCCATCTATTTTGTGAAGTGCACCAGTCCCTCCTGCAGCAAAGCACCCCCACAACATGATGCTGTCACCCCCGTGCATCACGGTTGGGATGGTGTTATTCGGCTAACAAGCCTCCCCCTGTTTCCTCCAAACATAACGATGGTCATTATGGCCAAACAGTTCTATTTTTGTTTCATCAGACGAGAGGACATTTCTACAAAAAGTACGATCTTTGTCAACCATGTGCAGCTGCAAACCGTAGTCTGGCTGTAATGTCCGTGGTTCTGTTGTGGAAAAGAGTCAGGCGCAGGAGGTAGTTCACGTGTGAAAAGGTATTTTAATTGAGTCACCAGTTCACAAACAATAACTCTGGCGAAAACAAAATACCCACACGAACTTCAAAAATGAACGGGCGCAAATCCAGCAACCCGGCAATTACGGGAACCACAATACAATAGTCCTCAGTACACAGACTGGAGAACATACAAGAACAAACGGTACAACCTAACAGTCACGCACAATGGGAAGAGGGGAAGGAAGGACCCCCCTTCAGCAGTGAAGTGATGGGAGCTGCTACCTGACCAAAACCCTGGATAAATCTCCGGTAATAATTGGCAAACCCTAAAAATCGCTGCACCTCCTTTACCGTGTTGGGAGTTGGCCAACTACGCACGACAGCAATGCGGTCACTCTCCATCTCCACCCCGGACGTGGTAATGCTATACCCTAGGAAAGAGACGGCCTGCTGGAAGAACAAGCATTTCTCAGCCTTGGCGTACAGGTCATGCTCCAACAGTCTTACAAGTACCTTGCGCACCAAATGCTCGGCATGTGTAGCGGAGTATATCAGAATGTCATCGATATACACCACTACACCCTGCCCGTGCAGGTCCCGGAAAATCTTGTCTACAAAGGATTGGAACACTGCGGGAGCATTCATCAGCCCGTACGTTATGACGAGGTATTCATAATGGCCTGAGGTGGTGCTAAACGCTGTCTTCCACTCGTCTCCCTCCCGGATACGCACCAGATTGTATGCACTCCTGAGATCCAGTTTCGTGAAGAAGTGCGCCCCGTGCATTGACTCAGTCGCCGTAGCGATAAGCGGCAGTGGGTAACTGTACCTTACCGTGATCTTATTGAGACCTCGATAATCAATGCATGGGCGCAAACCCCCATCCTTCTTCTTCACAAAAAATAAGCTTGAGGAGGCGGGGGAAGTGGAGGACCGAATGTACCCCTGACCCAGGGATTCTGAGATATATGTCTCCATATCCTCCTTCTCCGCTTGCGACAGGGGATACACGTGACTCCTGGGAAGCGCAGCGTCTACCAGGAGATTTATCGCACAATCCACCCGTCGATGGGGTGGTAACTGAGTCGCCTTCTTCTTATAGAAGGCGAGAGCCAAATCGGCATATTCTGGGGGATGTGCACGGTGGAGACCTGGTCTGGACTTTCCACCGTGGTTGCACCAACGGAAACCCCTATACACCTCCCCGAGCACTCTCACGACCACCCCGTGAGAGTCCTCTGTTGCCAGGAAATGGTGGGGTTATGCAAGGCTAGCCAGGGAAGGCCTAATACCACAGGAAACACAGGAGAGTCAATGAGGAAGAGACTGATTCTCTCCTCATGCTTTCCCTGCGTCACCATGACGAAAGAGATGGTGGCCTCCCTGATTACCCCGGACACTAATGGTCGACTATCTAAAGCATGAACAGGGAAAGGTCTGACCACAGGGTTAATGGGAATCTTTAACCTAAGTGCAAGCGCTCTGTCAATGAAATTCCCAGCTGCGCCTAAATCGACGAGCGCCCTATGCTGGGAATGCAGAGAAAAATCCGGAAAACCCACAGACACAAACAGTTGATCAACAGAGGACTCTGGGTGAGTGTGGTGCATACTCACCAGAGGTGACGCCAGAGTGCTCTGCCTGCCGTCTCTCTTCCCAGAAGAACCACCCCTGCACCAACCGGCAGTGTGCCCTCTGCGGCCACAACTGGTGCAGGTGAAAGCTCCTCCTCCAGCCTCCCTACGCGTTGCCCCTCCTAGCTCCATGGGCTCTGGAGAGGGGATGCCGGAGGGTGGGGTTGACAGGACTCTCTCTGGACGTCAGCGGGTGACCAGCAGGTTATCCAACCGAATGGAGAGGTCTACCAGTTGGTCAAAGGTCACAGTGGCGTCCCTGCATGCCAGTTGCCGCCGGACATCCTCGCGTAGGCTATCCCTATAGTGGTCGATGAGGGCCCTGTCATTCCAGCCTGCTCCGGCGGCCAACGTCCGGAACTCAAGGGCGAACTCCTGAACGCTTCTTGTCCCCTGTCTCAAGTGGAAGAGCCGCTCCCCCGCCACTCTCCCCTCGGGAGGATGGTCAAACACAGCTCGGAAGCAACGGGTGAACTCTTCAAAGTGGTCCAATGCCGCGTCTCCCTCTCCCCACACGGCGTTGGCCCACTCCAGGGCTCTCCCAGTGAGACAGGAGACAAGAGCGGACACTCTCTCCCTTCCAGAGGGAGCTGGATGCACGGTGGCCAGGTAGAGGTCCAGTTGTAGCAAAAAACCCTGGCACCGTGCTGCTGTCCCATCATACTCCCTGGGAAGGGAGAGACGAATCCCACTGGTTCCGGATTCCCGGAGGGCTAGGTGGGGACACCCCTGGTTGGGGTGGTCGAGGCGCTGGGGAGACCTCCTGTCTCTCCCAGCGGTCCAGAGTTTGGACAACGCGATCCATAGGGCCCCAAGATGCTGTAACATGGCTGAGTGCTCTCGGACGTGTTCCTCGACTCCTCTGTTGGGTGTTGCTGTTCCTGCTGACTCCATAATATGTTGGTGTGTGATTGGTCTGTTGGTCTGTGGTTCTGTTGTGGAAAAGAGTCAAGCGCAGGAGGTAGTTCACGTGTGAAAAGGTATTTTAATTGAGTCACCAGTCCACAAACAATAACAAAATACCCACACGAACTTCAAAAATGAACGGGCGCAAATCCAGCAACCCGGCAATTACGGGAACCACAATACAATAGCCCTCAGTACACAGACTGGGGAACATACAAGAACAAACGGTACAACCTAACAATCACGCACAATAGGAAGAGGGGAAGTAAGGAATAATAACAGTTGGTGATTGGGAGAAATTGACAACAGGTGTGTACAATTAGACAAAACCAACAGAACACATGAAAAAGGGGAGCGATGATGGTCAGAAAACCGGTGACGTCGACCGCCGAACTCCGCCCGAACAAGAAGAGGGACCGACTTCGGCGGAAGTCTTGACACTGGCTTTTTAATGGCGGTTTTGGAGCAGTGGCTTCTTTCTTGTTGAGCGGCCATTCAGGTTATGTTGATATAGGACTCGTTTTACTGTGGATATAGCATCTTTTGTAGAATATTTTGTTTCCTCCAGCATCTTCACAAGGTCCTTTGCTGTTGTTCTGGGATTGATTTGCATTTATCACACCAAAGTACGTTCAGCTCTAGGAGACAGAACGCGCCTCTTTCCTGAGCGGTATGACAGCTGCGTGGTCCCATGGTGTTTATACTTGCGTACTATTGATTGTACAGATGAACGTGGTACCTTCAGGCGTTTGGAAATTGCTCCCAATGATGAACCAGACTTGTGGAGGTCTACAATTTTGTTTTCTGAGATCTTGGCTGATTTTCCCATGATGTCACGCAAAGAGGCACTGAGTTTGAAGGTAGGCCTTGAAATACATCCACAGGAACACCTCCAATTGACTCAAATGATGTCAATTAGCCTATCAGAAACTTCTAAAGCCATGACATCATTTTCTGGAACTTTCCAAGCTGTTTAAAGGCACAGTCAACTTAGTGTATGTAAACTTCTGACCCACTGGAATTGTGATTCAGTGAATTATAAGTGAAATAATCTAAGTAGATGTCCTAACCGACTTGCCAAAACTATAGTTTGTTAACAATACATTTGTGGAGTGGTTTAAAAACAAGTTTTAATGACTCCAACATAAGTGTATGTAAACTTCCAACTTCAACTGTATAAAAAAAGACAAATATAAAATATGGAGTGGCTGCGGATCCATCTTCTCACTGACCTTTCAGACTAAAGATCCTGAAGCTTCTGCACATGTGTGGATCACATTCTGCGCGTGTGTTTCTTTCCCTCTACTTTACACACACATTTTTGTGGTCTCCTTCCCTTCACATTTCTCACTGTGAATCGTGAATGATAATTCTTCAAGTTTTACCAGTGAAACGTCCATGCAGCATCTGCATACCAACCATTTGATCTTAATCAGTTTCATGGGGATATGCATTCAGAATTTTAGAGCAGATGGTGTTAACAAACTGTAGCATAACCTAACTGTATTTTGCCTAGGCGCGCACTGTTGAGAAAAAAATGCGTTGGGTTTTTCGTCTTACTGTAATGTTATAGGCTACTACAGCCAATAAAATAACTGTTATTTTGTGAATCCTTTATTTCTCATTGTGCGTTTTTACAGCCCTCCACATCCATCATTCTCTCTAATTTACCGCTCTTTCTCTCCGTCTACGCTCGGATGTCAAAAGGCTTATGGCCCTATAAACCTGAGAGAAGGTAGCAAATGGAGCCGCATTGTCAGGTGCAGGTTGGGCCCTTATCAATAGAGCAGGACTGCCAGTAATTAGTAGCATAATCACCTTGGTAATTTAACCACTGCTCACTGTCACGCCCTGCTCTCTCTGCTCTGTAGCAGGGCTGGGGACGGGAAAGACACTGCAGTACCATCAGGGCTCCAGTATCTCTCTGTCTTTCTCTCTTTTGTATCTATCTATCTAATTACACTGAAAAAAATATAAACGTAACATGTAAAGTGTTCGTCCCATGTTTCATGAGCTGAAATAAAGATCCCAGAAATTCTACATACACTCGAAAAGCGTATTTCTCTCAAATGTTTGTGCACAAATCTGTTTACATCCCTGTTAGTGCAGTTTTGTCACACAACACAATGCCACAGATGTCTCAAGTTTTGAGGGCGCGTGCAATTGGCATGCTGTCTGCAGGAATGTCCACCAGAGCTGCTGGCAAGAGAATTGAATATTAATTTCTCTACGCCGTTTTAGAGAATTTGGCCATACGTCCAACTGACCTCACAACTGCAGACCACGTGTATGGCGTTGTGTGGGCGAGTGGTTTGCTGATGTAAATGTTGTGAACAGAGGGCCCCATGGTGGCGGTGGAGTTATAGTATGGGCAGGCATAAGCTACGGACTACGAACACATTTGTGTTTTATTGATGGCAATTTGAATGCACATACCGTGACGAGATCCTGAGGCCCATTGTCCTGCCATTCATCTGCCATTGAAGTGGAGTGGGACAACATTCCAAAGGCCACAATTAACAGCCTGATCAACTCTATGCAAAGGAGATGTGTCACGCTGCATGTGGAAAATGGTGGTCACACAAGATACTGACTGGTTTTCTGATCCCTGCCCCTAAAGTACCTATTTTTTAAGGTATCTGTGACCAACAGATGCATATCTGTATTCCCAGTCATGTGAAATCCATAGATTAGCGCCTCATTTATTTATTTCAATTGACTGATTTCCTTATATTAACTGTAACTCTTTGAAATTGTTCCATGTTGTGTTTATGTTTTGGTTCGGTATATCTATCTATCTATTTACAGTGCATTCGTAAAGTATTCAGACCCCTTGACTTTTTCAAGTCAAGGGGTCTGAAACAAAGGTGTAGTTCAATTTACCACTGTGTCTTCTTATTGTCTCGGCCTTAGGCCTACAGTGCCTTCGGAAAGTACAGTATTCAGACCCCTTGACTTTTTACACATTTTGTTATGCCTTATTCTAAAATGTATTAAATTGTTTTTTTCTCATCAATCTACACACAATACCCCAAAATGACAAAGCTAAAACAAGTTTTTAGAAATTGTAGCAAATGTATTAAAAACAAAAAACTGAAATATCACATTTACATAAGTATTCAGACCCTTTACTCAGTACTTTGTTGAAGCATCTTTGGCAGCGATTACAGCCTTGAGTCTTCTTGGGTGTGATGCTACAAGCTTGGCACACTTGTATTTGGGGATTTTCTTCTCTGCAAATCCTCTCAAGCTCTGTCAGGTTGGATGGGGAGCGTTGCTTCACAGATATTTTCAGGTCTCTCCAGATATGTTTGATCGGGTTCAAGTCCGGGCTCTGGCTGGCCCACTCAAGGACATTTGGAGACTTGTCCCGAAGCCATTCTGGCGTTGTCTTCAAATCAAATCAAATCAAATGTTATTTGGCACATGTGCCAAATACAACAGGTGTAGACCTTACAGTGCAATGCTTACTTACAAGCCCTTAACCAACAATGCAGTTTGAAGAAAATACCCCCAAAAAGTAAGAGATAAAAATAAAAAATAATTAAAGAGCAGCAGTAAAATAACAATAGCGGGGCTATATACAGGGGTTACCGGTACAGAGTCAATGTGCGGGGGCACCGGTGTCGAGGTAATTGAGGTAATATGTACATGTAGGTAGCGTTATTAAAGTGACTATGCATAGATAATAACAGAGAGTAGCAGCAGCGTTCAAGAGGGTGGGCAATGCAAATAGTCTGGGTAGCCATTTGATTAGATGTTCAGGAGTCTTAATCTTAATCTGCAAAGGCAGATTAGCCACTCGTCGCCTGATCCTCACAAGGCACCCAGATCTTATTCCGCTAAATCTCAGTTTCTTTCTCCTGCGAATGACGGGCATGTGGGCCTGGTCGGGTGTTTGGAGTATATCCTTCCCATCCGACTCATTTAAGAACAAATCGCTGTTCTGATGTCCTGGAGCTCTTTTCAGTCATAAGAGACGGTAGCAGCAACATTATGTACAAAATAAGTTACAAACAATGCGAGAAAAAAAACTAAATAACACGGTTGGTTAAGAGCCAACAAAACGGCAGCCAACTTCTCCTGCACCCTCACTCCAGCGTTGCCTTGGCTGTGTGCATAGGGTCGTTGTCCTGTTGGTGAACCTTCGCCCCAGTCAGAGGTCCTGAGCGCTCTGGAGACGGTTTTCATAACGGATCTCTCTGTACTTTGCTCCAATCATCTTTCCCTCGATCATGACTAGTCTCCAAGTCCCTGCCGCTGAAAAACATCCCCACAACATGATGCTGCCACCACCATGCTTCACAGTAGAGATGGTGCCAGGTTTCCTCCAGGCATGACGCTTGGCATTCAGGCCAAAGAGTTCAATCTTGGTTTCATCAGATCAGAGAATCTTGTTTCTCCTGGTCTGAGAGTCCTTTAGGTGCCTTTTGACAAACTGCCTTTTACTGAAGAGTGGCTTCCGTCTGGCCACTCTACCATAAAAGCCTGATTGATGGAGTGCTGCAGAGATGGTTGTCCTTCTGGAAGGTTCTCCCATCTCCACAGAGGAACTCTAGAGCTCTGTCAGAGTGGCCGTCGGGTTCTTAGTCACCTTCGTGACTAAGGCCCTTCTCACCTGATTTCTCAGTTTGGCCGGCCGGCCAGCTGTAGAAAGAGTCTTGGTGGTTCCAAACTTCTTCCATTTAAGAATGATGTAGGCTACTGTGCTCTTGCGGACCTTCAATGCTGCAGAATCTTTTTTGTACCCTTCCCCAGATCTGTGCCTTGACACAATCCTGCGCTATGGGCAATTCCTTCGACCTCATGGCTTGGTTTTTGCTCTGACATGCACTGTCAACTGTGGGACCTTAAATAGACATCTGTGTGCCTTTCCAAATCATGTCCAATCAAGTTGTAGAAGTATCTCAAGAAACCTCAAAGAAACATCTCAAAGATGATCAATTGAAACAGGATGCACCTGAGCTCAATTTCGAGTCTCATAGCAAAGAGTTTTAATACTTATGTAAATAATGTATTTCTGTTTTTTATTTGTAATAGTTTTGCAAAAATGTCTGAACCTGTTTTGGCTTTGTCAATATGGAGTATTGTATGGAAATTGCTGAGGATTTGTATTTATTCCATCCATTTTAGAATAAGGCTTTAACGTAACAAAATTTGGAAAAAGTGAAGGGGTCTGATTACTTTCCGAATGCTCTATCTATCTATCTATCTATCTATCTCGCTCTCTCTGTCTTTTTTTCTGCATCTGTCCGATCTCTGTCTCTCTGTCCCTGTCTCTTTCATTCTGTCTGTGCTTTTCTCTCGCTCTGTCATTCTCTCTCTTTTTTTCTCTCCCGGTCTCTTTCTCTCTCCTCTCTCTCCTTGTCTTTGCCCGCTCCGGCTGCACAAACTTAGCACAACTTGGGGAATTCTTCTCATTAGCCGCTGGCCCATGTGACTGGAGGGTGGCTGAACTCGGGCTCAGAGAGTAAATGATCTGTTTAAGGATTGATGTTTAATACTGGTCAATTTATGCAAAATGAAGCTGTGGGAAGGATAAGCACGCCAGTGGAGGCAATAAAGCCAATGACCCTGTCTTCAGTGTGGGGTTATCACTGGGGCTGATGGAACCATGCCCACAGAAAGCAAATTTACACTATTGTCTGGATACGTGCTCTCTGGGAGAGAGACAGTACTTTAACTCTCATAGCATTGATTCTACCCTCTGTAATATGCAGTACGTGTGCACATCTAAATTCTTGCCTAACTTTTTAAATGATACCATACAATTTTGCAGAGGAGAGTGTTATTACTCCTCAATTTTACATTTTATGGTTAGTATGTATTGTAAGTAATGACTGATGTGAACCTCAATTCCTGGGAATACTTTGGCAATACTCAATATTCCTTCAGTTACAGTAGCTACATTTTCTGCTCTATAATGTGTGTTAAAACATGGATTATGATTACAGAGCTAGGTGCCGGGCGGCGTACATTTCTTTGTTGCTGCTCCTCCATCTTAGAGTAAGCAGATGATGTGGCAAAGCCAAAGCGGATTGGAGATGTGAGTGGAGGGAAGCTGGAGGAGCAGCTGTCTTTCTGTATGTGGTGCGGATGTGTGCCAGCAGGGCCTGGGGAGATATAGTGGATGCATACACACTGATGGAGCCTCGTGGGACAGCCTGGCATGCGCCTCTCCTGCTCTCCTCTGTAATATGATTTGTCCTGGCTATTGATACCCCAAACCCCCTTCCAATTTCCACACCAACTCAATTAGCATCTCGTCAATAATGCTCAGCATTTCATTTTGCTGCTTTAATTAACAAATTCAATTTGCTCTAACCACTGTGAAAACAAATTAAAAGCGTGCAAAATGAAAGCCTGCAGCTCCAAGGATGTGGCTAAGGTGATTACAGATGCGTCAAATTACTGTTTTCTTGTTTATTTTATCTGGGGAGGAAAAAGGCGTGAGGAGAAAACACATTGATTTTGTGCGGGTCCAGGGATTGACTGGTAGTGGATGGGGGAGGTGGGGAGCCCTTCCCAGTGGCATCAGTGAGGAGCATCACGTCAGCTTGGCTCTGCCCTCACATCATAACCATCTCCCTTCTCTCTGGGGGACCACAGGGCACACTGCTCCTTAACCTGCATACACTTATCTACCAATGTACACTCCATTCATGCTCCTGGAGAGCTGCTGCTTTCTAGCAGTGCCTCCTCCAAGGCCAACTGTAACCCACCATACTGTAGTCTCTGCCTGTATGCTCTCACAGCCTCACTAAGAATCATAGTAGCAGGTCTGGATGCTCTGCCTGAAGAGCCACAGGGCTCTAAAGCAAAACAATCCGCAGAAAAAATGATCAGAGATATCAGATCTTATTCTAGCTATTACCTCTGGATTACCTCTGACTAGTGGATGGAGACAACTAGAAGTGCAACATCTCAGTGTTTTTGGCTGTTTAAATCAGATCTCGCTTCCCTCACATTGTGTCTGTAAGTAGCTGAGAATGAGCAGAAGAATCTGGGGAAGGAATGTCACAGTAAATCATCAAAGCACAGCCACATTCAGCCAGTTGTCATGGATAATAGTGTCCTACAACAATGTCCTCTGCATGCGTTTAGTATGCCACTCTCAACCTCCTCATGTCGTTCTGCCACTGTGGAAATGCAGCCAGACCAGCCGGGATAATCCCCTTGACATTGTACGGCTGTCATGTAAATAATACACGCTCTGTCCTCCCCATTCAGTGCCTCCACCTTGCCATCTCAGAAATGACTAATGAAATTAACCAAAAGCCATGTACAATGGCCAATGCTTTGTTTCGTTTGTTGCTAAATTGATTTGGTAAATTCCAAGTCACAAGGCAGGATATTGACATTGGCACATCCCTTGCGTGAGAAAACAGAGTTTTGATGGCCTCTATTAAATCAGCTTTCTATAGGCTTGGCCTACTTTATTTATTTCTCAACTTTCCTAATATTAAGCACATTGCTTCTCTTTACAACAAGAGTATAGCCTGGCATGAAAATTAACCATGGGAAAAGCGTCCTCATTCACTATTTAAGTACATAGATGTGACTGACCAGCTCAAATCGGTCTTATGTAGCAACATTTGAAATTGGGTCTTTTACATTGAAAGGTAGAGACTCAGAGCTACAAAATGGAATATCATACACTGCAATTGAGGAACAATGGGAAAGTAATTCTGCTTTGAAAGTTGATCAACTTGTAAACTCACGTTGAAAGGGCCTTTGAAAGTTTTGGTACATACTGGAGTGCTCTCCTTTGTCTACACCCATTCAGCATAGTTCTCACCCTCTTAAGCCAGCCCCACCCATCTCTTTAAGGATTCACATGTGAGGTCATGTGCTAAACATTGAGTAGTGTAGTAAAGATTAAGACTAAAAGTGGTAGTAGCTTACAATAAGGAATAATTCCAGGTAAACATAGTGTCCAGAATTTTTAAAATAAATATTAGACACTTAAATGCTATAACCACCAGCCACATCCAGTGGTGGAAAAAGTACTAAATCGTCATAGAGTAAAAGTATAAATAATTTCAAATTCCTTATATTAAATCAGACGGCACAATATATATATATATATTTTTGTATAGATGATAGCCAGGAGCACACTCCAACACATAATTTACAAACAAAGCATTTGTGTTTAGTGAGTCGGCCAAATCAGAAGCAGTCGGGATGACCAGGGATGTTCTCTTGATAAGTGTGTGAATTGGACAATTTTCCTGTCAAAAAAGTAATTTTGGGTGTCAAGGAAAATGTATTGAGTAAAAAGTACGGTATTTTCTTTACGAATGTAGTGTAGTAAAAGTAGCTAAACATTTTAAATAGTAAAGTACAGTAATGTACAGATACCACAAAAAACGACTTAAGTAGTTCTTTCAAGTACTTTTACTTAAGTACTTTACACCACTGCCCAAATGCCTTCACACCAATACATTAGCATACTTTATATACTGTTACACATGCACTTATCACATAGTATTCCATACATAAGTTAAGGCCATGCAACCTGAGTTGAAACCCGAGTGAGATGCACATGTACAGTACATAAACAGATGCATGCACCATATACGGTTGAAGTGGGAAGTTTACATACACCTTAGCCAAACACAGTAAAATTCAGTTTTTCACAATTCCTGACATAAGCAATTGTGAAGGACAACAAAGTCAAGGCATTGGAGTGGCCATCACAAAGCCCTGACCTCAATCCTATAGAAAATGTGTGGGCAGAACTGAAAAAGCGTGTGCGAGCAAGGAGGCCTACAAACCTGACTCAGTTACACCAGCTCTGTCAGGAGGAATGGGCCAAAATTCACCCAACTTATTGTGGGAGCTTGTGGAAGGCTACCCGAAATGTTTGACCCAAGTTAAACAATTTAAGGACAATGCTACAAAATACTTATTAAGTGAATGTAAACTTCTGACCCACTGGGAATGTGATGAAAGAAATAAAAGCTGAAATAAATAATTCTCTCTACTATTATTCTGACATTTCACATTCTTAAAATAAAGTGGTGATCCTAACTGACCTAAGACAGGGTCTTTTTACTAGGATTAAATGTCAGGAATTGTGAAAAACTGAGTTTAAATGTATTTGGCTAAGGTGTATGTAAACTTCCGACTTCAACTGTATGCTTGGGGTCATTGTCCAATTGGAAGACCCATTTGCGACCAAGCTTTAACTTCCTGACTGATGTCTTGAGATGTTGCTTCAATATATCCACATAATTTTCCTCTCTCATGATTCCATCTATTTTGTGAAGTGCACCAGTCCCTTTTGCAGCAAAGCAACCCCACAACATGATGCTGCCACCCCCATGCTTCACGGATGGGATGGTGTTCTTCGGCTTGCAGGCCTCCCCTTTTTTCCTCCAAACATAACGATGGTGATTATGGTCAAACAGTTCTATTTTTGTTTCATCAGACCAGTGGACATTTCTCCAAAATGTACATTCTTTGTCACCATGTGCAGTTGCAAACCTTAGTCTGGCTTTTTTATGGCGGTTTTGGAGCAGTGGCTTTTTCCTTGCTGAGCAGCCTTTCAAGTTATGTCGATATATGACTCGTTTTACTGTGGATATAGATACTTTTGTACCTGTTTCCTCCAGCATCTTTACAAGGTTCTTTGCTGTTGTTCTGGGATTGATTTGCACTTTTCGCACAAAAGTACGTTAATCTCTAGGAGACAGAACGCGTCTCCTTCCTGAGCGGTATGATGGCTGCGTGGTCCCATGGGGTTTATCAGAAGCTTCTAAAGCCATGACATAATTTTCTGGAATTTTCCAAGCTGTTTAAAGGCACAGTCAACTTAGTGTATGTAAACATCTGACCCACTGGAATTGTGATACAGTGAATTATAAGTGAAATAATCTGTCTGTAAACAATTGTTGGAAAAATTACTTGTGTCATGCACAAAGTAGATGTCCTGACCGACTTGACAAAACTATAGTTTGTTAACAAGAAATTTGTGGAGTGGTTGAAAAATTTGTTTTAATGACTTCAACCTAAGTGTATGTAAACTTCCGACTTCAACTGTATTTATGTGGTGGACACTTGACACGGTCACATTCAATTATTGTGGTCACAAAATCATGTTACGACCACACATATCAATATTAATTATGTATAAATATTTTGCTAAGTGGATGGTCTCTACAGAAGGTGTAAACGGTACAGCCAAATGGTTACTTGCATAGTAGAGCCAAATGGTTACTTGCATTATATTGACACTATCTATATCAGAAATAGATATAGTCAATATAAATAACATATACAGTATGTACAAGAACAATATCAATAACAATATCAGTGATAGATAAGGTAGTTATATGCATACAATCAGAGGTAAAGTGGCTGAGCAGCAGGATAAAAGCAAAATAGTAGCAGCAATGTATGGCATGTGTGTTAGGAGAGAGTCATGTGAATAGAGGCACTGCAGATAGTGCTGATGACTGGTCCATCCAAACCACCACAGAACAAGGGAATCTATATTCGGAGAGCCTGTTTCTGTCCTGCCTTTGACTTTGGTGCAGGGCATGTGATGTCCATAGCCTCTTTGCTGCAAAACAGTGTCATTCACAACACCAGCAATCTCAGACAAAGTGTTCACTCTGGTCTTTCTGAATCGCTGCTTGAAAGTTCACATGTTCGAGAAGGCATTTCTGCCAAAAAAAACGCATTTCGATTTAAAAAAAAAAATCACGTTCAAAAGGCTCTCCTGTGAAGTCGTGACTTGCGACATACATCTAGTTTCCTGAATCGGGTCACAGATGACATGTATTGTTTCGAGACAGGTGCATGATAATTGTCTATTCTAAAACAAAACAAATTTCACACATAAATGATTTAGTATATGTAAAGACAAGATTAAATCAAGAATAGACTGATGGGTGACAATATTAGCCTTTCACTTGTGAATGATATATTATCACTTGTGAATGATGCCCAGCTGAAGGCAAACAGCACATGCCTTTTTTTTGCGACTTCTTCAAATCATAGTCGCACACCTCATGTAGCCTCATTGCTTTTAAAAGATTTTTGATGCTAGAGGTTGTATTAATTTGGGATCTATCGCATCCCACAACTGTCCCAGGCTATGTTTGGAATATTTATTTATTGCACAGAATAGAATAGTTGCATTTTTGTACTACGGGGGATAGTAAATTGACATAAGCTAGTGCTTTTGTTGATCGTTAGGGCTACTCATCTTGTTGACTTACAAAAAGTCAATGTGGACAGTTCTTCCAACATCATCAATATGCTCCTCGGAATTTGATAAGGACGCACGTAGTTG
Organism: Brachymystax lenok tsinlingensis; assembly: GCA_030435695.1. Lineage (NCBI taxonomy): Eukaryota > Metazoa > Chordata > Actinopteri > Salmoniformes > Salmonidae > Brachymystax > Brachymystax lenok. The sequence goes on along the minus strand of CM059790.1, from coordinate 21,424,746 downwards.
CATCCCCAATGTGTCTGTCTTCACTTGTAGCCTGTGAGAAGGATCCGATCACGTGACGGGCCTTGGCTAATAAGAATTGAGATATCTGTGAGCGCCATGTGAGTGAGAGGTGCTTCGGAGCACGCAGCCGGGAGAAAGGGAATTCTAATTATTATATTCAGCCCAGGGCACAACAGACACTGGCCGCAAAAGGCATTGATTTTTCAGGGGCGTTACGGCCACACAAAGGGGATGCTGCCGGGAAATTCGAGGCATTAACAAGTGCTTGTCAAATTGTGAATGAGAGACTGATGAAGGGTGTGCAGCCTGCGCAAAAAACAAAGCAGAGCTCATGCCTTTCATCCAACTTTAGAGTCGCACCATGCAGCCTTAGAATGTATTAAAAATAAAAATGTATATCCCAACGTTTGTATCACAAATAAAGTTGCATAAATAACTCTAAATTAAGTATATAGGAGGACCTGTTTCTTTGTTAACTGCTCAACACAGAATAGTGTTAAATAAATGTGCGCACTCCCTCAAATCGTTTGGAGAAAATATCCTTTCTATCATATTCAGCTATGTTCAATTGTATTCTTCACACTATAAAATAATATAAAATAATGCCACGGAATTCTAAGCAAATCTTGTCTGCTAAATGAACTAGTCTATCCTACAGCCATATGGCATGGCCAGATCAGGGCCTAACATCGGGACAACTCAGAGTATTAAATTCTGTTTTCTGAAACAGACTACATTTTCTTCATATCATGTTTATTTAGACCTGTCTAAAATAAATCATACATTTATTGTGATGGTGTAGGCTATATTACATGGATTTGTTAGACTTTTTGAAATGTAGATGTTTCAAAGGTCTGCGTCCGTGGAAGCCAGGAAATGCTACATTTTTTTATGTAAAAAAAAAAACGTTTCCACCCTCCAAGTACAATTTCTGGGTAGCAAACATGTCTACATCTTTTGGATTTGTTTTATCTTTGTGTGAAGTGGCACAGAGAATTCCCAAATGTGTCATTCTTTATTAAACCGCTCTCTCGATATAAAAAATGTTCAGCCTCCTTCCACATCTCCATATTATTTCTACTACTATTTTTATTTCCCCAATATGCTGTGTTTCCATTTCCCACCCAACTCTGTGCTTTCTGTGCATTCATCTGCGCAGACGCACAACATCTGGGATTGTAAACATGACTAGTAGATTGCTCGCACACTAATTATTGTCCTTTTTAATTACCAGCAAAAGTATTCAGCATGTATTCCAATACCTAAATGAACTACTGAAATTGAAGTTCTTCAGTAGAAAACCAGTCCCTGCTACTGTTACGGGGTGATTACAGCAAATGAAATGTGAACTCATTTAAATTCTAGAAAAATAAAAGAGAAGAAGCACCCGCATTGGAGACAATTATATATTTATTTGTATTATTATTTCATTCACTTCTCTTGTGTGTGGATAAAATCACTGGGGAAGCCAAGCCAGGGGAAAAAAGCAATATTACAACCTATGTGTTGTGATAATTGCATTGTTTGCTCTATAACCTGTTAGTTCAAAGGCCTTGCCACAATGATATACAGTGCCTTCGGAAAGTACTGTATTCATACCCCTTGACTTTTTCCACAATTTGTTACATTACAGCCTTATTCTAAAATGTATTAAATAAATAATCATCCTCAGCAATTTACACACAATACCCCATAATGACAAAGCAAAAACTGTTTTTTAAACATTTTTGCAAGTGTATTATAACAGAAATACCTTATTTACATAAGAATTAAGACCCTTTGCTATGAGACTCGAAATTGAGCTCAGGTGCATCCTGTTTCCATTGATCATCATTGAGATTTTTCTACAACTTGATTGGAGTCCACCTGTGGTAAATTAAATTGATTAGACATGATTTGGAAAGGCACACACCTGTCTATAAAAGGTCCCACAGTTGACAGTGCATGTCAGAGCAAAAACCAAGCCGTAGCGCTCCAAGACAGGATTGTGTCGAGACAAAGATCTGGGGATGGGTACAAAAAAACGGAAGCCACTCCTCAGTAAAAGGCACATGACAGCCCACTTGGAGTTTGACAAAAGTCACCTTAAGACTCTCAGACCATGAGAAACAAGATTCTCTGGTCTGATGAAACCAAGATTAAACATTTTGGCCTGAATGCCAATGTCAGGTCTGGAGGAAACCTGGCACCATCCCTACGGTGAAGCATGGTGGTGGCAGCATCATGCTGTGGGGATGTTATTCAGCGGCAGGGACTGGGAGACTGGTCAGGATTGAAGCAAAGATGAAAAGAGCAAGGTACAGAGAGATCCTTGACGAACATCAGCTCCAGAGCGCTCAGGACCTCAGACTGGAGGCGAAGGTTCACCTTCCAACAGGACAACGACCCTAAGCACACAGCCAAGACATTGCAGGAGAGGCTTCTGGACTCTGAATGTCCTTGAGTGGCCCAGCCAGAGCCCGGACTTAATCGAACATCTCTGGAGAGACCTGAAAATAGCTTTGCAGCAACGCTCCCCATCCAACCTGACAGAGCTTGAGAGGATCTGCAGAGAAGAATGGGAGAAACTCTCCAAATACAGATGTGCCAAACTTGTAGCGTCATACACAAGAAAACTCGATGCTGTAATCGCTGGCAAAGGTACTTCAACAAAGTACTGAGTGAAAGGTCTGAATACTTATGGAAATGTGATATTTTCGTTTTTTATTTGTAATAAATTAGCAAAAATTTCTAAAATCCTGTTTTTGCTTTATGAGGAGAAAAAAACTATTTAATCAATTTTAGAATTGTAACGATGTGCGCTGAGAGTCGGGAAGCAAGTTCAGGGAGTGAATACATTTAATAAATAAATGAACAAAACAAGAAACACAAACAGCGCACCGACATTAACTACTTAGGGAGCAGTGGGGACTTTTTCATTTGAGCCAGGGGACGAGGAGCGCACAGGATTTCGCGCTGGAGTTCCGTACTTTGGCCGCCAGGGCCGGATGGAACAACAGGGCCCTCATTGACCATTATAGATGCAGCCTGCGTGAGGACGTCCGATGGGAGTTGGCCTGCAGGGATGCCACCATTAACTTTGACCAACTAGTAGATCTGTGCATCCGGTTGGATAACCTGCTGGTTACCCGTGGACGTCCTGAGGGGGCTCTGTCCGTTCCATCTCCCAGTACTCCCGCTCCGGTGCCCATGGAGTTGGGAGAGGCTGCTCGTAGGGAGGCTGGAGGAAGGGCCTTCACTTGCACCATTTGTGGCCACAGAGGACACACTGCCGGTCGGTGCCGGGTTGGTCCTTCTGGGAATCGAGGCAGCAGGCAGGGCACTCTGGCATCACCCCAGGTAAATATGCACCACTCTCATCCAGAGTCCTCTGTTGTTCACCTGTTTGTACTGGCCTGTTTCCCTGAGTTTTCCCTGCATTCTCAGTATAAGGCGCTAGTCGATTCAGGCGCAGCTGGGAATTCTATTGACAGAGCGTTAGCCCTTAGTTTAGGGATACCCATATTACCTGTGGTTAGACCTTTCCCGGTTCACGCTCTGGATAGTTGACCATTAGGGTCAGGGCTAATCAAGGAGGCCACCATCTCCCTGTTCATGGAGACACAGGGGGATCACGAGAGAATCAGTCTCTTTCTCATTGATTCTCCTGCGTTTCCCGTGGTACTAGGCCTTCCTTGGTTGGCTCGTCATAACCCCACCATTTCCCGGAAACAGAGGGCTCTCACGGGGTGGTCGCAAGAGTGCTCGGGGAGGTGTGTAGGAGTTTCCATTGGTGCTACCAAGGTGGAAAGTCCAGACCAGGTCTCCACCGTGCACATCCCCCCAGAATATGCCGATTTGGCTCTCGCCTTCTGTAAAAGGAAGGCGACTCAATTACCACCCCATCGACGGCGGGATTGTGCGATAAATCTCTTGGTAGACGCTGCACTTCCCAGGAGTCACGTGTATCCCCTGTCGCAAGAGGAGATGGCGGCTATGAAAATCCCTGGGACTTGGGTACGTTCGTCCCTCCACTTCAACTGCCTCCTCGAGTTTCTTTTTTGTGAAGAAGAAGGATGGAGGTCTGCGCCCGTGCATTGACTAAAGAGGTCTCAATCAAATCACGGTGAGGTACAGCTACCCGCTACCTCTTATCGCCACGGCGATTGAGTCAATGCACGGGGCGCGCTTCTTCACTAAACTGGATCTCAGGAGTGCGTACAACCTGGTGCGTATCCGGGAGGGAGACGAGTGGAAAACAGTGTTTAGTATCACCTCAGGTCGTTATGAATACCTCGTCATGCCGTACGGGTTGATGAATGCTCCAGCAGTCTTCCAATCCTTTGTAGACTAGATTTTCAGGGATCTGCACGGGCAGGGTGTAGTGGTGTATATTGGTGACATTCTGATATACACCGCTACATGCGCCGAGCATGTGTCCTTGGTGCGCAAGGTACTTGGACGACTGTTGGAGCATGACCTGTACGTCAAGGCTGAGAAATGCCTGTTCTTTCAGCAGGCCGTCTCCTTCCTAGGGTATCGCATTTCCACATCAGGGGTGGAGATGGAGAGTGATCTCATTGCAGCCGTGCGTAATTGGCCGACTCCCACCACGGTAAAGGAGGTGCAGCGATTTTTAGGGTTTGCCAATTACTACCGGAGATTTTAACCGGGGTTTTGGCCAGGTGGCTGCTCCCATTACCTCACTGCTGAAGGGGGGTCCTGTACGTCTGCAGTGGTCGGTTGAGGCGGACAGGGCTTTTGGGCACCTGAAGGCTCTGTTTACCTCGGCTCCCGTGCTGGCCCATCCGGATCCCTCTTTGGCATTCATAGTGGAGGTGGACGCGTCCGAGGCTGGGATTGGAGCCGTTCTCTCTCAGCGCTCGGGCACGCCACCGAAGCTCCGCCCCTGTGCTTTCTTCTCGAAGAAGCTCAGCCAGGCGGAGCGGAACTATGATGTGGGGTACCGGGAGTTGTTGGCTGTGGTTAAGGCTTTGAAGGCGTGGAGACATTGGCTGAGGGGGCTAAACACCCTTTCCTCATGTGGACTGACCACCGCAACCTGGAGTACATCCGGGCAGCTAGGAGACTGAATCCTCGTCAGGCAAGGTGGGCCATGTTCTTTACCCGTTTTGTGTTTACCCTGTCTTACAGACCAGGTTCCCGGGATGTAAAGGCAGACGCACTGTCCCGACTGTATGAAACAGAGGAGCGGCCCATGGATCAGACTCACATTATCCCGGCTTCCTGCCTGGTAGTGCCGGTTGTGTGAGAGCTGGACGCGGACATAGAGCAGGCGTTGCGTACAGAGCCTGCTCCACCTCAGTGTCCCGTCAGGCGTCAGTACGTTCCGTCTGTTGTCCGTGACCAGTTGATCTATTGGGCCCACACGTCACCCTCTTCTGGTCATCCGGGGATCGGTCGTACGGTGCACAGTCTTACTGGGAAATACTGGTGGCCCACCTTGGCAAAAGACGTGAGGGTTTATGTTTCCTCCTGTTCGGTGTGCGCCCAGTGTAAGGCTCCTAGACACCTGCCCAGAGGTAAGTTACATCCCTTACCCGTTCCACAACGGCCTTGGTCACACTTGTCGGTGGATTTTCTGACGGATCTCCCTCCTTCACAGCGAAACACCACGATCCTGGTCGTTGTGGATCGTTTCTCTAAGTCCTGTCGTCTTCTTCCCCTGCCCGGTCTCCCTACGGCCCTGCAAACTGTGGAGGCCTTATTTACACACGTCTTCCGGCACTACGGGGTGCCAGAGGATATAGTGTCTGATCGAGGTCCCCAGTTCACTTCGAGAGTCTGGAAGGCGTTCATGGAATGTCTGAGGGTCTCGATCAGCCTCACCTCTGGTTTTCACCCCGAGAGTAATGGGCAGGTGGAAAGAGTTAATCAGGATGTGGGCAGGTTTCTGCGGTCCTACTGCCAGGACCGGCCAGGGGAGTGGGCGGCGTTCGTGCCCTGGGCAGAGATGGCACAGAACTCGCTTTGCCACTCATCCACCAACCTCTCCCCTTTCCAGTGTGTATTGGGTTATCAGCCGGTTCTGGCACCGTGGCATCAGAGTCAGACCGAGGCTCCTGCGGTGGATGATTGGTTTAAGCGGGTGGAGGAGACATGGAAAGCCACCCACGGTCACCTCCAGCAGGCCGCGCTGTGCCAAAAGACCAGCGCGGACCGTCACCGCAGTGAGACGGGTCTGGCTCTCGACCCGAAACCTGCCCCTCCGCCTGCCCTGCCGGAAGCTGGGTCCGCGGTTTGTGGGGCCATTTAAAGTCCTTTAAAGATTGTGCAGATGATTACGGGTCTCGTCCCGTAATGGTGTGAAGCCAAATCCAAACTGGCTTCCCTTGATACTTTGTTTTGGTGCTCCAGGAACATTCACAGTTGAGCTCACTCAGTTTCCCTTGCATTCAATGCACCCGGCGGCAACAATATCATACTCTTTTGACCGGACAGCATCTGATAGATGGGCTACACATACAGAGACAGAGGGTCGCTATTTTGGTCACTTGGATGCTTTCCCCAGTGAGATACATTCAGCCTCTTGCCAATTGCAAGATAATTATGAAACACAGAGAGACGAAGATAGTACTTTTTTTTTTCTTAGTACATTTTTGGGGGAAGCATGGCTTCCCTTGGCATCCATGAATACATGCTACTGTGGGGATGCCAGCTTAAGAAATTCACTGTACCCTGCAAATACAGTGAGCTCCAAAAGAATTGGGACATTGACCATTTGTTTTGGCTCTGGAATCAGTGCGCATTCATAGGCCGGTGCGCGACATTCCAGCTCCACTCATCTGTCAGGCTAGGGTGAGTGTGCAGCCTAGAAGAGTGGTGTCGGCTCTGCGCGCTAAGTCTCCCGTGCACCTTCTTGGACCAGGATATCCTGCACCGGTTCTGCGTGCAGTGTCTCCGGTGCGTATCCACAGCCCGGTACGCGACATTCCAGCTCCACTCATCTGTCAGGCTAGGGTGAGTGTTGCGCCTGGAAGAGTGGTGCCGGCTCTGCGAGCTAAGTCTCCCGTGCACCTCCTTGGACCGAGATATCCTGCACCGGTTCTGCGTGCAGTGTCTCCGGTGCGTATCCACAACCCGATGCGCGACATTCCAGCTCCACTCATCTGTCAGTCTAGGGTGAGTGTGCTGCCTGGAAGAGTGGTGCCGGCTCTGCGCTCAAGCCCCTGTACGCTTAAAGAGCCCAGTACGTCCAGTCCCTGTTCCACGCTCCAGGATCCCTGTGCGAGTCGTGGACCCAGCACGTCCTGTCCCTGTTCCACGCTCCAGGATCCCTGTGCCAGTCGTGGACCCAGCACGTCCTGTCCCTGTTCCATGCTCCAGGATCCCTATGCGAGTCGTGGACCCAGCACGTCCTGTCCCTGTTCCACGCTCCAGGATCCCTGTGCGCGTCGTGGACCCAGCACGTTCTGTCCCTGCTCCTCGCACCAGAGTCCCAGTGCGCATAGAGAGTCAAATACGGCCCGTTCCTGCTCCTCGCACAAGAGTCCCAGTGCGCATAGAGAGTCCCAACACGGTCCGTTCCTGCTCCCCGCACCAGAGTCCCAGTGCGCATCGTGAGTCCAACACGGCCCGTCCCTGCTCCCCGCACCAGAGTTCCAGTGCGCATCGTGAGTCCTACACGGCCCGTTCCTGCTCCCCGCACCAGAGTTCCTGTGCGCATCGTGAGTCCAGCACAGCCTGTTCCTGCTCCCCGCACCAGGTCCCCTGTGCGCATCGCTAGTCCAGCACAGCCTGCTCCTACTGCCCGCACCAGGTCCCCTGTGCGCATCGCGAGTCCAACTCCGCCTGTTCCTGCTCCTCGCACCAGGTCCCCTGTGCGCATCGCGAGTCCAGCTCAGCCTGTTCCTGCTCCCGCACCAGGTCCCTGTGCGCATCGCGAGTCCAGCACAGCCTGCTCCTACTCCCGCACCAGGTCCCCTGTGCGCATCGCTAGTCCAGCACAGCCTGCTTCATGCACCAGGTCCCCTGTGCGCTTCGTGAGTCTAGCACGAACTGTTCCGGCTGCTAGCCCAGGGCCGCCACCTTGGACAAGAAAGATCAACCCGAGACCCCCCCCATGGGCTTTTGGCGCGGTCGGAGTCCGCGCCTTTGAAGGTACTGTCACGTCCAGGCCTGAGTTTTACAGGCTGGCGTGTTTAGTTTCGTTTTTGGTGTAGGGTTTTTCTGTTCTAGGTGTTCTATTTCTATGTTGGGTAAATGGTTCCCAATTAGAGGCAGCTGAGTGTCGTTACCTCTAATTGGGAACCATATATATGTTTGTGGTTTTGCACTAGGGTTTTGTGGGTTATTGTGTTTGTGTCATAGCTTTAGTTTATGTCTATGTTCCATTGTTACGATCTTCATTCGTTTATTTGTTATTTTCCCCAATTGATTTAATAAATATGTACAGTGAGGTAAAAAAGTATTTGATCCCTTGCTGATTTTGTATGTTTTCCCACTGACAAAGAAATTATCAGTCTATAATTTTAATGATAGGTTTATTTGAACAGTGAGAGACAGAATAACAACAACAAAAATCCAGAAAAACGCATTTGAAAGATTTTATGAATTGAATTGTATTTTAATGAGGGAAATAAGTATTTGACCCCTCTGCAAAACATGGCTTAGTACTTGGTGGCAAAACCTTTGCTGGTAATCACAGAGGTCAGACGTTTCTTGTAGTTGGCCACCAGGTTTGCACACATCTCAGGAGGGATTTTGTCCCACTTCTCTTTGCAGATCTTCTCCAAGTCATTAAGGTTGAGGCTGACGTTTGGCAACTCAAACCTTCAGCTCCCTCCACAGATTTTCTATGGGATTAAGGTCTGGAGACTGGCTAGGCCACTCCAGGACCTTAATGTGCTTCTTCTTGAGCCACTCCTTTGTTGCCTTGGCCATGTGTTTTGGGTCATTGTCATGCTGGAATACCCATCCACGACCCATTTTCAATGCACTGGCTGAGGGAAGGAGGTTCTCACCCAAGATTTGACGGTACATGGCCCGTCCATCGTCCGTTTGATGCGGTGAAGTTGTCCTGTCCCCTTAGCAGAAAAACACCCCCAAAGCATAATGTTTCCACCTCCATGTTTGATGGTGGGGATGGTGTTCTTGGGGTCATAGGCAGCATTCCTCCTCCTCCAAACACGGCGAGTTGAGTTGATGCCAAAGAGCTCCATTTTGGTCTCATCTGACCACAACACTTTCACCCAGTTGTCCTCTGAATCATTCAGATGTTCATTGGCAAACTTCAGACGGGCATGTATATGTGCTTTCTTGAGCAGGGGGACCTTGCGGGCGCTGCAGGATTTCAGTCCTTCACGGTGTAGTGTGTTACCAATTGTTTTCTTGGTGACTATGGTCCCAGCTGCCTTGAGATCATTGACAAGATCCTCCCGTGTAGTTCTGGGCTGATTCCTCACCGTTGTCATGATCATTGCAACTCCACGAGGTGAGATCTTGCATGGAGCCCCAGGCCGAGGGAGATTGACAGTTATTTTGTGTTTCTTCCACTTGCGAATAATCAGACCAACTGTTGTCACCTTCTCACCAAGCTGCTTGGCGATGGTCTTGTAGCCCATTCCAGTCTTGTGTAGGTCTACAATCTTGTCCCTGAGATCCTTGGAGAGCTCTTTGGTCTTGGCCATGGTGGAGAGTTTGGAATCTGATTGATTGATTGCTTCTGTGGACAGGTGTCTTTTATACAGGTAACAAACTGAGATTAGGAGCACTCCCTTTAAGAGTGTGCTCCTAATCTCAGCTCGTTACCTGTATAAAAGACACCTGGGAGCCAGAAATCTTTCTGATTGAGAGGGGGTCAAATACTTATTTCCCTCATTAAAATGCAAATCATTTTATAACATTTTTCACATGCGTTTTTTCTGGATTTTTTTGTTGTTATTCTGTCTCTCACTGTTCAAATAAATCTACCATTAAAATTATAGATGGATAATTTCTTTGTCAGTGGGCAAACGTACAAAATCAGCAGGGGGATCAAATACTCACTGTATACTGGAAGCATCGCTGCGTCTTGGTCCGTCCCTCAACAAGATCGTGACATTTACAATAAAAGTGAATCCAAAATGACACAATGCATTATTTACCATTCATTTGTATTGGGCACAAAATAATCTGAAATACAAACAGCAAATGCATCCAACAAATGTGTAGAGTCACACGCTTGATGTAGTCATTGCGTGCTATGAATATGAGACCAAATACTAAACTTTTTGCTGCTTTAAAGCTGCAATACGGTATGTAACTTTTTGGGTGACCCGACCAAATTCACATAGAAATGTGGATTATAGGTCTGTAATTCTCATTGAAAGCAAGTATAAAAAGCAGTAGATCTGTTCTATGTAACCCTAACCCTTTTCTACACCAGCTTCAAACAGCTGAAAATACAATATTTCTGGTTATTGAAAAGATATTTCACAGCGGTCTAGATGATACAATGAGTGCTTGTTTTGTCACATGAACTGAAATTAGGCGAACTATTACAATTTTAGCATATTGCACATTTACTACACATACAGTATAAGTGAATTTGTCCCAATACTTTTGGCCCCCTAAAATGGGGGGGCTATGTACAAAAAGTGCTGTCATTTCTAAACGGTTCGCTCGATATGGATGAATATGATAGTCATTGTATCATTTCAAATCCAAAGTGCTGGAGTACAGAGCCAAAACAACAAAAAATATGTCAATGCGAGGTATCCAGTATACATACTTTATTAAAGCAACGTAACTGGCAAAACAATAAACAAAACGAACAAAACGTAGAACATAACACGTAAACTAACAAAGCTATGAACAAACAATAACCCACAAACCCCTAGTGCAAACTACAAACATATATATGGTTCCCAATTAGAGGTAACGACACTCAGCTGCCTCTAATTGGGAACCATTACCCCAACATAGAAATAGAGAACCTAGAACTGAAAAAACCCTACACCAAAACAAAACACGCCAGCCTGTCTTCTCAGGCCTGGACGTGACAGTACCCCCCCCTAAAGGCGCGGACTCCGACCGCGCCAAAAGTCCATTGGGGGGGTCTTCGGGTGGGCCTAATCTGTCCCAGGTGGCGGCTCCGGTGCCGGCCGTGCTGGCTCGGGGTCCCACACCGGAGGACCTGGGCTATTTTCCGGAACAGTTATTGGAGCGTGGAACAGGGACAGGACGTGCTGAGTCCACGACGGGCACAGGGATCCTGGAGCGCGGAGCCGGAACAGGACGTGCTGGACTCTCTAAGCGCACAGGGGGCCTGGTGCGTGGAGCCGGAACAGGACGTGCTGGACTCTCTAAGCGCACAGGGGGCCTGGTGCGCGGAGCCGGAACAGGACGTGCTGGACTCTCTAAGCGCACAGGGGGCCAGGTGCGCGGAGCCGGAACAGGACGTGCTGGACTCTCTAAGCGCACAGGGGGCCTGGTGCGCGGAGCCGGAACAGGACGTGCTGGACTCTCTAAGCGCACAGGGGGCCTGGTGCGCGGAGCCGGAACAGGACGTGCTGAACTCTCTAAGCGCACAGGGGACCTGATGCGTGGAGCCGGTACTTCACCCGGCTGTTCACTCACCCTTGCCTCATGGATGATGGGAGCTGGAATGTCACGCACTGGGCTGTGGATGCGAACCGGAGACACCGTGCGCAAAACTGCATAGCACGGCGTCTTACCAGTGCGACGCTTCCTCCGACGCTCCCTCCAGAGAGCACGAGGAGTTGGCTCAGGAGTCCATCCTGAACCGGCCAAACTCCCCGGCTGCCTTTCGGGCTTCCTAGCCAGGCGAGTTCCAACAAACTTTTCTCTCTCTGGATTCCATGCTCTGTATAATTCCTCACACCTGCGCCGCTCCTCCGCCGCTGCTTCCAGCTCCTCTCTTGGACGGCGATACTCTCCAGGCTGGGCCCAGGGTCCCCCTCTAAACAATTCCTCCTCCCAAGTCCAGAACTCCCGGTCTCTCGCTGCTTGGTCTTCTTATGGTGGGTTATTCTGTCCACGATCTCCGTGAGGGACAGACCAAGGCGCAGCGAGGTATCCAGTATACATACTTTATTAAAGCAACGTAACTGGCAAAACAATAAACAAAACGAACGAAGATCGAAACGTAGAACATAACACGTAAACTAACAAAGCTATGAACAAACAATAACCCACAAACCCCTAGTGCAAACTACAAACATATATATGGTTCCCAATTAGAGGTAACGACACTCAGCTGCCTCTAATTGGGAACCATTACTAACATAGAAATAGAGAACCTAGAACAGAAAAAACCCTACACCAAAACAAAACAAAACACGCCAGCCTGTCTTCTCAGGCCTGGACGTGACAGGAACAGTGGGTTGACTGCCTTGTTCAGGGGCAGAATTACAGATTTTTACCTTGTCAGTTTGGGGATTCGATCCAGCAACCTTTCAGTTACTGGCCCAACGCTCTAACCACTAGGCTACCTGCCGCCTCTGCCCCCCTGGCGCTTGAGGGTGCCGGGCTCCCCAGCATTACGCACTCCTGTCACCATCATTACGCACACCTGCTTCCCTCATCACGCCCATCAGCAATCATTTAGACTCAACTGGATTCAATCACCTGTGTTATTTCCTTCCCTATATATGTCTGTCCCCCAGCTCTGTTCCCCGCTTCCGCATTAATGTTTGTTTGTTGTTTTGTTACCCTGGGGTGACGCTGTTCCTGTCTTGTTCCTTATTAAATGTTTGACTCCCCGTACCTGTTTTTTGACTCCAGCATCGGTCCTTACATGACATGGTTGTCAGAGCTGATATTTAACTGGATTACACTGTGGTTGGTGGAGGTTGTACACTGTGTTTGCTGGTAGGGGGTCATTGGTCCTAGCCTCTGGTAAATACCAGGTCACTTGATCTGCACTCCATCGATGAGGGGTCAGTTAGATTCCAATTGCTCAAATAATGAGCGTTAGGTTGGACCATTGGGTATGTTATGCCTGTTCTCAGATCATTGATCAGTCACTATGTCAACATGCTGTCATTGATTCTCTTCCAAGTCACAGAAGAAGGTCAGTCGGTGTTCAGTGTTCAGCGGGTGTGGGGTTACCACCAGAGTCCAACACTCTTATGACTACTACTGTATATAGCCCTGAGAGGGATTGCAATGTAGTTGAAGTGAGACACTGTGATGAACTGTTCCCCTCTGCTCTAATAGCTCCAGCTCCTGTCAGGCCCTGCTCATGTAGATGGGTGGCAGGCAGTGTGTGACTATGGCTTCAGGCTCCTGTGCCTCATTCCTAAAGTGATGTATTCAGTTACTGCAGTGTGCGTGATTATATATCACCCATTCATCCTCCCTCCGCCAGCCACAAATCAAAGAGTGGTTCTTCGCCTATGAATGAATCACAGTCCATAAGGCATATGAAGGGGCTGCATGCTTCTATATGATATCAGAGAGGAAGAGGCAAAGCGAGAGGTTTCACTCTCGCCAAAATAATCCCACTGTGTTTCTATGGGCTTATTTTGGACCTGAGCTTGTCGCCTGTCTTCCAGCCTTTTGAACAACGAATTCCATTGTTAGCATCCCATCATCATATACAGATCTCTGATGATATCCTCTCTGCATCCATCTGTAAATATGCCTGTTCGTTTTCAGCCCACAGAGTATTTTGAGTGGCTGTACTTCTTGTCTCTGTCTCCCTGCCTGCCTCTTTCTTTGTGTGAGAGAGAGTCTCAGAGGATTTGGAGGGAGGGGAAGCAGGAGGAGTCAGGGTCAAGCATATGGACTCTCTGGGTCCACTTTCAAAATGGGTCATCTGATGGACTACCTGTGACAGAATGATGGAAAGGGTTCTTGCAGCCTGCTAAGCTTCTCTTCTAATTGGCCTTTATGAATATTTAATGAAATCAAGATGAAATTCAATCATGGTTTTTAACTGCTGAATCGGAGAGTGGTGTGTGTCGGCCAGGGCAGGGGCAGGGGCAGGGGCAGGGGGAAGGCTGGTGCGTTATTAGATTTCTCTGGTCTACTGTGGAAGGAGGACTGCAGGAGCCAGTGTGGACTTAGTGGAGCGCAGGTGGCGGAGTTACACTATTGGTCTGAAGGGAGCCGGGCTCTCTCTCTCTCTCTGAAGGATTTAATATTTTATTTGTTTCGTTGTATTTTTAACCAAGGGCTCCTGGTCACGCAATAGCATCCCCTGCCCGGACCTGAGATTTTGACACAGTCCTACAGTTTTTAATTGCATGCATACCGAGTGATAGATACATTTCTGCTTCACTGGCAGCCATTTAAAATGGAGCCAGGTCAGTAATTACCCTTGACACCTTTTAATGTTGTTTGTACTAATACAGGTAATAATGAGGTGAAATTGGCAGGATTATTTTTCATTATACACTCTCAACACAAGTGTACACACTGAAAGACAATAAACCAATCAAGACTGCCATTGTTTGCAATTGTATGGTTAATATTAATTAATATCAATTCATCTTAAATTACACAAATCCCCCACAGCTATTTCTAGAATACTCTGCAACTACAGGTCAGTCCCATATTCATGGAAATATATGCAGATATGGAAAAACCAGAAATGAAAATGGCACCTTTTTGCACAAAATTGTAATACAGAGCCAATAAAACAATAGCCAGTATATTTGATGTTTTAGCTTTTGTGCATGTAAATTCCTTGTTATTGCCAATGATAAAATTGATGTAGAGCATCTTGCAGAATATCCAGTGTGAATATATATTCAATCATGTAATATAACAGGCACTCACAGTATTGACCTGTGAGTGTGAAGGCAAAACCCAGGAGACGATTAGCTCACTCCTGTTTCTCCCTTTGGAAGATGAGTAAGAGACAGAGAGGCTTCCCTAACTTGATCTTGTGGTGTGTTAGTGCATCATGATGTGGCAAGCTGGCTACAGACTGGGACGTGGGGGGAGTTGAGCGTGTGGCGTGGGGGAGAGATTGAGGGGGAGGCAGTGTGGTTACTCACAGTAGGGGGGAGTTTGATTTGATCTGCTCCTGATCACGCAACAGAACTCTCAGAGAGAAAGAGATGGGGGCTGGTGGAGAGGTGAGTCAGATTATTGACACCCCCCTCCCCCTCTGTCTCCTTCCACATCTCTCAGTCCTGACCCTGGTAAGCGGGCGTCAGACGGAGAGATCCTGGGGGGACACCAGCAAGGACATTAAGTCCCTGAGCAGGGACGGAAGCAGACGGTTTAAATAGCTCCCTGCTAATTTCCCCTACTTTAACTGGACAGGGACAGGGTTCACCAGGGTCAATAATAACTGTTCCACAATCAGGTGATAGTATTGCTTCATGCATTTACTTCCCCTGTGGATGTTCCTGCAAGATTTGCCTCCACAATATTATTTCCTTGGTAATATAACCTTACCTTAGTTTAATTATATTTGCGCTATATCCATCTATATGTTTAAATTGATAACTGGGAAGGGGTGGGAGGTGAAACCTGCTGTAATTGTATAATATTGACCTTTCATTGAATCTGAAATTAACTACAAAATGTGGGTGGATTTGAAATACTCCCCCCTTTCTTCTCTCACATGATAATCATCAGCAAATATGAAAAGTCAATTCAGGGGGAAATATTGCAAATGGTTTCGGGTAGATTGTGCATGAATATTTAATTTAGTCATAAAAGTGAGGTTTAGTAAAAAAATGAATGGTTTTTACAGACGGCTGCGGTCTCTCCCTAGATTATTGCTGTGGAGGGAGCGCTCTCCTCTCCTGTCTGCTGGCCCGCTCTGTTAATTAAAGCTGTGCTGCTCATCACCTGCACCAGATTACACCTACATTGGACAGGGGGAGAATCGGACAGATCAAATTAATGACTTTTGGAAATAAAGTTTCAGGTGCCCGTTTTTATTTGCTGATGCTTATGGTGAATCCTGTTCAACAAAACAGAGTGAAATAAGCCAATCACTCAGTCAAGCCAGTCTATAATTGTTTAGCCAGTAGATGGAACAGAGTTTTATATAGACTGAGTGTACAAAACATTAGGAACACCTTCCTAATATTGAGTTGCACCCCCTTTTGCCCTCAGAACAGACTCAATACGTCGGGGCATGGACTCTACAAGGTGTCAAGCGTTCCACAGGGATGTTGATTCCAATGCTTCCCACAGTTGTGTCAAGTTGTTGACTGGATGTCCTTTGGGTGGTGTACCATTCTTGATACACCCAGCAGCGTTGCAGTTCTTGACACACTCAAAACGGTGCGGCTAGCACCTACTACCATACCCCATTCAAAGGCACTTAAATCTTGCCCATTCACCCTCTGAATGGCACACATATACAATCCAAGATGGCGTAGCAGTCGGACGTGTCGTTTTTAAAGATTTTTTTTTTTTTGTATATATTTTAATCTCACTTTCTATCTACGAACTAAATATACAAACTAAATATACTTTCCTGCAATCCGCCTCACCCAATGTGGTACAGATCTGCTATTTTTATTCCTTATAACCGGAACCTCCATCAGGAGCTAGCCAGCTAACTAGCTGCTAGTCTTTGTTAGCCATGGCTAACGGTCTTCACCTTTTAGCTCGGACACCAGCCAGCCTTAGCCCGGACAATACCTTCCAGTCTGCACAGCGCGATAGCAACCCAGAGCATATTGTACTGCTTCTCTCTACTACATCACCGGATTCCTGATGCTCTGGATCATTACACCGGATCATCGCAGCTAGCTAGCTGCAAACGAGTGGCTACTGTTAGCTAACGCCTCTGTCCCGAAGCAAGCACTAGTTAGCCTTGAGCTAACCTAGGCCCATATACCAGCTAATTCTAGGGCTACAATACCTCTTTTGCCAATTGGCCTGGACCCTTTATTGTTGACACGGAGCCCCGCCGATCCATCACGACTGGTCTGCTGACTTAATCGCCCGATGTGGTCTCAACAGGTTATTCCGTTACGATGTTGCCGAAGAACCATCTGCTAGCCCCAGCCCGCTAGCTTTCTGAACACTGTGTCCCCACTCACCTAGCGTAGTAGTGACTACCGAACGGCCCCGACTCACCTATTGCTGTTCATTGGACCCTATGATCACTCGGCTACACAGCTGATGTCCCCTGGACTGTTTCAATAACACGGTACTTCATTTTGTTTATCTGTCGGCCCCAGCCTCGAACTCAGGCCCTGTATGTACCTAACTGACCCACTCAATGCCTAGGTTTACCTCCACTGTACTCACATCCTACCATACCCTTGTCTGTACATTATGCCCTGAATCTATTCTACCACACCCAGAAATCTGCTCCTTTTATTCTCTGTTCCCAACACACTAGACGACCAGTTCTTATAGCCTTTAGCCATACACTTATCCTACTCCTCCTCTGTTCCTCTGGTAATGTAGAGGCTAACCCATACCCTGTAGCCTCCGGTTCCACTCCTATTCCCCAGGCGCTATCATTTGTTGACTTCTGTAACCGTAAGAACATTGGTTTCATGCATGTTAACATCAGAAGCCTCCTCCCTAAGTTTGTTTTATTCACTGCTTTAGCACACTCCACCAACCCTGATGTCCTAGCCGTGTCTGAATCCTGGCTTAGGAAGGCCACCAAAAATTCAGAAATGTCCATCCCCAACTACAACATTTTCCGCCAAGATAGAACTGCCAAAGGGGCTGGAGTTGCAATCTACTGCAGAGATAGTCTGCAGAGTTCTGTCATGCTATCCAGGTCTGTGCCCAAACAGTTCGAGCTTCTACTTCTAAAAATCCATCTTTCCAGAAATAAGTCTCTCACTGTTGCCGCTTGTTATAGACCCCCCTCAGTTGTGCCCTGGACACCATATGTGAATTGATTGCCCCCCATTTATCTTTATCTAGAGTTTGTACTGTTAGGTGACCTAAACTGGGATATGCTTAACACCGTGGCTGTCCTACAATCTAAGCTATATGCCCTCAATCTCACACAATTATCAAGGAACCTACCAGGTACATCCCTAAATCCCAAACACGGGCACCCTCATAGATATCATCCTGACCAACCTGCCCTCTAAATACACCACTGCTGTCTTCAACCAGGATCTCACTGCCTCATTGCCTGCGTCCGTAATGGGTCCGCAGTCAAACGACCACCCCTCATCACTGTCAAACGCTCCCTAAAACACTTCAGCGAGCAAGCTTTTCTAATCTACCTGGCCCAGGTATCCTGGAAGGATATTGACCTCATCCCGTCAGTAGAGGATGCCTGGTTATTCTTTAAAAGTGCTTTCCTCACCATATTAAATAAGCATGCCCCATTCAGAAAATGTTGAACTAAGAACAGATATAGCCCTTGGTTCACTCCAGACTTGACTGCCCTTGACCAGAACAAAAACATCCTGTGGCGTACTGCATTAGCATCGAATAGCCCCCGCGATATGCAACTTTTCAGGGAAGTTAGGAACCAATATACACAGTCAATTAGGAAAGCAAAGGCTAGCTTTTTCAAACAGAAATGTGTATCCTGTAGTTTTGGGACACTGTAAAGTCCATGGAGAATAAGAGCACCTCCTCCCAGCTGTCCACTGCACTGAGGCTAGGAAGCACTGTCACCACCGATAAATCTACGATAATCGATAATTTCAATAAGCATTTTTCTACGGCTGGCCATGGTTTCCTCCTGGCTACCCCTACCCCGTCCAACAGCTCTTCACCCCCCACAACAACTTGCCCAATGACTGCCTCGCCTGGTTCACTAACTACTTCTCAGATAGAGTTCAGTATGTCAAATTGCATGGCCTGTTGTCTGGACCTCTGGCAGTCTCTGTGGGGGTGCCACAGGGTTCAATTCTCGGGCCATCTCTTTTCTCTGTATATATCAATGATGTTGCTCTTGCTGCTGGTGATTCTCGGATCCAACTCTACGCAGACGACACCATTCTGTATACTTCTGGCCCTTCTTTGGACACTGTGTTAACTTCTTAGGGAGCGGCTCCCGAGGTGACGGTTTTGGAGAGTCTGGCGTGCCCAAAGTAAAATGCCTCCCACTCAGGCCCAGAAAACATAATTAGTACTATTGGATAGGAAACACGCTGACGTTTCTAAGAGTGTTAAAATATTGTCTGTGAGCATAACAGAACTGATATAACAGGCGAAAACCCGAGGAATTTCTGTCCTGGAAAAAGTGTTTTTGACACATTGCCTCATTTTGAACCCCTCCCTATTGAAAACAGACTTATATAGGAGTAAGATTGCAGTACCTATTGCTTGCACTAGATGTCAACAGTCTCTAGACAGTGGTTGATGATGTTTAGTTGCTCTGGATGGTAATAGAAGAAGAATTTCCGAAGTGGTCATCGGATGTAAACAGAAGAGGGTGCGCGTTCAAGCGCTCGCTCGCGCGCGCTGTGGTTTTTTCCTTTCCTATCGTCCAGTTTATAATCCGGTTGAAATATTATAGTAAATATACATAAAAGTGTTCCTAAGGATACATTATCAATGATGTTTGATTGTTCTTGGACAAGTGTATAGGTATAGGTTGAACGAGTTCTCTTCACGGTTCAATGGGCAAGTGGACGCTGTATTTTATGAACATAATGCACCAACCAAACGGAGATTTATGGATATAATAAATGACTTTTTCTAACAAAAGAACCATTGGATGTCTTCGTTGGACACTTGGGAAGCCTTCAGCAGAAGTTCTTCAAAAGGTAAGGGATTTCTTTTTGCTGTGAAATGTGTTTTGTGTGAACCGCGATGGTTTATGGATTTATGCTAATGGGAAAAAAATTGGAGGTGCTACCCTCAAACAATCAAATGTAGTGCTTTTTTGAAATCTGACAATGCTGTGATATTGCCAAGAAGCAGAGCTTTTGATGACTATGCAACACTTGTATATTGATGAATGTTTAATAACTCAACTTTTGGATTTTGAATTTGGCGCCTTGCATTTCACCGGGTAGCGTCGGGAGTGGCGCCCCACCACTCCCTAAGTAGTTAACAAACCTCCAGACGAGCTTCAATGCCATACAACACTCCTTCTTTGGCCTCCAACTGCTCTTAAATGCTAGTAAAACTAAATGCATGGTTTTCAACCGATCGCTGCCCGCACCCGCCCTCCCGACTAGCATCACTACTCTGGACGGTTCTGACTTAGAATATGTGGACAAATACCTAGGTGTCTGGTTAGACTGTAAACTTTCCTTCCAGGCTCACATTAAGCATCTCAAATCCAAAATTAAATCTAGAATCGGCTTCCTATTTCGCAACAAAGCCTCCTTCACGTATGCTGCTAAACATACCCTCTTAAAACCGACTATCCTACCGATCCTTGACTTCGGCGATGTCATTTACAAAATAACCTCCAACACTCTACGCAGAAAATTGGATGTAGTCTATCAACGTGCCATCCGTTTTGTCACCAAAGCCCTGTATACTACCCACCACTGCGACCTGTATCCTCTCGTTGGCTGGCCCTCGCTTCATATTCGTCGCCAAACCCACCCTAATTATCTCAGGATAAGCCCCGCCTTATCTCAGCTCACTGGTCACCATAGCAGCACCCACCCGTAGCACATGCTCCAGCAGGTATATTTCACTGGTCATCCCCAAAGCCTTTCCTTCCAGTTCTCTGCTGCCAATGACCTGAATGAATTGCAAAAATCACTGAGGCCTTATATCTCCCTCACTAACTTTAAGCATCAGCTGTCAGAGCAGCTCATATTGTTACTTATTTTTTGCTCTTTTGCACCCCAGGATCTCTACTTGCACATCATCATCTGCACATCTATCACTCCAGTGTTAATGCTAAATTGTAATTATTTTGCCATAATGGCTTATTTATTGCCTTTACCTCCCTAATCTTACTACATTTACACACACTGTATATAGATTTGTTCTATTGTGTTATTATAAGGGCACAAGGCGAGACCCAGATGCAGACAGGGGAGGCAGATGGTTTGAGTCTTTGATATTTAAAGACAATCACAAAGTCAGGTGAAACAGTTATTGACTGCACGTTTGTTTATCCCATGTGTAACTCTGTGTTGTTTTTGTCGCAATGCTTTGCTTTATCTTGGCCAGGTCGCAGTTGTAAATGAGAACTTGTTCTCAACTGGCCTACCTGGTTAAATAAAGGTGAAATATATATATTTTTGAAAATGTCTCAGTTGTCTAAAGGCTTAAAAATCCTTCTTTAACCTGTCTTTATTTTATTTATTTATTTAACCTTTATTTAACTAGGCAAGTCAGTTAAGAAAAATTCTTATTTACAATGACGTCCTACCCCGGCCAAACCCTAACCCGGACGACGCTGGGCCAATTGTGCGCCTTCCTATGGGACTCCCAATCACGGCCGGTTGTGATACAGCCTGGAATCGAACCAGGGTCTGGGCCGGCAGCCTTGCAAAGGTTAACGCGTTTAAATGTTTTACTCGCGTCGGCAACGGAAAACGAGAGCCCACAGCCCTTGGAAGCGGGCCGCGTCGGTGGCACTGTGTTATTCTCAAAGCGGGTAAAGAAGGTGTTTAGCTTGTCCGGGAGCAAGACGACATGTCTGGTCTTCCCTTTGTAATCTGTGATAGTCTGAAGACCCTGCCACATATGTCTTGTGTCTGAGCCGTTGATTTTCAACTTTTTGTACTGACATGTGTGCCTTGTTAAAAGTTCATTTGTGGAATTTCTTTCCTTCTCAATGCGTTTGAGCCAATCAGTTGTTTTGTGACAAGGTAGGGGTGGTATACAGAAGATAGCCCTATTTTGTAAAAGATCAAGTCCATATTATGGCAAAAACAGCTCAAATAAGAAAAGAGAAATAAAAGTCCATCATTACTTTAAGACATGAATGTTAGTCAATTTGGAAAATGTCAAGAACTTTGAAAGTTTCTTCGTGCAATCGCAAAAAACATCAAACACTATGATGAAACTGGCTCTCATGAGGACCGCCACAGGAAAGGAAGACCCAGGGTTACCTCTGCTGCAGAGGATAAGTTCAGTTACCAGCCTCATAAATTGCAGCCCAAATAAATGCTTCACAGAGTTCAAGTAACAGACACATCTCAACATCAACTGTTCAGAGGAGACTGCGTGAATCAGGCCTTCTTGGTCGAATTTCTATTTGACAAATAAGGAGTGATGGAGTGCTGCATCCGATGATCTGGCCAACAAGTGCTCAGCATATGTGGGAACTCCTTCAAGACTGTTGGAAAAACCTTCCAGGTGAGAGAATGCCAAGAGTGTGAAAAGCTGTCATCAAGGCAAAGGGTGGCTACTTTAAAGAATCTCAAATATAAAATATATTTTGATTTGTTTAAATTCTTTTGGTTACTACATGATTCCATATGTGTTATTTCATAGTTTTGATGTCTTCACTATTATTCTACAATGTAGAAAATAGTAAAAATAAAGAAAAACCTTAAATGATAAGGTGTGTCCAAACTTTTGACTGGTACTGTGTGTGTGTGTGTGTGTGTGTGTGTGTGTGTGTGTGTGTGTGTGTGTGTGTGTGTGTGTGTGTGTGTGTGTATATATATATATATACACACACTATCGTTAGAAAGTTTCGGGTCACTTAGAGATGTTCTTGTTTTTGAAAGAAAAGCACATTTTTCGTCCATTAAAATAACATCAAATTGTTCTAATGGAACGTTATGTTAGCTAATCCAAGTTCATTATTTTAAAAGGCTAATTGATCATTAGAAAACCCTTTTGCAGTTATGTTAGCACAGCTGAAAACTGTTGTCCTGATTAACCTGTTACGGATCCAATCCCGTGAACGGGATCGATTTTGACAACATCTGGTGAAATGCAGACCGCCAAATTCAAATTACAGAAATACTCATTTCAAACATTTATGAAAATACAAATGCTGCACACCCTTCAAAAGCTTAGACTCTTGTTAACTTCTCAGGGATCACTGGGGCGCTAGCGGGCTGCTCCCGACACTACCAGGTAAAATGTAAGGCGCCAAATTCAAAATCCAAAAGTTTAATTATTAAACATCCACCAACATACAAGTTTTCCATATTCATCAAAAGCTCTGTTTCTTGGCAATATAACAGCGTTGTCAGATTTCAAAAAGGCTTTACGGCGAAAGCAGCACATTTGATTGTTTGAGGGTAGCACCTCACATATTTTTCCCATAGCCATGTATCGATTAGCCATCATGGCACACACATAACACATTTCACAGCAAAAACAAATCAATTACCTGTTGAAGAACTTCTGCTGAGGTCATCCTAAGTGTCCAACGAAGACAATCCATGGTTCTTTTGTTAGAAAAAGTAATGTATTTTATCCATAAATCCTCCATTTGGTTCGCGCGTTATAATCAGAAACGACAGCTTCCACTACTCCATTAAAACGTGACGCGAACTCGTTCATCTTATACCTATAAACTTGTCCAAGAACAATCAAACAGTTTGAAATGTATCCTTAGGAACACTTGGACGTATATTTACTATTATAAATCAACCCGAATATAAACTGATCGATAACGACGGTAAAAAAGACACTGCGCGCTTTGTCGGGAGCGCGCGCTGGGTACTGTTTACATGACAGAGTGACTTCCTTGTTTGCTCTTCTTCTCTGGTCTTATTCATCCAAAATGAAAAAATACACTGTCTCGAGACTGTTGACATCTAAAGGAAGCGATGGGTACTGCATTCATATGCCCTTATATGGTCATTTTCATGAGGGAGGGTGCCCAAATGAGCAATGTGTCAAAATCACTTTTTCCAGGACAGAAATTCCTCGGGGTTTCGCCTGCTATATGCGTTCTGTTTTACTCACAGACAAATGGTTAACAGTTTTGGAAAATTCAGTGTTTCCTATCCAATATCTGCATATCCTATTTTCTGGGCCTGAATGGGAGGCATTTTACTTTGGGCACGCCAGGCTCTCCAAAACCGACCCCTCAGCTGCCACTCCCTAACAAGTTAATCTAACAGCATTGTCAGATTTCAAAAAGGCTTTACGGCGAAAGCAGAACATTTGATTGTCTGAGGACAGTGCCACACTCAAAAACTCAATTAGCATAATAACATAACCAGCAGAGGTGTCACAAAACTCAAAAATAGCATAAAAATAATCACTTACTTTTGATGATCTTCCTCTGATGGCATACCCAAGCGTCCAGGTTACACAATAAAAGGTCCTTTTGTTCGATAAAGGTCCTCTTTATATCCATATAGCTCCATTTGGTTGGTGCGTTTTGTTCAGTAATCCACCTGCCCAAAGGCTTTCATCCATTTAGACAAACGATATCCCAAAAGTACCCGTAAAGTTAGCGGAAAAAAGTCCAACAGCATTTGTAATCAATTCTCAGATACCCTAAAATGAATATAAACTATAATATTTCAGACGGAATATAACCTGCTGAATAGAAGAGAAAAAGAACTGAGCGCGCATTCCCTGTTACGCGCAAAATCCAAAACAGTACACTTGACGTGGTGCGTTTTGTTCAGTAATCCACCTGCCCAAAGGCTTTCATCCATTTAGACAAACGATATCCCAAAAGTACCCGTAAAGTTAGTCGAAAAAAGTCCAACAGCATTTGTAATCAATTCTCAGATACCCTAAAATGAATATAAACTATAATATTTCAGACGGAATATAACCTGCTGAATAGAAGAGAAAAAGAACTGAGCGCGCATTCCCTGTTACGCGCAAAATCCAAAACAGTACACTTGACGTGGACTCAGGAACAAGTGGTCTTACTCCCTTGATTTTCATTATTGAAGCTTCAAACCTTTTTCTAAAGCCATAGGAACTGCAATCTGGGGGTTAAACTATGAGGCTTTGAATAGCTGGCCTATTGAAAACAGTGTGACATGACTGATTCAGACATCCTGGATGGATTTTGCTCGGGTTTTTGCCTGCCATATCAGTTCTGTTATACTCACAGACATTATTTTAACAGTTTTAGAAACTTCAGAGTGTTTTCTATTATGTGCATATCCTAGCTTCTGGGCCTGAGTAACAGGCAGTTTACTTTGGGCACGTTTTTCATCCGAACTTCAAAATACTGCCCCCTAGCCCTAAGAAGTTAAAGAAGCAATAAATCTGTCCTTCTTTAGACTAGTATCTGGAGCATCAGCGTTTGTGGGTTCGATTACAGGCTCAAAATGGCCAGAAACAAATAACTCTCTTCTGAAACTCGTCAGTCTATTCTTGTTCTGAGAAATGAAGGCTATTCCATGCGAGAAATTGCCAAGAAACTGAAGAACAGTGCAAACTGGCTCTAACCAGAATAGAAAGAGGAGTGGGAGGCCCCGGTGCACAACTGAGTAAGAGGACAAGTACATTAGAGTGTCTAGTTTGAGAAACAGACGTCTCACAAGTCCTCAACTGGCACCAGTCTCAACGTCAACAGTGAAGAGGCGACTCCGGGATGCTGGCCTTCTAGGCAGAGTTCCTCTGTCCAGTGTCTGTGTTCTGTTGCCCTTCTTAATCTTTTATTTTTATTGGCCAGTCTGAGATATGGCTTTTTCTAGAAGGCCAGCATCCCGTAGTCGCCTCCTCACTGTTGACATCACAGGATTGCTGGTTGCTGATAATGGGCCTCTGTACGCCTATTTAGATATTTCATACAAAATCTGCCGTTTCCAGCTACAATAGTCTTTTACAACATTAACAATGTCTACACTGTATTTCCTGATCAATTTGATGTTATTTTAATGGACAAAAAATGTGCTTTTCTAAGTGACCCCAAACTTTTGTATGGTAGTATGTGTATATATATATATATATATATATATATATATATATATATATATATATATATATATATATATATATATATATACACACACACATATTTATATATACACATATAGGTAACTGCCAGTAATGGAACCACTAAGTAAATGAGGGATACAAAGTATACACAGGTGTGCCTCATGAGTTAATTAAGCAATTAACATCCCATCATGCTTAGGGTCATGTATAAAATGCTGTGCAGGCCATTATTTTGGCTACGATGGCTATGCATTCCATACGATGACAATGCCCCCATCCACACGGCACCTGAGACAGCGTTTTCCACCACCATCAACTAACACCAAATTATGGAATTTCACGTGGAAGAATGACGCATCCCTCCAGTAGAGTTCCAGACACTTGTAGAATATATGCCAAGGTGCATTGAAGCTGTTCCGGTTCGCCCGATTAAGACCCTTTATGTTGGTGTTTCCTTTATTTTGGCAGTTTCCTGTATATGTTGTATATTCACATACACCGAATAGGTGCAGTGAAATGTGCTGTTTTACAGGGTTAGCCATAGTAGTACGGCACCTGTCACGATCTTGTAAAGAAGCGGACCAAGGTGCAGCGCGGATGGAGTTCCACATCTTTTAATTTCGAATGTGAAACTTACAAAAAAAAAAACAATAAACAACCAGACAACTAATGTGTAGCGCAGCAGCACAAATACACAAAACAAACAATAACCCACAAGGCAGGTGGGGAAGGGCACAAACTTAAATAGGATTCCCAATTAGAGGTAACGACAACCAGCTGCCTCTAATTGGGAACCAACTCAAAACCAAACATAGAAATACACCACATAGAACAAAAACCCCCCTGGTCACGTCCTGACCAAAACACCATAGAGAAGCCAGAGGGCTATCTATGGCCAGGACGTGACAGCGCCCCTGGAACAAATTAGGGTCAAGTACCTTGCTCAAGGGCAGATGGACAGATTTTTCACCTTGTCGGCTCAGGTAGTCGAACCAGCGACCTTTCGGTTACTGGCCCCACACTCTAACTGCAAGGCAAGAGCCAGAGGTTACATAAATTGCAAGGAAGTAAGATCAATTATGACAATCCTAATTTACTGGGGTGGCAAGTAGCCTAGCAGTTGAGAGCTTTGGGCCAGTAACTGAAAGATTGCTGGTTTGAATCCCCGAGCCGACTAGGTGAAAAATCTGTCGATGTGCCCTTGAACAAGGTACTTAAGTCACTTTGGATAAGAATGTTTGTTAAATTACTAAAACATAAATAAAAACCCAACCTCTAAGTCCTTTAAACATGATCTTGTGTTTGTTTGCTATGGTGTGACACTGGTACCTTTAGTAAGAGCATTGGGGATTTAGGTGTTGCCATGACAGCTGGGTAGGTGTATTGGCAACCTACAGTTTGTTCCCAGCCTCACAGCCCTTTAACCTGTTCCACCCACTAATCTTAGACTCTGGCTGGGCCACTGGAAATTATCAGCACTGTCAACTTGATGTACACATGCACACACACACTCTGACACAGTATCATTCTATATCAGGCCTTGGTTAAGCCCTGTGACAGCGTTGGAGCATTGGACACCGACTCTGCGTGGTGGCTGTGCTGGCAGAGGGTGTATTGGGTGGTGTGATTCCACAGCTCTTGGCTGCGTTTGATAAAGATTAATACAATCCTATTTTCTGCCCAGGATTGCCTTTCCTAATGTGATTCTTCTCTCTCTCTCTCTCTCTCTCTCTCTCTCTCTCTCTCTCTCTCCTGGGAAACACTAAGCACCTTATCCATGTAAGGAGTGACAATGAGAGAGTGATGCGAGCAGTGTTAGTGTGCTATAATACTCTAATTCACTGTAGATTAATTATCTCAGGATAAGCAGCGTCAGGGTACAGGATTGGGCCAGGCTGAAACACAGTATGTCAAATCCTCCTCAGTTCCTCTCCACGCTGGCCAGTGGCACACAGTAACCCTGTGATATGGACTGGCTCGTTACAGTGACATACAGTATATGGCAGATCAATGTTATTTTACTGAGAGCTGTCGTGAATGGGTTTTCACACCTGTATGAATATGATTTCTACTCTCTTTATTTCACTGAACTGAGTATTCAGGCAACACCAGAATGAATTGTCATGTGACATTTTGATGGATTTTTGTGAATTAGTTACAAGGGAATTGTCTTCATTTGTACTGAGCATAGTTTTGTACTTAGAGGTAATCTGTCTGAATATGCTGTGTTGAATGTTTTCAGGGGACTGATTTTAATAACATGGACATACTCCAGTGATTTTGATCACGCAGCCAGTCTTACTTTCCCAAAGAGAGTGTGTCTTGACAAGAGGGAATCATTGTTTTTCTTCCTCCCCACTTTCACTTGCAGAATAACAGACTGCCAGTAGAGGGCGTTACAAAGTTCTAAATAGGAGTTCTGCTTAGAACTTCAGCCTGCTGGTTATTCAAACAAAATCAGAGCGAGGTAATTTATGAGTTAGGATAGAATCATTTCAAAATGACTTTATTACAGAAATCAATCAATGGACAAAGAAGATCATGTTGGAATTTTGATTTAATAATTTGTCCACTGCGGTATATATTTTCCTCTCAAATGACATAACATAATTTTTGAAATCCTCAAAATTGCTTTGAGTTCGTGATATGTCTCATGTAATGTAAGCTAAGATAGCATTCTCTGTGTTACAATATCTATATGTAGCAAAAGTGAGGTCTGGATACATCTTTCTGGTTTGATATTGATTAGTGCAGTGGCTCCGTATCAAATAAGTGGTGAGTCAACAGCCTACCCAGGTGTCTTACTGGGGCTGGTTGCTCTCATGCTGTCACAGTGACCTCTGCTGCCTCGTCTACCACTATATGCTTTGTCCCTCTCTCTATACTCCACAACACTCACTGTGCGTTCATCTGAAATTTGTTTAGTGCATATGGTAAGAATGGACCTGAAGCACTGTTGGCTTTGGAGGGATACACGTGTGTTTTTACATTAAGATGTTTGAATCTTAAAGGAGTTGGCTTCATGCTCTGATTACATTTGCATTGATCACAGTCTGTGGCCCAGCAGGTGAACCTATCATCAGCATCCAATCAAGGAAATGACAAAAATATGTAGCATCGCGTGAATACACAAACATAAACACACACACACACACTCACACCTCCCTAGCCTGTGGTGCATGATCTGGTTCCTCAGGGACACACAGTGTAAGAGAGGGAGAAGGTGTTGATTAATGCAGCACTCAGGAGCCTGCAGCCTTGGCAGAGGGTTAAAGAGAGGGGTGAGCTAGCACCTCTTCTGGCCCCCCTCTCCAAACTAGAGACATGAAGTGTAAAATTGGGCACACTCTCAAAAACACTCCATCACACAGGCCGAGCGGACAGGCAAGGCACATTCCCCTGGCTGCAATAGAGACAACACAGAGAACGAATGTTGAAAATGGATCAGACAAACTATTGCCTTGTGCAAAAATAATAAACTGATGCCGACCATTTTTATGACTGAGATAAACAGTAAATGGCTGTTTGTGTCCAGTCACAAACAGATGTTACTTGCTATATGCGTATGCCCATAATATAATGTAGCATACATGTTACGTATACTCTAATTTGACATTTTATATATTTTGGAGAGATTTCGACTTGACCGACCCATTTCCGCCCTAAGACTTTCTGACCTTGCTTCTCTTCTCTTTTCCTTACAGCAACAGCGACGTCTTGACCTCCTAACCATCACCAGCCCTGGTGAGTGCCCAGTGTTTCCTAACTCTCCTGATGCTGATGGGGTGTGTGTAAGAGAGAGAGTGAGTGAGTGTTGACATTAGACAGAAAACAACAGTGGACAGAAACAACTTCTGTTTGCAGAGCTGATAGTGACTACTAGCACACAGTACAAGTTAAAAGATAAAGGTTCCCTGGATAATGGGGCACTACAGGATCAGTTACCAGGCACCCTGGTGTCATTGCTTTCTTCATTTTAGCACCCTGATAGCGTACACTCACATCCACTTTCAAAACGTCTGCACGATGATATAGCAATGTGAATGAAGACATCAAAAATATATATTATGTTTATTTTCATTTAATTGGATTTAATGGGAATAACTCTTGTCTATTATTTTCATATTATATGGTATCATGAAACAGCATGTGTCTGCTGCTCAGCGGAGCTGCGATGTGTTGTGATCTGGAGCGCCCCAGTTGGACTGGTGCTGCTCTAAAGAGTCTTTGCTGGGGAAGGCGAACCCAATGTCTTGTAAAAGCAGCTGGGTGATGGAGCAAATTGCAGAGATGGCGAGAGGAAACAGATGGGTACGCCAGAAATGATACAGTGCCTATTATGTCTAAATTATCTGGATGGTCTAATATGCTTTGATTAAAATAATGCTTATGTGAGGGAGGCACTTGGAGCCTGCTAATTTCACAGATTTATTTGGCATCTGTTCCCAATGCCCAGGAAAGACTATCTCTGACCTTGACAACTCTGAAAAGGGCAACCAGACATGCAAAGCGTTATATGTCATATCAGGGTCTTTGTCTCTTTTTTAAGTGACAACTCTTCTGCTCAATGCATTGACCAGTCTGGTTGGTTTCTTAGTTTATTATTTTATTTTGGCTGCGTATACAGGCAGGACTGCTGTATCGTACTCCTTGCAGACATATTGTATGGACCTGCACTGTGCTTATTACAATTCACAGTGGGAGAACAATAAGGAGTCAAATAAAAAAAAAGCATTGCTCACTTCCCCCCACCTGTGACTCTTCACTGGGCCCTTGCAGTCTGTGGTAAGGTTATTATGCCCGTTGTATGGAAAACAGCCTGTGCTTTTAGATGAATGAGGCTGATACGGAGGCAACAACAAGAGGACACTCTCTCCCTTTCTGCCTCAAGATTAAAGGAGACTCGCTCTCTTCTTCTCTCCCTATCTTTTCTCTCCTATCTTTTCAATCCCTCCCTTTCTATCCTCTCTCCAAGACATCTCTCCACTCTCCTCTTTCTCTTACAGTACGTTCAGTTTGGCAGCGGGGCTGTAGACTGTGCTGGAGGTGTGAGGACACTAATAAGATCAAGTGGGGCCATGGCCGTGGGTGTGGGGGTCTGAGGGAGGGTCAGAGAAGGAGAGACCCTCAGTGGTTCACAGGGCCCATGCAGCTCAGTGGGTGATGGTGTATGTGAGAGGGGAGGGCTCCAGGATGCTCCATGGATCAGCATCAGCCATGCTGGCCCCAGCCTCCGTCCAGGGGCCCTCATTAGCCCCTCTGTCTGAAGTGCGCTTCCCCCACAACCTCGGTATTCCGTCTTTAATTGGACACTTGAGTGGAGCGATGTGCATCTGGGTCTATTGAAGTCTGACATTTCAGACTGCTGACCTTTCCAGACCTGCCACAACTAAATAATGATTAGCCCTGGCCATTGTTTTCACCACAATGGTACACATACACATACACCTCGGTGTGCACAGGAAGAGAGGAAAGGTGCTAAACGAGACACCTGCAGTATCTCCACTCTCTGACCAAAATACACATACTGTACCCAGAAACCTGTATTCACACAAATGCTGTGAGAATAGGCTTTGGGTGGTCACAATTTTTTGAGAACATATTGTCAATCTATTGATCTCAATTACCTTTTCATATATCTGGACTCCCTACAATAGAGTGTTGAACTAAATTAACTTAGCTTGGCTGTGTTAAGTCCCTTTTCCCCTTCATATGCTCTGTGCATTACAGGGGGAAAAAGGTCAATCACATTCATGAGATTTGGATAGATGTGCGAGGCCTCGGAGCAGAGAGATAATAGGCAACCTTCAGATGTCCTCTAATGGTATGGTCGTTTCTCTTCAGTCTCTGTCTTCAGTCTCTCTAGGGCTGTGGGACTCCAGTCTCTCAGGGCCCTGATATTACTATACACAGGTTGGCTGTTAAGCAACAAAAACGATTAACGCAACCATGGGGCAAAACAGATGAGGTTGGCTTAGATTGTTGACAACATGTAAGCTACAGTATGTTTTGTCTCCACAGTATGTTTTGTCTTTATTGAAATCATGAATGCATTTGCACAATGAGAACTTGTTTCCTCTCAAATATATATTTACAGTTGTTGGTTAGCTAGCTAGATAATTGTAGCAATAATTATTAGCATTGACATGAAATAAGTCAAAACACCTCAAAACCAGACATAGTATCAAGGACAAGCTGAACTGAGCCACTTACGATTCCCCGCATAGCAGTTTCTTGTCATTCTTGCTTGCAATCTGGCCATCCAGAATCACAACATCTATAGAGGGCCTCCCCCCCAACGCTCGCTCTTTCTATCTATCTCTCCTTCTCTCTCGATCACTCAGTACCTTTCAGTTCCTCTTCATTTATCTCAATCTCACAATTACCACGCATGCCTCAGAACAAAGGCCTCATAAACAAATTAGCCAGAGGAAAGGTGGGCTGTTTGTAGGGAGAAATCTTGACAGGTTCCCTCACACTTTTTATGCATGATGTGACAGTCAGTATGTTTTGCACAATGTTGTATTGTTCTTCAGTTTTCATTTACAGATAAGCAACAGTATGTCACTTTTTATCTCTGTTTAACACATGCCACTCCAAGTTAGAGAACTGGAGTCTGGAGTAGACTAGATGTAGGCCTAAACAGAAAGCCAATCATTCCTTGTGGAAATCTGGAACTGAAAGAGCCCATTTCTGCATTTATTTTTCCTAGTGGCATCACATTGTCTCATGCCAGACTTCTGAGAGGCTGCATAGCTTTCAGTCCGAGTCTGCTGGTGTGATATCCACTGGTGAGAGGCCCAGTGGCTGGCTACTGGCTAGGTTCCCCAGGCCAGGTCTCTGCTCTGTGTGTGGTTGGGACTCTAGGGCTCCAGCCAGCAGGGCAGCGGGACAGCTGCACAGGCCTGCTCTCAATACCTGGGCTCTGGAGCTGGAGCTGGGCTGGGCTGGAGCAGTGAGATGTGTCTTTAATGGAACGCAGGGACTTAGCGCCTTGCTGAGATAGAGAGGGACATTATTTATAAAACACTATCAGGGCTTTCTATAAATGAGCAGCTGTGAAAACAACACTTTCTATTATTGCGCTAATTATATCCTTTCTCTGTGAATTTGCATATTTTATCTCCCTGAAATTCATTATAGGGGACATTGCTATCGTTTTAATGAAGGAAAGAATACAACACAACAAAGAGACGGCTGAGCAGTGGAGGGGGCTCTCTCTTCTCTGGCTGCCTTGGACTATTTTCCAGTAGATTTTTTCGAAACCCTCTCAGAAGCGTGGCTAAATAAGCAAGAGCCTGCTAATGAATTGAGAATGAGTGTGATAATTCAGCAGGCAAAGACGAGTGGGGTCCACAGTAGGGAAAGATATTTAGAAAATATGCATCATTAAACCATTATTTAAAATCATGTCTCTTTCCTACACTCAATATTTTTTACTACTAATGCCTAGAGTAAATATTCCCTGCCTTGCAAATACCACAATTTCACACACTCTTCACATAATCAGCCACGGTTTTCGTGTTTGGCATGTGAACAACAAAGCTAAAACTCAAAGGACACTAAATGACAATTCACAACATTGCTTTCCGGGTAACTCCCTCTGTCTTATTTGAAGAAAGAAGATGTTGGAAAACGTAAACAACATTTTAACAGCATCTTTGCTCCAACAGGGAAGACAGCTGTGATTATTTCTTTGTCGCCAGAGCCACCACTGTTGCTGAGCACTGCTGTGTAGCAAATCCTTATAGAAAAAAATAGATTGGATTTTTTGTTCCTGGGTGCCTTTTGTATCTCCAGTAAGGGAGTGTATAATAGAGGTTGATGCCGTGGTGTCTGTGCTGTGTGGATTGAGTTGGTGGGGGGTGGTGTGGTTGTGTGGAGTTGTGCAACAACCATAGCACCCATTGAACAGCAGCAGTCTCTGCTCTGCTACCTGCTCAGGCTCTCTTTCACAGCTGCTGGGCTAATATGGTTGATATGGTTACCTGTCGACTAGGCAGGCTTGTTTGCAGGGTCACTTCATTAGCCTTTTCTCAGTCTCTTACTTAGCAGTGGCGTCGTGTGTTGGCTCAATAAGGAGCAGCTAGCTGTCAGGCTGTATCTGCTGCACCGTGTAGCACCTGGTTATCAGATCATGTCTCCATGTTCCCTTTCCCCTCTGACATTTGCATGTTCTAACAGCCCAAGATGAGCTGTGTTTTCACTGTGTCATATTAACTTGCCTCCATTATCCGGATGTGAAAGGAGATGCTTGTCACAATCAAAAGGGAATCTTGCTCCGTTTGCTCATTTTGAAGGGGCCCTTCTGTACTGAGAAATATCTGTTGTGAAATGTAATGTCTCTTTGCTTTGGGTGTGTTTCACTTATGGACCTTTTGTTTCTCTGCTTTTGCTCATTGAAACGAAGCAGGGAACAAAACATAGTGCGCCACAAAAATGTGTTATTACTCTGATTGAAAATTGACCAAGCCGTTAAACAAATGTGAGTATCCATTTGAAATAGCCTGTGTGTATTCATTTTGAATTCCAAGAACTTAGATCCCCCCTCTATGTTGTAGGCGGCATACACAAACGAATTGCATTGTATGAGGTATTTCTCGAAAAATAAAACAGCAAGAACCAAAAACATGACTTAGCTCTTTGGACATTAATTCAATCACTCAGCTATCATATCTCATAAGCTCAAAATCAATTTCAAGCTCCAGTTACAGGCATACAAACTGATGATGAGAAGGGGTTTGTGAGATGAGATGACCCTGAGTGTCCTTGACTTGTATATTTGGCTTCAGGATCCTGCTGAATGGCTAAGGCACAGTTCCTCCTCATATGCCGCCTGTCCCTCAGCAGGCTAACTTCTGTTTGGGCATGGGTTTATCAGCTATTATCTGTCAAACATCGCACACGAACGGCACTGGCCTCTGGTGCAATCCCACAGGCAAGCTGCTGTCATACCAACACCTTCAGTGTGTCACTTGCTGCCTCCATTTGTGGCAGCTCCAGGGGCTGTAGGGATAAGCATTAAACCCTATTCCCTAGGACCAAAGCCTCCCTAACAGCTAGGCCTATGTGTTTAGTAGGCTGACAGTTTGTGGATATGGAAAAATATACTGTGAAAATCATATTTTGTTTTCCCGTTCAGATGGATAAAATAAACCTGAATAACTTACTTTTATTAGACATTTGCTGTCCATTGTTTGTCATAGACATGTTTACCTCAGTGAAAATATTTGAAATATTCATGATATATGCAACAAATTGACAACAAGTTTTAGCTAAGTAACTGTGGTGTCTTTATAGTCTATACATCCATACTAATACATCTTTGAGAATTCATATTGAGAAGAGTGCAGAATATAGCCCCATGACCCTTGCCCAGTGGTGTAAAGTAAGTGGTCTTAAGTAGTTTTTTGGGGGTATCTGTACTTTACTATGTATGTTTTTGACAACTTTTACTTCACTACATTCCTAAAGAAAATAATACATTTTCCCTGACACCCAAAAGTACATTTTGAATGCTTAACAGGACAGGAAAATGGCCCAATTCACGCACTTATCAAGAAAACATCCCTGGGCATCCCTACTGCCTCTAATCTGGCAGACTCATTAAACACAGATTCTTCATTTGTAAATTATGTCTGAGTGTTGTAGTGTGCCCCTGGCTATCCATTGTGCTGTCTGGTTTGCTTAATATAAGCACTTTGAAATGATTTATACCTAAGTAAATTTAAAACCAAATACTTTTAGACTTTTACTCATTAGTATTTTACTGGGTGACTTTTACTTCTGTCATTTTCTATTAAAGTATCTTTACTTTTACTCAAGTATGACAATTGGGTACTTTTTCCACCACTGCCCTCGCCAATCAATACAAAATACCCAGGGGGAAGAGTGGCCCTAATGAACTGAATAGTTTGGCGCTGAAATATGATCACTATTTCACAGTGATCACAGTCATTTGTTCTTTTAAGAAAAGATCAATGTCCTCTGGCGTATCAGTGAGAATACACTGTAGGCAGGGGGAGCAATGATACCTCTCTAAATATTTTATGAAGGAGTTAGACAAAGTTTGTTCGTGCTCTTGCTGTCAGTTTTGAAGTCTGTCTTTGGGCAACCCGCACTAGTAATTAATGTCCCTCAGCCTATTGGGGGCCACTGTTCATTTCATGGGCTATCACTTTTTTTATTGGAAACTGACTACTTTCATGGTCAATTAATTATTTATGAAGTGCTAATTAAGAAGCAAAATAAATAATAAAGACCATATATCAAATAAAATAATTACTATTAAGACCATACTTAAAATGTAAAAAACATAACTGTTATGTAAATAGTCCCTTGATCAATAGACTCATCCAAGTTTTAAAAAGTCTGTCTTGGATTCACTTCCGTACTGTAATGATGTGCGCTGAGAGTCGGGAAGCAAGTTCAGGGAGTGAGTGTTTTAAGAAATAAATGAAAACATAGTACAAAAAAAGAGACACGAGCAACGCACATGAAACTGAAACAGAAACAATGGCGCCTGGGGAAGGAACCAAAGGGAGTGACATATATATAGGGAAGATAATCAAGGAGGTGATGGAGTCCAGGTGAGTGTCATTGTGCGCAGATGCAGATGCGCGTAACAATGGTGACAGGTGTGCGCCATAACTAGCAGCCTGGTGACCTAGAGGCCGGAGAGGGAGCACATGTGACACGTACCCTCATTTCCTGTGAGTGTTCACCTTACACTCATGATCTTAAAGGGATACTTTTGTTTTTGTTGTTTTTTGGTGGTAATGGCGCTGGTGGGAATAGTGGGCGTTTTACAGGCTCCGGACCAATTGTGCTATTTCGTGTGTTTTTTTGCGCTGATCTTAACTGTTGTTGTAAATAATGTTTCCGCCATCGTTTCCTATGACTAAAAAGAGCTTCTGGACATCAAAACAGTTATCACTAACCCCGGTTTGGACGAGGACTTCTACTTCAATGAGTCAGAGGTGAAAGACATAATTATTGATTATCCCGGACCAGGCTCAAATCCCTGACACTCGAAGAAGGAGGAGACTTGACTATAGAGGCCTGATACCTGATAAGACTACGTTGGAGAGTGGATTAATCACCTCTACCCTCTGTTCTATTGGCGAATGTGCAATCCCTGGAGAATAAACTGGACTGTCGTATCAATGTGATCTGAAGAACTGTAATATCCTACAGTGGGGCAAAAAAGTATTTAGTCAGCCACCAATTGTGCAAGTTCTCTCACTTAAAAAGATGAGAGAGGCCTGTAATTTTCATCATAGGTACACTTCAAAAAATCCAGAAAATCACATTGTAGGATTTTTAATGAATTTATTTGCAAATTATGGTGGAAAATAAGTATTTGGTCACATACAAACAAGCAAGATTTCTGGCTCTCACAGACCTGTAACTTCTTCTTTAAGAGGCTCCTCTGTCCTCCACTCGTTACCTGTATTAATGTCACCTGTTTGAACTTGTTATCAGTATAAAAGACACCTGTCCACAACCTCAAACAGTCACACTCCAAACTCCACTATGGCCAAGACCAAAGAGCTGTCAAAGGACACCAGAAACAAAATTGTAGACCTGCACCAGGTTGGGAAGACTGAATCTGCAATAGGTAAGCAGCTTGGTTTGAAGAAATCAACTGTGGGAGCAATTATTAGGAAATGGAAGACATACAAGACCACTGATAATCTTCCTCGATCTGGGGCTCCACGCAAATCCTCACCACGTGGGGTCAAAATGATCACAAGAACGGTGAGCAAATATCCCAGAACCACACGGGGGGACCTAGTGAATGACCTGCAGAGAGCTGGGACCAAAGTAACAAAGCCTACCATCAGTAACACACTACGCCGCCAGGGACTCAAATCCTGCAGTGCCAGACGTGTCCCCCTGCTTAAGCCAGTACATGTTCAGGCCCGTCTGAAGTTTGCTAGAGAGCATTTGGATGATCCAGATGAGGATTGGGAGAATGTCATATGGTCAGATGAAACCAAAATATAACTTTTTGGTAAAAACTCAACTCGTCGAGTTTGGAGGACAAAGAATGCTGAGTTGCATCCAAAGAACACCATACCTACTGTGAAGCATGGGGGTGGAAACATCATGCTTTGGGGCTGTTTTTCTGCAAAGGGACCAGGACGACTGATCCGTGTAAAGGAAAGAATGAATGGGGCCATGTATCGTGAGATTTTGAGTGAAAACCTCCTTCCATCAGCAAGGGCATTGAAGATGAAACGTGGCTGGGTCTTTCAGCATGACAATGATCCCAAACACACTGCCCGGCAACGAAGGAGTGGCTTCAGAAGAAGCATTTCAAGGTCCTGGAGTGGCCTAGCCAGTCTCCAGATCTCAACCCCATAGAAAATCTTTGGAGGGAGTTGAAAGTCCGTGTTGCCCAGCGACAGCCCCAAAACATCACTGCTCTAGAGGAGATCTGCATGGAGGAATGGGCCAAAATACCAGCAACAGTGTGTGAAAACCTTGTGAAGACTTACAGAAAACGTTTGACCTCTGTCATTGCCAACAAAGGGTATATAACAAAGTATTGAGATAAACTTTTGTTATTGACCAAATACTTATTTTCCACCATAATTTGCAAATAAATAAATAAAAAATCCTACAATGTGATTTTCTGGATTTCTTTTTCTCATTTCGTCTGTCATAGTTGAAGTGTACCTATGATGAAAATTACAGGCCTCTCTCATCTTTTTAAGTTGGAGAACTTGCACAATTGGTGGCTGACTAAATACTAAATACTGTATGCCCCACTGTATGTTACTCAGAGTCGTTTCTGAAAAAGGTTAAGGTAAATATACAATATAGCTGGGTGAATGAGATAAAGATGATATAATAACTACATGATTCCATATGTGTTATTTCATAGTTTTGATGTCTTCACTGTTATTCTACAATGTAGAAAATAGTAAAAATAAAGAAAAATCCTTGAATGAGTAGATGTTCTAAAACTTTTGACCGGTGGTGGTCACATGATTTCTTAATTTGCAGTAGGTTTGCCAAACAGTTTGGCTGCCAGACTTATTTGCCATACCTTTTGCCTCATCCCTCTCAACCATAACATTTTTAAATTCCTCATCAATCCAAGGAGATTTAACGTTTTTTACAGTAATTTTCTTAATGGGTGCGTGTTTATTAGTAACTGGAATAAGCAATTTCATAAATGTGTCAAGTGCAGCATCTGGTTGCCCCTCATTGCACACCACAGACCAGCAAATATTCTTTACATCATCAACATATGAATCACTACAAAACTTATTGTACGACCTCTTATACACTATATTAGGCCCAGCCTTTGGAACTTTGGTTTTCTGGGTCTCTTTGCTAAACAACAACTGGTGTGTGATCTCTAATATTAAGGAAGTCTTGAGGTTTTGCTTGCCTGAGTTAGAATAGCTCATGATAAGTTGTAGACCATACTATTTATTTTCAACTATATTTTTCATCCAAATCATCTTGGCTCCTGGACTCAACGCATTTCAAGGCTGCGTTAAGACAATGATTTATCACTGACCCAAGACCAGCTCAGTTAATCCCTACCATTGTGACAATGAGTCGTCATAATGCTGCATCAAATGTACATGATCTTAGGGGCGTTGGCAGATACAATGTAAGTAACTTAATTTATGTCCCCCTAATTGCCCTGAATATCTCTGTTAATCCTACAGCTATTGTATGCAGTATTCATGAGCCTATGAACCTGAGTTACACTGTTAGCACTGAGGCGGTGTGCCCTAGTAGAATGACCACTTTGTGGAGCTCACCCTGCACTATCATCTCCAATATAAATAACATGAGCAAGTCTACTTCTGATAAACTTCCCAGTAAAGCATTAAAAACAATCAAGCAACCCAGAAAATTACTAAAAATAGGCCATATTAACATATGCAGCCTGAGAAACAAGGTCCATGGAGTCAATAACTTGCTTGTAACAGATTATATTCATATTCTCATCTCTGAAACTCACTTAGAAATACATTTGATACAGTGGTAGCAATACATGGTTATGACATGTATTTAGAGATGATCTAATGTTAAATACTGTTGAAGTAATATGGCTACAGGTTCATCTGCCTCACCTAAAGCCCATTCTTGTGGGAAGCTGCTATAGACCACCAAGTGCTAACAGTCAGTATCTGGATAATATGTCTGAAATGCTTGATAATGTATGTGATATCCACAGAGAAGTATATTTTCTGGGTGATTTAAATATTGACTGGCTCTCATCAAGCTGCCTACTCAAGAAAAAACTTCAAACTGTAACCAGTGCCTGCAACCTGATTCAGGTTGATCACGCTCTCCGTACCCGATGTGAGTAAGACCTTTAAACAGGTAAACATTCACAAGGCCGCAGGGCCAGATGGATTACCAGGACACATACTCAGAGCTTGCGCTGACCAGCTGGCAAGTGTCTTCTGACATTTTCAAACTCTCCCTGACCCAGTCTGTAATACCTACATGTGTCAAGCAGCCCACCATAGTCTGTGTGCCCAAGAACGCCAAGTTAACTTGTCGAAATGACTATCGCCCCGTAGCACTCACATCTGTAGCCATGAAAAGCTCTGAAAGGTTGGTCATGGCTCACATCAACACCCTATTCCAAGACACCTTAGATCTACTCCAATTTGCTTTCCGCCCCAACAGATCCACAGATGATGCAATCTCTATTGCAATCCACACTGCCCTTTCCCATCTGGACAAAAAGAACACCTACCTGAGAATGCTGTTCAGCGTTCAACTCCATTGTGCCCTCCAAGCTCATCATCAAGCTGACCCTAGGATTAAACATCTCCCTCTTCAACTGTATCCTGGACTTCCTGAAGGGCCGCCCTAGGTGGTGAGGGTAGGCAACAACACATCCGCCATGATGACCCTCAACATGGGGTTCCCTCGGGTGTGTGCTTAGTCCCCTTCTGTACTCTCTGTTCACCCACGACTGCACAACTCCAACAACATCATTAAGTTTGCTAACAACACAAAGGTGGTAGGCCTGATTACCGACAATGATAAGACATCCTATAGATAGGAAGTCAGAGACCTGGCAGGGTGATCCCAGGAAAACAACCTCTCCCTCAAGCTCAAGAAAGACAAAGGAGCTGATCGCTGACTACAGGAAATGGAGGGCAGAGCACGTCCCCATTCACATTGACGGGGCTGTAGTGGAGCGGGTCAAGTGCTTGAAGTTCCTCTTGTCCACATCACTAAGGATCTATCATGGTCCACACACATCAATATTGTCGTGAAGAGGGCACGACAACGCCTCTTCCCCCTCTGGAGGCTGAAAAGATTTGGTATGGGCCCTCAGATCCTCAAAATGTTATACAGCTGCATCATTGAGAGAATCTTGACTGGCTTCATCACCACTTGGTATGGCAACTGCTTGGCATCCAACCACAAGGCGCTACAGAGGGTAATGTGTACGGCCCAGTAAATCACTGGAGCCGAGCTCCCTGCCATCCAGGCCCTCTCTACCAGGCAATGTCAAAGGAAGGTCCTAAAAATGATCAAAGACTCCAGCCACCCAAGTCTTAGACTGTTCTCTCTGCTACCGCACGGCAAGCGGTACCAGAGCGCCAAGTCTAGGTCCAAGAGGCTTCTAAACATCTTCTACCCACAAGCCATAAGACTCCTGAACATCTAATCAAATGGCTACCCATACTATGGTAGCCATTTGGTACTGATGGCTACCATAGCGGTACTGATGCACAATGTCTGGAACCAACAGGACCCTGAACAACTTCTACCTCCAAGCCATAAGACTGCTAAATATTTAGTCCGGGTAGCTATTGGTTAACAATTAACTATCTGCGATGACCCTTTTTGCACTAACACTTTTGACTCATCACATACGCTGATGTTACTTTTTATTATCATCCTGTTGCCTAGTCACTTTATCCCTACCTATATGTACATATCTACCTCAATTACCTCATACCCCTGCACATCGACTCGGCACTGGTATCCCGTGTATATAGCTAAGTTATCGTTACTCATTGCGTATTTATTCCTTGTGTTATTATTTTTCTAAAATAAATTCTCTCTTCATTGTTTGGAAAGGCCCGTATGTAAGCATTTCACTGTTAGTCTACACCTGTTGTTTACAAAGCATGTGACAAATAACATTTTATTTTATTTGATACTTTGGGATTTTGGCAATTAGGCCCTTTATCTACTTCCCCAGAGTCAGATGCTAGTAGATACCCATAGACTCCCAGCCATTGCACAAATGCTAGATATACATTGGCTCACGAAACTACCCCTAACTTCCTTCATACTGGACACAGAGACGTAAAAATGGTATCCACAAGTTAATCTGACCCTGGGGAAGGGATGCATTGCCAAAATCCCGAAGTATCCCTTTAACGCATATTTCGATTAGTTCACCAAATTATCCTGCTGTCCCTGCTGTATGCTCATTTGCCTGGCAAAGGCTGTGGCGTTCTGCATGCCAGCCTGCTGGCGTCAAACCCAGCCAGCCATCAGGCACACCTGTGCTAGCGTCTGTCCATCGCAGATATTGGCACAGGTGCTTTGTTTTGATTGGCTGCGCTCTAATGTTAATGCATCCCTAGCATCACAGCGTTTTTACCAAAATCCCATGTCCACTTGAAAGCCCCATCCAACACACAGGCATGGAGGGACTAAAGACCTGCTGTGAACAATATGTGAAACCCTTTTGAATTCCAGGCACAACGAGATGACGTCCGTCTCAGCAGTCTAATTCCATCATCATCATTATTGCTATTATCCCATGTCTCTTTTTAATACAGGGTAATGTATCACCAATAAAGATAAATGAGGGAGGCAGCGAGGAGCTAATTGGCAGGACATGATGTCTGACTGCACTGACTAAAGTTTACAGTGTTAACTGCTCCCAAAGCTTCAGGAAAATTCAACCTTTATGTGGCCCAACTTCTCTGTTAATACCACTGAGGGGATAGATTTTGTCCTCATTGTGTTACCTTCTAACTGTGCTATAAATGTGTTTTTAACATGCTGCATGAATGCATTTAAGGGTGGGGAAATGTCAGTCTACACAGTTTCTTGTGTAATGTCATTTTTACATATGGAAGCCCTACTTTTGGTTTGTAGTTTTAATGGTGAGTGCACAGTGAGTGCAGTGTTTAGAATTAGTGTGCAGATCCATTATGGCACATGCTGGGGGTCAGGTAGCTTGAGGTAGGACAGAGGAAGTTCAGT
Organism: Brachymystax lenok tsinlingensis; assembly: GCA_030435695.1. Lineage (NCBI taxonomy): Eukaryota > Metazoa > Chordata > Actinopteri > Salmoniformes > Salmonidae > Brachymystax > Brachymystax lenok. The sequence continues at coordinate 21,381,882 of CM059790.1, read as the reverse complement.
CTTAAGCCTGAGACACTTCAAAACAACAGCTCCTGGAATTGAGCTGTTTTATTGTGCCAGACACAGGCTTGAGGACCTAGCCATTGGACAGTAGATTAGATTAACAGTAATCCTCCATTGGAGACGAGAAGCTGCTGAAATCTTGTCTACCAGTGATGCTCACTGGTCTCGTTTATTAAAGCCCTGTACAAGTGTCCTTTGTCTTTCTATTTCAGTGTTTCAGAAAGTAATTTTGTTTTTCTCGTTGTCTTATCCCAGGATGATTAACGTTTAACTGATACCCAACTCATTTTCCTATGAATGTTAGCGATTTACACTGAGTGCACAAAACATTAGGAACACCTTCCAAATATTGAGTTGCACCCATTTGCCCTCTGAACAGCCACAATTCATTGGGACTTTACAAGGTGTCGAAAGCGTTGCACAGGGATGAAAGCCCAGGTTGACCCCAACGATTCCCAGTGGTATCAAGTTAGCTGGATGGTGTACCATTCTTGATACACACAGGAAACTGTTGAGCGTGAAAAACCCAGCAACTTTGCAGTTCTTGACACTCAAACCAGTACGCCTGGCATCTACAACCATACCCCGTTTAAAGGCACTTAAATATTTTGTCTTGCACATTTACCCTTTGAATGGCACACATACACAATCCATGTCTCAATTATCTCAAGGCTTAAAAATCCTTCTTTAACCTGTCTCCTCCCCTTCACTGATTGAAGTGGATTTTACAGGTGAACATCAATAAGGGATCATAGCATTCATCTGGATTCACCTGGTCAGTCTATGTCATGTTTTGTACACTCAGTGATTACTTAGCACTTTATTTTGGTACCATTTCCCACTCACATGTACACTACACAGAATAGTTTAGCTGCCCAGAGAGATCCCCACTGGGGTTATAGCGGCAGTAGCTAGGTACCACATTGAAATAGGAGATCAACCTCTAGTACAACAATTGAAATAGCCAACTGGTTACCTGTCCTCATTCTCCGTCAGAAAACATCTCCACTGGACAATAACTCTCAGAACCCTCAGAAGAGGAAACACATAGTGAAATTACAGCAACCTATGCCCCAAGCCTTGATGTCTGATCTGAATCAAAAAATGAAATTAAATAACAGAGTAGAAAAGGCATCCAAGTTCTGCATCAGTTACTTTTCAATTACGACAGGCGAAGCAGAACGAAATTGTTAGTGCCATTTATCGACTATGCTACTCTCTATTAAAGTACAAGTGAAGAAATCCATCCCATTGTGTAACAGCCTGACTATTTTACTATAACAAAGCGTTTCCTTTCTGTCAGATGGCTTTTGTCATCTAGTGTGAAGCAAAGGTACACCAGGCAACACATTGACTGAGACACACTTGTACGCCCACAGACAAATAGAATCCGAGATCAGACCAGATAATCATCTCTGTGGCCCTTCTTCTCTTGGTTTCATTCCAGGGGGTTGAGGACTCAATGGGACCTACAGAGGCAGAATGAAAGTAATAGGTGAATGTATTGATTACAATAATGATTGGTTTGTGGAAATGCCATGTCTTTAACTGGAAGTATCTGGGAAGAAACAGCAGGACAAAAAGCTGAAATATTATAGTCAGCTCACTAGGGACCATTTTTCTTGAATATCCTCAGTAGTTTGTTGAGTTTTATTGTATTTCAAACTGATTTCCATATGTACAAACACCAAAATAAAGATTCCTTTAGATTAAACTTCTGTGATGACAAATGTGTGAATTATCACAGACAGTCACAATCACCAACAAGGTAATATCGTGCACATACTTTTGAGTTACAGTAAGGGGAGGGCTTTAAATCAATCACGTTTTGTACCCCCAGCCCCTACGAAAAAAAATAAAATAATAATACATTAAAATAAGCATTACAAAATGTAAATCACTTTATGGCGCAGACTGTAATCTTTCCGCTGTCAGGGTTGAGATGCGGGTTTGATTGAATCCATGCCCATATTGTAGGATATTATGTGTGCCCTGTGTTGATATGTGTACTCTGTCAGTAAATATATTTGATTTAATTATTTTATGAAATTATTTCATGAATTTATTTCCCATTTAATTTTGATGAAGAAAATATTAGTTTATTATTCTCTCCATTAGCAATGTCTTGTGATGGAGCGCGCGGCAAATTTCCTGAAGTCATGTAGACCAGGCCAGAGTAGCAGATGGCAGAATAGAAACCCTCCCCAATTCCACTTTATATATTTTTTAATACTTACACTATAGAGGGAAAACTGTCAACCAATCCAAAGTAAAGGACCAAAGAAAAATAATGTATGCTTTTGTTAGGTTCTTGGAAGACGATATGTGTTACGCTTTACCTGCTTCAAATGTGAAAGATTTTAGACCTCTGCACAAAACAGATTTTGATAATCAGGTGTATCTGGTTCTCAGAACAGAAGAGAATGGTGCAGGCCAGCCGAGCAAAGCACAGATTCTTGCCCTTGCAGGTAAGTTAACTTCATGGTATCTTTGTTTTACTGTTTATGCATTGAAATAGTTAAAATGTTTGAAGTGAGACATATCACAAAGAAGAAGATAACACACGGTCTTCTGTCAAAAACACTTAACTTAGCTAGCTAACAATGTTCTCGCAATGATGCTATTGCTAACCTTACCTAGCTAGCAAGTTTACAGACATATTTGCTCTCATCACATATTTACATATGAAAGCTACATAGTTCTTGCTGACATTGTTTTTAGCTAACGTGGCTATCTAAACTAGCTAGTTATGTGACATCAACGTTAGCTTGTTTGCTAATGTTAGCTTAGCCAGCCACTCACACATCCAGCTTGCTTTCTAACATTGGATACGTTAGCTAGCAATACACAACACTTCGATACAGTAGTTAGCTAGCTAGGTGATGTGTTGACTGTCACTGTCAGTCGACCTTTTGGTAACTAGCTCGGACAACGTCAGGCCAGTTGCATGAAAGTTAGCTAGCTATCAATATGTATCCACCACCTCCACGGTTATATCAAAAACGTGTTTCGTTTTGTTCATCCGTTCACACTTGCATCGTGTAATAGAGCAGCCACAAGTAGCTAGCTAAGCTTTGCACCATCCATAACTATGGTATTTAGCACGATTATTAATAATCCTCGTGTCTGAACAGTCCCTGGGTTTAAATATCTAAATGATCTCAGGTCCCTGGCTAATGTCAGTTGAGTGTGCATTAGTTAGGTTTGTTGTTGTTGTGAGATTGTCGTAGTGTTGCTTGCTAACCCAACAAGATCTCTCACTGCAGAATTAGACGTTCATGCACATTCTACAAACGTTTTTAAAAAAAGTCGAAAAAAGTTGCTTGAAACGTCAAATTCCGAAGTGTTATTGTTGCTCTACCTTTCCATTTATCCGAACTTTACATTTTAGAAGTTAAGGGTTAGGTTTAGGCACTCATTCCGAATGGTTAAGGTAAGGGTTAAGGTTTGGGATAGGGTTCTAACGAAAATAAAAACCAGTGTTTAAAAAAAAAAAAAAAAAACTGTCCATGACTGTGATCGAACTTGTTGGCTCATTTCTACATCAATCTTGAACGACCTGGCTGAGCTGACCTTACGCCTCTCTTGGTTCACACTGGATAGTTAGCTATTAGCTAGATATGGAGCGAGATAGCAACCAAAAGGTTGAACATGGGTATCGTTAGGATCGTAAGGAAATCTAAATTGTTATGATCGGAAACCGATGTCAAAGCTGACGTGCATACCTATATAACGTTGGTACATGACGTAATGACGCCACGTAAAATGTTGCGCTACACGTGAAACACAGCATTCCTAACCTAGCCCACAATGTCTGCTGTGTGGAACGAGCAGTCAACAAGTTGAGCAGTCATTTGAAAGAGTAAGAAGATTTCAGCGAGACATTAACATTTCATTAACGCCTTGATAATGGAATTAATTTCCCTTGACAATCAACTGTTCTCTGTTGTGGGTGATGTTGGCTTTCACGACTGGTAGAGCACCGGTACACACTACCTAGTGCGCAGTTTTTCAGATGTTGCCCTACCGGAGTTACACAGTAATAGCGTCACTGTATTAGCTTCACAACATACTATGGAACGCTGTTGGGTCTTTGCATGTCTAAAAAGGCACACGTCAAATAATACTATTTGGCGCGTTAAATAAGCTTTTAATTTGACACGTCAAATAACACAGTTCTATTATAGAATGTTGTGTGTTCTGAATTTGCACGTGCAAGCCAAGCCGACAACGACCAGACGGTCTATAGGGAGGAGGTCAGAGACCTGGCCGTGTGGTGCCAGGACAACAACTACTCCCTCAACATGATCAAGACAAAGGAAATGATTGTGGACTACAGGAAGAGGCCTGAGCACACCCCCATTCTCATCGACGGGGCTGCAGTGGAGCAGGTTGAGCTTCAAGTTCCTTGGTGTCCACATCACCAACAAACATGGTCCAAGCACACCAAGGCAGTTGTGAAGAGGGCACAACAAAACCTATTCCCCCTCAGGAGACTGAAAAGATTTGGCATGGGTCCTCAAATCCTCAAAGGGTTTTACAGCTGCACCATTGAGAGTATCCTGACTGGTTGCTTTACTGCCTGCCTGGTATGGCAACTGCTAGGCCTCCAACCGCAAGGCACTACAGAGGGTAGTGCGAACGGCCCAGTACATCACTGGGGCCAAGCTTCCTGCCATCCAGGACCTGTATACCAGGTGGTGTCAGAGGAAGGCCCTAAAAATTGTCAAATACTCCAGCCACCCTAGTCATAAACTGTTCTCTCTGCTACCGCACGGCAAGCGGTACCAGAGCGCCAAGTCTAGGTCAAAGACGCTTCTAAACATCTTCTACCCACAAGCCATAAGACTCCTGAACATCTAATCAAATGGCTACCCATACTATTTGCATTGCCCTCCCTCCTCCCCCTCTTTTACACCGCTGCTACTCTGTTATCTATGCATAGTCACTTTAATATCTCTACCTACGTGTACATTTGAAGTTGGAAGTTTACATACACCTTACCCAAATACATTTAAACTCACTTTCACAATTTCTGACATTTAATCCTAGTAAAAAGTAGGATCAGTTAGGATCACCACTTTACTTTTAGAATGTGAAATGTCAGAATAATAGTAGAAAATTATTTATTTCAGCTTTTATTTCATTCACCACATTCCTGGTGGTTTCGGAAGTTTACATACTAATTGAGTGTATTTGGTAGCATTGCCTTTAAATTGTTCAACTTGGGTCAAACATTTCGGGTAGCCTTCCACAAGCTTCCCACAATAAGTTGGGTGAATTTTGGCCCATTCCTCCTGACAGAGCTGGTGTAACTGAGTCAGGTTTGTAGGCCTCCTTGCTCGCACACGCTTTTTTAGTTCTGCCCACAAATTTCCTATTAGATTGAAGTCAGGGCTTTGTGATGGCCACTCAAATACCTTGACTTTGTTGCCCTTAAGCCATTTTGCCACAACTTTGGAAGTATGCTTGGGGTCATTGTCCATTTGGAAGACCCATTTGCGACCAAGCTTTAACTTCCTGACTGATGTCTTTTCTTAGGGAGCGGCAGCTGAGGTGTTGGTTTTGGAGTCTCTGGCGTGCCCAAAGTAAAAGGCCTGCCACTCAGGCCCAGAAACTAGGATATGCACATAATTAGTAGTATTGGATAGAAAACACTCGGAAGTTTCTAAAACAGTTAAAATATTGTCTGTGAGTATAACAGAATTGATATAGCAGGTGAAAACCTGAGGAATTTCTGTCCCGGAAAAAGTGTTTGTGACACATTGCCTCATTTTGAACCCCTCCCTATTGAAAACAGCCATATCTGGGAGTAAGATTGCAGTACCTCTTGCTTCCACTGGATGTCAACAGTCTCTAGACAGTGTTTGGTGATGTTAGGTTGCTCTGGATGGTAATAGAAGAAGAATTTCGAACTAGTTACAGGATGTAAACAGAAGAGGAGGCGCGTTCACGGGCTCGCGCGCGCTGTGGTTTTTTCCTTTCCTATCGTCCAGTTTATAATCCGGTTGAAATATTATAGTAAATATACATAAAAAAATGTTCCTAAGGATACATTATCAATGATGTTTGATTGTTCTTGGACAAGTGTATAGGTTGAATGCTGTATTTTATGAACATAACACGCCAACCAAACTGAGATTTATGGATATAATAAATGACTTTTTCTAACAAAAGAACCATTGGATGTCTTCGTTGGACACTTGGGAAGCCCTCAGCAGAAGTTCTTCGAAAGGTAAGGGATTTTATATTAGCGATTTTTATGCGTTTTATGAGACCCGCGTTGGTTATGGATTTATGCTAATGAAAAAAATATGAGGGGCTATCCTCAAACAATAAAATGTTGTGCTTTTGCCGTAAAGCCTTTTTGAAATCTGACAACGCTGTGATATTGCCAAGAATCCGAGCGTTTGATGACTATGCAACACTTGTATATTGATGAATGTTTAATAATTAAACTTTTGGATTTTGAATTTGGCGCCTTACATTTCACCGGGTAGTGTCGGGAGTGGGGCGCTAGCTCCCCTAAGTAGTTAAGATGTTGCTTCAATATGTCCACAAAATGTTCCTTCCTCATGATGCCATCTATTTTGTGAAGTGCACCAGTCCTTCCTGCAGCAAAGTACCCCCATAACATGATGCTGCCACCCCTGTCCTTCACGGTTGGGATGGTGTTCTTCGGCTTGCAAGCCTCCCCTTTTTTCCTCCTAACATAACGATGGTCATTATGGCTAAACAGTTCTATTTTTGTTTCATCAGACGAGAGGACATTTCTCCAAAAAGTAGGATCTTTGTCCCCATGTGCATTTGCAAACCGTAGTCTGGCTTTTTTATGGCGGTTTTGGAGCAGTGGCTTCTTTCTTGCTGAGCGGCCTTTCAGGTTATGTCGATATAGGACTTGTTTTACTGTGGATATAGATACTTTTGTACCTGTTTCCTCCACAAGGTCCTTTGCTGTTGTTCTTGGATTGATTTGCACTTTTCGCACCAAAGTACATTAATCTCTAGGTGACAGAACGCGTCTCCTTCCTGAGCGGTATGATGGCTGCGTGGTCCCATGGTGTTTATACTTGCGTACTATTGTTTGTACAGATGAACGTGGTACCTTCAGGCGTTAGGACATTACTCCCAAGGATGAACCAGACGTGTGGAGGTCTACAGTTGTTTTTCTGATGTCTTGGCTGATTTCTTTTCATTTTCCCATGATGTCAAGCAAAGAGGCACTGAGTTTGAAGGTAGGCCTTGAAATACATCCACAGGTACACCTCCAATTGACTCAAATGATGTCAATTAGCCTATCAGAAGCTTCTAAAGCCATGACATATTTTCTGGAATTTTCCAAGCTGTTTAAAAGGCGCTGTCATCTTAGTGTATGTAAACCTCTGACCCACTGTAATTGTGATTAAGTGAAATAATTTGACTAAACAATTGTTGGAGAAATTACTTGTCATTCACAAAGTAGATGTCCTAACCGACTTGCCAAAACTATAGTTTGTTAACAAGAAAAAGTTAATGACACCAACCTAAGTGCATGTAAACTTCAACTGTACATACTACCTCAACTAACCGGTGCCCCCGCACATTGACTCTGTACCGGTACCCCTCTGTATATAGTCTTGCTATTGTTATTTTACTGCTGCTGTTAAATAAAAGTAACTATCAGTTTTTTTGAAACTGCATTGTTGGTTAGTGGCTCGTAAGTATGCATTTCACTGTGAGGTCTACACCTTTTGTATTCGGCACATGTGACTAATAAAATTTGATGCGCCACTACTACTATCAGTAGCACTGTCAGTTGTATAAAGAAGTCTACAAACAAGCAAACACCAGCCACAAACAAGGTTTACATTACTGCGTTGGTAATAAAGCATTTTTTGTTTGACCGCAAACTTCTGGGGTATATAGCTAGCACCAATACAACCAGCCTGAAAACAATGACCAGTAGAAACTGCAGTAATTTTCACTATTCTTAGCAATGATTTAGGAATCCTTGTAAGTATTAGCTAGGTAGCCACTTGTTGTTCGCCTATTGAAATTGAACTTCAGTTCATGCAAATAAATAGCTAGCCAGCTACTTAACCCTGTTGGCCAAAGCTAACGTTATAAGCAGCCAGCTAGCTTCATCTGGCTAGTGAGGCTCGACCGGACTGTGAAGCTAGCCACAATAAGGATTAGGCACAATAGTGGAATTTGCGGTTCAAAATAAAAGTACCTCTGTTACACATGCCTCTTGGAGGAGGGAACGTAACACCCTGCTACTCTCAACTCCCTGTGGAGTGAAAGAAGTATGGGACTGCAGGTGCGGGTAAGGATGACCGAGGCAGAGATTAGTACCTTTTACAGGGAATTTATTTCCTTCACATGGTAATATGGGGAAAGGGGGCTGGACGGAACCAAAGAAAGTAAAAGTTAAAGAGCACCCTCTCCTACCTTACCTACAACTTAGCTAACCAAAATACAGGGGATGATCCGCCCAGGTCTTACCTAGTGTGCATAGACAGAGTATACTACGGGTTATGTATTCCCGCATGCCTCTTGCCTAAGCACTGCCAAGGTGCCTTCCCCCCTGGGAACAAAAACAGAATAATTACAACCGTTAGTAAACAATTTCAATAGTTAAGAAGTCCTTTTGACATACACTTAAGTCAGCAGGACCGGCTACAAAATACTTTACAAAAACCTATTCAGACCAACAACAAAACACAGGACATACCAAGAAGCTCTCTCTGAGCAAATCAAATTTATTTATAAAGCCCTTCTTACATCAGCTGATGTCAGAGAGTGCTGTACATAAACCCAGCCTAAAACCACAAACAGCAAGCAATGCAGGTGTAAAAGCACGGTGGCTAGGAAAACCAGGCTGTGAGGGGTGGCCAGTCCTCTTCTGGCTGTGCCGGGTGCAGATTATAACAGAACATGGACAAGATTTTTTAGATTTTTGTTCATTAAACAGGCAGAACAGTTGAAACTGGAGAAGCAGCACGGCCAGGTGGACTCGGGACATCAAGGAGTCATCAGGCCAGGTAGGCCTTGAGGAATGGTCCTAATGCTCAGGTCCTGAGAGAGAGAGAGAGAGAGAGAGAGAGAGAGAGAGAGAGAGAGAGAGAGAGAGAGAGAGAGAGAGAGAGAGAGAGAGAGAGAGAGAGAGAGAGAGAGAGAGAGAGAGAGAGAGAGAGAGAGAGAGAGAGAGAGAGAGAGAGAGAGAGAGAGAGAGAGAGAGAGAGAGAGAGAGAGAGAGAGAGAGAGAGAGAGAGAGAGAGAGAGAGAGAGAGAGAGAGAGAGAGAGAGAGAGAGAGAGAGAGAGAGAGAGAGAGAGAGAGAGAGAGAGAGAGAGAGAGAGAGAGAGAGAGAGAACTTAAATTCACACAGGACACTGGATAAGAGAGGAGAAATACTCCAGCTATAACAGATGGACCCTAGCCCCCCGACACAAACTACTGCAGCATAAATACTGGGGGCTGAGAGAGGAGGGGTCGGGAGACACTGTGGCCCCGTCCGACGACACTGTGGCCCCGTCCGACGATACCCCCGAACAGGAAGATCACGTCAGTGGCTCAACCCACTCAAGCGATGCACCCCCCCAGCCAGGCAGGCAGAGACAGCAAGGGTGGTTCGTTGCTCCAGTGCCTTTCCGTTCACCTTCACACTCCTGGGCCAGACTACACTCAATCATAGGACCTACTGAAGAGATGAGTCTTCAATAAAAACTTAAGGTTGAGACCGAGTCTGCGTGTCTTTAGTTGGAATAGGGTCCAGTATGCAGCTTGACGGTTTAGAGGTCATGATTATTTTCATCAATGTGTCAAGAGATATGGTGCTAAAAAACTTGTCTCCCTTGATTCTATGTCCTGGCAAAGTTGTGCAGACTCAGGACAACTGAGCTTTGGAGGAATACGCAGATTTAAAGAGGAGTCCGTAATTTGCTTTCTAATGATCATGATCTTTTCCTCAAAGAAGTTCATGAATTTATCACTGCTAAAGTGAAAGCCATCCTCTCTTGGGGAATGCTGATTTTTAGTTAGCTTTGCAACAGTATCAAAAGTACATTTTGGATTGTTCTTGTTTTCCTCAATTAACTTCGAAAAATAGGATGATCGAGCAGCAGTGAGGGCTCTTCGATACTGCACGGTACTGTCTTTCCAAGCTAGTCAGAAGACTTCCAGATTGGTGTAGCGCCATTTCCGTTCCAATTTTCTGGAAGCTTGCTTCAGAGCTCGGGTATTTTCTGTATACCAGGGAGCTAGTTTTTTTTATGGCAAATGTTTTTTGGCATGCGACTGCATCTAGGGTATTGCACAAGGTTACATTGAGTTCCTCAGTTAGGGGGTTAACTGATTTTTGTACTCGGACGTCCTTGGGTAGGCGGAGAGAACAACCAACACAGGACATACCAAGAAGCTCTCTTTTCCTAACAAAGGAACACTGGCTTATAAAGCTGCAGAAGGAGTTTGTAATTGCCGACAGCTGTATCCCCTAACAAGAGGGCGGGATCAGATCTCCAATCATCGATGGGGCCGACCAATCAGCTGCTTGGGGGAATCCAGGAAGCCATTTCCTGAAATACATACACATACACATACAGATACAAACCCACAACAACACAGAAACAGGGGAACGTAACTTTGTACTTCCGGCGCCGACAGAGATGGCCGCCTCGCTTCATGTTCTCAGGAAACTATGCAGTATTTAGTTTTTTTTAATGTATTACTTCTAACATTGTTACCCCGGGAAATATTAAGTTTTATTACATACAACCGCGAGGAACTATTGGATATAAGAGCAACGTCAACTTACCAACATTACGACCAGGAATACGACTTTCCCGAAGCGGATCCTCTGTTTGGTCCACCAACCAGGACAATAGACTGGATCCCAGCCGGAGACTCAAAACAACGGCGGCGCCGGAGAAGGGGGAAACGCGGCGGTCTTTTGTTCAGGCTACGTAGACGGGCGCATCGTGCACCTCTCCCGAGTATTTTACTTGCCAATGTTCAGTCTCTGGACAACAAGGTGGATGATATACGAGCAAGAGTTGCCTTTCAGAGAGACATCGGCGACTGCAATGTTCTTTGCTTCACGGAAACATGGCTCACTCAGGACACGCTATCTGAGTCGGTACAGCCACCTGGTTTCTCCACGCATCGCGCCGACAGAAACAAACATCTATCTGGTAAGAAGAAGGGCGGGGGTGTATGTCTTATGATTAACGAGACGTGGTGTGATCATAACAACATACAGGAACTCAAGTCCTTTTGTTCACCTGACATAGAATTCCTTACAATCAAATGCCAACCAGGGTCTATAGTCAATCATGGACTACAAAAAGAAAACCAGCCATGTCGCGTACCACGATGTCCTGCTCCCAGACAAACTAAACAACTTCTTTGCTCGCTTTGAGGACAATACAGTGCCACCGACACGGCCCGCTACCAAAACCTGCGGGCTCACCTTCACCGCAGCCGAGTAAAACATTTAAATGTGTTAACCCTCGCAAGGCTGCCGGCCGAGATGGCATCCCTGGCCGTGTCCTCAGAGCATGCGCAGACCAGCTGGCTGGTGTGTTTACGGACATATTCAATCAGTCCCTATCCCAATCTGCTGTTCCCACGTGCTTCAAGAGGGACACCATTGTTCCTGTTCCCAAGAAAGCTAAGGTAACTGAGCTAAATGACTGTCGCCCCGTAGCACTCACTTCTGTCATCATGAAGTGCTTTGAGAGACTAGTCAAGGATCATATCACCTCCATCCTGCCAGACACCCTGGACCCACTCCAATTTGCTTACCGTCCCAATAGGTCCACAGACGACGCAATCGCAGTCACACTGCATACTGCCCTAACCCATCTGGACAAGAGGAATACCTATGTAAGAATGCTGTTCATTGACTACAGCTCAGCATTTAACACCATAGTACCCTCCAAGCTCGTCATTAAGCTCGAGACCCTAGGTCTCGACCCAGCCCTGTGCAACTGGGTCCTGGACTTCCTGATGGGCCGGCCCCAGGTGGTGAGGGTAGGAAACAACATCTCTACCCCGCTGACCCTCAACACTGGGGCCCCACAAGGGTGCGTTCTCAGCCCTCTCCTGTACTCTCTGTTTACCCATGACTGCGTGGCCAAGCACACATCCAACTCAATCATCAAGTTTGCTGACGACACTACAGTGGTAGGCTTGATTACCAACAACGACGAGACGGACTACAGGGAGGGGGTGAGGGCCCTCGGAGTGTGGTGTCAGGAAAATAACCTCTCACTCAACGTCAACAAAACTAAGGAGATGATCGTCGACTTCTGGAAACAGCAGAGGGAGCACCCCCCTATCCACATCGACGGGACAGTAGTGGACAAGGTGGAAAGTTTTAAGTTCCTCGGCTTACACATCACGGACAAACTGAAATGGTCCACCCACACAGACAGCGTGGTGAAGAAGCAACTATTGACTGAATACCTCAGGAGGCTGAAGAAATGTGGCTTGTCGCCAAAAACACTCACAAACTTCTACAGATGCACAATCGAGAGCATCCTGTCGGGCTGTATCACCGCCTGGTACGGCAACTGCTCCACCCACAACCATAAGGCTCTCCAGAGGGTAGTGAGGACTGCACAACGCATCACCGGGGATAAACTACCTGCCCTCCAGGACACCTACATCACCCGATGTCACAGGAAGGCCAAAAAGATCATCAAGGACAACAACCACCCGAGCCACTGCCTGTTCACCCCGCTATCATCCAGAAGGCGAGGTCAGTACAGGTGCATCAAAGCTGGGACCGAGAGACTGAAAAACAGCTTCTACCTCAAGGCCATCAGACTGTTAAACAGCCATCACTAACATAGAGTGGCTGCTGCCAATATACTGACTCAAATCTCTAGCCACTTTAAATAATAGGAATTGGATGTAACAAATGTATCACTAGCCACTTTAAACAATTTTGTATGTAATGTTTACATATCCGACATTACTCATATCAAATGTATACACAGTACTCTAAACCATCTACTGAATCTTGCCTATGCCGTTCGGCCATCGAATCAAATCTCTAGCCACTTTAATAATTATAGTTGGATGAAATAAATGTATCACTAGCCACTTTAAACGATGCCATTTATATAATGTTTACATATCCCACATTACTCATCTCATATGTATATACTGTACTCCATACCATCTACTGCATCTTGCCTACGCCGGTCAGCCATTGCTCATCCATATATTTATATGTACATACTCGTATTCATTCTTTTACTCTGTGTGTGTGTGTGTGTATAAGGTAGTTGTTGTGAATTTGTTAGATTACTTGTTGGATACTACTGCATGGTCGGAACTAGAAGCACAAGCATTTCGCTACACTCGCATTAACATCTGCTATCCATGTGACAAATAAAATTTGATTTGATTTAAAGACCTTTTGGTGGAATCATGCCATATTTAGAGTAGATGATGTTAAACAAGGGAATGTGAAGCAATGAAATGGGGTATCAGTCTACTCGGTGACACCCACAGAACACAACTGTGAAGAGTTTACGCAAATATTAGCGTTGTGTTTCTTGTCGCAGGACTGTGACTGTGTGAAATCACCTCCCCCCATCAGCCTATTGTGTGTATTGACATTCGTATTGCACTGTACAGCTTTACCCCATTTGCACTGTACAGATTTACCCCATTTCATTGATCCCCGATCCTTAGGTATCAAGTCTACTCCAAAGCCAAGATATCCTCATAGTTATCAGACTCCAAAACATCCACGCCGTATTGTTTTTCCTCTTGTATAGTGTTCAATACATATAGGTTGGCAATAAATGTGGCTCAATTCACAGTTGTTTCAGAGTCCTGCAATAAGAGCTGCGACGCTGTTTTCTGGGTGTCACTGAGTAGACTGATACCTATGGATTGTGGATCAATGACATTGGGTAAGGCTGTACAGTGAAATAAGTATGCCCCCAATGCAATTCTAAAGTATATTACATCCAGTGTGATTTCAACTGATTTGTCAAATTAACAAATTGTCTTTTGTTGGTTTTATATAACAACATTCCAACCTTGTCTAGCATGATCTATTCAATATGGCATAATTCTGCTATTTGTATTCATTTGCATCACTGTCAATGACATACTTTTATAGTGCGCGAGACATCTTTACCAGCGTCATAGCATACGCATCGATATGGCATTTTTGACCGATATCTGATATTTTCCTTGCCAAAAAACCCGATACCAATAACCGATATTTAAAATTTTAGCGGCCTTTTAAGCATTCTAGTACAGTTAAATAGTTCACACAGACACAGCAGTCTAAGGCACTGCATCTCAGTGCATAAGGCATCACTACGGTCCCTGGTTAGAATCCAGGCTGTATCACATCCGGCTGTGATTGGGAGTCCCATAAGGCTGCGCACAGTTGGCCCAGCGTCATTGAAGCTAGGTGGCTGCTTATAACGTTAGCTTTGGGCAACAGGGTTAAGTACCTGACTAGCTATTTATTTTCATGAACTGAAGTTACATTTCAATAGGCAAACAATAAGTGGCTACCTAGCTAATACTTACTCACAAGGATTCTTAAATCATTGCTAAGAATAATGAAAATTACTGCAGTTTCTACTGGTCATTGTTTTCAGGCTGGTTGTATTGGTGCTAGCTAGGTACCAAGCTAAAGCTAGCTAGCTACCTCAGAAGTTGCCGTCAAACAAATAATGCTTTATTACCAATTGTTTGTGGCCGGTGTTTGCTTGTTTGCAGACTTTTTTTGTACAGCTTTGACTGTGCTGCTGATAGTAGTGGTGGCGCTTGGCTTGCACGTGCTAATTCAGAACCCACAACATTCTATAATAGAACTGTTATTTGACGTGTCAAGTTAAAAGCGTCAAATAGTGTTATTTGACATGTATAATTCTTGACACGCAAAGACCCAAACGGTGTTCCGTAGTATGTCGGGAAGCTAATAGCAGTGACGCTATTACTGTATAACTCCGGTAGGGCAACATCTGAACAATAGCGCACTAACGTTGGATTTCTTTGTTGTTATTCTGTCTCTCACTGTTCAAATAAACCTACCATTAAAATAATAGACTGATCATTTCTTTGTCAGTGGGCAAACGTACAAAATCAGCTGGGGATCAAATACTTTTTTCCCTCACTGTACGTATATGTTCAACCGTTTGGCAGGTATCTCGTTCCATAGCTAGGTAGCTAGAAAACACACACCTTATGTGAAGTTGTCCACAATAAGGAGTAGCCACAATAGTGGAATTTGCGATCACCTTAAAAATAAAAGTTACTAATTGAAAGTGTTCCGAATGTATACAAAAAGTGGAATCATGCCATAGTTGGACTAGATAATGTTGGATATCAATTCAACAGACAATAATTAGTTCGTTTCAAAAGGGGGGGAAAAAATTACTTTCTAAATGCAGATCTAAAATGGTTCTTATTGTAATTTCTGCACGGCATCAGACTCATTTTGTGCTTCATGCCTGTTTTGTGAATTCTCATCCATCAGAAGACAGCCCTCTGACTGATGTGTAGCAACTTACCTCCTGTACTTTTTCTCGGTGTGTCCTACTGTCCTACACTGTTCACTTTCAATATAAAATGCAGGTGAAATGGTTTAAAACAGATTTTTTTTTATTGTCTGCGTTTTGAAAATGCATATTTCTGAACTCTTAACGAGACCCCTGACTGAATGTATTAGTCTTCAGAATTGTATTGGGGGGCATACTTATACACTGCATCACTAAAAGTATGTGGACACCTGCTCATTGAACATTTAATTCCAAAATCATGGTCATTAATATGGAGTTGGTCCCCCCGATTTGCTGCTGTAACAGCCTCTATTCTTCTGGGAAGGCTTTTCACTAGATGTTGGAACATTGCTGCGGGGACTTCAGCCACGAGCATTAGTGAGGTCCGGCACTAATGTTGGGCAATTAGACCTGGCTCGCTGTCGACGTTCCAATTCATCCCAAAGGTGTTCGATGGGGTTGAGGTCAGGGCTCTGTGCAGGACAGTCAAGTTCTTCCACACCGATCTCAACAAACCATTTCTGTATGGACCTCGCTTTGTGCGTGGGGGCATTGTCATGCTGAAACAGGAAAGGGCCTTCACACAAAATTGTATGCAATGTCATTGTATGCTGTAGCATTAAGATTTCCATTCACTGGAAGTAAGGGGAACTAGCCCAACCCATTATTCCTCCTCCACCAAACTTTACAGTTGGCATTATGCATTGGGGCAGGTAGAGTTCTCCTGGCATCCGTCAAACCCAAATTAGTCCGTTGGACTGCCAGATGGTTTTTAACAAAGAGTTCAGAAAGAACTAATCAATGAGACCAAAACCCATGTCTTTATCACACTCCTCAGACTCCTCCATATTGTCCTTCTTCAACAAGGAATGTGCCAAGTTTGGCTACATTTTCTGGCAACATTTACATTTTTTGGACATGAGTCTGTAGCCAATATGAATATCACCTACACTTTGACATGTAGGCCATTCTTTTCCCCCCTTCGGACAAGTAAAGAAATCAGTCCACCTTGTCTGAAGGACAAGTGGCTAAAAAGTTAATGTCAAGCCCTGCGATACACATAGTCGGTTGACTGGTAAGTGTAATGTGGCTCCTTTCCGTGGTTTGAGTCCTGCAATAAGAGCTACAACGCTAATATGTGTGAGTTGCAATGATCATGAGAACGGTGAGGAATCAGCCCAGAACTACACGGGAGGATCTTGTCAATGATCTCAAGGCAGCTGGGACCATAGTCACCAAGAAAACAATTGGTAACACACTACGCCGTGAAGGACTGAAATCCTGCAGCGCCCGCAAGGTCCCCCTGCTCAAGAAAGCACATATACATGACCGTCTGAAGTTTGCCAATGAACATCTGAATGATTCAGAGGACAACTGGGTGGAAGTGTTGTGGTCAGATGAGACCAAAATTGAGCTCTTTGGCATCAACTCAACTTGCCGTGTTTGGAGGAAGAATGCTGCCTATGACCCCAAGAACACCATCCCCACTGTCAAACATGGAAGTGGAAACATGCTTTGGGAGTGTTTTTCTGCTAAGGGGACAGGACAACTTCACCGCATCAAAGGGACGATGGACGGGGCCATGTACCGTCAAATCTTGGGTGAGAACCTACTTCCCTCAGCCAGGGCATTGAAAATGGGTCATGGATGGGTATTCCAGCATGACAATGACACAAAACACACGGCCAAGGCAACAAAGGAATGGCTCAAGAAGAAGCACATTAAAGTCCTGGAGTGGCCTAGCCAGTCTCCAGACCTTAATTCCATAGAAAATCTGTGGATGGAGCTGAAGGTTCAAGTTGCCAAAAGTCAGCCTCAACCTTAATGACTTGGAGAAGATCTGCAAAGAGGAGTGGGACAAAATCCCTCCTGAGATGTGTGCAAACCTGGTGGCCAACTACATGAAACGTCTGACCTGTGATTGCCAACAAGGGTTTTGCCACCAAGTACTAAGTCATGTTTTGCAGAGGGGTCAAATACTTATTTCCCTCATTTAAAATGCAAATCAATTCATAACATTTTTTCACATGCATTTTTCTGGATTTTTCTTGTTATTCTGTCTCTCACTGTTCAAATACACCTACCATTAAAATTATAGACTGATAATTTCTTTGTCAGTGGGCAAACGTACAAAATCAGCAGGGGATCAAATACTTTTTTCCCTCACTGTATCATCCTGACCAACTTGCCCTCTAAATACACCTCTGCTGTCTTCAACCAGGATCTCAGCGATCACTGCCTCATTGCCTGCGTCCGTAATGGGTCCGCGGTCAAATGACCACCCCTCATCACTGTCAAACGCTCCCTTAAACACTTCAGCGAGCAGTTCTTTATAATCGACCTGGCCGGGGTATCCTGGAAGGATATTGCTCTTTTGAAAGTGCTTTCCTCACCATCCTAAATAAGTATGCCCCATTCAAAAAAATGTTGAACTAAGAACAGATATAGCCCTTGGTTCACTCCAGACTTGACTGCCCTTGACCAGCACAAACATTCTGTGACGTACTGCATTCGCATCGAATAGCACCTGCAATATGCAACTTTTCAGGGAAGTCAGGAACCAATATACACAATCAATTAGGAAAGCTAAAGCTAGCTTCTTCAAACCGAAATTTGCATCCTGTAGCACTAATTCCAAAACGTTTTGGGACACTGTAAAGTCCATGGAGAATAAGAGCACCTCCTCCCAGCTGCCCACTGCACTGAGGCTAGGAAACACTGTCACCACCAATAAATCTATAATAATCGATACTTTCAATAAGTATTTTTCTACTCCTGGCCATGCTTTACACCTGGATACCCCTACCCCGGCCAACAGCTCTTCACCCACCACAACAACTTGCCTAAGCGTTTCCTGCACCCAAATCCAGACAGCTGATGTTCTGTAAGAGCTGCAAAATCAGAATCCCTACAATTCAACTGGGCAAGACAATCTGGACCCTCTTTCTAAAATTATCCACCAAAATTGTTACAACCCCTATTTACTACCCTGTTCATCCTCTCTTTTGTATCATCTGAGATACCCAAAGATTGGAAAGCTGCCACACAGTCATCCCCTTCTTCAAAGGGGGAGACACTCTAGAACTGTTATAGACCTATATCCATCCTGCCCTGCCTTTCTAAAATCTTCGAAAGCCAAGTTAACAAACAGATCACCATCCATATCGAATCCCACCGTACCTTCTCTGCTATGCAATCTGTTTTCCGAGCTGGTCATGGGTGCACCTCAGCCACGCTCAAGGTCCTAAACAATATCGTAACCACCATCAATAAAAGACAGTACTGTGCAGCCGTCTTCATCGACCTGGCCAAGGCTTTAGACTCAGTATGTCAAATCGGAGGGCCTGTTGTCCGGACCTCTGTCAGTCTCAATGGGGGTGCCACAGGGTTCAATTCTCGGGCCGACTCTTTTCTCTGTATATATCAATGATGTCGCTCTTGCTGCTGGTGATTCTCTGATCCACCTCTACGCAGACGACACCATTCTGTATACATCTGGCCCTTCTTTGGACACTGTGTTAACAAACCTCCAGATGAGCTTCAATGCCATACAACACTCCTTCCGTGGCCTCCAACTGCTTTTAAATGCTAGTTAAACTAAATGCATACACCGGGTAGTGTCGGGAGTCCCTAAGAAGTTAACTGGGTCAAATGTTTCGGGTAGCCTTCAACAAGCTTCCCACAATAAGTTGGGTGAATTTTGGCCCATTCCTCCTGACAGAGCTGGTGTAACTGAGTCAGGTTTGTAGGCCTCCTTGCGTGCACACACTTTTTAAGTTCTGCCTTCACATTTTCTATGGGATTGAGGTCAGGGCTTTATGATGGCCACTCCAATACCTTCACTTTGTTGTCCTTAAGCCATATTGCCACAACTTTGGAAGTATGCTTGGGGTCATTGTCCATTTGGAAGACCCATTTGCGACCAAGCTTTAACTTCCTGACTGATGTCTTGAGATGTTACTTCAATATATCCACAATTTTCCTCCCTCATGATGCCATCTATTTTGTGAAGTGCACCAGTCCCTCCTGCAACAAAGTACCCCCACAACATTATGCTGCTACCCCCGTGCTTCACGGTTGGGATGGTGTTCTTCGTCTTGCAAGCTTCCCCTTTTTCCTCCAAACATAACGATGGTCATTATGGCCAAACAGTTATAGCGGCAGCTGAGGTGTCGGTTTTGGAGTCTCTGGCGTGCCCAAAGTAAAAGGCCTGCCACTCAGGCCCAGAAACTAGGATATGCACATAATTAGTCGTATTGGATAGAAAACACTCGGAAGTTTCTAAAACAGTTAAATTATTGTCTGTGAGTATAACAGAATTGATATAGCAGGTGAAAACCTGAGGAATTTCTGTCCTGAAAAAAGTGTTTGTGACACATTGCCTCATTTTGAACCCCTCCCTATTGAAAACAGCCATATCTGGGAGTAAGATTGCAGTACCTATTGCTTCCACTGGATGTCAACAGTCTCTAGACAGTGTTTGGTGATGTTAGGTTGCTCTGAATGGTAATAGAAGAAGAATTTCGAACTAGTTACAGGATGTAAACAGAAGAGGAGGCGCTTTCACGGGCCCGCGCGCGCTGTGGTTTTTTCCTATACATAAAAGTGTTCCTAAGGATACATTATCAATGTTTGATTGTTCTTGGACAAGTGTATAGGTTGAACGCGTTCTCTTCACGTTTCAATGGGCGAGTGGATGCTGTATTTTATGAACATAACGCGCCAACCAAACTGAGATTTATGGATATAATAAATGACTTTTTCTAACAAAAGAACCATTGATGTCTTTGTTGAACACTTGGGAAGCCCTCAGCAGAAGTTCTTCGAAAGGTAAGGGATTTGATATTAGCGATTTTAATGCGTTTTATGAGACCCGCGTTGGTTATGGATTTATGCTAATGCATAAAATATGAGAGGGGCTATCCTCAAACAATCAAATGTTGTGCTTTTGCCGTAAAGCCTTTTTGAAATCCGACAACGCTGTGATATTGCCAAGAATCAGAGCGTTTGATGACTATGCAACACTTGTATATTGATGAATGTTTAATAATTCAATGTTTGGATTTTGAATTTGGCGCCTTACATTTCTGAGTGCTTGGCTGATTTCTTTAGATTTTCCCATGAGGCACTGAGTTTGAAGGTAGGCCTTGAAATACATCCACAGGTACACCTCCAATTGACTCAAATGATGTCAATTAGCCTATCAGAAGCTTCTACAGCCATGACATAATTTTCTGGAATTTTACAAGCTGTTTAAAGGCACAGTCAACTTAGTGTATGTAAACTTCTGACCCACTGGAATTGTGATATTGTAAGTGAAATAATCTGTCTGTAAACAGTTGTTGGAAAAATGACTTGTGTCACGCACAAAGTAGATGTCCTAACCGTCTTGCCAAAACTATAGTTTGTTAACAAGAAATGTGTGGAGTGGTTGAAAAACAAGTTTTAATGACTCCAACCTAAGTGTATGTAAACTTCTGACTTAAACTGTATATTTCACTGGTCATCCCCAAAGCCAACACCTATTTTGGCCACCTTTCCTTCCAGTTCTCTGCTGCCAATGACTGGAATGAATTGCAAAAATCACTGAAGCTGGAGACTTATATATCCCTCTCTAACTTTAAGCATCAGCTGTCACAGCAGATTACCGATCACTGTACCTATACTCAGCCCTTCTGTAAATCGCACACCCAACTACCTCATCCCCATGTTTTTTTGTTTGTTGCTCTTTTGCACCCTAGTATCTCTATTTGCACATCTATCACTCCAGTGTCAATGCTAAATTGTAATTATTTAGCCTCTATGGCCTATTTTGTCTTACCTCCCTAATCTTACTACGTTTGCACACACTGTACGTAGACCTTTACTATTGTGTTATTGACTGTACGTTTGTTTATCCCTTGTGTAACTCTGTGTTGTTTTTGTCGCACTGCTTTGCTTTATCTTGGCCAGATCGCAGTTGTAAATGAGAACTTGTTCTCAACTGGCCTACCTGGTTAAATAAAGGTAAAATAAATAAAAATATATATAATTATAAGTACTCTATGCAATTCTGAAATCTATTACATCCACAGTGCGATTTTACAGATTTTATTTATTTTTGTCAAATGAACTTGTCTTTTGTTAAAATGTATATAACAGTCCAAACTTGTTTAGCATTATCAAGTCCAAATATGGCATAATTCCACTATTTGTAACCGTTTGCATCACTTTCAATTAGGGACTTTTATTTTGAAGGTGAACCTCAAATTCCAATATTGTGGATAATTCTTATTGTGGCTAGCTTCACATAAGTAAAACAACTAGAGGCAACTTGTTTACTAAAGATGGGTGAAACTCATATGCCAGATGGAGATGCAGAAAAGGTCTTCGGGCTGGCTCATTTTATGGAGGGTGATCAGTGCCAAAAATGCAATGCCTAAATGCTCAATTGAAATGCCCAAATGATAAATGCATTTATATTTTTATAGCAGTGGGCATGCCACAATGAAATTGAAATGTTAAAATGGTTCATTGAAAATTGGTAACTGGTAAACAGAAATTAAAAATGGAAAGGGGCTGTTTTCATTTCCCAACTGCTCAATTTGAACATTTTTATCTTATTTTAATTGTCAACGTTCATGCAAATTACTTCCTGGATGCGTGAACCAGGAGAGCAACACGACACCTCCATGCATTGGTACATCCTACCCATGTCAGGCTCTCGTTGCAATGATTTTAGACTAGTGTAACTGACGGGGTTCGAACCTGGTGTCCTGTACACCAGAAGAACATATTGGCCTGCTAAGCCAAAGCCTAGGCAATTTCGATTGCCTGAGTCCAGAAAAAGTACTAAGTTAACCTCTTAGGAATCCAAACCCATGAACGGGATCGATTTTGACAACATCCGGTGAAATGCAGAGCGCCAAATTCAAATTACAAAAATACTAATTTCAAACATTCATGAAAATACAAATGCTGCACACCCTTCAAAAGTTTAGACTCTTGTTAACCTAACAGCATTGTCAGATTTCAAAAAGGCTTTACGGCAAAAGCAGAACATTTGATTGTCTTGAGGACAGCGCCCCATTCAATTAGCATAATAACATAACCAGCAGAGGTGTCACACAACTCAAAAATAGCATAAAATAAATTGCTTATCTTTGACCTTCCTCTGATGGCATATCAAAGCGTCCTTTTGTTTGATAAAGTTAATCTTTATATCCATATAGCTCCGTTTGGTTGGCGCGTTTTGTTCAGTAATCCACCTGCCCAAAGGCTTTCATCCATGCAGACAAACGATATCCCAAAAGTACCCGTAAAGTTAGTCGAAAAAAGTCCAGCATTTGTAATCAATACTCAGATACCCTAAAATGAATATACACTATAATATTTCAGACGGAATATAACCTGCTGAAAAGAAGAGAAAAAGAACTGAGCGAGCATTCCCTGTTACGCGCAAAATCCAAAACCGTACACTTGACGTGAACCCAGGAACTAGTGGTCTTACTCCCTTGATTTTCATGATTGAACATTCCAACCTTATTCTAAATACTGTTGACGTCTAGTGGAAGCCATAGGAACTGCAATCTGGGGGTTAATCTATTAGGCTTTGAATAGCTGGCCTATTGAAAACAGTGTGACTGATTCAGACATCCTGGATGGATTTTGCTCTGGTTTTTGCCTGCCATATCAGTTCTGTTATACTCAGACATTATTTTAACAGTTTTAGAATCTTCAGTGTTTTCTATATGCATATCCTAGCTTCTGGGCCTGAGTAACAGGCAATTTTCTTTGGGCACGTTTTTCATCCGAACTTAAAAATACTGCCCCCTAGCCCTAAGAAGTTAAAGAGGCAATAAATCTGGCCTTCTTTAGACTAGTATCTGGAGCATCAGTGTTTGTGGGTTCGATTACAGGCTCAAAATGGCCAGAAACAAATAACTCTCTTCTGAAACTCGTCAGTCTATTCTTGTTCTGAGAAATGAAGACTATTCCATATGCGAGAAATTGCCAAGAAACTGAAGATCTCGTACAACGCTGTACACCCTAAGAAGTTAACCAAACACTAGGCTAAGTTGCTCATCACATGCATGGTCACAGAGCCACTTCTTCCTGGTTAGTTGTTCGCATGATGAGTACCCTTGCATGAAACCTGACGAGTTGCATTGGTGATAGACTTTGGTTTAGCGGGATAATGTGTACTTTTACCATTTTTATTTAAAATAAAACATTTCCATTTACCATTTTCAATTAACCTTTTTCTATTTTCATTTTAACTTTGCAATTTAATTGTGGCATGAATCATGCGTACTGTTTTGAAAATGTAAACTATTTAGAATCTAAGCTTTGCATTTTTGAACTGGCGCTGATCACCCTCCATAATATTTGCCGTAACACAACAAGTTCACTGATTTTGAGAATCTTTTTTTCTCTTATGTGACCTTTATTTCTGTCTGAAGAGTTTTTATATATTTGATTTCATCTGACACAGCTCTATTTTGCAGATAACATTGATGAGTTTGAACATAATATAATGCAAAAGAAGATGAAAATTCCTAAGATGTCGACAAGGAATATGGGAAATTCAGTTGAGAACCACTTTGGGGAGGAACGACTGCCATTGAGACATAAAAAGGTAGGTACAGCAAAGCAAGGTAGTCAAAACTAGTCATGATTTTCAAACTTTTAGAGCATTTCTGTGATTTTTGTGCTCAGTGAATTTAATGGTGTGTAAGTAAGTATTTGACTGTTAGTCAACACCCCTCAATAGATATGTGGACATCAACTCAACATTTACATTTTAAACCAATATATACTGAACAAAAATATAAAGACATGTAAAGTTATGAGCTGAAGGAAAAGATCCCAGAAATGTTCCTTGTGCACAAAAAGCTTATTTATCAAAGCTTTTGTGCACAAATGTGTGTTTCTCTGTTAGTGAGTATTTCTCCTTTGCCAAGATAATCCATCCACCTGACGTGTAGCATATCAAGAATCTGATTAAACACAGGTGCACAGGTTACACAGGTGCACCTTGTGCTGTGGACAATAGAGCCACTGTAAAATGTGCAGTTTTGTGTCACAACATAATGCCACAAGTTTTGAGGGAGCGTGCAATTGCCATGCTAACTGCAGGAATGTCCACCAGAACTGTTGCCAAATAATTGAATGTCCAATTCTCTACCATAAGCCGCCTCCAATGCCGTTTTAGAGAATTTGGCTGTATGCCCAACCGGCCTCACAGCCGCAGACCATGTGTAACCACGCCAGCCCAGGACCTCCACATCCGGCTTCTTTACCTGCAGGATTGCCAAAGACCTGCCACCCGGACAGCTGATGAAACTGAGGAATAGTTCTGTCTGTAATAAAGATATTTTGTGGGGAAAAACAAATTCTTATTGGCTGGGCCTAGCTCCCCAGAGGGTGGGCCTATGCCCACCCATGGCTGAGCCCCTGCCCAGTCATGTGAAATCCATAGATTAGGGGCTAATGAATTTATTTCATTTGAATGATTTCCTTATATGAACTGTAACGCAGTAAAATCATAAAAATTGTTGCATGTTGCATTTATATTTTTGTTCTGTATATAAATATATAGTCAAATTTATTACAAAACAATTGACTGAAAATGACATTTATGACACACGAGATCACTCTTATCACATGAAATGATGATGCAGGCTCCACTTCATTTATTATCACATTCATAACCCTTGTTTTAAACAATGATAACCTGCATTAAGTCCTGTTTGATTCTACAGGCCCAGACACAGGACCATGGGCGTTCCACAGCCAACTCCTCGAAGAGCCTGGCAGCGGTGGTGGCCCGCCTGGAGAGGAACGCTGTGAGTTCCTGCATAGAGGGAGAGGATGACCTGGAGGAGGACAGGCTGGCTGAGTTAGAAGAGGTGGAGGAGGGGGACTCTGGGCCTGAGAAGGCGGTTGTACCGCGGGTTCTGTATGAGGAGCTGGTCCACAGCTACAGGCAGCAGGAGGAGGAGGTGATGAGGCTACAACAGGAGCTGGAGAGAACCCGCAGGCAGCTGGTCCAGCAGGCCAAGAAGCTGAAGGAGTATGGCAGCCTGCTGACAGAGGTGAAGGAGCTGCGTGACTTCAACAGGAGGCTACAGGACGTGCTCCTCATGAGGCTGGGCAGCGGTGAGAGACACACACTCTCCAGTCACCTCTCACTGCAGCCTGCCATGCACATCTGTTCAGGTTAAGAAAAAACTGTTTCACTAGACTAGTGTCACCCACATTGAGTTGTCTAAAAAAATGTATCAGTAGGTTTGGGTACTGTCATATATGCTTTTTAGCAATCAGCTGCAGAGTTGATAAGTTGTTATCGTTAGTCTTTAGTGTGTTTGTTGTAAATCGTAGCATTTGCTTGATACTACAGCTATTTGGAGCGGCAGGTATCCTAGTGGTTAGAGCGTTGGACTAGTAACTGAAAGGTTGCAAGATCGAATCCCCGAGCTGACAAGGTTCAAATCTGTCGTTCTGCCCCTGAACAAGGCAGTTAACCCACTGTTCCTAGGCCGTCATTGAAAATAAGAATTTGTTCTTAACTGACTTGCCTAGTTAAATAAAGGTAAAATAAAAAAAAAATTTGGACTTCTAGAGAGGAAGTGGTGTAATCAGTGAGTTTGCTAAAAACTTAAATATTGAGTGTCAAGTGCATGCTTCTTCCACAATAATTAATAATCAGTTTAGCCAGGGACTCTGATGGAGTTACACATTGCTTTGGGACTGAACTGGAATTGACTGATTACTTTTGTATCATAAGAGACTCCGGGTTCGAGACTGCGACCAGAACACTCGCATTTGCGACCCGTTGACTTGGCAGCATGACACCAATTTTTAATTGGACGCTAGTGTGGCAGTGAAAGTTTTAGCTGGTCCTGTTAGTTTAATGTTGGATAGTATAGGCCTAGCAAAACGTTGGTACGTTTTCGATAATAGAACATGAAAGACGTTTTGTTACTTTTGGTACTTCTGTGAAATGTGTCTTACCTCGTCTACTGATTTGAGAGAGGATCAAGTGTGTCACCGCAGCCTATGTCCCCTTATAGCACGAGAGCACCGTGCCTGCTCCACTTACTCATTGCTAGCTGTAGCCTGTCCTGAGGAACCACTGCACTCACTGGGAGTCTAGGCTGCATCATGTTAGCTCCCCACTCATGCTGCACAGAAGTTAACACACTTGAATAATACAACACGGCATGTAGAAATATTGCAAATGTTATTTACAGTTCGCAAAACTGTGCATTACAGGCTATAACACTTTACAATACAGGAAGATACCAGTAGCTTCCAGCTTTGTAGGCTAACATTCCTTGTTAATGGGGGGGGTGTTTAACTTATTTCTTTGCTTTGGGAAGTAAAAAAAAAAGTTTTTAGTTACAGGGGAGGGTAGTGCGTTTTCTTTCTCTCCCTGGTTTACATTTTGCAGGTTTGACTATATAATTTCTTCCATCCTAGCTAAATTTCCTCATCTGCTAGCATGCGCCTCCCAAATATCAAGGTGTTTTGGTACTTCCCTTATGCTCTACGCTTTTCCGCATGCTTACTAGACCACAGGTCAATTTAATCTACCAGTCTGTCTATTCTTCCCTCTATCCACCATTCATAGTGACAAAAGTGGTAGGTGGATAGTTTGTCCAGATCTGCAATAGGCTAACTAGCGATCATACCACACATAAAATAATTCAAAGCTGCACCAATTTTTTATTTGTTTTTATTCCACAAGAACATAGAGGTATAGCTGATAGGCAGCAGAGAGGCCTCATTGCGGATGGAAGAGCAGTGAAGACACGAGACACGCAACTCATAATGCTCCCCTATTGATCGCTTTTAGGGACATTACAATTATCCTACCTAGACTCTTATAACACCACAATGCAATGAATAATTGCATTACTGTTTTCAAGAGAGTAAAACATTCTACTCTAGGCTGTAAACTGCAGTGAAAATGTCATTTTAATTAACAGCGCAAAAGTCCTGTAATTTGAATGTTTCATTCCATTTGGATCAATTGTAGGTATACTCTCGACAGTTTTATAAGGTTTGGAAAGGCACAGTAGCATGCCAGTCTGGCTGTATTTTTACTTCTGATACTGAGATGCGCTGTCTATTGCTATGCTCCCAGCAGGCCCAGTTATTCATAAAAGCTTAATGTGCGCTCTGCCTCTGATCCGAGCGGCTATTCCTCACACACCTAGAACTTAACACTTCAATATAGCCAAATATTTGTAATTTAACTATTTATTACCTTTTTTGTGTGTGGCGTAAACTCAACCAGTTAGGATATATATTTTTATATACAGTTGAAGTCAGAAGTTTACATACCTTAGCCAAAAACATTTAAACTCAGTTTTTCACAATTCCTGACATTTAATCCTAGTAAATATTCCCTGTCTTAGGTCAGTTAGGATCACCACTTTATTTTAAGAATGTGAAATGTCAGAATAATAGTAGAGAGAATTATTTATTTCAGCTTTTATTTCGTTCATCACATTCCCAGTGGGTCAGAAGTTTACATACACTCAATAAGTATCTAGTAGCATTGCCTTTAAATTGTTTAACTTGGGTCAAACGTTTCGGGTAGCCTTCCACACGCTTCCCACAATAAGTTGGGTGAATTTTGGCCCATTCCTCCTGACAGAGCTGGTTTAACTGAGTCAGGTTTGTAGGCCTCCTTGCTCACACATGCTTTTTCAGTTCTGCCCATACATTTTCTATGGGGTTGAGGTCAGGGCTTTATGATGGCCATTCCAATACCTTGACTTTGTTGTCCTTAAGCCATTTTGCCACAACTTTGGAAGTATGCTTGGGGTCATTGTCCATTTGGAAGAGCAATGAAGTGGTGACCCATGGTACTGTATTAAACCACCTGTAAATCCCACTGAATAATCTCAAAACTTTTAGTGGAGCAACCACTGTACTTCACTTGCGCTAAAGAGGGGAGGCTCGCTCGGCTGGTCCTTCCACATGCACAGATCAAATACACCGCTGGAACGCAGATATTTAAGGTGTTATTATGTCCTAATAATTCAAAAGATTACTCAGAAAACAAACCGTTTTAATTGGCGGATGCTTACTTCAATTTTGACTTTAAGTCGATTTAAGATTAAGAGGTGTTTACATGACTATTGCATAATCTGCCTAGTGCCATAATCAATTTAATATGGAATAATTACTGTGCATGTAAATGTGCTTATTGCGTGAGTGAATGTCATTAGGTCTTAAAGAGAGAGTGCACACTTTTATGTTGATCACTAGTGGTTAGAGTGTTGCGCCAGTTACCGAGAGGTTGCTAGATCGAATCCCTGAGCTGCCAAGGTAAAAATCTTCTGCCCCTCAAGCAAGGCAGTTAACCCATTGATCCCTGTGCACCAAAGACGTGGATGTTGATTAAGGCAGCCCCTCGTACCTCTACGATTCAGAGGGGTTGGGTTAGATGCGGAAGACACATTTCAGTTGAATACATTGTTGGACAACTGACTAGGTATCTCCCTTTCCAGTACAATAAAATAACTCCCAAATGGAAGGGAAACATTGTTTTTCATCTGTAGCCCCATAAGTCAGCCAAAAGAAGCCCCATAAATCAATGTATACACACACTCCTATTGAATATGCATTCACCTGTATTGTGAATGGGGAGGTGTGTCTCAGGGGTCTCAGAACCCTGAGACTACTGTAGTGTAGAAGTGCAGCCCTCAAGCCAGTTCCGTGGCCAGCTCCATGTGTTTTGCATTGGTGCCCCTGGAGTGTGAAATGGGAGCCAGGCGGTGTAATGGACAGGCTAAAGATTAGACTGGCAAGGGTGCTTTCGTGTCAGGAATGTATTGTGCTGATCAATATTCAAACTTATCAGCTACATTAGCGCTTAGTGTGGCCAACCACCAGGCCAGCTTACTGGGTTAAAATAGCCCCACAGTCTCGAGGCACAGTGAAGCCTTGCTGAAAACTCCGGTCCAAAGCTAAGACTACAACTCCCTAACTACATGCTGTTGTGAATGAGTCAAGGCCTCTGTCAGTGTTCTAGGCTGGTGGTCACCTGAGAGACTAACAACACTATACAATGTGCCTAGAGATATGCATCTCAACATTACTTTTGATTTTGCACCTTATATACAGAGCCTATGCATGACAATGGCACTCAGACAATCAAAGCGGAGGTGGTGGAGCCCATCATTGAGCCACAGGAAGTGTGCAGAGAAGAGGCCAATACCAGCTCCACCCACTCCCCCTCCCCAAGAACAGTCTACACATGTAATGATGGCAAGGTGAGTGTCACCGCCTGTGGTCTCACCCCCTTTCTTTCTTCCTCGCTGTGGTATCTTTGATGGGGTGGAAGCATTCTATTTTCCCTTACACATGAACTTGGGAACTTGCATTGCACAAGCGTTCACCTCTCCTTGAGGGTAAACAAGGCTGAGATGATTGTCCGTATAGCTTAGACATCAGTACTGTTTATTGCCCTGATAGTGGTTGCAGGGCTATACACGTAGTAATTCTGCCTGCTTCACATGACAGGGGGGGAATTTGTGTTACAAGCAAAGAGCCTCTCAGTTCAAGCGTGAAGAACAAAAGCAAATTAGAACTCACACATTGCCCGCTATTAATTATTTCTACCAGAGGAATTGAAGTGACTGACAGGTAGCCCTAGAAAGAAAAAATAGAAAGGGCTCCTCTAAGTTAAGAGCAGTGAAAAGCTTGTCTGCTGGCCAGGGGCCTAAAGCACATCAGCTGCAAAGGGAAAAGCCTTTGGATGCCAGCCTAAAGACTTCTCAGTGATAAAGGCAGGGCGGCACACATGGCTCTCTCTGCATTCACTCACCTTTAACTCAGGGCAGGCCTGTCTCTGGTTCAATGCCAGTCAAAATACTCATTGCAAGTCATCCACGCTGGAAACCATTGCCTCTTACTTATTAATGTAGCTGCTGAAACATCTCTCTTTGATTTCTAATTTGGGCTGAATAGTTGTGGGATGGGTTGCTTTGCTGCTGTTGGTTATAGTCCAGTGTGGTCATAGGTCTGAGTGTAGGTGACCCTCACTACATATCTGTGTGGTGTGTTGCTGCAGGTGCACCTGGGCGGTGGCATCTGGGTGCAGGAAGAGAAGTGGCACCAGCTACAGCGGACACAGGGAGACTCCAAGTTCACCAAGAACCTGGCCGTCATGATCTGGGGCACTGAGACCCTCAAGAACAGGAGTGTCACTGGCGTGGCCACCAAAAAGAAGAAAGATGCCCTCCCCAAGCCCCCCCTCTCCCCAAGCAAGCTGAAAATAGTCAGAGGTAGAACTGTGTAGGCCTGCTTTCAGATGTTTTAGGCACTGTTTGCAACTCACAAAGTTTGAAATATCGCTTCATTTTTGGGGATGAATAATGCACTCTTCCTTTTTTCCAGAGTGTCTGTATGACAGAGTGTCTCAAGAAACAGCAGACAGCGCAGAGATCACACAAAGATTGTCCAAAGTGAACAAATACATCTGTGAAAAAATTATGGATATCAACAAATCCATCAAGAACGAGGAGAGGCGGGAATCTAAGCTGCTCATTAGACAAACTGTCAAGAAGGAGAATTTCACCTACGATGGCATGTAGTGTTGTAAAGTTGTCACCATACTGTACCTCTTATTTTCTGGTGGGTAGGATCATGTGTGCCAGCACTAGAGATTTTCAGTGGGGGCCCAAGGCCCTAAACAATCCATCAGCTGTAAGACAGCTTTACCTGCGTGAGTGAGTGGTTGAGCGCTTTGGTATGAGTCGTATGAACTGGTGTGAGTATTTTTACAAGCTTTAAGTAGACTTTCTTGAACTGCACTGTTGGTTGTTAAGGGCTTGTAAGTAAGCATGTCACGGTAAGGTCTACATGTTGTATTCGGCGCATGTGACAGTTTGATTTGGCTGGGTGGACCGGGGTTTTAGAGATGTTTTTGTGTGGAGAGATTCTTAAAGCAATCTGGTTGTTAGATAATGCAGTCACGCTCAAACCAAATGTTCTGTGTCAGAACATGACATTGAGTCCTAATATTCTCAGTGATTTCCCTTGAAGAATAGGTATTCTGGTTGTAAGAAGATATTTTGGAATAATCATGTTAGTGTGTGTGGTAGAAAGGTTAGCCATGATGAAGACCTTACTGTTGAGGTCTCTGTGTTTGTTATTGGTACTTAATGTCTTGTGGGGAGGATGTAAAGATGCACTTTTACAACAAGGTCACATTGCGCAGCTATTCTGTTGCCCTAGAGATTATTGCTGTGTATCTTCCAGGGAAATGTGGATTTCCATAGAATAGAACACCAATGAACATTAACAGTTTGGTTCAGAAGTTTATCATCGTTTCAGTGCGGTGCTTGTCCACATCAGACTGGCAAAGGTCTTGAGAAGATACAGTATGTTATTTTCTGGATACTTGGTTTACAGTATTTATATATCCTACTTGAGAGATCCAACTTTAGATTTGATTTTACATACAGTTGAAGTCGGAAGTTTACATACACCATAGCCAAATACATTTAAACTCAGTTTTTCACAATTCCTGTGAAATCCTAGTAGAAATTTGCTGTTTTAGGTCAGTTAGGATCACTTCATTTTAAGAATGTGAAATGTCAGAATAATAGTAGAGAGAATTATTTATTTCAGCTTTTATTTCTTTCATCACATTCCCCGTGGGTCAGAAGTTTACATACACTCAATTAGTATTTGGTAGTGTTGTCTTTAAATTGTTTAACTTGGGTCAAATATTTTGGGTTGCCTTCCACAAGGTCTTCCACAGGGGGCGGCAGGTAGCCTAGTGGTTAGAGCTTTGGACTTGTAACCAGAGGGTTGCAAGTTCGAAGCCCCGAGCTGACAAGGAAAAAAAATCTGTCGTTCTGCCCCTGAACAAGGCAGGGCGCCGAAGACGTGGATGTCGATTAAGGCAAAATGCGGAAGACACATTTCGGTTGAAGGCATTTGGTTGTACAACTGACTAATAATGGTGACTTTGACTTTTTTGACTTTGACAAGCTTCCCACAAGTTGGGTGAATTTTGGCCCATTCCTCCTGACAGAGCTGGTGTAACTGAGTCAGGTTTGTAGGCCTCCTTGCTCACACATGCTTTTTCAGTTCTGCCCACACATTTTCTATGGGGTTGAGGTCAGGGCTTTGTGATGGCCACTCCAATACCTTGACTTTGTTGCGCTTAAGCCATTTTGCTTGGGGTCATTGTCCATTTGGAAGACCCATTTGCGACCAAGCTTTAACTTCCTGACTGATGTCTTGAGATGTTGCTTCAATATATCCACATAATTTTCCTTCCTCATGATGCCATCTTTTTTGTGAAGTGCACCAGTCCCTCCTGCAGCAAAGCACCCCCACAACATGATGCTGCCACCCCCGTGCTTCACGGTTGGGATGTTGGTCTTCGGCTTGCAAGCATCCCCCATTTTCCTCCAAACGTAACGATGGTCATTATGGCCAAACAGTTCTATTTTTGTTTCATCAGACCAGAGAACATTTCTCCAAAAAGTAGGATCTTTGTCCACATCTATTAGACAGAACGCGTCTCCTTTCTGAGCGGTATGACGGCTGCGTGGTCCTATTGTGTTTATACTTGTGTACTATTGTTTGTACAGATGAACGTGGTACCTTCAGGCGTTTGGAAATTTCTCCCAAGGATGAACCAGACTTGTGGAGGCCTACAATTTTTTTTCTGAAGTCTTGGCTGATTTCTTTAGATTTTCCCATGATGTCAAGCACTGAGTTTGAAGGTAGGCCTTGAAATACATCCACAGGTACAGCTCCAATTGACTCAAATTATGTCAATTAGCAAAAGCTTCTAAAGCCATGACATAATTTTCTGGAATTTTCCAAGCTGTTTAACTACTTAGGGAGCAGTGGGGTGCTACCTGGTGAAATGTGAGGCGCCAAATTCAAAATCCAAAAGTTTAATTTTTAAACATTCATCAATATACAAGTGTTGCATAGTCATCAAAAGCTCTGATTCTTGGCAATATCACAGCGTTGTCAGATTTCAAAAAGGCTTTACGGCGAAAGCACAACATTTGATTGTTTGAGGATAGCCCCTCTCATATTTTATGCATTAGCATAAATCCATAACCAACTCGGGTCTCAAAAAATGCCTAAAATCGCTAATATAAAATCCATTACCTTTAGAAGAACTTCTGCTGAGGGCTTCCCAAGTGTCCAACGAAGACATCCAATGGTTCTTTTATTAGAAAAAGTCATTTATTATATCCATAAATCTCTGTTTGTTTGGCGCGTTATGATCATAAAATCCACCGTTAAGTCGCCCATTGAACCGTGAAGAGAACACGTTCAAATTATACCTATACACTTTCTACAAACAAATCAAACATCATTTTTAATGTATCCTTAAGTATCCTTTTGTGTATATTTGGTGTAATATTTTAACCGGACGATAACGTGAACGATAGGAAAGAAAAATAAAGTGGTGCGCGTTCACAATCTCGTGCGCGTCAAACCTTGTTTACAAAAGTGGACCCCTGACTTCTTCCTGTTCCTATCTGTTCTGGTCACTCCTAGAATTCCCAGTCTTTGACTGTTGACATCTAGTGGAAGCCATAGGTACTGCAGTCTCAGTCCTACATAACATTGTATGCAATAGGCAAAATGGAGAAGATGGTCATTTACAAAAAAAACTGCAAATCCGGATGGATTTTCCTCGGGTTTTCGCCTGCTATATCAGTTCTGTTATACTCACATTATTTTAACACTCTTAGAAACTCCAGAGTGTTTCCTATCCAATAGTACTAATTATGTGCATATCCTATTTTCTGGGCCTGAGTGGCAGGCATTTTACTTTGGGCACGCCAGACTCTCCAAAACCGTCACCTATGCAGCCGCTCCCTAAGAAGTTAAAGGCACAGTCAACTTAGTGTATGTACACTTCTGACACACTGGAATTGTGATACAATGAATTATAAGGGAAATAATCTGTCTGTAAACAATTGTTGGAAAAATGGCTTGTGTCATGCGCAAAGTAGATGTCCTAACCGACTTGTCAAAACTATAGTTTGTTAACAAGAATATTGTGGAGTGGTTGAAAAACGAGTTTTAATGACTCCAACCTAAGTGTATGTAAACTTCTGACTTCAACTGTAAACTTCTACAACAATGACATTATCTTTTTTCAAACTGTCCTGCAGGTCATTAAACTGTTTTGGAGAAAGGCCTTAGGATATGGCAATTATTGGGGACCGTGTCCTCAAGTTTTCTAGTAAGCTGTGATTGTAAAGTAAAGCTGATATAGCTTTAAACTGCACTTTGGTGTCTGAATGTGAAAAGTTGCCAGATACTGTGTGTGGCTGTAGGTAAAGCTGTCTGCAGTGGTCAGTGTTGGGCTTGATCCCTGTGGGCCTGGATAAAGCAGACTTCCTGCTCTCTCACAGCCGTCTTCTTTGAGGCACACCACTTGGAATGAAATAAGGTATAGTGACAACTTCCAATGACATGCCATCAGAACTTTTCCAATGTCTTTGTTTTTCCCCAAATGGCTTGTCTGGCTGTCTGTGATCTGGAATGAAATGCTGCAGATTGAATTCTCTACTGTGACCATGTGGCTAACTGTGAATCACCTGCAGGTCTGCCTGTCAAGCCTTTTTGTCTCCTCACTTTCTATTTTTGTTTGTGTCTGTTTTTTGTTTTTTTATAGTTCTTACTGTTCGGTCAACCTTTTGTTAAACTACCATATGTGGGGATATTTTAATGTATATTACTAGTATTTTTTTCACAAATTGTGGATTTTGTGTTTTTAGTCCGATTTACACTTTACCATGTTAAATACCTGTTGGGATTTTCTTTGTCTCGTTTGTTAATTGATATTGCAATTCCTTTGTTACTTGGTGATTCTTTTTATGTTTGTTTATTTTTGTAATCATTGTTGGCTTTAAGCTTTATATTGTATCCAAGATGTATATCAGGGGCATCTAAACTCAAAGAAATGAAGTGTCTCTCATGTGACCTCAAGACAAACCACAACACTCTGACATATCTTACGTTTCCCCTGTTTTAAGGATTTGTCAGATTAGCAAATCAATCATTGAATGCACTTTAAATCTCTTGTGACAGATTGTCTATTTCCAAAGAAATGGATTTGTTTGCAAAATGGAAAAAAGACAACAGTCAATATATTTGAGTTCTGGTTTGTAATTTGTATGAACTGATAAGTGTGAAGAGTGGTCCTTAGTAAGCAATGCCTCTGGCACTTACTGCTTTATATTCCCCAGGGTTAGCCTATTCCCTCCCACCTGCCACTCCACAGACATTGGAATAAGTGTTAGACCTCAAGCTAATGTGTAAAACAAAGATGTTTTGTTTTTTAATAGCAACTTCCTTTATGAGCCAGCCAGTAGAATTCTACAGAGGAACTGCATAGTTATTCAAAATATTAAGCTAATCTTGTCTGCTGCTCTCTTGTCCCGTTGTTTCTATTTTCCTTGTTTGACAGTTATTTTTATGTGCTTTGAATTGACCCTACTATTTGAATGATGTGATTGTTTAAGACGTAGACTAGGGAGTGGGACGTTGGGAACACTGGAAGTTCTGCTGGAATGATATCCTGGTTGAATGATCGCCAAAAATAATCTACAACCCTTTTCAGTCCACTGCTATTTTTTTCAAACAAATGTTAAAATCTGCGAAATTGGACATTCCCTGTATTTTGTGGTGCAGAGGAGTAGTTAAGAAAAAAGCCACATTTTATAACCAGCCCCTCCCTCTCTGTTTGAACAGCTAATGGTTAAGGTGGGCACGGCCATTTACTATACAATAAATGGCCTGGCGTCACTCAGCCCTCACAGCCATTGGTCCCTCTATGGCCTGCCATGTCATGTTGCAGCTTTGCTGTTATTGACAGTAGAATCACGCTGAACCTCAGGCTGCACTAGATGCCAAACTCTCACTAGTGGTTAAACATTGGATCCATCTGTGTTACCAGACAGGATAATGTGTTGGAATGGCTATAGAGCAGTGGAGGGCAGCTCTGAGCCACAGGGATGGCAGACTCCCATCAGCTCAGTACAAACAGATAGCATGGGGACGTACTGGGGATGGGGAATTGGGCGGGTTGACATATTAAACAAACAAGGACTGTATTGTGCTATTTCATCTAATGTGATTCACAAATTCAAGGACCTTGACAATGTAGATGTGCATTACGAATGGATTGTGTGCTCTTAACTGAATGTGTAACGGTGCTGGATATATTGAGTGTTGTTGTGAATGAGTGGTAATAATAAGTATTGAATGCTGACGATGTAGGGGGAAAGCTGGTGAGGAAATCGGCTGGGTTTGAACTTGCACAGAAAGGCCCTTGCCAAGTTTTTAGTCGAGAGTTATCTAAGTGACCACAGAGACTGAATATATTTTGTTTGTTTTTTTAAAATTCTCCCTAATGTAGATGTCCTGCTATCATTTCTGTAGTAATCAACATGGTCCTGTGAGGGTCTTTATGCACACTATGTATTACAATACATACGTTTAAAGCTTTTAGGTTGTGTGTGAGAAACTGTTCTGCTGTGTGGACTGCGATGAATTCCTGTGACATGTTATTGTTGTTTACTCGTTTATTTTTCTGATGCCAAAACAGGGTGTGTGGTTAAACAGTGATGAAGATTGAATATTACACTATATTGTCACCTGACCCGTTCATGGAAAGGTGTTATGTCTCTGATGCTGAGGACCAGTCCAGGTTTAAACCTCCAAACTGCCCAGTGTTCCTACTACAGTACTATCACTGCCACTAGATGTAGTGACAACACTTCCTTAGGTATGCAGTGGATATGAGGTTTTACAAAAATAAGATGAATTTGTCATATCCTCACTATGGCAGTGCGTCATGGACTGTCAACATGTCCTACTGCACTCTCGGTCTGTCTGATTCATGAGGCCCAATGTACTCACCTCAGATAAAATGTAAAGCTTACACTAAATTATTTTTTTTTTTGGTTCAGTCATTTAAAAAATGTATTCTTGCTCATCTTTACATGTAGCTTTCAGTTCTACAATCCATTAGCCAGGTATACTTCATCTAGCATCACCGCCCTACCTCATTGCTACTCTTGTGTGTGTGTGATGTATATATTTTAAATACTATAGGAAAATACCTTACTGGTAACTCCTTTCCACATGTATATGTAAACTCGTAACCTCAATACTACACAGTTGATATCATTATTGGGAAATCTGTTTTATAACCTGCTTACTAAAGATGCTACTGTCAAGGGATGCCCAGTTGTCTCCAAATATATATTTCAAATCATTGCTATGCTGTAACTTTGATGGGTGTTTTATGACACTTTCTGAGATGTTCACTGGTTGATGGTGCTACCAGCAAACAGATTAACTGATCTGTGTTTCTTACCTCAAATGGTGCTAATTTTTCTATGTTTTTATCCTCATTAAGCTGTGTATTCAGGTTGGTGATCCCAAAATCAACAACAAGTCAAATTTATTCATGTTTAAATCATACATTCTGGTTGTAGCAAAATCAACTCTGGTGTTGTTTAAGTCAAGTACTTCATAATTCCTAGTTCATCTTAAAATTTACTTTCAGCAGTTATCGGCATACTTGGGAATTGGACATTATCGGCTTGCTTCAGATTTTGGCTTGCTCTCAGATCACCATTTAACCAAATACTGCTATTAGCTTGTTGCATATTGGCTTCATGGGCAGTTGTGCTAAAACAATTTTCTAACTGGACTGGGCAGATCTATAAGAGAAAGAGTTGGTCCTCAGCAAATGTTTGGTTATCCACAGGTCAATGCTGTGACAACACTTCTACAGACAGATTGCAATTACAGTACAAGGTTATTTCTAAGCAGTCTAATTTGTAGCTGGAAATTCGATATTGGATTGGATGGGATTGTGAATTTATCTCTCAGAGAATATTAAATGTATCCCTCATTTTTTTTATCTTGTAAAAAATATTTTATAGATGGGTGTGAACTGTCCTGACAACCTCTTGTTGAAGAATGTCCAAAAATGTATCAATTTCACCTCTGAAAATTGGAATTGCAATCAATCACAAGTTTTTTTTTCACTTTTTGTTGATCTTCTTCATTCTTGCTACTCTTTCTGACCCCAGGAAGAGTAGCTTCTGCAAAAGCTAATGGGGAGCCAAGTAAACAAATTCATAAAAAATATATATACATATATAATTGTGAACATGCTCAATTACTGTGAAACAGATCTATGAACAGTATATGTACTCAATCTGTGGCTCTGCTGTAGTCGTGGTCTTTTTAAATCCCTATTTTCTTGGAGCCAGAGATACAGGTTTCAGGAACAGTAGTTTTTGAGATCGTACATATTCCTGTGTAAGGTGGTGTTCGGAGCCTAGATCTGTGAGGGGGGGGGGGTGTGGCCTCATCAGTGTGTCCTAGGGAGTGAGATCCTCACACAGTCACCATCCCCAAAAGGTGTCATACAGAAAGAAAATGTTATAAATACACATGTCCTTGCAAATCGGTCACACTCCTGCCATGTGACTGATTTTGACGCTTAGCATAATCTTTCTGTGTTTGATGCAGTCCAGGTACACCTGTTCAATGTACAGATCAACAAAATAAATCCAGACTTTTATTCTACCAGAACATTTGACTCATGGTTCTTTTTCCATTGCACATCGTTGCCCTCAGGAAACAGAAAACCTTTTTGCCCTCACAACCCCATATAATTGTGAATGAAGTACCTTACTGTGATTGTTTTCAAATAAAATGGTCAAAAAGAAACAAATTGCTTCTTTCTCAAGCAAGAATCTTGCTAGGGCTGTCTGGGAATGGTTTTGAGTGGGGAGGGGATACTGAAAACTAGCTGTTATTGAAAGAGAGTTCTGTAACTCTTGCTCTATTAACTAATTTGTCACCTGGTGATGTCACCAGGCAAGCCAAAACTTAATCTCACCAAAACAGGAGAAATTTCAGGCGGTCTTTTCAAGGAGCTCCTGAGTGGCGCATCTCAGTGCAAGAGGCGTGGTTCAAATCCAAGAGTACCTGGTTCAAATCCAGGCTGTATCACCACCGGCCATGATTGTGAGTGCGGCGGCCCATAGTGCGGCGTAAAATTGGCCCAGCATCCGGGTTTGGCCGGTGTAGGCCGTCATTGTAATTAAGAATTTGTTCTTAACTGACTTGCCTGGTTAAATAAAAAAATACCCCATTCAAAGCAGTGGAGGCTGCTGAGGGGAAGAAGGCTCATAATGTCTGGAATGGATCAAGTGGATCCGTTCCACTAATACCACTCCAGCCATTACCACAAGTTTGTCCTCCCCAATTAAGGTGCCCCCAACCTCCCTCCTGTGGTTCAAAGGCACTTAAATCTTTTGTCTTGCCTATTTACCCCCTGAATGGCGCGCACACACACAATCCAAGTCTCAATTGTCTTAATTAACCTGTCTCCTCTACACTGATTTGAAGTAGATTTAACAAGTGACATCAATAAGCTGTTGGATTCACCTGGTCAGTCTATGTCATGGAAAGAGCAGGTGTTCTTAATGTTTGTATACCTTCTTTCAGGAGGCAGAGCAACCTCAGTGCATGCTGCGAGTGATTATTTTGCATGTTTAAATAGACATCATTTGACAATAAAAAAAAGTACCTGTGTAGGAGGAACCTCTAAAGCAGCGTATTTGATGGTTTTTGAACATATTTAGTTTTTTTATATATTAAAAAAAAGTATTGTTGCGTCAGGGCAATATCATGTCAAATTTGATGTAAAATGATGGCCTTGGTCAATGTTTATTCCAACATGTCCACTGACATTCATAGGCAATGGACACAGGGTCATAAATTCTATGGGCCAAATGAGCCTAATTGAACAGTTAGGATCATACCCTCTGATAGTGAGCTTGAGGACAGCGACAGCGAGGAAGAATGGGCCCCAAGAATCAGGTTTGAGAGGCAGTGAAATATTAGTTTATTCCCAACTTGTATTATTTTATGAAATGAGTGCTTGTTTCTACTATGTTTCACTTAATAAACGTTCTGAAAATATCTGATTTTCCCTGGTGTTTTAGTACCCTCATGGTACAGCATTGGGGGCAAAAGTGATTTTATAAAATATTGATACATTATCAGAAAGCCTAAATCTTGGAAAAACCTAAATGTGTGCAGTAGAGAGTTAAAGATTTCATTTTATATTTGCCTGGTTAAATAAAGGTTAAAATAAATGTAGAAAAAATCTGTTAATCGCTTAAAAACAAACCTACCCGAGTCTCAATCTCAGAAAATAGTCTAACTTTGTCAGTCTTTTGTTGTTGACAGCAACTTTGACTGGAGTTGTGAAACCACGCAGGCAAACAAATAGAGATGAGCCCAGTGATACATCACAGCTCTGCTGAGCGTAGCATACGCAAATTAGACACCTTGTTTGGTATTTAGATTAGCATTATGGCATTTTACAGTAGATCACACATAAGCTCTGTATGCACTCTGAATTCTTTTCCTATCATCGCTGAGATCAATCCTCGCTCCCCATCTCTTCCTGGAGCTTTGACTTTGGATTTGGGACACAGGCTGGCGGGCTGTGTCTGATGTGCTGGTTTCACACGAGGCGGAGTGGGCTGGGGATTAAAAGGCAGATTGATCTGGGTGTCAGCCAGAGATAAGCGGACAGGGGCTCTCTGATTTATTGGGGAGACGGGAAGTTAATATCAGCCCACATGCTGCAGTGGCACACAGAATCAAGGAACTCTGGCAATACTGGGGGTTCAGAATGTATGACAATGTCAAAGCTCCAGTGTAATATCAAATGAGCAATTATTACAACGATTGAAAATCTCAATCTTTTACAATGTTGTGGGTGGTGGTGGGGGGACAGATTTTGGGCTGTTTTGCATTGAATTAGTCATTTGTATATTGTTGTTATATATGGTGGTTAAATGGCACTCCTTGTGAGCAGGCCCTTTCTGTTTGCCTCATAATGCATTCCATGTATTATTGCCTTACTAAGCAATGTGTTGTGCAGCTAGGCTTTTTCTCTTCCCAAGGGGACTGCTCAATGTCATTAACGCTAACAGTTGCCACATGCCTGTAATGTATTGCTGCATCCGTTATTGACAATGAGATGATTCAGTGTAGTAATGATGGATTGGCCTGGGAGGAACAGCCAGGGCAGGGCTCTGCATTCTGCAACCAAGTGTCAGTATACTGTGTCCTTTTAGTCACCGCTGCAGTACTGGAGACACATTCACCTTAAACACTGTTTATATTACACATTGTAGGGTATTCATTTAAATGCCTTTATATTGCTGTTAATATGTATGACCACATACTCCATTGCCACAGTCTTGACCAATACATCACATAATATCTGCAGTATAATCAACAGGATCTGAGAACAATTTGTGCTAGGCCTTTGTTCCCTCTCAGAAACCGTTGCCTATTTGGATATCTAAATTAACATTCACAATAGTAGGAAGAGGCTGATGTGACATTTGCTATGAAAGCCTGAGTCTCATTCTACCATCAGCAGTTCTCAAGATAATGAGAGTCTGAATAGAAACCTGGCAGCAGTGATCAGCTCCACTGTTCTATTTAGATCAGGCTTCATAGAGGGAAGTTCAGTTGTATGGTTTCATTCTGTTTGGCCAGTTTGGTGTGACCTGTCTGCTGCCTTTCAGTTAGACCACCCAGTTGAAGGATCCCTTCTTCATTATTAGTGAAAATAGTGACAGAAGGAGTCAACTATTATTTCTAAGCACACTGTGTGTGACCACTGGAATCCTTAGCTTTGGCTGGTAAATCATGCTATTTTCAGACAATTGGAGAAGGAGAGAGGGGGTGTTGTAGAGCAGAGGGGTGAGTGGCACCTCAAAATGTATGCCTGCTTTCACATCATTAAAAACCTTGGTGACCCTGAACACTATTTCACTCTCAGCGCTTGAGCTGCCATTGGTGACGGGTGGGAGTCTGGAGAGGTGTCAGCTCCGACACGGACTGGTTTAATCAGCGCTGCTGCTCCCAGGCTAACGTCCATCAGACTCCCATTGATGTGCTGTCAGATAGCTAGGCCCTGGCCGCCTACTTCAGTCAGCACCTACCAACGCTTCACATTTCATCCCTTACCTGGGAGTGGGCT
This sequence comes from Brachymystax lenok tsinlingensis, assembly GCA_030435695.1. Taxonomy (NCBI): domain Eukaryota; kingdom Metazoa; phylum Chordata; class Actinopteri; order Salmoniformes; family Salmonidae; genus Brachymystax; species Brachymystax lenok. Next base: position 21,339,271 of record CM059790.1, on the reverse strand, counting down.
TAATTGGGCCGATTCTGGGACAAATGCTCTAGCCGGAGGGGGACACGAGTTATGGAGACACGAGTTATGGAGACAGAAGGTAATGGAGAGTGTGTAGAGATAAATAGTCCTGCAGGCATCTATTTAGAATTCCTCATGTGAAGAACCCTCTCCATAATAAACTGGTGGTCTTTTGACAGTCTTGAAGCACAGCAGTGTCTCTGTGTGTGGAGTCAGTAGAGCGGTTAATACTATGTATCATATGGGAGACTATTACTGGCTACACAGACGTAAGTAGTCATGCATCTGCCATACTGTTGAAAAAGCCTCTAGGAGAGGAATCTGTTTTTGTCCAATTTGCAGCCCTGATGAGGTACATACCCCATGTGTCCATATTGTTACTGAACCTACAGACAGCTGCTGCCTTCTCCTATGGATCTGATCTCAACTATCCAGTTGTTTCAAAATCAATGCTCAAGATTCCATGTGAAAGACTTCTCCATATGTTGTCTTTGTTTCGTTTTTCCCCCAATAGAATAAAAATCCCTCCAAATCATCTGTATGAGTGCACAGTAAAGGAGTTTTAGCTCAAATACTGTTGTGGATGATTGGTATTCACTTATAGTATTTACTGACAGGCATACAATACTTTCCCAGATCACAGTGACTAATCATTGAGTGAAATCTTGCAACAGTAAATGTTATTTTATGGTTATGGTATATTGATGCGTGCACATTGATTTGGTCCAGCTAATGTTGTCGAAGGGTTTGCTTTTTGTTCTTAGTCATTTGTTTTTGTGCTGCTCTATTTTTCATGTTTGAAAATAAACTCCAGGGTTAACAGACAATGAGAGACGTATAATGAATTCTGCCATTGGTCTTCAAAGTCATCAAATCATTTGCATAGTTAAGCATGCCAATCAAGCAAACAGGCTAAAATCTCTCACTCTCTCCCCCTAATCCATCCATGGTGGTCCTGGTGTCCGTGGAAGAGGTGTCTGGAGATGTTCTGCTATGGGGGCCAGTGTGACTGAGATGCCCTTTAGTCAGCATCTCATCCCCGGAGGGTAACAGAGAGGACGTCAGTCTATGACCTCCCACAGCGCCATGGACACAGTCTCTTGTGTCTCAAATAATATTGAATACAGAGAATGATGTAAAGAATTTGATGTTCTAAAAAGATTTGTCTCTTAAGCTTCTCTCTCTCTCCCATGCGTGCGCACACACGCGCACACACACACACACACACACACACTAGAATGAAATGTGGAGGAGGTTTGGCATCTGTGCGTGACAATATGTCCATGGAGTCTCACATTCTCACAAATTGGCCTTATTTAAAAGGAAATGGGTTAGGTGGCTCAGACACCTTACCTTCCTTTGGATTACTCTCTCGTTTTCTTGAGCAGAAGGCTTCAAAATGGCTTCGATTAATGCATAATGTTCCCTCAATTAAAAAATCCAAAGTGATCATGAATTTTTCATTCTTGGAGAGTTTAAGCTAATTATGGCACAAATGAAGAACATTGTGGTGAAACTCCACAAAAGGGTCTGACATTGACGGCCAATGTCACTGTCACGGGGCCACTCTCTGCCGCGATGCTAATCACCACAGCTGTTTAATATTCCTGCCTGTGTATTCTCCTCTCTACTGTCCTCTATCAATGCTCTCTCTCCCTCCATCAGTCTCTCTCTCTCACCCACCCTATTTCTCTCTCTCTCTCTCTCTCTCTCTCTCTCTCTCTCTCTCTCTCTCTCTCTCTCTCTCTCTCTCTCTCTCTCTCTCTCTCTGTGGATGGTGTTTATAATGGAAATTAACTAATTGTTGTAATATAATTTTAATGATTATATTATATAATGCAGTAAATATAGCTTGTTACTTGCTAAGCAATTTTGTCACATTTCAAGGGCAATCAATTTGTATAAGATAAAATCTGCCCTCCTCTGTCATGAGAGACAAAGGGAATATTGGGCTGCTCCCCCGACTAGATATTCCTGACAACCCACTGACAGCCTCAACAATGACTCTAATGATAGACAACATGTCAACCATATGGAGGTCACTTACTGCCTGCCTGAATATCTGCTGAATTGATGATGGGAAGTTGATATACATTACGGTTCAAAAGTTTGGGGTCACTTAGAAATGTCCTCGTTTTTGAAAGAAAATTAAAAACAATTGTCCATTAAAATAACATCAAATTGATCATAAATACAGTGTAGACATTGTTAATGTTGTGAATGACTATTGTAGCTGCAAACGTTTATGAAATATCTACATAGGCGTACAGAGGCCCATTACCAGTAACCATCACTCCTGTGTTCCAATGGCACGTTGTGTTAGCTAATCCAAGTTTATCATTTTAAAAGGCTAATTGATCATTAGAAAACCCTTTTGCAATTATGTTAGCACAGCTGAAAACTGTTGTACTGATTAAAGAAGCAATAAAAATGGCCTTCTTTAGACTAGTTGAGTATCTGGAGCATCAGCATTTGTGGGTTCGGTTACATGCTCAAAATGGCCAGAAACAAAGAACTTTCTTCTAAAACTCGTCAGTCTATTCTTGTTCTGAGAAATGAAGGCTATTCCATGTGGTTGAGGTCGGGTGATTGTGAAGGCCAGATCATCTGATGCAGCACTCCATCACTCTCCTTCTTGGTCAAATAGCCCTTACGCAGCATGGAGGTGTGTTGGGTCATTGTCCTGTTGAAAAACAAATGATAGTCCCACTAAGCGCAAACCAGATCGGATGGAGTATTGCTGCAGAATCCTGTGGAAGCCATGCTGGTTAAGTATGCTTTGAACTCTAAATAAATCACAGACAGTGTCACCATCAACGCACCATCACACCTCCTCCATGCTTCAGGGTGGGAACCACACATGCGGAGGTCATCCGTTCACCTCTGCGTCTCACAAAGACATGGCGGTTGGAACCAAATATGTCAAATTTGCACTCATCAGACCAAAGGATAGATTTCCACCAATCTAATGTCTATTGCTCGTGTTTCTTGGCCCAAGCAAGTCTCTTCTTATTGGTGTCCTTCAGTAGTGGCTTCTTTGCACTTTGACCATGAAGGCCTGATTCACACAGTCTCCTCTGAACAGTTGATGTTGAGATGTGTCTGTTACTTGAACTCTGTGAAGCATTTATTTGGGCTGCAATTTATGAAGCTGGTAACTAATTCACTTATCCTCTGCAGCAGAGGTAACTCTGGGTCCTCATGAGAGACAGTTTCATCATAGCTCTTGATGGTTTTTGCGACTGCACTTGAAGAAACTTTCAAAAAAGGAGGAAAGAAATTCCACAAATGTACTTTTAACAATGTACACCTGGGAATTGAAATTCCAGGTGACTACCTCATGAAGCTGATTGAGAGAATGCCAAGAGTGTGCAAAGCTGTCATCAAGGCAAAGGGTGGCTATATATAAAATACATATTGATTTGTTAAACACTTTTGTGGTTACTACATGATTCCATATGTGTTAATAATAAAAATAAAGAAAACCTCTTGAATGACTAGGTGTGTCCAAACTTTTGACTGGTACTGTATAGTGTAGTTGATCAGGCCTGTGGAATGTTGTCCCATTCCTTTTCAATGGCTGTGCGAAGTTGCTGGATATTGGCGTCAACTGGAACACGCTGTCGTACACGTCGATCCAGAGCATCCCACACATGCTCAATGGGTGACATGTCTGATGAGTATGCAGGCCATGGAAGAACTGGGACATGTTCAGCATCCAGGAATTGTGTACAAATCCTTACGACATGGGGCTGTGCATTATCATGCTGAAACATGAGGTAATGGCAGCGGATGAATGGCATGACAATGGGCCTCAGTATGTCATCACGGTATCTCTGTGCATTCAAATTACCATCGATTAAATTCAATTGTGTTCGTTGTCCATAGCTTATGCCTACCCATAGCATAACCCCACTGCCACCATGAGGCATTCTGTTCACAACATTGACATCAGCAAACCGCTCGCCCACACGACGCCATTCACTGTCTGCCATCTGCCCGGTACAGAAACCGGGATTTATCCATGAAGAGCACACTTCTCCAGCGTGCCAGTGGCCATCGAAGGTGAGCATTTGCCCACTAAAGTTGCTTACGACACCGAACTGCAGTCAGGTCAAGACCCTGGTGAGGACAACGAGCACACAGATGAGCTTCCCAAAGAAATTCTTTGGTTGTGCAAACCCACAGTTTCATTAGCTGTCCGGATGGCCAGTCTCAGACTATCCCGCAAGTGAAGAAGCCGGATGTGGAGGTCCTGGGCTGGCGTGGTTACACGTGGTCTGAGGTTGTGAGGCCGGGTTAGATGTACTGCCAAATTCTTTAAAACAACGTTGGAGGTAACATATGCTAGAGAAATTAAGATTCAATTCTCTGGCAACAGCTTTGGTGGACATTCCTGCAGTCAGCTTGCCAATTGCACACTTGAGACATCTGTGGCATTGTGTTGTGTGACAAAACTGCACATTTTAGAGTGGCCTTTTATTGTCCCCAGGACAAGGTGCACCTGTGTAATGATCAGGCTGTTTAATCAGCTTCTTGATATGCCACACCTGTCAGGTGAATGGATTATCTTGGCAAAGGAGAAATGCTCACTAACAGGGATGTGAACAAATTTGTGCACAAAATTTGAGAGAAATAAGCTTTTTGTGCTTATGGAACATTTCTGTGATCTTTTATTTCAGATCACGAAACATGGGACCAACACTTTACATGTTAGGTTTATATTTTTGTTCAGTATATTTAGCATTCTGTCTCAAATTTATTGTCATGTAGACCTACTGTATGTTTAAGAAATAAACCTCAAATCTGGTAATCGCTCAAAATACAAACCTACCCGAGTCTCAAGCTCAGAAAATAGTATTTTGTTGTTTAAAAAAAATATATATCATTTTTTTTATTTAACCAGGCAAGTCAGTTAAGAACAAATTCTTATTTACAATGACGGCCTACTCCGGCCAAACCCAGAAAACGCTGGGCAAATTGTGAGCCGCCCTATGGGACTCCCAATCACGGCCGGATGTGATACAGCCTGGATTTGAACCAGGTACTGTCGTGACGCCTCTTGCACTGAGATTTGTATTTGTATTTATTATGGATCCCCATTAGCTACTGCCATAGCAGCAGCTACTCTTCCTGGGGTCCAGCAAAATTAAGGCAGTTTATACAATTTTAAAAACATTACAATACGTTCACAGATTTCACAACACACTGTGTGCCCTCAGGCCCCTACTCCACCACTACCACATATCTACAGTACTAAATCCATGTGTATGTATAGTGCGTATGTTATTGCGTGCCATGTGTATGTATAGTGCGTATGTTGTTGTGTGAGTGTGTGTGTGCATGCATGTGTCTGTGCCAATGTTTGTGTTGCTTCACAGTTCCCGCTGTTCCATAAGGTGTTTTTTTTTATCTGTTTTTTTTTTATCTAAATTTACTGCTTGCGTCAGTTACTTGATGTGGAATAGAGTTCCATGTAGTCATGGCTCTATGTAGTACTGTGTGTCTCCCATATTCTGTTCTGGACTTGGGGACAGTGAAGAGACCTCTTGTGGCATGTCTTGTGGGGTATGCAGACAGACAGCTCTGTGCATTCAACATGTCAGTACCTCTCATAAATAAAAGTAGTGATGAAGTCAATCTCTCCTCCACTTTCAGCCAGGAGAGATTGACATGCATATTATTAATATTAGCTCTCTGTGTACATCCAAGGGCCAGCCGTGCTGCTCTGTTCTGAGCATATTGCAATTCTTCTAAGTCCTTTTTGTGGCACCTGACCACACGACTGAACAGTAGTCAAGGTGCGACAAAACTAGGGCCTGTAGGACCTGCCTTGTTGATAGTGTTGTTAAGAAGGCAGAGCATCACTTTATTATAGACAGACTTCTCCCCATCTTAGCTGCTACTGCATCAAATGTTTTGACCGTGACAGTTTACAATTTAGGGTTACTCCAAGCAGTTTAGTCATCTCAACTTGCTCAATTTCCACATTATTTTTTACAAGATTTAGTTGAGGTTTAGGGTTTAGTGAGTGTTTTGTTCCAAATACAATGCTTTTAGTTTTAGAAATATTTAGGGCTAACTTATTCCTTGCCACCCACTCTGAAACTAACTGCAGCTCTTTGTTGAGTGTTGCAGTCATTTCAGTCGCTGTAGTAGCTGACGTGTATAGTGTTGAGTCATCCGCATACATAGACACTCTAGCTTTACTCAAAGTTTGTGGCATGTCGGTAGTAAAAATGGAAAAATGCAAGGGGCCTAAACAGCTACCCTGGGGAATTCTTGATTCTAACTGGATTATATTTGATAGGCTTCCATTAAAGAACACCCTCTGTGTTCTGTTAGACAAGTAACTCTTTATCCACATTATAGCAGGGGGTGTAAAGCCATAACACATACGTTTTTCCGGCAGCAGACTATGATCAATAATGTCAAAAACTGCACTGAAGTCTAACAAGACAGCCCCCACAATCATTTTATCATCAATTTCTCTCTCAATCATCAGTCATTTGTGTAAGTGCTGTGCTTGTTGAGTGTCCTTCCCTATAAGCATGCTGAAATTCTGAGATGTAGTGCCTTAGACTGCTGCGCCACCCAGGAGCCCAACAGCAACTTTGCTGGAGTTGTAAAACCAGGCAGGCAGACTAATAGAGATGAGCCCAGTGATACATCACACATTTCTGCTATCTTTTATTTCAGCTCATGAAACATGGGACCAACACTTTACATGTTGCGTTTATATTTTTGTTCAGTGCAATAACTAAGGGGCTATAAGATTGACACAAGACACTGATAGGAGGACTTATGATACAACAACTAACTCGAATTGAGTAAGGAAGTAATCTGTAAAGAAATCAGTGCAAACAACAAAGAGAAACTCCATAGCCCTAGTAGGCCTACAGACCATCAGTACTGTCTGCGTGTGTACATCAGAAGCCTATACACGAACAGAATCCATGTGTCCTTTGAAGAGGTCTGTAGTGAGCTGTGATGCTTTATATTAATAGCATTACTAGGTTTCTGGAAGCAATGCTGATTAAATATTAATTGACTTTGATTACAGTGAAATGAAGACTGAAGCCTCGTCTCAAATCCAGAGGAATTATGGCACTGTAAATAATGCATTGTTCCTAAATCGAGAACAGCAGATTTGACGCCCCTACCCTGATTGTTTAGCCATTTGTCTGAGGCAGTCATTCTCTGTGTACATATTTAGATATCACTGCAGTGGCACTCTGACAGCAAGATGGCTCTCACAGGCTGCCTTGACTTTGGAAAACCTAGTGGAGAGGTATGAGCACACTGGGCGAGGTTAGGCTGACTGATATTGTAATTGTACTGTAGTTTGGTTGTATGACCATGTCATCAAGAATCAAGGGTCTTGCTGTCCATTTTGTGTCCTTTTCGCAATTAAAATCTGGATTAAAAGTTTTGTTGGTGTCTGTGTGTGTGGGTGGGTGGATGGAATACTCAACAGAACAGCCCTGTTTAATGTCTGCTTAACTTTCTGAGTCATATACATTGTTATCAGTGATTAGATGTATACCTTTTAAGTAAAGATTGGAAATGCGTTCATATTTATATTCCTTGGCACATCAACTGTTTTCTCAGCTAAACAAAAACTCATATGATGAGGAAGGGGTAGAGTAGAAAGGGAGATTTATTTCTAAGTTTCAGCAGCGGTCATTTAGCTGGCTTGTTTATTTAAATGTTAATGTGCCGCAAGTGAAACATGCATTGCAAATCGAGTTGAGTAGAAAGTGGACTTCAAATAAGAAGAGGCAAGCGCTTGCTTTTGAAAGAGCCTGCGTGAGTTTATCTTTGTCCTTTTCTCGGTTTTAAGAGGGCTACAAAGTTGGGAGTTTTGTGTGAAGATGACATCTCCCCTGTGACTGTGAATAATTAATGATAAATTATTCCATTCTCGACCAACACTACGGCCACCATCACCATCCACACCAACCCCTTTGTGCCAGATAAGTATTACAATTTCAGTCTTATCAGTCTTCTAAGACTTGGGATGTAGAAGTTCCTGTCAGTCGGCGAAAGCTGTGAAGTGTCAGCCTTGTGACATTATCAAAATAAACCATAAACCTTGATTAACTGTGACCTGACACGCCACCACTCTCAAATAAAGAGGCTGCTATTTTTTGGGAGGGGTGGGCAGACACAAGAAGAAAGTTACAGAAAGAGTTTTATACATTCCAGTTTTATTAGCCTTATGTATGGGATACGCATGGTATACATTGTCCAAAGAAATGCTTCCTTGCAATTTCCTTCTCGACAATGCAACAACAATAAGAAATAATACAGGATAAGGATACGAACATAAAGTAAATGGCTCAGTAGAATGTAATATTTTTTTTTTGCATAAGTATAATACAGGAAGGCACAATTTATAGTCCAATATTTACATGTGAATTGGGGGAGGGTGGATTGGGTGGCAGAGTCTGGGAGCAGCAGTTGTGTTGTGTGTGTAGCATGAATGTATATATGTGTGCGTGAGTATGTGCATGTGTGCTAAGGTGTGTTGAATCAGAGCAGGTGGTCAGTCCAGTTCAAGTGTTCAGCAGTCTGATTGCTTGTAGATCTCTTTGAGCCTGTTGGTATTCAGTTTTGAAATGGCCTGATGTGCCAGTACTATATGAGTTATGATCCAAACGATTGGTCCAAATGTGTATACAGTTGTGGTTGGACCCCCCAGGTAGAGAGTATTAGGCTCAGGGGCCTCCCAGTGAGTGCGGTTTGCAGCACAGCTCCCAGCCCAGCCTGCAGTGGGGGAACGCCCTTCTGCCTGCTGGCTGCTCAGGACCTGACTGAGGCTGATGGATTGCAGCACGCCCTGCGACACCTCAGCACTTTCCCCCAGCTCAAGCACTGCTCACAAATTACCTTAACATAATGTTATTTGTCGCAGAGGGAAAAGTTTGAAGGAGGATGAGGGTGTATAAGGAAAGGTAGACTGGCCAACTGCCTCGTCACTGATAAATATTCCTTCGGGAAGGAGAAGAGAGAGGGAGGGAGAGGGCCATTGTGCAGTGGCTGAAAGAGTGGGTGCTAAAGGCCACAGGAGGGGAGGGTTATCAATCAGCTGCTGTGGCAGCTGAGATGAGGGGTGAGGACGGAGGGAGGCCCTGTGGGAGTCTTAAAATCTGAGGAGACTGAGGCGGTTCTGTCCTGTTCGGCTCCTGTCTGACTGTGTGAACCTGAACAGGATGCTGAGGGCCCTCTTCACTCAGGTCTCACACCGCAATGCAGCAGAACATGTTATCACTGCTCAGTACCTGGCTGGTCCCAGCATCATTCTTCTTTCTCTCACACTCATTTTCGTCAAAGTCTTATTCAACTGAATCTGCTGTGGAATTCTCTATGACTATGAGAAGTCTTCACTCAGTGAGCACCAGCAGCATACCACCCTGCATCCCACTGCTGGCTTGCTTCTGAAGCTAAGCAGGATTGGTCCTGGTTGGTCCCTGTATGGGAGACCTGATGCTACTGGAAGTGGTGTTGGAGGGCCGGTAGGAGGCATCCTTTCATCTGGTCTAAAAAATATATCCCAATGCCCCAGGGCAGTGTTTGGGGACATTGCTCTGTGTAGGGGGATGTTAAACAGGTGTCTTGACTCTCTGTGGTCACTAAAGATCCCATGGCACTTATTGTACGAGTAGGGCTGTTGACCCATGTGTCCTGGCTAAATTCTTAATCTGACTATTATGGTCACCTAATCATTCCAAGCTTACAATTGGCTCATTCATCTCCTCTCCCCTGTAAGTATTCCCCAGGTTGTTGCTGTAAATGAGACTGTGTTCTCAGTCAACTTACTTGGTTAAATAAAAAAAGCACTGGGATTCTGAATAGGAGGGGACTTGTAAGTACCTTGTCTTTGCATTATTCACGCAGACACCAATCTCATTGAAGCAGCTGTGTAGGTTAAAATCCAGCTCATTCTGTTTCTGAGGGAATCTGTTTTTCCCTGGCTAATGAGATATTGGCCTTAGGTAGCTGTAAGGGTGGAGAGTTGAGGGCCTGACACTCAAACAGCAAACTGACAAGTGTTGTCCCTCCTCACTGTCACAGGCTGGTCCCCAGAGACTGCATTATAGGAAGTGACAATAAGTGCCCTCGCCTGCCAGGCCCATGTTAATTAGAGACCTCTAAAACTGTCAGATAACCCAGACCCATAGAAACAAACTGCAACTTCATGTCCACAGAGCCGGAGGCAGCAGATAGCTCGGCCACACCCAGATTGCACCATGTCTCAGAGCAGGGGACCAGAGCTCTGTAGAACACGGTTTATACATTGTGCACATGTTGGTTATTGGGTCATATAGCTGCCCATGATACATCAGGTCATATGTACTGTATGTAGAAGTTTTTACATTGGCTCATATTGTATGTACTCAACCGAGTGGCCATTTGTGCATTAGATCACACAATGTTTAAATGCAGGGGTCCGCATGAGTATACTGTAAATGACATGGGCTAAAAGAAAAGGAAAAGCTGCACACTCTAGTACGGGGTAGGCAACTAGATTCAGATTAGTTTTTGTCGGAGTGGATGACCATAATTCGAATAATTTTTACACTGCAAATTGACGACATCTAAGCCCAAAAAGAGATGTAGTTACATTGAGACACGATAACAGATGCCTATTTTTATTTCAGGGGTCGATCAGCTTTCATACTGTAAATAGATTGTGGTTTCCATCAATGTAATGGTCTGCATCATTTCCAATCCCCCATATACACTGCTCAAAAAAATAAAGGGAACACTAAAATAACACATCATAGATCTGAATGAATGAAATAATCTTATTAAATACTTTTTTCTTTACATAGTTGAATGTGCTGACAACAAAATCAAACAAAAATTATCAATGGAAATCAAATTTATCAACCCATGGAGGTCTGGATTTGGAGTCACACTCAAAATTAAAGTGGAAAACCACACTACAACCTGATCCAACTTTGATGTAATGTCCTTAAAACAAGTCAAAATGAGGCTCAGTAGTGTGTGTGGCCTCCACGTGCCTGAATGACCTCCCTACAACGCCTGGGCATGCTCCTGATGAGGTGGCGGATGGTCTCCTGAGGGATCTCCTCCCAGACCTGGACTAAAGCATCCGCCAACTCCTGGACAGTCTGTGGTGCAACGTGGCGTTGGTGGATGGAGTGAGACATGATGTCCCAGATGTGCTCAATTGGATTCAGGTCTGGGGAACGGGCGGGCCAGTCCTTAGCATCAATGCCTTCCTCTTGCAGGAACTGCTGACACACTCCAGCCACATGAGGTCTAGCATTGTCTTGCATTAGGAGGAACCCAGGGCCAACCGCACCAGCATATGGTCTCACAAGAGGTCTGAGGATCTCATCTCGGTACCTAATGGCAGTCAGGCTACCTCTGGCGAGCACATGGAGGGCTGTGCGGCCCCCCAAAGAAATGCCACCCCACACCATGACTGACCCACCGCCAAACCGGTCATGCTGGAGGATGTTGCAGGCAGCAGAACGTTCTCCACGGCGTCTCCAGACTCTGTCACGTCTGTCACGTGCTCAGTGTGAACCTGCTTTCATCTGTGAAGAGCACAGGGCGCCAGTGGCAAATTTGCCAATCTTGGTGTTCTCTGGCAAATGCCAAACGTCCTGCACGGTGTTGGGCTGTAAGCACAACCCCCACCTGTGGACGTTGGGCCCTCATACCACCCTCATGGAGTCTGTTTCTGACCATTTGAGCAGACACATGCACATTTGTGGCCTGCTGGAGGTCATTTTGCAGGGCTCTGGCAGTGCTCCTCCTTGCACAAAGGCGGAGGTAGTGGTCCTGCTGTTGAGTTGTTGCCCTCCTACGGCCTCCTCCACGTCTCCTGATGTACTGGCCTGTCTCCTGGTAGCGCCTCCATGCTCTGGACACTACGCTGACAGACACAGCAAACCTTCTTGCCACAGCTCGCATTGATGTGCCATCCTGGATGAGCTGCACTACCTGAGCCACTTGTGTGGGTTGTAGACTCCGTCTCATGCTACCACTAGAGTGAAAGCACCGCCAGCATTCAAAAGTGACCAAAACATCAGCCAGGAAGCATAGGAACTGAGAAGTGGTCTGTGGTCACCACCTTCAGAACCACTCCTTTATTGGGGGTGTCTTGCTAATTGCCTATAATTTCCACCTGTTGTCTATTCCATTTGCACAACAGCATGTGAAATTTATTGTCAATCAGTGTTGCTTCCTAAGTGGACAGTTTGATTTCACAGAAGTGTGATTGACTTGGAGTTACATTGTGTTGTTTAAGTGTTCCCTTTATTTTTTTGAGCAGTGTATGTTTTTGTAAATATATTTATTTATTTTCCGCTAACCCTACCACCCTTATATTTTGGAGATTATTTCATTTTCAAATAACCGAAAGTGAGAGGTAATCTGAATAACGGGAAAAAGGCCATTCATGGGGTGAGACATTCTTACTAATCTGCTAGAGAACCAGTTTGGATTGAAGTATAATTTTTGTATGACTGAAGTCTTTAGTGAGAGGTCTAATGCTTTAATATTGAATTATTTCTGCCCTCTCAATTCATATTCATTATATAAATAGGCCGGTTTAATTTTGTCTGGCTTGCCGTTCCAAATAAAATTGAATCTTTTTTGCTCATATAATTTTTTTAAAACAAGTCGCTCGGTGTAGGCAAGGTGTCACGTTCAGGCCTGATTTTGACAGGCTGGCGTGTTTAGTTTAGTTTTGGTGTCGTTTTTTTTTGTTCTAGGTGTTGTAAATCTATGTTGGGGTAATGGTTCCCAATTAGAGGCAGCTGTGTGTCGTTGTCTCTAATTGGGAACCATATATATGTTTGGGGTTTTTCTATAGTATTTTGTGGGTTATTGTTTGAGCATAGCTTGGTGTATGTTTAGTTATGGTCAGCTTCACGATCTTCGTTACGTTCGTTTTGTTGTTTTGTCCCAGTTACGTGAATAATAAACATGTATACTGGAAGCATCGCTGCGTCTTGGTCTGTCCCTTCTGAAGATCTTGACAGAATAACCCACCACAAAAGGACCAAGCAGCGTTGTTTAAAGGAGTCCTGGACTTGGGAGGAGATATTGGCTGGGAAGGGGCCTTGGAGGAAGACGACGGAGCATCGTCACCCCAAGAAGGAGATGGAAGCGGCGAAGACTGAGCGAGGGAGTTATGAGGATATATATGGAGCGTGGAACCCGGAGAGGGAGAGATATGTTGGGACTCGCCTGGCGCGGAGGCAGCCCCCAAAACATTTTTTTGGGGGGCACACGGGGAGTTTGGCCGGTTCAGGATGGACTCCTGAGCCAACTCCTCGTGCTCTCTGGAGGGAGCGTTGGAAGGAGCGTCACACTGAGCAGACACCGTGCTATGCAGTTTGTCTGCAGTTTGTCCGGTGTCTCCAGTGCGCATGCATAGGCCGGTGCGCGAAATTCCAGCGCCACTCATCTGTCGGTCTAGGGTGAGTGTGCAACCTGGAGGAGTGGTGCCGGCTCTGCGAGTGAGGTCTCCAGTACACCTTCTGGGACCGAGATATCCTGCACCGGTTCTGCGTGTGGGGTCTCCGGTTCGCATCCACAGCCCAGTGCGTGACATTCCAGCTCCCATCATCCATGAGGCAAGGGTGAGTGAACAGCCGGGGAGAGAAGTACCGGCTCCACGCACCAGGTCCCCTGTAAGCTTAGATAGCCCAGTACATCCAGTCCCTGCTCTGCGCACCAGGCCCCCCGTGCGCTTAGAGAATCCAGCTCGTCCTGTTCCGGCTCTGCGCACCAGGCCCGCCGTGCGCTTAGAGTCCAGCACGTCCTGTTCCGGCTCCGCGCACCAGGCCCCCTGTGCGCTTAGAGAGTCCAGCACGTCCCTGCTCCACGCTCCAGGATCCCTGTGATATTTTTTGTGATCCAATACGTAATATAGTACACTTATCATAATTCCGTTGTAATTATCTAGATCCTATGAAGCTGTGGAGGGATACAAATTGTGGATTTAAAGAAAACATGAATCATCAGCGTAAAATGTCACCTTCGTTTTAAGCCCTGGATTTCTTGGCCCTTGATATTATTGTTGGATCTGATTTTAATAGCTAACGTTTCGATGGCCATAATAAATAGATTTGCCGATAGTGGACAACCTTGTTTTACTCCTCTTGACAGTTTATTACTTTTTGAGAAGTAGCCATGATTTACTATTTTACACCTAGGGTTACTATACATAACTTTAACCCATTGTTTAAGAGATTCTACAAAAAAATAATAATAAACTCCAGTCGTACTTTATAAGTCAGCTATGAATACCAGGCCTGGTTTCCCAGATGTTTCATTATGTTCTATTGTTTCCAGTACAGTTTTATATTATCTCCTATTTATTGTCCATGTAAAAAAACCTGTTTGATTAGGATGAATTATATCCGACAATAACTTTTTAATTCTATGTGCTATTGCATTTTACTATAATTTTTGCATCACATCTCTGAAGTGTAAGGGGCCTCCAAGTTTTTTAGTGGACTGGATCTTAATATTTTCCATTTGGGTCCTGTTTCCGTAATAATGAAATCAGCCCTTCTTGTTGAGTATCTTATCTACGATTTTTATAGGAGTGGTTAAAACATGCTAATAACAGTCCTCTGAGTACATCAAAAAAGGTTTGGTATACCTAAACTGGTATACCATCCAGCCCTGGAGTTTTCCCGGACCTCAGCGGGTTCGATAGGCTCCCATGCCTCATCTGGGTGAACAGGTTCCTGTGCCTCAACCAAGGCAACCGGGGAGGTTTCAGCCGGCTCATCAGGCTCTCACTCTTCAGCTGGTTCGTCAGGTTTCTGCGTCTCATCGGAGGCGTCCGCTCGGGATCCCCGGGACCGTCCCTTGGGGTTTGCGTCCTCCGGCTGGAGCCGAACGGGCCGGGGAGGGTGTACTGTCACGTATGCTCTCTCTCCGGCGCTCTAGGTCGTCATGCTCCCTCGCCTCAGCCAAATCGACAGGTTCCCGCATCTTAACAGAGGAGATCCTGATCCCCGGGATCGTCATCTTGGTTGGCGTCCTGCGGCTAGAGCCGCGCGTCGGGAAGGGGGTCACGTGTGCTCCCTCTCCGGCTTCTAGGTCACCAGACTGCTCGTTATGGCGCACACCTGTCACCAGCGTTACACGCATAATGACACTCACCTGGACTCCATCACCTCCTTGATTACCTGCCCTATATATGTCACTCCCTTTGGTTTCTTCCCTAGTCGTCATTGCTCCTGTTTCATGTCAGTTTGTGTTTCTTTTGTTCATTTATTTATTAAATGTATGTATTAAATGCACTTATATCCCGACTCTCAGCGTACATCGTTACATTCCTTTGTTAATAGTAATTATTTTAACCTAAATTGTTTTTGTTTTAAAGATGAGTACTGAATTGCATAGTCTCTAAAGGCACATTTAAAAGTGTCCCATACAATAAGGGGATCTGCTGTACTTACACTACCGTTCAAAAGTTTGAGGTCACTTAGAAATGTCCTCGTTTTTGAAAGAAAAGCACCTTTCTTTGTCCATTAAAATAACATAAAATTGATCAGAAATAGTGTAGACTTTGTGAATGTTATGGAATATCTACATAGGCGTACAGAGGCCCATTATCAGCAACCATCATTATAAGTCTAACTGATCATTAGAAAACCCTTTTGCAATTGTTAGCACTGTAGAATAGCCTTCATTCCTCAGAACAAGAATAGACTTACGAGTTTCAGAATAAAGTTCTTTGTTTCTGGCCGTTTTGAGCCTGTAATCAAACCCACGTGCTGATACTCAACTAGTCTAAAGAAGGCCAATTTTATTGCTTCTTTAATCAGAACAATTGTTTTCAGCTTATGTCAGAAAAGTCAGTTATACATTTCTGTCCTGGCTAAAAACAAGTTGTCATCCAATAGGCTTTGATTACATTTCCAATATCCTCGCCCATGTGGAAATTCTGTAAGAGTAATGTACAGTATATGCCAACACTTTGTAAACTTTTGGTGCCAATGAAAGACGACTAGCTTGATTGAGCCAATTTCTTTTATTGGTGGGAGTACTTCAGATTTTTTTTTTATGAATTCCTGGTGATTCTACGGTTTTATGTATTTTTTTAACCAAAAACAAAAATCCTCCCCCCAAAATAAAATAAAAAACATTTGGGGGTTCCAAAAAATTATCCCGTGGGCTTGTTTTGGCCCGCGAGCCGCCTGTTACTGACTCCCGCTCTAGTAGCTCCGATGCAATCCTTTATTAACCAACATTTTAACCACAACTGTCCTAATTAGGGTTTCATGACTAAAATAAATGAAATGGGCTCATGATTTCATCCATTTCTTTCTTCGGACAGGGTTCTGGACCTTGCCAGGAGGTTCTGACGAAAGCAGGGCCAGGCAGGGAGGTAGGGATGACAGGCAGGCACGCATAGAGGGTGGAAGTGTGTCTGGCATTGGGGGCCAGAGTAGATGGAGGTGATGATGGCTCCAGTCAGAGCTGCTCAGCGTGAGCTGAGGGCCGGCAGAGAGAAAGAGGGAGAAAGAGAGAGAGTAGAAAGAGAAGGAGAGAGAGTGCCAGTGCTCCCCAGTGCAGTTGGGCAGCATGACTGTGACTTCCTGCTGGCCGCCTGTCTGTCTGTCTGTCTGGGAGCTGCCGCGGCGACCCAGCTGCTGTCAGCTCGCCTCTGTGTCCCCAGTGTGGGACAGGCACACTGGCTGTCAACTCCACACTCGTCTCTCCTCTCCAGTTTCTTCCACGCACCTCTCTACTCCTCTGCTCCTCTCTTCTCTCCCTCTCCCATTGTTAACACAGCACCACATCCTCCTAACGTAGCACACTTCCCTGTGTGGATGACAAAACAAAAGATGGATATGTGGGGAGAATATTTCCATCGTTGACAGTTATTTACACTTTGTACTCTGGTATCTTCTGAAATCAGATCTGGTTCTATTGACCCTCTGGCCCAAGTCTGTGCTTCAAGGTAGCCACCACAGGCACACGTTTGAGTCTGACTGTTCTGGTGCGCTCCTGTGATGACAATAAGCGGGAACAGTGTTGAAGCCAAGCTGAGAGAGTTTGACTGTGCGTGTGGCTAGTGAAAACTCATCCCGACAGCTAGCCAGCAGCCGTGTACCTGCACACAGCAAGGTGTTGGCCAAGCGGTGAGGCGTGAGGCCTTGACTGGAGAATAACACGAGCTGAGAGGGCCCTGTCACCCATCGAGGATTCCCAGCTCCTGCTGCTGTGTGACAACAAAAATAGAGGAAGAGGCAATTGGATTTGACACATTTTTTCTTTTTTTAACCTGTGGGTGGTTTGCAGTGCCAGGACTTAATTTGTCAGACTTAAGGAAATAGCGTTAAACTGTGACGGTGTCACACTTAAAGAGCTATCTGTTCCACTGCCTCTGGATGCCTTTTGTTGAGGTCATAATTAATGAGAAGTGTAAAGAGCTGGTAGCTATGGTTTCCAGATAGCTGTTTGCCATGTGTCAAGGCTCCATCGGGGGGGGAGGGGTTGTGTTTGTGTGGGTGTTTGTTGGCATGAGTGCATAGAGTGAGTATATACAGTCGTGGCCAAAAGTTTTGAGAATGACACAAATATGAATTTCCACAAAGTTTGCTGCTTCAGTGTCTTTAGATATTTTTGTCAGATGTTACTATGGAATACTGAAGTATAAATACAAGCATTTCATAAGTGTCAAAGGCTTTTATTGACAATTACATGAAGTCGATGCAAAGAGTCAATATTTGCAGTGTTGACCCTTCTTTTTCAAGAACTCTGCAATCCGCACTGGCATGATGTCAATTAACTTCTGGGCCACATCCTGACTGATGGCAGCCCATTCTTGCATAATCAATGCTTGGAGTTTGTCCGAATTTGTGGGTTTTTGTTTGTCCACCCACCTCTTGAGGATTGACCACAAGTTCTCAATGGGATTAAGGTCTGGGGAGTTTCCTGGCCATGGACTCAAAATATCGGTGTTTTGTTCCCTGAGCCACTTAGTTATCACTTTTGCCTTATGGCAAGGTGCTCCATCATGCTGGAAAAGGCATTGTTTGTCTCCAAACTGTTCCTGGATGGTTGGGAGAAGTTGCTCTCAGAGGATGTGTTGGTACCATTCTTTATTCATGACTGTGTTCTTAGGCAAAATTGTGAGTGAGCCCACTCCCTTGGCTGAGAAGCAACCCCACACATGAATGGTCTCAGGATGCTTCACTGTTGGCATGACACAGGACTGATGGTAGCGCTCACCTTGTCTTCTCCGGACAAGCTTTTTTCCAGATGCCCCAAACAATCGGAAAGGGGATTCATCAGAGAAAATGACTTTACCCCAGTCCTCAGCAGTCCAATCCCTGTACCTTTTGCAGAATATCAGTCTCTCCCTGATGTTTTTCCTGGAGAGAAGTGGCTTCTTTACTGCCCTTCTTGACACCAGGCCATCCTCCAAAAGTCTTCGCTTCACTGTGCGTGCAGATGCACTCACACCTGCCTGCTGCCATTCCTGAGTAAGCTCTGTACTGGTGGTGCCCCGATCCCGCAGCTGAATCAACTTTAGGAGACTGTCCAGGTGCTTGCTGGACTTTCTTGGCCGCGCTGAAGCCTTCTTCACAACATTTGAACCGCTCTCTTTGAAGTTCTTGATGATCCGATAAATTGTTGATTTAGGTGGAATCTTACTGGCAGCAATATCCTTGCCTGTGAAGCCCTCTTTGTGCAAAGCAATGATGACGGCACGTGTTTCCTTGTAGGATAGACAATGATTCCAAGCACCATCCCTCCTTTTGAAGCTTCCAGTCTGTTATTCGAACTCAATCAGCATGACAGAGTGATCTCCAGCCTTGTCCTCGTCAACACTCACACCTGTGTTAACGAGAGAATCACTGACATGATGTAAGTTGGTCCTTTTTTGGCAGGGCTGAAATGCAGTGGAAATGTTTTTGGGGGATTCAGTTCATTTGCATGGCAAAGAGGGACTTTGCAATTAATTGCAACTCATCTGATCACTCTTCATGACATTCTGAAGTATTTGCAAATTGCCAGCATTTAAACTGAGGCAGCAGACTTTGTGAAAATTTGTGTCATTCTCAAAACTTTTGGCCACAACTGTACTTATTGTTCAGTATGATTGCCAACAGTGAATCACTTATTTTTCGGTTAGCGAGCATCCATATAAACAAGACAAGCCGATTCATGTTGAATAAATTAAGATAACGTATTATGTGCTGCTGTCATTATTACTTACCAATGGCACACTGATGAAGAGATATTGTTCATCAATCGTCTGTATTGATGACATTTTCTATGAAAGCTGTACATTATATGTGTTTCCTGTTCTATAGTATGAAAGTGAGAAAATGAAGTGAGTTGAAGTGACATGTGTCCCGGGCCAGTATCCCCAGCTGGAGTTTCTTTTCAGCCCATATGTTTCTGCCGGGACTCTCATGGTGTGTGGCTGGGTAGGGATGTAGGGCTGGTAGCTGGTGACACTCTCGTCACCGGCTGTGTGACGGCAGAGATCACAGCCATTCTAGTGTGGAACCCCAGAGCACATCTGAGACTAGTGTCTGTCTGTCTGTCTGTCAGGGAAGGAGCAGTGTGGTCCCACCAGGGGACATGGGGGTGTCAGGGGGCTTTGGGCCTCATCCCCACACCCCTCCATCTGACAGCAAAGGTCAGGGGCTTCTCCTGCCTATCTCTTTCTGCTCCTGACAGGCCTTCCTGTGGGACCAGGCCGGGCCCCTGCTCCGGGCCCCTGCTTGCTGACACGCCGCGTACAATTAATATTTCATCACTGTTTTCCCTTCTCTTTTCATCCACCCACAGAGCTCCTGATAGGGGCCCTTCTGATGAGAACACCTTTTCACACCCCTGATCTTCCCCAAACCTGCAGAAAGTTAGCCCAGGAAGTCTAGATGTGACGTACCTGCTAAAGCAGGGGGGCAAACATAGAGCCCGTGGGTGGCTTGAGTAAAAAATATAACTCATTATACTTTACAATGACAAAAATCTAATATAAACTGTGTAGAAATTATAATGGACCTACATTTATACAGTTTCTTGGCTGTGTTCAGTTTGCTAATAATCACCGAAATTAAAGCTAGACAGTTGGGGACGATCGAAAATTCTAAAAACGATGGATAATTGACTATCTTTTGTCAATTTTGACAGCGAGGAAATATAACACATTTTCAGTGCGTACCTCGTTGAAGACCAGATGCGGCCACCGGGGCAAAATGTGTTTGACATCCCTGGGCTAAAGGATTGGAAGAGTATTACTGTATCACTTTGCGTATACAATTGATAAAGATTCTACTTTTCTCTTGATTATTGCAAATCACTGAAGAGGGAGCATGGTGTGTTTTTTGCTTCTGACTGGGAGGTTCATTTTCCTGGTTTAGCGTGTTAGTTGGAGTGATTTGGAGTGTTAGTCAGAGCTATAGAGAGCCTAAATGCAGAAGAGACTTGTGTTGTGCATAGAGCATGTCTGTCAGCGGAGTGATCATATCAAACAGAGATATTTGAGCCATTAATAATACATTAGCCTATCTGATGCTCCTGCAATGCAATAATCACCCATTCATCTCCCACCCTGCGAACCTGACAGACAGTCAGATAGGGGGAAATTCAAATGAGGGGGGAAGGGAGCACTAATGCCCTTCTGGAAACACATACAGGTGGGACGAGTGGCAAACACATATCACCTACAGCTTATTATAGAGACAGATCTTCTTATAAAGGCCTCTGTGGAACAGTCTGTACTGCTGAAAGTTAATAACATGGCATTATATCATCCACTATACCCAACATAATTCTGTTGTTCCAAGTTCAAAAAATTTATAAATAACAACATCCATCCTTGGGGCACCGTGACTCACAACGGCATAATGGCTGTGTAACAGTTCCACTTTGGCAAGCACACAGCCACAACTAGGCCTGAGAAATATATGGCCTTTGTGCCTGACTTGTTCGAGTAATGTGGTTTCTACTCTGAGAATAGCCACAATAAAGTGTGACTTGGGGGACATGGTTGGTTGGTAGCAGGAGCGCCAGCCTATGCATTTGTCTGAATCATTGCCCCCAGCCCGGGTCCTGACTGCCGTGCTCTCTACCTCAGCGTGATGGAGGAGCACTGGGGCCCTGTGTCACACCCTGAGCACTAAAGCACTCGCCCTGCCTCCGGTGAGCCTACATGGCTTTACACTTTGCCTGCAGGGAGGCACGCACCATTCATCCACACAGCATACACACACACTGAATTGGCCTCTAGTTTGCCAAAAGTGCCTTCAGACCCCTTGACTTTTTCCACATTTTGTTACGTTACAGCCTTATTCTAAAATATATTACATTGTTTTTCCCCCTCATCAATCTACACACAATACCCCATAATTAGTTTTTTGCTAATTTATTAAAACAACAAAAAACATTTACATACAGTATCAGTCAAAAGTTTGTACACACCTACTCATTCCAGGGCTTTTCTTAATTTTTTACTATTTTCTACATTGTTTAATAATAGTGAAGACAAACTATGACATAACACATATGGAATCATCTAGTAACCAAAAAAGTGTTAAACAAATAATTATTTCAAAGTAGCGACCCTTTGCAGTCGCAAAAGCCATCAAGCGCTATGATGAAACTGGCTCTCATGAGGATCGCCACAGGAAAGGAAGACCCAGAGTTACCTCTGCTGCAGAAGATAAGTTCATTAGAGTTACCAGCCTCAGAAATTGCAGCCCAAATAAAGGCTTCACAGAGTTCAAGTAACAGACATATCTCAACATCAACTGTTCAGAGGAGACTATGTGAATCAGGCCTTCATGGTCAAATTACTGCAAAGAAACCACTACTAAAGGACACCAATAAGAAGAATAGACTTGCTTGGGACAAGAAACACGAGCAATGGATATTAGACCGGTGGAAATCTGTCCTTTGGTCTGATGAGTGCAAATTTGACATTTTTGGTTCTAACCGCCATGTCTTTGTGAGACGCAGACTACGTGAACGGATGATCTCTGCATGTGTGGTTCCCACCGTGAAGCATGGAAGAAGAGGTGTGATGGTTCTTTGCTGGTGACACTGTCAGTAATTTATTTAGAATTTCAGGCACACAACCAGCATGGCTACCACAGTTCTGCAGCGATACGCCATCCCATCTGGTTTGCGCTTAGTGGGACTATCATTTGTTTTTCAACAGGACAATGACCCAACACACCTCCAGGCAGGCTGTGTAAGGGCTATTTGACAAAGAAGGAGAGTGATTGAGTGCTGCATCAGATGACCTGGCCTCCACAATCACCCGACCTCAACCCAATTGAGATGGTTTGGGATGAGTTGGACCGCAGAGTGAAGGAAAAGCAGCCAACAAGTGCTCAGCATATATGGGAACTCCTTCAAGACTGTTGGAAAATCATTCCAAGTGAAGCTGGTTGAGAGAATGCCAAGAGTGTGCAAAGCTGTCATCAAGGCAAAGGGTGGCTATGAAGAATATAACATATATTTAGATTTGTTTAACACTTTTTTGGTTACTACATGATTCCATATGTGTTATTTCATAGTTTTGATATCTTCACTATTATTCTACAATGTAGAAAATAGTAAAAAATAAAGTAAAACTGAGTAGATGTGTACAAACTTTTGGCTGGTACTGTAAGTATTCAGACGCTTTACTCAGTTCTTTGTTGAAGCACCTTTGGCAGTGATTACAGCATTGTTTGTTCTTGGGTATGAAGCTACAAGCTTTGCACACCTGTATTTGGGGAGTTTCTCACATTCTCATCTGCAGATCCTCTCAAGCTCTGTCAGATTGGATGGGGAGTGTTGCTCACAGCTATTTACAGGTCTCTCCAGAGATGTTCGATCGGGTTCAAGTCCAGGCTCTGGCTGGGCCACTCATGGACATTCAGAGACTTGTCCCGAAGCCGCTCCTGCTTTGTCTTGGCTGTGTGCTTAGGGTCGATGTCCTGTTGGAAGGTGAACCTTTGCCCCAGTCTGAGGCCCTGAGCGCTTTGGAGCAGGTTTTCATCAAGGATCTCTCTGTACTTTGCTCTGTTCATCTTTGCCTCGATCCTGACTAGTCTCCCAGTCCCTGCCGCTGAAAAACATCCCGGCAGCATGATTCTGCCACCCCCGTGCTTCACCGTAGGGATGGTGCCAAGTTTCCTCCAGACGTGACGCTTGACATTCAGGCTAAATAGTTCAATCTTGGTTTAATCAGACCAGCGAATCTTGTTTCTCATGGTCTGAGAGTCTTTAGGTGCCTTTTGGCAAACTCCAAGTGGGCTGTCATGTGCCTTTTACTGAGGAGTGGCTTCCACAATTTTTTTGTTAGCATTCCCCAGATATGTGCCTCGACACAATCCTGTCTTGGAGCTCTATGGGCAATTCCTTTGGTTTGGTTTTTGCTCTGACATGCGCTGTCAACTGTGGGACCTTATATAGACAGGTGTGTGCCTTTCCAAATCATGTCCAATCAATTGAATTTACCACATGTGGAGTTCAATCAAGTTGTAGAAACATCTCAAGGATGATCAATGAAAACAGGATGCACCTGAGCTCAATTTCAAGTCTCATAGCAAAGGGTCTGAACACTTATGTAAGTAAGGTATTTCTGTATTTTATTTTTAACAAATTTGCTAACATTTCTAAAAACCTGTTTTTGCTTTGTCATTATGGGGTATTGTGTGTAGAATGATGAGGATTATTTAATTTTTTTAATCCATTTTAAAATAAGGCTGTAATGTAACAAAATTTGGAAAAAGTCAAGGGTTCTGAATACTTTCGGAAGGCACTGTATGTAATGTTATAGCAGAGACAAGGCCCCTGTGTGTCCTGTCTTAGAGAAAATTACATGGGCTGATAGACAGACAGATTGTTAAGTGTTCAAGGTAATTGTGAAGGTACTGACTGTGATACGGACTGTGAGCAGAAAGACTGGTGACCCAGGATGTTCTCTCTGCATGCACAAATGAGCCTCAGTACACCCCGTAGCGAGCCCCCTTCTGAGCCACGCCCCAGGACTAGTCTGTAATGAGTACTATAACCAGCAGACAATACCAAGGTCAACTCTGCTTGTTCTTATAGGTTCCCTCTAACCTTGAGTGTCACAAGCAGCACTTCATGCAAATCTCTCTCTCCTGTGAATGAGCCGTTCTTCCCATTAGAGAGAATGGACTGTAACAACACATTGTACCAGAGGACTCATAATCATTAGTGCCTAACCCTGTGTGTGTGTGTGTGTGTGTGTGTGTGTGTGTGTGTGTGTGTGTGTGTGTGTGTGTGTGTGTGTGTGTGTGTGTGTGTGTGTGTGTGTGTGTGTGTGTGTGTGTGTGTGTGTGTGTGTGTGTGTGTGTGTGTGTGTGTGTGTGTGTGTGTGTGTGTGTGTGTGTGTGTGTGTGCTGTACAATGGCATGGAGATGGAGGGACAGTGCAGGCATTTCCATGCTTCAGGGTCTTTCAGTAGGAGACACTATAAAACACCATCAGCCATGTGGCTTATTCTGTGCCCTCCAGTATGTGTACATTGTCTTGTGTTTTTTGTGCAAAGAAAGGTGGGGAGCTGGGAGACAGTTTCCTCGAGTAGCTACTCTCTCTGTTTTCCATGTTTTCTTCTCTCAGTCATCTACATAAAAAACTGAGTGATTATCAGTTAAGGGAGTTGGCAGTCATGGATTTCTAAAAGCTGCCTTCAAGACAGGACTATATTCCACAGATAACTAGTTTCTCAGAAGTCCTGTTTGTTCTTGAGGTTTGCCCCCACTACAAACATTTTCTTGATCAAAGCCCTATGAAAGTGCCTGCCACTTCAAACATAGGCCCCCATTCCGCCATATAGGTCTGCCTGCTCATCGCCATGGCAACTCTGGAATCCTCCAACCTCTATGGAGCAGGTAGCCAGGAGTGTGAAGGAAGTGACAAAGGCCTCATTTAAATTAGCTCAACCCTTTTTCCATCTTATTTAATTGATTTCAAAGGTGAGCTGTGTGGCATTACTGAGGTGCAGCATTAGACTATTGATATAGTGAGTAGCCCCCACACACACTCTAATCGTTCCATTTTGTGTATTCATTGGGAAAATCCAAATGAGGTCTAGCCATTTAAGTCAAAAGATAGCAGCTTTCCTCAGGGTTCAAATCATTCCCTCAACAGAATCCCAACTGAGCAGCCAGCTCAGCCCTCTTTAAACTAACATGTGGAGTTATTTATCAAGTAAATTTGTTTCAAAGACAAGTACAGATATAATCTCACACTTTTGATGTTCATTTTATCAGTGGGTTATAGTAACAGCGGGTATTAAGGTGTGTATTAATGTCTTTTATGTAAAGTTACAAAGGAATTGGAATGAGGGATAGGACTTAATCATTCCACCGGAGTGAAAGCTATTCTTCATCTCAAAGTTAACACAAGACCAAACTTTACCTCATCTTACAGGGATTCTCAGATACTTACGTATTATTTTTAGCCAGTAGTTCGGAAAGTATACAATGGGGGAAAAAAGTATTTAGTCAGCCACCAATTGTGCAAGTTCTCTCACTTAAAAAGATGAGAGAGGCCTGTAATTTTCATCATAGGTACACTTCAACTATGACAGACAAAATAAGGAAAAAAAATCCAGAAAATCACATTGTAGGATTTTTTATGAATTTATTTGCAAATTATGATGGAAAATAAGTATTTGGTCAATAACAAAAGTTTATCTCAATACTTTGTTATATACCCTTTGTTGGCAATGACAGAGGTCAAACGTTTTCTGTAAGTCTTCACAAGGTTTTCACACACTGTTGCTGGTATTTTGGCCCATTCCTCCATGCAGATCTCCTCTAGAGCAGTGATGTTTTGGGGCTGTCGCTGGGCAACACGGACTTTCAAAGATTTTCTATGGGGTTGAGATCTGGAGACTGGCTAGGCCACTCCAGGACCTTGAAATGCTTCTTACGAAGCCACTCCTTCGTTGCGGGCGGTGTGTTTGGGATCATTGTCATGCTGAAAGACCCAGCCACGTTTCATCTTCAATGCCCTTGCTGATGGAAGGAGGTTTTCACTCAAAATCTCACGATACATGGCCCCATTCATTCTTTCCTTTACACAGATCAGTCGTCCTGGTCCCTTTGCAGAAAAACAGCCCCAAAGCATGATGTTTCCACCCCCATGCTTCACAGTAGGTATGGTGTTCTTTGGATGCAACTCAGCATTCTTTGTCCTCCAAACACGACGAGTTGAGTTTTTACCAAAAAGTTATATTTTGGTTTCATCTGACATTCTCCCAATCCTCATCTGGATCATCCAAATGCTCTCTAGCAAACTTTAGACGGGCCTGAACATGTACTGGCTTAAGCAGGGGGACACGTCTGGCACTGCAGGATTTGAGTCCCTGGCGGCGTAGTGTGTTGGTAGGCTTTGTTACTTTGGTCCCAGCTCTCTGCAGGTCATTCACTAGGTCCCCCCGTGTGGTTCTGGGATATTTGCTCACCGTTCTTGTGATCATTTTGACCCCACGGGGTGAGATCTTGCGTGGAGCCCCAGATCGAGGAAGATTATCAGTGGTCTTGTAAGTCTTCCATTTCCTAATAATTGCTCCCACAGTTGATTTCTTCAAACCAAGCTGCTTACCTATTGCAGATTCAGTCTTCCCAACCTGGTGCAGGTCTACAATTTTGTTTCTGGTGTCCTTTGACAGCTCTTTGGTCTTGGCCATAGTGGAGTTTGGAGTGTGACTGTTTGAGGTTGTGGACAGGTGTCTTTTATACTGATAACAAGTTCAAACAGGTGACATTAATACAGGTAATGAGTGGAGGACAGAGGAGCCTCTTAAAGAAGAAGTTACAGGTCTGTGAGAGCCAGAAATCTTGCTTGTTTGTATGTGACCAAATACTTATTTTCCACCATAATTTGCAAATAAATTCATTAAAAATCCTACAATGTGATTTTCTGGATTTTTTTTCCTTATTTTGTCTGTCATAGTTGAAGTGTACCTATGATGAAAATTACAGGCCTCTCTCATCTTTTTAAGTGAGAGAACTTGCACAATTGGTGGCTGACTAAATACTTTTTTTCCCCACTGTAAGTAGCTAACTAAATATTACTTGTGTAGTTGTGCTGACTCTAAGTCTCTATATGTCCCTAACTATGGTTACGATGCATGTCCCTGAAAATTACGTACTACGTCACGTGCAGATATGTGCACCACGTCATTGCTTTCTCACTCTGCTGTGTGTGCATGATGTGCTTCTTGCTAGCTGTCATTGCAATGCAGAGGGGCAGAAACTCATTGGTTGAACTCAAATTGCTAGGGGGCTGGCCCACATGGGGGAAAATGTAGGGAAAATGGCGCAGCACAGCTTCCCGAAAAACAATCGCTTTCAAACTAGGTATTTCGTGGCTAATTGAGGTAAGACAGTAATTCTGCTCATAGGCTGTGCATGTATGAACTACACATTGACATATCCAGCCCAAAGCGGGAGGTTTAAAAAATACTTGATTGTCGCCAATATCCGGAGCATGTCTGAAATATGTTGTCAGTGACAGGGCTCTATGTGAGCTGTATCGTCATGTTGCATGCATTCTTCTTCATTAGGGATTGGCTACCCAAGATGTTTTATATTTATTTCACCTAGCCTATCAGGATTCCCCAGAATTAACGGACATTTCATTAAACTCTATCAAAGTCTGGCTAACTACATCCTCCATGATTGCTGTTGCAATAAAGCCTACAGGGCATTATTATATTTCACAGCATCATTGTAAAGGAAATGGCAAATAAATTCAAGTAAAAGGGCACAGCGGATGTGTCTCTTTAAAAGACAAACCCCAATGAAATTAGAAGTGCTCAGTTGGACATACCCAGCACAAACCACATCTCTGCCCTTTTACTTCTGTGTTTGATACATGCTTAAAATGTCTACTCCACAGGGAGCAGCAAAGCACCCTTTAGCTTCTAACAAGCATACAGAATTCCACACCTCTTTAATATGTGCTAATGATTATGATCATTTTAGTCTCATCTTTTCCCAAGTCTGGAGATTAATTTAAGATAACTGTGCAGTATTTTCTCCTGAAAAGTTATCTAACTAAATATTACTTGTGTAGTTGTACTGACTCTAAGTCTCTATATGTCCCTAACTATGGTTACGATGCAGGACTGTAGAACTGATTGGTTGTTTTGTGCTGATACTCTGTTGCAGAATGTGAGTGAAACAGTAAGTGGATGTTAATGACAGAAATGTGGCTGTGTTTTTAAATAGCAGCAGCCTATTAGTGTGTTATTAACAGGGTAATGGCCTGTTACTAAACTGCAGTGTGACATTGCTGCTCGGGCTGCCTGGGCAGCTACATGCTGCCCCCTCGCTCCCCCCTTCTGCTCCCCTTCCTGCTCATCACTGAGACTGCAGCAGAGATGGAGAGACAGGAGGTGGAGGAGAGGAACTCCACACACATGGACAGAGACAGAGAACAGAGAGGAAGAGAAGGAATAAAGCCCAGAGCTTTGATCTCTGGTAAAATGATCTTCAAAGAGAACCATTGATACCCAATTTCAACCCACATACAGGTCTTAAACATTCAATGTTTGGACAGATACATGTCCGCAATAGAGATACACCCCATGCCATGGCAAAATGTTTAAAGTAAATTGAGTTAGATGTGTTGAAAGCATCTGCTTCATCAGGGAATGATCCAGTTGTCTCATTCAAATAACAAAACTTTATTGAATGCTCTGTGTGAATGCACATCCACTACTCAAAGCTTTTTTTATCAAAGCTCTTTTTGTAGTCTGACATTTTTTGATGTGCCTGTGTTGAACCTGAGCCTCCTGTTCAAGAGGTCCACCTCACTGATTAGTGTGGGTGGGAGAAAGGCAAAACGACTGCTCATTCTCTTCACACTGCTTAATCAATATTCCTCAGACAGACAAGCGGGACATGGCAGAGGAAAATGCAGGGCTCTCAAGAAAATAGTTTGCCATCCACAACTGAAGCCCCGGGCCAAAAGCAAGGGGTTGTGTGTCGATATATTTTTTGAGAGTATGAGATAGAGATTGACAGTGAGAGAGAGCAAAGCTGTAAATTGAGTGTCAGTGATCTCACTCAACTTCTACGCAGTGGGAGATAAGATGAGAGAAATTAAACCTCAGAGCTGTAACAGAGTAATAAAGTGGGATGCAGTGTGGGGTTCAGTGTCTGGACTTTGTTGTTCTCAGAAATTATTTATAACTCCGGGGAGAGGAACTAATAATATATATTAAAACGGCAAGCCTTTCTCTTTCCACTCTGTTTATAGTCCAAGGTTCAGAGGGGTTTGGTTCATGTGCTGCCAAAAATAACCTCTGGTCTCTCGTGAACAACAACTCTATATCAGGGCCTCATTGGGCTTTAGAGAACAACAATGAGATACTGCATTTTAAGTTGAGATTCAGACAAACCGTCTGAGTTCAAGTATAGTGCAGACGCAGCAGATGTTGTCTGTCTCTGGATCGGATCACTGTGAATAGAGAATACTAGCAGTGTAAAGCTGCTGTGTTGTTGGAGCACATGCACCAGGTGAGTTAATGTATTAGGAGTCCCCTCCATGTTTCTCACATTGACTGCTCTGTGGTCTCCCTCAGGTGTGTTTCACCTGTTTGGCCCGATCCCCAATGGTTCATAGGATGTTGCCTTGTGTGTGCACCGGCTTGTGGCTTCAGGCCAGTTGCCACGGCATCAATGTGTTTTCCCATTCCCCCCACCCCTTAACCACACAACCATGCAAGGATAGGGCAGCGCCAGTGGGGGGCATTTCCCTGGGGAATCATTTCTCCCTCTTCTTTCTTGTTATTTGTAACTTGTCCTTTCAAGCAAGACAGCCCTAAAGTTCAGTGGCGCATTCTTCAAGAAAGGCTATTACTGCTTCCTTCTGATTCTGTATCATGCAGTGCACAAACCAGTCATCCCTCTTTTTTATCTGCCTTTCTTCCTGTCACATTTTTGAAGGGTAGAGGAGAAGTCAGAGTTTGAGGAAAGGACTATGACCAATGCCTTTAAATGGAAAGCGGGCTTCTCCTCTGAGTTTGCACAAGACATCCAATACAGTGAAAGTGCTTTGTGCTTGACAGAGCTGTCTCTCTCTTTCTTGTGTTTTTTTCCCCTTTATGGTAAGAGTGTGCTTACTTAAATATATTTATCCTATGGGCAAAGACATTCAAAAGGGGTGATGATATTAATTAACAGTAATTTTGATCCAAATTGTCCAAACAGATCATTTAGGTACATGGATTCTTTTAAATGTGTTATTGGACAATAAACAGATATGGCTATACGGTCCAAATAATGATGAAAATATATATAATAATTGATCAACTCTACAAGCAACACTAGACTCTATTATTATGGTGGGGGATTTTAATATGGTTTTAAATACCTCTATGGACCATAAAGGAAATCACACCTCAACCTATCACCCTCAGGCACTTAAGGAAATCATGAATGTCATGGATATATTGGAATTAGTGGATATATGGAGGCTTAAATACCCTGACCTAGTGAGATATACATGGCGAAGGCTTAATCAAGCTAGTTGACTTGATTACTTTATGTCATTCTCTCTGGCACCAAAAGTTTAAAAAAAGTGTTGACCGAATGCAGTTGGATCATCACATAATTGGCATATATACACTGCTCAAAAAAATAAAGGGAACACTTAAACAACACAATGTAACTCCAAGTCAATCACACTTCTGTGAAATCAAACTGTCCACTTAGGAAGCAACACTGATTGACAATAAATTTCACATGCTGTTGTGCAAATGGAATAGACAACAGGTGGAAATTATAGGCAATTAGCAAGACACCCCCAATAAAGGAGTGGTTCTGAAGGTGGTGACCACAGACCACTTCTCAGTTCCTATTCTTCCTGGCTGATGTTTTGGTCACTTTTGAATGCTGGCGGTGCTTTCACTCTAGTGGTAGCATGAGACGGAGTCTACAACCCACACAAGTGGCTCAGGTAGTGCAGCTCATCCAGGATGGCACATCAATGCGAGCTGTGGCAAGAAGGTTTGCTGTGTCTGTCAGCGTAGTGTCCAGAGCATGGAGGCGCTACCAGGAGACAGGCCAGTACATCAGGAGACGTGGAGGAGGCCGTAGGAGGGCAACAACCCAGCAGCAGGACCACTACCTCCGCCTTTGTGCAAGGAGGAGCACTGCCAGAGCCCTGCAAAATGACCTCCAGCAGGCCACAAATGTGCATGTGTCTGCTCAAACGGTCAGAAACAGACTCCATGAGGGTGGTATGAGGGCCCAACGTCCACAGGTGGGGGTTGTGCTTACAGCCCAACACCGTGCAGGACGTTTGGCATTTGCCAGAGAACACCAAGATTGGCAAATTCGCCACTGGTGCCCTGTGCTCTTCACAGATGAAAGCAGGTTCACACTGAGCACGTGACAGAGTCTGGAGACGCCGTGGAGAACGTTCTGCTGCCTGCAACATCCTCCAGCATGACCGGTTTGGCGGTGGGTCAGTCATGGTGTGGGGTGGCATTTCTTTGGGGGGCCGCACAAATCCAGACCTCCATGGGTTGATAAATTTGATTTCCATTGATAATTTTTGTGTGATTTTGTTGTCAGCACATTCAACTATGTAAAGAAAAAAGTATTCAATAAGATTATTTCATTCATTCAGATCTATGATGTGTTATTTTAGTGTTCCCTTTATTTTTTTGAGCAGTGTATTACTCTTACAGAATTTCCATGTGGGCGAGGATATTGGACATTTAATCAAAGCCTACTGGATGATAACTTGTTTATAACTAGGACAGAATAATTTATAACTGGCTTTTTCCGACATAACATAGGTACAGCACAGAGCCTTATTGTATGGGACACTTTTAAATGTGCCTTTGGAGGCCATGTGTAACGATGTGCGCTGAGAGTCAGGAAACAAGTTCAAGGAGTGAGTGTTTTAATAAATAAACACTAACATAATACAAAAAAACACTAACGTAATACAAAACAAAAAACACGAACAACGCACAGACATGTAACTGAAAGAGAAACAATGATGCCTGGGGAAGGAACCAAAGGGAGTGACATAAATAGGGCAGGTAATCAAGGAGGTGATGGAGTCCAGGTCAGTGTCATAATGCGCGTAACGATGGTGACAGGTGTGCGCCATAACGAGTGGCCTGGTGACCTCCCCGACGCATGGCTTTAGCCGCAGGACGCCGACCGGTCACCTCTGCTAAGGCGCGGGAACCTGTCGATCCAGCTGAGGCGAGGGAGCATGGCGACCTAGAGCGCCGGAGAGAGAGCATACATGACAGTACCCCCGCTGAGGTATGGAAACCCGTCGAGCCAGCTGAGGCAGGGGAAGCCGTCGAATCATGGGAATCCGACAAACCGGCTGAGGCCTCACAGGTAGCTCCGGTTCTGACACCCGGACCCGACATTACCTCCAAAACAAAAACAAAAAAAACAACTCCCTGATGCTTTCCTTTGGTGAGGCGTCATTCTGTAACGGGGTGCGCTGAGAGTCGGGAAGCAAGTTCAGGGAGTGAGTGTTTTAATAAATAAACACAACATAATACAAAACAAGCAACTCGAACAATGCACAGACATGAAACAGAAACAATGACGCCTGCGGAAGAATCCAAAGGGAGTGACATATATAGGGCAGGTAATCAAGGAGGTGATGGAGTCCAGGTGAGTGTCATAATGCGCTGATGCGCGTAACGATGGTGACAGGTGTGCGTCATAACGAGCAGCCTGGTGACCTAGAGACCGGAGGGGGAGCACACGTGACACCATGCAATTCAATAAAACAAAAACAATTTACATCAAAAGAGTCCATATTAACAAAGGAAATTGAAGGACTAACAGTACAGTTAGATAACAATACAAACTGTACCATTGTCACGTATACTCCCTCTCCGGCCTCAAGGTCATCGGGCTGCTGATTATCCCGCACACATGTCACCATCGTCTTGCGCACCTGCACCTCATGACACTCACCTGGACTCCATCACCTCCTTGATTATCTTCCCAATATCTGTCACTCCCCTTGGTTCTTTCCTCAGGTGTTATTGACTCCTTAATGTTGGTGTGTTGTTATTGTTTCGTGTTTATGGTTTTGTTTATTTATTAAAACACTCACTTCCTGTACTGATTCTCAGCGCACTCATTACAACCATAGAGGCACAGAATAAAATTGAAAACCAAAAAGAAATGGAGGAACTTATTCAAGAAAGATCCAGTGTAATATATTATAAAAAATAAAGCGAACTGGATGGAATATGGGGAGAAAAAAAAAATTCTATGTTCAACATAGAAATGCTACCAATTTTTGTTTTATTGAAACTTGTTACAAATGGAGTCACGCATGATTCACTGAATTATATTTTGAAAGGGGAAGTACTTTAAGAATATGTTTTCGTTTCAGTCTCCATCTCCACTAACCGATGCTACATTGTATAGATTTTATTTCCTATTAATAATGTAAAATTAACATCTGTACAGAAAGACTAATGTGAAGGCCAAATTAGAGTTAGAAATTAGAACTTCTTGATGCAATTAAAGCCTTTATGTCCGGGAAAACTCCAGGACTGGATGGCATACCAGAGGAAGTATACCACACTTTTTTTTTATATATACTCAGAGGACCATTATTAGCATGTTTTAACCACTCCTATATAAACTGTAGATTATTGGACACGCAACAAGGTCTGATATCATTACTGAAACAGGATCCAAGTGTTGTATATATAAAGATCCAGTCCATAAAAAATGTAGGCCTCTTGCACTGTGTTGTGATGCAACAATTCTAGCTAAATGTTTGGCGCATAGAATTAAACAGGTTTTGTCATATTATTCATCCTAATCAGACAGGTTTTTTTACATGGACGATACATTGGAGATAAAACAAGTACTGGAAACAATAGAATACTACGGGGAACCAGGCTTCGTTTTCATTGCCGATTTTGAAAAGGCTTTTGATAAAGTACGACTGGAGTATATATATAAATGCCTAGAATATTTACATTTCGGAGAATCTCTTGAAAAATGGGTTAAAGTTATGTATAGGAACCCTAGGTGTAAAATAGGTAATAATTTCTACATCTCAGACAGTTTTAAACTGTCAAGAGGAGTAGAACAAGGTTGTCCACTATCGGCATATCTATTTTTTTATTGCCATCGAAATGTTAGCTGTTAAAATTAGATCCAACAATATTAAGGGATTAGAAATCCGTGTCTTAAAAAACAAAGGTGTGAAATACAATTAGAATCCCCCACAGCCTCAGAGGATCTAGATACTTTTGCTAATCTCTCTGGATTAAAACCAAATTATGATGTGTACTATATTACGTATTGGATTTAAAAAAAAAAAAAAAAAAAACTTATATTTGTGTAGTTTACCAATAAAATGGTCTGACGGGGATGTAGACATACATATCCCGAAAGAAAGAAATGGTCTCACTCCAAATCAATTTGAATAGAAAGTTGGCGAAAAAAATAGAAAAGAAAATACCTTACCTATTTGCTTATGGTTTTGCCTACACCTACTGACCTGCTTTTTAAATTATGAACAAAAAAAATATTCAATTGTATTTGTAATGGCAAACTAGACAAAATTAAAAGGGCCTACTTACAGTTGAAGTCAGAAGTTTACATACATTTAGGTTGGAGTCATTAAAACTCATTTTTCAACCACTTCACACATTTCTTGTTAACAAACTATAGTTTTGGCAAGTCGGTTAGGACATGGCCAAGATTTTTAAATGTTCATAGATGACAAGCAAGGTCAAATAATAATCACAGTGGTTGTCGAGGTTGCAACAGGTCAGCACCTCAGGAGTAAATGTCAGTTGGCTTTTCATAGCATCTCTACCGCTTCTGCTGTCTCTAGAGAGTTGAAAATAGCAGGTCTGGGACAGGTAGCATGTCTGGTGAACAGGTCAGGGTTCCATAGCCGCAGGCAGAACAGTTGAAACTGGAGCAGCAGCACGGCCAGGTGGACTGGGGACAGCAAGGAGTCATCAGGCCAGGTAGTCCTGAGGATTGGTTCTAAGGCTCAGGTCCTCCGAGAGAGAGAAAGAAAGAGAAAGAGAATTAGAGAGCATACTTAAATTCACTCAGGGGGGGCACCAACCCGGACAGGAAGATCACGTCAGTGACTCAACCCACTCAAGCGACGCACCCCCCCCAGGGACGGCATGGAAGAGCACCAGTAAGCCAGTGACTCAGCCCCTGTAATAGGGTTAGAGGCAGAGAATCCCAGTGGAGAGTCACTGCTCCAAAACCGCCATTAAAAAGCCAGACTATGGTTTGCAACTGCACATGGGGACAAAGATTGTACTTTTGGGAGAATTGTCCTCTGGTCTGATGAAACAAAAACAGAACTGTTTGGTCATAATGACCATTGTTATATTTGGAGGAAAAAGGGAGGCTTGCAAGCAGAAGAACATCATCCCAACCGTGAAGAACAGGCGTGGCAGCATCATGTTGTGGGGTGCATTGCTGCAGGAGGGACTGGTGCACGTCACAAAATAGATGGCATCATGAGGAAGGAAAATTATGTGGATATATTGAAGCAACATCTTAAGACAGTCAGGAAGTTTAAGCTTGGTCGCAAATGGGTCTTCCAAATGGACAATGACCCCAAGCATACTTCCAAAGTTGTGGCAAAATGGCTTAAAGACAACAAAGTCAAGGTATTGGAGCCATCACAAAGCCATGACCTCAATCCTATAGAACATTTTTGGGCAGAACTGAAAAAGCGTGTACGAGCAAGGAGGCCTACAAACCTGACTCAGTTACACCAGCTCTGTCAGGAGGAATGGGCCAAAATTCACCCAACTTATTGTGGGAAGCTTGTGGAAGGCTACACAAAACATTTGACCCAAGTTAAACAATTTAAAGGCAATGCTACCAAATACTAATTGAATGTATGTAAACTTCTGACCCACTGGGAATGTGATGAACGAAATAAAAGCTGAAATAAATAATTCTCTGTACTATTATTCTGACATTTCACATTCTTAAAATGAAGTGGTGATCCTAACTGACCTAAGACAAGGAATTTTTACTAGGATTAGATGTCAGGAATTGTGAAAAACGGAGTTTAAATGTATTTGGCTAAGGTGTATGTAAACTTCAACTGTATATAATGAATATTAATTCAGAGGGCATAAATTATTAAATATTAAAGCATTAGACCTCTCATTAAAGGCATACACAAGTTATACTTAAGTCTGAAATGGTTCTCAAGTAAATTAGTAAGAATGTCTCACCCCATGTTCAAGAACAGCATTTTTCCCTTTATTCAGATTACAACTGCTCACTTTCATTTTTTTTTTTAAACGAAATCTCCAAAGTATCGTCATTTTTTGAACAAGCCTTAGAAAGTTGGTTGCAATTTCAGTTTAATCGACCTGAAAATACAAAACAAATATTGTGGTTAAACTCAAATATAGTAATTGATCAAAAATAATTTTTAGTTCAAATGTTTAAAAACGGTATAATTTTTGTAAATTATATCATAAATAGAACTGGTTATGTCACACATGCAGCTAACACAGACATGTGGAAATGTCTGCTCTACCCCCCCCTCAATACTTTGTAAAGCCACCTTTTGCATCAATTACAGCTGCAAGTCTCTTGGGGTATGTCTCTATAAGCTTGGCACATCTAACCACTTGGATTTTTGCCCATTCTTCAAGGCAAAACACTCCAGCTCCTTCAAGTTGGATGGGTTCTACTGGTGTACAGCAATCTTTAAGTCATACCACAGATTTTCAATTGGATTGAGGTCTGGGCTTTGACTAGGCCATTCCAAGACATTTAAATGTTTCCCCGTGGGATGTTCAAAGTTTCAGATATTTTTTATAACCCAACCCTGATATGTACTTCTCCACAACTTTGTCTCTGACCTGTTTGGAGAGCTCCTTGGTCTTCATGGTGCTGCTTGCTTGCTTGTTGGTGCTGCTTGCTTGTTGGTGCTGCTTGCTTGTTGGTGCTGCTTGCTTGTTGGTGCCGCTTGCTTGGTGGTGTTTCAGACTCTGGGGCCTTTCAGAACAGGTGTATATATACTGAGATCGTGTGACAGATCATGTGACACTTAGATTGCACACAGGTGGACTTTATTTAACTAAGTATGTGACTTCTGAAGGTAATTGGTTGCACCAGATCTTATTTAGGGGCTTCATAGCAAAGGGGGTGAATGCATATGCATGCACCACTTTCCATTTTAGATTTTTTTTTTACAAGTTATTTTTTTCATTTCCCTTCAACAATTTGGACTATTTTGTGTATGTCCATTACATGAAATCCAAATAAAAATCTATTTAAATTACAGGTCGCAATGCAACAAAATAGAAAAAACGCCAAGGGGGATGAATACTTTTGCAAGGCACTGTATATCAAATCAAATCAAAGTGTATTTGTCACGTGCGCCGAATACAACAGGTGAAATGCTTACTTACAGTCTCTAACCAATAGTGCAAAAAAGGTATTAGGTGAACAATAGGTAAGTAAAGAAATAAAACAACAGTAAAAAGACAGGCTATATACAGTAGCGAGGCTATATACAGTAGCGAGGCTATAAAAGTAGCGAGGCTACATACAGACACAGGTTAGTCAGGCTGATTGAGGTAGTATGTACATGTAGCTATGGTTAAAGTGACTATGCATATATGATGAACAGAGAGTAGCAGTAGCGTAAAAGAGGGGTCGGCGGGTGGTGGGTTGCGGGACATGGGAAGAGACAATCTTCCCAGCTCTGCAGATTTTGCTACGAGGAGGCAGAGTCATTAAAACATTTATTTTGGTACTGTCCATGTGTAGCTTGTTTTTGATCACAGGTCCAGGAATGGCTAAAGAATTGCAACATTTACCTAGAACTAACGCTGCAGATAGTAATACTGGGTGATTTGAAAAGTCATAGTCAAATCGATCAATAATATAATAAATATTTCAGCAAAAATTTTTATCTTTCATTTACAATCTCTAGAAGCTATGAGAATAGAAAGTTTCAGTACTTTTGTGAAGCACCACAGCACAGAGCACAGCTAATGGAAATCCCAATGGATGGTGTTAAAAGATAGATGGGAGGGGTTGAATGGAGCTGAAGGGTGGGACTAATAGGGGCGGCAGGTAGCCTAGTGGTTAGAGTTCGAATCCCAGAGCTGACAAGGTAAAAATCTGTCGTTCTGCCCCTGAGCAAGGCAGTTAACCCACTGTTCCCTGGGCGCCGAAGACGTGGATGTCGATTAAGGCAGCCCCCCGCACCTCTCTGATTCAGAGGGGTTGGGTTAAACGCGGAAGACACATTTCAGTTGAAGGCATTCAGTTGTACAACTGACTAGGTATCCCCCTTTCCCTAATAACAACAAGATAACCAATTTAAAACCTACAGGGTCTGTAAAATGTATATAGGTTCAGAAATGTTGTGAAATGGCAGTTACAAATAGAAAGAATAGAATAGAAATTGGATGGACATCCGAAATAGATGAAGGACTAAAAACAAACAAAATATAACTATTGTAAAAATGATGCAGACAATTACATTGATGGAAGCAATAATCTATAATAATCTAAAGCTGATCCAGCCCCTAAAAAAATGTAATAAAAAAAGTGTGCTTACTCTTCTCTTTGGTAAAATATCTTCAGTTCTCCATTTCTCTAGAAATGTGTAATAATGTAGTGCTATAAGAGATATGTAGAGCTGAATTTGAAGGCATTATGATAAAAGGGAGTGGGTTTGCCTGGAAAAACACAGTTGATTGCTTTACATGAGAAAGGAAGCTGATGGGGTACCCTAGCTAAACTGACCTCGGCTAACGCCTGCACAGAATCATCTGTTGGAAAAGAACACAAAGGAACTGCAGGCTTACATGGTCAATTGTTGCTGTGGGCCATATCTCAGGTCGGCCTCTCACCATTTACATAATTAGGAGCCCTTCATCCAAGAAATTTGTGATAGCGCCTCTTTAAAGAGAAAATTCTCCACCCTCAATCCTCAGCCCCTGCCTCGAAGCTGTCACTTCAAATCGCCCATGACCTCAATTGTCATCACTCTCGCCCTTGAAGTGGAGAAATCTTTTCATTTCACAGTGAAAAGGCATAAGGGCCTTGATTGCAGCAAATCGATCTGTAATCACACTGCGCTCAGTTCTTTTATCCTATGGGCTTCATCTACACTTGAGAGGCCAAGGTTATATTTACATGCTGCGTTCTCAAGGGTTTCTCCCTCGCCGTGATTCTGATATGAGTGTCACAACATGCCATTCTAATCCTCTTTTCAGGTCATTTCTCACACAAGGCTGACCGTGAAATATCCTCTACTGATTGCCCACTTCAGCTGTCCTCTCATCAGCTCAGTTGGGACAGGGGAGCTGTGTTTTAGAGTGGTCAATCCGCACCTTCGACCAACGTCAGCATCGCACGTCATACTGTCCTCTGTTACCTTTTCCTGGTCCTAGAATATCATGGAATATGAGTCTGCGGTGGTTTCTGCTTTGCTTTTTCATTTTGTCGAGTCAGAGAGGGAGTTGGCATTTTGTGGAATATAGATTTGGTATGACTGTGAGCTCTGTAGTCTGTATGTGACAGTAGGGATGTTGTGAGGGCCAAGGGTATCTCTCTCCGGGAGTGGATGTGTGTGGCCTGTAGTGGGGAGTGACGGCGGATGGTTTATTAGTGTTTCAGAAGGCCTTGGCACCAACATGCCTCCAAAATAAGATGAGCAGAATAAATCTGAGAGAGACCAGAGGCTTTGTGTTCCCACAATCTTATATCCTGTCATGACCAGACCTATTCAGGAGGAAGAAAACAGTAACATGAAGCTCTATTGCTTTTAAAGCCCTCTCTCTTCCGCTCTCTCTGCTTTTCCTTGAGGAGCAGAGGGTGGCAGGAGGGGCAGAGAGGGGGGGTTCTGGTTGTTCTTGGCTCAATCGACTGGGCAGAACAAACGTCTGCATCATATTCCAAGGGCCTGTATACATTTAACGTGAGTGACAATCTTTTCAAATCCCATTTTATTGGTCACGTACACGTGTTTAGCAGATGTTATTGTGGGTGTAGCGAAATGCTTGTGCTTCTAGCTCCGACAGTGCAGTAATATCTAACATTTTCACAACATTTACCCCAAAAACACGTAAATCTAAGTAAGGAATGGATTAACACTTAGGGATAAACGGGGGCGCTAGTGGGCCATTCCCGACACTACCCGGTGAAATGTAAGGCGCCAAATTCAAAATCCAAAAGTTGAATTATTAAACATTCATCAATATACACGTGTTGCATAGTCAACAAAAGCTCTGATTCTTGGCAATATCACAGCGTTGTCAGATTTCAAAAAGCCTGTACGGCGAAAGCACAACATTTGATTGTTTGAGGATAGCACCTCTAACATTTATGCAAAACCCATATAAGAGCTAAAATAAATCACTTACCTTTCGAAGAACTTCTGCTGAGGGCTTCCCAAGTGTCCAACGAAGACATCCAATGGTTCTTTTGTTAGAAAAAGTCATTTATTATATCCATAAATCTCTGTTTGGTTGGTGCGTTATGTTCAGAAAATCCACCGTCGAGTCGCCAATTGAACCGTGAAGAGAACGCGTTGAAATTATACCTGTCAACTTTCTCCAAACAAATCAAACATAATTTTTAATGTATCCTTAGGTATCCTTTTATGTATATTTACTATAATATTTCAACCGGATTGTAGCCTGAACGATAGGAAAGGAAAAAAACACAGGGCGCGCGAGACCGTGAACGCGCATGTCATTCTATTGAGTTCCGGGGTCCACGTCTAAATTCTTCTTCTATTGGCTTCTAATTCAACCTAACGTCATGGAACCCTGTCTAAAGACTGTTGACATCCAGTGGAAGCCATAGGTACTGCAGTCTCAGTCCTACATAACATTGAATCCAATAGGCAGCCAGGAGAAAAAGGTCAACAAAAAAGAAAAACTGCAAATCCGGATGGATTTTCCTCAGGTTTTCGCCTGCTATATCAGTTCTGTTATACTCACAGACATTATTTTAATGGTTTTAGAAACTTCAGAGTGTTTCCTATCCAATAGTACTAATTATGTGCATATCCTAGTTTCTGGGACTGAGTGGCAGGTATTTTACTTTGGGCACGCCAGACTCTCCAAAACCATCACCACTGCTGATGATGCCTAAAGAGTTAAGAATATATTTACATATATGTCAGAGCGGCATTGGACTAAGATACAGTGGCATAGTATAGAATAGAGTATATACATATGAGATGGGTGATGCAATATTTACACACAATTAAAGTGACTAAGATACCGTAGAATAGTATAGAGTACAGTTTATACATATGAGATGAGCAATGCAAGATACGGAGACATTATTAAAGTGGCTAGTGTTTCATTTCCTTAAAGTGGCCAGTGATTCCTAATCTATGTCTATAGGCAGCAGGCTCTGATGTGCTGGAGATGGCTGTTTAACAGTCAGTGGTGTAGTATAGAATACAATACAGTATATACATATGAGATGGGTAATGCAATATGTAAACACAATGTAAAAGTTATTAAGATACCATAAAACAATGTGGAGTGCAGTTTATACATATGAGATGAGTAATGCAAGATATGTAAACATTATTAAAGTGACTAGTGATCCATTTATTAAAGTGGCCAATGATTTCGAGTCTGTATGTAGGCAGCAGCCTCTCTGTGTCAGCGATGGCTGTTTAACAGTCTGATGGTCTTGAGATAGAAGATGTTTTTCAGCTTTGATGCACCTGTACTGACCTCGCCTTCTGGATGATAGCGGGGTGAACAGGCAGTGGCTTGGGTGGTTGATGTCCTTGATGATCTCTTTGGCCTTCCTATGGCTTCGGATGCTGTAGGTGTCCAGGAGGGCGGGAAGTTTGCCCCCGGTAATGCGTTGGGCAGACTGCACCACCCTCTGGAGAGCTTTGTGGTTGTGGGTGGTGCAGTTGCCGTACCAGGCGGTGATACAGCCCGACAGGATGCTCTCTATTGTGCATCTGTAAAAGTTTGAGGGTTTTAGGTGTTAAGCCACATTGTTTTAGCCTTCTGAGGTTGAAGAGGCGATGTTGCACCTTCTTCACCACGCTGTCTGTGTGGGTGGACCATTTCAGTTTGCTAGTGATGTGTACGCCGAGGAAGCTTTCCACCTTCTCCACTCTGGTCCCATCGATGTGGTCCCTCTGCTGTTTCCTTAAATTGACGATCATTTATTTAGTTTTGTTGACGTTGAGGTTATTTTCCTGGCACCACATTCTCAGAGCCCTTGCCTCCTCCCTTTAGGCCGTTTCATCGTTGTTGGTAATCAAGACTACTACTGTTGTGTCGTATGCAAACTTGATGATCGAGTTGGAGGCGTGCTTGGCCACACAGTCATGGGTTAACAGGGAGTACAGGAGGGGGCTGAGCACGCACCCTTGTGGGGCCCCAGTTTTGAGGATCAGCGAAGAGGAGGTGTTGTTTCCTACCTTCACCACCTGGGGGCGACCCGTCAGGAAGTCCAGGACCCAGTTGCACAGGGAGGGGTTCAGACCCAGGGCCTCGAGCTTGATGATGATCTTTAGGGTACTATGGTGTTGAATGCTGAGCTGTAGTCAATGAACAGCATTCTTACATAGGTATGCCTCTCATCCAGATTTGTCAGGGCAGTGTGTAGTGTGGTGGCGATTGCATCGTCTGTGGATCTATTGGGTCGGTAAGCAAATTGAATTGGGTCTAGGGTGGCAGGTAAGGTGGAGGTGATTTGATCCTTGACTAGTCTTTCAAAGCACTTCATGATGACAGAGGTCAGTGCTACGGGACGATAGTCATTTAGTTCAATCTTCTTTGCTTTCTTAGGTACAGGGACAATGGTGGCCATCTTGAAGCATGTTGGGACAACAGGCTGGGATAGGGAGAGATTGAATATATCTGTAAACACACCAGCCAGCTGGTCTGCGAGGGTTAACACGCTTAAATGTCTTAATCACGTCGGCCATGGAGCAGGAGAGCCTGCAGTCCTTGATAGGCGGGCCACGTCAGTGGCACTGTATTATCTTCAAAGCGAGCGAAGAAGGTGTTCAGCCTGTCTGGAAGCAAGACGTCAGTGTCCGCGACGTGGCTGGTTTTCCTTCTATAATCCGGGATTAACCCTGCTACTGTACGTCGCGAATATGACGCACGTGTCATGCTTCCACTTTGGCAAAGTGAAGCTAATTTATTCCAGTGCATTCATAGGGAGTAGGGCCTTGGTAGGGCCATAGGCTGGGTTAATAAAGTCTTTGGAGAGTGGGAGGCAGCACTGGTCTCTCCTCACAGAGACAATCCAGGACCAGTGTGTGACTGTAGCATCATTTCACCTTCTCACAGTCCCATACAACTCAGTCAACTGTTCTACTCATCTGGCTGTTCACTGGTTTTAATGGTCTGTGTGTTTTACGTCAAACATAAATTACAGTACTTGAGTTAATACACAACTATGTAAGAAAAATGCATCATGGCATTGTCTCAATGAGATAAAGGAGTTTTTATTTAACCTTTATGTAACTAGGCAAGTCAGTTATGAACAAATTCTTATTTTCAATGACGGCCTACACCGGCCAAACCCGGATGATGCTGGGCCAATTGTGTGCCGCCCTATGGGACTTCCAATCACAGCCGGTTGTGATATAGCCTGGATTCAAACCAGGGTG
This sequence comes from Brachymystax lenok tsinlingensis, assembly GCA_030435695.1. Classification (NCBI taxonomy): domain Eukaryota; kingdom Metazoa; phylum Chordata; class Actinopteri; order Salmoniformes; family Salmonidae; genus Brachymystax; species Brachymystax lenok. The sequence goes on along the minus strand of CM059790.1, from coordinate 21,295,618 downwards.
TCTGTAGTGACGCATCTAGCACTGAGATGCAGTGCCTTAGACCGCTGAGCCACTCAGGAGCCGTAACAGACATATTAATACATGAATACTGAATAATGCCAGTAGTATCCAATTAAAAACTGTACTCTGCAGAATGTGATATCCCATGAATCCAGCTCAAGAAAACAACGACTTCAGTTAATTGTATTATGTCAGAAGCCTTTCCAAGTCTTATCTGTCTGAATTAGAAGTGGTGAGACTGTCATGGCAAAAACGCTGAACTGCACAATCGGAGTGACCTTCAAATTTCATTAGATTTAGGATGTTTGTCAAAGACACTTTTCTTCGTTGATGCAATTTACATATTTATCAGACCTGATCGTAATATGACATCTTAAAATGTTTTCAAGCTTCGAGCGGTAATGTGGCGTATGTGACTTTCTCAGGTGAGAAATATGCTGACGGAGCAGTTTGATGCTGAGGTGTGGGCAGACTGTTTTTTCTCTCTCTCTCTCTCTCTCTCTCTCTCTCTCTCTCTCTCTCTCTCTCTCTCTCTCTCTCTCTCTCTCTCTCACACACACACACACACACACACACACACTGTCTCCCTCTTACACTCACTTATACTTTTTCCTCCCTGACTCTTGTGACTTTCCTAATGTAAGTCCCCTCCTTATCTGCGGTGCTGTGACAGGCCCATTGAGGTCTGTGATGATGGTAGTGTTAAGAGGTTCATTACATGGAGACCTGCTCAGTAAGAAACTCTCAAAGCTCTCCTCTTATCACCACTCCACTCTGCTTATATGGCACTAAGGAGAGGGTGCAGAGCCATTGGTAAAGACTAGATATCCATAACAAAATATCTGCTTTTCAACTTAAACAAGAAATGGAAATGCATGTTTTTCAAGGCTAACTGATAGCACTGAGTGTATCTGTTTAACAATGAAAAGTGTAGTTTGACTCATTGACTCGGCCATCTGTGGTTGCTTTATTTTGATTCATTATCCTGTATCTGAGTGTTGCAATATCAGATGTCAGTCTATAAGCCTGGATAGCATACATCACATACACATGCATCAGACTGTCTTTCCAATGCTTAACCAAAATAAAGTGAGCAAAACACTCAGTGATGCTGCAGGAGAATTTGCCTCTACAGCATATTTGTATTGTTTTAAAAGGTTGTATTTCACTCCCTCCTTCTGTTTCCATGTATCCGGATGTGTGGGGATTACAGCGCCCCCTGCTGATCTTTAGCGGCACCTGCTGGCCAGCCTGTGCCACTGCAGCTGTGTGCTGTGCTCTGGGGACTGGGAACCTGTGGTGCTGTTTGGCTGAACGCTCGGTTGGGCAGAGGCATGCAGGCAGATAGACAGAGAGCTGCAGGCAGGGGAGTGCTTTGGCTGAGGAGGCAGCAGGGATCCTAGGCACTCCCTATACACTGCACTAAGATAAACGGTAGATCTTCTCTAAGCTGCAAGCCTGGTGGAAATTGCAATGGAAGCGCAATGGCAAATTAGCATGAAACATATATGTACAAGAACATTATTTTTGAATCCCACACAGGTTTTAATGTGAAGGGGCTTTGTGTGCATGCTAGGTTTACTCTGTAAGTCCTCTCTGAATGAAGCTCTCCCTGTGCTCGCCCACAGCACTATGTGGGCACTGCTCCATTGTTGTGCATCAGGAGCCATGTCGCGTCGGGTCGAGGCCAAGGTGGAATTTATAACTGATGGAATTTCACACCCAAGTGAGCGCTGGGCCTGGTGAGCACTCACATTTACAACCAATGCCCCGCCGGCTCTGCCGAGACTCCTGAATGGCAAAGTCATTTGTCTCTGTGAAGGGCAAAGAGAGAAAGCGAGGGAACTACCTTTTTTTCTTCTCCTTTAAAAACAGAATAATACTTTATGTTTACGCACACACCCTCACACCAGCAACCCATGTTTTCCAAAGCCCTTAGAATCTTAATTGGAATTAAAGAGAGGGAAAGGTGCGCAGCCCATTTCCAATTAGCATTTTCTCTGCTCAGGAGAAGCTCAGGGGGATCAATAGGATATTAAGTTTGTGTACATAGAAATAAGGCACACAATTACTTCCAGCTATTAGCAACACTAAACATGTGGAGAAATGTCGACCTCCGATGGCTGCCTGACCTGTGTTCGTTGGTACAGTTTGCTTCTATTGGGCAAAATAGTATTTGGCCCTGACAAACAGTAGCGATCAACACAATAAGGCTCCTGTGGAGTTCTGCTAACAGGTCTGGCTTCCTCTCAGCAGTGGCTATAAACTTTTTAAGACCATCTTTCCAAACATAGTGATCATTTGTGGTCAAGCTGCAGAGTAACATCTGTTATCACTGAGTGGCTCTCTGATACCTGCTCTCAGGCTAAAGTTGCACAGCCCTCCAGCATCTCACAACCCTCCAGCATCTCACAACCCTCACAACATTAGCCACAGTCCCCTCTTATCACCCCCGGAACCCTCAAATCTCCCCAGGCCTGGGCTGTCCTATGGAGACCAAAGCAAGAGCCATAATGTATTAGGTCATGCTTGTTTTTACAGACCGTGATATGTGTATATATAATTCAAAGAGTGTGCTGAATAATCCATGCGATTATTTAATGATTCATGTGCGGGGCTGAGAGTGAGGGGGATGTTTTTGTGGGTTGACCTGGGTACCAGTGATACCCCCTCCTCCATACCAGCCAAGGTGTCAATCCATCCTCTCCTCCATTGTGCTTGGCATCTCTCTATCGCTTATTCATCCAATGGACGCCCTGAAGATTCAAAACTCATGCATTCCTCTTTGTGACCACTGGGATATATATATATTTATCATAATCTAGTTAAATATAATCTGCTATATGGAATGTAATCATCTATATTGAATAAGAGACAAATCAAGTGAAGACAGGCTTGACCTGTATGTGGTAGTAGGGTGTGTAACTACGTAGTGAGGTAGAGGGGTCCATTGTGAAGGCAGAACAGATCCAGGGATATAGGGGGGACCTTTTCTGTGTTTCTGGTGAATACCAGCGCTCCATACAGCAGGTAACCATGTTGATGGTAATGAAACTTTCCTGCTCTCTTTGGAAATGAGAGGCAGGGCCTGGTGTTTGGACAGCCCATCATGTAGTTGATAACGAGGGGAACATTGTGCTACATGAACAAAGGCTGCTGCTGTGCCAGAGCCCCCTGTCTCCCTGTCCCCCACGCAGAACAGAACAGAGCAGGCAGGAATAGAAATGAGCGTGACTCACAGCAGGTGGAGGCAGATCAGCATTTTAAAAGAGCTTTTTGTCCAGCAGCACCGGTATTCATCCAGACGATTTTATTAGCCTGAATGCAATTCTTCCTAATTTCCCATACAGCCTGGTCCTTTCACAGAGAGAAAATAGCAGGTAGATTTGATTTATGGTGCATTAAGCTGGGTAGACTATCATGGACATCATGTAGATTGTGAAAACATACCTCCAGCAGAATATCTCAAAATCGATTTGGAGGTCATTATAGCATCTTTAGTGGGGAAAACTGCACATGGAATTGAATTTGCTGCATTACAAAGAGCCTGTCCTTGCACAACATGGGTTAGAGGAGCCTCACGAGCACACACGTCACATAATTTCCAATGGGCCACAATGTCCCTTTTTAACAATTATATATAAATATACTGTATGTTCCTTATTACACCAGTGTGTAGTAGTCACTGAATGTTTTATCCACTTCATCCTGCTTTTTGGGTGAATATCCCTCGGCTGAATGCTAATTTACAGCACATACTTGTGAAGGGTGTTTAGTGACCAATTCATTCTGACAGCAGGGCGCCCATTGTCCGAATATGCATGCATCTAACCTGTGTGTGTTTTATCTCCAGCTCAACAGAATCCAGAGAAGGTGAAGAAGCTAGTTGTCCTCACAGCCCGTGTACACCCTGGGGAGTCGCCTGCATCCTTCATCTGCCAAGGTAGGTCTCTGTCTCCAACCTGGTGCTCTATACACATCCCTAATACGCATGTGCGCACACGGACACACAGCCCAGGTGGAGCATCTCACAAGCAGTTTATCAAGTTCTCATAGAATTACAGGGAAAAAAGTAGCAGATTATTCAAAAAGAGCCTTGGCTTCCACTCATACCTCTCTTAACATGTCTGACATTTGTCAGGCTGTTATTAAGATTAGCTCTCACCTGAAGAGCCTCTTGATTTGTCGACAAGTAACTGAACTCCTGGAGAGTTTCTCTCCTCAAAATCAAGGACATCTGAACTATGAAGAAAGAGTGAGTTACAGTTAATGAGATGACGGTTGAAGAGGTTTTACATAAAGCATGGACACAAGGCTACCTTCTTAGAACAAAAGGTGCCATCTAGAACCTAAAAGGGTTCTTTGGCTGTCCCCATAAGAGAACCATTTGACAAACCATTTTTTGCTCCAGGTAGAACCCTTTTGGTTCTAGGTAGAACCTTTTTGGGTTCCATGTAGAACCCTTTCAATAGATGGTTCTACATGGAACCCAAAAGGGTTCTCCTATTTATTTCTTTATTTCACCTTTATTTAACCAGGTAGGCTAGTTGAGAACAAGTTCTCATTTACAACTGCGACCTGGCCAAGATAAAGCACCAGCAGTTCGACATACAACAACACAGAGTTACACATGGAATAAACAAACATACAGTCAATAATACAGTAGAAAGAAAAAAAATCAATATACAGTGAGTGCAAATGAGGTAAGATAAGGGAGGTAAGGCAATAAATAGGCCATGGTGTCAAAATAATTACAATATAGCATTTAAACACTGGAATGGCAGATGTGCAGAAGATGAATGTGCAAGTAGAGATACTGGGGTGCAAAGGAGCAAGATAAATAAATAAATACAGTATGGGGATGAGGTAGTTGGATGGGCTGTTTACAGATGGGCTATGTACAGGTGCAGTGATCTGTGAGTTGCTCTGACAGCTGGTGCTTAAAGCTAGTGAGGGAGATATGGGTCTCCAGCTTCAATGATTTTTGCAGTTCGTTCCAGTCATTGGCAGCAGAGAACTGGAAGGAAAGGCGGCCAAAGGCGGAATTGGCTTTGGGGGTGACCAGTGAGATATACTTGCTGGAGCGCGTGCCACAGGTGGGTGCTGCTATGGTGACCAGCGAGCTGAGATAAGGCGGGGCTTTACCTAGCAAAGACTTGTAGATAACCTGAAGCCAGTGGGTTTGGCGACGAGTATGAAGCGAGGGCCAGCCAACGAGAGCGTACATGATGGCACTGTGATAGACTGCATCCAATTTGTTGAGTAGAGTGTTGGAGGCTATTTTATAAATGACATTGCCAAAGTCAAGGATCGGTAGGATGGTCAGTTTTACGAGGGTATGTTTGGCAGCATGAGTGAAAGATGCTTTGTTGCGAAATAAGAAGCCGATTCTAGACTTAATTTTGTATTGGAGATGCTTAATGTGAGTCTGGAAGGAGAGTTTACAGTCTAACCAGACACCTAGGTATTTGTAGTTGTCCACATATTCTAAGTCAGAACCGTCCAGAGTAGTGATGCTGGATGGGCGGGCAGGTGCGGGCAGTGATCGGTTGAAGAGCATGCATTTAGTTTGACTTGCATTTAAGAGCAGTTAAGAGCAGTTGGCATTGAAGCTCGTCTGGAGGTTAGTTAACACAGTGTCCAAAGACGGGCCAGAGGTATACAGAATGGTGTTGTCTATGGGGACAGCCTAAGAACCCTTTTGGGACCCTTTTTTCTAAGAGTGTATGTAAGACTATTATGCTAGCCTGTTTGTAGCTTGGGTTTTGGGGACAAGGGTTAGGATTAGGGCAAGGGTCAAAGTCTGGAGTTACCTGGTCTTAACAGTTTGAGCTAATATCATAGTTTAAGTTGAAGCTAAATCTTGTCCTTGGATCTTCTTTACTTTTCCATTGCCATTACTGCATAGGAAACCGTTAAAAGCTCCCAGGCTGTGGAGTAGTGTTTGGTCACCCCAGAGCGCTGAGAGCAGACAGCCCAAGTAGCTCAATGTGACTTTAAGCTCCACTCAGGACCAGCCCCAGCTCCAACACGCAGATGTGCATGAAGTAATCTCAGGAAGTCAGAGTAATTAGATGGCACACTCTGTGGCCTGTACCTGTGTCCCACGCTCCATCTCTCCTCCTGCCTGCCACATTGACTCAATTAGAGAGCTTGTTATGCCTCCATTAATGGTAACGAGCAGGACAGAGTGGGGCGGGCAGCTGTAGTGGGAGGGGAGGGAGGGCTACAGGCTGGCTGTCGGCCCTCTTTGCTTCTTATTTACCTGTCAATTATTCTGCTTCAGTCTTTGGCTGTGGATGGCTTTCAATAGCCGGTATGTATCTATCTCTCTCTGTCTCTCTCTTTCCAACTCTCTCTCTCGCTGTCTCTGTGTCTCATCTGTGGCAGATAGCATTATCTCCCTCACTCAGCGGCTGAGGCCCTGTGGGCTAATTAGGTCCGCTGTCTGTTTTTATCCCACTGTCAGCTCCATTCCATTTCTATCGATTGTGGACGGATGTCTCAGATTTCCCCTCAGATTTATATAATGCCCTCTTTTTGCCCTTTTCTTTTTGTTACTCAAAACTCAATTAACTGGGGCCTTGAGTTTTCTTTTAAAGTACATTTTACTGGGAGTGTGTGCGCGTGTGTGTGTGCGTGGTTGTCCATGCTTGCTTCTGGGTGTGAGTGAGAGAGAATAGCTTTGAGCATGATGCTTTCCAGTCGTAGAGTTAAATAACCCTGACAGTCTCTCTTGTGTATCTCCGTGTTTTATTGTGTTTAGGAGTGATTGACTTCTTAGTCAGCCAGCACCCTGTGGCCCAAACCTTGCGTGACCATGTCATATTTAAGATTGTACCCATGCTCAACCCTGACGGCGTCTACTTAGGCAACTACAGGTAAGCTCTACTATCAATATATAAAATCACCCGTTTCTTCATGGACTAAAAGAGCTGTTCAGTTGTTTTATGACATTTACTGCTGTAGTAATTTCTATCATGTTGCTTGAGGTCTACCTCTGAAAAGTTGTATGTTTGATGGATTCTGATAGAGATATCTGACTAGGCTGCATCACGTTGCTAGTGCTAAAGAGAGATGATGTGTTTGGTAATGCCCACTGTGTAGGTCTCCTACCAGAGGATTTATGGCCCGCTAGATGCTGCTGTTACAGATATGAATTAAACCAAAGGCCATGTGTGGGAATATCTGGATGGGCTACCGTGCCATCCCTGGAATATGACCTGCTGGCTTTCCGATTTTGCTCTCTCTTTTCTCTGTTGACAGTTCAGATCAATGTAATAGCTGCAGTAGTCAATTCCCCCTCACACATCCACTCTCCCCTTACTCGTCTACATATATTTATTCCTTTCTATACATATTTATTGTGTAAGACACATCTTGCCTGTTCCTGCCCTGCAGTGTCTCATACACTCTGCTGAGTGTGTTTTCACAGGGTTAAGTTGTAGTGCTGCTGTTTCTGAGGCCATACGTTCCAGCCTCTGTTTAGCACTGAGGCAAAGGCTCCATGGGCATCATTTCCACCTCCCTCTCCATAATTGCCTTTTACTTAATGGGGTGGACATGAGGAATACAAATGTGCTGAGACTCTGGTGCTGCCAATAAAAGTGTTTGTGGCTGCCATCTAGTGGTCACTCTCCCGCACTGCACCCAGTCTGTCAATGGTAAATAACATCTGCTCTGATGATGACAGGGGTTAAAAACATCTTGTTGCTGATTGTTGACCCTTAAAGGTTGTTTTCATCAACTCTGGAAAATGATGTGAAGAGAATAAGAGGGTCTCTCTCTGTCCCTCCCAGTGAGGCCTGATTGGCCTTTCTGTGGGCTCAGCAGCACACTGCATCTGGAGGGCGATTGAACAGATGCATGCAAGGATCAGAATCAATCAGTGCTGACCACAGATTAGTATTTCAGGCATGCCTGCTTGCACATTGGCATTGACACACAGACACAGGCCCCCGTGAATGTCATAGATACTGATCAGTAGCAGCTCAATAGCCCAGCGTCCTTCCTTCCACAGCCACTCTAGAATAGACGAGAATTACTTTATTTTAAGATAAAGATGTATAGTAAGATGTATAGTAAACATATACACAACATGTGGACACCTGCTCATCGAACATCTCATTCCAAAATCATGGGCATTGCAATGGTGTTAGTCCCCCCTTTGCTGTCATAACAGCCTCCACTCTTCTGGGAAGACTTTCCACTAGATGTTGGAACATTGCTGCGGGGACTTTCTTCCATTCAGCCACAAGAGCATTAGTGAGGTTGGACACTGATGTCGGCCGATTAGGCCTGGCTCGCAGTCGGTGCTCCAATTCATCACAAAGGTGTTCAATGGGGTTGAGGTCAGGACTCTGTGCAGGCCAGTCAAGTTCTTCCACACCCATCTCGACAAACTATTTCTGTATGGACCTCGCTTTGTGCACAGGGGCATTGTCATGTTGAAAGAGAAAAGGGCCTTCCCCAAACTGTTGCCACAAAGTTGGAAGCACAGAATCGTCTAGAATGTCATTGTACGCAGTAGCGTTAAGATTTCCCTTCACTGGAACTAAGGGGCATAGCCCCGAACCATGGAAAAACAGCCCCAGACCATAATTCCTCCTCCACCAAACATTACAGTTAGCACTATGCATTGGGGCATGTAGCGTTCTCCTGGCATTGTCCAAACCCAGATTTGTCCGTCGTACTGCTAGATGGTGAAGCGTGATTCATCACCCCAGAGAATGCATTTCCACTGCTCCAGAGTCCAATGGCAGCAAGCTTTACACCACTCCAGCTGACGCTTGGCATTATGCATGGTGATCTTAGGCTTGTGTGTGGCTGCTCGGCCATGGAAACCCATTTCATGAAGCTCCCAACGAACAGTTCTTGTGCTGACGTTGCTTCCAGAGGCAGTTTGGAACTCAGTAGTGAGTGTTGCAACCGAGGACAGACGATTTCTACGCACTACGCACTTCAGCACTCGACGGTCCCATTCTGTGAGCTTTTTTTTTTTGGCCTACCACTTCGTGGCTTAGCCGTGGTTGCTTCTAGACGCTTCCACTTCACAATAACAGCACTTACAGTTGACCGGGGCAGCTCTAGCAGGGCAGACATTTGACTAACTGACTTGTTGGAAAGGTGGCATCGTATAAACGGTGCCACGTTGAAAGTCGCTGAGCTCTCTCTAGAATATTCTGACTTGCCCAAGTAAGGGGAGCCAAACCAGGCAACTACACTAAATGTTAAGACCGGCTCAATAAAACATCTGTAACCTGCAACCTCTGACTAGAGGTCCTGGCTTTAGCTGCTCTTTGACTGGAGTAGAATTACTTTCTAGTGAAATACATTGGGTCTTAGATCTCCAATAGGGAAGCTAAAGCTAATTGGTTGTTCATATAAAATAGAAATCTGTGTTTCTTGGTAAAGTTTGATTGTTGATTTAATTGATTTAAAATATAAACACATACAGCCAAAGCATCAGTAGTAATTGTAGGTATCTGAAAATGTTCAACTCATGCGTGTGTGTTCATTTCCAGGTGTTCTCTGATGGGCTTTGACCTTAACCGTCACTGGCAGGAGCCGTCCCCCTGGGCCCACCCCACACTCCACGCCGTCAAGCAGCTCATTGTCCAGCTCAGTCAAGACCCAGTGAGTCCCAATCTCCAACCCGCGACTAACACCTGTATTACACACTTCGTACTGTAGTTACTGTGTGGGCTGTCTATTCCTCACCGTGCAGCACACAACATGCAACACAGTATCAGAGTCAAGAATATGCTCAAATTCCACAGATACTAGCTATATAAAACACCTGAGTTGAGGTTTGAACACTGTTTTGAATCTAAACTCTATTTCCAATTGACTTAGTTCAGAAGGTTATGCACTCATGTGGTTGAGAACTATAGAAAGGTGTGCTGTAGGATTGATACTCAGCAGCTCTCTGTAAAGTGTAGGTCTCTGGGACATTAGATTGTACTGAGGGGCCAGTGTCTGTAGTGTACTCTATATTCAGCTTGCACTTTCTTTGTTAGAGGAAGGGGCCCTTGTGTTCTTTTGCCTTCGTGTTAATTATAAGTGGAAACGCAGGTTGTTAGATTACTGAAGGTCAGAGTCTGTCCTGGGAATCGTCTGCCCTTTCTTACACTTTCTAATCCTGATAAGACCAGGGCGTTCTGCTGAGCAAAGGGGCACGGCTCTCAGCTTAACCTTTTCCCCCAGCGCTGACATGCTGATCGATGGGCTCCTTCACGGCAGAGTGATCCACTCATGTCCCTCACACTTCTGCAAACTACACACACACTCACATCCAAACACACACCACACATAGGTACTCTCGCTTTCTCTCTCTCTCTCTTACACACACACACACACACACACACACACACACACACACACACACACACACACACACACACACACACACACACACACACACACACACTTTCATTCACCGTCATACTCACACGCATACATTGTTTTCCCTCACAGTCTCACTCCAATGCACTCCAACTCCCATAGAGAACATGCACATGTAGCTCAGTGCAGAACCAAGGTCTGAGAGAGAGAACCTCTGTCGGCCTGCCCACATGTGTAATTATGATTCCACTGGCTGATCCAGTGGCTGGAAGGAGAACTCTCGTTAAGCTCTCCACCTCTCCACCACCTCACAGTCTCTGAACCCCCCAGCACCCTCAGCACTACAATCACCCATACAGTGCAATCCCAAGCAGGGCCATGTCCCCACATCTCATCAGCCCCACTCTCTCCATCCCATCCCCTGGCCTGGCTGTGGCCGACTGGCCCTGTCAGAGGAGAGACCTGGGCCGCCTCTCTCCAGCTAATCACATCAGACACAGCACTCAGATTTGGGGCTCCCAGATGCCAATCCCAGTGCCAGCTCTATGGCCAGGGGCCTGGCCCTCCATCCACTGCTGTCTCACACTGTCCATATCCACTGATGAGGTTACAAGGCCACGGTCTGAGGACAACAGGAGGAGATCATGCCAGGCTAACATGCTACTCTTTATTTGTCCGCTTCCCTCTAGCTGGCAGATGGTTGCAGACACAGAGGATTTCAAGCTGTCAACGGCCGTTTGACTCTTGAAGAATGTCAAACCAAAGCCATTTTCTCTAGCTTTAGGAAAGGGCTCAGTGACAGTCAGACTGCAACAACATTTATTTAATCCCTTTTAGTAATATACACGTTTAGTTTTTTATCTTTGAAAATCTGTGATTGAATCTCTTTCATTCGAGAAAGATCCCTCCTTTTTGATAATCTCTAAAAATCCATCTAAGCCTGATTGACAAAGATTTATTTTCATTAATTACAGATTTTAATTGCTTTTTAAAAAACCTCAAAGCAGTCTAACACCTTATGTCCTTATTATAGCGCTGAATCCATCTGAATTTTAGGACATTGGAACATATAATCTGTTCCCAAGCTCCTTGGTGTTTGTTTAAAAGTGAAGAAACAAATGAACCCATCTCCCACCTAAAGCAATGCTTTTCCAGACCATTTATCAAAGGAAAATAAGAATTATTTTTGATTGGCTGATTACTCAGAACATTCATCATAGTGAACGTATCCCCAGCAATCTGACAGCGCCATTTTGGATAATTTGTTAAGGATGACAAAAGGGCCAGTATTGCCATGGTTTATTTCTGACCTTTTTAATATTAGAACATTTATTTTCTATCTGAAACAAATGTATTAGGTGCGGTCATGCCGGTTAGATGAATATTGCACCTTGAAAATCCCCCCTCCTCTTTCTGTGGGGAGCCATTGTCTGCTCTATTCAGGGCGCTTGGGGAAACGACTCTTTCTGTCTGTCTGTTGAGATGTCCTCTGGTGTCATCGGCCCATTTCTTATCCATTTCTGAGATTTACGGACAATTTGTCTCCATCATTACTCCCCCTTTTTCAATTCCTCAACCGCTTCTCCTCCAGTTTGAGGCAGAACTGTCTGGCTCTCACAGGCAAAAAACAAGAAAATGACACAGCGGAGGAACCCATTTGGGGTGTCTTTCTGGTGTGTACAGTTTGTACTCAAGATGCTTTGGTGACACAATGGGAGCATAGATCCACCAAACAGACCCAGGGTGTGTGAGATGTTGGGAGGAGGGTAGATGGAGTAACGGACTGACTGTGGCCAGCTCTTTGACTAACGTTGGTTCAATTACTTTAATTCCATGAAGTTCGTTTTTTGTGTGAGCCCAACGCACTGTTTCTCTAGAGAGAAATCAACTCATTCACGAGAGAAATCTGAGAAATCAAGTCAATAATTATGTTGGATGCTGGGCTGAAGGGAGTTATAGTTTTCAACCTAGTTCAGGGCAGAAAGTGGTAATTAACTATAATGACCATAATCCATTGCGCCAGTTGTTTCCAGCTCAGAGATGATCAGAGAGGAAGAGGCGAAGCGAGATGTTTCACTCTTGCCAAAATCTGTCCAAAATAACACAATGCGTTTCTATGGATTTATTTTGGACCTAACCTTGTCGCCTTGCCTTCCAGCGTTTGAGACAACGACTCCCATTGTTAGGGCATAGACATTAGCATCTTGTCATTATATACAGATCTCTGGACGGATACACTTTACGTTAGGTTAGATACACACAGACCGGATAGACCGCACGAGAGAGGAATGTACACAACACAACTAGGAGAAGGACAGAGACAGTTTGTGAAATTATACCTTATCTACTTCGAATAACTAGGCAGGCAAGCTAAATAGGATGACTAAAGACAGTAAAGTATGGCGTGGCTGGCTGACTGCTACTGCTTGAGCAGCGATGAGATGATTACTTTATATAATAAAGTAATCAAATAAAAAATTAAGTAATATACACAACTGAAATATTGTATTATTTCATAGTAATTTCCTATTTTTCTGTTGATGTCTACCCAATGTGCACCTGACAGACAATGGAATATTTTCAATCTCTAAAATAAATGTAACATCATTATTTCATAATGCATTTCATGTATAAAAAAAAAGAAGATTTGAAACCAAAATCGAAAACCGTGATTATTTATTGATACTCGAACCAAAACCGAAACGACCTCACAAAGCACTAATCTCTTAGCACTATTCCAGACAGATGCAGCTGCTTATGAAGCGCTAACAGCCACAGAGTGCTGTCTGAGTGCCCGTTTAGCTTGATTACATGTCACCTCTGTGTTAAAAAGGGCCAAATATGTCCATCAATTAGTCTGTGGCAGAGAGAGAATGAGGGGCTTACAGGCTTGAGCACTACTGCGTCTGTTCTCTCTCTGCAGCACACCTGGACTCACCCACCACTCCGACCGCAATGTATCACTCATTTCTCTGCTCTCCAGTCATATAGGCATACTTGTAGACTTTATCAAATTAAATCAAGATTTATTTGTCAGGTACACAGATTTACAGGTGTTATAGCAGGTGCAGCAAAATGCTTATGTAACTAGCTCCGACAGTGCAGTAGTATGTCTCACAAATACAATACAAATGCAGAAAAAGATTATCAAGACAAGAAACCAAGAAATGACAGAACGAGTCCAATTAACAATCCAGAGTAGATATATTATAGTGAGCATGTGTCAGAATTCAAAATATAAATAAGTGCTGTGTATAGACAATATATCATTTGGAAGGAAAATGGTATGTACAGTAGTAGGTAAATTATTCTGCATTTATAAACACTACTTGCCCTGGATGTTGGAGTACCATTTTAGCATGTTCAGCTATATGGTAGTAATGTTAACAGAGAGCAAAAGTTACATAAATTAAGTTCCACTGAACGTAGCGAGGTTTCTTCTAAAAAGGTATTGCTGATGCTAAATGCTTTGTGAGAGAATCAGCTAGTCTGTAATCCTGCTTAAATCAGCAGCATTTTTTCTGTGTTAAGATAAGCGAACCGTTTATGGCCCTTATAGGCCCAGACTAATTAATATGCAGCAGATAAGTACTTGTCGGACAAAATTCATTTGACCTTCCGCTTTAAACTAAACTGCAGCAACACCAGTTCAGATGAAGTTGAGCCCGAGTCCTTCTATTGAGTTGTAGGGAGCTTCTGCCGGAACAAGACGTTCTCTGTATCTTTCTCCGAGAGGTTTAATTTGTAAAGCCTCTACACTGATTGTCTTTTGACTTTTATTCTCTACATTTCCTAATTGTCTCTAATTGCTTAATTACAATTTCATATGAACAATTCTCTAGGTCAAGGTGGGTTGTTAATGAAACAATCAATCACTGCTTCAGCCTCACAGTCCTGTCTTCCTGTGATTGACAGCGCATTAGGAGACTGTTATGCTGGCTCTCAGTTGACATTGTGGGCTGGATTACACTTCACTGTATCATTGTACTTCCATTGTCCTTGACATTTTAGGGGGAATCACCACTTAGGGTCCAGAGTGACGTTTTGTTTGGAGACTGGGAGATTCTGTTGGAGATTCACTTTGGCTTCCCAGATTGAATCTTTTATATAATTCCAGAGAGAACTTCTGGAGCACGGCCATTTAAATGACCCAACGCTGTGTGCGATCATTTCATTTAGATTCTTAATTACATTGTTAACAGAAGAAAAAAAGCAGGTGAGCCAATCCAACTCCATCGTTGCAGGAGCTCTGCGCCAGCTAAAATCGCACTATTACTTACAGTACCCAATCATTCGAGCTGTGCTTTAACAAGGGGTGGTTCCCAACTACCTCCACCCTCCTCCCTTTAGCTTGGCGAGCGCTGCCGATTAGAGGGCTTTCTGCCTCTATTAGACCCTGGGAACTCCTTCAACTGCCTGATGGAGCTGCCTTAATGGCAGCTGCGTTTTGCTTTCTTTTTCAATTTTTTTGTTGTTGTTTCCCCTTCTTCCGCTCGGGCTCCATCCATCAGGCTGCCAGAGCCTGCTGCCGGCCCACTCCCAGCCACAATATTTCACAGCTAGCCATCAGAGCAGCTGACAGCACCGCGCTTGCCAGGAAATTGCTTTGGCTGTGAGCAGAATTTCAAGCATCGCATCGCCCTCTCCACCCTCCCTCTCCTTCTCCATCCCTCCCCACTGCCTGATGACCCCCGGGAACTGAGGTGCGCTCTGGAATGTGTAACAAGAGTAGAAGGAGAGATAGGGAGGGGAAGGAGGCTGTGCTGGGCTGGAGAGTGAGGGGTCAAGGGGAATGAGAGTGAGAGAGGGCCCATTACACCTGATTCACTGTGTCCAGGGCTAGAGAGAGAGCGAGAGTAAGCCTGATCTTTATACACTGGCCACAGTAGCATGTGATTGGCCTTGAATCCTATTCTCCAATTCTCAACTGGATAAAATGTAACTGAACTGTTATTCCCCACTGTGTCACCCCTGCTATGCAGCCTTGTCAACTGATAGAGATTTTCAGAAGACTGTCCCTAGAGAGAATGTCTATCACCATATTGCACTGTTAAAGCAACACTTTTGAAATAAAGCTTGGATGAATGATTTAGGAAGTATGTTATTTTTGTAAAAATGTTTATTAAGGGGTAGATCTGCTTTAATAATACACAATACCCCATAATGACAAAGCAAAAACAGGTTTTTAGAAATTATGCAAAATGTATAAAAAAATGTAAAACAGAAATACATTATTTACATAAGTGTTCAGACCCTTTGCTATGAGACTCGAAATTGAGCTCAGGTCCATCCTGTTTCCATTGATCATCCTTGAGATGTTTCTACAACTTGATTGTAGAAACAGTCCACCTGTGGTAAATTCAATTGATTGGACAGAATTTGGAAAGTGTCACGAACCGGCTCAGAGTTCGTAACAAAAAGGGAGACAACGTGGAGATAGGGAACAAAATAACATATTTATTAACTAAAGTAAACCAATTACAATTAACAATGGTGTGTGTAGTCAGTAATCAGTAGTGTAAGTGAGTGTTTGCGTGCATAAATGTGATAATGAGGGGTGTTGAAAGGTGCCAAAGTAAACAACCAAAACAGCCACAAAACTGGCACAACCAAAATCCATAAGGGTGTCTGCCTGGCGAGAGTCTCCCAATGACTGGGGAAGAGTTCTATTTATCCTGGGACACACCCGGCCCAGGTGTTTCCCATGTCACTGACGACCCTCCCGACGCCCACCGGCATCCTAACAAGGAAACAAGAGCAAAGAGAAAATACAACAGACAGAGAGGGAGGTTCGTCACAAAAGGCACACATCTGTCTAAATAAGGTCCCACAGTTGACAGGGCATGTCAGAGCAAAAATCAAGCCATGAGATCGAAGGAATTGGCCATAGAGTTCCGAGAGAGGATTGTGTTGAGGCACATATCTGGGGAATGGTACCAAAAAATGTCTGCAGCATTGAAGGTCCCCAAGAACACAGTGGCCTCCATCATTCTTAAATGGAAGAAGTTTGGACCCACCAAGACTCTTCCTAGAGCTGTCAGCCCGGCCAAACTGAGCAATCAGGTTAGAAGGGCCTTAGTCAGGGAAGTGACCAAGAACCTGATGGTCACTCTGATAGAGCTCCACAGTTCTTCTATGGAGATGGGAGAACCTTCTAGAAGGACAACCATCTCTGCAGCACTCCACCAATCAGGTCGTTATGGTAGAGTGGCCAGACGGAAGCCACTCATCAGTAAAAGGCACATGACAGCCCACTTATAGTTTTCCAAAAGGCACCTAAAGGACTGTCAGACCATGAGAAACAAGATTCTGAACCAAGATTGAACTCTTTGACCTGAATGCCAAGTGTCACGTCTGGAGGAAACCTGGCACCATCCCTACGGTGAAGCATGGTGGTGGCAGCAGCATCATGCTATGGGGATGTTTTTCAGCGGCAGGGACTGGGAGACTAGTCAGGATCGAGGGAAAGATGTACGGAGCAAACTACAGAGAGATCCGTGATGAAAACCTGCTCCAGAGCACTGAGAACCTCCCAACCCGATAGAACATCTCTGGAGAGACCTGTAAATAGCTGTGCAGCGACGCTCCCCATACAACCTGACAGAGCTTGAGAGGATCTGCAGAGAAGAATGGGAGAAACTTGCTTGTTGCGTCATACCCAAGAAGACTCAATCGAGGCTGTAATTGTTGCCAAAGGTGCTTCAACTAAGTACTGAGGGTCTGAATAGTTATGTATGTAAGGTATTTCTGTTCTTGTATTTTTTATACGTTTGCAAACAATTCTAAAAACCTGTTTTCGCTTTGTCATTATGGGGTATTGTTTGTAGATTGATGGGAAAATGATTGAATTAATTTTAGAAGGAGGCTGTAACGTAACAAAATGTGGAAAACGTCAAGGCGTCTGAATACTCTCCGAATGCACTGTATGTCCTGTTTGCTGTGTTTTTATCCCTACTGTGTTGAGTACTTTTGTGTTCCAATTCCTTATAAACTCAGCAAAAAAGAAATGTCCTCTCATTGTCAACTGCATTAAGTACTGCAGTGCATCTCCTCCTCATGAACTGCACCAGATTTGCGAGTTCTTGCTGTGAGATGTTACCCCACTCTTCCACCAAGACACCTGCAAGTTCCCGGACATTTCTGGGGGAAATGGCCCTATCCCTCACCCTCCGATCCAACAGGTCCCAGACGTGCTCAATGGGATTGAGATCCGGGCTCGTCGCTGGCCATGGCAGAACACTGACATTCCTGTCTTGCAGGAAATCATGCACAGAACGAGCAGTATGGCTGGTGGCATTGTCATGCTGGAGGGTCATGTCAGGATGAGCCTGCAGGAAGGGTACCACATGAGGGAGGAGGATGTCTTCCCTGTAACGCACAGCGTTGAGATTGCCTACAATGACAACAAGCTCAGTCCGATGATGTTGTGACACACAGCCCCAGTCCATGACGGACCGTCCACTTCCAAATTTATCCCGCTCCAGAGTACAGACCTCGGTAACGCTCATTCCTTCGACGATAAACGCGAATCCGACCATCACCTCTGGTGAGACAAAACCGCGACTCGTCAGTGAAGAGCACTTTTTACCAGTCCTGTCTGGTCCAGCGACGGTGGGTTTGTGTCCATAGGCGACGTTGTTTCCGGTGATGTCTGGTGAGGACCTGCCTTACAACAAGCCTAAAAGCCGTCAGTCCAGCCTCTCTCAGCCTATTGCGGACAGTCTGGTTCCTGGTGTAACTTGGGCAGTTGTTGTTGCCATCCTGTACTTGTCCCGCAGGTGTGATGTTCGGAAGTACCGGTCCTGTGTATGTGTTTTTACACGTGGTCTGCCACTGCGAGGACGATCAGCTGTCCATCCTGTCTCCCTGTAGCGCTGTCTTAGGCGTCTCACAGTACGGACATCGCAATTCATTTCCCTGGTCACATCTGCAGTCCTCATGCCTCCTTGCAGCATGCCTAAGGCACGTTCACACAGATGAGCAGGGACCCTGGGCATCGTTCTTTTGGTGTTTTTCAGAGTCAGAAGAAAGGCCTCTTGAGTGTTCTAAGTTTTAATAACTGTGACCTTAATTGCCTACCGTCTGTAAGCTGTTAGTGTCTTAACGACCGTTCCACAGGTGCATGTTCATTAATTGTTTATGGTTCATTGAACAAGCATGGGAAACAGTGTTTAAACCCTTTACAATGAAGATATGTGAAGTTATTTGGATTTTTACGAATTATCTTTGAAAGACAGGGTCCTGAAAAAGTGACGTTTCTTTTTTTGCTGAGTTTATTTTAAGATGTATTATTTATCTAATTATCCTTTCTTCTAATACTATAAATAGAAAGTTGAATATGAATTATTTTAAAACATTCACTATCTTGAATGGTATAGTGTAGTTGTAGTTTACTTCTTTATCAATTGTTGTATTTTATTTTCCTATATATTGTGTTATTACAATCCCTATCATGCATAGTATTGGGTGTTCCATTATTCTAATCCTCTATGGGAAATTTGTAATATTTAGAATAGCCATGGAGTACTTGGTGTCTCTGAACATTTGGTTATCAATATACAGTTTATCGACTACGAGAACTACACGTTTCCCTTTTAATCTTTTCTCCTTGAAGAGTGGTTAGAGAACTTTGCGCAGTTCTGCAATTTCCTTCGGGAACATATCATTCATGCCAGCGGGTCTTTTACTCTGGCTTTTAACAATTTTTTTATCTTTGAAAATGCAGATTTGGGATGCATATCGATGCCTGAAATTCTTTCACTACACTTTCAGGATTCGCCCTCTTTTTCTTTTGATACCAGTACCAGATTTCTACTCATAGATCTAGTCTGTATGTCAAACAGTGGCGACCCGTCGTTCAGGGCAGGTGGGGCATTAGCTCAGTATTCTGTCACTCATGAGGACTTTGTGCAATCGCCTAGCTTCAGTCCTTTAGTAATAGGTAGACATCCAAAATTTCAGCCCTTTGAGATAGCGTTATATTACAAGTGCCCTTCCAAGAAGGGTCATGGTCATTGGCCACAGAAATGTACAGTTGTGGCCAAAAGTTTTGAGAATGACACAAATATTAATGTTCAAAGTCTGCTGCCTCAGTTTGTATGATGGAAATTTGCATATACTCCAGAATGTCATGAAGAGTGATCAGATGAATTGCAATTAATTGCAAAGTCCCTCTTTGCCATGTAAATGAACTGAATCCCCAAAAAACATTTCCACTGCATTTCAGCCCTTCCACAAAAAGACCAGCTGACATCATGTCAGTGATTCTCTCGTTAACACAGCTGTGAGTGTTGACGAGGACAAGGCTGGAGATCACTCTGTCATGCTGATTGAGTTCAAATAACAGACTGAAGCTTCAAAAGGAGGGTGGTGCTTGGAATCATTGTTCTTCCTCTGTCAACCATGGTTGCCTGCAAGGAAACATGTGCCGTCATCATTGCTTTGCACAAAAAGGGCTTCACAAGCAAGGATATTGCTGCCAGTAAGATTGCACCTAAACCAACCATTTATTGGATCCTTAAGAACTTCAAGGAGAGCGGTTCAATTGTTGTGAAGAAGGCTTCAGGGCACCCAAGAAAGTCCAGCAAGCACCAGGACCGTCTCCTAAAGTTGATTCAGCTGCGAGATCGGGGAACCACCAGTACAGAGCTTACTCAGGAATGGCAGCAGGCAGGTGTGAGTGCATCTGCACGCACAGTGAGGCGAAGACTTTGAGTGTGGCCTGGTGTCAAGAAGGACAGCAAAGAAGCCACTTCTCTCCAGGAAAAACATCAGGGACAGACTGATATTCTGCAAAAGGTACAGGGATTGGACTGCTGAGGACTGGGGTAAAGTCATTTTCTCTGATGAATCCCCTTTCCGATTGTTTGGGGCAACCCGGAAAAAAGCTTGTCTGGAGAAGACAAGGTGAGCACTACCATCAGTCCTGTGTCATGCCAACAGTAAAGCATCCTGAGACCATTCATGTGTGGGTTTGCTTCTCAGCCAAGGGAGTGGGCTCACTCACAATTTTGCCTAAGAACACAGCCATGAATAAAGAATGGTACCAACACATCCTCCGAGAGCAACTTCTCCCAACCATCCAGGAACAGTTTAGTGACGAACAATGCCTTTTCCAGCATGATGGAGCACCTTGCCATAAGGCAAAAGTGATAACTAAGTGGCTCGGGGAACAAAACATAGATATTTTGGGTCCATGGCCAGGAAACTCCCCAGACCTTAATCCCATTGAGAACTTGTGGTCAATCCTCAAGAGGCAGGTGGACAAACAAAAACCCACAAATTCTGACAAACTCCAAGCATTGATTATGCAAGAATGGGCTGCCATCAGTCAGGATGTGGCCCAGAAGTTAATTGACAGCATGCCAGGGCAGATTGTAGAGGTCTTGAAAAAGCAGGGTCAACACTGCAAATATTGACTCTATGTAATTGTCAATAAAAGCTTTTGACACTCATGAAATGCTTGTTATTATACTTCAGTATTCCATAGTAACATCTGACAAAAAAGATCTAAAGACACTGAAGCAGCAAACTTTGTGGAAATTAATATTTGTGTCATTCTCAACTTTTGGCCACGACTGTACAGTAGCTTTGATTGGACTGATCATGTCAACACCTTACTTTCACAATCTTAGCTAGCAGTCATCATTATGAATCAAGTCTACTGGCAAATTATTTTTAATCCTTGTCATATGAAGAGAAATAATGAAGAGAAAATATAGATAAAACGTTATCGGTGCTCATCGGCCATTGGACATAAACATTACACAACAAGTTGTAAATCGCAAATTCAACAATGAGTTGTTTGGAAGGAATCGGTGACCGTGGCTAACCGCAAGAATTGCAACTGGGAAAATACGTTTTGAACGATCATCCAACTCGGAATTGTAAATCTTTTTCTTTGATGACAAAATTTGCCAACGAAGGACCGCCGCGCACAACAAGGTGAGTGCAAAAAATGTTTTATTTGCTGCTGCATAAATTATGTAATATGCCAGGGAGATATAGTCAGCTATATAAGCTATGTTTTTAAAAAGCCAGTAAACGAGGCTGAATGAATTGTTTTGCTGCCAGACGAGGCTCCGCCAGGTGTAGCGGTGGAAAGGATTCACTCCATTGTTTCTGGAAAGAAAGCTCTGCTGTTGGGACAGCTTTATGTAGGCCCTAAACGTTTGTGGGCAACGCTTGTCGCCGTTATAGTGCAATTAATGTGTTGTGTAGTGGCTCTGCTGGCATGCGTCAAAAAAAATTGCCCCACCAAGATTTACATGCTAAAATTGCCACTGATGTCAAGTAAGGCTTCCATGAGAAACATGTACTCCTTTTTATGTTCATTTCAATCTTATTGACTGTACCTTTTAGCTTGTTTGTTTCTTTCTCCATTGTCACAGCTTTTGTCACTCATCTCAAGGCTCGCATTCAACTCCTTAATATCTTTACTAACTAATTGAAGTATGTCCTGTTAATCATTTATCGACCACCCTTACCATTCCCTGTGGTGACAAGCATAAATCGTCTGTGTCCGTCGAGGAGTCACGTTTTCTTTTAGGCATTGGTTTTCCATGTTTGGGTGTTGATTGTTTTGGTAATATTGGTGGATAAATGTGTCTAGCCTTATAATTTGTTGTGGTGTTATTACCCACGAGTATGTGGAGTGGAGTGAAGTGCTAATATTTAGTCAAACTTACAGATATTACGTTTTTATCTTGAGGCGACCTGCACCGCTGTGTTCAGTCCACCATCTTACCTCTGGACACTAACAATGGCATGTGTTGATACAGATGTGATCTGAGGTATGCTGTAGAGGTACACTATCCTATATATACAAAAGTATGTGGACACCCATTCAAATTAGTAGAGTTCCAAACTGCCTCTGGAAGCAACGTCAGCACAATAACTGTTCATCTGGAGCTTCATGAAATGGGTTTCCATGGTCGAGCAGCCGCACACAAGCCTAAGATCACCATGTGCAATGCCAGGCGTCGGCTGGAATGGTGTAAAGCTCGCCACCATTGGACTCTGGAGCAATGGAAACGCGTTCTCTGAAATGATGAATCACGCTTTCTGGCAGTCCGACGGACGAATTTGGGTTTGGCAGATGCCAGGAGAGTGCTACCTGCCCGAATGCATAGTGCCAACTGTAAAGCTTGGTGGAGGAGGAATAATGGTCTGTTGATGTTTTTCACGGTTTGGGCTAGGCCCCTTAGTTCCAGTGAAGGGAAATCTTTACACTACAGCATACAATGACATTCTAGATGATTCTGTGCTTCCCACTTTGTGGTAACAGTTTGGGGAAGGCCCTTTCCTGTTTCATCATGACAATGCCCCCGTGCACAAAGCGAGGTCCATACATAAATAGTTTATCGAGATTGGTGTTGAAGAACTTGACTGGCCTGCACAGAGCCTTGACCTAAACTCCATCAAACACCTTTGGGATGAATTGGAGTGCCGACTGCGAGCCAGGCCTAATCGGCCAACATCAGTGCCCAACCTCACTAATGCTCTTGTGGCTGAATGGAAGAAAGTCCCCGCAGCAATGTTCCAACATCTAGTGGAAAGCCAGAAGAGTGGAGGCTATTTTAGCAGCAAAGGGGGGACAACCTCCATATTAATGCCCATGATTTTGGACGAGCAGGTGTCCACATACTTCTGTGTGTGTGTGTGTGTGTGTGTGTGTGTGTGTGTGTGTGTGTGTGTGTGTGTGTGTGTGTGTGTGTGTGTGCGCGTGCGACAGCTGGTTCTCATAGTGTTTTCCTCTCAGCTCCTCAGCCTGCTGTGTGGGAAGCAGTGTAGCTACAGTAACTGATAGTCTGAATAAAGCCTGATTGTGTGTGGGCTGTTGTATTGTAGTGCAGCTGTATCTGGAAGGCTCTCCCCAGCCAGTCTCCACATCTCATCTGTGTGGGGCCACCAAGCCAGTCTCCTGGGCTCTCCTCAGCTCTGTCCCTGGGCTCTACAGGGGATAAAAATATGACTAGTATCATCATTCTTCTCTCCCCCTTTCTCTCATTGTCGCTGTGGGAGGTTTGCTAGCTCTTCTGTGATTCTCCTCTGGTGCTCTGCCACCTCTGAGAGTCATCTTTCACTAGGAAGATGCCCTCCACAGCCAAACAAGGCATTTTTGTGACACAGCTTGGTTGTTGTTGTTCCCAATGTTTTTGTGCTCGGTAGAATACATGATGTGGGCATTGGAAAAATATGTAGCCAAGGAGTCTTAGTCAAGTCAAGATCTTTACATTTTGATGGAAATGGCTATGAAATTTGTAAATGGTGTATATTCGGCAGGTTTGTGACACCCCTGCCCTGTGCCCCTTTCTCTCTGTGTGTGTGTGTCGCGTATTCATAAGGTGGGGCTGGAGTTCTACATTGATGTTCATGCCCACTCCACCATGATGAATGGCTTCATGTACGGGAACGTGTTTGAGGAGGAGGAGAGAGTCCAGAGACAAGCCGTGTTCCCTCGCCTGCTCTGCCACAATGCCCCAGACTTCTCCTTTGTAAGTCCATTACATCAACCGTACCAGGGACAACTTTAGGGCCCAGAGTTTTCCCTGGTCAGGCCATATCAATCCTAACCCTACTCATCTCACATATGTTCAACTGCAAATACACCCCACATATTAGCAGGTGCTAGTTGGCTATGCTACAGTAGTTACTGTATCACCCACAGGGTTAACTGAGATATATCATACAGCTGGGTGTGGAAGCTATATTTGAAAAGTCTGTGTTCCCTTTCACCTCTCAGCCTCACTGACCTTCAGTGCTCAGCCAATGTGACATTTTGTATCAGTGCCAGTTTCATATAGTCAGAAGAATAACCTTTTCTGTGCAGTGACACATTCACAGCTCTCATAGAACTTTCATTACCAGTACACATGGAAAGTCTTTCAACAGCCAAAATGATTTTAGCCAACCAGCATACATAAAGAATGTCACAGATTGTCCACCACTTATTTATTATGCTGGCTCGATAAAGAGCTAACCTTTTGTTGTGCGTGAATACAGCAGTGTGTGTGCCTGCATGTGTAATATAAAATGTTATTTGTCACATGCTTCGTAAAACAACAGATGTAGACTAACAATGAAATACTTACTGACGGGCCCTTCCCAACAATGCAGAAAGAAAGATAAATAATAGAAAAATAACAAGTAAAAATACAGAATGAGTAACGATAATTTGGCTATATACATGGGGTACCAGTACTGAGGCGATGTGCAGGGGTACAAGGTAATTGAGGTAGATATGTACATATACAGTGCCTTCAAAGTCTTCAGACCCCCTTTTTCCACATTATTACGTTACAGCCTTATTCTAAAATTTATTAAATCATCCCCCAATCTACACACAATACCCCATAATGACAAAGCAAAAACTATTTTTTAGAAATGTTTGCTGATTTTATAAAAATAAATAAAACTGAAATTAAATTTACATAAGTATTCAGACCCTTTACTCAGTACTTTGTTCAAGCACCTTTGGCAGCGATTACAACATAGATTATTCTTGGCTATGACACTACAAGCTTGGCACACCTGTATTTGCGGAGTTTCTCCCATTCTTCTCTGCAGATCCTCTCAAGCTCTGTCAGGTTGGATGGGGAGCGTTGTTGCACAGCTATTTTCAGGTCTCTCCAGAGATGTTCAATCGGGTTCAAGTCCAAGGCTCTGGCTGGGCCACACAAGGACATTCAGAGACTTGTTCCGAAACACCTGCGTTGTCTTGGTTGTGTGACAAGGGTCATTATCCTGTTGGAAAGTGAACCTTCGCCCCCGTCTGAATACCTGAGTGCTCTTAGCAGGTTTTAATCACTGATCTCTGTGCTCCGTTCATTATTCCCTCGATCCAGTCCCTGCCGCTAAAAATCATCCCCACAGCATTATGCTGCCACCACCATGCTTCACCATAGGGATGGTGTTGGCCAGGTGATGAGCAGTGCCTGGTTTCCTCCAAACGTGACGCTTGGCATTCATGCCAAAGAGTTCAATCTTGGTTTCATCAGACCAGAGAATATTGTTTCTCAGGGTCTGAGAGTCTTTAGGTGCCTTTTGGCAAACTCCAAGCGGGCTGTAATTTGCATTTTACTGAGGAGTGGCTTCCGTCTTTCCGCTCTACCATAAAGCCCTGATTAGTGGAGTGCTGCAGAGATGGTTGTCCTTCTGGAAGGTTCTCCCGTCTCCACAGAGGAGCTCTGTCAGAGTGACCATCAGGTTCTCTGTCACCTCTCTGATCAAGACCCTTCTCCCCCGATGGCTTAGTTTGGCCGGGCAGCCAGTTCTACAAAAAGTCTTGGTGGTTCCAACTTTCCTCCATTTAAGAATGATGGAGGCCACTGTAATCTTGGGGACCTTCAATGCTGCTGACATTTTTTGGTTCCCTTTCCCAGATCTGTGCCTCGACACAATCCTGTGCCAGAGCTCTACGAACAATTCCTTCGACCTCATGGCTTGGTTTTTGCTCTGACATGCACTGTCAACTGTGGGACCTTATAGACAGGTGTGTGCCTTCCCAAATCATGTCCAATCAATTGAATTTACCACACGTGGAGTTCAATGAAGTTGTAGAAACATCTCAAGGATGATCAATGGAAACAGGATGCACCTGAGCTCAATTTCGAGTCTCATAGCAAAGGGTCTGAATACTTTTATATAAATAAGGTGTTTTTTTATTTTTATACATTTGCAAAAATGTCTAAACCTCTTTTCACTTTGTCATTATGGGGTATTGTGTGTAGATTGCTAAAGATGTTTATTTATTTAATCCATTTTAGAATAAGGTTGCAACGTAACAAAATGTGGAAAAAGTCAAGGGGCCTGAATACTTTCCGAAGGCACTGTAGTTGTCATCTCCAATGTTTATTGAAAAGATAAATAAACTGAACACAAATATAAATGCAACAGAAAACAATTTCAAAGATTTTACTGAGTTACAGTTCATATATGTAAATCAGTCGATTTAAATGAATGTATAAGGCCCTAATCTATGGATTTAACATGACTGGAAATACAGATATGCATCTGTTGGTCACAGATACCTTAAAATAAAAATTCAGGCGTGGATCAGAAAACCAGTCAGTATCTAGTGTGACCATTTGCCTCATGCAGCGCAACACTTCTCCTTCGCATAGAGTTGATTGTGGCCTGTGGAAAGTTGTCCCACTCCTCTTCAATGGCTGTTCTAAGTTGCTGGATATTGGACGGAACTGGAACACGTTGTCGTACACGTTGATCCAGAGCATCCCAAAAGTACTCAATCAGGACATGTCTGGTGAGTATGCAGGTCATGGAAGAACTGGGACATTTTTCAGCTTCCAGGAATTGTCTACAGATCCTTGCAACATAGGGCCGGGAATTATCCTGCTGAACCATTAGGTGATGGCGGCGGATGAATGCCAAGATAAGGGGCCTCAGGATCTCGTCACGTTATCACTGTACATTGAAATTGACTGATAATGCAATTATGTTCATTGTTCGTAGCTTATGCCTGCCCATACCATAACCCCACTGCCACCATGGGGCACTCTGAATTCAACGTTGTGAACAGCAAAACGCTCACCCACACGTCGCCATACACGTGGTGTGGTTGTGAGGAAGGTTGGATATACTGCCAAATTCTATAAAATAGAGTACCACAGTATGAGTCATAATACCCATAAAACCTAGTTTGACCAAACAAGAAAAATATTCCAATTGTTTTTTTTTCCCTATAGGGGATTTTAGAAACTCTTCAAATAAAAGCTGTGTTTTGTGTAGGCTTACCCTGGCGTGACGTCTTGATAACCGTGTCAATCTCTCTAGGACAAGGTGACTTTTATCAATATATTCCTCTGTATTTACCCCACAAAAATGAAATGCTAATGTGGCTATCATAAAGAGCTTCAAATGCCATGGTGATCTGGACGAGACTGCCGAATCAAGGCAAAAGTAAGAATCTCTGGATTAACTATCTAATGTATTACTAAATTTAGCTAACATTGGCTAAATGTCTTTAAATTTACAATTTTGCAAACTGTTGTGCAAGTTTTAAATTGACACTACATGTTAGCAAAGGTGTCAGGAGCTTGCAGGGATTTGTAGTCTTGCATGATGTCTACTTTGATACTAATTAGCATTTTCCAATCTGTAAATAGAGATGAATATATTGATGATAGTCACCTTGTCCGAGAGAGATTTACATTGTTATCATAACGTCACGCCAGGGTAAGCCTACACGAAAGACAACCCTTATTTTAAGTGTTTCTAAAATTCCCTATCGGAAAAATGGTGGAAAAATGATTGGAACCATTTCCCTGTTTGACCGCTAGGTTTTATGAGTATTATGACACCAGTGTGGCGCTCTATTGTGTTGTCTGACAAAACTACACATTTTAGTGGCCTTTTATTGTCCCCAGCACAAGGTGCACCTGTGTAATGATCATGATGTTTAATCAGCTTCTTGATATGCCACACCTGTCAGGTGGATGGATTATCTTGGCAAAGGAGAAATGCTCACTAACAGAGATGTAAACAAATTTGTGCACAACATTTTTGAGAAATAAGCTTTTTGTACGTGTGGAACATTTCTGGGATCTTTTATTTCAGCTCATGAAACATGGGACCATGTTGCGTTTTATATTTTTGTTCAGTGTACATTTGCACCAAGTCTGGAACCAACAGGACCCTGAACATCTTCTACCCCCAAGCCATAAGACTGCTACATAGTTAACCAAATACAGTGCCGTGAAAAAGTATTTGCCCCCTTTCTGATTTTAACTTATTTTTGATACTGAATGTTAGCAGATCTTCAACCAAAACCTAATAATAGATAAAGTGAACCCGAGTTTATAAATAACAACAAAAAATTATTTAATTTAATTAACGAAGTTATGCAACACCCAATTCCCCTGTGTGAAAAAGTAATTGCCCCCTTACACTGAATTGTGCCACCTTGAGTTGCAATGACTGCAACCAAATGCTTCCTTTAGGTTGTTGATTTATTTTTATTTTATTAGTCTCTCACATCACTGTGGAGGTATTTTAGCCAACTCTTGAATGAAGAACTGCTTTAACTCAGCTTTAATATTAGGTTTTGGTTGAAGATCTGATAACATTCAGTATTTAAAAAAAAGCCAAAGTTATCGTTACTCATTGTGTATTTATTTGTGTTATTATCTTTCTATTTTTCTCTCTGCATTGTTGGGAAGGGCCCATAAGTAAGCATTTCACTGTTAGTCTACATCTGTTGCTTGTGACAAATACAATTTTATTTGATTTTTGATTTGACAATGAGTACTTGTCTCTCAAATACATTGTTACAGTTTAGACTAGCTAGCTAGTGAATTTTTGCCATATTAGCATAGAAGTGACATCAGTAAAAACACCTCAAAACAAGACATGGTATCAAGGACAAGATTAAAAACTAGCTGAAACGAGTCACCTACAATTCTCCACATGGCAGCTTCGTGTTATTATTGCAAGCAATCTGGCCATCCAGAATCACAACTGGTGGACTTTTCCCATTGAAGCGCGCAAATTGCTTTCGCGACTTTGTCAGCTAACCTGTCTATATCAAGCTCTGTTGACATGGCGTTGCAGGTTTGTTGTAACAACTTCTGATAATTTAACATTTTGAGGTCGTCATCTTCAAAGTTGTTCTCCGCGGGTAGAAAAATGCAAAATTAACATGACGAGCTGAATTAAATGTAAAAGGCTTTGAAAATAAATAAAAAGCTTGGTATACACTCAGTGCTCCGTTGACATTTCAGATTATTTTCGTGAGAAATCTTCGAAAAACAGGAATTTCAAATAATTATGAAAAGCGTACAATAAAATATGAAAATACTCAATGTCATGAATTCAAAATCGATATCCATCTTACCTCTATATTGTTTTATGTCCTGTGGAGTCGAGAAGAAAGATGACGAGTTCAATGGGAAAGTGAGCCTGTCCGGTAACGTTAACCAATAGGCTTAATTCTTGCACAGAATCCAGACAAATTGACGCGGTTCAATTTTCCAGATTTTTGACCACGTGTTCTCTGGCCTCCATTGATTTAGTCACCCTAATTCTGTCAATCCAAAAGTTTAAAAACTCCAATGACTTTTGAATGGATTATGATAGAGACATGAAGTTTGGACCATTGGTTTTCTTAGAAGTATATCAACACAAATGTTGCCCATTGGTCAAAAATGCTCTTTTGATTGGGCATATATGCCTTACAAAAAGACCACAATGAGTTGTGTGGGAATTATTAGAATTAAGCATTGAAATTCACCTACATACTTCTATACACCAAAAAGAAAGGAGGACCAAGGCACTCTTCATATAATTAATGAAAATGCCTTTATGGTCAATGGAAACAAAGTTTAAAAACTCTGACGTGTTTCGGCTTCTATACACATGTACTTTGTCACTTGTCTGACTAATTATTGATTTATAATGTTGGTATAGTAGAATATACTCTGTATTAACAGTGTGTTTCACTTCACAGTCCAACACGTCATTTAACCGTGACGTGGTGAAGGCTGGCACCGGGAGGCGCTTCCTGGGTGGCCTGCTGGATGACACGTCCTACTGCTACACCCTGGAGGTGTCCTTCTACAGCTACATGACAGCGGGGAGCACGTCACCCGTTCCCTACACCGAGGACACCTGTATCCTTCTCTCTCATTGTCATCAGGGTTCCCAGGGAGCCTAGCCAGGCCCCCGCCTCCTTCTGCCCACGCCTTCCCAGCCTCCCCGCTGGCTGATGGAGGAGAAAGGAGAGGAGGCATCAGGGGGAGAGACAGAGATGGAGCACATGACACGTGTACACATATATGTCTCCTCCCTCCCTCTTTCCCTCCACTAACTTCCCCAAACTTCAGAGCTTCACATCCCATAGAAAGCATGCTGTATTGGTGTCAGAGTTGATTGATAATTACATCAATACACCCTGTCCATCCATGTAGGACAAGATATGCAACTAGAACAGAGGGGATTGTGTGTTGTGGTGCCTGGGACTAGGGTAGCAAAGGGAGGGTATATTACTGGTGCCTGGGACTTGTGGGATGCAGGCTGCAGCACAGATTGGTTTAAAGAGAAATTGAGTGTGAGGTTCTGTCGTATATTGAAAGGGTCATGTCATTGTACAAACACTAACAGTGTTTTGTGTTTTTGTGGACACCAACACGCATCGAAAACAGAATCCGATTTCTCCCTGAGAGCCCAGTCTGTGCGCAGCGATTGGGCACTGTGGGCAGATTGAATTTGTGTCTTCTTGAGGGAGATACTCCGGACTACAAAAGGTCTGATTCTCCAAATCAATGCTACTCCTGAGTAGACAAAAGCCAGCCCTGTGCAGATGTCTTGGCCAGTGAAATTATCTGGGCCGTGTCTGTACACCATGCAACAGAACAGCCGTCTGTAGAGCCCACTAATGAGGGCTGACGGTGATAATGTCAGTCTATTGTACTGGTTCTCCATCCCCCAGCGTTTATCCACACTCTGCCTGCCCCTATAGTAACAACCTCATTTAGGGCCAGACGAGAGCCTATTGATTTCCTAGTCATTATTGGAGGCCTGGCTCGATCGACAGGCAGCACAGGGCTGAGATGTAGACGAGTCAGGTCAGCCCTTATCCACCTGAGAGCTGCCTTGCTCTTTTGTTCAGCCAGATACGTAGTGACAGTGGGAAGGCAGCACCTGCCCCATTGATTTTGTTTACAAAAGAGGCAGAGAGCATGTGTGTTCTGCTTTTGTTGTGATGAAGAATAGAATACAGCAAGCCTGTTAATTGCACAGTGTTTTGTACGCTCCAAATGCGTTCAGGGTTAACTGTGTAACCGTTATTTAACCAGGCGAGTCGGTTAAGAACAAACTCTTATTTACAATGACAGCCTACTCCGGCCAAACCCCGACGACGCTGGGCCAATTGTGCGCCGCCCTATGGGACTCCCAATCACGACCGGATGTGATACAGCCTGGATTCAAACCAGGGACTGTAGTGACTTCTCGTGCACTGAGATGCAGTGTCTTAGACCGCTGCGCCACTCAGGAGCCATAGAAAATAAATAGACATTAAATAGTTAAATAAACATTCTCTGGACTAAAATGTTCTTTCAGATTAACTTGTTTTTAACCATTTTAACAGACTTTGTTGAAAAAGAGGAGACACGTCTCAGATCCATGGGATAGAAAAGAAGCAGAAAACCTGAGCGGTGTGGCGTCAGCCTACAGGCAGAAAAGTGTACTGTACAGTGTCCATATTCCCTGTTTTGAGATGAGAGGAGATATTCTGTGTAGCGTAAGTGCCCTCTAGTGCCAGGAGGGTGAGGTGTCTGTGTGGCTCTGTCCCTGCCTGCCTTATATCACTCTGTCACACTGTAGACAACCCACTGCCAGCGACCCTTATATACAGGGCATCCATTCACTTCTTTGTTTAATTATTTATTTATCTTGTGTTTATATCAAAAGGGCTGTAAAGCCTTCTCATCTCACTCAATGTTTTCCCCCCCACCCAGTGCTCCACTGAACTGTCAAGTCCAAGGCCTAGTTGGCTGGCTCGCTATAATAAGAAACCCATCCATGTAGAATTACACTGCCTCCAGGAGATTCTTTTCCCTTAGTGTCAGAGAGGGGATGGAAACAAAAAAATAATATTTACTGTGTGTGGAAAGAGTCATAATTTACCCGTGATGCCCCTCTCCTTGAAAATGTTCCTTTCTTTGTTTCCCCCCATAAAAGAGCTGTGCCGTACAGAGGAGACAGTCGGAACAGGGAGGCTGCTGTAATATGTATGCACATAGCATAACCACGGTGATAGCAACACACTGCAAGTGCATAACAAGTCCCTTGATTATTTGTCGCTGTGCAGTGGGCTTAAAGAAAGAGATAAGAAAACAGAACAGAGCTGCTGCGGTCCGTCACACTCTCTTTATGCTTCTGGAGTAGCAGTGTTTACTGGCTGTATTTGTTGGTCTCTGCGCTAAAGTATGCTGGCTGAAAACAAGATGGATGAAGTGAGGTATTAATGTAAATGGAAGAATATTATATAGGAATACCATGGCGGGCGAGCCTGGTGGGCGATCGGGATGTGGAGGGGGGGACTGAGTCATGGTTGGGGGTGGGGGCCCTGCTGGAGGTCAGGCAGGACCAGGCCCGGGGGATGCGTGTAGCTGGGCTTGGGGAGGGGGAGTGTCAGCACTACGCAGGGAGAGGGCAGCGGGGACTTCGTGTAGAGCAAAGATTGGGGTCAGCCAGGTTGAAGGAACCAGTCATGTCTCTTTTTACACCCCGGTGAGCTGGTCTATTGAGCATGCAAATCATCAACAAAGACCTTTATGCTTTGCAACCCCCCTCCTGCTCTAAAAATGAATTAATTATAAATAAATAATTACTTGGACCCCCACATTAATCCCCCCCTTCTCCTGTTTTAAAGCCTGTTATATTAAATGAAATGCCCATTTTGACTCGTCCCTCTGTGCACTCTATGTGACTTCTATTAAGATTTAACACACTTAACCCTCCCAAAAATGTCTCAAAGTTTCACCATCATTGTAAAACCCTAGTTATTTGGTTGCTTTGTCGAAGTCATTTCTGAAGGCTATTATTTATTTCATATGATTAGTGATTAATTTTTAAGGTAAAGAAAAAAAACATGTCCTTGTGTTGTCCACCCTATTATGTGAACTGAATTCTCGTTTTAATATGGTGAAACTATTCATTTAACATTTTTTTTAACAAACATTGAACATCTAATAGTCAAATCATAGTGTAAAAGCAGATGAGCTGGTTCTACTCTTTTTGGCAATTTTCTGGTGTTTTGTGGTGGGTCAAGCATAAGAAGTCAACCCTGTTACCCATCATTTTACCAATCAATTTTTTGTTTGTTAAGCTTGCATTCAGTTGCCCCTTCCTGTTGCACACAACAAGCGTATATCCCTCTGTCATAAGGGGATTTATGGCTGATTTAAGATGAAATTGTCAACCCTGTTACGGTCAACCCTGTTACAGTCAACCCTGTTACGGTCAACCCTTTCGCTTTATTTGGCACTTAACAGGAACTTACTATAGTCCTTTTTTATTTATTTAACCTCTTGAGGTGGGAAACATGTTTTTTATTAAGTTGAACATGTGCTCTTCATGACAGAATGTAAAAAGTTACACTACCCAAAAGGGACTTATTTGATGGAAGGACCTTTTAGTCACCATAATTGAAACCTTAAAGGGCAATTCTGCCACTTTTCAACATCATATTCATTATCTCCAGCACAATACTAGTGTCTACATATGTGAAAATGGCACGTTTCTATGATCTGTGATTAAAAAGATAAGATGAATGGTCTAAAAAAATGCTTCACTGTGTCATCACAGGGTAGGATCAAAAGTAAGAAAAACAGTTATTTTCAAAACCTGCAACAGGTTTCTAGCCAGAGGGAGGCTATTTTCTTGCTCCCCACGTCAATGTGAATTTCATATTTTTCAAATTCACAGATTTTTCCTTGCTTTCCTTCCCCCGTCTATGGTCACCCAGGTCTAAAAGGCTCATTATATTGGATGAGCAAGCTGTGAATGTTCCACACCAGAGCAGTTGGAATATTCTCTGTCGTTTAATGATTTCACCACCTGTAATCTGACATGAAATGGAGAGAAACAATGTTTCATGCAGAGAATTCACTGAGGCATTTGCTTTGTTCTTAGACTGGTGTCCTTTTGGGAAGATTCCACTGTGGCTTCATAGGACTGGTGTCCCTCTGAGTCTAGAGTCTCTGTGTGCTGGTCTGTTATGGCTCTCCATGCATAGGGATGGGCAACATTGTGAAGAGATGAGCACTCAAACAGAGGAAGGCACAATACCAACCTCTTGCTCAAAGACTTTGTGATGGAGCTGTTTTCTTAAAATAACTTCAAAAAATGTATTATTTAAAATGTTATGTCTTACTTCAAGTATGTCATTTGTAATATATCTGAAGCAGGACAGAGCAGACACATTTGGTCTACCTTTCTGTCAAGGTTCTTCTATTTTCTCCATCAAACATTCTCTTTTTGATGTGGTATACACACTGTAATGTCAGAGCATCATTAACAGAGAGACCAGACAGTGTGAATGTTGAGAGAATCTGGGACCTTATTCAAAACCCAGCTTGATGCTTTGGCTGAGAGAGCAAGTCATCTGTGACTTTCATGTTTTCCCACTTTTAGTTATTTTTTTTATAGAACTTTACACAATGCCTTCCATCTATTTAAAGTAAGATGATGAGGGTTGATTGGACAAAGGACTCCAGGCTAGCTATGTCATGTGACCAGACATGCCAGTGGTAAGAGGCAGCTATGCGTTGCCCTTTTTACTCTTGAGTTAACAAGTCCAGCGCTGGGCTGTGATCCACTGAAGAGAGACAGCTCCATGTTCCGGCGGTGTGCCATTTCCCCCTGTCCTTTAGGCTTCAGTCCAGACGGCTACTGAAAGACCTATTATCCCTGGGTCTCACCATAAGTCTCACTCAATCAAGTATGGCCATGTTGTCAAACCCTTAGTTTGGTATCACTGCCTCACTTAAGTGTTGTGCTGACCTGAAGACGTTCCATACACATAAATTGATACAGCACGAGAAGCACAATGTGAAACCGGACAGCTCGGTGGTTCCTCCTGGCTTCAACATCAATCACCAGCCCACAGAAGACGGCACGGCCTGACAGCTAACTGCAGTCTGGGAGATCACTCTGACAACAGCAATACATTGGCACACGCAAAGTATGGGAGCGTGACTCACACAGGGACATTTGAATACCAAACCTGCCAATTGAACATTTCAAGCTTCGCTAATCATGACACTTAGTTGATGGACAGTGACAAGTAGGCAAATATTCTCCCCCAGTTGCAGTAATATGCTCCTCAGATCATCATTAGACGTGGTAGGATTCTCTCTATTGTTGACTTCTTTTCTTTCTCCTTTCCATTAAATCACAGTGTAGGCTTACTTTTATCCTCAAACAAATATAATTAGGAATTTCAAGCCATTCAAAACCCTATTAGTTGACTTGCGTGACAGTATACATGGAGTCTTAAATGAAGTTTCCTTCATCCCTACTGGCTTTTAGACTGACAGATTAGATAGAGGTCATCTGATGCTGCTCAGCCAGTGGCTCTGAGAGCTTTATGGCATGAGATGTACGTACTTACCAATCTAGCCACTGGACATATCTGCTGCCTGCCCTCTGCACCTCTTAAGTGACGGACACTGGACAGACTCCAGACCTGCAGCACTCAGGGCTACTCCTTATCACTGCTGTCAGTCCCCATTAGGAGTCTGCTGAAGATGAGGCCCTATCTGATAGCTGTGTGTGCGTGCATGTGTGTAACATGCGTGCGCTTCAGTGTGTGTGTGTGTGTTCATGCATGTGCATGTCTTTGTTACTGCATGGATGCCTGTGTTTTGTGTCTGGACGTCGTTGATGGGGAGAACAGGTGTTGGATGTCTAATGAATGAAGCATTACACATTAGCTACAAAGTTTCTTATAGGAAAAGGACACAAGGTCTTTGAACATAGTTTAGCTGCGGGGGGAAAACATGCTCCCTTTGTGCACCGCTGTTTACTGTTTTAATTAGCATTGTTAATTGGCTCTTTGTATCACCCTGGTGACAGGCCTGTCACTTGATGGTATTGATGGCGCTGATGTCCCTAATTTGTCTTCTTGTTAGGGATGGTCTGCTGTGGACGCTGGTGTTTTGTTCCTTGTCATTGGGGCATCATTGTCCGTCTGTCTGTTTAGACTGGGCACATGACACTGAAAGCAGATAAACAGCTTGGTAAACAAATCATCTGTCGTATCTGCTGTGGAGTGTCCATTTTCCCGTTGTCTCGTCACCTCATCAGCCCCATGGTAGCTTGTCCTTGAGTCACAACAAAAGCCTTTATCGATCCTACAAGAGGGTAGAGGAGATATTAAAGCCTCTCATGCTCCAAAGCTGCAGCAGTATCCTCTCTGCACCACTGTAGATCTGG
The DNA here is from genome assembly GCA_030435695.1 of Brachymystax lenok tsinlingensis. Taxonomy (NCBI): domain Eukaryota; kingdom Metazoa; phylum Chordata; class Actinopteri; order Salmoniformes; family Salmonidae; genus Brachymystax; species Brachymystax lenok. The sequence continues at coordinate 21,259,315 of CM059790.1, read as the reverse complement.
CAGGCCAGAGCACCCAGCACAACTCTCCTCTTCTCATTGACCTTACATTCCAATGTACCAAAAGTTGAGTTCCCATCACCTTACCCAATAAGCACCACAAAGATGTCCTCTCTGAGCTTTACTGTAGTCTACCTGTCCAGTTCTCCATCGAATAACACAATGAAGCACACCCTAATTTACCACCCAATTTCTTACCATGTTTCCTGAGGACATCCTATTTTCCCTGGTCTGTCCTCTTTGTGAGTTACAGTAGAATGGGCTGCTATTTAGTTCAGAGCCAGCTGTCTAGTGTCCAGTCATTTAGCCTGATGTCCTGCGTTTGTCTCCAGGCAGGGAGATTTAGTATAGAAATTATCCTGAGAGGAAGATATTGTCCATCTTGGCAGTGAAGGTCCTTCAGGGAAGGCTTATTCTCTGCCTGACTGTGCCAATGGGCCTACTTATATTGGGCAACCTTGTTTTCTATGGAGATAAGGAATTGGAAGGAACTTTGATAGTAATATAGAAATTCTGATGTGCACCTTCATTCTGAAAGGGAAAATGTACTGTATAGGTGGAATGTGACATTTTGTGTCCGTTAAATACTTACATATTGCCAACTGCATCAATTCTTTTTGCTTTATGCACCGTTGCAGGAAGGGCTGCCAAACTTCCACCCCCCTTGATTATGCAACACCTTTTTCTCCTGCCTGGTGTGTTGAGTTGATGTTTTGGAACTTTCCACCCTCCTTCGCGAGCTGCCCTCAGGCTGTGCTTTGGCAGAGTCCTCACTTCCTGCCGCTAGCAGCTCATCCCTACCGCTCTGGTTGCCCTTGGCAACAGGTCAGCAGCCAATCAGGGTGTTGGAGTGTCCCGCCCGCAGCTGTGATGCAGATGAAGTATTTTCCTTCCGAAGCGGCCATCCATCACCAACTTCCTGTAATAGATGTGAGATGTGACATCACAAGCTGAGAGGCCATCTGCACTCCACGGGTTCCTGGGATATTTCTGTCATTGCTCAGAGCATGCGTTCGCGCTGGCACCGTTTGATCACGGGGTAACACAAAACTTTCCCAAGGTCAAAATGAAGATGTCAGGGATACATGAGGGATGGTGGTCTCTCAGTGGCTGGAGAGTCTGGTATAGGATAACCTTATGGAGAGCACTCTGGGTTAAAACAGACCTATATTGGATTATGGCAGTCATTGTGTATGGAGGACAAGTATGTTCTAATGCATCATGTGTTCAGAAGAATCCTCAAAATTATGGTGCTTACTTCAGAGGATGGTCAACATGACATAAGGCTAGAATTAACATACTGCATGTTACCCTTCTAACATAACTAGAGAATAAGATTATTGTAACTAGATGCATAGCAGGTTATGAGCCTAAAATAGTTCATGGCATGATGCAGAGGTTGTAGCGCGAGACAGATGGGTGTAAATACAAGAGCTGGAGCTGTGCGGAGAGTGCCCATCGACGGCCTGAGTGACGAATGGAGGCCCACAGAGACACCACCTTTCCAGGCTAAGGTGACTGAGTAGCAACAGTGGGATATGGAAGGGGGATGAGGAAGGTGAAGGCGCTCAAAGCCAAAATATGGCAAATGGGAGGCACCCTACACAGACAGTGTGGTGAAGAAGGTGCAACAGTGCCTCAGGACACTGAAGAAATGTGGCTTGTCACCTTAAACCCTCACAAACTTTTACAGATGCACAATTGAGAGCATCATGTCGGGTTGTATCACCGCCTGGTACGGCAACTGCACCACCCACAACCACAGGGCTCTCCAGAGGGTGGTGCAGTTTGCACAACGCATCCCCGGGGGCAAACTACCTGCCCTCCAGGACACCTACAACACCCGATGTCACAGGAAGGCCAAAAAGATCATCAAGGACAACAACCACCCGAGCCACTGCCTGTTCACCCCGCTACCATCGAGAAGGCGAGGTCAGTACAGGTGCATCAAATCTGGGACCGAAAGACTGAAAAACATATTCTATCTCAAGGCCATCAGACTGTTAAACAGCCATCACTGACACAGAGAGGCTGCTGCCTACATACAGACTTGAAATCATTGGCCACTACACCTCATATTTTTTTCATTTAACCTTTATTTAACTAGGCAAGTTAGTTAAGAACAAATTCTTATTTACAGTGACGGCCTGCCAAAAGGCCTCCTGCGGGGACGGGGGCTGGGATTAAAAATAAATAAAATATAAATATATGAAAAGAGATCACGACGAGAGACAACACAAAACTACATAAAGAGAGACCTAAGACAACAACATAGCAAGGCAGCAACACATGACAACACAGCATGGTAGCAACACAACATAACAACAACATGGTAGCAACACAACATGGTAGCAGCACAAAACATGGTACAAACATTATTTGGCACAGACAACATCACAAAGGGCAAGAAGGTAGAGACAACAATACATCACACAAAGCAGCCACAACTGTCAGCTAGTGTCTATTCTATACCCTCTATTGCATCTTGCCTATATTGCTCGGTCATCGCTCATTCATATATTTATATGTACATATTATTATTCCATCCCTTTACTTATATTTGTGTGTATTAGGTAGTTGTTGTGGAATTGTTGATTACTTGTTAGATATTGCTGCACTGTCGACCTAGAAGCACAAGCATTTCGCTACACTCGCATTAACATCTGCTAACCATGTGTATGTGACCAATACAATTTGATTTGCCTTCTCTGTTAATCTATGGCATGTTAGCTTCCATACAGTGTGATGTGTGTGCACGTGCATGTGTTCACTGAAAAGACACAAAGGAATGGACCTCCACCTAGACGCTCAATTCAGCCCAAGGATGGATTGTTTGAGTAAACAGCTTTGGATAATAGGATTTCACCTATAAGGCCTTGGGATTTATGTTTCCTAGGTAATATCTGAGTGTTGAAAGGAATAATAATAAAAAAAAATACACTCACTTTCTTTTAATATTTTTTTCATGGGCACTTGTTTCAATCACAGGGATGTGACAGATAGACAGGTCATATCTGAACATCAACAAGGAAATGACGAGGTGAACAATTATGTCTCTGTGTCATTTCATCATTTTGGTCTGTCTGGTAAAGAATATATTCATAACAGCAAAGCAACTTGACTGGGGAACCCACGTGTCCAGCTTTGATGAAATATGGATTGTTGGTCAAAAAAAATCTTGTTCTGGCCCTATGAATTATAATCGTACGAGGGATTTTTTTTTCATCGTTTTCACTATTGTCTTAACAGTATTTATGTGTAGTGTAGTGATTCATCTAGATTGACCAGTGTTTTTTTTGTTTTCTACATTTTGCCTTAATCTAAATCATTTTGTTATTATCTGTGTTTGTGATCTAATCCAGCTCGGCGTCATGGCAACCGCGCATGCAGAGTGGCCACACAGTTTTATGATCAAGTGTCTCAAGTTATTGATGCCTTCCATAATGTGGTGGGGGCTGGGGGCTAGACTTGTGAATTTAAAAAAAGCCTAGGCGGTAAGTAATTGCCACTGTGATGCCTTCCACCTTCGTGTTTTTGGCTGATGCGGTTGATTTACCCTCACTAAGTGCGGAACACAGTGTGTTGTAGCCTGGTAATTTATACGCCACATTTCTCTACTGGTTATTGCTTAGTTATTTACTGCAAATGGTTCTGTTTGTTCTGTGAGGAAGAAACGAGGGCTTTATTTGTTTATTTTTTCAATTAATAGTAGAGCGTCAGGCAGGATTTAGAGGCTTTGTGAAATGAAACAGTGTAACTCCAGTAAATGCCTCCCAGCCAGGGAGAAATTGCCTTGTTGTTGACTTAACTAAAGGCTAACGGTGCCATATGTTCATGTTATAGGAAAAAACCTTAACATGGTCCCCTCAGACATGAAGCTGGGAAGAAATGTTGCCCGCACATTCCTTGACTACTACAGGCACAACAACTTCATTGATGACAACAAACTACAAATCCCAAATCACATTAACAGGTAGTGTTTCTAATGACACATTTCTATAACTTGTCCAGTTTACATCCTATTTGTTTAACTTGATAATATTGACTATTGTTTTTGTGTCCTCAGTATGGAGGTATTGTCCCAGGGTCGACATGGGAATGGAAATGGGAACGGGAGGACTTCGGGGGGTGAGAGAGGAGCAGAGAGGACGAACCAGAGTATCACAGGAGAATACTAGACACCTGGCAATAACATACAAGAGAGACCAGTCCAGTCTGACCACTGTATAGGCCTCCTGACTCACAGCCCTACACTATATCCATACAGCCCTACACTATATCCACACAGCCCTCATGAAAATTAGATGCATCAGCCCAAGACAAAGGATGCAATTTCACAAACGAATCACTTTTGGATAGCATGTTAATTGGAGGATATTTACCCATGGAACTTCATTAGAGAAATTTGCTCTGACTGTATGAAATGTATGGGACGGATCAAGCTGACACATGTACATCTCATGTTACATTTGAGGCTTTCATACATCATTCATATATTTTACCACATTGTGCTTTTTCCATTTTAGGTATTGCTTTTTATGAAAATGTATTCACGAATGTCATTGAAAATAAGTGCATGTGTTTTCTCTTGTATGTAACATATTTTGTGTTTATCTTGCTGCTCTCTCTCCTACATTATTTGGAGGGGTTTAATGGGAGGTGTAACCCATTTTTGTTTAGTCATGACCTTAGTATTCTGTTGATAAAAACTGAAATATAACACACATTTGTAAGTTTGTGAAATTGATGTTCAGTCATTGTCAGTGCATTAGTTTACACAGGTGTTTGCGATTTAAAGGAAATGGACATAGGGTCAATTTGATTTCAACTGAAGTCATTTCATGGATTATAATATAGATGAAAATTCATGAATTTGAAATCCTTATAGAAAATGATGGGTATCTATCAAGTATGAACTTGCCCTGAATTGACTGATATCCATTAATTTCCATATCTTACTGCAATGTAAACATCTATTCAACATATCTGTTCAGAGTGCTTTTTACTGCATTATGTAAAACACCATCCATGGGATTTGCTCAACACAAAGGCATAAGTAGGAGAGCGAGAGAGAATGGTACATTAGTCAAGTGTGGCGTGAAGAACAACATGTAATTTTCAGACCAGTCATTTGGAATAAGTGAGGCAATCTGTCAGCATAAAAGCATACACAAAGGACTTTTACATGGTTGACGACAAGATGGAGAGGCTGTACGAGAATGACGAAAGACATTTGTCTTTTGATGCTTTCATTGAACATGTGTCAGACCTGGACCTGTCCAACACTAAAGTGTATGTTAGCACATCTCTCTCGCTCTCTCTCACACACACACACACACACACACACACACACACACACACACACACACACACACACACACACACACACACACACACACACACACACACACACACACACACACACACACACACACAGGAAAATTCTTCTTTCTATTCAAAGTGCATGGTTCCCACTGTGCTGCTATCATTTTAAGCTTTATCTAGAGCCATTATTCTCTATTGCTTTCTCAATGAGACTGGGCACATTACTTTCTAATTAATTGTACACAGCTATGCATGCATTTTCTCTTCAATAGTCAAGAAAATTATATTTCTAATTAGCCTTCCTTACATTTGTTATGCATTATTTAGCCTTTTACCAAATCCCAGAGGCTCTTGTTTATCTAAGAGGATGGTTAATTGCAGCTGCAGGTAGCCTAATGGTTAAGAGCAGTGGGCCAGTATCCCGAAAGGTCAACTAGGTGAATATCTGTCAATGTGCCCTTGAGTAAGGCACTTAACCCTAGTTGCTCTGGATAAGAGCATCTGCTAAATTACTCAAATGTAAAATCACAGCAAACAAGTGTTTAGAGCCCTGCTGTGGTCAGTGTCACCCTGTATATACAGTTGAAGACAGAACTGTACATACACCTTAGCCAAATACATTTAAACTCAGTTTTTCACAATTCCTGACATTTAATCCTAGTAAAAATTCATGTCTCAGGTCAGTTAGGATCACCGCTTTATTTTAAGAATGTTAAATGTCAGAATAATAGTAGAGAGAATGATTTATTTAAGCTTTTATTTCTTTCATCACATTCCCAGTGGGTCAGAAGTTTACATACACTCAATTAGTATTTGGTAGCATTGCCTTTAAATTGTTTAACTTGGGTCAAATGTTTTGGGTAGCCTTCCACAAGCTTTCCACAATAAGTTGGGTGAATTTTGACCCATTCCTCCTGACAGAGCTGGTGTAACTGAGTCAGGTTTGTAGGCCTCCTTGCTCACACACGCTTTTTCAGTTCTCAGGAGGTCAGGGCTTTGTGATGGCCACTCCAATACCTTGACTTTGTTGTCCTTAAGCCATTTTGCCACAACTTTGGAAGTATGCTTGGGGTCATTGTCCATTTGGAAGACCCATTTGCGACCAAGCTTTAACTTTCTGACTGATGTCTTGAGATGTTGCTTCAATATATCCACATAATTGACCTTCCTTCAATGCCATCTATTTTGTGAAGTGCACCAGTCCCTCCTGCTTCACGGTTGGGATGGTGTTCTACTTGCAAGCCTCCCCCTTTTTCCTCCAAACCTTACGATGGTCATTATGGCCAAACAGTTCTATTTTTGTTTCATCAGACCAGAGGACATTTCTCCAAAAAGTACGATCTATGTCCCCATGTGCAGTTGAAAACCGTAGTCTGGGTTTTTTATGGCGGTTTTGGAGCAGTGGCTTCTTCCTTGCTTGACCGACCTTTCAGGTTATGTCGATATAGGACTCTGACTCGTACCTTTGTACCTGTTTCCTCCATTATCTTCACAAGGTTCTTTGCTGTTTTTCTGGGATTGATTTGCACTTTTCGCACCAAAGTACGTTAATCTCTAGGAGACAGAATGTGTCTCCTTCCTGAGCGGTATGACGGCTGTGTGGTCCCATGGTGTTTATACTTGCGTACTATTGTTTGTACAGATGAACGTGCTACCTTCAGGCGTTTGGAAGGATGAACCAGACTTGTGGAGGTCTACAATTTTTTTCTGAGGTCTTGGCTGATTTCTTTTGATTTTCCCATGATGTCAAGCAAAGAGGCACTGAGTTTGAAGGAAAGGCCTTGAAATACATCCACGGGTACACCTCCAATTGACTCAAATGATGTCAATTAGCCTATCAGAAGCTTCTAAAGCCATGACATAATTTTCTGGAATTTTCCAAGCTGTTTAAAGGCACAGTCAACTTAGTGTATGTAAACTTCTGACCCACTGGAATTGTGATACAGTGATTTATAAGTGAAATAATCTGTCTGTAAACAATTGTTGGAAAAAGTACTTGTGTCATGCATAAAGCACATGTCCTAACCGACTTGCCAAAACTATAGTTTGTTAACAAGAAATTTGTGGAGTGGTTGAAAAACGTTTTGACTCCAACCTAAGTGTATGTAAACTTCCTACTTCATATGTAACAAAGGATGATCATGAATGCAAGACTTATGTGGGGTCCAAGACTGGAAGTTTGTTTTTCTAAGCATTACTCAAATAAAATAAATGCGTGGCATGATCTAAGGTCCACTTATTTGATCGCTCTGAAACTCACATCATTTGTCAGGACATCATAACTATTTATTCTCAATCTGCCCAATAAATGGTTTTGGACTTTTGTTGGATCCACTGAACACAGTCTACAGAATGAAGATTTGATTGAATTCCAGTTTTATTTTCCCCCAAGAGTCACATGACCACCAATATCTTTGCTTCGCTAGAGTCAGAGCAGTGCAGAAAATTGAGGAGGATGGGTCCAAGGGTGAGAGATCCTGTGAGTAGTAGATCTGTGTCAGCACAGAGGGATAGGCTAACGAGTGATATATGCTTCAGTATGGTTGGCTTCTCTGCGTTCATAGCAATGGTTATCAACTGTGCTGCAGAAATGGAACATAAACCGCAGAAAATAGATGTTGTGGTGGCAGCTCCAGGGAAGTATTTGGTTATACGAGACGAGATTTGACGTTAGAAGAGTTACAGGATGTGTTGAGTGGTGGTGTCCCGTCCTCCCAGGCCGTTGGCATGGTGCAGGAGCAGATAGGGTGAAGGTAGTGGAATGCGGTAGTGGGTTTTTAATGAGTGTAGGGTTAGTTGGAAGGGTGTTTTTTTGTATATACAGTACCAGTCAAAAGATTGGACACACCTACTCATTCCAGAGTTTTCTTTATTTTTTTTACTATTTTCTACATTGTAGAATAATAGTGAAGACATCAAAACTAATTTTGTTTCTTCATGTGTAATCGCAAAAAGCATCAAACGCTATGATGGAACTGGCTCTCATTAGGACCGCCACAGGAAAGGAAGACCCAGAGTTACCTCTGCTGCAGAGGATAAGTTCATTAGAGTTACCAGCCTCAGAAATTGCAGCCCAAATAAATGCTTCACAGAGTTCAAGTAACAGACACATCTCAACATCAACTGTTCAGAGGAGACTGCGTGAATCAGGCCTTCATGGTTGAATTGCTGCAAAGAAACCACTACTAAAGGACACCAATAAAAAGAAAAGACTTGCTTGGGTCAAGAAACATGAGCAATGGACATTAGACCTGTGAAAATCTGTCCTTTGGTCTGATGAGTCCAAATTTGAGATTTTTGGTTCCAACCGCCGTGTGAGACGCAGAGTAGGTGAACAGATGATCTCCACATGTGTGGTTCCCACCGTGAAGCATGGAGGAGGAGATGTGAGGGTGTGGGGGTGCGTTGCTGGTGACACTGTCTGTGATTTATTTAGAATTCAAGGCACACTTAACCAGCATGGCTACCACAGCATTCTGCAGTGACATGCAATCCTATCTGGTTTGCGTTTAATGGGACTATCATTTGTTTTTCAACAGGACAATGACCCAACACACCTCCCGACAGTGTAGGGCCATTTGACAAAGGAGAGTGATGGAGTGCTGCATCTGGCCTCTGGCCTCCTCAACCCCATTGAGATGTTTTGGGACTAGTTGGACCGCAGAGTGATGGAAAAGCAGCCCACACGTGCTCAGCATATGTGGGAACTCCTTCAAGACTGTTTTTAAAAAAAAATATTTAGTTAGGCAAGTCAGTTAAGAACAAATTAGTATTTGCAATGACTGCCTACCCCAGCCAAATCTGGATGACACTGAGCCAATTGTGCGCCGCCCTTTGGGACTCCCAATCACAACCAGATGTGATATAGCCTGGATTTGAACCAGGGACTGTAGTGACACCTTGTGCACTGACTTAGACCACTGCACCACTCAGGAGCCAGTTGGAAAAGCATTTCAGGTGAAGCTGGTTGAGAGAATGCAAAGAGTATGGTTACTTTGAAGAATCTCAAATATAAAATATATTTGACTCCTGAGTTGTGCAGTGGTGTAAGGCACTGCATTGCAGTGCTAGCTGTGCCCTGCCACTAGAGATTCTGGGTTCAAGTCCAGGCTCTGTTGCAGCTGGCTGCGACCGGGAGACCCATAGGGCGGCGCGCAATTGGCCCAGCGTTGTCCGGGTTAGGGAAGGGTTTGGCCCGGCACTGATGTCCTTTACCCATCACACACTAGCGACTCCTGTGGTGGGCTGTGTACAGTGTTTCATTTGACACATTGGTGCGACTGGCTTCCAGGCTAAGTGGGCATTGTGTCAAGAAGCAGTGCAGCTTGGTTGGGTTGTGTTTCGGAGGACACATGGCTCTCAACATTCGCCTCTCCTGAGTCTGTACAGGAGTTGCAGCGATGAGACAAGACTGTAACTACTAATTGGGGTAAAAAATGTTTTGGAATATGTATTTGTTTAACACTTTTTTGGTTACTACATGATTCCATATGTGTTATTTTATAGTTTTGATGTCTTCACTATTATTCTACAGTGTAGAAATAGTAAAAATAAAGAAAAACCCTTGAATGAGTAGGTGTGTCCAAACTTTTTATGTTTGTTTTTCGTTTTTGCTTTTCCCATTTTATATCACAAAGTATAATGGATGTATATTATACTCCAGTTGGTGGCAGTAATGCAACATATTGTATGCTAACCGCCTTTAAATCCCAAAGAAGAATCTCTCCGCTCCCTGTTAGTGTTTGGCAGCTATGACAACGAAGTTTGAAAATGGGTGGGTTGACACCTCAAAAGAAGAAGCTCTCCTCCTCTAAAATGTCTCAGAAAGCTATGAAATGCACCGTGCAAATTAAAATCCAAGCTGTAAGTACAACTTGATATGTTATTTTCTCTCACTAAGTTTTTACTTGATCCATAATGCCAATAATATATTCGCAAATGAGCTAGCTAAGCTAACGCTAGCTAGCTAACCCAAAACCACCCGCTCAATAATCTTCGCTAGCAAACGTTAGTTTGCTATCCATCTTCCAACCATCAATATACACACACAAATGCCTACAACTGCTGCAGCCAACTCCTCCCACTGCACAAAAGTGAACTCCTAAGCCAAATAGCTAGATCAATAACGTTAGGCTTGACAGCCCATTGTTGGATTTGTATTTTAGCGTTCGCTAATAATAGCTACGAGCTACAGTTCAACTTGTTGCACAAAGTAAGCAATTGCTATCTACCCCAGTAGCGATCTACGATTTATTTGTTTGATTACAGATTACTTGTCCAGGGGTTGTGTTACCCAATCAGGAAGACATATACCTGAGCGTCTGCGTCATGGGACAGTTCAAGAAGACTCTCTGTCTGCCGCCTGCATTCCCTCTTCTTTTCCACGAGAACATGGCATTTGTGAAGGTAAGAAGGATAGAAAACACACACTATACCCCGACCCACAACATTGCTTACAGCAACACAAAACAACTATATTGTCATCCTCAAACTTGCTTACATATGTTCTTTATCTCCATCTGAAGACGTTCACAGAAGCTGCTGACCCAGGTCACATTGTAGACCTCCTTGAAGGTAGTCATTTCTCATTTTTAGCCTTTTTGTGATATAATTTTATAACATAAAATATATTATGTCTCTGTTATCTTCCCATAGCTGACACAACATCCTTTGAACTGATTCAGCTTGTGCCTCCAGGTATGACTTTCCAGAATAAAAAAATTAAATGTCTTAACAGTTCATGGTTTTTAAGCATGAAAGGGACATGGATTTCATAATTTCTAAAAGTAACCTATTTACAAATCATCTCTTGATTTTTTTTTTTTTTACACTACCTACACTGAGTAAACAAAACATTAAGACCACCTGCGGAATGCTTTCGGCACCTTGTAGAGTTCATGCCCCTACGAATTGAGGCAGTTCTGAGGGCTAAAGGGGTGAAACTCAATATTAGAAATGTGTTCCTAATGTTTGGTATACTCAGTGTATATTCCCTGTTGTAAATTAGCATGGCTATACAGTACATAGAACAATGGACTAAAGAAACAAATACCAAAAACGACACTAAACAAAAATATAAACTCAACATGTAAAGTGCTGGTCCCATGTTTCATGAGCTGAAATAAAAGATCCCAGAAATGTTCCATATGCACAAAAAGCGTATTTCTCTCAAATGTTGTGCACAAATTTGTTTACGTCTTTATTAGTGAGCATTTTATCCTTTGTCAAGATAATCCATCCACCTGACAGGTGTGGCATATCAAGAAACTGATTAAACAGCATGATCATTACACAGGTGCACCTTGTGCTGGGGACAATAAAAGGCCACTCGAAGATGTGCAGTTATGTCACACAACACAATTCCACAGACGTCTCAAGTTTTGTGGGAGATAAATTGGCATGCTGACTGCAGGAATGTCCATCAGAGCTGTTTCCAGAGAATTTAATGTTCATTTCTCTACCGTAAGCCGCTGTCGTTTTTAGAGAATTTGACAGTACGTCCAATCGGCCTCACAACCGCAGACCATGTGTAACCACACTAGCCCAGGACCTCCACATCTCTCTTGTTCACCTGCGGGAGTGTCTGAGGGGTTGGGGCGGGGTACTCATTCTGATTGGCTGGGCCTGGTTCCCCAGTGAGTGGGCCTATGCCCACCCATGGTTGCGCCCCTGCCCAGTCATGTGAAATACATAGATTAGGGCCTAATGAATTGAATTTATTTCAATTGACTGATTTCCTTATATGAACTGTAACTCAGCAACATCTTTGAAATGGTTGCATTTACATTTTTGTTCAGCATATCTCTTTGTATTTGTTTCATTAGTCCATTGTTGATATAGTCCCAAAATGTTTTGCATGTCAGCAATCAAATTTTGAAGATATAACGTTCGAAAATACAGCCGGTATGATGCATCATATGATGCAAAACGCAGCATACTTTCTGTATTTTGAAAGTTATATCTTTACAATTTGATTGCTGACGTGCAAAACATTTTGGGACTATATCAACAATGGACTAATAGTTTTTGTGTGGAGTTTTACTTTAAGCTATATATTGCTCTGTGGTTTTAGAGGGGGATATTTTGGCCACTATGGAAGAGAACACCAGAGAATTCCTCTATCCAGGCCCCAAGCTGACACCTAGAGCCGGTGGTCCCGAGAGAGAGATGCTGATGAGGAGATCTATCTGTTTCCCTGTGGGTGCACCACCTCCTCCACATGCTTTGTCATATGTTAAACATCTCCAAAGCCAATTTCCTTTCATTTTGTTTTCTTGAACGCAATGATTGTAGATTTTGTGTTAGCACATCGCTTGCAAGATCAATTTGCAATCTGAAGTCACACTCTGGTTGGGTTTCCAGCTCCTTGTTAAAGGCTTTTGTTTTCTACTGTCCCCTCAGGGAATCTCTCCTAAAGTGGAGTTTGCAACCATGTCCGTCATTGAGGAATGCGATGGGAAAGATAGCCAGCCTCAGCCTGCCTCCCCTGTAAGTGTGTGTCCTCTCCTTACTGCCCTCATCACACCCAGCGTTTCTGTGTTCATAATGAATTGTGTTCAGCTGAGAGATTTGAATGATACCCAGACAGCCATAGTTAAGAGGAAGAAGATGAGGGTGTGTCTCATTTCCAGACAAGACAGTGATCTAAATGGTTATTTGGTTTTAAAGCATGTCTTATAGCATATTTCCCATTATCTTTGCTCTTGTGGACTTTTGAATTGATTCTCCCACTTCACTATAGGCTTACTTAACAGTGGGAGTACTACCTAACATATTTTGTGTATTCAGTTTAGGTTTGCAGCCTATATTGTATTGTACGTTAGGCTCCACATATAGTGAGCTGAACATGTATAAACATGTATCAATTATCTTGTCTTGTAGACAGTTAAATTATATGTAAATTGCTTTACATGTTATCATTCAGATTTGCATGTCCTTAATAAAACATGTAGTTCAAAAATACAAAAACAGGCTAATACTGTATAGTGCTACTATATCAACATTGGTACCTTTCACAGCTAAAGGCAGAGGTTGATCGTGGCACATATAAGAGCTCAGTAATCACCCTAGTTTGACATTGACTCATTATTTCTGGACTTCTACAGAATGGCTTTTTCTATCATTCTAGTCACTTTCCACCATATACCTATTTTGTTGCCATGGCTACTGACATCCCGGTAGTTTAGCAGCTCATTTTAAGGGTATCCTCTCCTTGTGAAGTTAATTATAGAGAAGCAGATCAGTGGAATTGATATCCAGGCCCGGTTTCTGGTGACTTTATGTGCTTTGTTTAGAGGAACAGCCAGTCAATCAGCGTTCATATCCGTTATTCTCACCTGGCTTCTCCTCGCTGTGTCCTTTGGATTTAAAGGGCAAGTTGTGCTCGGTTGCATAATATTTCCATTTACTTTTCAAACGGAAGATTTGCAGCTCCTTTCAGGATTTGTGTTTCATAACGGGTGCTATCAATTTTGCTAGCGTAATCCGCTCTGATGGCTATGCTTTAAAGGGGTATTTGGCAGACAGACAGCAGGAGAGCGAGAGCAAAGTAGTCATCCATTTTCCCTGAGAACTTAAAAGCCCCTGCAGAGTCAGACCAAAAAAAATATCACAATAACAAATTACAAACCTCAGGCCTTTGAGTATTATCTATCAAGTCAGTGTTGTGAAATGTAGGACCATTCTCCAGGTGCTGTTACCAGAGCCATTTATTTTAATGGGCATTATTGACAAAATGGCTGGATTTGGATGGGTGTAGGTATTCTGTTGTGACCTCCAAGGAGATGTGAATCAGAGTAAAGTGATAGGGAGAAGCATCATTGATGCTGCCTTTAGCCTTTCTTCATATGATGCTAATGGATACTCAGGATTCTCATTACCCTGGCAGGTTGAGCAATGCACTAAGGCTCTCTTCCACTTTTACAATAGGAACCCTTTAAAATGTCCTGCCCTGTAATGGAGAATTTAGTCATTCTCTTTTCCCTCTGTCTCTTGTATCTAGTCTCTCAGACAGCTGTCTTGTCTATTTTCACTGTTGTCACTCCTTTTTTGTCCGTGTTTGTGTGCATGTCACTCTTTGTGAAGTCTCATGGTGTGGACTTGACATGGCATTATTTTTAAATGGGTTTTCTCAACATGATTTGCATCCGTTTGAATGGGTCTCGTTTCTTGTTTTATAAGCTACTTGTGGCTCAGGCTTTGTTGTTTCAAGGACACCCTGCTTTATCACCCATTACCAATACCAACAGGCCGACTATTCACATCAGACAAGCACAACTCATGGTGGAAAATGGGCCTTTTGTGTTTAACCAAAAAAGAGAAAAAATAATTGGGAAAAACGACTTAGTTTCATTTCATTATCGGTCCACTCTAAATGGCAATCTCAATCAGGATTTATTTATTCCATTTCCTAAAAATGTGTTAATATGCTAGGATGTCCCAATTAGCATTTAAATGATCTTTATTATACAACCATGTAATGCTATTATTAGTCTGAAGCTGGCCATCAAATGCAATAAAAATTTAAATAAACATATTTATCTGGGCATTGCCCACAGGAACTAAGATATTGCTTCACAGAATTCTGTTGTTTGCGACCATTAGAATCATTGAATTTGCAACCAAGGTGATATCCAAGCACAGAGGTGTTATTTACGTTGCATAGTTTTAATGGAGGGAATCACATTTTTTCTAATATAGCAATTTATGCTTTTTGTCCCCCCACTTTATCTGAAATCACCATAACCTACTGATTAACTTGTAATTTTTTGCAGATTTTTTTTTGAGCTAGTACTGTGTCAATATTTATGTTTTTAGAAAGTAGCATGGCATTCAATATAATGCAGCTTTTTTTTTTTTTTTACCCTGTTCAAAAGTGAATGGTTTGGAACTTTAAGGAGAGCTTCTCCCACTCTGATAATGAATGTGACCATGCGCAGCTCACAAAAATGATTGCTTTCCTTTATGAAATTACCCTGTTCATGTAAAAATGACAAACTATTTTATGGTGAACAATCTAAATAAAATCTGAATGATTGGGATTTTCAATCAACAGCTGGATGTTCGTTGTGTCCACTCCGGTAGGCTAAAATACCATTTTCTACAGGGCATTTTGTAACAATGACCCAGCAAATTACATTGGAGGTCACTCAACTACTAAAGCCTATGATTTGACATTGCGAAAGACATTTTACAAGCATCTGAATGCTGAAGGTGTCGTGCAGATGTACGAATAGCCTATTAGAACAGGGATAGGGCCTACCTCTCGTTGGCCCGAGCAGCTGTCTCCCACACTGTGCGCAGTTGTTAACCAGTTAAATGTAACTAAATGTAATCTACGTAATCCCCCCAAAGTAATTATTTATCATTAGAGGGCCATAAACAATAACTAGTAATGCTGCATACTCAAAGGTTAAAATCTCACCTTCCTGGTAAAAATAAGTTCTAAATTGGTGGTGTAGTCACTTTTGAGGACACTGGCTCAAGTACACAGTACAAATATGAAAACAAAAAATGTATGTATTTCATATTCAACAAAACTGTATGAGGCTTGAAATGACAAGCTTTCTACATATAGCATAATCAAATGATAAAATGACTAAGATTTCACCTTTCTTATAACTGTAAGATACATGTATGTTTAGTGTTAGAGAAAATGAGCATATTTTCAAAAGGTTTCTCTTGATCAAAACATTTGCCCCCTTCGCTGTGAACGTCTCACAGAGCTCTAGCTTGGCTTCCTGAACTCGTTAGGAACTCTCCTTTCATCTCATATTAATCTATAACAAACGGAAAGTGTTTTTTTGTTTAAAATCTATGAATTATTTTAGATTAATGGGTATAAATTGATCTCTGAATGTGCTACTATTAACCCTTATTTGACCAGGTAAGTTGACTGAGAACACATTCTCATTTACAGCAACGACCTGGGGAATAGTTACAAGGGAGAGGAGGGGGGATGAAAGTATTCAGACCCCTTCACTTTTTCCACATTTTGTTACAGCCTTATTCTAAAATGTATTAATTTTTTCCCCCCTCACCAATCGGCACACAGTACCCCATAATGACAAAGCAAAAACAGTTAAAAAAAATATATATTTCTGCAAATGTATTAAAAATAATAAACTGAAATTACATTTACATTAGTATTCAGACCCTTTACTCAGTACTTAGTTGAAGCACCTTTTGGCAGTGATTACAGCCTTGAGTCTTGGGTATGACGCTGCAAGCTTGGCACACCTGTATTTGGAGAGTTTCTCCCATTCTTTTCTGCGGATCCTCTCAAGCTCTCAGGTTGGATGGGAAGCGTCGCTGTACAGCTATTTTCAGGTCTCTCAAAATATGTTAGATCGGGTTCAAGTCCGGGCTCTGGCTGGACCACTCAAGTACATTCAGAGACTTGTCCCGAAGCCACTCCTACATTGTCTTTGCTGTGTGCTTAGGGTCTTTGTCCTGTTCGCCCCAGTCTGAGGTCCTAACCTGCTCCCGAGTGCTTTTCATCAAGGATCTCTCTGTACTTTGTTCCCTTCAGCTTTCCCTCCATCCTTACTAGTCTCCCAGTCCCTGCTGCTGAATAACATCCCCACAGCATGATGCTGCCACCATCATGCTTCACCGTAGGGGTAGTATTGCCCAGGTGATGAGTGGTGCCTGGTTTCCTCCTGATGTGACGCTTGGCATTCAGGCCAAAGAGTTCAATCTTGGTTTCGTCAGACCAGAGAATCTTGTTTCTCATGGTTTGAGAGTCCTTTAGGTGCCTTTTGACAAACTCCAAGCGGGCTGTCGTGCTTTTTACTGAGGAGCAGCTTCTGTCTGGCCCCTCTACAATAAAGGCCTGATTGGTGGAGTGCTGCAGAGATGTTTGTCCTTCTGGAAGGTTCTCCCATCTCTACAAAAGAACTCTGAATCTCTGTCGAGTGACCATCGGGTTCTTGGTCACCTCCCTGACCAAGGCCCTTCTCCCCCAATTGCTTAGCTCTAGGAATAGTGTTGATGGTCATACTTCTTCTATTTAAGAATGATTGAGGCCACTGTGTTCTTGGGAACCTTCAATGCTGCAGAAATGGTTTGATACCCTTCCCTAGATCGGTGTCTCGACACAATCCTGTCTCGGATCTCTGGACAATTCCTTCGACCTCATGGCATGGTTTTTACATGCACTGTCAACTGTGGGACTTTCCAAATCATGTCCAATCAGTTGAATTTACCACAGGTGGACTCCAATCAAACATCTCCAGGATGATCAATGGAAACAGGATGCATCTGAGCTCAATTTCAAGTCTCATAGCAAAGGATCTGAATCCTTATGTAAATGTGTCTTTTTTGTTTTTGTAATACATTAACAAAAATGTCTACAAACCTGTTTTTGCTTTGTAATTATGGGGTGTTGTGTGTACAGTTGTGGCCAAAAGTTTTGAGAATGACACATTCATTTTCACAAAGTTTGCTGCTTCAGTGTCTGTAGATATTTTTGTCAATGTTACTATGGAATACTGAAGTATAATTACAAGCATTTCATAAGTGTCAAAGGCTTTTATTGACAATTACATGAAGTTGATGCAAAGAGTCAATATTTGCAGTGTTGACCCTTCTTTTTCAAGACCCCTGCAATCCGCCCTGGCATGCTGTCAATTAACTTCTGGGCCACATCCTGACTGATGGCAGCCCATTCGTGCATAATCAATGCTTGGAGTTTGTCAGAATTTGTGGGTTTTTGTTTGTCCAACCACCTCTTGAGGATTGACCACAAGTTCTCAATGGGATTAAGGTCTGGGGAGTTTCCTGGCCATGGACCCAAAATATCAAGCCACTTAGTTATCACTTTTGCCTTATGGCAAGGTGCTCCATCATGCTGGAAAAGGCATTGCTCGTCACCAAACTGTTCCTGGATGGTTGGGAGAAGTTGCTCTTGTAGGATGTGTTGGTACCATTCTTTATTCATGGCTGTGTTCTTAGGCAAAATTGTGAGTGAGCCCACTCCCTTGGCTGAGAAGCAACCCCACACATGAATGGTCTCAGGATGCTTCACTGTTGGTATGACACAGGACTGATGGTAGCGCTCCGGATGCCCCAAACAATCAGAAAGGGGATTCATCAGAGAACATGACGCTTGCTGGACTTTCTTGGGCGCCCATAAGCCTTCTTCACAACAATTGAACCACTCTCCTGGAAGTTCTTGATGATCCGATAAATGGTTGATTTAGATGCAATCTTACTGGCAGTAATATCCTTGCCTGTTAAGCCCTTTTTGTGCAAAGCATTGATGACGGCATGTGTTTCCTTGCAGGTAACCACAGTTGACAGAGGAAGAACAATGATTCCAAGCACCACCCTCCTGTTGAAGCTTCAGTCTGTTATTCGAACTCAATCAGCATGACCGCGTGATCTCCAGCCTTGTCCTCGTCAACACTCACACCTGTGTTAACGAGAGAATCACTGACATGATGTCAGCTGGTCATTTTGTGGCAGGGCTGAAATGCAGTGGAAATGTTTTTGGGGATTCAGTTCATTTGCATGGCAAAGAGGGACTTTGCAATTAATTGTAATTCATCTGATCACTCTTCATGACATTCTGGAGTATATGCAAATTGCCATCATACAAACTGTGGCAGCAGACTTTGTGAAAATTAATATTTGTGTCATTCTCAACTCTTGGCCACGACTGTAGATTGAAAAAAGGGAATTTTAATACATTTTAGAGTAAGGCTGTAATGTATCAAAGTGAAGGGGTCTGAACTTTCTGAATTAACTTTCTGTTTTATCAACAAACAAACAAATCAACCAATATTTGAAATATCAAAAAGTAGCTTATTTGTGAAATTGCAGCCTAGTTGTGGACACGTGATTCTTGTGGACTCCAACCTGTTGCCTCTCCTTTTGCAGCCTTGTTGTAGACCATCCCCAGCCAGACAGTCCCCAGCGAGGCGTAGAGCTGTCAGAGGGTCTGTCGGGAGCCATAGACAGACGCTGAAAGGGAAGGATCTGAGTCTGATTGGTCCATCCAGTGGTTATGAGCAGCCCACTGTGGCCTCCCAGGCCCGTGCTCTCTCTCCCTACACCCACCGCAGGATGTGCCAACTGTCTGAGGAGGCCAGGCAGAGACTCAGCTACCTCCAACTTGGGCCCTACAAGTTCAAGAAGGAAACAGAGACCCAGATCCCCTTTGTGGTTGGTGTTTACCTCTCTTGCTGTCTGACTGTGTTTGTCTATGTGTGTAGATATACGTATAGCCCACTTCTCAGTTAGGCTATTCCATCAGCACTTATTTCACTCTCTTTCTTTAAGGATCTCTGTAAGTATAAATAGTTTGCCCGTGTTTTCTGCAAACATTGTAAATGTACCAGGATTGAAGGATATTGATATATTTTCATAGGGAGGTTATTGCTATGATCAAGCCCAATAGATTCCAAGCCCCTGGGCATGTATTGAGAACAACTGGAAGGCCTTTCACTGGCTCCTCCTGTTTCTGTTTGATTGTTAATTTAAATAACATCCAGTCCTGAGGTGTAAATATCAAAGCTGTCATGTCATTAAAGTTAAGATTGGGATTTAGCTGTGATATCAGTGTGGCATTTTCCAGCAATGCAGCCTTTAAAAAGGGAGCGTTTTACAGAGGAAATCCCGGGGCTACAATTAACCTAGGTAATTAAGAGTCAGACCTTGATTAATAAATAGTTACCTATTGAAGTAGCTGAGCGCCGCACAGAATGCATTATCAATGTGTGTTTAAAGCCTGCACTGCCCACGTACTGTATGTGGAAGCAAATAGCTAATTTCTTCAGTGCGTGTGATGATATTCATGTTTAATTGCCAGTGGTTTAATTGAAGAGTGTGGGGTTCAGTTGACACATCAGCACCTGAATAGAGGTTCGGTTAGTGGCGTCGGTCAGCCTAAAAAGTTTCTCTCTTTTGGTTTAACCTTTTTTATAGTCTTTATATAGAGTGATTAACTCTGGAATTAAAGATAAATATAGCAGGAGAAATGAGCTCCCCGCGTGTCATTACATGCTGCTTGGTTAGCACCTCTATTATTAGTCTAATAATGACTGACTTTAGCTGATTGTTTTGTCTTTTATATGCTACAGGTCTCCAGTACTCTGAGTGTCTCCATGATTGAGACTCCTTCATCTCGTCTCTCCTCTAAAATAAGCCTTCCCCACAGCAGGTCCACCAGCTTTGCTCTAGACCACTCAGGAGGTTTCTCTCTCCTTGGCAGCTATAGACCAAAGCCTGTTAAAGTAAGTCAGTATATTGAATATATACAGTGAGGAGAAAAAAGTATTTGATCCCCTGCTGATTTTGTACGTTTGCCCACTGACAAAGAAATGATCAGTCTATAATTTTAATGGTAGGTTTATTTGAACAGTGAGAGACAGAATAACAACAAAAAAATCCAGAAAAACGCATGTGAAAAAAATGTTATAAATTGATATGCATTTTAATGAGGGAAATAAGTATTCGACCCCTCTGCAAAACATGACTTAATACTTGGTGGCAAAACCCTTGTTGGCAATCAGAGGTCAGACGTTTCTTGTAGTTGGCCACCAGGTTTGCACACATCTCAGGAGGGATTTTGTCCCACTCCTCTTTGCAGATCATTAAGGTTTCGAGGCTGACGTTTGGCAACTCGAACCTTCAGCTCCCTCCACAGATTTTCTATGGGATTAAGGTCTGGAGACTGGCTAGGCCACTCCAGGACCTTAATGTGCTTCTTCTTGAGCCACTCCTTTGTTGCCTTGGCCGTGTGTTTTGGGTCATTGTCATGCTGGAATACCCATCCACGACCCATTTTCAATGCCCTGGCTGAGGGAAGTAGGTTCTCACCCAAGATTTGAAGGTACATGGCCCCGTCCATCGTCCCTTTGATGTGGTGAAGTTGTCCTGCCCTTAGCAGAAAAAAACCCCCAAAGCATAATGTTTCCACCTCCATGTTTGACGGTGGGGATGGTGTTCTTGGGGTCATAGGCAGCATTCCTCCTCCTCCAAACACGGCAAGTTGAGTTGATGCCAAAGAGCTCCATTTTGGTCTCATCTGACCACAACACTTTCACCCAGATGTCCTCTGAATCATTCAGATGTTCATTGGCAAACTTCAGACGGGCATGTATATGTGCTTTCTTGAGCAGGGGGACCTTGCGGGCGCTGCAGGATTTCAGTCCTTCACGGCGTAGTGTGTTACCAATTGTTTTCTTGGTGACTATGGTCCCAGCTGCCTTGATCATTGACAAGATCCTCCCGTGTAGTTCTGGGCTGATTCCTCACTGTTTTCATGATCATTGCAACTCCACGAGGTGAGATCTTGCATGGAGCCCCAGGCCGAGGGAGATTCTTTTATTTTGTTTCTTCCATTTGCGAATAATCACACTAACTGTTGTCACCTTCTCACCAAGCTGCTTGGCGATGGTCTTGTAGCCCATTCCAGCCTTGTGTAGGTCTACAATCTTGTCCCTGACATCCTTGGAGCGCTCTTTGGTCTTGGCCATGGTGGAGAGTTTGGAATCTGATTGATTGTTTGCTTCAATTTAACATTTTTCACATGTGTTTTTCTGCATTTCTTTGTTGTTATTCTGTCTCTCACTGTTCAAATAAACCTACCATTAAAATTATAGACTGATCATTTCTTTGTCAGTGGGCAAACGTACAAAATCAGCAGGGGATCAAATACCTTTTTCCCTCACTGTATATAACACATGAAAGATAATATTACGTGAATAATAAACATGACATGAATTATTTGGTGCTTGAAAGGAATGGAAATAAATAGTATTTAAAATACTGCATGTCTTCATGTTTTTAAATTAAAATGGTCAAAAATAAACTAAAATAGCTTGTATGTATATAAAACACAGACAAATCACATTTTTAACTGCACTGGGCTTTTTAGGAGATAATGCTGTGTTCAACAGTGCTGATCATAGGTCTTCTTGTCTTTCTCCAGGTAGGCACTGGCTGTCTGAAGACTCAGAAATCAGGACAGGACTGTTCCAGAACCACAGTCAGAATGGCCCAGTCAGCCCTGGCTGCCCAGTCCTCTACCCCAGTGTGTGGCCCGAGGAGTCCCCTGCTCAGCCGCTCCTCCCTCAGAGAGCGGTAACAACACACTCACTACTGGAACACAGTTCAACACGTATTTTTCTGTCCTGGCCTCCTGTGGGGTTTTTGCTATTTTATTTTCCCACACAGCAGTCCTGAGATAAAGTTAGATAATAAGGAGCATAATTAAAGTCCCTGCTAATGACTTTTGGTGTTTTGTCTCTACCGTCCCCCGAGTAGTTTGTGCAGATCACCAATGACAAGATCTGAAGCTGTGTGTCATTGGGTATCTTCTTTAGCTTAATCTCAATGTTTTTTTTGTAAAAAGGGGAAGAAAATACATTTTTTGGTAGAATTTGACTAGACTTTGTCATGCTCGGAGCGAAGCTATTTGTGTTTGCTCAAAAGATGTTGAAAGGATTTCGGGAGAAACTACCTCTCCCATATTTCCAATTATATGGTATTGACAATTTGGACCTCATGAGAACCTGGCCAAATACAACAGACTTTGTACTTGTAATCTTTATTTTGATCACACTCTACAGCAAAGATGAATATCCCCCTCTCTCAAATAACAGGATCTGATGTCTTGTCATGTTTGTTCATTACTTAAAAGAAAAAAAGGATCCCTGAGAAAACAAGGGAAAATGGTATTGATTGTGTTTCAGCGAGACCGAATGCATTTGACCTGACGCACACTTTAATAAATTCTGAGAGACCCTGTCATTGATCTGAACAGCTGCGAGCTAAACCAACAAATGTTTGGTTGTTTGTTACGCCACCTCCCTTTTTTCAGTTCATAAGTAAACATTAAAATCAATAGGCAATTTTAAACTGGAAAGTAAATTGTAGGAAATGAATGATGCGTCCCTCAATTGAAACCGCGACAGAAGTCACAGTGCTGGAGATTAAGCTGGGCTTTGAAAGATTCCGACAACGGGAGAAGGAGCATGTCTTGTGGAAGTCTTTGATGGAAAAGCAAATGATAGATGCTTACATCAACTTTGCCCTCCACCCTCAGTCTATTTATGTTGTGATGGTTTGTCCTTTATGACTGTCTGAAGCAGCGACTACATTTAGCTGATTAAAGATAAAAGCAGCACCAAATGGCAAGATAGCACGTCTCCCTTATCAATCAGATGTGGATTGGAAGTAATACAGGACTTAGAAGTATTTACTTTGTCTTTTGTAAGCCTCTTATTTTATATGGCCCTTTTGCCAGTTACGGACAGCAATACTTTTATGTTGTACAAAAAAAAGACAGTATTCTCACTGTTGACACATACCACTGTTTAGGATCAGAACACAGAACCCAATCACACTCTTTAGAAGAGTTGAATTCAAAGAAATGTGAAACATTCAAAGCCTCAATAATATAGAGTAGTTACCTACATGCTACAGTGGGTACATTTTAGCTTTTTATTGTGGTACGTCTTTTGTCTACATGTTTTATGCCTGTTTTATATCACTGATATTTGTATCCCAGGTCTTTCCTTGGCATACAGCACAGACTAGTGGAGAAAAGGAGTGCTGTTCAGAATACATAGATTACTTTCTTTTTTTGAGTTAAGGGGACAATATTGCAGATACATTTTGATTTTGTTTCCTGCTTACCATAATGTGACATACTTTGTTGTGTGAAGGGGATGTGATGTGACTGTAATGTCATTATTCTAGGTTCCATAGTAGTGAGTCCAGTCCGTCTAAGGAGATCCACAGTCGAGTCCAGAAGATTCTCCACACCCATTCTACTGACAGGAAACTACACTTTGTGAGTAACGTATGACCTTTTAGGATAGACAAAGCATAGGCCCTTACTGATATTGACAGAACTATGCCTAAGACACATTTATAATATGGAGCTTGGAACACTTCTGTTGGTTATGAAGATTAATATGCATGTTATGGAACATTAGTTCTGCACTACATCTTTGTCTAGGCACACTTTGAATTTACTCATTTGGTGAGCTGAACTTCCTCTCACCTCTACATTTTTGTTCCCCATTTTCATTTAAATGTAAAGCCTTGATATACCTGTTCGGCTCGGTTTACCTCAAATGGAGAAAGCTGGCAGGTTGGCAGGTGTTGTTAATAAGACGTATCACTTCCCACCCTTTGCTGTTTGAAATGTCCTGATGGCGAAACCAAAGGGAAATCTGTTTAATTACTCTAAAGCTGTCTGAAAGCGGCTATGAAATAAAAGGGAGACAGGGTTCTGTGGGTGGGAGATCTTCTGGCAGTAAGCTTCTGTTAAGGGCTCATCTTCTTCAGCACAAAAAGAGAAGGTACCAAGGAGCCTCAGCATGGTGCCAACAGCTACATGACTGAAGCAGAGCTTCAAGAGGAAGAGATTCTTAATCCACACATAATGAAAAGGAAACACTGAGGGGGATTTACTTAAGAGAATGAAATCAAACAACCTAAAAGAGCTTGACTTTAAATAGGATATTTTGAATTATAGTAAACAGTGCTATATTTTGGGGTTTGTGCAATTAATTAATTCGCTAATGTCACGTCACACACTTGGAGTGCATAATTAGTTCATCTTTTCAGTAATGCTCAATAGTAACAAACAATATTTGTATATTTTCAGGACGAGGATGGATGTTCGGCTAAGCGGGGGCCTCCGCTCTCCTGTGAAGACTCTTTATGTGACAGCCAGGCCTTCCAGGACAGGTACACACTAGATGTTTCAAAATATTATGACAGGCCTTATCACTGACATCTTCGTCATCATAATAACCAGAACGTTTTTCCACAGACCATCTTTCCACTGTTTTCACAATTAATATTTGTAGCAATTAATCCAGTATTTTGTACGTTAGTTATCTTTGAACAATAATTAGAACGATGTGCATTAATGACCTGTACTGTAGCAATAATGTTCTTAACCTGAGGCCTTTGATGTCCTCCCGCTGCAGGGACACTCCTAGAGAGACATCTGTCCACCTGGACAATGGGACATTCTGGAGCAGTCAGGTTGCCTGCTACACAGGGAAACCCCACAGGGCTGTGTTTGAGGACAGTCTGGGTCTAATCTACAAGAACATGTATAGGAGAGCCTTGAGCACCACCTGAGACCTACATTATTATTGCTTCAGACACCTGGCTGGGTTCCAATTATGACTGTGGTGGTACTTGATTGCTAAAATGAAGGAGCACTGACCCTGTGCTATGCTATAACCAAAACTGTCATATGTACCCTGGTGACAGACTGATTTTTTTAGCTCATTTATAGGGTTACATGTGTGTACTATTTACATAACAGCGTACTAAGAATGTTTATCTAACTGATTTAATGACTACTTTTTTTTTATGTCTTTCCTGTCTAACTTGTGGATTTGGTGTACTCATTCTCTGGGTAGAAACTGGTTGAGCAGATGTTAATTCATTTGATCTTTATGTTTCATGTTCCAGCAAATATACACATAATGGGAAGGGTTGGAGAGAATAGCTTTTGTAAACAGTCCCTTTGGGCACAATGCAGCCCATTCAATTCAATTGGCTTATCAGGATGAAGACAGTACAGTAGACCAATGGCTTAAGATGGTTTTGTTCAATAAAAGTTGTTTGCAGACATTTTCTCAACAAAATGAGTGCTTGAAATAAGTATGTCCGGTCATCCTAAAAGACCAATTCATATTGGGTATGTCAGGGAAAAGTATGAATAGTTCCCAAGCAGTGTTTCTTGGCACTTCAGTCCAAAGCCTCTTCAGCTTTACTTAAGTATACTAAATGGGGAAACTCTTAACAAGTATAACATTGGCTAATGGTGGCTTTGCATAATATTTGAAATCTTGATTTCCATTGTTTATGGCCACTAATGTAAAAAAGCCCAGTGCAGTCAAACATGTTTTATATACTCAAACAAAAATGCAACATGTAAAGTGTTGGTCCCGTTTCATGAGCTGAAATTAAAGATCCCAGAAATGTTCCATACGCACAAAAAGCTTGTTTCTCTCAAATGTTAAGCATTTCTCCTTTGCCAAGATAAGCCATCCAACAGCTGACTAAACATCATGATCATTTCACTGGGGACAAAAGGCCACTAAAATAGAGTTGTCACAACAATGCCACAGATGTCTCAAGTTGAGGGAGCGTGCAATTGGCATGCTGATTACAGGAATGTCCACCAGAGCTGTTTCCAGATTTAAATGTTAATTTCTCTACCGTAAGCTGTCTCCAATGTCATTTTAGAGAATTTGGTAGTACGTCCAGCCGGCTTCAACATGGTGTTGGCGAGCGGTTAGCTGACGTCAACATTGAAAAGAGTGCCCCATGGTGGCGGTGGAATTATGGTATGGGCAGGCATAAGCTAAAGACACTTGCATTTTTTTTTAACAGCGTCTGTGGCCACAATATTCATGTGAAATCCATAGATTAGGGCCTTATGAATTTATTTAACTCAGTAACAATCGAAATTGTTACATGTTGCATTTATATTTTGTTTATATATATATATATATATATCCACACTATGCATTTGGAGTGAAATCGTGATAATGACCTTATTGCGAGCTGTTTGAAAAGACATTTCAACCCGTTTTGGTGGGATGGAGTTTTGGCCTGCTTGTTGACATCACCAGGAGGTAAATTAGTTGATAGTTCCTCACCTCTGCCAATAACAGCTAGTTTTCTATTTCCCCCCCTCCCCACTTAGATTTGTCTGGGAGGAGTCTAACAATTATTGCTTGAGAAAATGCTCTTTGCAATGAAGAGATGTGTTTTCAGTAAAAATTATTTAAAAAAAATAAACAATCACAGTAAGGTAATTAATTGTTTTATAAAGATAACCTTTGATTTAGTCATAAAATCTGTTGATACATAGTTTGTTCACGTTTATAAAACATTTAACAGATGCATCACCACTCAGAAACTTGGTACTGTAGGTGTTTAACAGGTTTCATTCAGGCATTAACATATAATGGTCTCAATACAGCCATGACTGCATCGTATACAAACATTACTCAGTCACTCTCACTTTCTGAACTTATTCTTCTTGCCAGCACCAATGGCTGCTTTTTCTGTCATGATCTGTTGGTATTTCTTGTTGTTGTTTCTGTTGAGGTTAAAGGGAAAGTATAAGCCCTTTATGTAGTTTATTTCAAATATTTAATGTAAATTGTTATGCATTTCCATGCACTATGGCAAAACCATAGTTTCAGACAAGATATGAACTAATACTGTACATGACAGAGGTAAAATTAAACTTACTGTCTGAACTCTGCATCAGCAAGCAACTCTCCACCATGGTTCTCTTCCGGTCTTTCTTCGGGACAAGGGAATAATAGAAGTCCACAGGGCTATCTACTACTGTAGCAACCTGGGACAAAGACATTCAAGCACAAAAAGGTTAAAATATTTCCAAAATAAAAAGTACATTTGTAAATCCTTACAGTAATTCTAGCTAAGAGTAGTAAGGAATAGTGGTTCACGTTTTTTTCCCCCCATAGCATTGAACACAACATATGGAGTACCGGGGAAACCAAGCACATTTGAGGGTTAGAGGATTACTGACCTGGAAATACTTGGGGAATCCATCTCTATCATTCTTCTTCTAAAACCGCTTGGGGTCCATTGCTCCACGCATTTTCAGTGCTTTGAGGTCGCCCTTTAATTCCTCTGTAATTTCAGGAGCCTACATGTTAAACCAGCCGGCTCCAGTTGTCTTCTCCCTCTCCTCCTGAGCATGGCAAGGCAAGGAGGAAACATGCCAGTGAGGATAGTCAATGAGTGATCTGCAACGAGTGAAAAATTGCTAAATGGAGTAAAAATATAACTTCTCCTTGTATCACACTACTTCCTCTTCTAAATTAATAAAACAAGGGTACGTGGACTTGTACTCACTTTGCGCTTCAGTTTCGCAGCCTGTTTGGACTCCCTGTATGGAGGCACAGCATCTTTCTTCTCAAGCTCTGGGCCAATAGCACTTTTCTTCATCAACTGCCAACAGAGAAAACAAATCACAATGTAAGAGAAGCAGAAAATCTGAAAAAAACACAGAGATCCGTGGCAGTCAAAGGGTTGAAATTCATGAAAAACTTCCTCTCGTTATTGAATTACCCAGCCTTGCATAACTGCACAATTCATTACCAATTCTACGCCATATATCACCTTCAAATAAAATCAATGAAAGTTATTTACCTCATCTTGGCTCTTCTGTTCCTTTAGTTTTTTCAGGGAGTTAGAGACAGTCTTTGATTTGCTGCCATCAAAATTGATGTATAATCCCCCAAGCTCCTTCACTCTCAGGCCCGGGTCAATGCGGCTGGACAACTCTTTCCTATAACAGATTGTCTCAAATAATTACCCGGGAGAGGGAGCATTGTCTAGTCTCCAACTGGTTCGCTCTTGATATGTTAATGAAAATGAATGTGAAAAGTCTTTATACGTGCTTGGCATTGCAATTCAATATTTGAGTAAATAGCTCCATTGCTTGAGATTTAAAAAACAAAATCCTGCTATACATTCAGAATAAAAATGGCAGCGTAGCCCTGTCAACTTATAGCCATATTTAAATGCACAGATGACATGGTCATGAACAACAACAACAAACAGATACTTACAATTGTGGATTTCTGCTTGTGAAGAGGACTTGTGCATCTTTATCATAGTCTCCCTCCTGATCAACACATTCTTCCTGATCTTGCTCTTCTTCAATGGCCTCCGTGTCACCTGCAGTGTCCCCCTCCTTTTCCTTCTTATCCACATAGTACTGTTCATCTGACTGAAGGCCAGGCCGAGTGTCTATGACAAACAGGCCATCAGGAGCCGAGGACTGAGCAGCAGCAGTTTGAGGTCTGGATGGGCCTGTATCCTCTATACAGACCGCTTTCTCTTCACCATCAGGACCATCCCCTTCCTCCTCAGAATGCTGGTTATTTTCATCCTCTTCATCACTGCTCTCCAGTAAACTGATCACGCTGGATTTCTGTATGATGACCGTGGCTATGGCCTAGCTTCTCAGCGTCAGATACACTGACCTTCAGGTTCTGGCTAGAGGTCACTGCAATGGGCTCTGTGGTGTGAGGGGCTTCATCTTGATCAGCCCTTTCATTCTCAGTTACTATCACATCCAGTCTCCTCACTAGGCACTGCCTTATATTCCTCTACCTCCGATGGAGGACCTGTGTGGGGGTTTACATCTATGGCCTTTTCCTCAGACACCACTAATACAGGGGACATTGAATTTTCACACGCCGTTACTTTTACTGTATGATCAAGAGAGACTTGTGCATCAGCTGGTGCTATCGACTCCTGTTCTATTATCACTGGGGCGTCCGCATCTGCTGCATCCTCAGTGGACAGCTCCCTCTGCTGGTCGTCTGCTTCCACTGCAGGCTCACAGACAGCCTCAGCCATCTCTGCATCAGCACTCTCACAGACTGTCACTCTGACTTCAGACTCCGCTGGGATCACTTTCTCATCCTTTAGGATGTTTTCCTGAACAGGGACATCCGCCTCAGAGGTATTCTTCTCTTTCACTTCACGGACAGTTGTCTCCACGGACTCCTGTTGTACACTAGTGACCTCTGCATCCTGAGAGACTGTAACACTCCCAGTTTGCTCCAGAGCAGATTTTGGAACTTGGATGGGCTCAGCAATCACTACATCCTGATCCTCAAGGATGGTCTTTTCTTCACCCACTTCTATCACGGAGCAGTATGGATCAGCATTGATTGCATCCTCTAATTGATGGTCCTCTGACACACTATCCTCTGCAAACTCAGATACACTCACCTTATCTGACTGGCATAGGGATTTCCCAACTAGTATATCCAGGGCCTTGGCTGTTAGCCGGGTAAGTGGAGCTGCCCTGGAACTGCGGCTGGATCCAGTGCGAATACAGGGGGTGCCCCTTCTGCTCACCAAGCTACCCAGAGGGGTATACACATCAGTCTGGTCAGACTCCGAGCCCGTTACAGTGGTGCCTGTCAGTTTAGGAACAGGCCACCTGCGAGTGGACCTCCTGGGAGTCATACTTGGCCCAGACTCAAAGGAGTAGAGGGGACCTGGAGCCATCAGTGGTTTCCTCTAAATGTATGGGGATTACGTCAACAAACCGGCCAGTCCTGCTTCTTGTAGCTCTGCGTACCGTGGACGTCTGAGCAGAGACACAGGACTCAGGATCTGAAAGCTCAGTGTCCTCAGTATGAGACTTTGAAGTAGTCCTTGTGCTCCTGGTCATGCTGGTCTGGGAGTCAAGAACCTTGGACTCAGACACCACTGAGCTGCAAGAATTATTATGGTCCTGTTTGGCAGAGTCTTTGAGAACGGTCTTCCTCAGAGTCCTGGTGGCTCTGCGAATGTTTAGTCCTCTGTAGGGAGACTCTAAGGAGGAACAAGAGTCTACCTCAGACACATCCTCTTCCTTTATTGCGTCAGGCTGCGCCCCGCCTGTGGCTATCCTTCAGCCCCTGCGAGCTGGCTGTTTGTTGGGTATAACCTACATATCTGATACAGCAGAACAGCAGGACTCGGACTCAGACACATCAGCTTCATGGGTGGAGTCTACCTGGTTAGCAAAGCCAGTTTGACGTTTGGACGCCCTGATCTTCCTCTTTACGGTGGACCTCTGGGCCTCGGAGGGAACATCATTCTGGGAGTCACTGGTCACCTCAGACTGGATTGCAGTCTCCCCTTTATCAGCCATCCTCCTGGTTCTCCGAGTGGACGCTGGAGTGGCCTGTGGAGAAAATGTAAATCCCAGTACTTCTGAACTGAGACAAAACACTTTATATAAACAAAGCAATCTTTGGCATGATGAATCTGTTGAAAACAGTAGGGTGTAGTTGTATGTTTTTGACAGTGGACCAGTGTTAAAAAATAATCAACTTATCAATACATTGATTAGCTAGATGGCTATTTGAGTCAGGTGTGTCAGTAACCACATTTCCATCCAGTGTTTTAAAGTCCTATCATATAAAAAAATAAATAATAAGTGTCAGTACAATTTGATAAAATGCCAACAATGTTTGAAATGGTGGGATCTTTGTGTTGGTAAAATTAATTATGCGAGAAATGGCAGTGAAAGTGTCTTTATGCCCAAATATTGATATAGGAAGAATCCTATCAAAGTAGACTTGGGAGTTAAGCGATATGTTGTGTGGTCTTCCCACTACCACGTCAGAAAGCACGCAGTTTATTAGACTACAGATTAAATAAATGAACTTCAACAGGGTGGTGAATGTGCCTGGTGATCTGGTTGATGCTGCTTTCCAATAAATATTGAGGGTCTTATTCTGGTGAGATGATCAATGCTTGACTGCAGTTTGGCAAATAAAAAAATATTATCCATAATCTCAACATGTATATGAGCCTACCTGCACAATTTACCCACGAGCTGTTAGCTTTTTCTACCAAATTGGGATACTTGAAAATGTTTTGTCTGTGGCAGGTTTTTGGGCTACCTTAAAATTGCACCATGGCATTTCTATCCATATTAGTACCCGTCAAAAGTTTGAACACCTACTCAATCCAGGGTTGTTCTTAATGTAGAATAGTGAAGACATCAAATCTAAAACTCGACCACTGCTATTCCAACTTCCGGGATTCCTACAAGGCCCTCCCCGCCCTTCCGTCGGCAAATCGGATCACAACTCCATTTTGCTCCTCCCTTCCTAAAGGCAGAAACTCAAACAAGAAGTCCATGTGCTAAGGACTATTCAACGCTGGTCTGACCAAATCGGAATCCACGGTTCAAGATTGTTTTGATCACGCATACTGGGATGTTCCCGGTAGCCTCCGAGAATAACATTGACGAATACACTGATACGGTGACCGAGGTTATCAAGAGGTGTATAGGAGATGTTGTACCCACTGCCTGACTATTAAAACCTACTCTAACCAGAAACCGTGGATAGATGGCAGTATTTGCACAAAACTGAAAGCACAAACCATCGCATGGTGACTGGGAATATGGCCAAAAACAGTGTAAGGCAATCAAACAGGCAAAACGTCAGTAGAGACAAAGGAGTCGCTCAGACACGAGAAGTATGTGGCAGGGTCTACAGACAATCACAGATTACAAAGGGAAAACCAGCCACGTCGAACACAAGAGTCTTCCTTCCGGACAAAATAAACACCTTAACCCGTTTTGAGAATAACTGTGCCACCGACACGGCCTACTACCAAGGACTGTGGGCTTTCCTCCGTGGCTGACATAAGTAAGACATTTAAGCATGTTAAACCTCGCAAGGCTGCCGGACCAGACAGCATCCCTAGCCACGTCCTCAGAGCACGCGCAGCCCAGCTGGCCGGAGTCTTTACGGACATATTCAATCTCTCCCTATCCCAGTCTGTTATCCCCACATGCTTAAAGATGGCCACCATTGTCCCTGTACCTAAGAAAGCAAAGGTAATTGAACTAAATGACTATCGCCCAGTAGCACTCACCTCAGTCATCATGAAGTGCTGAGAGACTAGTCGAGGATCATATCACCTCCACCTTACCTGCCACCCTAGACCCACTTCAATTTGCTTACCACCCCAATAGATCCACAGACAATGCAATCACCACCACACTGCACACTGCCCTGTCCCATCTGGACAAGAGGCATACATAGCTGTAAGAATTATGTTAATTGACTATAGCTCAGCATTCAACACCATAGTACCCTCCAAGTTCGAGGCCCTGGGTCTAAAACCCACCCTGTGCAACTGGATCCTGGACTTCCTGGAAGTCCGCCCCCAGGTGGTGAAGGTAGGAAACAACTCCACTTCGCTGATCCTCAACACTGGGGCCCCACAATGGTGTGTTCTCAGCCCCCTCCTGTACTCCCTGTTCACCCATGACTGCGTGGCTACACACGCCTCCAACTCAATCATCAAGTTTGCAGTCAACAGTAGTAGGCCTGATTACCAACAATGACAAGACAGCCTACAGGGAGGTGAGGGCCCTGGGAGTGTGGTGGCAGGAAAATAACCCCTCACCCGACAACAAAACAAATGAGCTGATCGTGGACTTCAGGAAACAGCAGAGAGAGCATGCCCCGATCCACATCTACGGGACATCGGTGGAGCAAGTGAAAAGCTTCAAGTACCTCTGCGTACACATCACTGACGATCTGAAATGGTCAACCCACACAGACCAAGTGGTGAAGGCGCAACAGCGCATCAACCTCAGGAGGCTGAAGAAGAAAATAAAAAATGTGGGCACCTAAAACTTTTACAGACGCACAATTGAGCATCCGGTCAGGCTGTATCGCCGCCCGCAACTGCAGGGCTCTCCAGAGGGTGGTGCGGACTGCCCAACGCATCACAGGGAAAAACAACCTGCCGTCCAGGACACCTCCAGCACCAGATGTCACAAGGCGGCCAAAAAGATCATCAAGGACAACAGCCAGCCGAGCCACTGCCTGTTCACCCCGCTATCATCCAGAAGGCGAGGTCAGTACAGGTGCATCAAAGCTGGGACCGAAACAGAAGCTGTTTTTAAATCTCAAAGCCATCAGACTGTTAAATAGCCATCACTAGCACATCAGAGGTGACTGCCCTATATATCAAATTTTATTTGTCACATACACATGGTTAGCAGATGTTAATGTGAGTTTAGCGAAATGCTTGTGCATCTAGTTCCGACCATGCAGTAGTATCTAACAAGTAATTTCACAACAACTACCTTACACACACACACACACACACACACACACACACGTGTAAAGGAATGCATATACATAGACTTTAAAATCACTGGCCACTTTAATAATCTCTACATTTTGCATTACTCATCTCATATGTATATACTGTATTCCATCCTTAGTCTATGCCGCTCTGACATTGCTTATCCAAATATTTAGAGTTGAAGTCGGAAGTTTACATACATTTAAACTCAGGTTCACAATTCCTGACATTTAATCCTAGTAAAAATGCCCTGTTTTAGGTCAGTTAGGATCACCACTTAATTTTAAGAATGTGAAATGTCAGAAAAATATGAGAGAGAATAGTTTATTTCATCACATTCCCAGTGGGTCAGAAGTTTACATACACTCAATTAGTATTTGGTAGCATTGCCTTTAAATTGTTTAACTTGGGTCAAACGTTTCGGGTAGCCTTCCACAAGCTTCCCACAATAAGTTGGGTGAATTTTGGCCCATTCCTCCTGACAGAGCTGGTGTAACTGAGTCAGGTTTGTAGGCATCCTTGCTCGCACACACTGTTTCAGTTCTGCCCACAAATTGTCTGTGGGATTGAGGTCAGGGCGTTGTGATGGCCACTCAAATAGCTTGACTTTGTTGTCCTTAAGCCATTTTGCCACAACTTTGCTTGGGGTCATTGTCCATTTGGAAGGCCCATTTGCGACCAAGCTTAAACTTCCTGACTGATGTCTTGAGACGTTGCTTCAATATATCCACATAATTTTCCTTCCTCATGATGCCATCTATTTTGTGAAGTGCACCAGTCCCTCTTGCAGCAAAGCACCCCCACAACATGATGCTGCCACCCCCGTGCTTCACGGTTGGGATGGTGTTCTACTTGCAAGCCTCCCCCTTATTCCTCCAAACATAACGATGGTCATTATGGCCAAACAGTTCTATTCGTTTCATC
Source organism: Brachymystax lenok tsinlingensis (assembly GCA_030435695.1). NCBI lineage: Eukaryota > Metazoa > Chordata > Actinopteri > Salmoniformes > Salmonidae > Brachymystax > Brachymystax lenok. The sequence goes on along the minus strand of CM059790.1, from coordinate 21,224,416 downwards.
AGACCAGAGGACATTTCTCCAAAAAGTACAATCTATGTCCCCATGTGCAGTTGCAAACCGTAGTCTTGCTTTTTTTAATGGCGATTTTGGAGCAGTGGCTTCTTCTTTGCTGAGCGACCTTTCAGGTTATGTCGATATAGGACTCGTTTTATTGGATAGAGATACTTTTGTACCTGTTTTCTCCACCATCTTCACAAGGTTCTTTGCTGTTGTTCTGGGATTGATTTGCACTTTTCGCACCAAAGTACGTTCATCTCTAGGAGACAGAAATTGCTCCCAAGAATGAACCAGACTTGTGGAGGTCTACAATTTTTCTGAGGTATTATCTGATTTCTTTTGATTTTCACTGAGTTTGAAGGTAGGCCTTGAAATACATCCACAGGTACACCTCCAATTGACTCAAATGATGTAAATTAGCCTATCAAAAGCTTCTAAAGCCATGACATCATTTTCTGGAATTTTCCAAGCTGTTTAAAGGCACAGTCAACTTAGTGTATGTAATCTTCTGACCCACTGGTATTGTGATACAGGCAGATCATTTCACTTATAATTCACTGTAAACAATTGTTGGAAAAATGACCTGTGTCATGCACAAAGTAAACGACTTGCCAAAACTATAGTTTGGAATACTGAAGTATAATTACAAGCATTTCATAAGTGTCAAAGGCATTTATTGACAATTACATGAAGTTGATGCAAAGAGTCAATATTTGCAGTGTTGACCCTTCTTTTTCAAGACCTCTACAATCTGACCTGGCATGCTGTCAATTAACTTCTGGGCCACATCCTGACTCATGGCAGCCCATTCTTGCATAATCAATGCTTGGAGTTTGTCAGAATTTGTGGGTTTTTGTTTGTCCACCTGCCTCTTGAGGATTGACCACAAGTTCTCAATGGGATTAAGGTCTGGGGAGTTTCCTGGTCATGGACCCAAAATATCAATGTTTTGTTCCCCGAGCCACTTAGTTATCACTTTTGCCTTATGGCGAGGTGCTCCATCATGCTGGAAACGGCATTGTTCGTCACCAAACTGTTCCTGGGCGGTTGGGAGAAGTTGCTCTCAGAGGATGTGTTGGTACCATTCTTTATTCATGGCTGTGTTCTTAGGCAAAATTGTAAGTGAGCCCACTCCCATGGCTGAGAAGCAACCCCACACATGAATGGTCTCAGGATTCTTTACTGTTGGCATGACACAGTACTGATGGTACCGCTCACCTTGTCTTCTCCGGACAAGCTTTTTTCCGGATGACCCAAACAATCGGAAAGGGAATTTATCAGAGAAAATAACTTTACCCCTGTCCTCAGCAGTCCAATTCCTGTACCTTTTGCAGAATATCAGACTGTCCCTGATGTTTTTCCTGGAGAGAAGTGGCTTCTTTGCTGCCCTTCTTGACACCAGGCCACCCTCCAAAAGTCTTCACCTCACTGTGCGTGCAGATGCACTCACACCTGCCTGCTGCCATTCCTGAGTAAGCTCTGTACTGGTGGTGCCCCGATCCCGCAGCTGAATCCCCTTTAGGAGACGGTCCTGGCGTTTGCTGGACTTTCTTGGGCGCCCTGAAGCCTTCTTCACAACAATTGAACCGCTCTCCTTGAAGTTCTTGATGATCCGATAAATGGTTGATTTAGGTGCAATCTTACTGGCAGAAATATCCTTGCCTGTGAAGCCCTTTTTGTGCAAAGCAATGATGACGGCATGTGTTTCCTTGCAGGCAACCATGGTTGACAGCGGAATAACAATGATTCCAAGCACCACCCTCCTTTTGAAGCTTCCAGTCTGTTATTTGAACTCAATCAGCATGACAGTGATCTCCAGTCTTGTCCTCATCAACACTCACACCTGTGTTAACGAGAGAATCACTGACATGATGTCAGCTGGTCCTTTTGTGGCAGGGCTGAAATGCAGTGGAAATGTTTTTGGGGGATTCAGTTCATTTGCATGGCAAAGAGGGACTTTGCAATTAATTGCAATTCATCTGATCACTCTTCATGACATTCTGGAGTATATGCAAATTGCCATCATACAAACTGAGGCAGCAGACTTTGTGAAAATGTATATTTGTGTCATTCTCAAAACTTTTGGCCACGACTGTACTAGCAACTCGTGTTTTTTTCTAAGATTCACTGCAAAGCAAACCAGAGCGGGACTGCTTGCTTGCTGCCACGTGAGCATTAACGGTTAAGTACTGCACATTGAAAACGATTAAAACCGCTGAAATGTATCTAAATCATAGACAGATATACTGTATATATACACACACACATAACGACATTTGTAATGTCTTTATTATTTTGTAACTTCTATGAGTGTAATGTTTACTGTTCATTTTTATTGTTTATTTCACTTGTATTTTATCTAACATTACTTCGCTTGCTTTGGCAATGTTAACATACGCTTCCCATGCCAATAAAGCCCCTTGAATAGAATATACCCATAATCACACAATCAAAACGTACCGTAACTCCAGAGGATTCATCAGTTTGTTTTCGTTGGGGAGCACACACGTTGTCAGTTTCTGGTGACCAACATCTTGCTCGCGCTTTTCTGTCTCACTTCCGCCACGTGTTCCCAACATCAGCCAGACACGGCCAATCGAATCGCGATGGATGCTGAGGAACGGTAACCGATTGTTTTGTTGATGAAAGTACTCTAGTGAGAATAGTCAAGTTTATCATTCATTCCTTGGGGATGTATGTCAAAGATACTTATGTTTTTATGTGATCTGAAATAAATGAAGAGTGATTCTGGAGTAATCATGTTCACCCATCTCATACAGACTTGAAATCATTGGCCACTTTATTTTATACCATCTATTGCATCTTGCCTATGCCGCTCTGTCATTGCTCATCCCTATATTTATATGTATATACTCTTATTCCATTCCTTTACTTTGTGTGTATTAGGTAGCTGTGTGGAATTGTTAGATTACGTGTTAGATATTGCTGCACTGTCAGAACTAGAAGCACAAGAATTTCACTGCACTTGCAATAACATCTGCTAACCATGTGTATGTGACCAATAAAATGTGATTTGAACAGTCCATCGCTCTCCTTCTTGGTCAAATAGCCCTTACACAGCCTGGGATGGCGTATCGCTGCAGGATGCTGTTGTAGCCATGCTGGTTACGTGTGCATTGAATTCTAAATAAAAATCAGTGTCACCAGCAAAACACCATCACACCTCCTCCTCCATGCTTCACGTTGGGAATCACACATGCAGAGATAATCTGTTTACCTACTCTGCGTCTCACAAAGACACAGCGGTTGGAACCAAAAATCTCAAATTTGGACTCATCAGACCAAAAGACAATGTCCATTACTCGTGGATTTCTTGGCCAAAGCAAGTCTCATCTTCTTATTGGTGTCCTTTAGTAGTGTTTTCTTTGCAGCAATTCAACCATGAAGGCCTGATTCACAGTCGCTGGGCCAATTGTGCACCGCCCTATGGGACTCTCAATCACAGCCGGATGTGATACCTGGATTCGAACCAGGTACTATAGTAACACCTCTTGCACTGAGATGCCTACATGATTCCATGTGTTATTTCATAGTTGTGATGTCTTCACTATTATTCTACCATGTAGAAAAATAGTAAAAATAAGGAAACATCCTTGAATGAGTAGGTGTGTCCAAACTTTTGACTGGCACTATATATATATATATATATAATTTTACTGCAAACCACAGGAGCCTGCGCTCTTGCCGCTCTGTTAATCATCAGATGGGAGTATAGGAAGTAGGGGGGCCTTGGTTGGGTAACTGAATGATGGTAACAGTCTGGTTCATCATTTAATAAACCCAATTCTAGAACATGATATACAGAAAATGGCAACATGAAATATTAATTACAGTACAAGAGAGAAATCAAACTTTTTGGACCATGTCTGGAAGAAAAGCCACAATGAATAAGGCATTATCAATCCAGACACTTCAGAGCTTGTAATTAATTTTCCATGCCAATCTGGAATTTTTCAGTGCTATTATGTACACTATAAAAGGTGTTGAGCCTACTAATTTAAACCCTAGGAGGCACACCCCACAGTTTGGGAACCACTGTCCTAGTATATCCTCAGTCAGCAAGTACAGGGTTTAAAACATATAATATTAAAATGTTTGACATGACAATACTAACATCCATAAAGTATCACTAGATTTGTTTAAAATAAGAAATGTGTACACTCAAAAATAGTTTCTGAACTAACCATAAATGTTCTCACTCACCAGAAGTCAATTGGAATTAGGCCTTATCATCATCATCATCACCCCATTACCAAGAGGGTGCCAATATTATACAGTAGAATCTGCTCATACACATCAGAGAGCACTAGGACTTTACATGTGACTCGAGCTTTAACAGATCCAAATGACTCATCTCAAATACATTTTCTGATCAATTTACAATGTAAAAATATCATAGGACATTTACATAGTGGGTTAGAGGCTCTGTTTCCCCTTTAAACTGCTTTGGAATCATTCTGACATTGTACTAAAATACAAATTCTGTGGTACCAATGCATAATTTTTTCATAATACCCCATAATCCTTGATACAGCAGAAATAAAGTAGATGCGGGGAGAAAAAAAATAGAAAAATCAGCTTTGAAACCATGTTGGATAAAAGTCTAGCTACCTATCAGTCTTTAAAACACAGCTTCCACTGCAATGCAGAAGGGTAAGTGGTTTCATTACTATGAATGCATTCGTCATGAATAACATCTGAACAACTGGTTTTCAGAGGACATGCTACAGGCTGCTTCTCTTTGCGTGAACAAGGTAGCCTTTTGCTTTGATGATCCCCCTGCTTTTGACTATGATGGAATAACGCAAAACCCACTCCAACCTCCAGTCTGCCACCTCCAGGTCCTGAGTGCTCTCCTGCACTGCCTCCTGGAAGCTGGCAGCAGTAATCAGTTCTACAGGAAAAGAGACAATGTGTTAATTCACTGCCCCCCAGAGCACACACTCATCCTTGTCTGTACCCTACTCATGTAAAACATGAATCTGATTATACAGTGTAAATATCACAAATTCAAATGCAAGACCAGAATTTTCACCTTTTGGGTCATTATGAGTCAGTAGCTGAATGTCAAACTCCTTTGCAAAAGCAGTCAAGTCAGGGGGCATCACACAGCAGGAGGCCAGATTCACCTGGTTACTACTGGGTTTCACCTAGACCAGGATAAAATAAAACAATTAAAAACCCAAAATACACCAAAGCAATCCTAGAACACTGAGGGTCTCGTCAACATCACCACTCACCTGGGCCCAGTTGTAGAGCTGCTCCAGGAGCTCCTTGTCCAGGTCGGAAGTGCCGATGGTAGCAATCTTGTGGCTCTGCACCAGGCCCTCCAGCTCCCTCCAGGCAGGCTGCAGGTTGTCCAGGGTCTGGCTCTCTCCCTCAGGCAGAGCAGGGGGCGCAATGATCACGGAGTCCAGCTGGGACACAGCCAGGGCCTGGCAAGCTGTCAGAAACAGTCCATCTTATGTGCATGAAACTTAAAGCACAAAATTGGTTGAGGTTATGCAAACATGAATCGGGTGTGGTCCAGGAACAGACAAAAGTTCACTGATACTAACGTCTACTGTGGTCTGTTGAATTTTGATATGACAGCATGGTCAGGTTTATAGACTATTGCATATGCCAAATGACTTTTGGCAGTCACTGAGTCAATATGGTTCTTTGCTTATTTGTTACAAATGTAATACTCACCCTTATCTACTGCATCTTTGATTGAAGAGAGGTCTGCTTCACAAATAAATAGTTTGACTGTAAAGCCAGAATATGAACATGTTAATGACAAAAGCAAGCCCTCGGCAAGGTACCAGGAAAGACATTTTTGTCATGCAATTCACATACGGAGCTCAGAATTCCTCATGTCAATGACACACTACAGTCTCATATCAACACTATGTCCAATGTCATAAAAGCCATAAGTAACAGTAAAACTCACCTGAAACCTTCAGCTCCTCCCTCTCCTCAGGTGTGATTGCTTCTGTAGCTTGAGGGATGGAGCAGTCAATTGTGTCCTAAATAAAACAGGTGTCAATCAATATTAGAACATGTACTCAAACAAAAGTTTGTCAAAAAGGATATATATATATATATATATATTTTAAATCAGCTTAATTACATAAGAGGACCAGAGAAGAAACTTCAATAGTGCCTCCACTTTGTCCCGGAATTTCTGTTTCACAATCTTCTTGTGGGATTTCATTGCAGGGATGCTCCAATAAGCTTTGGCATTGTGTACGTAACGCACAGTTCAGACGACGAACTTATGGCGAGTCAAACTGAATGGAAATGAAGAGCGGGCTGGCAACACTACAGCAGACTTCCTCATTGGTTTGGGGTCTAAGGTTTTAAGGCATAACAATGATCTCTCACATTAGTCGTCCACCTGCGAATCCTAGACCATGAATGTGCTTCCGCTGTGTGTGTGTTTGTAGCGAAACAATCTTTATTTGCATGCATTACCAATTCTCCGGACAGTGGAAGAACTGCTAGCTCTGGCATGCTGCATGAAACAGAGGCGTGCTTCATTTGCACCGTGCCGAATATGCGACAGAGCTTTCCGAACTATCGTCAAGTCAGACTAGGCGCACTTAATTGTTTCAGACAGCCCTCTATCCCCGCTCTTCCAAAGAGAAAGTGCCATAGTTCTATCACCGCACTAAAAATAGGTTTTAACTAGGGCTTAGACCCCCCTCACTCTGTATTCACTGAGCGTGCTGAAGCAGATTAGCAGAAACACCACAGGACAAAGCCCCGCCAACCTCACAGCAGAAGCACATGTAGAACCTTTCGCAGGCAACTTTGCATGAACGATCAAAATGACAGTTCCCTTTCATCAGTCTGAGGAATTCTTTGCAGTCAGACAGCTATTTTGTTTTCCCAGCAGAAAAATGCTATCGCGTAGAAGTAACCAATGGTTACACAAGTATTGTTCATTATAGAGCCATCCCTACTTTTTCATTAGTTATGCTAGATGCAAAATGTTAGATGATCAGAGATACTGTAGACACTTGGTCACCATGGGAACTTGGTAAAAAGATTATGGACACTTTATAATCTGTGTTTGGAAGTTGGATTAATAGCGGTTTTGTAGCTATGTATGTAATAAAACATGCATGGGAAATACAACTAGGCTATGTGGTAGACACAGGAGGAGTGCTTATTTGGTTATAGTTATATACCATGAGGTGCTGTTTGATCATGGGATAAAAATACCATAGAACAGAAAGTAGTTGATGGTGGATAGTAAATTCAGAAAAAAAAAACTTTAGCGGAACCACATTTTCAGAAGTAATCAAAGGACTTTCATGTAGTGGATAAATTAAAGTTTATAAAGCGTATGCATAACAAGAAGAAAAAAAGTTACAAAAAACGCTGACGCTTTGCAGCTACAATAGCCTTTATCAGTGTGATGAACTACAATGCATTCGCAAAGTTCAGACCCCTTCACTTTTTCCACTGTTTCAAGTCCAGGCTCTGGCTGGGCCACTCAAGGACATTGAGACTTGTCCCGAAACCACTCCTGCGTTGTCTTGGCTGTGTGCTCAGGGTTGTTGTCCTGTTGGAAGGTTAACCTTCACCCCAGTCTGTAGTCCTGAGTGCTCTGGAGTAGGTTTTCATCAAGGATCTCTCTGTACATCTTTGCCTCGATCTTGACTAGTCTCCCAGTCCCTGCTCTTTTGCACATCATCATCTATCACTCCAGTGTTAATTTGCTAAATTGTAATTACTCCGCTACTATGGCCTATTTATTGCCTTACCTCCTTACGACATTTGCACACACTGTATATAGACTTTTTCTACTGTGTTATTGACTGTACGTTTGTTTATTCCATGTGTAACTCTGTTGTTTGTGTCGCACGGCTTTGCTTTATCTTGGCCAGGTCGCAGTTGTATATGAACTTGTTCTCAACTGGCCTACCTGGCTAAATAAAGGTGAAATAAAAAAATATATATATATATATATTTTTTAAAAATGGCTTGTGGCAAATTCCAAGCCGGCTGCCATGTGCCTTTTACTGAGGAGTGGCTTCTGTCTGCGGCAGAGATCGTTGTCCTTCTGGAAGGTTCTCCCATCTCCACAGAGGAACTCTGGAGCTCTGTCAGTGACCATTGAGTTCTTGGTCACCTCCTTTACCAAGACCCTTCTCCTGATTGCTCAGTCTTGGTGGTTCCAAACTTCTCCCATTTAAGAATGATGGAGGCCACTGTGTTTTTGGGGACCTTCAAATGCTGCAGACATTTTTTGGTACCACTCCCCAGATCTGTGCCGACACAATCCTGTCTCGGAGCTCTACGAACAATTCCTTCGACCTCATGGCTTGGTATTTTCTCTGACATGCACTGTCAACTGTGGGACCTTATATAGACCGGTGTGTGCCTTTCCAAATCATGTCCAATCAATTGCATTTACCACAGGTGGACTCCAATCAAGTTGTAGAAACATCCCAAGGATGATCAATGGAAACAGGATGCACCTGACCTCAATTTAGAGTCGCATAGCAAAGGGTCTGAATTCTTATGTAAATAAGGTATCCGTTTTTTAGTATCAGTTAAGAACAAATTCTTATTTACAAATGACAGCCTAGGAACAGTGGGTTAACTGCCTTGTTCAGGGGCAGAACGACACATTTTACCTTGTCAGCTCGGGGATTCAATCTAGCAACCTAGATCGAATCTAGCAACAAAGATTGATGAGGAATTTTTTTTGTTTAATACATTTTAGAACAAGGCTGTAACGTAACAAAATGTGGAAAAGGGAAGGGGTCTGAATACTTTCCGAATGCACTGTATTTGGTATTGAGTGGATGGAGTGTGATGTCTCTCCAGTGTTTCCGCTGCAGTCATTTAGCTGTGGCGCTGCACCACGGTAAAAATCCTTGCCGCCAGGCCAACAAAAATATGTAACGTATTTTTCTGCCGAGGAGCACTTTGAAGATGCTAGAGCAGTCCAGATGTACTTTTCCTCTGCAAACAAAACAACTAAAAAGTCAAAGTCACCATTATTAGTCAGTTGTACAACCAAATGCCTTCAACTGAAATGTGTCTTCCGCATTTAACCCAACCCCTCTGAATCAGAGAGGTGCGGGGGGCTGCCTTAATCGACATCCACGTCTTCGGCGCCCGGGGAACAGTGGGTTAACTGCCTTGTTCAGGGGCAGAACGACAGATTTTTTCCTTTGTCAGCTCGGGGATTCGAACTTGCAACCCTCCGGTTACAAGTCCAACGCTCTAACCACTAGGCTACCCTGCCGCTATGGGTGGTCTGATTTATCAGATGTATCTATTTCCCTAGTCGGCCTGTTGTGTGATCAAGTTACGAGTACCATAGGGAGGAAAACATGCATTCCGACAAGCAGTCATTGCACAACAATTCTGGCAATCGCAGGGAAAACAGCAGTTTTAATGGCCTTTATTAAAAAGAGGGAGATCCCAGCTTTCCATTCCTACTTTATTTCTCAACTCATAAATATCTGTGAACTGCACCATTTTAAACCCTGAGTTTGCAGTGAGTGCATTGGGAGAGTGGGACTAAATGTAACATGGGTCAATTGTAGGGTAACATGGAGGTAAAACACAAACCTACCTCAAAATATTTGTTGGGGAGTGACTTAAATTGTGATGACAGATTACATGCTTAATTGAACAAGAGTAGTGGCAGCCAGAGAAAGTGTTGGGCGGGGGGGACATGAAGTGGTTTCTGTTACTCTAGGTGACCCCAAGTTACGCTAACAGGTAGGCCTACATTATATTCACTGTGTTTATGTAAGTTTTTAAAATAAATCAATAGGATGCTAACTAGTTAAAAGATCACATTTGGGATCTAGCTAATGATTAGTCCAATAGGTTAAATGCAGATAGGCAACCTGTGCTTCAAGCCATTCATTTATAGCAACTAGAGATCAATAAATAAACAAATAAATAAGAGGAAACACGGCCTCACCGTTGGTGAAGTTGGTGGTGGTATCGTGGCAAACCACTCACTAAGTGTGGCTCGAACACAGTCTTGAATCTGTAATGGGAAGAATTTTTTTTATTAAGAGTGGTCTGTAAATGAATGGAAGTGTTAACATGTTTGCTATAAACAACACCTCGTAACTAGGTATGGCTTTCAATTATACCTACAGATCACTAAATGATGCTGTGAAAGATTGCCAGACATGGAAAGTATAGGATTATTTTGTACACTGTTGGCAATTAGTGACTTGGTCAGTATGAACATGTGTGCATTATTAAGTTCTGGTCCAGAGCTATGGCTTACTATACGACATCACTATTAATGCTAAATAGAGATTCTTCGCTACACTTTTGGGCACCGCTTCAAGGAAATAGTTTTGATTGTTCGCCATGCCGAATTAAAGCTGGACTTGTATAATCTACACAAGTCAAGACAAGTCCTGGCTTTCTTAATTTAAAACGTCCTCATGCATCTTTGAATCTGATTATCAGGTGAATCAGGACCCTGACAGGGCTTGCAATACAGCCATAAATGTCAGACTACATAACGCTTGAAAATAAAGAAGAGCCGCACACTCTAGGAGCTCAGATGAAAAAAATATTTTATGTCCAACGTTTCGACAGGCAAGCTGTCTTCATCAGGGTAAGACTACATAACGCTAACTGATGTTTTCTAATGACGTAATGGGGATGGATATAGGAAAGACAACGCATGGTTGTTGAGCTACCTTACGCGCTAATTTACGTCGAGGCCATGGTTTTTCAAGCTAGTTAGCTACAACATTTTCTAGCCAGTTAGCTGACCAGCCGGGATGCACTATTTTCAGACGTCTTACATTAGCTATCCAGTTATGACAGAGTCAATGGTCAGTCTTACCTCTTCACTAGGTGAAGACGGACATTTCTTCTTGAGACGGCTACGGTTTACTAAATTACCCGTGTGCAGATTCAATGTCGTAGCATGGTTGAGAAGCACCTTAGCACTGGTGGTGTTAGTTTCCATGTGGTGTCCTTGGTTGTCAGTAAATGTATCGTAGTAAAACGCTCTTTTAAGCTATCCAGCAATTTATCCAGTTATTTAATTCTGCAGCTAGCGACAGGAATCACCGCGTTTCAAAAACAGTACCTCTGTGAATTGCATATGTACCGGTAGTTTATTTTGCTGGTGGAAACTAGAGCTATGAGAACGCCCACATTGTAACCGTGCGTTGTGTGCAAAATCTGGAATGGATTTATGTGGAATTTAGCGCCCTTTTGACCAATATGTTGTTACAGTTCAGGACTGTACTGACAATTGTAATGTACATTAATCATGACTCAGCTTGTTTCAAGAGACAAGATTTCCTTTCTAATTCAACATGTATATCACCACCAGTAACCAGGTTTCCATCCAACCTTTTTATGCTTAGTAACATACATGTCAAGTAAAAAATGTGACAAGTCTGATGGAAAAATAACATTTTTAGGTAAACTTTCAAAATGTCGACAAAAAATAATAATACGCTAAACAACATAGGATCTTCTTGTTTCGTTAAAATGAATTATGCATCAGCAAACCGCTCGCCCACACAACGCCATATACGTGGTCTACGGTTGTGAGGCCGGTTGGACGTACTGCCAAATACTATAAAACAACATTGGAGGCGGCTTATGGTAGAGAAATTAACATTCAATTCTCTGGCAACAGCTCTGGTGGACATTCCCAGAGTCAGCATGACAATTGCACACTCCCTCAAAACTTGAGACATTGTGCTGTGGCATTGTGTTGTGTGACAAAACTGCACATTTTAGAGTGGCCTTTTATTGTCCTCGGCACAAGGTGCCCCTGTGTAATGATCATGCTGTTTAATCAGCTTCTTGATATCCGACACTTGTCAGGTGGATAGATTATCTTGGCAAAGGAGAAATCCTCACTAACAGGGATGTAAACAAATTTGTGCACAAAATTTGAGAGAAGATTTTTGTGCGTATGGAACATTTCTGGTATTTTATATTTCAGCTCTTGAAACATGGGACCAACACTTTACATGTTGAGTTTATATTTTTGTACAGTGTACTTAAGTAAAACTACTTTAAAGTACTACTTAAGTCGTATTTTGGGGTATAATCACTTTACTATTTGTTTTTTTTACAACTATTACTTCAAATCAAAATCAAATCAAATGTATTGGTCACATACATGTGTTTAGCAGATGTTATTGCGGATGTAGCGAAATGCTTGTGCTTCTAGTTCTGACAGTGCAGTAATATTTAACAAGTAATTTCTAACAGTTTCACAACATATACCCAAAACACGTAAATCTAAGTAAGGAATGGATTAAGAATATATACATATATGTCAGAGCGGCATTGGACTAAGATACAGTGGCATAGTAAAGAATACAGTATATACATATGAGATGGGAGATGCAATATTTACACACAATTAAAGTGACTAAGATACCGTAGAATAGTATAGAGTACAGTTTATACATATGAGATGAGTAATGCAAGATATGGAGACATTATTAAAGAGGCTAGTGTTTCATTTCCTTAAAGTGGCCAGTGATTCCTAATCTATGTCTATAGGCAGCAGGCTCTGATGTGCTGGAGATGGCTGTTTAACAGTCAGTGGTGTAGTATAGAATACAATACAGTATATACATATGAGATGGGTAATACAATATGTAAAAACAATTTAAAAGTGACTAATATACCGTAGAATAGTCTGGAGTGCAGTTTATACATATGAGATGAGTAATGCTAGATACGGAAATATTATTAAAGTGGCTAGTGATCCATTTCTAAAAGTGGCCAGTGATTCCTAATCTATGTCTATCGGCAGCCACCTCTGATGTGTTAGTGATGGCTGTTTGTTTAGCAGTCTGATGGCCTTGAAATAGAAGCTGTTTTTCAGTCTCTTGGTCCCAGCTTTGATGCACCTGTACAGACCACAGTGGCTCGGGTGGTTGATGTCCTTGATTATCCTTTTGGCCTTCATATGGCATCGGGTGCTGTAGGTGTCCAGGAGGGCGGGAAGTTTGCCCCCGGTGATGCGTTGAGCAGACCGCACCACCCTCTGGACAGCTTTGCGGTTGTGGGCAGTGCAGTTGCTGTACCAGGCGGTGATACAGCCCGACAGCATGCTCTAGATTGTGCATCTGTAAAAGTTTGTGAGGGTTTTAAGTGTTAAGCCAAATTTCTTTAGCCTCCTGAGGTTGAATAGGTGCTGTTGTGCCTTCTTCACCACACTGTCTGTGTGGGTGGACCATTTCAGGTTGTCAGTGATGTGTACGCCGAGGAACTTGAAGCTTTCCTCCTTCTCCATTGCAACTCAGCAGGACAGGAAAATTGTCCAATTATCATACTTATCAAGAGAACATCCCTGGTCATCTACGGCCTCTGATCTGGCGGACTCACTAAACACATATGCTTTGTTTGTAAATGATGTGTTGGAGTGTGCCCCCTGGATACAGTGTTGCCAACTAATTTTCAGGGGGGAAGTTGCTAGAGGCAGGTCGATTTATTGCTGAAAGTTGCTAAATGACGTTGTGAAGTCATTGCGTGATGACGTAATTACGTAATAACGTAAAACTGCGTCATTACGTAGAATACACAATAACATTACTCAAATTGACTGGCCATCTCGGCAAAAAATATGATTTGACATTTGTTAGTTTAGATTTGTTTGTTTATCATATATTTTTATTTGTAAAAGTAATATAAACACAACACATTTTATATGATCATATATTTTTATTTTTAAACACAACACATTGAATTATTAATCAGTTACACATTATTGAACAATTACATTTTATTTATTTTCTTTTTAACTAGTAAACCTACACATTCTGAACAATTATAGTTTTAAGCAGTGTATTGGTAGTTAACATGCTACCTAACTGATCAACAATTATAGGTACAAGCTAATAACAAGGTATATATGCTATCTTATTGAACAAGCAACTTAACTCAAATAATGATGTGTGCGCTAGGCATCGCTCTCCAGCCCTCTCCAGGTTGTTGTGCTGCTTGGCTGGCTAGCTGCTCAATGGTTTCCTCCAGATATTGCCACTGTTCTCGCACACACTGCAGTACACACTGTCACCATCAGCTGTGTGTCTCTGCCAGTTCCAGAAAGTCCACTCCTTGCATACGTACTGTAAATATGATGAATCATAGATTGGCAAGGAAATCCTCTTCATTTTCACTGTCCAACTGCATTGTCACAGAGCTGGAACCAGCAGTAGAGGAGGGATTGGCCTTAAAGCTGTATGCTGCTGTGGTGCCAAACTGCTGCAGAACTTCACTTGGTAGTTTATGCTAGTAACAGGTATCACCAGCCAGCTTCAGTCCACACCGCACCAAGAGTATGGAGTTGAGAGTGTGCAATGACATTCTATTTCTTAACTTTGACTTGACCACACTCAGTTGGCTCAACAGCCGTTCAACCTCCGCATTTGAGTGTGACAAGGAGAGGGCAGCGAGTGCAGCTTTGCACAGTTCATCAAATGGATTTGACCCGGAAGAGTCAGTGTAGTTTTTGACTTCACTCCAAAACTCGACTGTATTTTCAGTTGAGTCCCACCTAAACAGATGGATGTTTCTCCATTGGGAAACAATGTTATCAATTGTTTTAGGCTGGTAACCCAGTAGCTCAGCTACTTTAATAATTTCAGTGGTGCCTTTATTGTGCTTTAGCGTTTCCTTAACACTGAACAAGGCCATGTTTCACAAGGCTTCAAGGTTGTCTGGGAGCCTTGCTTGCAGCTCCTTGCTTAAAGCAAAAATGTAGTTGATGCACTGTCTCCGAATTACCTTTTTGTCCTCTGGCGCAAGACTGAGTTGGTACACTGTGCTCTCGAAAAGGTACCCAAGGTATGGTGATGGAGTGAGATGTCCATCATTGGCATCCTTCAGAACATCAATTTTTGCCATAGGGTTGACTACTCTGCTGCAAATTGATGTTAAGAGGTGTACCAGATTGTCCAAAAGCTTGACAGGATCTGTTTGCTCTCCCTCAAATGACTTCACTGCAACTTGTACGTCGGACAGGATTGATTTCAAGAATGTCAGGTAGACATAGTTGGTCTTGTCCATGTACATGGCGTGGAGCACATCCGCCATGTAGCAATTCTCACTAGCTTTGGTCACCTCAAAGTGGAGTTTCAGTTCTTCTCACTGGCTCAATATACGAGTTACCGCCGGCTCAATCGATAGCCAACGTGTTGCACACACTTTGGTGATCTGCAGGGGTTTCTGGACACAATTAATGGTGGCATACATTGCTTTGTACGCCTCGGGCCGTTTTGGGGAAATCGAAAACCAGTTGTAGGTTTCCCTGATTAAGTACTCAACACTCCTAGGGATGGTTTCTTTGGATGCTGCACTGACAGCCAATTGTAAAGAATGGCACACACAGCGGATGAGTACCAAATTGGGCAATGCACAATATACCTTTAAAATCTTGTGCACCCCAGTCATCACGAACACATTATCCGTGCCAATACCCTGAAGATTCTCTTTTTTAAGGATACACTTCTCAAGAAACTCAACTACCGCCTTTGCTATTGATCTGGCATCACCCCCCTCCAATTCAACCAGCCCGAGAAACGTGGACACAACGGTTCTTTTTTTAGCACTGAAATCCCGAATCACCACACCCAGGTATTTCGAGACACTGACATCAGTGGACTTATCCAAAAGGAGACTGAACTTCTCATTCCCCACATCTGATGTTACCCTTTTGAGAAAATAAGGAGCCAGTAGTCCCCTAATCATTTCTGTGCACTTGGTGCGGTGCATTTGGAAGTTTGTTGCTGCCACAGAATCTAAAAAGGCAGCTTTGCAAGCCATACCTAAATGGTCGCATGCTAGCAGCGAACAATGCTCCGCAATGGCCATTGCCATAGTAGCTTCTGCGCTTTTGCAGTTGTCCACTTTCTTAACCAACTGTGGTAATGGAGACTGCGTTGTAGGGTTGTACGGTTTTGATTTATTTATATGCTTTTCTGTAGCACAATGTTTTTTGATGTAATACACTTTTGCAATACGCACAGTATGCCTGACAATCATCCCCAATTACTGGCTTCAGCCACCCTTTAAATTCAGGTACAGACTCCCATTTTTTTCTGTACTTCTGGCTGTACAATTTTGATTGAGACATGTTGATTGATGTTGTAAGTTCTGTTCAAGATCAAACAATTGTGACCAACTATATTCATTGGTTTTGTCTCGTCGAACGCATACTACTGCTGCTGCAGTCAGCCAACAATGATTTGCAATTTGCTGAAATTGCTGCTGGCCTGTGCACGAGCTGAGCGCCTGCTGCTGACGTCACTCACAATGCACTTTTGCAGCCAGTCACGTGTGTTGTGACTGTGTGTGACAGAGAAAATCGGTTTTGTGTCATTTGGAGGGGAAATGCATTTTAGCGTTTGAGTCACTTTTCAAAAGTTGCTAAAAGTTCAAAATAAATGTTTAAAAGTAGCTAAATTTGATAGAATTGCTAAAATTGGCATCACTGCCTGGATATCCATAAATTAAAAACACAAACTGGTGCGGTCTAGTTTGCTAAATATAAGGAATTTTAAATGATCTACACTTTTACTTTTGATACTTAAATATATTATAGCAATTACATTTACTTTCATACTTATTATATTTAAAACCAAATACTTTTAGACTTTTACTTAAGTCGTATTTTACTGGGTGACTCACTTATACGTGTCACGTCCAGGCCAGAGTTTTAGGCTGGCGTGTTTAGGTTTCGTTTTTGGTGTAGGGTTTTTGAGTTCTAGGTGTTCTATTTCTATGTTGGGGTAATGGTTCCCAATTAGAGGCAGCTGTGTGTCGTTGTCTCTAATTGGGAACCATATATATGTTTAGGGTTTTCATTTAGGTTTTGTGGGTTATTGTTTAGACATAGCTTTGTTCGTGTTATCAGTCTATGGTTTATGTTATGATCTTCGTTTCGTTCTGTTTCTTGGTTTTCCCCAGTTACGTTACGTTCAATAAAAATGTATACTGGATGCCTCGCTGCGCCTTGGTCTGTCACTTATGAGGATCGTGACAGAATAACCCACCAAATAAAGACCAAGCAGCGAGAGACCCGGGAGTACTGGACCTGGGAGGAGGAATTATTTAAGGACGCATTATTTTGCGCACGGTGTCTCCAGTGCGCGTTCAGAGGCCGGTGCTAGAGATTCCAGCTCCACTCATCTGTCAGGGGAGGGTGAGTGTGCAGCCTGGAAGGGTGGTGCCGGCTCAGCGCTCCTGGTCTCCGGTGCGCCTCCTTGGACCAGGATATCCTGCACCGGTTCTGTGTGCAGTATCTCCGGTGCGTGTCCAGAGCCCGGTGCGTGAGATTCCAGCGCCACTCATCTGTCAGGGGAGGGTGAGTGTGCTACCTGGAAGAGTGGTGCCGGCTCTGCGTGCTAAATCTCCGATACACCTTCTGGGACCGAGATATCCTGCACCGGTTCTGCGTGTGGGGTCTCCGGTTCGCAGCCACAGCCCAGTACGTCCTGTTCCGGCTCCGTGCACCAGGCCCCCCATGCGCTTAGAGAGTCCAGCACGTCCTGTCCCTGCTCCTGCTCCCCGCACCAGAGTGCGCGTTATGAGCCCAGTACGGCCGGTTCTTGCTCCCCGCACCAGTGTGCGCGTTATGAGCCCAGTACGGCCGGTTCCTGCTCCCCGCACCAGAGGGCCAGTGTGCTTCCCCTGTCCAGGTCCGCCAGTGAGGGTCCCCTGTCCGGAGCCGCCAGTGAGGGTCCCCTGTCCGGAGCCGCCAGTGAGGGTCCCCTGTCCGGGGCCGCCAGTGAGGGTCCCCTGTCCGGTGCCGCCAGTGAGGGTCCCGAGTCCAGCAAATGGCCCAGGGCCTCCGGTGCGTGACTTCGGACCAGCACGGCCAGCACCGGAGCCGCCACCTGGGATCAAAAGACCCACCCGAAGACCCCCCCATGGACTTTTGGGTGGCGCGGTCGGAGTCCGCGCCTTTGGGGGTACTGTCACGTCCAGGCCAGAGTTTTAGGCTGGCGTGTTTAGGTTTCGTTTTTGGTGTAGGGTTTTTGAGTTCTAGGTGTTCTATTTCTATGTTGGGGTAATGGTTCCCAATTAGAGGCAGCTGTGTGTCGTTGTCTCTAATTGGGAACCATATATATGTTTGGGGTTTTCATTTAGGTTTTGTGGGTTATTGTTTAGACATAGCTTTGTTCGTGTTATCAGTCTATGTTACGATCTTCGTTTCGTTCTGTTTCTTGGTTTTCCCCAGTTACGTTACGTTCAATAAAAATGTATACTGGATGCCTCGCTGTGCCTTGGTCTGTCACTTATGAGGATCGTGACAATACGTGAGTTATTTACTATTAAGGTATCTGAATGGGCCAGTTTCCCTGTGGAACGCTTGCGACAACTTGTAGACAAATTGAGGCTATTCTGAGGGAAAAAAGGGGTCTGCAAGTCAAATAAAATTTAATTGGTCACATACACATGGTTAGCAGACGTTATTGCGAGTGTAGCGAAATGCTTATGCTTCTAGATCCGACAGTGCAGCAGTATCTAACAGGTAATATCTAACAATTCCACAACAAAACCTAATACACACACAATCTAGTAAAGGAATGGGATGAGAATATATAAGTATAAAATATATGGATGAGCAGTGACAGAGCAGCTAAGATGAAATAGATAGTAAAGAATAGATAGTGAAGGATACAGTATACATATGAGATGAGTAATGCGAGACATGTAATCATTCTTAAAGTGGCATTATAAAAGTGACCTGTGTTCCATTTATTAAAGTGGCCAATGATATCAAGTATGTAGGTAGGCATCTGCATCTGTGCTAGTTGTGGCTGTTTAACAATCTGATGGCCTTGAGATAGGTGTTTTTCAATCTCTCTGTCCCAGCTTTGATGCACCTGTACTGACCTCGCCTTCTGGATGGAAGCGGGGTGAACAGGCAGTGGCTCGGGTGGTTATTGTCTTGCCTTCATGCGACATCGGGCGTTGTAGGTGTCCTGGAGGGCAGGTAGTTTGCCCCCGGTGATGCGTTGTGCAGACCGCACCACCCTCTGGAGAGCCTTGCGGTTGTGATGTTTTGTACACAGATAGCGCTGTTGGCTAGAGCGCACGAGCCAATAACAGAGTGTGCACACTCGCTATTTAATGCAAAGAAAAATTGTGAGAAAAATAATAGTAGAGTTGAAAATGCTATGGAAACCCATTTAATGTGTATTTTCTATTCAGTACATGGGGAATTTAACCTCAAAATGTATTTTATGTCCAATACGTCATCACGCACAGCCTTTTATCTGCAAGTCAATTTGAGTCAATAAAAACAATATATGGTAGGAAAATGTGCATATAGTTTTTATGCGGATTGTAGAATATTCGCATGGAAATCTGTCGCCAATTGGATGGAAACCTAGTTACTGACCCTGATCAAAGAGTACACGTACAGATGACAGTTTTGGCAATAAAGTCTAAATCCAAACAACATTACCATTATTCTTTGACATTCAAATTTCTAATTGTAAACTAATTAGCATTTTGTGTGTGATCAGTAATTCAATAAACAATATGTGATTCAAGAATATCTATAATAAAAAAGAGAGTTATATTAACTCAGGCAAAGTAGCCCCACATAAAGATATTGATAGAGAGTAGTATGAGGGCGTTGGCATTGCACACATTCCGCCAGATTGGTTCTTCCTCAATGCTGGTCAGTTTTAACTCCAAGGTATGTTTCTCCTCCAAGGTTAACTCTTTCTTCTCAGGCCCAGACAGCCCACACAGCCACATTCCAGTGCGCTTCCAGCACGGCCCGGCCTCCACAGCAGCCTCTTCCCCAACTCTGGGGTCAGGAGTTGTGGGTGGTGTCCTGGGCTTTGTGGTCCATAGGTCATTGAAGTCAATGCGCGGCTCCTTGCTGTGTCTTGTCCACCATGTCAGGCGATGGAGCTGCAGGGGGATTGAAGAGGGGAAGAATAAATAGGTTATAACATTACATTATAACATTTTATTTTAACTGAAATGAATCCCATAAAGTGACAGCATATATTTTGCAAGTCAGTTTAATGTTTATGATTAGTACATGTGGCACTCTTACATGGTGCTCTGGAATGGCCGGAGTGCAGAGGCTGACAGCAGTGATGACCAGGCCAGTGATAGCCAAGAGGATAAGAGCAAAGTACAGGTAGTGGACATCCCTGATGAAGGCTGGCCGTATGTCCATCTCTCCACAAGATGGGGTGCCATACATAAACACCAGCACCATCTGCACCAAGCCAACAGCAAGGCCCACGATCAGACCCCAGAAGGCTCCCTGTGTTAACGGTCATCATTGAACGCACACACAAAGGGACATGTTTTATATCAAATCTCAACAATGTGCTTTATGACATGCAAACAAATGTCATGAAACCCTTGATCTGACCTGCTCATTGACACGCCTCCAGAAGATGGCCATGATGAAGACAGCAGTGATGGGAGGAGCCAAATAGCTGGTGATGGCCTGGATGTAGTCAAACAGCTGTCCACTGTTGGCTGACTGGATGATGGGGATCCACAGGATGCTGAGCACCACCATCACTAAGATGAACACCCTGCAGGTGATGACCACAGACAGGAGGTGAGGGTTCTTTCAGTTTAAAGTATTGTGTAATGAATCCTACATAGGTTACTTTTGTTAGGAATCGTTGCATTACTAAAATAGTTTTAATTTAGAAAAATACTGATAAAGTTTTCTAGTATGTAAATGTAACCATATTGAGTATATACAGCATTGGACTTTGGACCAGAGGTCATGGGTTTGGATTATGGGTCAGGGAAACTTAAATTGCCTCCATAAATCTTAATGGCATATATACCTTACGTTTTGCTTTCAAAACAAGACAATGTTTGCAACAGGGAATTCCCAGAAAACAAATAATGCTTGCTCCATCCATTTTGTATTATTGTTTGAGAAAAAAATTATATAACTTGTTATTTGGGTAAAAATTACAATTCTTGACACTTTTATAATGTCCTCTGAGGTTTAGTTATGCGATTTTATACTAAGCTTATTACTCCCAGGGGACTCAAAGGAATTGTAGCACAAAATACAACAGTGCCAGGAGCAAACTAAAGCAGAACCTGAGGAAGTTGGACATGTTTAGACAGCTATTGTCAAACAACTGGCTTTGACTCATGTTTAGAAGGCATTGCTGTACATTTCTTTAATGGCGTTACCTACCTGCCCACTACCATGAGTTCTGGCTCGGAGGCCTGTGGCCGGAACCTCTGCCAGATGTCCATGGTGAACAGGGTGCTGCTGCTGTTGAAGATGGAGGTCAGAGAGGACATGAGGGCAGCCATCATTACTGCAATCATCAACCCCCGCATGCCTGGAGAGGATAGACACAGAGATAACAGATTGAAGAGTGAAATTGGGCGAGTCAGATTTAAAATACAAACATCCTCAGAGAATTACATAGACACACATACAGTGATGACACATTTGAACCCTTTCAAAAATAGGATCAATAGTAAGTGTGTTTTCAGTGTGTTCATGCATGTGTGCGGATGTCTTACCAACAGGCATAAGTTCTACCACTAGTTTGGGGTAGGCAATATTGGAGCAGCCCACGGTGGCTCCACAGATTCTTTGGCACTCAATGGGGTCAACACATCCTACCTCATCTGCAGACATAAAGAGACAATATAGTAATACACAGCACATTAACATACTATACAACTTCTGAACAAGGGCAATACCATTGCTGTATATTGGATTTAGTATAGACAAAGTGAGAACTCACTTGGGTAAAGTGCTCTGCTGATCATTCCAGGCATCACGATAAAGAACATGGGCAGGACCTTCAGGTAACCTCCCAGCACAGAGCCTCCTTTGGCATGGGACAGGTTCTTGGCTGAGAGAGACCTCTGCACTATCACCTGGAGCAGGTTAGGACAAGGTCACTTACGTGAGGAAATCTCCTGCCTCACCAAATGCGAGATTCTTCGTAATGGTCTACTGTAACATACCTAAATAACAAGTCAAAATAACACCTTAGACTTGACTATAATGCAAAACCAAGCCAACTACAAAAGTGCCATCTCATACCTGGTCAGCGCACCACACCCAGGTGGCCAGCACTGTGAGGCCAAACAGCAGACCAGGCCAGGGCAGATCCCCCGTCACTGGGTCTCTGAAGATGTGGAAGGCATCAGACCGGGGGAGGTGACATGTAGTGTTGGGCACAGTCAATGTGGGGATGGCCTCCTTGTAATGCTCCAGAAGACCCTCATACCAACCCACCTTGTCAAAAGCTAAAGAAGATAAAGTTCAAGGGTCCGTTTGAAAATAAATACAATAATTCATCCAATAATTAATTAATAAAGTAATTATATACTATGATACTAAAGTAGCTTTAGACAAATTCATATTTAGAGGTGTATACTGTATACCGTTGAACTTATACTATAGAAAACATAAAAACAGTACCTATGAACATGAGTACGAATGCGCCTATCACCATGATGACCGTCTGTACAGCATCCGTATAGATAACTGCTGTCAGCCCCCCTGGAATCAGTAACAGCCAATGGTAATCAATACCAAACAATGCCATGTAATGAATGAATAAATGACTGGTAGATTATGTTGAAAAGTTACCAGCTATAGTGTAGAGGGCAGTTACTAGAAGAAGCACCACTGTGGAGAGATAGAGGTCCCAGCCCAGGGACACTTGAATGAACAGAGCGCCAGAGAAGATGTCTGTCTGTCAGCAGAAGTAACAAGAAAATTCAACAAACACCCTGAATTGCCTCATGAAAAATTTTAGATTTTTTTTTAAATATGAGAATCTTACTGATATCTTGGTGAAAATATAGAGGATGAGGGAGAGAACACTCATGTAGATTCTGATGCGCTGACCCCCAAACCGCTTCTTCAGGTACTCTGGCATAGTTACCACACCAGCGGAGATGTAAACAGGCACAAAGATCCAACCAAGACCAATGAGGACCCAAACTGCCTGTGAAACATGAAAGCTTATTCTAAGCTGAAATACTCTGGATAGGTCTTTAAAATAAAGGGCGTCCACCTCCTGATAGAAATATTGACAAACTGTAATAACTCGATTTCCTCTCCATTGTTTATCATCTTGGTGTTTTTTCACAATGCACTTAACATATTACTTACATTCCATTCAAACCCTCCAACAGCGATACCTCCTGCTGCTCCAGTGCCAGCTAGTCCAATTAACAAACCACTGCCAACATTACTGGACATCAGAGAGGCCCCAATCTGAGACAGCAGAACAAAATGTACTTAATTTTTAACTTTGGATATAGATAGCTATTATCAGAATAAACTATTTTCATCCAATTGTTTACTGTTTTAAAAATAAAAATAAACGTTCCTAATTTAAAATAGATGATGTTACTTAATAGTCTGGATCATGATTAACTTTTTATGTAGTTGACATATTCATTTCATCACTAATGTTCAGTTCAATGCATAGAGTTTATTTGAGTTCAATGCATTGAGTTCAATACCATCAAAATCTCAGGGTACTTACAGGCCACCATGTCATGGATCTTCCAGCCAAGAAGTATCCACCCACTGTCCCACGGTTTGCCTTGACAGAAGACTGCAATAAAGAGTTAATTTACATCATACATCAAACTATACTGTCTGTAGATATTAGTTACAGCAAAGCTTTCTCAATGACATTGATTTATACTTCTTATTTAGTCAATATTGCATTTATTTGAACAACAGATTTTGTGAGAGGAAGAATTCTGATGAATTAATCTCCACAGTACTACTTCAGTGTCAGTTCATTGTACCAGTCTGCCCTCTTCATACACCAGGTAATAGGAGTGCTTATTACTTACCCATATTCCCACAACAAGAACAAAGACGAAGTATACCACAACCACAACAATATCAAGAGCTTCCAAAGCATACTTTTCATGTAATTCAGGCACAGAAGTAATTGTCGCAAGACTAGGTGTTGAAGTCATTTTGACAAAAACATAGAAAACCGTGTGAACTTTGAGGCTAGCATGAAGCAAGTCAATGATTAATCAGCTTATCAAGACAGTAAGGAACCCCATTCATTGGTCACATATAAACCGGAAAATCTTCAGAAATACCTGTCAGATTGTAAAGGATGCTTCCTGGAAAGATTTCAGTGGTGACATTTTCCTAAAATCCATAGGATGTGTATGTGTGTGCTGTATGCTCTGTTGGACAGCTAACAAACATACTGACTATTATGTTCCAGAACTGGTTTGACAACAACATTATCTGGGTTAAACAATTATTAAATAATGATGGCCAACTATATGATTATCAAGAATTCATGAGAACACACAATGTTACATTCACTCCTGAGGAGTATCAAATTGTTGTCTGTCCCTAAAGGTGCTATTCTTCTTTTAGGATAATATAATAATACTCCAAGTGCAACTGTAGAGGAATTTGTAGCCTCAATACAATTAGAAGGAATTGACATTTTAAACTATAAATGTAATAACATGTTTATAAGGAAACTATGTCAATATGTTACGATTCCCTCTGCTAAAATAAACTGGAATGCAGACCTAGGACAAGTGAACTGGAACAAAGTCTCATTGTTGTCTGGTAAATATTGTATATCTAATAAGGTGAAAGAAGCATCATACAAACTCATTCATAGAATCTATCCTGTAAAGACCTTTATTATACACAGATTTAAAATAGCTATTGATAACAAATGTGTATTTTGTGGTTGTGACCCAGAAACTCTTGACCATTTATTTTGGAACTGTTCTTATGTCAGAAGATTTTGGAGTGAGTTAGAAGACTTTATTTGAAAATAAACAACAATTAATGTTAATCTGAGAGACTCTGATATTATTTTTTATTTTTATCCAAATTATATGGACCCTGACTTTACTTTCATTGTCAATTTGTTTATCTTTCATGGAAGATTCTTTACCCATAAAATGAAGTGGGCAGAGAACACACCCCTCTTCACATTATTTAAGATAGAAAATAAATATTATTTTGAAATTATCAGTAAATGTAAAAACAAAAAACAATACGCACCATAAACGTTTTTGACAAACTGAAAATTAATCTTGATGTGTAATACCTTTGTCTGTTAGGTTTATGTACTCTTGTTTGCATATTTCTGTTTTTGTATTTGTTGTGTTCATAATAAAAATTAAGTATAAAAAAAAAACATATAATGGTCACAAAATGATATATGTAGCTAAGTGAATAAAACTACAAGTTATCATTGGGGCGGCAGGTGGCCTAGTGGTTAGAGCGTTGGACTAGTAACCGAAAGGTTGCAAGATCGAATACCTGAACTGACAAGGTAAAAATCTGTCGTTCTTCCCCTGAACAAGGCAGTTAACCCACTGTTCCTAGGTTTCATTGAAAATAAGAATTTGTTCTTAACGGACTTGCCTAGTTAAATAAAGGTAAAAAATAAAATAAACATTCAGATCAAATTTATTACCAATATGGGATAAAGATGTACATCTACAAATAATATTATATATACACACACAATAATGGCAGAACAGTAAAGTTAAATAGCTACAACAGGCTCTATTACTTTCTGTAATCATCCGCTTTGAAATCGTCTTTGAATTCCACCGTCCTCTGCTTAACAGCTCCCTTCTTGGGATCCCGCATCCTGATTTTCCTTTCTTCCTCTGAGAGTGTACTGATGTCCACAGGCATCTGAAGGGATACAACACAAAATCAGTCTCGCAATTTGTCCGATTAGCTTTCAAATGTAGTATTCCTGAATAGTCAAAAGCAGTAAAAATGTAAAAAAAGAAACGTCCCATTTTCAGGACAATACGCAGACTGTCCCCAATAGGCTGAGAGAGGCTGGACTGAGGGCTTGTAGGCCTGTTGTAAGGCAGGTCCTCACCAGACATCACCGGCAACACTGTCGCCTATGGGCACAAACCCACCATCGCTGGACCAGACAGGACGGGCAAAAAGTGCTCTTCACGGACGAGTCACGGTTTTGTCTCACCAGGGGTGATAGTCGGATTGTGTTTATCGTCGAAGAAATGAGCGTTACACCGAGGCCTGTACTCTGGACCGGGATCGATTTGGAGGTGGAGGGTCCGTCATGGTCTGGGGCTGTGTGTCGCAGCATCATCGGACTGAGCTTGTTGTCATTGCATGCAATCTCAACGCTGTGCATTACAGGGGAAGACATCCTCCTTCCTCATGTGGTACCCTTCCTGCAGGCTCATCCTGACATGACCCTCCAGCATGACAATGCCACCAGCCATACTGTTCATTCTGTGCGTTATTTCCTGCAAGACAGGAATGTCAGTGTTCTGCCATGGCCAGCGAAGAGCCCGGATCTCAATCCCATTGAGCACGTCTGGGACCTGTTGGATCAGAGGGTGAGGGCTAGGGCCATTCCCCCCAGAAATGTCCGGGAACTTACAGGTGCCTTGGTGGAAGAGTGGGGTAACATCTCACAGCAAGAACAGGCAAATCTGGTGCAGTCCATGAGGAGGAGATGCACTGCAGTACTTAATGCAGCTGGTGGCCACACCAGATACTGACTGTGACCCCCCCTTTGTTCAGGGACACATTATTCCATTTCTGTTAGTCACGTCTGTGGAACTTGTTCAGTTTATGTCTCAGTTGTTGAATCTTGGTATGTTCATACAAATATTTACACATGTTACGTTTTCTGAAAAGAAACGCAGTTGAAAGTGAGAGGACATTTCTTTTTTTGCTGAGTTTATCAATCCAAAAAGGCATTCTCTCAATTTGTCTCCAGTTCAAGGATGCTTACCATGAGTATCCTCTTGGGCTTCTTGTACCTAATGTTAATTGTGGAACCGTCCGGTTGTATGAGCAACACAGGATACAATCTTTAATACTTCTGTCGACTGCATCGTACAACTGATGTCTTGTTGGAGTTGTGCTGGGTGGTCGCTGTGTGTAAAGTTGATGCAGGAAGGAAATGCCTCTGGGCAACCACCTCTTGTAGACATCTAAAAAGACAAAACATTGGCAATGTTCAAATGATTAAGATCTAGAAACAAATATAAAAGCGTAATGCAAATGTACTCAGAAACTAGCTAGCTAGTTCATCCCAAGCTGTCAGTCATACATGTTAGCTGGCTAGCTCTGATCCAGGGCATTATGTGCAGCTTGAGCCTTCAATGCCTGCTCGTCGAACATCTCATTCCAAAATCATGGGCATTAATATGGAGTTGGTTCCCCCTTTGTGGCTATAACAGCCACCACTCTCTGGGAAGGCTTTCCGCTAGATGTTGGAACATTGCTGCAGGGACTTGCTTCCATTCAGCCACAAAGAGCATTAGTGAGGTCGGACAGGCCTGGCTGGCAGTTGGTGTTCCAATTCATCCGAAAGGTGTTTGATGGGTCAGGACTCTATGCAGGCCAGTCAAGTTCTTCCACACCGATCTCGACAAACAATTTCTGTATGGACCTCGCTTTGTGCACAGGGGCATTGTAATGCTGAAACAGGAATGGGCCTTCCCCAAACTGTTACCACAAATTTGGAAGCACAGAAATGTCTAAAATGTCATTGTATGCTGTAGCGTTAAGATTTCACTTCACTGGAACTAAGGGGCCTAGCCCGAACCATGAAAAACAGACCCAGACCATTATTCCTCCTCCACCAAACTTTACAGTTGGCACTATGCATTCGGGCAGGTAGCGTTCTCTTGGCATCCACCAAACCCAGATTCGTTTGTTGGACTGCCAGATGGTGAAGCATAATTCATGACTCCAGAGAGTGCATTTCCACTGCTCCAATGGCGGCAAGCTTTACACCACTCCAGCCTTGGCATTGCGCATGGTGATCTTAGGCTTGTGTGCGGCTGCTCGGCCGTGGAAACTAATTTCATGAAGCTCCCGACGAACAGTTCTTGTGCTGACATTGCTTCCAGAAGCAGTTTGGAACTGGGTAGTGAGTGTTGCAACTGAGGACAGACGCTTCAGCACTCGAAATTTGACGCACTGACTTGTTGGAAAGGTGGCATCCTATGACGGTGCCACGTTGAAAGTCACTGAGCTTTTCATTAAGGCCATTCTACTGCCAATATTCGTCTATGGAGATTGCAGGGCTGTGTGCTCAATTTTATATACCTGTCAGCAATGGGTGTGGCTGAAATAGCTGAATACACTAATTTGAAGGGGTGTCCACATACTTTTGTATATATAGTGTACTTTCGTTACTCCGTGCTGGCAGATTTCTCTCTATGTGCAAGCCGTCGTTTCTCCGAAATACAAAATACACCACTTTGCTCGCCAGATTTGTTCTGGACAACGCATACAGAGAAAGTTTGTCACTAGTACCGCCTTCACATCAGTGAATATATTTAACCCGATCACAAAACAAAATCTGAAGAAAATATTCTATGGTGGGGTGAATAGAGTGGTGGTGAGGAGGAGCTCTGCAGACCCTTCGTGCCCGGAAGTTATTTAGCGATTCATTGTAGTCATTGCACTTTATTGAGTTGCTATTTTCTCCAGTTCTCGTGTCAATTATTTCCTGTCATTCCTGAATTACTCATTATATTAATAAAGTCAGATTGAAATCAATAAATATCAAAAAAGGTTAAGGGAACAAGACTGTGTACATATCTGGCTGTGTTGGCAAAATCACTACATATTCCATTGAGCCAAGTGGGGAGAGGCTGCCCATTGATTGTATAACTAGCAAAGGAGATTTGAAATTGAAGGTGCAGTATTTATGAAGTTTGGCAATGAGGACAAACTAGCATAGTTCATCTAGCCAGCTAGTTAGCCAGGGAAAACCGGTGAAAACGAGCATGGCCCATGTGCACTAGGCTAATTCAGGAGACAGATTGTAGTTTTTTTGCCCTGATATCAGGAGCTGTCGTCGAAAAGTTTGATTAAAGCGGCAATCAGCATTTGAAACAATAACAAAGCGTCCTCCCACCCATTTCAGTAAAAAAGCTGAGGGATAGGGCTCTGAAATTCATAGACAGAGCTATGGATCCTAGGATGGACAATCCATGGTATAAAAAGTATAGTTTTAACCATATTGAAGCTAAATATTGTTTGTTTACAAACATTGGAGTGAAACAAGCTTATATTTTGGGTTCTGATGGGGTACCCTTGATAACATACGTGAAAACAGTGCCCGACAGGCGACACCGTGTGCTAGCTAAATAGGCTTCTAAAACCAACGACTTACTGCGGCGCCACAGAGTTTTGATGAACAGTGGAGAAAAACATACCTGAGAAACACACGTTCCTATTTATTGCTGACCAGCCGAAGTCACCAATGTGCATTGTTAACAGATAAAGAAGTTCTGAGAAATGCACCGTTTTCCTGCACAATTTGGTGAAAGCGCCGAAGGCAACCTTCAGAAAGCCTCGATTTCCCATCACTAAATATAATTACTGTTAGGTGACCTAAACTGGGACATGCTTAACACCCTGGCCGTCCTACAATCTAAGCTCGATGCCCTCAATCTCACACACATTTTCATGGAACCTACCAGGTACAACCCTAAATCTGTAACCATGGGCACCCTCTTAGATATCATCCTGACCAACTTGCCCTCTAAATACACCTCTGCTGTCTTCAACCAGGATCTCAGCGATCATTGCCTCATTACCTGCATGCGCAATGGGTCCGTGGTCAAACAACCACCCCTCATCACTGTCAAACGCTCCCTAAAACACTTCAGTGAGCAGGCCTTTCTAATCAACCTGGCCCGAGTATCCTGGAAGGATATTGACCTCATCCCGTCAGTAGAGGATGCCTGGTTGCTCTTTAAAAGTGCTTTCCTCACCATCTTAAATAAGCATGCCCCATTCAAAAAATGTTGAACTAAGAACAGATATAGCCCTTGGTTCACCCCAGACTTGACTGCCCTTGACCAGCACAAAAACATCCTGTGGCGTTCTGCATTAGCATTGAATAGCCCCCGCGATATGCAACTTTCAGGGAAGTGACTAATGACAAGTCTGGCGAGCAAAGTGGTTTATTTTGTATTTCGGAGAAACGATGGCTTGCACATAGAGAGAAGTAGCACTAATTCCCAAAAGTTTTGGGACACTGTAAAGTCCATGGAGAATAAGAGCACCTCCTCCCAGCTGCCAACTGCACTTGAGGATAGGAAACATTGTCACCACCGGTAAATCTACGATAATCGATAATTTCAATAAGCATTTTTCTACGGCTGGCCTTGCTTTCTCAGCACCCCTGAAGCAACTTGCCCAACCCCTCCTGCTTCTCCTTCACCCAAATCCAGACATGCAATGTTCTGAAAGAGCTGCAAAATCTGGATCCCTACAAATCAGCTGGGCTAGACTGGACCCTCTCTTTCTAAAATTATCCTCCAAAATTGTTGCAATCCCTATTACTAGACTATTCAACCTCTCTTTCGTATCGTCTGAGATCGCCAAATATTGGAAAGCTGACGCGGTCATCCCCCTCTTCAAAGGGGGAGACACTCTAGACACAAACTGTAATAGACCCTACAGTATATCCATCCTGCCCTGCCTTTCTAAAATCTTCGAAAGCCAAGTTAACAAACAGATCACCGACCATTTCGAATCCCACCGTACCTTCTCCACTATGCAATTTGGTTTACGAGCTGGTCATGGGTGCACCTCAGCCACACTCAAGGTCTTAAATTATATCATAATCGCCATCGATGAAAGACAGTACTGTGCAGCTGTCTTCATCGACCTGGCCAAGGCTTTTGACTCTGTCAATCACCGCATTCTTATCAGCAGATTTAATAGCCTTGGCTTCTGAAATGACTGCCTCGCCTGGTTCACCAACTACTTCTCAGATAGAGTTCAGTGTTGTCCGGACCTCTGGCAGTCTATGGGGGTGCCACAGGGTTCAATTCTCGGGCCGAATCTTTTCTCTGTATATATCAATGATGTATATTGCTTTTAAATGCAAGTAAAACTAAGTGCATGCTCTTCAACCGATTGCTGCCTGCACCCTCCTGCCCGACTAGCATCACTACTCTGGACGGTTCTGACTTAGAATATGTGGACAACTACATATACCTAGGTGTCTGGTTAGACTGTAAACTCTCCTTCCAGACTCACATTAAGCATCTCCAATCCAAAATGAAAACTATTTCTACCCACCACTGCGACATGTATGCTCTCGTTGGCTGACGACACTGTAGTGTCGTCAGTAAACTTGATGATTGAGTTGGAGGCGTGTTTGGCCACGCAGTCATGGGTGAACAGGGAGTACAGGAGAGGGCTGAGAACGCACCCTTGTGGGCCCCAGTGTTGAGGATCAGCGGGGTGGAGATGTTGTTTCCTAACCTCACCACCTGGGGCCGGCCCGTCAGGAAGTCCAGGACCCAGTTGCACAGGGCTGGGTCGAGACCTAGGGTCTCAAGCTTAATGCCGAGTTTGGAGGGTAATATGGTGTTAAATGCTGAGCTGTAGTCGATGAACAGCATTCTTACATAGGTATTCCTCTTGTCCAGATGGGTTAGGGCAGTGTGCAGTGTGATTGCGATTGCGTCGTCTGTGGACCTATTGGGACGGTAAGCAAATTGGAGTGGGTCTAGGGTGTCTGGTAGGATTGAGGTGATATGATCCTTGACTAGTCTCTCAAAACACTTCATGGAGGAGGTGAGAGCACTCGGAGTGTGGTGTCAGGAAAACAACCTCTCACTCAACGTCAACAAAACAAAGGAGATGATCGTGGACTTCAGGAAACAGCATACAGTACACATGGTTAGCAGATGTTAATGCGAGTGTAGCGAAATGCTTGTGCTTCTGGTTCCGACAGTGCAGAAATATCTAACAAGTAATTTGACAGTTCTCCAATAACTACCTAATACACACAAATCTAAAAGGAGTGAATGAAAATATGTAGATATAAATATATGGATGAGCGATGGCCGAGCGGCATAGGCAAGGTGCAATAGACGATATAAAATACAGTATATACATATGATATGAGTAATGTAAGATATGTAAACATTATTAAAGTGGCATTATTTAAAGTGGCATTGTTTAAAGTGACTAGTGATCCATTTGTTAAAGTGGCCAGTGATTGGTCTCCATGTAGGCAGCAGCCTCTCTGAGTTAGTGATTGCTGTTTAGCAGTCTTATGGCCTTGAGATAGAAGCTGTTCTTCAGTCTCTCGGCCCCAGCTTTGATGCACCTGTATTGACCTTGCCTTCTGGATGGTAGCGTTGTGAATAGGCAGTGGCTTGGGTGGTTGTTGTCTTTGATTATCTTTTTTGCCTTCCTGTGGCATTGGGTGCTATAGGTGTCATGGAGAGCAGGTAGTTTGCCCCCGGTGATGCATTGTGCAGACCGCACCACAATTTCTTCAGCCTCCTGAGGTTGCAGAGGCGCTTCTTCACCACACTGTCTGTGTGGGTGGACCATTTCAGTTTGTCGTTGAGGTGTACGCAGAGAAACTTTCCACTTTCTCCACTGTTGTCCCTTCAATGTGGATAGGGGGGTGCGCCCTCTGCTGTTTCCTGAAGTCCACGATCATCTCCTTTGTTTTGTTGACGTTGAGTGAGAGGTTGTTTTCCTGACACCACACTCCGAGTGCCCTCACCTCCTCGGAGTACTGGGGGGGGGGCTGAGCACACACCCTTGTGGGGCCCCAGTGTTGAGGGTCAGCGAGGTGGAGATGGGCCAATTGTGCACCGCCCTATGGGACTCCCAATCACAGCTGGTTGTGATACAGCCTGGAATCAAACAATGGTCTGTAGTGACACCTCTAGCACTGAGATGCAGTGCCTTAGACCGCTGCACCACTTGGGAGCCCAAAATGCCAAAGACAATACAGTATGAAGATAGGCAGAAACCATTCCACTCCTTGTCATTGCAATCTCAATGTTCAGTAGAGCACGCCAGCTTGTAGTCCTAAAACCCGGAAATAAGTTACCTCTGGTTCCTTCAGTCATCCCTCTGGGAAAAATAGATGGAAAGAATAAGGTTTTGGAATAAACGCCAAAAATAAAGTCTGAGGTTAACACAGGCTTAGGATAACTTCTATGTTTTGTTCTACAAAATAATAGCAGTCCGTTAACATGACCTTTATGAATTATGAAGCCTTGTGATTAATGTTTTTATTATTACATACATTCTAAAGAAATCACAAAGTGACGTTAGCTGATGAAGATTATTGCATGGAACAAAACATATAAGATCTCCTAAGCCTGTGTTTACCACATACCTTATTTTCGGAATTTATCCAAAAATCCTCCAAAAACGCAAATAATTTCCCTCATAGGCTTTGTCCAACTGACCATGGCGGAGTTAGTGCCTACAAAAATACAACATAAACATTTTCTTAATATGCAGTCGGATTTACGGCGCAGTTGCTGATTGGTAGTTGGAAACGTAATTTTTTTCCACGACAACGTTATGGAACATGGGGTGCGTGCAAATTTGGTGATATATCCACCTCTTTTTCACAGCCAAATAATGGAATTTATGGATTCGGCTACCGCTTTGCTTCCCTACTGCAGCACCATATTACAACCTATGTGTTGTGATAATTGCATTGTTCGCTCTATAACCTGTTAGTTCATATGCCTTGTGACCATAATATATAGGCTTAAGGCCGAGACGATAAGAAGACACAGTGGCAGAATAAATTCAACCACACCTTTGTTTCATCACAAAACCGGAGTGCAACCTCTGTCAGGTGAAGTCCACAAAGCATATTACAGGTAACAAACAGTTACATGACCTACAGAATGGTCAAGCAAGTGAATGTTTCCAACATTTTCGGACTACTAAACAACTATTAATTTAGAACCACGGAGAGTTACTGCAAGTCGCAAAGAAAACAGGAGCTACCTCTATTCCAGCACCATTTCAACTTCAACCATTCAACATCATCAAATCACCGGTGCTTAGTCTAATACAGTGACAACTAAAAGATACCAAAAACGATTTAGTCCAATCAACGTAAGCTAAATATGATGTGGCTGTCCATGGTTCTGATTTCTCTGTGTGTGCGTGGTCGTGCAAGTAGAAAAAGCTTGTCACATATTCAAATTCTCAGTAGCACTGGAGCTCAATTACCACAACTGCACCACCAGTCTGTGTTGATCCTGGGGAGAGGTTAGGGCTGTGGTCCAGCTACTGCTGAGGCTTCGGTGCCAATTGGTCGGTGGCCATCTCAAGCTCAATTTACCAAAATTCTTTGTCCAAATAGGACAATAAATAAGGTTTGAGGACCCCATCTGCGCCCGCTAGTAGTTCTCTTCATCATTCGCGAGTATTTCGTCGTCAGACATATTTGTAGGTTGTTTACTTTTTATAGTTAATGTGTAATCAGCATACCGAATGTGCCACCCGGGCTGGTAAAATCCTTGATCATTGTTATTCTAACTTCCGTGATGCATACAAGGCTATTCTCCACTCTCCTTTTGGCAAGTCTGACCACGATTCCATTTTGTTACTCCCAACCTATAGACAGAAACTAAAACAGGAAACGCCCATGCTCAGGTTTGTTCAACGCTGGTCTGACCAATCTGATTCCACGCTGCAAGATTGCTTCGAGCACGTGGACTGGGATATGTTCCGGATAGCATCGGACAACAGCATTGATGTATACGCTGATTCGGTGAGCGAGTTTAATAGCAAGTGCATTGGTGATGTTGTACCCATAGCAACTATTAAAACCTTCCCCAACCAGAAACCGTGGATTGATGGCAGCATTCGCGCAAAACTGAAAGCGCGAACCACTGCTTTTAACCAGGGTAAGGTGACTGGAAACATGACTGAATACAAACAGTGTAGCTATTCCCTCCGCAAGGCAATCAAACAAGCTAAGCGTCAGACACCCTGGACCCACTCCAATTTGCTTACCGTCCCAATAGGTCCACAGACGACGCAATCGCAATCACACTGCATACTGCCCTAACCCATCTGGACAAGAGGAATACTTATGTAAGAATGCTGTTCATCGACTACAGCTCAGCATTTAACACCATAGTTCCCTCCAAGCTCGTCATTAAGCTCGAGACCCTAGGTCTTTACCCAGCCCTGTGCAACTGGGTCCTGGACTTCCTGACGGGCCGGCCCCAGGTGGTGAGTGTAGGAAACAACATCTCCACCCCGCTGATCCTCAACACTGGGGCCCCACAAGGGTGCGTTCTCAGCCCTCTCCTGTACTCCCTGTTTACCCATGACTGCGTGGCCAAGCACGCATCCAACTCAATCATCAAGTTTGCTGATGGCCTACAGGGAGGAGGTGAGGGCCCTCGGAGTGTGGTGTCAGGAAAATAACCTCTCACTCAACGTCAACAAAACAAAGTAGATGATCGTGAACTTCAGGAAAGAAGAAAGGGAGCACCCCCCTATCCACATCGACGGGACAGTAGTGGAGAAGGTGGAAAGTTCTAAGTTCCTCGGCGTACACATCACGGACAAACTGAAATGGTCCACCCACACAGACAGCGTGGTGAAGAAGGCGCAACAGCACCTCTTCAACCTCAGGAGGCTGAAGAAATTCGGCTTGTCACCAAAATCACTCACAAATTTCTACAGATGCACAATCGAGAGGATCCTGTCGGGCTGTATCACCGCCTGGTACGGCAACTGCTCCACCTACAACCGTAAGGCTCTCCAGAGGGTAGTGAGGACTGCACAACGCATCACCGGGGATAAACTACCTGCCCTTCAGGACACCTACACCACCCGATGTCACAGGAAGGCCAAAAAGATCATCAAGGACAACAACCACCCGAGCCACTGCCTGTTTACCCCGCTATCATCTAGAAGGCGAGGTCAGTACAGGTGCATCAAAGCTGGGACCGAGAGACTGAAAAACAGCTTCTACCTCAAGGCCATCAGACTGTTAAATAGCCATCACTAACATTGAGTGGCTGCTGCCAACATACTGACTTAAATCTCTAGCCACTTTAAACATAGGAATTGGATGTAACAAATGTATCACTAGCCACTTAAACTATTTTGTATATAATGTTTACATATCCGACATTACTCATATCAAATGTATACACAGTACTCTAAACCATCTACTGAATCTTGCCAATGCCGTTCAGCCATCGACTCAAATCTCTAGCCACTTTAATAATTATAATTGGATGAAATAAATGTATCACTAGCCACTTTAAACGATGCCATTTATATAATGTTTACATATCCTACATTATTCATCACATATGTATATACTGTACTCCATACCATCTACTGCATCTTGCCTACGCCGGTCAGCCATCGCTCATCCATATATTTATATGTACAAACTCGTATTCATTCCTTTACTCTTGTGTGTGTATAAGGTAGTTGTTGTGAATTTGTTAGATTACTTGTTAGATACTACTGCATGGTCGGAACTAGAAGCACAAGCATTTCGCTACACTCGCATTAACATCTGCTAACCATGTGTATGTGACAAATCAAATTTGATTTGATTTGATTTAATGCTGTCTTCACTTGCGTCATAAGGGCATAGCATGCTGTTTCTACATAATAGGGATTCCCCCGAGAACGCACATGTTCAGTTGCTGTGGCAGTCGGCTATGCAAAATAATTACATAAAATAATCGCAAATGTTTTAGGTGGAAAAGTACACATTTCCTGACTCCGATAGTACTTTTGACAGAAATGGATAATTCGGCCGTTCGCTTTCAATATAACAATGAATTTGTCAACAATCATGAATTCCCTGGAAACGGATCAGAGCGAGGCCTGCATCCAGCAACGTCACAAGTAAAATTACCGGTTTTTGCAGCTGTTTCAGTACAGCACTAGAGGGAGAGAGGGGGGAATAGGGCAACGTCGACTAGTTTCAATGTTTTGAATCACTTGTAGGTTTCTGGATTTTGGGTAAACTTCTCCTTTAAGCAAATTCAACACTCACTTTGAACCCAGTTATCCCTCTTGCTTTGCCGCTTCCTCTCTGGTAGTCATTTTCCTATTTTTTATTTAACCTTTATTTAACTAGGCAAGTCAGATAAGAATAAATTCTTATTTTACAATGACCGTAATGCTGTAGCCAGAAAACAAAGCTCCCTAAACTGTGCTCCTTCGGCTTGTGTTTGTTAATACATTATGGATGGTTAAAATGTTTTCCTTCAATCATCAATCCTCTCAGTAATACATACTCCTTGTTCACTCACGACTGCGTGACTTTGCACGACACCAACTCCATCATCAAGTGACGTCACGGTTGTAGGCCTGAAAACCAACAATTGTGAGTCAGCCTATAGGTAGGTGAACTGGCATTGTGCTGTAATGACAACAACTTCTCCCTCAACGTCAGCAAAACAAAGGAGTTGATTGTTGACTGCAGGAAGCAGAGGAGGGAACATGCCCCGATCCACATCAATGGGACTGTTGGAGAGAGAGTCACGAGAATTAAGTTCCTCGGCGTCCACATCACTGAGGACTCGCCATGGACCAACAACATCAACAGCGCCTATACTTCTTCAATGCTGTTGAAGAAATTTGGCATGCCGCCCTGGGTCCTCTCGAAGTACTACCGCTGCACCATCGAGAGCGTCCTGACTGGTTGCATCAGAGCCTGGTACGGGAATTGCTCCGTCCATGACCGCAAGGCCCTCCAGCAGGTGGTGAAGGCAGCCCAGTACATCACTGGGACCGTGCTTCCACCCATCCAGGACATCTACTCGAAACGGTGCCTGAGGAAGGTATGCAGTATCATCAAGGACCCCACACATCATCATCAAGGACCCCACACACCCCAGCCGTGCAATGTGGTCTCAGAGCATTTCATATTATTCTGTACGTAAACCCAAGACACTCCATTTAGTATGATATGTTTTGTTTCGTATGGTATGTGTTAATTTGTGGATGTCCATCATCCATTTCGTATGATATGTTACGAATTTCAATTCGTACAATACACTGAGTGTACAAAGCATTAAGAACACCTTCCTAATATTGAGTTGCATGGCCCATGTTAACGTCAATGCTTCCCACAGTTGTGTCAAGTTGGCTGGATTTCCTTTGGGTGGTGGACCATTCTTGAAACACACGGGAAACTGTTGAGTGTGAAAAACCCAGCAGGGCTGCAGTTCTTGACACACTCAAACCAGTGCGCCTGGCAACTACTACCATACCCCGTTCAAAGGCACTTAAATAATAATGTCTGGAACGGAGCGAATGGAATGGCATCGAACACATGGAAACCATGTGTTTGATGTATTTGATACCATTCCACCTATTTTGCTACAGCCATTACCACGAGCCTGTTCTCCACAATTAATGTGCCACCGACCTCCTGTGGGGTGGGCATATTACTTTGCTCTACTCAGCATGCTAGCTAGCCCTAACTCTTTTAGCTAAACCTTCCCCTAACCCTAACCTTAGCCCCTAACCTTTAGCCTAGCTAATGTTAGCCAGCTAGCTAGGGTTAGCCACTTAGCCACCTAGCTAACGTTAGCCACAACAAATTGGAATTTATAATATATCATACATTTTGCAAATTCGTTTATATTGTACATTTTCCTAATTCCTAACATTTTGTAAGAATTGCAATTTGTAACATACAGTATCATAGGAGTTGTAAACCATAACATTTCATACGAAATGGATGATGGACATCCACAAATTAATAAATACCACATGAAATGTAACATATCATACTGAATAGGGTGTCTGGGATTTATGTACAGGATAATAAAAAATTATGTTAGACTATGTTGCAACAGCATGAGGTCTGATACCAACAGGCTCAGAGACTATCTACATACAGTGCATTCGGAAAGTATTTTGTTATGTTACAGCCTTATTCTAAAATTGATTAAATGAAATGTTTTCCTTGTCAATCTACACACAATACCCCATAATGACAAAGCGAAAACAGGTTCTTCAAATGTTTTGCAAATGTAATAAAAATAAAAACAGAAATTCCTTATTTACATACAGTGGGAAGAAAAAGTATGTGAACCCTTTGGAATTACCTGGATTTCTGCATAAATTGGTCATACAATTTGATCTGATCTTGATCTAAACAAAAGACAAACACAGTCTGCTTAAACTAATAACAGACAAACAATTATAATTTTTCATCTCTTTATTGATCACACCGTGTAAGCATTCACAGTACA
This sequence comes from Brachymystax lenok tsinlingensis, assembly GCA_030435695.1. NCBI lineage: Eukaryota > Metazoa > Chordata > Actinopteri > Salmoniformes > Salmonidae > Brachymystax > Brachymystax lenok. The sequence continues at coordinate 21,185,380 of CM059790.1, read as the reverse complement.
GGTTGGAAAAAGTATGTCAACCCTTGGATTTAATAACAATCCAATCCTCCTTTGGCAGCAATAACCTTAAACAAACGTTTCCCGTAGTTGCGGATCAGACCTGCACAACTGTCAGGAGGAATTTTGGACCATTCCTCTTTACAAAACTGTTTCAGTTCCACAATATTCTTGGGATGTCTAGTGTAAACCGCTCTCTTGAGGTCATGCCACAGCATCTCAATCGGGTTGAGGTCAGGACTGACTGGGCCACTCCAGAAGGTGTATTTTCTTCTGTTCAAGCCATTCTGTTGATTTACATCTGTCTAATGGGTTGTTGTCCTGTTGCATCACCTAACTTCTGTTGAGCTTCAATTGGCAGACAGAAAGCCTTACATTCTCCTGCAAAATGTCTTGATTAACTTGGGAATTCATTTTTCTGTCCATCATAACAAGCTGTCCAGGCCATGAGGCAGCAAAGCAGCTCCAAACTATGATGCTCCTTCCACCATAGTTTACAGTTGGGATGAGGTTTTGATGTTGGTGTGCTGTGCCTTTTTTTCTCCACACAGTGTTGTGTGTTCCTTCCAAACAACACAACTTTAGTTTAATCTGTCCACAGAATATTTTGCCAGTAGCGCTGTGGAACATCCAGGTGCTCTATTGCGAACTTCAGACGTGCAGCAATGTTTTTTGGGACAGCAGTGGCTTCTTCCATGGTGTCCTCCCATGAACACCATTCTTGTTTTACGTATTGTAAACTCGTCAACAGAGATGTTAGCATCTTCCAGAGATTTCTGTAAGTCTTTAGCTGACACTCTAGGATTCTTCTTAACCTCATTGAGAATTCTGCGCTGAGCTCTTGCAGTCATCTTTGCTGGACGGCCACTCCTAGGGAGAGTAGCAACAGTGATTAACTTGATCAATTTATAGACAATTTGTCTTACCGTGAACTGATGAACATCAAGGCCTTTAGAGATACTTTTGTAACCCTTTCCAGCTCTATGCAAGTCAACAAATCTTAATCTTAGGTCTCCTGAGATCTCTTTTGTTCGAGGCATGGTTCACATCAGGCAATTAGCCTAGGGGTTCACATACATTTCCCAACTTACACTGTGAATGTTTAAATGATGTATTCAATACAGAAAAGACAAATACAATAATTTGTGTGTTATTAGTTTAAGCAGACTGTGTTTGTCTATTGTTGTGACTTAGATGAAGATCAGATCAAACTTTATGTCAAATTTATGCAGAAATCCAGGTAATTCTAAAGGGTTCACATACTTTTTCTTGCCACTGTAAGTATTCAGACCCTTTGCTATGAGATTCAAAATTGAGCTCAGGTGCATCCTGTTTCCAATGGTCATCCTTGAGATGTTTCTTCAACTTGATTGGAGTGCACCTGTGGTAAATTCAGGATTGTGTCGAGGCACAGATCTGGGGAAGGGTACCAGAACATTTCTGCAGCATTGAAGGTTCCCAAGAACACAGGTGCCTCCATCATTCTTAAATGGAAGAAGTTTGGAACCACCAAGACTGTTCCTAGAGCTGGCTGCCTGGCCAAACTGAGTAATTGGTGGAGAAGGGCGACCAGGTACCTGATGGTCACTCTGACAGAGCTCCAGAGTTTTTCTGTGGAGATGTGAGAACCTTCCAGAGGGACAACGATCTCTGCTGCACTCCACCAATCAGGCCTTTATGGTAGAGTGCCCAGACGGAAGCCGCTCCTCAGTAAAAGGAGTTTGCCGAAAGGCACCTAAAGGACTCTCAGATCATGAGAAACAAGATTCTCTGGTCTGGAAACCGAGATTGAACTCTTTGGCCTGAATGCCAGCATCATGTCTGGAGGAAATCTGGCACCATCCCCACGGTGAAGCATGGTGGTGTTCAGCGGCAGGGACTGGGAGACTAGTCAGGATCATTGGAAAGATGAACGGAGCAAACTACAGAAAGATCTTTGATGAAAACCTGCTCCAGAGAGCTCAGGACCTCAGACTGGGGCAAAGGTTCATCTTCCAACAGGACAAAACCCTAAGCACACAGCCAAGACAATGCAGGAGTGGCTTAGGGACAAGTCTCTGAATGTCCTTGAGTGGCCCCACCAGAGCCAAGATTTGAACCCGATCAAACATCTCTAGATAGACCTGAAAATAGCTGTGCAGTAACTCTCCCCATCTAACCTGACAGAGCTTGAGAGGATCTGCAGAGAAGAATGGGAGAAACTCCCCAAATACAGGTGTGTCAAGCTTGTTTTATTTTTTATTTTTTATAAATTAGCAAACATTTCTAAAAAACAGTTTTTGCTTTGTTACCAGACTCTAGACTTTCTTATTATACTGCTCAATTTATACACTTGCTCCCCATTCCTCCCTTTACCAGTATACATTTAAGTATTGAACTATAAATTGTGCCTTCCAGTATTAAGTTATGCTAAAATGTATATTCTACTGCCATTTACTTTATGTTCACATTCATATTTCTTTTTTTTTCTTGTTGTGATTGCATTGCCGAGAAGGAACCTGCAAGTAAGCATTTCGTTGGACGATGTACGCCATGCGTAGACTATCCCGTACACACGACTAATAAAACTTGAAGTTTGAAACTAGAGTTAACATTTGTTAACATACAGTACCAGTCAAAGGTTGGACACACCTACCCATTTAAAGGTTTTTCTTTATACTATTTTCTACATTGTAGAATAGTAGTGAAGACATCAAAACTATGAAATAACACATATGGAATCATGTTGTAACCAAAAAAGTGCTAAACATATCAAAATATATTTTATATTTTATATTATTCAAAGTAGCCACCCTTTGCCTTGATGACTGCTTTGCACACCCTTGGCATTCTCTCAACCAGCTTCACCTGGAATGCTTTTCCAACAGCCTTGAAGGAGTTCCCACATATGCTGAGCACTTGCTTTTCCTTCCCTCTGCGGTCCAACTCATCCCAACCATCTCAATTGGGTTAAGATCGGGTGATTGTGGAGGCCAGGTCATCTGATGCAGCACTCCATCACTCTCCTTCTTGGTCAAATAGCCCCTACACTGCCTGGAGGTGTGTTGGGTCATTGTCCTGTTGAAAAACAAATGATAGTCCCACTAAGCGCAAACCAGATGGGATGGCATATTGCTGCAGAATGCAGTGTGCCTTGAATTCTAAATAAATCACTGAGAGTGTCACCAGCAAAGCACCCCCACACCATCACACCTCTTCCTCCATGCTTCACGGTGGGAACCACACATGAGGAGATCATCCGTTCACCTACTCTGCGTCTCACAAAGACATGGCGGTTGGAACCAAAAATCTCAAATTTGGACTCATCAGACCAAAGGACAGATTTCCACCGGTCTAATGTCCATTGCTCGTGTTTCTTGTCCCAAGCAAGTCTATTCTTCTATTTGGTATCCTTTAGTAATGGTTTCTTTGCAGCAATTCGACCATGAAGGCCTAATTCACGCAGTCTCCCCTGAACAGTTGATGTTGAGATGTGTCTGTTACTTGAACTCTGTGAAGCATTTATTTGGGCTGGATTCTGAGGTGCAGTTAACTCTAATAAACTTGTCCTCTGCAGCAGAGGTAACTCTGGGTCTTCCATTCCTGTGGCGGTCCTCATGAGAGCCAGTTTCATCATAGCGCGAGATGGTTTTTGCGACGCACTTGAAGAAACTTTCAAAGTTCTTGGAGTTTTCTACATTGACTGACCTTCATGTCTTAAAGTAATAATGAACTGTCGTTTCGTTTTGCTTATTTGAGCAGTTTTTGCCATAATGTGGACTTGGTCTTTACCAAATAGGGCTATCTTCTGTATACCACCCCTACCTTGCCACAACACAACTGATTGTCTCAAATGCGTTAAGAAGAAAATAAATTCCACAAATGTACTTTCTAACAAGGCACACCTGTTAATTGAAATGCATCCCAGTTGACTACCTCATGAAGCTGGTTGAGAGAATGCCAAGAGTGTGCAAAGCTGTCATCAAGGCAAACGGTGGCTACATTGAAGAATCTCAAATATAATGTATTTTGATTTGTTGAACACTTATTTTGGTTGCTACATGATTCCCATGTGTTTTTCATAGTTTTGATGTCTTCACTAGTATTCTACAATGTAGTACAAATAAAGAAAACCCTGGAATGAATAAGTGTGTCTAAACCTTTGACTGGTGCTGTATATAAGCCTTTATGTCACTTGTGTCCTACTCTGTCATGGTTTCTATTAGCCTTCTGTCAGCTTGGCCACTTCAATAGGCCACGTGTGCAAAGCCATTCACATTAATATAGGTTTACTTTTTTATTTTCACTGAGAAGAGGTAGTATTATATTATGCTACTGTATAATATATCTGCAATGCACCTGCCTTGGTCCATCCATTATATCCACAAAGAAAAATGGTGTAATTCAATATTGTCATCAACCACTAGAGAGCGCACAACAATAAGATACTGTTGAGTTTTCAACGTGTCAACCCGAGAGCTCAATCACCTCAATTTGAGTCTTCAGAGTGACCACAAAGTCATAAACCCGATTTCTACAATTTATCTTCCTAAAATCTGATTTTAAACGTAATACTTACCTTAATCCTAACCTTAACCACACTGCTAACCTTATGCCTAATACTAACCTTAAATGAAGTTTTCGAGAGCCAATTTTGACTTTGTGGCTGTGGTAACTAGTGAAAGCCCCTCAATTTGAGAGGTGTATAACTCCATCAGGGCTTATTTGATTCAACTATCGTCTTTATTTGCAGATCAGACCTGTTTGTTGCTATATTTGAGTGTAAAGCCTGCCCATTGTTTTTAAAGTAATGAAACCGTGAAAGACAATTTGTTTATGACACAACAAAAAAAACGTTATTTCCCCAGTAGATGCTGAAATAATGCCTAGGGTATGAGCAGATGCTTGTTGTAATAAGTAACAAGTCCTCTACTTCCCTTCAAAAGCAACTGTTAGAGATGTGGTGGGTGCATGTGTGTATGTATCTTCTTTTCATCCCTGGAGGCCAGTTGAAAAATATACATCGTCCAATTGTATTATGATACATGCTCCTATTTACCTGTTCATATCCGGAACCAATTATTTACTTGAACAAAAGAGGATGAATTGTGTAGCAGGTATAAGTGAGTGTTAATAATGGAGGCTTATTCTCAGGGGGGTGCAGTTTCCAACCAAAGTGGATCACCATCAATGTTGCGATTACAGTTTTTCTTGATTGTTTACACACATTTTCTGAAAGCATGCCTCATATTCTCAGAACTCTACACACAAATCAAAAAACACACACAATGGGCAAAACCCCTCAATTCTCCAGCAAAATGAAACTACATTCAAAACAATGTTATTTCTTATCAAAATGGTATTTTGTTTTCAAATGACACACACAAACCATCATATGAATAGACATTTATAAGAACCAGTTGAACACTGTGCTCAATGTAAAACACTATGATGAATGGAAAACACTTCTTCTCCATTCATCATAATGACTTAGGCCTTTTTTTGGTTCAGTGTTGCCATGACTACAGACAGTACATACATAAGTGTGTTGTAAAATACACTGCTCAAAAAAATAAAGGGAACACTAAAATAACACATCATAGATCTGAATGAATGAAATAATCTTATTAAATACTTTTTTCTTTACATAGTTGAATGTGCTGACAACAAAATCACACAAAAATTATCAATGGAAATCAAATTTATCAACCCATGGAGGTCTGGATTTGGAGTCACACTCAAAATTAAAGTGGAAAACCACACTACAGCCTGATCCAACTTTGATGTAATGTCCTTAAAACAAGTCAAAATGAGGCTCAGTAGTGTGTGTGGTCACCACGTGCCTGAATGACCTCCCTACAACGCCTGGGCATGCTCCTGATGAGGTGGCGGATGGTCTCCTGAGGGATCTCCTCCCAGACCTGGACTAAAGCATCCGCCAACTCCTGGACAGTCTGTGGTGCAACGTGGCGTTGGTGGATGGAGCGAGACATGATGTCCCAGATGTGCTCAATTGGATTCAGGTCTGGGAACGGGCGGGCCAGTCCATAGCATCAATGCCTTCCTCTTGCAGGAACTGCTGACACACTCCAGCCACATGAGGTCTAGCATTGTCTTGCATTAGGAGGAACCCAGGGCCAACCGCACCAGCATATGGTCTCACAAGGGGTCTGAGGATCTCATCTCGGTACCTAATGGCAGTCAGGCTACCTCTGGCGAGCACATGGAGGGCTGTGCGGCCCCCAAAGAAATGCCACCCCACACCATGACTGACCCACCGCCAAACCGGTCATGCTGGAGGATGTTGCAGGCAGCAGAACGTTCTCCACGGCGTCTCCAGACTCTGTCACGTCTGTCACGTGCTCAGTGTGAACCTGCTTTCATCTGTGAAGAGCACAGGGCGCCAGTGGCGAATTTGCCAATCTTGGTGTTCTCTGGCAAATGCCAAACGTCCTGCACGGTGTTGGGCTGTAAGCACAACCCCCACCTGTGGACGTTGGGCCCTCATACCACCCTCATGGAGTCTGTTTCTGACCGTTTGAGCAGACACATGCACATTTGTGGCCTGCTGGAGGTCATTTTGCAGGGCTCTGGCAGTGCTCCTCCTTGCACAAAGGCGGAGGTAGTGGTCCTGCTGCTGGGTTGTTGCCCTCCACGGCCTCCTCCACGTCTCCTGATGTACTGGCCTGTCTCCTGGTAGCGCCTCCATGCTCTGGACACTACCCTGACAGACACAGCAAACCTTCTTGCCACAGCTCGCATTGATGTGCCATCCTGGATGAGCTGCACTACCTGAGCCACTTGTGTGGGTTGTAGACTCCGTCTCATGCTACCACTAGAGTGAAAGCACCGCCAGCATTCAAAAGTGACCAAAACATCAGCCAGGAAGCATAGGAACTGAGAAGTGGTCTGTGGTCACCACCTGCAGAACCACTCCTTTATTGGGGGTGTCTTGCTAATTGCCTATAATTTCCACCTGTTGTTTATTCCATTTGCACAACAGCATGTGACATTTATTGTCAATCAGTATTGCTTCCTAAGTGGACAGTTTGATTTCACGGAAGTGTGATTGACTTGGAGTTACATTGTGTTGTTTAAGTGTTCCCTTTATTTTTTTGAGCAGTGTATTTGAGAATATTGTTTTTATACTCAGAACACACAAATATATTTTATTTTTCCCACAAATACAATGTACACAGTGTACATCCCATTCCCAACCAACACAAAGATGCACATACAGTGCTCTACATACAAAACAGAAGAATTTAATGTATACAGTTACAGTAAAAAAAAAAAAACTATGCTGCATCCTCTCTTCTGTTGTGGTCTGGCCACAGCACCTCATCCACATCACAAGCAATGTTTTCCTTGGACAAGCAGCGGGGGAAATATCGCCTAGCATGGCGATTCCAGCCATGAAAAGCATCAGCTGCTATATCTCCACATGCGTCTTCCATAGCTTGGAGAAGAGGTATACGCGTTTGTGGATTTCGGTCATACACTTTCCATCTCCAGGCAGAAAAAAAATCCTCAATAGGATTGAGGAATGGAGAATATGGAGGGAGATAAACAACTAAAAAGCGTGGGTGGGCAGTGAACCAGTTACAAACCAGAGCAGCCCTGTGGAAACTTACGTTGTCCCAAATGACAACGTACCTGAGCTGCTCTGGGCCATCTACCTGATCTGGTGGAATGAGTGTGTTGTGTAGGGTGTCCAGGAATGTGATCAGATGGGCGGTGTTGTAGGGGCCAAGGGTAGCATGGTGATGGATGACGCCGTGGTGGGTAATCGCTGCACACATTGTGATGTTCCCTCCGCGCTGGCCAGGGACTTCATCAATGAAGATGAACTGGTGCTCCACTGCAGCCACCTCTAGCTCAAGGACTCTCTGAAACACACATGACAATATCAGAAATAGACATGGAGTGGTCACTATTGTGAAGCACAATCATTATGATTACAATACTGAAATATGTATAATTTATACAGTGTTGAGAGTATGCATCAATTGTGGGTTTGTATAGGACTCACTTGCACATAGTTATATCGCAATTCTTTGACTCTTTCTGAATTGCGTTCAAATGGCACCCTGTAGACCTGCTTCATCCTGAGATTATTTCTGCGCAAGACACGGTCCAGTGTTGATAAGCTTACCCTATCAATATTTTGAAATCTCATTGTTTTCTATTATTTTTCTTTGTATTTGCCGTAATGTTATGGCGTTATTTTCTAGGACCAGGTTCATGATTTCAGTTTCCTGTTCAGGAGACAGAACACGTTCCCGACCACCTTGTGTTGGTAATCTTTCAGTTCTGCCAAACAAATAGTAAAATACTGTAAATACAAAGTAGGAATACATTTCCCAAATACTTGAAACATACTTTATTTTTACAGTCCTACAGAACAGTCCACAGGCAATACTGTACTACTGGACTCATTGAGTACTGTATTGATATGCAGTACTGCAATTTTCTAGTGAGAGTAGATTTCTTACCTATTCTCATTTCAGAAAGTCTGGATGATGGATGCTACAGTGTACCTGCTCAAATTTGGCTGTACTCTTTGCCCAGCCTCCCTCATTGTTAGACCATGGTTGACCACATGATCAACCAAAGTGGCTCGGATCTCATCAGAGATTACGGTCCTTGGCCTTCCTCGACCTTGTCCTTGTCCTTGTCCTTGTCCTCTCACTCTCACTCTCACTCTCACTCTCACTCCTCTGGCTCTGCCTTTGTTTCCAATGTTGGCATCCATTGCTCCAAAACAGAAGAGCTCACCTGTTGCCCTTTTATGCTAAAGCTCTGATTGCTAATTGTAAAACTGTGTGACGGGTGTTTGCCCATGTGATGAGTCAGTGTGCATATTTGAATGGCAGTGTGTTCATTGTGAAAACAAGAGATTTTCTGCATGAAAATTGTGCCAAATGCAAAGAATTGTGTGTAGTGTTTTGAAAAAAGTGTGTTTTAGAACTGCAATTTGAGTGTAAAGCAGGAATTGTGCTTGTAGTTTAGCAGAATTGGTTCAGGGGGTTTGTGTATGAGTTACATGTTGTGGTTATTGTGTCTCAAGTACCAGTATTTGTGTGTAAACAATTGAGAAAAACTGTAACAGGTACCTTATCTGCAGTATTGGCACAAATGTCAGATTTTATATTGTATAGCTTTAGTGCCTGACTTTTCTTTTTTATGATCAATTAAAACATTGTGAGATGGCTGAAATGTTTCCTGTTTATGTCAAATAAATCTCAAATAAATGTATTCATATTTACAGTCATCATGTTTGTGTTTAATTCGTAAACCATAAATGCATGACAGTGAAATTAGATTCACCAATGGGAGAGGGCAACCTTCCCATCTTTTATCAAGCATTCCAAAGAGAGGACTTATTGTACCAAAATGTCAGTCTGTGTCACGGTTTTCTGATGGAGCGGACCAAGATGCAGCGAGGGTTCCAGTATACATACTTTATTTTAAATGCAACTTGCAACAAACAATAAACAAAGAACAGACCGTAACGCAGGTGTGGCACAAACAATGACCCACAAGGCAAGTGGGGGCAGGGAACCAACTTAAATAGGATTCCCAATTAGAGGCAACGACAACCTGCTGCCTCTAATTGGGAACCTAACAAAAAAACAACATAGAGTTCCCTACATAATCCTAGTCACGCCCTGACCCAACACACCATAGAGAAACCTAGAAAGCTCTCTATGGCCAGGGCGTGACAGTCTGCCCCCAATCGCTGTGTATAGCACTGGCCTTTCAACACATACGAAAGTATTCACACTCCTTGACTTTTTCCACATTTTATTACATTACAGCCTTATTCTAAAATTGATTAAATAGTCTCCCCCCCTCATCAATCTACACAAAATACCCCATAATGACAAAGAAAAACAGGGTTTTAGACATTTTTGCTAATTTATTATAAAAAATATACAACTGAAATGTCACATTTACATAAGTATTCAGACCCTTTACTCAGTACTTTGTTGAAGCACCTTTTGCAAATCCTCTCAAGCTCTGTCAGGTTGGATGGGGTGCTTTGCTGCACAGCTATTTTCAGTTCTCTCCAGAGATGTTTGATCGGGTTCGGGCTCTTGCTGGGCCACCCAAGAACAATCAGAGACTTGTCCCGAAGCCAATTTTGGTTTCCAGACACGTTCAATCTTGGTTTCCAGACCAGAGAATCTTGTTTCTCATGGTCTGAGAGTCCAAGAGGGCTGTCATGTGCCTTTTACTGAGGAGATACTTCCGTCTGGCCACTCTACCATAAAGGCCTGATTGGTGGAGTGCTGCAGAGATGGTTGTCCTTCTGGAAGGTTCTCCCATTTCCACAGAGGAACTCTAGAGCTCTGCCAGAGTGATCAAGAATGATGGAGGCCACTGTGTTCTTGGGGACCTTCAATGCTGCAGACATTTTTTTGGTACCCTTCCCCAGATCTGTGCATCGACACAATCCTGTCTCGGAGCTCTACAGGGAATTCATTCGACCTCATGGCTTGGTTTTTTGCTCTGACATGCATTGTCAACTGTGGGACCTTATGTAGACAGGTGTGTGCATTTCCAAATCATGTCCAAATCATGTCCAAACCTGTTTTTGCTTTGTCATTATGGGGTATTGTGTGTAGATTGCTGAGGAAAAACATTTATTTAATACATTTTAGAATAAGGCTGTAACGTAACAAAATGTGGAAAAAGTTGGTCTGAAAGTGGTCTGAATACTTTCCGAAAGCACTGTACAGCCAGGTCACTGCAGAGGCAAGCCATTCACTTTCCTCACCATGAGAACCTGCCTTTTGTTCCGCTAGCCCAGATGAATCAGTGACCTTATTGTGACATTAATTTATCATCAATCTAATTTATCATCTTTCCGCGTTATTGTGCACACCGTCTCAGCTTACTGTGATCCAGGGTTCTCCCCTTCAAACCCAGGGCTCAAATTGATGCTGAGTGAAGGTGAGTGTGGGTGATAAATTATGTCTGAAGAGGAGAAAAGGCTGGCCTTGTACTCCACAGATGGCAGATGAATAACCAGACAGCAGGTCCCTTATTTCAAAGGTTGGGACAGAGAATATGGTGGATCTGTGACCATTTTGATCTATATTAATCCCAAGAGGAAGAAATGTTACCTGCTCTGCTCATTCATTCATCGCTTTGCCCATTCATTCATCGCCATTTACCCCATTGTTGTCTTAGCTCTCCCGATCAACACCTGTGATTGCTTTATGCCTCTCTCTAATGTCAGTATGCCTTGTCTACTGCTGTCTTAGCTAGTTCTTATTATTTTATTTCACTGTAGAGCCCTCAGTCCCGCTCAAAATGCCTTAGATAGCTCTTTTGTCCCACCCCACACACATGCGGAGACCTCACCTGGCTTAACTGGTGCCTCCAGAGAAGAAACCTCTCCTCGTCACTCAACGCCTAGGTTTACCTCCACTGTACTCACATCCTACCATACCATTGTCTGTACATTATGCCCTGAATCTATTCTACTATGCCCAGAAATCTGCTCCTTTTATTCTCTGTCCCCCGACCAGTTCTTATGGCCTTTAGCCGTACCCTTATCCTACTCCTCCTCTGTTCCTCTGGTGATGTAAAGGTTAACCCAGGCCCTGTAGCCCCCAGTTCCACTCCTATTCCCCAGGTGCTATCATTTGTTGACTTCTGTAACCGTAAAAAGCCTTGGTTTCATGCATGTTAACATCAGAAGCCTCCTACCTAAGTTTGTTTTATTTACTGCTTTAGCACACTCTGCCAACCCTCATGTCCTAGCTGTGTCTGAATCCTGGCTTAGGAAGGCCACCAAAAATTCTGAAATTTACAACTACAACATTTTCCGCCAAGATAGAACTGCCAAAGGGGGAGGAGTTGCAATCTACTGCAGAGAGCCTGCAGAGTTCTGTCATGCTACCCAGGTCTGTGCCAAAACAGTTTGAGCTTCTACTTTTAAAAATCCACCTTTCCAGAAATAAGTCTCTCACTGTTGCCGCTTGTTATAGACCCCCCTCAGTTGTGCCCTGGACACCATATGTGAATTAATTGCGCCCCATTTATCTTCAGAGTTTATATTGTTAGGTGACCTAAACTGGGATATGCTTAACACCCCGGCCGTCCTACAATCTAAGCTCGATGCCCTCAATCTCACAGAAATTATCAAGGAACCTACGAGGTACAACCCTAAATCCGTAAACACAGGCACCCTCATAGATATCATCCTGACCAACCTGCCCTCTAAATACACCTCTGCTGTCTTCATCCAGGATCTCAGCAATCACTGCCTCATTGCCTGCGTCCGTAATGGGTCCGCGGTCAAACAACCACCCCTCATCACTGTCAAACGCTCCCTAAAACACTTCAGCGAGCAGGCCTTTCTAATCGACCTGGCCCGGGTATCCTGGAAGGATATTGACCTCATTCCGTCAGTAGAGGATACCTGGTTATTCTTTAAAAGTGCTTTCCTCACCATCTTAAATAAGCATGCCCCATTCAAAAAATGTAGAACTAAGAACAGATGTAGCCCTGGGTTCACTCCAGACTTGACTGCCCTTGACCAGAACAAAAACATCCTGTGGCGTACTGTATTAGCATCAAATAGCCCCCGCGATATGCAACCTTTCACGGAAGTTAGGAACCAATATACACAGGAAGTTAGGAAAGCAAAGGCTAGATTTTTCAAACAGAAATTTGCATCCTGTAGCACAAACTCCAAAAGGTTCTGGGACACTGTAAAGTCCATGGAGAATAATAGCACCTCCTCCCAGCTGCCCACTGCATTGAGTCTAGGAAACACTGCCACCACCGATAATTGAGATTTTCAATAAGCATTTTTCTACGACTGGCCATGCTTTCCACCTGGCTAACCCTACCCCGGTCAACAGCTCTGCACCCGCCACAGCAACTTGCCCAAGCCTCCCCCATTTCACTTTCACCCAAATCGAGATGGGCTAGACAATCTGGACCCTTTCTTTCTAAAATTACCCGCCGCAATTGTTGCAGCCCCTATTACTAGCCTGTTCAACCTCTCTTTCGTATTTTCTGAGATCCCTAAAGATTGGAAAGCTGGGGAGACACCCAAACTGTTACAGACCTATATCTATCCTACCCTGCCTTTCTAAAGTCTTCGAAAGCCAAGTTAACAAACAGATCACCGACCATTTTGAATCCCACCGTACCTTCTTCGCTATGCAATCTGGTTTCCGAGCTGGTCATGGGTGCACCTCAGCCACGCTCAAGGTCCTAAACAGTATCATAACTGCCATCGATAAAAGACAATACTGTGCAGCCCTCTTCATCAACCTGGCCAAGGCTTTCGACTCTGTCAATCACTGCATTCTTATCGGCAGACTCAACAGCCTTGGTTTCTCAACAACAACAAAAACGACTTCTCAGAGAGTTCAGTGTGTCAAATTGGAGGGCCTGTTGTCCGGACCTCTGGCAGTCTCTATGGGGGTGCCACAGGGTTCAATTCTCGGCCAGACTCTTTTCTCTGTATACGTCAATGATGTTGCTCTTGCTGCTGGTGATTCTCTGATCCGCCTCTATGCAGACGACACCGTTCTGTATACTTCTGGCTCTTCTTGGACACTGTGCTAACAAACCTCCAGACGAGCTTCAATGCCGTACAACACTCCTTCCGTGGCCTCCAACTGCTCTTAAATGCAAGTAAAACTAAATGCATGCTCTTCAACCGATCGCTACCCGCCCGCCCATCTAGCGTCACTGCTCTGGATGGTTCGGACTTAGAATATGTGGACAACTACAAATACCTAGATGTCTGGTTAGACTGTAACTCTCCAATCCAAAATTAAATCTAGAATCGGCTTCCTATTTCGCAACAAAGCATCCTTCACTCATGCTGCCAAACATACCCTCGTAAAACTGACTATCCTCACCAAGGACCCATATACTACCCACAACTGCGACCTATATGCTCTTGTTGGCTGGCCCTCACATAATATTTGTCGCCAAACCCACTGGCTCCAGGTCATCTATAAGTCTTTGCTAGGTAAAGCCCCGCCTTATCTCAGCTCACTGGTCACCATAGCAGCACCCACCCGTAGCACGCGCTCCAGCAGGTATATTTCACTGGTCACCCCCAAAGCCTATTCCTTTTTTGGCCGCCTTTCCATCCAGTTCTCAGCTGCCAATGACTGGAACGAATTGCAAAAATCACTGAAGGTGGAGTTTTATATTTCCCTCACTAACTTTAAGCATCAGCTGTCAGAGCAGCTTACCGATCATTGCACCTGTACACAGCCCATCTGTAAATAGCCCACCCAACTACTTCATCCCCATATTGTTATTTTTTTTTTTACTCCTTTGCACCCAGTATCTCGACTTGCACATTCATCTTCTGCACATCTATCACTTCAGTGTTTAATTGCTAAATTGTAATTATTTCGCCACTATGGCCTATTTATTGCCTTACCTCCCTAATCTTACTGCATTTGCACACACTGTATATAGATTTTTCTATTGTGTTATTGGCTGTACGTTTGTTTATCCCATGTGTAACTCTGTGTTGTTTGTGTCGCACTGCTGTGCTTTATCTTGGCCAGGTCACAGTTGTAAATGAGAACTTGTTCTCAACTGGCCTACCTGGTTAAATAAAGGTGAAATATATATATTTTTTAATGTACACACTTATTCAACCATTACCTTATCAGAGGACAATTTTGTTCAGCCAGTGACTAAAATACTGCCATAACAGGATTGTTCACAACACATTGACTGACAGTCTAAAGATGTGTTTAGGGGCTGAATTTAATTACCAGGTGATCAGATGTCTCATAATGGTTCAATTTAATCTTGAGTGAGCGCAGTAAAACTGGAGAAGTAGGGAATGTTTGGTGGGACACTAACAGTGTAATTCTTCTTGGGGTGATATTTTCCCCTTCCTACAGAGGTGACTTGTCGGGACAGGACAGTCCAGGGGCAATCGTGCAACTAACTGGAGGTTCAGTCCCTGTACACACAATCGGGACTGACTGCCTCCCCCCCATGGAGTCACCATGTACTTCTCTGTCGGAGGCAGGTCAGACAGGGCCTCAGGTGCCCTGGGGGGCTTGTTTGGCTTAAGACAGTTGAGTGGCCTACCCAGTGGGGGAAACCATACTTTTCTTTCACCTTATGTCATTAACACACCATTATCAAATCAAATCAAATCAAATTTATTTATAAAGCCCCCCCTTACATCAGCTGATGTCACAGAGTGCTGTACAGAAACCCAGCCTAAAACCCCAAACAGCAAGCAATGCAGGTGTAAAAGCACGGTGGCTAGGAAAAACTCCCTAGAAGGCCAAAACCTAGGAAGAAACCTAGAGAGGAACCAGGCTGTGAGGGGTGGCCAGTCCTCTTCTGGCTGTGCCGGGTGCAGATTATAACAGAACATGGACAAGATTTTAAAATGTTCATAAAACAGGCAGAACAGTTGTAACTGGAGAAGCAGCACGGCCAGGTGGACTCGGGACATCCGGGTAGGCCTTGAGGAATGGTCCTAATGCTCAGGTCCTCCGAGAGAGAGAGAGAGAGAGAGAGAGAGAGAGAGAGAGAGAAGAAGAAAAAAGAAAGAGAGAGATAATTAGAGCGAGCATACTTAAATTCGCACAGGACACCAGATAAGAGAAGAAATACTCCAGATATAACAGACGGACCCTAGCACCCCGACACATAAACTACTGCAGCATAAATACTGGGGTGAGACAGGAGGGTCGGGAGACACTGTGGCCCGTCCGGCGAAACCCCGGACAGGGCCAAACAGGCAGGATATAACCCCACCCACTCTGCCGAAGCACAGCCCCACACCACTAGAGGGATATCTTCAACCACCAACTTACCATCCTGAGACAAGGCCGAGTATAGCCCACAAGATCTCCGCCACGGCACCAGAAGCCAGTGACTCAGCCCCTGTAATAGGGTTAGAGGCAGAGAATCCCAGTGGAGGGAACCGGCCAGGCAAAAGACAGCAAGGGTGGTTCGTTGCTCCAGTGCCTTTCCGTTCACCTTCACACTCCTGGGCCAGACTACACTCAGTCATAAGACCTACTGAAGAGATGAGTCTTCAATAAAGACTTAAAGGTTGAGACCGAGTCTGCGTCTCTCACATGGATAGGCAGACTATTCCATAAAAATGGAGCTCTATAGGAAAAAGCCCTGCCTCCAGCTGTTTGCTTAGAAATTTTAGGGACAGTAAGGAGGCCATGCGTCTTGTGACCGTGGCGTGCGTGTAGGTATGTACGGCAGGACCAAATCAGAAAGATAGGTAGGAGCAAGCCCATGTAATGCTTTGTAGGTTAGCAGTAAAACCTTGAAATCAGCCCTTGCCTTAACAGGAAGCCAGTGTAGAGAGGCTAGTACTGGAGTAATATGATCAAATTTTGGGGTTCTAGTCAAGATTCTAGCAGCCGTGTTAAGCACTAACTGAAGTTTATTTAGTGCTTTATCCGGATAGCCGGAAAATAAAGCATTGCAGTAGTCTAACCTAGAAGTTACAAATGCATGGATTAACTTTTCTGCATCATTTTTGGACAGAAAGTTTCTAATTTTTTACAATGTTACGTAAATGGAAAAAGCTGTCCTTGAAACAGTCTTGATATGTTCGTCAAAAGAGAGATCAGGGTCCAGAGTAACGCATGAGGTCCTTCACAGTTTTATTTGAGACGACTGTACAACCATCAAGATTAATTGTCAGATTCAACAGAAGATCTCTTTGTTTCTTGGGACCTAGGACTAGCATCTCTGTTTTATCAGAGTTTAAAAGTAGAAAATTTTCTGCCATCCACTTCCTTATGTCTGAAACACAGGCTTCAAGGGAGGGCAATTTTGGGGCTTCACCATGTTTCATCGAAATGTACAGCTGTGTGTCATCCGCATAGCAGTGAAAGTTAACATTATGTTTCGAATGACATCACCAAGTGGTAAAATATATAGTGAAAACAATAGTGGTCCCAAACAGAGCCTTGAGGAACACCGAAATTTACAGTTGATTTGTCAGAGGACAAACCATCCACAGAGACAAACTGATATCTTTCCGACAGATAAGATCTAAACCAGGCCAAAACTTGTCCATGTAGACCAATTTGGGTTTCCAATCTCTCCAAAAGAATGTGGTGATCGATGGTATCAAAAGCAGCACTAAGGTCTAGGAGCATGAGTACAGTTGCAGAGCCTCGGTCTGACGCCATTAAAGGTCATTTACCACCTTCACAAGTGCAGTCTCAGTGCTATGATGGGGTCTAAAACCAGACTGAAGCGTTTCGTATACATTGTTTGTCTTCAGGAAGGCAGTGAGTTGCTGCGCAACAGCTTTTTCTAAAATTTTTGAGAGGAATGGAAGATTCGATATAGGCCGATAGTTTTTATATTTTCTGGGTCAAGGTTTGGCTTTTTAAGAGAGGCTTTATTACTGCCACTTTTAGTGAGTTTGGTACACATCCGGTAGATAGAGAGCTGTTTATTATGTTCAACATAGGAGGGCCAAGCACAGGAAGCAGCTCTTTCAGTAGTTTAGTTGGAATAGGGTCCAGTATGCAGCTTGAAGGTTTAGAGGCCATGATTATTTTCATCAATGTGTCAAGAGATATGGTACTAAAAACTTGAGTGTCTCTCTTGATTTTATGTCCTGGCAAAGTTGTGTGGACTCAGGACAACTGAGCTTTGGAGGAATACGCAGATTTAAAGAGGAGTCCGTAATTTGCTTTCTAATGATCATGATCTTTTCCTCAAAGAAGTTCATGAATGAATCACTGCTAAAGTGAAAGCCATCCTCTCTTGGGGAATGCTGCTTTTTAGTTAGCTTTGTGACAGTATCAAAAGAAACTTTGGATTATTCTTATTTTCCTCAATTAACTTGGAAAAATAGGATGATCGAGCAGCAGTGAGGGCTCTTCGATACTGCACGGTACTGTCTTTCCAAGCTAGTCGGAAGACTTCCAGTTTGGTGTGGCGCCATTTCCGTTCCAATTTTCTGGTAACTTGCTTCAGAGCTCGGGTATTTTCTGTATACCAGGGAGCTAGTTTTTTTTGGCAAATGTTTTTTGTTTTTAGGGGTGCAACTGCATCTAGGGTATTGCGCAAGGTTACATTGAGTTCCTCAGTTAGGTGGTTAACTGATTTTTGTACTCTGACGTCCTTGGGTAGGTGGAAGGATTCTGGAAGGGCATCTAGGAATCTTTGGGATGTCTGAGAATTTATAGCACGACTTTTGATGATCCTTGGTTGGGGTCTGAGCAGATTATCTGTTGCGATTTCAAACGTAATAAAATGGTGGTCCGATAGTCCAGGATTATGAGGAAAAACATTAAGATCCACAACATTTATTCCACGGGACAAAACTAGGTCCAGAGTATGACTGTGGCAGTGAGTAGGTCCGAGACATGTTGAACAAAACCGACAGAGTCGATGATGGCTCCAAAAGCCTTTTGGAGTGGGTCTGTGGACTTTTCCATGTGAATATTAAAGTCACCAAAAATTAGAATATTGTCTGCCATGACTACAAGGTCCGATAGGAATTCAGGGAACTCAGTGAGGAATGTTGTATATGGCCCAGGAGGCCTGTAAACAGTAGCTATAAAAAGTGATTGAGTAGGCTGCATAGATTTCATGACTAGAAGCTCAAAAGACGAAAACGCGTTTTTTTGTTTTTGTAAATAGAAATTTGCTATTGTAAATGTTAGCAACACCTCCGCCTTTGCGGGATGCTTGTGAGGATATGGTCACTAGTGTAACCAGGAGGTGAGGCCTCATTTAACACAATAAATTCATCAGGCTTAAGCCATGTTTCAGTCAGGCCAATCACATCAAGATTATGATCAGTGATTAGTTCATTGACTAGAACTGCCTTGGAAGTGAGGGATCTAACATTGAGTAGCCCCATTTTGAGATGTGAGGTATCACAATCTCTTTCAATAATGGCAGCAATGGAGGAGGTCTTTATTCTAGTGAGATTGCTAAGGCGAACACCGCCATGTTTAGTTTTGCCCAACCTAGGTCGAGGCACAGACACAGTCTCAATAGAGATAGCTGAGCTGACTACACTAACTGTGCTAGTGGCAGACTCCACTAAGCTGGCAGGCTGGCTAACAGCCTGCTGCCTGGCCTGCACCCTATCTCATTGTGAAGCTAGAGGAGTTAGAGCCCTGTCTATGTTCGTCGATAAGATGAGAGCACCCCTCCAGCTAGGATGGAGTCCGTCACTCCTCAACAGGCCAGGCTTGGTCCTGTTTGTGGGTGAGTCCCAGAAAGAGGGCCAATTATCTACAAATTCTATCTTTTGTGTGGGGCAGAAAACAGTTTTCAACCAGCGATTGAGTTGTGAGACTCTGCTGTAGAGCTCATCACTCCCCTAACTGGGAGGGGCCAGAGACAATTACTCGATGCCGACACATCTTTCTAGCTGATTTACACGCTGAAGCTATGTTGCGCTTTGTGACCTCTGACTGTTTCATCCTAACATCGTTGGTGCCGGCGTGGATAACAATATCTCTATACTCTCTACACTCGCCAGATTTAGCCTTAGCCAGCACCATCTTCAGGTTAGCCTTAACGTCGGTAGCCCTGCCCCTGGTAAACAGTGTATGATCGCTGGATGATTCGCTTCAAGTCTAATACTGCGAGTAATGGAGTCGCCAATGACTAGAGTTTTCAATTTGTCAGTGCTAATGGTGGGAGGCCTCGGCATCTCAGACCCGTAACGGGAGGAGTAGAGACCAGAGAAGGCTCGGCCTCTGACTCCGACCCGCTGCTTAATGGGGAAAACCGGTTGAAAGTTTCTGTCGGCTGAATGAGCGACACGGTTGAGCATTGCTCCAGCATTTCCTTCCAGAAGCCGTGAGAAAATTGTCCGGCTGCGGGGACTGTGCGAGGGGATTTCTACGACTATCTGTACTTACTGGTGGCACAGACGCTGTTTCATCCTTTCCTACACTTACATTTCCCTTGCCTAACGATTGCGTCTGAAGCTGGGCTTGCAGCACAGCTATCCTCGCCTTAAGCCGACCGTTCTCCTGTATGTTATGAGTACAGCGACTGCAATTAGAAGGCATGATGTTAATGTTACTACTTAGCTTCGGTTGGTGGAGGTCCTGACGAAACACGTCCAGATAAAGCGTCCGGAGTGAAAAAGTTGAATGAAAAAATAAACGGTAATTACAAAGTAAAAACCGTAAAACTGTCAGGTAGCAAAGTTAGGTTAGCAACTATCAATTATAGTTCCCTTTCAACAAATTGTTGTTTCTCAAGACATTACATGGACTGTTGAGAAGCTTTGCAATAACATATGTGAAACATAAAGCATCTGTAGAATACCTGTTTGAGGCAAATTGTTTTAAATGCTTCCAAGTGTTACAGTATGTAATACAGCTGTGGTGGTAAGTTGTGTGCATCACTGATCGCTTGTGCATTACTGATCTCTGTGGGTGCTTTCTCTCCTACTCAGGCAAATTAAAATGTGTCCCAGACAATGTAACAGTTGTTGGGTGTTACAGAGCGCTTATTGTGTTGTTTTCTGTGCATATCGTTCCTGGCTCTTCAGAGGAGCAGTCTTGCCTGCCTCCTGCCATTACAACCTAACTAGATGCCCGTGCCAAGCATGTCATCTGCTACGGTTACCAACAACTGACATGTAAATATTTGTAGTCCCAATTACTGTATCACACAGAGAAAGGGCTGCCTGTAGACTCGCTCCAAAACTGAACACATCAATGATGGGTTCTGTCTGGCACTGCAGCATAAATCAAAGGGGAACGTGAGACACAATGCCAAATAGAGTCTCATCTTTACAAAGGGGAAAGGGTATTAAACTATGATAACAGAGTGCTTCACTCACCACTCCTTGGAACATTCAGTTGAATCAGAGGACATAGCCCCATATAAAAAATGAATTTATTTAAAATGCATTACAATGATTCCAATGCTACAGTAATGGCGCCGGAGAGAATGGCTGCCGTTTTACAGTCTCCTTACCAATTGTGCTATTGTGTGTGTTGTTTTGCGTTATTTATTTTGTATATAATGTTTCTGCCACCGTCTCTTATGACCGAAAAGAGCTTCTAGACAGCAATTACTTACCTCGTATTGAAAGACAATTTTTTTCTTTAACAAATCGGATGAGAGGGATTTACTCCAGACACCCGACAAGGCCCTCATCCCCGTCATTTGCAGGAGAAAGAGACAGAGATATCGAGAACAAAGGTCTGGGTGCCTTGTAAGGATCCGACGGCGAGTGGGTAATTTTCCTTTACCATCGGTCCTATTAGCCAACGTACAATCATTGGATAATAAAATAGACGAACTACAAGCACGTATATCCTACCAATGGGAAATTACCGAGTCGTGGCTGAACGACGACATGAATAACATACAGCTGGTGGGGTTATATACTGTATCGGCAGGATAGAACAGTAGCCTCTGGTAAGACAAGGGGGTGGCGGTCTATGTATATTTGTAAACAATAGCTGGTGCACGATATCTAAGTAAGTCTCAAGGTTTTGCTCACCCGAGGTAGAGTATCTCATGATAAGCTGTAGACCACACTATTTACCAAGAGAGATTTAATCTATATTCTTTGTATTTGTCTATTTACCACCACAAACCGATGCTGGCACTAAGACCACACTCAATGAGCTGTACACGGCCATAAGCAAACAGGATAACGCTCATCCAGAGACGGTGCTCCTAGTGGCTGGAGACTTTCATGCAGGGAAACTTAAATCGGTTTTACCTCATTTCTACCAGCATGTTAAATGTGTAACCAGAGGGGAAAAAACTCTATACCACCTTTACTCCACACACAGAGACGCATGCAAAGCTCTCCCTCGTACTCCATTTGGCAAATCTGACCATAATTCCATCCCCCTGATTCTTGCTTACAAGCAAAAACTAAAGCAAGAAGCAAAAAAAGTGGTCAGATGAAGCAGATGCTAAGCTACAGAACGGTTTTGCTAGCACAGACTGGAATATGTTCCGGGATTATTCTGATAGCATTGAGGAGTACACCACATTAGTCACTGGCTTCATCAATAAGTGCATCGATGACGTGGTCTCCACAGTGACTGTACGTATATATCCCAACCAGAAGCCATGGATTAATGGCAACATCTGCAATCTCGCTATTCCCTCCGACGAACCATCAAACAGGCAAAGCGTCAATACAGGGCTGAGATCGAATCGTACTACACCGTCTCCGACGCTCGTCGGATGTGGCAGGGCTTGCAAACTATTACAGACTACAAAGGGAAGCACAACCGCGAGCTGCCCAGTGACACGAGCCTACCAGACGAGCTAAATTACTTCTATACCGCTTTGAGACAAGTAACACTGAAACATGCATGAGAGCATCAGCTGTTCTGGACAACTGTGTGATCACGCTCTCTGTAGCCAATGTGAGTAAGACTTTTAAACAGGTCAACATTCACAAGTTTGGAGGGACAGACAAATTACCAGGACGTGTACTCCGAGCGTGCGCTGACCAACTGGCAAGTGTCTTCACTGACATTTTCAACCTCTTCCTGTCTGAGTCTGTAATACCAACATGTTTCAAGCAGACCATCGTCGTCCCTGTGACCAAGAACACTAAGGTAACCTGCCTAAATGACTCCCGACCTGTAGCACTCACGTCCGTAGCCATGAAGTGCTTTGAAAGACTGGTCATGGCCACATCAACACCATTATCCCAGAAACCCTAGACCCACTCCAATTTGCATACCGCCCCAACAGATCCACAGATGATGCAATTTCTTCTGCACTCCCTTTCCCACCTGGACAAAAGGAACACCTACGTGAGAAGGCTAATCATTGACTACAGCTCAGCGTTCAACACCATAGTGCCCTCAAACCTCATCACTAAGCTAAGGACCCTGGGACTAAACACCTCCCTCTGCAACTGGATCCTGGACTTCCTGACGGGCCACCCCCTAGGTGGTGAGGGTAGGTAACAACACATCCGCAACTGCTTGGCCTCCAACCGCAAGGCACTACAGAGGGTAGTCCGTTCGGCCCAGTACATACATCACTGGGGACAAGCTTCCTGCCATCCAGGACTTCTACACCAGGCGTGTCAGAGGAAGGCCCTAAAAATGTTCAAAGACTCCAGCCAACCAAGTCATAGACTGTTCTCTCTGCTACCGCACGACAAGCGATTCCGGAGCACCAAGTCTAGGTCCAAACATCTTCTACCCCCAAGCCATAAGACTCCTGAACAGCTAATCAAATGGCTACCCAGACTACTTGCATTGTCTCTCCAAACAAACTGAGGATTTCTTTCTTTAAGACATAACTGACCATGAACAAATCTAATGAATGCTTTCATATATCCCATATTATCTCCCACATATATTTCCTATAGTAGAAACTAAACAATCATTAGAATCTAGAAAGAGTTTCTAAGTTATATCAGTGTGTCACAGATTAAAATTGTAAATGTGTATCTACATACAGTAGTTATACAGTATTTTAAAGATGTCTCCAGAAATTGAAATGACAGCCGAAGGTCACATCTAGGAAAGAACAATGGTCAGACTATAACAGCTGAATTGGTTTTGGATGCCTGCCCTGCATGAGAAAAGTTTAATTATCTAAGTGCTAATAGTCTTGTCCACGGGACCACAGAGCATTTAGTGCAAAGAATAATGGTCAATAGGTAAAGCTGGAATTAAGTTTTGGCGAGGATATTTAAATCCTCCACCTACCAATGTTCTTTGGCTGTGATTAAAGTGTCAGATTGCTTCCTAAAGGCATGTAGCAGTCCTCATGTGCTGAGTCTGTGACCATTGTAATGCAGATTACAATGACAGAGCCCTCATGAATCATTGATGACCTCAGATAAATATTAATATTTTAATCACATCAATTGGACCATAGCCAGGCCCTATATCCTAGTTTGTGGAAGGTGGCAAGGATTACGTTTTACTGACAGAGGGGATGTGAAATGTAAAATGATGGCACGCCATTTAAGTTATTTTGTCATCTATAGAGGGTGGCAATTGTAAAAATATAAACTGGTTCACAGAGACAGAGCACATCTGCAGAGGCAAGTCAGCGGCAGTATGAGAGGAATGTGGATGAAGCCCATCCACGGCGCAATATCTCCATGGAGAGCTCAGAGCGCAGCGCAGCAGCGAAAGTGACATCAAGCAGGATGCATTTGCTTCCTGAAGCCCATTCAGTGTAGATGAGAGTTGGCAGTTGCTGCTGTTATCTCTGCAGCATAAAAGCGGACCTTTTATCCACTGGCGTGCATCATTGAGGTGTGTGCACTCCGCAGGTTTTCTGTCCCAAGGGACGATTTTACTGCCATGGTTATTGACCTGGCAAAGGAAGATACACCTTTCTCATTCAGAATTCAACTCTCCTCTTCAACTACTCTTTTCGAACTGCTCTTGCGTTTTCGATTGCCTTGAATTGCTCGAGTATTGTAAGGTACGTTGTGTGTTTAGTAACTTTATTTCTAAAGCTATCCTTCAATTGTGCATGTTGAACGTGTGTCAGTCAGATGGAATGCGGGACATTATGTTCCATTACGTTTTTGCATGTTTGATGCTGCAATGCACTCGAAATCTACTTTTAGAAAATCTTTGTTCGAACATTTCTATTATAGGACATTGTTCATTGCACATGCACCTTCTCATGTTGTAACATGGCATGCAGTTAGTTAGAAGCTACACAGGTAACGTCTTGTGATTTATTGCAGGGTGATGTGTGCTCACATGCATCCCACAAGAATGTTACCTCTGACTCTGCCAAATTATGTAAATGATGGGGGAGGAACAAATCACAATTTCATGGGGATTTTCAGTAACTGTTATGATATACACAAACTTTAATCCTTGACATCATGTATTGTCATATTTATGTTTATCAAGATGTCTCATGAATACATAAAAAAGATCAGGGAGTCCACACAAGATACCTTCAACTTGCCATGGATAATACATAAGGTGTGTTTATGCTTGGCTGTTTCTATTCTTCTTCCTGGGGGCATCACTGTGGAGAGAGTCACCTGCTGCATTAACATTAGTACCATGTCTTCGTCACAAGCCCAGTCATGCAGATTTAGTAACCCAGAAGGATCTCTGCCATAGTACCAATAAGCTCTCTGACCCCAGGGTCTCCTGTCGTCCACAGGCTCATAGGTTTGGTACAGGGACCTTGTATCAATCCAGACATCAGAGCCAGAAGTGCAAATGAGATCTTTCTCACTGGAAGGCACGTGGATGCCAGGGGGCCTGAGGAATGGGTTATTGCCGTCCTGGATGTAATTTCAGAAGGAGACAGAGACCTTAGCCCCTTCTGGCAGTGTTTATGAGCTAACCACACCACAGCGCTGCAGTATGTTCACGGCTTTTCATGTGGCCCCCTTCATCATGCCTTAGCACGATGGGGAGGCGGGCGGGCAGACGACTGAAGAGATGTTGCTCTTCCACTCTGCTCCCACAGCTTTCAAACTCCCAGCTCCCCAGGACGTTGTCAACTGAACTCTCTCAACTCTCTCCCCCCCAAAATGGCGAGGATTTGAAGTTATGAACATGCAGTAATCAAGATATGTGTAATGTTCCTCCTGAACTGAACCATTTGAGACATGCTCAGGGAGGAGCAAATCACGAAGCATGGCATTTGACTTTAATACAGGATCGGTGTCCCCCCCCCACGGGACGGTTAAGCTAACGTAGGCTAATGTGATTAGCATGAGGTTGTAAGTAACAAGAACATTTCCCAGGACATAGACATATCTGATATGTGCAGAAAGCTTAAATTCTTGTTAATCTAACTGCACTGTCCAATTTACAGTAGCTATTACAGTGAAATAATACCATGCTATTGTTTGAGGAGAGTGCACAATTATTAAGAACTTGAAAATGTATTAATAAACCAATTAGGCACATATGGGCAGTCTTGATACAACATTTTGAACAGATATGCAATGGTTCATTGGATCAGTCTAAAGCTTTGCACATACCGCAGGGTAGCCTAGTGGTTAGAGTGTTGGACTAGTAACCGAAAGGTTACAAGATTGAATCCCTTAGCTGACAAGGTCAAAATCTGTCGTTTTGACCCTGAACAAGGTTCCTAGGCCGTCATTGAAAATATAAGTTTGTTCTTAACTGACTTGCCTAGTTAAATAAAGGTAAAATAAAATACACTGCTGCCATCTAGTGGCCAAATTCTAAATTACGCATGGGCTGGAATAACACATTAAGGACTTTTTCTTCCATTTCAAAGATGATGGTACCAAAAGGCATGTTTTTGTCTTTGTATTATCTTTTACCAGATCTAATGTTTTATATTCTCCTACATTCATTTCACATTTCCACAAACTTCAAAGTGTTTCCTTTCAAATGGTATCAAGAATATGCATATCCTTGCTTTAGGTCCTGAGCTACAGGCAGTTAAATTTGGGTATGTCATTTTAGGCGGAAATTGAAAAAAAGGGGCGGATCCTTAAAACAACATATTACATAAAAAGTTAAACCAATTGAGTCTTATTGGTCCTTTAACTTTATTTCAGATGACAGTATAGTGACTTTAGATTGTTATCCACCCACAGCAGTTCGCAAACAATTCTTTATTTTTTAACAACTCTTTTTACTGACTCGAGTCAATTCATTTGTCTGAGTGACTTGTTCATTTTAGTCGTTCGGTTGACCTGCTGGATGCAATTAATTCTACAGCAGGATTAAAATACAATTTATGCTTTCTCTGCAAATGCAATCCAGAGGGTCCGTACGGAGGGTGTGAAGCAATTGCGGAGCCTCCAGAGGCATGCGGAAACCAAATCGTGCTCCGTACCGCATCGCCGCGTGCCTTCCTATGTTTTGTAACAATTCAGAGGGCTCCGTATAACTCCGCATTAACATGATTGGTTTACGGTAGGTGGGGGCGAGAGGTCCTGTATAAACACAAACTCACTTCCTTGACAACTTTCTTCACAACAGCTCTACTCTGCGAAGCGGAACAAGTATGAATGCTTTGACCTGCGGAGGCCACATCACAGTAAATGCTGTACGGCCACTGCAGATTGACTATGCAGAGCCTTAAGGTGTCCGCATGCTTCCCAGCCAAAACAGTTTGGGAAGTTTGTGCATATACTATGACAACATTTTGTGACGTTTTTGTTCGTTTTGGACTTCGGTGAGGGTTTTTTCGGCTGTTTGAGCACACAAATTTTTTTTCTGGAGGCAAGCCGAAGTCTGTAGCCAAAATCTATGCCCCTTCGTCGGTGATTGGTCAACAGTAGGGAATCTTCAATAAAGTCTTTGTCATTCAACGAGAGACGACTCATTTTCATGCACATTTTTTCATTGAGAAATACTGCACCAAACATCTTAGTTAGTTTATTGAGTTATCTTAGATTCTGACTATTTTGTGGACAAAAATGGACAAACGGTACTATTGCTTCAAGTGAAGGTCTTTTAATGGAGTATGCGAGCACACTCGCTCGGTTCGCCTAGCTGAGTTTGGCTAGCCGCCAGCCGAACTGAAGCATGCTGATGCCTTTATGAGCTCCTGAACCTCATTGGCTCTGGAGATGTGCTCCAACCAGCAACTGTCTATCACGTGCGTGAGGGGAAATATAAATAAATATGTTTAGAACTGATAACTGATCCCATTGTGCAATAAATTACTTGATGGACATAGCTTTTAGTAGAAACAAAACATACACAGCCTGCCTCTGCTCAACACTCGAACTTGAGAACGAATCGTTGTGGGGACCTGGTGCAGTTCGCAAGCAGTGTCATTCCGTCAAGAGTCCTTCACACTCTAGTCCTGGTTGCAGCCGCAACTAGACCTAGTTTCAAAGGTATCAATAAACAATGTTATTTGAATGCCTAGCAATCACAAATGTACATTGTTTGAAGCACACTTTTATAAGTCTCATTCACAATGGACAGCTCCAATAACAACCCCCCTATGGTGAATGAGAGACAAGTAGAATCATGATTCTTTTGAGTTTTTAGTTCATCGTTTTCTGGTAGGGGTCCTGCGTGCTCTGGGTATTAATTAATCAAATTAACGAAATTAGTCAAAATATTTGTTATTTTGACTGAACGAGTTGTAAAAAGAGATGAAATTCCCATCACTACTGCCAGGATTAACACAAAAATTGTGCTATGAGGCGTGGGCAGCATTTATAATTTAATTTGAACAATTGATGACCTTGCACCAGCAGAGTAATCAATACCAAATGGACTTAATATATTGTGTAGGGTCACATTAATTCTAATCATTGCTGCCAAGTGTATTCAGCATTTTTGTGCCCTCTGCTGTCTGTGACTGTCAATCGCATACGAGTCCAGATTTCTAATAGATGTTTTTGCCAACAACTTAAAATAGTACATCTCATGAGGATACCCAAGAATTTTGATGTTTATAGCCCAGAAGTGTTTAAAAATATGTCTAAGGACTAAAGTGAATATTTCTGAATGGCTAGGTTCTTCACATGGTGCCATTTCACTTGACTTTGGCTGGTATTGGCAGCTTATAAAAGCATTTAATGGACCCACAATTAAATAGGACATAGGAAACAGGGCTATATGACTCTGTTTTTATCCTTATCTGTGACCTTCAGGAATCCCTTAGGACCTCTATGGCCTTCAGCCTCAGTGTTGACATAGAGTTTCAGAGATTACTACGGTGTACAGTATGGTTTTGTGTGTTAGGATTAGGCTTGGGTGGTATACTGTATATACCATATACCGTGTAACTCCATTGCTTATTACTTTAAGTTCTATCTAACATGTGCCAAATACATTTTTAGAAAGAAATAGCGCCCCTTGTGTGCACTGCCGGTAATACCGTATACTCCTGTATGGTACAGGAACGGTATGAAGATATGGATACCGCCTAACCCTAATTAGGATTGATGCTATACTGGAAAATATGCATCATATTTGTGTTTGAATGGTTAACTGTGTGATATATGGGACCATGTCAGGGGTTTGGGTTAGGGTTATGCAAAGCCAGTGTAGCAGGACTGCACTGTCCATAACTCATCAGCACAGTCATGCATACTTGTCAGATCTGTGAATAAACATAGTGTTCACGCAACACCCTCCCACCTAAATGGGTGCCGACCCTCCCCTTCCCTCAGGACTAGGAGTCTTCCACTAGTGTTTACAGTACACTACACCGCTGACATACCAGCGCTATCTAACAGCATGTTAGAGGGCATGAGTCAAGCCAGAGAATGTGGTGAGTGATCTTGGCCTTAACGCCACTGCTCAGGCACTGCAGGGAGGAAACGGACCTCTGTTTGGTTCTTCAGCCTTCCTCTATTACACAAGCATCTCCCATAGAGCTCTGAGTTGGCAGGTTACTGGTAATGGTCAGTTCTGGGTACTTTCATGTCCTGATCAAGGGCACTGATTTCAGGAGACTTGGGCTGGAACTCTCAACCATTACAGACTGCTGATAGTAGATCTTCTGCAGTGCTCTGCACATGGATGACGTCTCTCAGCCAGGTTCAGCGTCAGTACTGAATGGGCCATGCTAAATGACTGCCAATTTCTAAATCGAGTCCCTCCATCCCTTCAGCCTTGATTTATATCAGGTTACTGTTGATGATACTAGCGGACCTTGTACAGTCTCTGACTAGACGCTTGACAAGTTGCCCTTGGTCAGTATTGTCTATTCAAAGAGATGACATCACCCCTCATGATATCCCATAATGATAAGGTCATCAGAGCGACAGCCCAGGCCCTCACAACAGACCTTGGATCTGTTTCTATTCGTTATTTTATGATGTCACAATTGTATGAGATGCAGGAAATGAAGGTATTTTTTGTTTCCCCTCAATATTGGTGATTAATATCCTCAATTTCAGTAGATCCGAAAAGGAAAAACAAATGATACAGAGAAGACATAGTTCTAAAAAAAGAAATAATGTTGTGTCTGTACTGTTCATTAGGTTCATTAGTGCAGCAGGCAGTACGTACTGTAGATATGGTGTTGTGCTTACGTCATGAAACTATTTAGTATTCCATGACTTGTCACGGATGAATGCACTCTTATCCGGCAAAAAGTTGCAATTAAACATAATGACTTCCAAATGGTTTTCACTAAGCATATAGGAAACAAAATCAGCAGCTCCTGAGAGTGGGCACATTGAGCAATAAGCATTCACTAGAATGTATAATGTGCTAGGTTACATCAAGTATGTGATATATAAAGTTAACTGCAAGAATCCTGTGTGGGAATACAGTTGTTTTTATCCTGTATTAGAATGTTTTCCTAGAGAGGTTCCTTTGAACCACCAACGATGATTAGTATGCCTATCTCACTGTGTGCTGACGAACACAAAGAACAGCTGCAGAGCACACACGTACGCACACACATGCACGCACCCCTGCACACACGTACATTCACATTTGGTCTTTGGACTTGATGTGGATATGGAGAGTAAATGTTCCTGGATTCCTGATCTGAGCCAAGCTCTGTCCCCACGTTGCCTCAGAAATGTTTGTATTTCAGTGGTGGACTGCACACTCTGGTCTGACAGCATACATACCCCCTCCCTCCACCCACACACACACACGAATACACAGACATGCGCACACACCACAACATACACACAAATACGATGCTGTCATTAATCAAGAGTGCTCTGGTGGTGCTCCCCTGCATTGTACCATTCATAGAGGCTGCCGGCTGCCTGCATGTGCCTGCCAGTCAGGGGACCTCCCGCTAGTACAGTACAGCAGAGATCTGGCCCTGGGCAATCTGGAACTGTTACATCAGAACAGAACAGGCCCATTATTTCAGAGGAGAGTCATTATTTTCATCTAGTCTTCACATCTCTCCAGATCAGTAGAAATGCTTATCTCTACCTGGCATATAGAAGGGTTTGTCATATTGATATAGTCTGTATTGAGTTGTGGCTGGATGTCAGAAATAATGCTCATATCCATTGATATTTGCATTACAAGCCCCATGACCAAATTATCAAACCTGCATCTGTGCAAAAGCTCTGTAGTATTGTAGTTATGTTGGAGGGATGTGTGGTTTGGCCCAAGCTCTGAGAGGAGAAGACTCATAATAGGAGAGTTATTTATTTTCTGCTGAGAATAATAGGTGACCACACTGTCCTGAGCCAGGCAGCTAGCCTCAGTCCTGAGCCAGGCTGGTAGCCTCATTCCAGAGCCAGGCAGGTAGCCTCAGTCCAGAGCCAGGCAGGTAGCCTCAGTCCTGAGGCAGGCTGGTAGCTTCAGTCCTGAGCCAGGCTGGTAGCACGGTAACAGTATAATAGTGCCCACTTGCCTATCTTCATAGCAGCATATGGCGCAATACACTGCATCATCGTGCATGATGTCATTGAACACAAGAAGGGAGGGAGTTGAGGGACACTGGACAAAGCATGTTGTCAGAACAGGTATAGATTTTAAAGTGCTCAAGCCTCCTAAATCTACAGTAGTCTGTCTTAAAGTTTGTCTGTAGGGCAGATACTCCCTTCTTTGTTGCAGGTTAGGCAACCTCCTATGCTTCCAACCACCTCTTAGGAGGCAGGGAGCAGGCTTCTGTATGGCCCAAACAGGATGCAGGAGGCAGTGTAGTCAGTACTGGGGTTCTTGTGTGGGGAAATGTTGTCTCCAGCTTCCTTCTCCTTCTCCTCCTCTTTCTTCTTTTTCTTCTTCTTCTCATGGTTTGATGCTGCTTCTGCCAGGCAGTGGGTACTACAGTACAGATCTGGAGTTAGAAAGAATAAGGATTGGCAAAGGTGTGACAAAACCACACACCAGAGCCCTCCAGGATTAGAGTTATACCCACTGTAGTGGCGTAAGCCAATGAAAAGCAACTGGCATAGGAGAGAGCCGTCCATAACGCGTCCACAACAATCAACTTTCCAAATGTTACTATTTTCGGGTGAAGTTTCCATTTATTGCACATATAAAATATAAATATCTCCAATACACATATTCCTATACTAAAGGTACAGAGAGATGCAATTCTATAAGCTGTATCTGTGATAAGGTAAGAACTGTATGCCCTCTCCTCTCACCTATGCGAACCCTTCCTGGTCACCTGTGCTAACCCTTCCTGGTCACCTGTGCCACCTATATACATGTGACCAGTGACCCATGACCCCAACATATAGTGCTCTCTAGTGTACAAAACAAGACAAAAACTGCTCCTACAGCCACCATTGACGTAGAACATTGACATGACATGAGGACAGAAAGCAGAGCTGATGGATGATCTAGAGTGAGGGGCTCGTCATTGTGAGGATGATGAAGCCAGTCGGGAGCTTGTCTTAGGTGGGGACCCCCGGGGACACATGACATTGCGTGTGTATGTGACATCACTTAGCGTGATTAAGGCGGCAGAGGCGACCTGATGAAGCCTGCTGCACGTGCCCACTCAGTGACTCTTAAGGGAATTGAATCATTCTGATGTGGATGTTGTGTCTAGGGCAATAGCTCTAACAGCTGAGCGTCAATCACATGGTGGTACCTCATCAGTTATGGCTGGGTGTCAGTGGGTGTTAGTGTAGATGAAATAAGCAACGTCATTACTAATTATATTACTGTCCATTGATTACTTATTTTTGACCAAGCTCTGTTTTTATTTTGGTCCTCCGTTTAGACTGCCACTGATTTAGAATGCTGTTTTCCTGAGTATGCATTATGCAACTGCAAACAGTAGATTATGGCATATCTATGGGTAACAGGGTTGATGTGTTTCCCTCAACCTGCTCAGTCTTCCACCACAAAACACCAGACAATTGGCAAACAGAGTAGGACCACCTCACCTGCTTTGTCACTATGATTTGACTTTAATGTTTCTTTAGAAGGAATAGTTTCACCAAAAATGAAACAAGAGTTCAGTTCATGTACAGACGTGAATCAGTAATTGATTGCATGAAATATTTAATTATCTCCAGAAATGACTTTGTCAAAGCAACAAAATAGCTAGGGCTTTACAATTATGGTAAAAACTTGGCGAAATGTTCAGGTTAAGTGTGATAAATTCTTGCTAGAAGTCATAGAGGGTGCACAGAGGGACACTTTAGTAAGTCTTTATTCATATAAAAAATCTGATGTATTGAATTTTCAATGTGGTCCATATATATACAGTATAGATATATATATATTAAAGGGCACTTCATTTAATATAAAAGGCTTTTAAAATTCAATATTGGTGCACAATTTCTACTTAAAACATCTGAGGACACAAAAGGCATTATTTTCGTGCAATGACCCTAAAACAGCACAACTATAATGATGGTAATGAGAGTGTGTGACACCATTGGATACTTCCCCAGACTCAACAATACCAGGGAAGAGCCTACTCAGATATTCCAGACCCAGGGGTCTGAAGACATTGACATTCATGATTGAGATGAATGGGGGATGAATCTGCCCCTGATTTAAATTGTTTTACTTTGCTGATTGCTTCACCCCAGAAGCACCATCCCAGTCAGTGGGCTCAGCTGGGGGGAACACACTGCAGGTTGGATTAATTTAACCACCTCATTGTCCCCTTCAGGGTTTATGCTATGAGCCTCTATCTCCACTTTATAGAGCATTGTTTCAGTATGTAGAGAGGGGCATTATTTGCAGCCTGGAGACTCCAGTGGAGAGGCCTGCTCTACAATATGATGAATACACCATAAAGACTGCCAGTGACTTAAGTTAAAGTTGTCCCACTTGATGAAAGCCAGTGTGAGCCTGGTTGTGGTGGGGAGTGTCAAGGCTGAGCTGAGCAGTGTGAAGAGGACACATCAGCTGGCATAGAGAACACTTAACAAAGCACTTCTCTGCCTGAGAAGTGACCACACTGGCCTTTAACTGGCAACGCCCAAGTAATAACTCTAATGGCTTCTCTCCAATGGCCATCTCTCATGAAGAAGTTCTTTGCCAAGTTAATATTGTTTAACCCTTTACACTCGTGGGAATTGGCCTATATGGATAGGACTAAATGTATATATACTGTGGATACATTCAGTAACATGATAAGAATATTCCTGGAAAATGTGGGGTAGGTGAAACATAAGAAAAAACAATGACAAGGGTTTGAGTGAGAGGACTAAGTGATGTCTCCAAGTGGCCACACCACTCCAAAGTGTGCACAGCTCCTAAGTCATTTCAATGCACTTTTATGACTCAGAGAAGCTTTTTTAAGCTCTCCTAGCTGTGTTGTCGAGGAATTAAAGCAAGCACACTTGTTTTATTTGGAACACAACCCTGCATCCCATAATTCACACAATAGCGAAATGTTGTTTATTCAATCCGAAAACGGTCCATTATAAATCGCAATCTGGGTCAGGTGGCATCATTTGAAATCCTGTTCTATTGCCAACATGACTAACGAAGTTATACAATACGATATTACAGTGGTAGGCTTTCACAATGCAATTTAGAGTGTATTCAGGTGCGTGTGCCACAGCAATGTTTCTTCACAAAAGACAAACATAGGCTCATTCTCTTCAGAACAACCCAGGGTATTCCAGCCCCAGGGGTCTAAAGACATTGACATTCAAGCATTTCGCTACACTCGCATTAACATCTGCTAATCATGTGTATGTGACAAATAAAATTCGATTTTGATTTGGGTATGACACCATGTCATCTTGTAACTAAACATTAAACATAGTGATCATAAACGTTGACACTGTAGATGACATGAGTTTTATGAAATGGAAATCTGAAGTGCACATTTGGCTTGCTTGTATGACATCAAAGCGGTATTTATTATAATCCTCAACGTCTCATCTTTCAATATATATAGAGTCCTCTTAACTTACAGCATTTCCCTCTCAGACAACAACAAATATGCAAAAGTTGCCCAATTAGCAGGAGGGATTGGGGCAATTGGTTGTTATTTGGTGCTCAAGTTCAGAATGGCTGTCAGTCAAACCCATATAACGCTGTGAAGCGCAGAGCCAGAGCAGAGGCCAGAGCCAGAGCTCTGACGTCATGTATAGCATGTTACTGTACAATTTAGGCGTTTTCAACCCATATACGGGTACGAGTGTAAAGGGCTACCATGTAATCACTATTTTTACCCGGTATTACTATAAAAAAGGATAGAAACCAAAGACAATGTTTTAGATCATGTTTAAAAAGTATCTTATAAAACCCTTATTTTAGTTTTTTCACACATTTCTAACCATTCTGAACATTTTAAGCTATTCTCTCATGAGGACAGTGTGTATGAAGTGACAGGTAAGTGATTTGTTCATGGCAGGCTGTGAGTAATAGTGCTGCACTGTAAATTCCCCATGATGCTGAGTAAAACAAGTTTGTACAGCATCCAGTAAATCATACAATGACCATAATCCAGTCAAACCGATCTGATGTATGTCTGAATCTGGTTGGACTTATAGTACCCCTCTCCGCTGCCTGAATGAAAGCTGATGACACCGTCTGCTGTTGGGTCCTTTAATGTAGTTTTAATGACTGATTTCCCTTATTACCCTTCACTACAAACATATCTAGCAGCCATCCTGAGTGTGTTGTAATGGTGATGTTGTGCCTGGTCCTCTCCGTAGGTGACAAAGGCCCCAGGGGAGACCCAGGGGAGGAAGAGGCTGGCCTGGTAGAGGGTTGGCAGCATGAAGCACCTGGCCATCTCCAAGTGGCTTAGTCAGCTGGGTCTGCCGCAGTACTGCACTCTGTTTGACGAGGAGTATGATGGTGTGGAGGTAAGAGCCTGATTCACTATGCAGACACATACATGCAAGCAAGCATGAACAGACACACACACCGACACGGCACACACAAATGCATACACACTAAAGAGAACACACAGTCTGCTGATGAAGCAGTTCAGTGGAAAAGACTACACACAGCAGTGTGTCTCAAATGACCCACTCAACTTGCCAAAAGCAGTGAAAGTAGTTGCAGCAAAATAAAAACTAAAGTCAACAGAGATGCATTTAATTAAAATCTGATTAATGAACCTTTACCCATTGTCATGGATAGGTTTTGATTTATAGATTCAATTTCCTCTGTGAATGCAGTCTGCAATCCTCAAATTCTTCCACAGAATAAAATAAAATAAAATCAGATAGTAATATCCCTGCCCTGGGAAATCCATCAATTCAACGAGAAAAAAACACCCTTTTACCCTGGATCCCTAAACTGTAGGCCTAAAATACGATTCCTAGTATAGATTCAAAGCTGTGGCCACCCAGGGCCTGCGGGCACTATGTGAAGAATGTGTGTGAGCAGGGCAGAAGTGTTTGATGGTATGTGAGCCCTGGGCTGTCGTGGTGATGTGTCACGTTGTATAAAGGATTGGAGACAGGCGCAGGAATACGTATTAGGGGGTTTTAATACTCCACCCAAAAATACAACATGCCATGAAAGGCACAGGGACGAAGCCCAAAACAAACATGTATACAAAAAGAAAGGGATGTAACCCAAACAAAAGAGCGAGGTTAAACCTCTAATAAATACATGGGACGAGACCCGTAATAACAAGTGCACAACAATACACAGAACGAGACCCGTAATAACGAGTACACAATACACGCAGCACGAAGCCGAAACAACAAAGCACAGGTACTCACAAGACCAACGGACATGGGAACAATAACCAACAAGACAATGGTGAACAAAGGGAACATATACACAATTACTAATCAGGGGGAATGGGAACAGTTCAATGACGCCTAGAGGCCGGTGACGTAGACCTCCGGAGCTGGTGAACGGAATGAGCAGCAGTACCGGGGGAATCCATGACATGATGGACCTGTTTGGAGCCCTCTTTTAAATGTTTTTATTATTTATGAATTTTCAGCTTTACAAACAGACAGATAATGACAGCAAACAATACATTTGGAATACCCCCCACCCTCCATTCCCTGACAGAAGACAGAAAAACAGAAAGAAAAAACAGATGACATTGCTCTTTTGGAATTGGCACCATGCTTCATTGATATCTGACATTTTGTGTAATAAATATTCTCCATTTAAAAGAATGACTGTGGATCAGGGTGGGATGCAGGTTGTATGTTCCCCCTCATCACGTAAATGATACGCCAAAAAGGGCTGCCAAATCTTAATGAATGTATTAGATCTGGCAGAGATATCGTGGCGAATCCTTTCTATATGTAGTAAACTGGTGACTTCAGCTAACCAAGTTTTAAAAACAGCTACAGCCTCTTTATTCCAAAGGCTTAAGATTTGTTTTTGCAATAACCATGCCATATTGTACAGTCTTTTGTTTCCAGTGGGTTAAAGTCGTTTTGTGATGTGACCTGTATAAAACAGCAGTGTCCGGGGCTGGTGTGAGGTTACAGCTGTATACTTCTGACTGAGTAACACTTAAAACTATCTATCCAGAATGTGTGCAGTTTGGGGCATGACCAGAAGAGCTGACCTAAGGTACCTTCGGCAGACTTGCACTTAGGGCAAACCAGGCCGTTGCGGACATTCCCTCTTCTTCTGCCTCGCCTAACCGCCCACCCACCCACCCACTGTCTCCCTCCCTCTGGCTCCCCCATGGCTCCATCCACCCCTATCTCTCTCCACCTCTGTCTTCCTTCCCTTGTCTTTCTCTCACTCTCCCTGACCACTTCCCCTGGTCTCCTTCCCTCTTTCTCCCTTCTCTCGTCTCCTTCCCCTGTCTCTCCCATCCCCACCTCCCTCTATCTCATTCCACCCTGCTTCTCTCCCATTGTCTCCCGCACCCATGTCTCCCTCTTCCTCTTTCTCCCCGTCTCCTTTCCCATGTCTCCCCCACCCTATCTCCCTGCCCCCGTCTCCCCCTACACACCCAGTCCTCCTTCGAGATCCTTATTAATGGGGATTTATGACACCCACTTAACTCTGTTAGCTTTTGGACCCAGCTGGCTGACTCTGACTGTCACCAAGGGCTAAGGGTTTAGAGCGACCATTGCTAACCCTTTCTCCTCAAGACTGATCCTATTCTGCTACACCTGTAAGTTATTTCCTCTGCAGTGATTTGACTTCATGGTAAAGGGTTAACGGACACAGGTTTGGATCAGAGCTCCAAAGAGAGAAGGTTGGACCACATTCATGAGAACAGGGTATAAAACATGTCAGTATGGTATGGCCTGATATTTTTTGCTGTAAAGAGACACTATGACCCAGAGCTGTAAACCGTTAAAGTAGACATCAGAATGAGCCTGTCAAGAGTCTCTTAAGGTTCTTGGAGAGACCATGTCAATAAGAAGTCCTTAGCTCTCTGACTCATGTCAAGTGACCAAGGCCTCCATATTGCTGCAACCTTTTGTAGTCTGTTGTCACTATTACCTCATCCCTTTGTTTCACTTCTATTTTGACAGTATGTTATTAGATGATGAACCTACAGTATCTGATGTCTTAGCAGCTTACAGATATACAGTATTTGGTACAAGCAAAGATGTGATGCACTGTGATGAGCTGGTTCAGAACATGCTCATAATTTACTTCAAGAGCTTATATCTGCGCTAAATCACCTCAGAACCACCAGAGAAATAACCCAAATAGTTATGATAAAGGAAATATACTGATCATCTTTTTTAGAATGCACATTTAAGTCCATGGCTCTGCAGTGCTGTTCAATAGACCTTTTAAACACAGGATAGGGGATCCACCTGTCCACTCATTATAACACATACCATCCTATGTGTGAGGACTTCAAACAGGCTTCATAAAGTTGCCGAGTTGTCCTCTAAAAGCCTTTTATAGTAAGTGACACAAAACCTTGGTAGGGTCACATGCCTACGGTCATGGATAGACAGTGTTCTCCACATTAATCAGGAAGGACAGGAAGGCTATTACAACCTTCTATCCCACCATTACAGAGAGGAGAGAGAATTCTTAAGAGTGAACTCTTTAGATCTCAACATACATGAGTGTAACTGACTTTATTATACACTCAGATCAATGGCTGTTAGATGTTGGATGCAGAAATGTAGTTATTCCAACCATGCTAACGAAGGCCCACAATGCCTCAGTCATGTGAAACAGAGATTATGGAGCGTGCTAATGAAACCTCGATAACTGCTCCATTATTGGTGGAATTAAGGAAGAAAAGAGAGAGAGTGAGGGATACAAGTTGTTATCAAATTTCTCTAATGGACCTTCTATTTTAGACTGAGTCTACACTGCAAAACTTAACCCTATAATGCCACACAAGTTAACTGTCCTAGGGGTCAAACCAGGGATAAAATATACACAGTGTATGTGGTGAAATATGCTACAGTTATAACACTGGCATGCTTTAATGCCTGTCTATCAACCATTGGAGAGCCCCCATCAGCCAGGAGATTGTCTGTGACGTCTCTCTGCTCCAATGCTGCCCAGACAGGTGAGAGAGATGAGGGGAGACGCATGACTGCACGGCTGCCTTCCTCTCTTTGTTTCTGCCTCTCTGGCCATGCAGCCTGATAACCAGCCCTGTAATGAAGTAATCAAGAGATATCAGCACTTCTAAAAGTCTATGCTTCTCACCCCCTGGGGACACGTTCTGCTACATCTCACCACATTCCAACGATGGTGATCGTCAGCGTTACATTAACAAACTGCCAGTCAACCAAAAGTTTAAAAAGTGTTGATAGGGGACAGAATGCGGTCGGATCATCACATAATTGGCATATATATTACTCTTACAGAATTTCCACCTGGGCGAGGATATTGGAAATTTAATCAAAGCCTACTAGATGCTAAATTGTTTAGAACTAGGACAGAAGAATTTATAACTGACTTTTTCAGACATAACATAGGTACAAGCACATCCCCTTATTGTATGGGACATATTTAAATGTACCTTTAGAGGCCATGCAATTCAGTATTCATCTATAAAACAAAAGCAATTTTGATCGAAAGAGTCCCATATTAACAAAGGAAATTGAAGGACTAACAATACAGTTAGATAGCAATAAAAACTGTACCATAGAGGCACAGAATAAGTTAGAGGAAAAACAAAAAGAAATGGAGGAACTTATTCAAGAAAGATCCAGTGTAATATATTATAAAAATAAAGCGAACTGGATGAAATATGGCGAAAAATGTACCAAATTGTTTCTCAATCTTCAATATAGAAATGCTACCCCAAAAAATGTATTGAAACTTGTTACAAATGATGGAGTCACGCATGATTCACCGAATGATATTTTGAAAGAGGAAGTAAAGTACTTTAAGAATATGTTTTCGTTTCAGTCTCCTCCATCTCCACTAACTGAAACTAATTGTATGGATTTTTTTCCTAATAATAATGTAAAATTAACATCTGTACAGAAAGAGTAATGTGAAGGCCAAATTACAGAGGAGGAACTTCTTGATGCTATTAAAGCCTTTAAAGCTGGGAAAACTCCAGGGCTGGATGGCATACCGGTGGAAGTATACAACACTTTTTTTGATATACTCAGTGGACCATTATTAGCATGTTTTAACCACTCCTATATAAATGGTAGATTATCAGACAAGAAGGTCTGATATCATTATTACTGAAACAGGACCCAAGTGGTATATATAAAGATCCAGTCCATTTAAAAAACTGGAGACCTCTTACACTTCAGTGTTGTGATGCAAAAATCCTAGCATAAGGCTTGGCGCATAGAATTTAAAAAGTATTGTCAGATATTATTCGTCCTAATCAGACAGGTTTTTTACTGGGACGATACATTGGAGATAATATACAGTGGGGGAAAAAAGTATTTAGTCAGCCACCAATTGTGCAAGTTCTCTCACTTAAAAAGATGAGAGAGGCCTGTAATTTTCATCATAGGTACACTTCAACTATGACAGACAAAATGAGGAAAAAAATCCAGAAAATCACATTGTAGGATTTTTAATGAATTTATTTGCAAATTATGGTGGAAAATAAGTATTTGGTCACATACAAACAAGCAAGATTTCTGGCTCTCACAGACCTGTAACTTCTTCTTTAAGAGGCTCCTCTGTCCTCCACTCATTACCTGTATTAATGGCACCTGTTTGAACTTGTTATCAGTATAAAGACACCTGTCCACAACCTCAAACAGTCACACTCCAAACTCCACTATGGCCAAGACCAAAGAGCTGTCAAAGGACACCAGAAACAAAATTGTAGACCTGCACCAGGTTGGGAAGACTGAATCTGCAATAGGTAAGCAGCTTGGTTTGAAGAAATCAACTGTGGGAGAAATTATTAGGAAATGGAAGACATACAAGACCACTGATAATCTTCCTCAATCTGGGGCTCCACGCAAGATCTCACCACCGTGGGGTCAAAATGATCACAAGAACGGTGAGCAAAAATCCCAGAACCACACGGGGGGACCTAGTGAATGACCTGCAGAGAGCTGGGACCAAAGTAACAAAGCCTACCATCAGTAACACACTACGCCACCAGGGACTCAAATCCTGCAGTGCCAGACGTGTCCCCCTGCTTAAGCCAGTACATGTTCAGGCCCGTCTAAAGTTTGCTAGAGAGCATTTGGATGATCCAGATGAGGATTGGGAGAATGTCATATGGTCAGATGAAACCAAAATAGAACTTTTTGGTAAAAACTCAACTCGTCTTGTTTGGAGGACAAAGAATGCTGAGTTGCATCCAAAGAACACCATACCTACTGTGAAGCATGGGGTGGAAACATCATGCTTTGGGGCTGTTTTTCTGCAAAGGGACCAGGACGACTGATCCGTGTAAAGGAAAGAATGAATGGGGCCATGTATCGTGAGATTTTGAGTGAAAACCTCCTTCCATCAGCAAGGGCATTGAAGATGAAACGTGGCTGGGTCTTTCAGCATGACAATGATCCCAAACACACCGCCCGGGCAACGAAGGAGTGGCTTCGTAAGAAGCATTTCAAGGTCCTGGAGTGGCCTAGCCAGTCTCCAGATCTCAACCCCATAGAAAATCTTTGAAAGTCCATGTTGCCCAGCGACAGCCCCAAAACATTATTCCTCTAGAGGAGATCTGCATGGAGGAATGGGCCAAAATACCAGCAACAGTGTGTGAAAACCTTGTGAAGACTTACAGAAAACGTTTGACCTCTGTCATTGCCAACAAAGGGTATATAACAAAGTATTGAGATAAACTTTTGTTATTGACCAAATACTTATTTTCCACCATATTTTGCAAATAAATTCATAAAAAAATCCTACAATGTGATTTTCTGGATTTTTTTCCCTCATTTTGTCTGTCATAGTTGAAGTGTACCTATGATGAAAATTACAGGCCTCTCTCATCTTTTTAAGTGAGAGAACTTGCACAATTGGTGGCTGACTAAATACTTTTTTTCCCCACTGTAAGACAAGTACTGGAAACAATAGAATGCTATGAAATATCGGGGGAAACCAGGCCTGGTTTTCATAGCTGATTTTGAAAAGGCTT
This sequence comes from Brachymystax lenok tsinlingensis, assembly GCA_030435695.1. Taxonomy (NCBI): domain Eukaryota; kingdom Metazoa; phylum Chordata; class Actinopteri; order Salmoniformes; family Salmonidae; genus Brachymystax; species Brachymystax lenok. The sequence continues at coordinate 21,143,143 of CM059790.1, read as the reverse complement.
TTGATAAAGTACGACTGGAGTTTGTATATAAATGCCTAGAATATTTCAATTTTGGGGAATCTCTTATAAAATGGGTTAAAGTTATGTATAGTAACCCTAGTTATAAAATAGTAAATAATGGCTACATCTCAGAAAGTTTTAAACTATCTAGAGGAGTAAAACAAGGTTGTCCACTATCGTCATATCTATTTATTATTGCCATCGAAATGTTAGCTGTTAAAATTAGATTAAATAATAATATTAATGGATTAGAAAACCGTGGCTTAAAAACTAAGGTGTCATTGTACGCTGATGATTCATGTTTTCTTTTAAAACCACAATCTCTCCACGGCCTCATAGAGGATCTAGATAATTTTGCTATTCTCTCTGGATTAAAACCAAATGATGATAAGTGTACTATATTACGTATTGGATCACAAAAAAAAACACATTTTACATTACCGTGTAGTTTACCAATTAAATGGTCTGACAGAGATGTGGACATACTCAGTATACAAATCCCAAAAGAAAGAAATTATCTCACTCCAATACATTTTTATAGAAAGTTAGCAAAATAGATAAGATCTTGCTACCATCTATTTGTGGAAAAATTAACCTAATTAACTCTTTAGTCATATCACAGTTTACCTATTTGCTTATGGTTTTGCCTACACCTAGTGACCTGCTTTTTAAATTATATGATCAAAAGATATTCTATTTTATTCGGAATGGCCAGCCAGACAAAATTAAAAGGGCCTATTTATATAATGAATATGAATTCGGAGGGCAGAAATTATTAAATATTAAAGCATTAGACCTCTCACGAAAGGCATCTAAACTTGTTCTCTAGTTCTCTAGTAAACTGGTAGGAATGTCTCATCCTATGTTCAAGAATGGCCTTTTCCCCTTTATTCAGATTACACCTGCTCATTTTCAGTTGTTTGAAAAGGAAATAATCTCCAAAATATCGTTATTTTTTAAACAAGCCTTAGAAAGTTGGTTACAATTTCAGGTTAATCCACCTAAAAAGACAGAACAAATAATACAACAAATATTGTGGTTAAACTCAAATATACTAATTGATAAAAAAAACAACTTATTTTTCGAATAAATGTTTTAAAAAGTTATCATTTTAGTGAATGATATCATAAATAGGACTGGTGGAGTTATGTCACACATGCAGCTAACACAGACATATGGAAATGTTTGCTCTACCCAAAATTACAACCAACTAATTACCACAAAAATGGAAAAGGCAAGTAGAAGGGGAAAAAAGTAAGGAACTTGTATGTCGGCCCTGTATTAAAGAACATAAATGGTTAAAGAAAAGTGTGATAAATAAAAACATATACCAATTTCATTTAAGGACCAAAAAACTGATAGCTGTGCCATATAAATTGCAAAATAGTTGGGAATAGATTTACGATGTACCCATTCCATGACTCATGGTTTACGAATTGATAAGCAAAACAGCGCCTGATTCACATTTTTCAATTTAAATTACTATATCAAATTCTTGCAACCAATAGAATGTTATATATATGGGGGATACAATCTTCCCAGCTCTAAAGATTTTGCTGCGAGGAGGCAGAGTCATTAGATCATTTATTTTGGTATTGTCCATATGTAGCTAGTTTTTGGAACATTTACCTAGAACTAACGCTGCAGATCGCAATACTGAGTGATTTGAAAAGCCATAGTCAATCAATCAATAATCTAATAATTATTTTAGCACATTTTTTATATACAATCTGTAGAAGCTATGAGAATAGTTGAAAAATATATGGCAAATAGAAATCCAAAATGGATGGTGTTGAAAGATAGATGCGAGGGGTTGAATGGAGTTGAAGGGTGGGACTAATAATAAGATAACCAATGTAAAACATACGGGATCTGTAAAATGTAAATAGGTTCAGAGATTTTGTGAAATAGCACAGTTACAAATAGAAATCAAACTGGATGGACATCAGAAATAGAGGAAGGACAAAAAACTAACAAAATATAACTATTGTAAAATAGATTGTGTCTGTAAAAAGTGTATAAGATGTATAAACTGAAGGTAGAAGCCTAAGTGTTATTGTTTATTAGTTTACTCCAATTAAGGGAAGGGTGGTAGGGCTTGCGGGGAATAATAAAGGTATATTCTAAAAAAAAGTATGTATGTCTATATTGGTATGTGTATGTATATATGTGTAAATGTATGCGTATGTGTATGTATATGGATATATATATTTACCCCCAAAAATATATATGGGGGATTGGAAATGATGCAGACAATTTCATTGATGGAAGCAACAATATTTCCGCAATATTAAGCTGATCCACCCCTTAAATAATAAAAAACAAAAAAATCTGCCAGTCACTCAGACCTGCCGGTGCTCAAATATCCAGACAAGAAAACAACAACCCAGACCAAACCACAACTCCGCACGCCACCCTCTGACAAAGATAACTATTAAAATGTCTGCTTGAGGAATGGATTGAAATGCCATGGCACGGTTGAATAATGCACTGGAGAGTCTTCAGGATAGGCCAAAGGACTGTTTTTGCCTATTAATGTCAGCTTTGTCTGCAAGTGGGAAGAGGGTGTGTAACTACTAGGGGCCTCTATGGGTAAGCACTGCACACCTAGGAGCCATCATCAGATAATGGACCCTTACCAGCATAGGGAGGCTGGCTGAGGCTGGCTGGGCCTGGTGGGCCCCCCCTGTTATAACAGGCAGGACAATGCAGAAGTATGCTTGGTTAACACAGAGATCCTGGCTGAGATTCCACCGCTACACAGATAACAGGGACAAAATCTCTAATGCACCGTGATGGAAAAATAACTGCTGCCTTAAAACAATCTGGTCCAGATCACTGCTCCATTGTACAAGGGATGATAAAGGCAAAGCAAACAGGAGAGCTGAGAATTTGAAATCTCCACGTTGTTGTTATAATGAAAATGTTATTATCATGTGACTAAAGCGAACTTGTAACTTCACTTGTATCAAGAATATATGATATAAATGCTCTGTCATTATTTATAAGCTAACCCTGATCTCACAGAGAAAATTAACCCATAATTTCCTCTGTTTGGATATTTCAGTATTGTTAACACAAACTCAAAGGCATGTTCCAAACAGCAGAAAATATCTCCTAACCAAACCTATAATTTAACTTTTTTGTTTTGTCTGTTTTGTCTCTCTGGGGATCAATGCACGCTGGAACTCTGAGGAAAACAAAGTGGTGTTTGTGAGCTTGCCACCAATAATGTATTGTTTTGAAACAAGCCCCTGGTTTGAAGTGTAAGAAAGGGAACCATCAGCAGCAGCAAAGTGGCAGCCCAGTAATGACAGGCAGTGTGGTACTGGCCTGAGAGGATTAGGGGGAGGAGAGGACACACTCCTCAGTTTGGAGGTAGGGGAAGGTGTCCTTGCCTGTCTGAAAACTGTCCTGTCTAGCCCCTGAAGAAGGCTGTTACAGCCAAAGTGTTGGCTGCATTATGGTACAGTTTGGTACACCTTGCGGGCTTTCCTTCTTCATAGAGTCTAACCCTCCTCCCATCCATCTGTGTCTCTCTCTGCAGGACCTGTTGCACCTGAATGAGCTGGACCTGCTGGAGCTGGGGGTCCATAACCACCTCCACCGCATCCACATCCTCACTAGCATCCAGACACTGCAGGAGAGGGAGAGGAGGAGAGGTCAGTGGCACAACAGCATCTCACTGGTAGTTGCAGGCAATGTTATCTTCCTATACCAAACCTGTTCATGAAAAATAAACTTTGTTATGGTCTGTTCACATTATGAGTCACTGTTGTTGTGACTCAAATCCAGAAAAGTAATTCCCACTGAAACATTCCCAGTCCCAGTCATTCCCATTGAAAGCCTCAAGATTACACCGTACATTTTGAGCTGTTGTTTGCTAAATGCTAAATGCTATGTAATGCCAAGCATATGCCACATAACACCCACACAATGTGAAAGTAGGAAAAGTGGTAGTGTTTTAACAAGAGAAGTGTCTTTCTCTTCCAACACTCACACGGCTGACCAAACAGGAGCAGGCCTCATCCGGACCATCAGGCTAACTGTTTTCACAGACTGGCTCAGGCCCTGTTCGTCGGGTTCCCAGCCCTCCCGCTCTGCTTCCGTCCCCTCCCGTCCTGACCTCTGTTTGTGTTGGGCAGTGCAGGCCATGTAATGTGTTTGGAGGGATAGAGAGGATGGCCCTAGTGGGGAACAAGCCCACCGGCACTCTCTCACTGGCCAATGCCACCCTACGGCCCCACCTCACTGGGCCAGGGGTCAGAGGATAGGCCCCTCCAGTGAAACAGTGTTGTGCTGAAAAGTAGCTGATACTTTCCTTACAGTCACCAGGGAAAACAATGTGCCCTAGTTAAAGGCTATAGACTTCCTGGCCATCTGAGTAAATAAGCTCTGGAGTCCTTAAGACTAATCAGTGATTAATTAGGATATTCAACAGATTTCATGTTTTTCTTTCTTCTTCTCTTGCTCTTATCCCTTGACGCCACCTGTAAAGACAGACGAAGGTAATGAGGTGTTCAGCTGTAAGTCATGAAAGCACCAGGAGGCTGATGGCAACATATAGGGATTACTGAGGTAAGACAGACAGGCATCTTAGGCCTGGGAACAGGAGTGGAAATCAAAACACAGCCTCATTTACTGTTGACACAGGTATTGTGTCATGCATAGGCATGCTTCCAGGGTTAGTGCAATCAAGGCTCCTTGGATGTCCCTACCCTAAACCCTAACCTTAACCCCCACCCTGACCTTAACATTACCATAACCCTTACCTAACCTTAACCCTTACCTTAATCGTTTTAAATTTCAACTTCAATGGGGTGACGTCACAACACAGTATCCTACTCCTACAACCACGGTGGAACACACGCGCACGCACGCACACACACACACACACACACACACACACACACACACACACACACACACACACACACACACACACACACACACACACACACACACACACACACACACACACACACACACACACACACACACACACACACACACACACCAGGTGATTATACAGGGTCTAGCCAGGCAGCTGTAAGAGTTGGAGCAGCGGTGGCTGCCCTGGGGCAGGTGTCCTGCTGTGTATAATTAACTCTGTAGAGAAGTGGGGATGAGGTCTTCGTATGGATCATAGACAGGCCACTGCTTGTTTCCAATGCATTATTTGCCGACTCCCTACTGTTGCTATGGCTACTGCCAAGTGTATGCCATTTGGTTTGGGGCACTTTGAATCCTTTATTCTAAAAGAGTGTTCAAGTAGGGCAATATTCTATTCCTAACAAAATCCACTTGTATTTTTGTGTCTGCATTAAGTGGCTTTGGGCTGCTGATAAATCCAGTCATAGTACCTGAGAGGGTTTGTGGTAAAAGGGTCATCAAGTCTCCTGTTGCACCATCCATCCACACCACAAGTTTAAAAGCCTCTCACACTAACGATTAGAGTGAGTTTTGGCTAGTGGTGTGTGGATTCGGGATTATTGCTAAATAGATTAGCCTTCTTCTGTTCTTCTGAATGTTAACTTCTGAGCTCAATCAGACAAATATAACATATCCTACATTGTGACTCAGTAGTGTTTAGCAAATGGATAAGTGGCCTCAAAGCAACGATTAGAGTGGAATTGACACTTATGAAAATTATTGGATTTCTATTGAGTATGTTTCCAAAGTACTGTGCCACAGAGGTAGATTAACATTTTCAGTGATGCTGGGCCAGTTTCTCATATGATATATTTAATTAAATGATCATCATTTCAACCATTCAAAGACATTACAATTTCATGCTTTCTGGAAACAGGAGACAAGGGGCAGTCAGACATGGTTTTAACTCTAGACACAGAAAAGGTAGAAAAAATATGGAGGGTACGGGGCAACAGAGGACGAACAGCAGAGGGGCTAATAATTTTGGAGCGGGGGGAAAGGTCTCGGCTTCCGGGGTAGTGGACGCGGCACTATAGCGGCATACCAGCGCCTCAGGCTTGACCTTCTTGGATACCGGTCGGTGCTGCAGAAGCAAAGTGGCCCAGGCCTTACTGAACCCCTCCCGGAGGTCCTGGTACTCTGCGGAGCTGGCAGAGAAGACATCCCAGGGCAGGCAGAGCTGACTTTAGGCAATGAGTGTGGCAGGACGGGCTCCAGCCCACGATGGCACCAGTAGCCCAGTCAATGGAGGGATTGTGTTGCTGGAGCCGGTACCCAAATACAGACATCTCTGTGTCTCAAGTCTGCATACGCGTTAGGCTGGGGACAGCCTGGCCCTGCCGAGCTGCATCGGCTCGGGAAGAGGTGAATCGGCAGTTTCCGAAGGCTCTTGAAGGGACTCGGGTAAGCTTGGATCCTCTCGGGGACGTAGACGCCAGGGACTTCCGGAGTTCATCAGATGCAAGGTGGGATCCCTGAGTGAGCGATTGGGACCGCAATCGGACCTCTTCTGCCTTCTACGTTCCCGTAGCCGACCATCGATCCGGATGGTTAAAGCGATGAGTGAGTCGAGATCTGTCGGTAGTTCTCGGGCTGCCAGCTCATCCTTTACCTCCTCCGATAATCCGTGCAGGAACGTGTCAAACAGCGCTTCCGGGTTCCAGGTACCCTCCGCTGCTAGCGTGCGGAACTCCACCGCATAGTCTGCCACACTGAGGGTGTCCTGCCGAAGCTAGAGTAACTTCCGGGCAGCCTCTCTCCTGGACACTGGAGCCTCAAAAACTTTTCTCAAGTAAAGTGACAAAGGATGGTCATAGTGCTTCTTGACAGTGTCATAAAGTGTATTTTCTTAGTCCAAGTAAAGTGACACAGGATGGTCATAGTGCTTCTTGACAGTGTCAAGAAGTGTAATTTGTAAGTTCTTTAAAATATGATGAAAAAACATGACTGTAAATAATTCATTACAACAACAAAAAAGGATTTAACTTCTTTGGGAGCAGCGCACGAGGTGACCGTTTTGGAGAGCCTGGCGTGCCCAAAGTAAAATGCCTCCCATTAAGGCCCAGAAAATAGGATATGCACTTATTTAGTACCATTGGATAGGAAACACTCAGAATTTTCTAAAAGTGTTAACATTTCGTCTGTGAGTATAACAGAACGGATATGGCAGGCGACAACCCGAGGAATTTCTGTCCTGGAAAAAGTGGTTTTGACAGATTGCCTCATTTAGAACCCCTCTCTTATGAAAATGCCCATATAAGGGCATATGAATGCAGTACCTATCGCTTCCTCTGGATGTCAACAGTCTCGAGAAAGTGTTCTGATTCTTTTGAGATGCTTTTAGAGCAGAGAAGAAGACGAATAAGGAAGTGTACACACAGATGTCAATACAAGTAAATGCGCGCGCTCCCGGCTGGCATGTTCTTTGTTTTTTTTCCTTTCTTATCGCCCAGTTTATATTCCGGTTGAAATATTATACTATTTATACATAAAAGTGTTCCTAAGGATACATTTAAAATCATGTTTGATTGTTCTTGGACAAGTTTATAGGTATAAGTTGAACGAGTTCTCTTCACGTTTCAATGGAGGAGTCGACGCTATATTTTCTCATTATAACGCGCCAACCAAACTGAGATTTATGGATATAATACATTACTTTTTCTAACAAAAGAACCATGGATTGTCTTCGTTGGACACTTGGGAAGCCCTCAGCAGAAGTTCTTCAAAAGGTAATTGATTTGTTTTCGCTGTGAAATGTGTTATGTGTGAACCGTGATGGCGTATGAATTCATGGTAATTGGAAAAATATGTTAGGTGCTACCCTCAAACAATCAAATGTGGTGCTTTCGTCGTAAAGCCTTTTTGAAATCTGACAACGCTGTGATATTGCCAAGAAGCAGAGCTTTTGATGACTATGAAACACTTGTATATTGATGCATGTTTAATAATTCAACTTTTGGATTTTGAATTTGGCGCCTTGCATTTCACCTGGTAGTGTCAGGAGTGCTCCCTAAGAAGTTTTTTAAGAAACAAACGAAAGGAAACTTCTTGGCAGGAAAATGTGGGATTTGACACTCTTATGTAGGTGTTATAACCAGCCATAAAATAACGCAATATATGTCAAAACAGGTGTTATGACTATATTATGACTGGTTATGACAAGTCATGTCAGCTGTTATGACATATTATGACATGGTTATGACGCTAGGTGTCAAGTAAAGTATTACCAACATGGGGTACATGGTACATAATACATATATCATAACCATTTCAGAAAAAATTATTCACCATTTCTGGCTATGATGAGTTCATAGTCCAGAGGTAGTAATATAACAAATTACCATGCACATCTTTCATTTAATTGGAGTTATAATGCTCGTTCACACGCACAGTTTTACCACAGGTCTGATTTATAAAGGGAAAAATGTGTATGTATGCGTGCGCCAAGTTTACGCAGTCATTTCAGTGCACACATATATTTTGTGTAAAATTTTGCAACGGAGCATTTGAAAGCCAAAACAGTGTCAGAATATACAGAGTATACCAAACAGGACCACCTTCCTAAATGGAGGAGTTGCACCCCCCAGTTGCACCCCAGTTGCACCCCCAGACGATGCTCTTCTCACTAACAGCCAATGATCGCATCATGATATTTAGCTACCTGCTTTTTTGTTAGGAATAAGTTGTTAAATATTCTCCATTTGCACAAGGCTACTAGGTTACTTTTGTTTCTTGCAATGCAATACCTCAACCACTAGAAACTATGTGAACGCATGGTCTAAAATTTGCCGGAGGATAAGCATATTCTCATGTCAAGTTCAGTTTTGATAAAGGACAACTTTTGTCCTTTTGTCCTTTATAAAGGACAATGTTTCCCACAGTTGTGTCAAGTTGGCTGGATGTCCTTTGGGTGGTGTACCATTCTTGATACACATGGGAAACTGTTCAGTGTGAAAAACCCAGCAGCGTTGCAGTTCTTGACACACTCAACCAGGCTTGTGTGATACATTTCTCATTGCATTGTGAATTCAAACAACGCTTAAGCAGCGTGTCCAATCAAAGCCCATCCACCAGCCTGCATGCATTAGTCACCATGCTACAGTACACAGCATTGTCACTGACACAGGGCCATCCATTATTTTTACAACACTCACTGCTGACTGACAGCCATAGATTTTGTGGTATTGTTGGGTCACAGTGCGTTCCTCTTACCCACTGTGTGTGGACTTCCCCTTGGTGAATCACCCCGTAGCACTCACTTCTGTCATCATGAAGTGCTTTGAGAGACTAGTCAAGGATCATATCACCTCTACCTTACCTGTCACCCTAGACGCACTTCAATTTGCTTACCGCCCCAATAGGTCAACAGACGATGCAATCGCAATCGCCATCACACTGCACACTGCCCTATCCCATCTGGACAAGAGGAATACCTACAGTTGAAGTCGGAAGTTTACATACACTTAGGTTGGAGTCATTAAAACTCGTTTTTCAACCACAAATTTCTTGTTAACAAACTATAGTTTTGGCAAGTCAGTTAGGACATGTACTTTATGCATGACACAAGTATTTTTTCCAACAATTGTTTACAGACAGATTATTTCACTTATAATTCACTGTATCAAAATTCCAGTGGGTCAGAAGTTTACATGCACTAAGTTGACTGTGCCTTTAAACAGCTTGGAAAATTCCAGAAAATGATGTCATGGCTTTAGAAGCTTCTGTTAGGCTAATTGACATCATTTGAGTCAATTGGAGGTGTACCTGTGGATGTATTTCAAGGCCTACCTTCAAACACCATCCCAACCGTGAAGCACGGGGGTGGCAGCATCATGTTGTGGGTGTGCTTTGCTGCAGGAGGGACTGGTGCACTTCACAAAATAGATGGCATCATGAGGTAGGAAAATTCTGTGGATAAAATTGAAGCAACATCACAAGACAACAGTCAGGAAGTTAAGCTTGGTCGCAAATGGATCTTCCAAATGGACAATGACCCCAAGCATGCTTCCAAAGTTGTGGCAAAATGGCTTAAGAACAACAAAGTCAAGGTATTTGAGTGGCCATCATAAAGCCCTGACCTCAATCCTATAGAAAATTGGTGGGCAGAACTGAAACAGCGTGTGCGAGCAAGGATGCCTACAAACCTGACTCAGTTACACCAACTCTGTCAGGAGGAATGGGACAAAATTCACCCAACTTATTGTGGGAAGCTTGTGGAAGCCTACCCGAAACGTTTGACCCAAGTTAAACAATTTCAAGGCAATGCTACCAAAAACTAACTGAGTGTATGTAAACTTCTAACCCACTGGGAATGTGATGAAAGAAATGAAAGCTGAAATAAATCATTCCCTCTACTATTATTCTGACACTTTACATTCTTACAATAAAGTGGTGATCGTAACTGACCTAAGACAGGGAATTCTTACTAGGATTAAATGTCATGAATTATGAAAAACTTAGTTCAAATGTATTTGGCTAAGGTGTAAGTAAACTTTCGACTTCAACTGTTCATTGACTATAGCTCAGCATTCAACACCATAGTGCTCTCCAAGCTCATCATTAAGCTCGAGGCACTGGGTCTGAACCCCAGCCCTGTGCAATTGGGTCCTGGACTTCCTGACGGGCCGCCCCCAGGTAGGAAACAACACCTCCACTTTGCTGATCCTGGGGCCCCACAAGGGTACGTGTTCAGCCCCCTCCTGTACTCCCTGTTCACCCATGACTGCGTGGCCAAGCACGTCTCCAACTCAGTCATCAAGTTTGCAGACGACACAACAGTAGTAGGCTTGATTACATACAATGATGAGACAGCCTACAGGGAGGATGTGAGGGCTCTGGGAATGTGGTGCCAATAAAATAACCTCTCACTCAACGTCAACAAAAAAAAGGAGATGATCGTGTTCTTCAGGAAACAGCAGAGGGAGCACCCCCCTATCCACATTGACGGGACCGCAGTGGAGAAGGTGGAAAGTTTCAAGTTCCTCGGCGTACACATCACTGAGAAACTGAAATGGTCCACCCACATAGACAGTGTGGTGAAGAAGGCGCAACAGCGCCTCTTCAACCTCAGGAGACTGAAGAAATTTGTCTTGTCACCTAAAACCCTCACAAACCTTTACAGATGCACAATTGAGAGCATCCTGTCAGGCTGTATCACCGTCTGGTATGGCAACTGCACCGCCCACAACTGCAGGGCTCTCCAGAGGGTGGTGCGGTCTGCCCAACGCATCACCAGGGGCAAACTACCTGCCCTCCTGGACAGCTATATCACCCGATGTCACAGGAAGGATTTTTTTTTTATCAAGGACAACAACCACCCGAGCCACTGCCTGTTCACCCCGCTATCATCCAGAAGGTGAGGTCAGTACAGCTGCATCAAAGCTGGGACCGAGAGACTGAAGAACAGCTTCTATCTCAAGGCCATCAGACTGTTAAATAGCCATCACTAGCACAGAGAGGCTGCTGCCTATATATATAGACTATATACAATCACTGTCCACTTTTATAAATGGATCTCTAGTTACTTTAAAAATGCCACTTTAATAATGTTTACATATCTTGCATTACCCATCTCATATGTATATACTGTATTCTATACTATTATACTGTATCTTAGTCTATGCCGTCTATTTATATATTCTTAATTCCATTCCTTTACTTAGATTTGTGTGTATTGGGTATATGTTGTGAAATTGTTAGATATTAATTGTTAGATATTACTGCACTGTCGGAGCTAGAAACACAAGCATTTCGCTACACCTGCAATACCATCTGCTAAACAAATTGTATGTGACCAATACAATTCGATTTGATTTGATTTGAGGCTGATCGACCATCAGGAATGTGAGAAGGCAGATGATGGGCAGAAATGCAGCAGCATGCAGATGAACTGTTATTTGTCCCTGATGGAAAACACAAGTTACCACGGTGAGAGAATTCCACATGGTGCTCAGCTGAGACTGTGGACCAAAGATAGACCACCACTCAACTCTCAACAAAGACTGCCAGAGCAACACTCGTCTGCTTGGCTCAGCTCAGCTAGGGAAGCGAGTGGCTGTACATTCATGCAGACATTCACACATATGTGGCACAGGTACAGTATATTTGCGAGCTGCTCACATTGTTCTACAAGTTTTGACAACCACTGAAAAACATTGCTCAAAACTAAATCCCAGACAATTCTATGAAGTGATGGTGTAGTTGAATCATAGTCAGTTAAACCTAGTCCCACTAACATTGTTCTGTAAATCTTGAATGATGCAATAAAACCATGGTTGTTTATACTCTGTTAAAAAGTAATGGAATGAGGTGTTCTTTAAAACAAGGATAGTTTACATTTCAAGTGCTGACAAATTGTTATTCCTAGCAGCCTTGGGTACTAGGCCGGATGGGGGACGTCTTCAGGCCTACAGTACATACTGCATGTCCTCTACGCAGAACTAAACTCCAGCATAGGGAAAAGACTGGTAGAGAAACAGTCTTAGTACACATGCTGTACTAGCATTTTCCTGTACAGAAATATTCCCCTTTACAGAACAGAATAACTTTATTTTTCCCAGAGGGAACTTTGTTATGATTGTCAGCTTATGGACATATAATGGCTCCTGCGTAAATGTGGTTGTCTATGGGCATCAACAGGCAGTACTGTGAGTAACCAACAGCAGATTACAGATCAGGATCTTGACTCAGAGGAAATAGATGGTGGCGGATTGATCAGAGGAGTGATTTCTTGGAAATGCCCCCCCTTCCTTTACAAACATGTGAGGAATGAGATGGATCAGGACTGTTGGATCTATTCCGAGGGGAAAAAACATGGCACCTGGCGTCTGAACTTTCCCCTGAAGAATGCATGTGCGCTGGACTAGGAGTTTTTGTGCATGTGTGGTGTGTGTGTGTGGGTGTGCGTGCGTGTGTGCGTGTGTATGTAGCTGAGGTGCCTGAGGACACCCAGGTCATCAGATAACAGCAGGGTGTGAGCAGGTCTATACAGTGTCACTCAGTGACAAGCTGTGCCAAGCCAAACTTCATCAATACATAACAAATGAGAACACACAGACATTGTCTACAGAACCTACAGTTCTCTCAAACATACTAGCTACACATCCGCTGTACCACAGTCTGACCTGGTTCAGAATGATTTATTGTCAAACAATATGACTTTGACTGATATATCACAACATACTATGTCATTCAAATGTTAGACATTTTCAATGTCCTGACAGCTTGATGAATGAGGGGTGTTATGAGGTAGAGTATAGTCCTGGCAGGTGCAGTGTAACTGGAGAGGGCCTGTCTGATTCCAGATGTCTTTCAAGTGTGTGCGTGTGTCCTCCTGACAAAATACCCAGCTGGGATCCAGGTGCTGAAGGATTCTGTGGACACACACACACACCCCACACCCACACCCACACACACACACACACAAACACACACACACACACACATATATATATACACACACTGAGTCACCGTGGCAGATTTAGCATAGCGTTACACGAAACAAACATCACCTGTCCTTTCAATCACAGGGCCACAGCACTAGTATCCTTGGCCAGGGTCTGCCAGGAAGGAACACACACACGCACACTGGGTTGTGTGTTATCATCAGCAGACAATGTGAAGGAATCAAAAGACAAAGACAGGGAAAGTGAATTCTGTACCTCAGCCAAGACAAACAGTACTCCCTCTGTTTTTTGGAGACAGTACACGTGTCTTACAAGACAGAATACTAGCTACCTTAACATTTAATAATTATTATTTTAATGTTTTCAGAGACGTGATCAGATTGCACATCATAAACTCAGCAAAAAAAGAAACGTCCTCACTGTCAACTGCGTTTATTTTCAGCAAACTTAACGTGTAAATATTTGTATGAACATAAGATTCAACAACTTAGACATAACCTGAATAAGTTCCACAGGCATGTGACTAACAGAAATGGAATAATGTGTCCCTGATCAAGGGGGTCAAAAGTAACAGTCAGTATTTGGTCTGGCCACCAGCTGCATTAAGTACTGCAGTGCATCTCCTCCTCATGGACTGAACCAGATTTGCCAGTTCTTGCTGTGAGATGTTACCCCACTCTTCCACCAAGGCACCTGCAAGTTCCCAGACATTTATGGGGGGAATGGCCCTAGCCCTCACCCTCCGATCCAACAGGTCCCAGGCGTGCTCAATGGGATTGAGATCCGGGCTCTTCGCTGGCCATGGCAGAACACTGACATTCCTATCTTGCAGGAAATCACGCACAGAACGAGCAGTATGACTGGTGGCATTGTCATCCTGGAGGGTCATGTCAGGATGAGCATGCAGGAAGGGTACCACATGAGGGAGGAGGATGTCCAGAGTACAGGCCTCGGTGTGACGCTCATTCCTTCGAAGATAAACGCGAATCCGACCATCACCCCTGGTGAGACAAAACCGCGACTCGTCAGTGAAGAGCACTTTTTGCCAGTCCTGTCTGGGCCAGCGACGATGGGTTTGTGCCCATATGCGACATTGTTTCCGGTGATGTCTTGTGAGGACCTGCCTTACAACAGGCCTACAAGCCCTCAGTCCAGCCTCTCTCAGCCTATTGCGGACAGTCTGAGCACTGATAGAGGGATTGTGTGTTCCTGGTGTAACTCGGGCAGTTGTTGTTGCCATCCTGTACCTGTCCCACAGGTGTGATGTTCGGATGTACCGATCCTGTGCAGGTGTTGTTACATGTGGTCTGCCACTGCGAGGACGATCAGCTGTCCATCCTGTCTCCCAGTAGCGGTGTCTTAGGCGTCTCACAGTTCGGACATTGCAATTTATTGCAGTGGCCATATCTGCAGTCCTCATGCCTCCTTGCAGCATGCTTAAGGCACGTTCACGCAGATGAGCAGGGACCCTGGGCATCTTTCTTTTGGTGTTTTTCAGAGTCAGTAGAAAGGCCTCTTGAGTGTCCTAAGTTTTCATAACTGTAACCTTAATTGCCTACCGTCTGTAAGCCGTTCCACAGGTGCATGTTCATTAATTGTTTATGGTTCATTGAACAAGCATGGGAAACAGTGTTTAAACCCTTTACAATGAAGATCTGTGAAGTTATTTGGATTTTTACGAATTATCTTTGAAAGACAGGGTCCTGAAAAAGGGGCGTTTCTTTTTTTTTGCTGAACTGTGACAAGTATACCTTTTTTTTGTTTAAAGAACATTATTGGATTTTCAAATAACATTATCGTAGTGAAACTGGACAGTAACAAAGGCTGTTGTTGGGAGATTAAATGTGAGGCTGCTCTGGCCTCTCTCCTGGGATTGGTGACAGAGGAGAGGAGGGAAGAGGTGCGAAGAGGGGGACGTTTTCAGTGCTGGGGGGCAGGGGGAGGATGGGGTGGAGGGTAAGTCGTAAATCACTCCCCTGTGGCTCGGTGTCTGTGTGGAGGAGTAGGGGCACGTGTGTGTGTCTGAGTGTGTGTATCAGCAAGAGAGAGAGAGAGAGAACACTGTATATATACATAATATGACATTTGAAATGTCTTTATTCTTTTGAAACTTTTGTAAGTGTAATGTTTACAGTACATGTTTTATTGTTTATTATCTATTTCACTTGCTTTGGCAATGTAAACATATGTTTCCCATGCCAATAAAGCCCTTGAATAGAGAGAGAGAGAGAGAGAGAGAGAGAGAGAGAGAGAGAGAGAGGGCATACTACTGAGGGGAAGAGGACGGCAACACAGCCACTGTGGGAGGCCCAGAGACATACAAAGCCAGAGAGAGAGAGAGAGAGGAGGAAGGGGTTTGTTTCTGCAATCTAGCCTTGTTGTTGCCTGTCCGTGCGGGTCTCTTTGCTGGTCAGTCAGTCTACTATGCCTGGGACTCTGTAGCGCTGCCACTCAGGAGGAACTCTACTGAAGTGAAGTGAGGAGGAAATCTCTGGCTGTGCTGTTCTTCAAAAGAAGTGCAACTTTAAACAGACAGGTAAAGATTTCTAGAAATCGTACTGGATTGGAGTCTGTTTTGTATAAAAGTGTTGGAATGTGTTGGTGCTGTATCCAGATGCTGATACGGCTTACTGAGGTGTGAGCAGTATCTCTCTCGCAACTTTTTACTTTTTAACTTCAAAGAATTTTGATTTATTCAGAGTTGTCAACAGGAAACTCTTTGTATTGTTTTCAATATAATGACTTCAGTCAGTTCAGTTGTTGATGCTTTTTCTCACTAACAAGGTCAAACTTTTACAAATATTTCCTCCAACTTCTTACACAGTAACATAAGATAAGCATGTTTTTCAAGGACTTTGTTAGTCAATGGAATATAGTTCTGAGACTTTTCCCCTGGGAAATTGGCCACCTAAGTTGCTGGTTGCTGTGCAGGAGAGAGGTGACAGTAGCTAGAGTTGTTGGTGAGGAACGGAGTGGCAGCCACTGCTGTGGGCTTTAATAACTAGTGATTAATATGTCACACACAGACCAGCCATGCTCACAGAGGGGAAGACTCTCTCTCTCTCTCTCTCTCTCTCTCTCTCTGGGGAAGAGGAGGAGAGGAAGGAGGGAGAGATCTGGGTTCATATCAAACACCCCCTTCTCTCAACAAAAGAAGGGCCAAAAAGTGTCATGTGACAGTTGGGCTCTTTGTTCTTTTCAGAGGTCTGGAGAAAGACTGGCCAGGGGTTGCTTTAGTAATGCACTGCTGTGTGTGTGTGCGTGCGTGCATTTGTGTGTGCATGTGTGTGTGTATGTTCATGCTAATGTATGTGTGCAAACATGTTTGTCCCCAGTATTCTGCCCATCCACTCTCTCTAGTTTGCAGTGAGAAAGGAAGGGCAACCTCATCAGTCAGTTTCCTCTGGTTAATTTTATTCCTCTCTTCATTTCCCTGCATGCGTTTTATTTGTGGCGTTGTTTTCCTGTGCCACTCATTTGTTTTCCTATTGGGTCTGTTCTGCTGTCTGGGTAATGAGGGGCCAGGCCTGCAGCATGTGACAGAGCTGGAGCTGTAAAGTGTCTGCTGGTTGCTACTTTTAGAGCCCCAGCTGAAACACATCCTGATCTCCCTGCCCTGCCTGCTGCCTCCGCGCCTTGATTGGGTGTGTGTCAGCCCCTTTCGCTAAAGCTTCCTATTCCTTCCTGTACACTGCATAAGATGCAGGCTGAACGCGCTGCTATAGAAACCCTGAGTGTTGGCTCGGAGCCTGTCTACAGCCTGATTCACTGGGATTTGTGTACTGAGTGGAGGACCAGCATTAATGGGGGAGAGATGAACTCCCAAAGCCCTGGGTATGATGGGGGTTGAGATGTTTAGCCCAGCCCAGATGCCCACTGTGTAGAGCAGGCTGATATTCTAGACTAGAGCAAACTCAACTGTTTTGTCTCCCACAGAACTGCATCCATTGTCAGATATGGGATGGATGAGAGAAGCTGGTTGGGAATAGCAGTCAGGCTATGGTGACGGATTTATTAGAGGGTTTATTCTTAAGAGTGCTCTTGTGGCCCACAGCCTCTCTGGGTCTTTTGTCCACTCAAAGCAGGTTTGAATTCATTAAAGGGGACTTGCATTATTCACTAGATTCCCATGGAGGAGTGAGTGCGGGGGAAGACTGGAGAAAACATAACACTGATAACACTGGCCAGTTTGTTTAGAAATGCACTGGAATATTCTCTTCTTCCCCTGTACGTCTCTAATAGCTTGAGTTTGGATGCTTATAGTTTTATTTCCTTTGCATGTTGACTATCTTTTGAATCAAGGATAGTTTTGTTCACTTTCACTTAACAGATTTGTGTGTGCTGTGGGATTAGTGCAGGACACAATGCTCCTACTATAGGTACAGTAAAAGAAAGACAATATTTGTGTTTGCTGACATCAGCAATGGCATGTGCCCTGTGTCACGAGCCAGATACAGACAAAGAACTTTAAAGAATTTGCGAGTGTGAATGTGTGAGTGTGTGTCTGTGTGTGTTTGTGTGTGTTATTGTGTGTCTTCAGTGAAAGATGCAGAGGATGATGTAAGCAGTTGGCAGTGAGCCAGAGAAAGACCATTGTGCTTGTGAGAGGTAGAAAGACAAAAGAAAGAAAGAAAGTAAAACAGTGTGAGGTAAGGAGGAGTGACATCATGAGAGACACAAAGGAGATAGACAAAAGAAGAGGTCTTTTCTAGACCCACACCTCAGTTCAAATGATGGCCATAACAATGTCACCTCTTGTAGTATTTTGCCTGAATAATTTATGTTATCAGATTAATGTCTTGAATATTCATGTTCTTAAGGAGCCCAGAGAGAGTTAACCCTTTCTCTTCGGGCACGTGCGACAGACTGTCACCACAGGGGAGGAATTATCAAATCAAGTTTATTTGTCACGTGCGCCGAATACAACAGGTTACAGTGAAATGCTTACTTATAGTCTCTAACCAATAGTGCAAAAAAGGTATTAGGTGAATAATACAACAGTAAAAAAGACAGTGAAAAATAACAGTAGCGAGGCTATAAAAGTAGCGAGGCTACATACAGACACCGGTTAGTCAGGCTGATTGAGGTAGTATATGTACATGTAGATGTGGTTAAAGTGACTATGCATAAATGATGAACAGAGAGTAGCAGTAGCGTAAAAGAGGGGTTGGCGGGTGGTGGGTGGCGGGACACAATGCAGATAGCCTAGTTAGCCAATGTGTGGGAGCACTGGTTGGTCGGGCCAATTCAGGTAGTATGTACATGAATGTATAGTTAAATTGACTATGCATATATGATAAACAGAGAATAGCAGCAGCGTAAAAGAGGGGGCACACAATACAAATAGTCCGGGTAGCCATTTGATTACCTGTTCAGGAGTCTTATAGCTTGGGGTAAAAACTGTTGAGAAGCCTTTTTGTCCTAGACTTGGCACTCCGGTACCACTTGCCATGCGGTAGTAGAGAGAACAGTCTATGACTGGGGTGGCTAGGGTCTTTGACAATTTTTAGGGCCTTCCTCTGACACCGGCAGCTTAGCCCCAGTGATGTACTGGGCCGTACGCACTACCCTCTGTAGTGCCTTGCGGTTGGAGGCCGAGCAATTGCTGTACCAGGCAGTGATGCAACCAGTCAGGATGCTCTCGAGGTTGCAGCTGTATAACCTTTTGAGGATCTCAGGACACATGCCAAATCTTTTTCGTTTCCTGAGGGGGAATAGGTTTTGTCGTGCCCTCTTCACGACTGTCTTGGTGTGTTTGGACCATTCTAGTTTGTTGGTGATGTGGACACCAAGGAACTAGAAGCTCTCAACCTGCTCCACTACAGTCCCGTCAAAGAGAATGGGGGCGTGCTCGGTCCTCCTTTTAATGTAGTCCACAATCATCTCCTTAGTCTTGGTTACGTTGAGGGATAGGTTGTTATTCTGGCACCACCTGGCCAGGTCTCTGACCTCCTCCCTATAGGCTGTCTCGTCGTTGATCAGGCCTACCACTGTTGTGTCATCTGCAAACTTATTGATGGTGTTGGAGTCGTGCCTGGCCATGCAGACACTTGCCAGTTGGTTAGCACATGCCCGGAGCACACGTCCTGGTAATCCGTGTGAATGTTGACCTGTTTAAAGGTCTTACTCACGTCGGCTACGGAGAGCGTGATCAAACAGTCGTCCGAAACAGCTGATGCTCTCATGCATGCCTCAATGTTGCTTGCCTCAAAGCGAGCATAGAAGTGATTTAGCTCGTCTAGTAGGCTCGTGTTACTGGGCAGCTCGCGGCTGTACTTTCCTTTGTAGTCTGTAATAGTTTGCAAGCCCTACCACATAAGACAAGCGTCGGAGCCGGTGTAGTATGATTCAATCTTAGCCCTGTATTGACACTTGTTTGATGGTTCGTCGCAGGGCATAGCAGGATTTCTTGTAAGCTTCCGGGTCCCGCACCTTGAAAGCGGCGGCTCTACCCTTTAGCTCAGTGCGAATTATGCCTGTAGTCCATGGCTTCTGGTTTGCAGTATGTACGTACAGTCACTGTGGGAACGACGTCCTCGATGCACTTATTGATAAAGCCAGTGACTGATGTGGTGTACTCCTCAATGCCATCAGAAGAATCCCGGAACATGTTCCAGTCTGTCCTGTAGTTTAGCATCTGCTTCATCTGACCACTTTTTTATAGATCGAGTCACTGGTGCTTCCTGCTTTAATTCTTGCTTGTAAGCAGGAATCAGGAGGATAGAGTTGTGGTCGGATTTACCAAATGGAGGGCGAGGGAGAGCTTTGTACGCGGTTCTGTGTGTGGAGTACAGGTGATCTAGAATGTTTTTTCCCTCGGGTTGCATATTTAACATGTTGATAGAAATTTGGTAGAACTGATTTAAGTTTCCCTGCATTAAAGTCTCCGGCCACAAGGAGCGCCGCCTCTGGGTGAGTGGTTTCCTGTTTGCTTATTTCCTTATACAGCTGACTGAGTGCGGTCTTAGTGCCAGCATCTGTCTGTGGTGGTAAATAAACAGACACGAAAAGTATGGCTGAAAACTCTCTAGGCAAGTAGTGTGGCCTGCAATTTATCACAATATACTCTCATTTAGGCGAGCAAAATCTACAGACTTCCTTCGTGCACCAGCTGTTGTTTACGAATATGCACAGACCGCCCTCGTCTTACCGGAGTGTGCTGTTCTATCTTGCCGGTGCAGCGTATATCCCGCTAGCTGAATATCCATGTCATCATTCAGACACAATTCCGTGAAACATAGGATATTACAGTTTTTGATGTCCCGTTGGTAGGATATTCAGGATCGTACCTCATCTAATTTATTGTCCAATGATTGCACGTTGGCTGCGTCTCTTTCTCATGCAAATAACAGGGATGTTGGCCCTGTCGGGTGTTTGGAGAATGTTCTGTGTGTCCTGCTTGTTGAAGAAAAAATCTTTGTCTAATCCGAGGTGAGTGATCGCTGTCCTGATATCCATAAGATACGGTTTCAGAAGCATTATGTACAAAATAAGTTACAAATGGTTGGGCGCCCGTAAAACTGCTGCCGTTTTTTCCGGCTCCATTTTAGATATCGATCAACATTCCTTAAGGGGAAACAGATGTGCCTGGTTCTGGCCGCACTGACTCACTGCTGGGCTGCTTCATTCTGCTCTCTCTGAGGTCAACAGCAGGCCTCCACACACTGACCAGCCCTCAGGCACTTTACTCACCAGCCAATTAACCCCCCGCCCCTGCACCACCGGTTTAACTGGCTTCTATAGGAATCGTCACCTGGCTATTGCAGGAAGGGATGTGTGGTTGTGACTGGTCAGTGGTCTGGCACAAAATGGCTGCTGACCCTCCCACTGTGCATCATCACCCAGGTGGGTGCTGTTAATTAAGGTTGGGTGTTTGGTTGATTTGTGTGAATTGTCGCACCCGCATAGACTGTAATGTGTTTTAGAGCTGTGAAGGGATATGTTCTTCCCACTCGCTGGTGTTTGTCCTGTGATATGTTGATGATGAGTAACTGGGACATGTTCAGTGACTCAACCCACCTGATGAGTCAAACAGAGCAGGTGAATTAACATCTGTGTTGGTCTGTTCCGATGGTGCTTTCAAGACAACTGGGAACTCATAAAAATAAACTTCTGGTCGGAAAAGTTGAAGTTCTATAAAGAGTTTCCGTCTTTGAATTCTGAGTTGGATGACCGTTCAAAATGATTTCCCCAGTCCGTTTTACCCAGTTGTCTTCAATGCACTGAAGTCTGATATTTCCGAGTTCCCAGTAGTTTTGAATGCGGCACGAGTTCTGCATCATGTCATGACATGTGATCAACATGATATTAGAGGGGTTAAGCAATTTCTGGAAACTGTTCTTATAGGGGGAGATTTCGATTTTGGATACCTACTGTAATATCCAGTGCCGTATCACTCTGTGAAAGCCTGTTCTCTGCTCTGATCTTCAGTCTCACCATGCATCTGGAACATTAAGTACAGAACAGTAGTCGGATCAAAAATCTTTCTAATCCTCTCATTGGAATGTCCTTTTTCTCCTGAGATTGAAACCTGCTGGTAACCATCTCCCAATATACATAGCTAGCTAGATTACTATGTAAACCAGGAACAAGTTTCAAAGAGCATATCATCCATCATGAAAAAGGGTCCGAGCCCGAACCATGAAAAACAACCCCAGACCATTATTCCTCCTCCACCCAACTTTACAGTTGGCACTATGCATTTGGGCAGGTAGCGTTCTCCTCGCATCCGCCAAACCCAGAATTGTCCATCAGACTGCCAAATGGTGAAGCGCGTTTCATCACTCCAGTGAATATATTTCCACTTGGAACTCGGTAGTGAGTGTTGCAACCGAGGACAAACGATTTTTACTCGCTACATGTTTCAGCACTTGATGGTCCCGTTCTGTGAACTTCTGTGGCCTGCTACCTCGTGGCTGAGCTGTGGTTGCTCCTGGACGTTTCCGAATCACAATAAAAGCACTTACAGTTGAACGGGGAAGCTCTAGCATGGCAGAAATTTGAAGAACTGACTTGCTGGAAACCCTGACTTGTTGGAAACCCACAACCCTTTTGTTGTGGCAATCCTGAAAAAGTTCAGGAGTAAAAATGTGCTTAAAAATCACATAATAAGTTGCATTGATTCATACGGTGTTCAGTAATAGTGGTTAACATTATTTTTGAATAAATAC
Source organism: Brachymystax lenok tsinlingensis (assembly GCA_030435695.1). NCBI lineage: Eukaryota > Metazoa > Chordata > Actinopteri > Salmoniformes > Salmonidae > Brachymystax > Brachymystax lenok. The sequence continues at coordinate 21,120,636 of CM059790.1, read as the reverse complement.
CCCATCTCTGTACAACACACATACAATTATCTGTAAAGTCCCTCAATCAAAAAAACAGGGAGGTTTATCAATGCCTTGCAAAGGGCACCAGTTGGTAGATGTGTAAAAATAGAAAAGCAGACTGTGTGTAAAAATAGAAAAGTAGACGCTGTATATCCCTTTGAGAATGTTGAAGTTATTAATTAGGCATTTGATGGTGTACAGGCAAAGATACAGGCATCCTTCCTAACTCAGTTGCCAGAGAGGAAGGAAACTCCTCAGGGATTTCACCATTAGGCCAATGGTGATTTTAAAACAGTTACAGAATTTAATGGTTGTGATATGAGAAACTGAGGATGGATCAACAACATTGTAGTTGCTCCACAATACTAACCTAAATGACAGAGTGAAAAGAAGGAAGCCTTTACAGAATACAAGGCACTTAAGTAATACTACAAAAAATGTGACAAATAAATTAACTTTTTGGCCTGAATACAAAGTGTTATGTTTGGGGCAAATCCAACAATGGGTAAATATTGGTCTTAGAAACTTACCCAGAAAGACTAACGGGGTGAATCCTTATCTAATGAAGATATATGCCACGCCTGCTCCCGCATCCCGTCTCTGGCGCCAGGCTGCCCTTCATTACACACACCTGTCACCTGGACTCCTTCACGTTGTTGATTGCCCCCTCTATATCTGTATGTTCCTCAGTTGTGTTCCCTGTGCCAGCATTATTGTCATAATGTCATTTTGTTCCCCCTGTCCAGATGTTGTTCTTGTTTTTGTTATATGTCCGTTTTCCATTAAATGTTCACTGTTCTTGCTTCTCATCTCCAGCGTACTCACAATATATTAGTGTTTTTATTTTATTCATATAAATGTTAGATTTTTTTTTACACTTTGACATTACAACGTTTTTTGTGAAGATTGTTGACCAAAAATGACAATTAAATTCATTTTAATCCCACAGTGTAAAACAACAAAATGTGGAAAAAGCCAAGAGGTGTGAATAATTTCTGAAGGCACTGTAGTATTTTGACCTGTTGCCAAGGAGGCCCTCAACATAAATCAAATCAAATCAAAGTTTGTCACATGCGCCGAATACAACAGGTGTAGACCTTACAGTGAAATGCTTACAGGCTCTAACCAACAGTGCAAAAAAGGTATTAGGTGAACAATAGGTAAGTAAAGAAATAAAAGCAACAGTTAAAAGACAGTGAAAAATAACAGTAGCGAGGCTACATACAGGCACCGGTTAGTCGGGCTGATTGAGGTAGTATGTACATGAAGATATGATTAAAGTGACTATGCATATATGATGAACAGAGAGTAGCAGTAGCGTAAAAGAGGGGTTGGCGGGTGGTGTGTGGCGGGACCTAATGCAGATGGGCATAATGGCGCCGGAAGAAATGGCAGCTGGTGCACGAAATCTAAGGAAGTCTCTAGATTTTGCTCGCCTGATGTAGAGTATCTTGTTATAAATTGCAGACCACACTACTTGCCTATAAAGCTTTCAGCTATACTTTTCGTGGCTGTTTATTTACCACCACAGACAGATGCTGGCACTAAGATGGCACTCAGTCAGCTGTATAAGGAAATAAGCTAACAGGAAACCACTCACACAGACGCTCCTTGTGGCCGGAGACTTTAATGCAGGGAAACTTAAATCAGTTCTACCTAATTTCCATCAACATGTTAAATGTGCAACAAGAGGGGGAAAAATTCTAGATCACCTGTACATCCACACACAGAACCGCGTACAAAGCTCTCCCTCGCCCTCCATTTGGTAAATCCGACCACAACTCTATCCTCCTGATTCCTGCTTACAAGCAAAAATTAAAGCAGGAAGCACCAGTGACTCGGTCTATAAAAAAGTGGTCAGATGAAGCAGATGCTAAACTACAGGACTGTTTTGCTATCACAGACTGGAACATGTTCCGGGATTCTTCCGCTGGCATTGAGGAGTACACCACATCAGTCACTGGCTTTATCAATAAGTGCAAATATTTTCATAAAGAAACTGATGAAACACGTAGGTGACTTACAAAGATGAGGAGGACCAAGAGCAAGAGAGGGAGTGTGGTGATGAAGTGTCCACAACTAAAGAATCATTGTGGAATCTGTACTTAGTATGTGCACATGCTAACAGAAAGGAATGAGGTGGGTAGCTAGCTAAGTCTGTCACTGTAGCATAGTATTTATAAACAAACATTTTCTTTCAAGTTTTGTTCATTTTCATTCTATTATCTATACAATAGGCCATCATTGATTTTGACCCAATAGGCCTGACATATTACCTCTTTCAAGGAGCTTTTTGTTTTGATAGGGTTATTTTACCTAAAATCTTTTAGGCCTACCTACAGAAAAAAAACACTACACATCCTGCCCAGCCTGGCAAGAGTGGCCCAAAGGGTGTTTAGCATCCCCAGTCACAGAGAGTTTATTCTCCGCTGCTGGCCTGCTCTCCAGGCACCATCGCATGAGCCTGAAGCCACAGACTCTGGGCAAACTAATGTTTCTAAAAATGAATTCAAATGCTCTTTAGACAAAGCCTAATAAGTCATTTTTTCCTAATTCTAAGTAAGTCACAGCCTTTTGCGCAATTTATAGACTATAGTGATTTAATACAACAAAATGTTGTTTAAATGCTGAGGGCTTAATGTCCCTGCCAGCCTAGTGTGTCGCACTCGCAAATGCTTCAAAACGTATTTCGTTGTAGGCTATAACCTTGAAATAATTTAAATAATATAGCTTAAATAATACATTTTCGTTCGTTCTTAGGCTTCCTGTCTGGATCCTGACCCGTTCAGAGTGTTTATATACTGTTTAATATGACATGTAGCGGTTTTTACAGTCACCTTTTCCTGTTGTTTATTCAAATACTTTTCATTCAAATCATATGACTTGGTTTCAATCCTTCAAAACCAAATTATAGGTCCAGGTAGTCACAAAAATATATTGGTAATTGTGATTTTATTGAATGGAGCGAATTTGTAGCAGCCGTTTTTCTTCCTGTGAGAGAGGAGCGGTTTTTAGCGGAGTGGTTGGAAAGGACATAGAGTGCTGGAGCTAAACTGGCTTGCATACTCTGGTGGTAACACAGTAGTGAAACAAGAAGATGTCAATACTGTTTGAATAGGCAAATAGTAGTAAATGTGTCCGTTTTCAATAGTAATTCAAAAGGGTTTATGTAGGAAATGAAAAGGATCAGGAGCAATTCAGGAGTGATCAGTAGTGGTTCAACACTACACACACAAATGGCAGTAGTAATTCAATAGGGATTGAGTCAGTATACAGATGTAATGTGTAAGCATTACCTAGTAATTCAGTAGTGAGCATGTAGGAATTGTGTAGGTATGTGTACGTTTCAAGTAGTAGATAACCAAAAGCTCAGTAGTTACACAGTTAAGGGAGAATTACGCAGTGATTTGAATAGGAAATATGTAGTGTTCACCAGTAGTGAAACGTCCCAATTTATCACTAATTACTACTTAAATTACTAAATAAATCACTACTGGCTTACGACAAAAGTAATTACTCAAAAGTAATTACTTAGTAAAACCAGGAGGTTTTGTGTAGATCTTGTGTAGTAGTGATGAGTAGTAGGTAATTGAAAGGTACTTTTTCATGAGGGATGTCCAGGTGTTCAGAGCCGAAGTCTACGCCCCTTTGTCGGTGATTGGTCAACAGTAGGTATTCTTCAAAAAGTCTTTGTTGTCATTCAACAAGATATGACTCATTTTCATGCAAATCTTTTCATTGAGAAATACTGCACCAAACATCTTAGTTAGATGTAAAATCTCCTCTGCAAAAACATAAAAATTAATTACAGATTTCTTGAGCTATCTTAGATTAACTCTGACTACTTTGAGAAAGTGTATTTTGGCTACAGCGTCTCAAAATGGACAAACAGTACTATTACTAAGGTCTTTTAAGGGAGCATGCGTGCACGGTTTGCCTAGCCGACTTCCACTAGCCGCCAGCCGAACTGAAGCATGCTGATGCCTTTAGTCTACACCCGTGGTGTTCATTACTCCTCTTGCCTAATGGCATTCTTTCATCTCCTCGCTACTGCTAAGCTGAGTAAGGAGACATAGCACAGAGAGAATGGAGATCTTATCATACTTTAATTACAGGACTAGATTTGACTACTCTTCATTTAATTTGCAGAATCAGAGTGAGTGTCTGTGTATTTTGAAGTGTGCTGTCATCACACGGCAGATTATGGTACTCTCCCATCAGTCAGTAGCACCCATGTTGTTGGGGAATTCCCACCAGACTCACTAGACCCATACTGCTACAGTACAGTCCTCCCTGCTGCTGCCCTCCTGGCACTGAGCCAACTGGATAAAACAGCAAAGCATCTCCCTGAAGAAGATGATATCTGGTTGCACTGCAATTACTGTGGTGTGGATGAACCATTTTAGGGACGTGAAGCAGGGCCTTAAATCTCCCCCTCAGTTAGAGACAGTTCACAGAGTTAATACCAGACCTAAACACTGACACCAGCCCTGGCTCAGATAAAATTTCACACAACACAAAGAGGACAAAGGCTTTGAAAGCAACATCAGCACTGCCCTGTGTGTGTGTGTGTGTCTCGGTGGCGGTGTGTTTGTTGTTGAATAGCTTTAACAGAACTGGTTAAAAGGGTCAGTGCGTGCTCACACTCAGCTGTTGTCTGGGCCAGTGGATTCTCTACCTCTCCTTATCCCCGTCCTCCCCAGGTGGCTGTTTCTATAGGACTGCTGCTCCCTCAACCCACCACCCATTGTCTTACCACACAGAGGTTTACATCCATGCATGAGTAAAACAAAGACTGCTGAGTAAGAAACTCTATCAAAGTGCCAGGACAAAGTTTTTCTTTTGTCTTTCATCACAACATGATTTTATTTTAGGCTTTATCCTCAGTTGACCCCTTATGATAATCCAATATCATAAATTTACCAAGTTAACTTCCCTTCACATGCCAAGTCAAGTTTAGGAAATAAAACAGGTTATGAATAATCCATAAACTGTGTGGCTGCTCTGTGAGGAGCAGGTAAAGAAACAGCAGCAACAACAAGTGATGTCAGCCTCTCTCTCTCTGCTAAGGCATGAGTTTTGTTTCTCTGCTCATTAGCATGCTAAAAAGCTGGCTGGGGACAAAGGATGAAAGCAGAAAGCTGAGCAGACAATCCATTCGGCTTAGAAAGGAGTCTTTATTTCATTGTCCAATTAGTGGCGTACTGGTCCAAAAACTGGGTGTGGAACGCCGAGGTTGGAGAGGGCATGGAACAAGACATCTCTATCTGCTGTCTTGTGGTCAGAGTCAGACTGGCTGGTGGTTCACTGATAGCCTGCAGTCATGTCATCCTGCTCCTTGCTGCTGCTATGGAGAGGGAGGGATCATCAGTGGAACTATGACTGGAATAAATGAAGCATGGTCTCTATGCCACTGGCTTCATTTCACTGTACTTACGTATATATTCCATCGTTATCGTAACATATCTGGTGCCAATGCAGTTGTCACTGTGCTAAAGTATACTGGGTATACTGGGTGGGAAGCTTAAGAGGAACTGTACGTACACACGTATATGTTCCCACCCATCTTGTCCTTTGTGAGGATGTGCATCAGCAGCACCTGTTTACTTTACCGGGGAACATTGACATGACACCATGTCTCTCTGATATTGTCACAACAAGGAAAAAACAAGGTAATCTTAGGTAACCAGCCTTATATAACCCCTAGGTGGAAATCTGCCCACACCTCCTCCTGCCATGTGGCCTGATCTGATGTGTTTCTCTCTCTTTCTTCCCTCTTAGAGCTGAGGATGATGGCAGAGGGGAAGTTTGCCAGTCTGCCAAGAAATATGCACATGGGCGTGGGCAGCAGGCAGTGTTCTCTGGCCTCCTCCATGGACCTGCTGAGCTCCAGGCCTGCAGTACCGGAGCTGCCCCCAGCCGGATACCACAGTGTCTCCATCCACGGCACTCTGCCTAGGAGGAAGAAAGGGCCCCCGGTTCAGGGCCCTGCCCGCTCCTGGGACATGTACAGTCACATGGGCACTCTGCCCCACCCGGCCCGAGCCCGCCTGCCCACCTCGCCACTCATCCACAACATCATCGAGGAACACCAGCCTTACCAAACAGGGATGGAAGGCCACTCTGCATACAGGTACAGACACACACATCCTTTTATGCTCCAGCGCTATGCTTTTCCTTTGTTCATTTCACAGAATCTGAATCTAAAACAAAGAGTTATGTTTTGTCCAATAACACACTTAGGGTTCGCTCTTTAAAGCCCCTTAAGTACTGTGCAGACTTTCAGCTGCTACCACCCCCCTGACTAACTGAGACTACTTCACTCTGAAATAGTGTCCCAGCTCAAGCCATGGTAAGCAGGTCAGCTGAGATGTAATCAGTGAGCAGCACATGTTAGCACTAGCCTCTCTGCTACCACCTCTCTGTCTGTCAGGGCAGGGGGCTGTATCCCTCAGGCCCTGTTGAGTTACTGCAGAGCAGCTTCACTGTGGCCCCCTATAGATGTTATCCGGGGGCTGGGGCTGCTTTGTCAGGGCCTCCTCTTCCCCACAGCACCTTGCGGGGCTTAACACCTCACTCACTACTGAAACACAACACTGTCAGACTGCTGATAGGGCTTGCTTGATCTTAGAGAACACAGAGAACTGAAGAGAAGTTCCACAGCATCAATCCATGTGATTAGGCCAGGAAACTGTGGACAAAGACACAACAGACCTCAGAGAGATGCAGTGACGGTAAGCCCTCTGTTTAGAGTGATATAAACCAACCACCACAACAACAAAGCTTGTCTAGATGGTTGAGATATATACGCCCAGACAACCCAGACTGTGAGTTATATCCTGTGTGACAGAGTTTTAAGTGTCACTATAGACCAGAGCAACAGTGCAGCGCTGGACAGAATGAAACACAGCCCCCCTCTTTAGACACGCTTTGGGCAGGCAGACAGAATATGTCTGGACCTGGGTGGAGGAAGGGGATAGGTGTGCGAGGGGGTTGTTACTAATAACTGAAAAGGCTGTGTTTATCCCTTGACATTTGAAGGTTATCTAATATAGGTCTTGTATTTCATCTCCTCAAAGCTGGTGAGGTTAGTGAAGGTGAAAACTAGACAAAAGGAAGGAGAATAAATAAGCCACAACCTTCATTCTGGCAGTATGGGATACACAGTGGAGGAGCAACAGAGGAAGACAATTGTCTGGTTCAGCAAGGAAAGGAAGCAAGGAGGGAGGGAAGGAAGGAGAGAGATAGTGAGAGAGGGGTAGAGAGGTTCTGAAGAGAGCCCTGAGGTGCGTTAAGCACGCAGAGACCAGAGCCCAGCCGGAACGTCTCAGATTCTGGCTGCTGCTGTAACTCTAGACGCTGATGTGCAGATAGATGTGTGGAGATGGTGAGGGATCAGAACACTATGACAGCTTTAGTTCTGAGGGACTGTGTGGCTGCCAGCACTGTGCTGCCTGCCACAGGACAGGACTGCAGGCCCATTGTGTCTATCTGAAGGCTGCTGGTTGATTACCTGGCTTTGCCAGGGAGCTGGGTATGGCTGACTGGTCAAAGTCACCATTATTAGTCAGTTGTACAACCGAATGCCTTCAACTGAAATGTGTCTTCCGCATTTAACCAAACCCCTCTGAATCAGAGAGGCTGCCTTAATCGACATCCACGTCTACAGCACCCGGGGAACAGTGGGTTAACTGCCTTGTTCAGGGGCAGAACGACAGATTTTTACCTTGTCAGCTCGGTGATTCAAACTTGCAACCCTCCGGTTACAAGTCCAACGCTCTAACCACTAGGCTACCTGCCACCCCTTGGTGAGGGAGATTTCAGGATTAGTCAAAGGGCTTTATCCTCATCTCTTATGAAACAATACTTGTAACTACCAAAATAATGGAAACACTTGAGTAAATAAGCGATATAATGTATATTGAAAGCAGGTGATTCCACACAGGTGTGATTTCTGGGTTAATTAAGCAATTAACATCCAATCATGCTTAGGGTCATGTATAAAAATGCTGGGGAGGCCATTATTTTGGCTACCATGGCTGTGCCCCCATAGGATGACAATGCCCCATCCACAGGGCACAAGTGGTCACTGAATGGTTTATGAGCATGAAAACGATGTAAACCATATGCCATGGCCATCTCCGTGACCAGATCGCAACCCAATTGAACACTTATGGGACATTCTGGAGCGACGCCTGAGACAGTTTTACACCAGCATCAACAAAACACCAATGATGGAATTTCTCGTGGAAGAATGGTGTCGCATCCCTCCAATTGTTCCAGACACTTGTAGAATCTATGCCAAGGTGGATTGAAGCTGTTCTGGCTCGTGGCGGCCTGTGTGTGTGTGTGTGTGGTTGTGTGTGTTTGTGTGTGCCTAAGCCAGATAGCCACTATAACCCAGGGCCCACTCACTCTGCCCCAGGGAGAGGCAGACAGCTCTGGCTGTGGTGTGCCTGCAAATCCTTTATGAGTTGGACTCAGGTTGACTCAGGTTGAGATGGCGAGAAGATTTACAGCCTTGTATAAGAGATGAAAGGGCTGATAAAAGACGGAGCTGGCCGTGAGCTCAGAATCTAGAGTGGCTGATTCTCTCTGTTTGTTCTGCTGAGAAATGGTCTGCTGCTGGGTCAGATCTGATGCCTGTATGGTTTCCTCCAAGGCTAGAGAACAGGTAACAGTGGGGAAGGTTAAAAAACAGTGACCAGAGTGTTTTCTGGATGTCTGTCTGTCAGCGTCAGTTCTGAATAAACCACTCTGATCAAAAACCAAAACATCCCACTGGGAATCATGGTACTACAGCTGCAGTATGTACGTTGTTAGGACCAGGTGGGTAGGTGAATAGGCGTCACACACACCACGTCTTTCACAGAAAGTCTTTGTTTTACGCTGTGCCCAGGCTGTCCTCTGTATCACAGCAGAGATAAGTAATGATGCTGTGATGTCCGGCCTCAATGTTCCCAAGGACACTGTGAGCTAACCCGATCCTGGCATTATAACATTGCTGTTTGATCATTGGTCGCATCTCCAAATTATGCCATGTTGTGTTACTGTAAAGCTGTTGGTTAGGTACAGTAAACATTCTATTGCCATATCTTAAAAGTAATATTCCATTCCCATATCAGAAGCACAGCCGCGGAACAATAATTTACTCTACACTATTATTGTCAATGATTGTCTGTGAGACTCGCAGGCTTCTATTGCATAAGCCAATCACAGTGTAAACACTATAATTCCTGTCCTAGTGTTAGTAGTTCTGTTCATAATGTCCAGCCAGAGCAGCAGTTGCTCCCTCTCCTCCCTGAGTGCTGATCTGATGGGTAAATAAACAGTGCTCCTTTTAGCAGCTCCTGTTTGTGTTGGACCAGGGGTGTCCTGTTGTTTCTCTCTCATCTGCTCCCTCCTCCCTCATTCTCTAGTTCTCTCCCTCTCCTCTGGGTTGGAGTAAGGAGTAGGCAGAAGGCAGTATAGCCACAGCTGGTTCTGCTTTTATAAGGCCAGCCAGCAGCAGGCTGAGAGCACATGTTCGGTCTGAGGGGACACACACCTGCAGCTACCCAGTAAAATAAAGAGAGAGAAAGAGAACTCAACCAGAGCAACTGCATTCATTATTTCATGACCAGACGGGCACTCAATGCTGTTTGGGAGAGATGAGTATATGTATGCATTTATATAAGAAAAAATACTTCAATAAGGTGACTTGACTTAAGTTATTTTGTGCACAGCAGAGCACTGATCCACTGTACTATACAGTACATATAGAAGTTGAGGGATTTTCTTATAGAGTCAAACTGCCCCTTGAGTCAGTAGTGTGGATGTGCCTTAGGGCTTCCACATGCTTCGGTTCGGCTGGGCCTTGCCGAACCCGGCTATGCGAACCAGACTAATGTGCTAGCATACTCCCTTAAAAGACCTTCGCTTGAAAAACTTGAAAAAAGTGGCAATAGTACTGATTGTCCCTCTTGAGACACTATAATCAGTCCTCAAAATAGTCTGAATTAATCTAAAAAAACTCAATAAATCGGTCATTCATTTTGAAGTTTTTGCCAAGGAGTCCTTAGTCGTGCAAATTCTGACTAGGATGTTTGGTGCAGTATGTCTCAAGTGAAAAAATGTGCATGAGGACAAGTTGTCTCTCGTTGAATGACAGTAGGAATTGAAGAATTACTACTGTTGACCAATCGCCGACGAGGGGGTGTAGACTTCGGCTACCAACTTCGGATTGCCTTGAGAAAATGTGCCTGAACAGCCGAACAAACCGAACAAAACGTCACAAAATGTTGTCATAATATATGCACGAACTGTTCCGAACTCTTTCATCTAGGAAGCAGGCGGACGCCTTTAGGCATCCAGAGCAACCTTTGACTGAGGGAGTGTTGCATGTCAAGTGCCCGTCTCTCTCAGTCAGTGAGTCAGAGAAGGGGAGGCTGTGTGCGGAAATCCAATTATAGCCAGGTCGTCTGTGTGTGACCTGCTCTGTCCTTGTCCTTGGCTTGACTGAGCTCCATTTGAACTTGAGGTTTGGGGAAAGTCATTGGTTGAGCAGGGTACATTTCCTCTCCAGGACACAATGCAGCTGTGGTCTGGCTGACACTAAACCGGTCTAAAGGAGAGGCTCTTTGGCTGGCCTGTGGCCTCACTTGTCCTCCCACTCGTCCTCTCTCCAACTCTATGATGTGTCTCCCAACACCTCTGTTCTCTACCCAATATGAACAGGATGGGTGGGATATCTGTTCTCTTTAATATTCTCGGCTGTCTGATGGGAGCAGGTGGAACCTGTAATGTCCTGTCCAGTTCTATAGGAACACCACCGTACTGTGAAATGTTTGTGGTGTTACCTAACACTGTAGCTGTAGGTGTTGAATAACAAGGCCAGCTCTTTATTCTGATGCGGATGGAGCGGCTTCAGAGCTGAACCAGCCAGCGCAGCAGCCTGCCTGTGTTGTGTTCCTCTGAGGTGGAGTGGCATACCAGTCACTCACCCTGCTGAAAGAGAAGGCAGGTTACTGTGAAGGCTGACATGAAAGAATGGGCAGAGGAGAGAAAGTTCTAGATGAGACGCGGTCGTACAGCAGCTAAATGGAGAAAGAGCTGTTTAAGAGCTAGTGGCCAGTGCTGAACTTCTTAGGAAGTATTTTTCAGATTATTTTACTCTCAACCGTATTTCCTGCTGCGTTCCCGCCTTTCTCTGAAAGTAGGGAGGAAAGAAAAGACCAAGGGCCATCACAGTAGTTCGGTGAGTTATTTGTAGATTGTAGTTTTACTCTAAATCCTTTGGTTTAGATACTAACTCCCTTATTCAACATGTTGTTTGGATTAAGGGGCAACTTGAAGTTCCACTGTTTTTGTTTCCTACTCCACGAAGGCTCTTAAACGAGATGTTTGTGTTTTTTCTCTTCACAATTCCTATGGGAAAAGTGGTGAAATGCTCAAGGAATTACTTCCCCTCTTGTCTGACTGTAAGACCTCTGCTTCAAGGGCTTGGGTTCAACTTCTCTAAATCTCCCCCCACCAAAAAAACATTTGAGATTAGAGAGGCAGAACTCAAAATAAACAGAATTCTTCGCAGAGATCTGGGAATGCATCCACACTTCCTCAGGGATTTGAAAATAACTAATCTTAGCTTTAAGATGTTATGTCCTCTCAAAATGCATTTCTGACATCTCAAGTGATTCTGAGAATTTTGGGAGGACTAGCCCTGCTAATGACATGGCATTTTAACCCCCCTTTTCTCCCTCTGATGTAAGAGACAGGGCAGGTGTGGGGGTGTCTCTTACCCCTCTGTGAATTTGCCAGTGGGTTCAGAAAAAGGGGACACATGTAGCTGTGACTTGTGTGGGGGCTGGGTGGGTAGACTAAAGGTTGGGGGTGCAGTGGAGGGGAGGAGAGGAGAGGGGGAAGGCAGTGTCTGAGCATGCCACTCCTGTCAGAGAGGAGGTAGACCCACAGTCAGCAGGCAGGATAGCAGAAGCAGACGCATCACAGCACAGAGAGGGAGTGGAGGGGACCAGAATCTGCCATTAGGAATGTGTTCACTCAACAGAACTCTATCTCTGTCTCTGTTCCCCAGGGACCCCAGCAGCAGCATGGACCCCACCATGGAGTACGTCAAGGTAGGAACCCACTCAACCCGCTTACCTATTCCACTGCTGCTTGAGACACAGGGCCCAACAGGTATCACTAGTGTTTTGTTACTTCTGATTGAGAAGAGGTCAGAAAGATTGAGGGTTGGTTCAATTATCGCTGATCTGAATTGTGTTTTAGTCAGAACAGGCAAGACCAGTACAGTCTTACAGGTTTAAGTTCCTATTTCCTTTGAGTGTCAGTAAAACTGTAGTAAATACTGTAAGCTTTTGGAATTTGATATAACACTAATTCCTCTGGGATATCTGATATAGTTTAGGCTCGTTTTGTAATAGGGCAAGATTGATAGTAGCTTCCAGGGCTCGCTCTCTCTCTCTCTCTCTCTCTCTCTCTCTCTCTCTCTCTCTCTCTCTCTCTCTCTCTCTCTCAACATTGTTAAAAGATAGATTCATGGATGGCTAAGTTCCTTTATATGGAGTAAACGCAAGCCAAGACTTAAGATGGCAATATTGCAGTTGCCAAGTACTATGGGCGGCTTGGATCTGCCCAATATTAGGTTCTATCAGTGGTGTGCCCACCTATGTTATATTTCTGACTGGATCACAAATGATGACTCCTCTATTTGGTTAGACATTGAGACTTCCTTTTCAGAAGGTTGAGAAATATCAACTCCCAAAGCAGGACATTTTCCGCTTTCTACAAGTAAGACATTATATTTTGAAGAGCACCACCTTAATTGGCAACCCTGATGTGTCTGTCATTGAAAGAATGCTTTTTCTCCCACAAAGGAAAATGTCTGTAAGTCTGTTATATGATGCTTTAAGGTCCTTTTCTGGTGCCGACACACAGAGGGTGAAACAAGTGTGGGAGAAAGAATTGTCTGTTACTATTGACGAAGAGATGTGGGAGGACATTTGGAGATATGCAAAAACAATATCTATATGTAATCGTACTAGAGCAATCCAGTTAAGAATAATACACAGATTGCATATATCCCCAAACCGCAGACATGCTTTCAGCCCAACTTCCTCCTCTCCTCAGTGTCTTAAATGTAAAACTGACACAGGCACCCTAACACATTGTTTATGGTCATGTTCCAAAATACAAAGATACTGGTCTGGGGTTCTGCAAGAAATTGAAAAGATCCTAGGAGTTGATCTAGAATTGGACCCAGTTTCCTTGCTGTTAGGTCTCCCTAGTAGGCATGTTACCTCTGTGGGTAGGAGGAGGCTTTACAACATCTTGACCTTCGCAGCGAGGAAAAACATCCTCTTAAAGTGGATTAATGATAAGGTTCCTTCGATTAAAGATTGGCATAAGATACTATATGAATGGGTGCCACTGGAATATCTGACATGTACATTGCACTCTAAAACAGATCAGTTCTACAAAGTATGGGAACCTTATGTTCCATGTGTGGAAACTAACTTCTTGGTTTAAACTGAGCTTTTTTCTTTATTATTATTATATATTTTTTTTCTATTTAATTTTTTAATTTCTGTTTGTATGTTTGCTTAAAATACATATATTGAGGGACGCAGTGATGGGGATGGGGTGAGAGGAGCGGGGAGAGGAGGATGGTGTGTGGGTATATATATATATATATATATATATATATATGTGTATGTGTATATATGTATGTATGTAAGGGAGTGCTGTTTTTGCTTCGTCCTTGTTATTGTATCTCTTAATTTGGGTGAAAATTGTGAAATTCCAATAAAAATACTGTTACAAAAAAGACAGTAGATATCTATACATGGAGAAGACATGAGAGTACATTATGTGTTTACTGTATGTGTGGGTGTTCCTGTGCTTGAGTTTTATAAGGTCTGATGATGTTTATAAGGTCTGATGATGGAGTCTCTCAGTTTATTTTTCCAGGATTTAAACATTGTTTGTTTGAAAAGGGGTGAATATCCAGACGTAGCCCTCATAAGCCCTCAACTATTATTCCAACGCCACTGGAAAACAGTAGGCAAACAGGAGACTGTGATCACTAGATTTGTATGTTTTGTGTCAGAAGGAGCCACACTGTACCCATCTTGAGGTAGAAAGGAGTCGCTCTTAGATGTAGATGATGTGGAACACTGTTCCATTTCCGCCAAGTTGATGTATGGTACATGTTTAATAGCTGATAAACTGATGTCTCTACCTATACTTCCTCTTTACGTAAGCACAAATCATTCTACTCTCTCTAAGGCTGGAGGCTATCAGAAAGCCTCATAAGGAAAAGGATGAGTGAGGGGAGGAAATGTCCTCTATCTAATACACTAATCCAATTTCTCTCCAGGCTACGAGGCACTTAGTCTAAGAAGTACGGCAATGCATCAAACAAATCATATTTCCCATTACCTTCACCTGTGTCCCTGTACACTGTGATTGGGCTTGAGTGATGACTGAGGCCTGTGTGTTCTGATACCACACTACCATCTCTCACACATGCTCATTCCCCCACTCCTTCACCTTTTCCTTCACCCAGTTTCTCAGTCTGTCGCTCTTTCCCTGGGCTGCTTGCCTCATGGAATAGGATGCTCTCAGGCCAGTGTGAAAAGCAAACCCAGTGGTTCCTCACATGCAGTTCAGGAGAGCAAACCAAACAGCTATCCCCTCAGAAGCCATGGCAGCCTGTCATCAACACACATACCACTCTGCTACTTCACTATCTCACTAGGGTAGTAGGTAGTCCTAACCACCACTCTGCTACTTCACTATCTCACTAGGGTAGTAGGTAGTCCTAACCACCACTCTGCTACTTCACTATCTCACTAGGGTAGTAGGTAGTCCTAACCACCCCTCAGGGCACTGGCTCAATATGCCTTAGAATGAGAAAAAAAAGAAACACAGTTCAGACTTTCACTCGATTGTCACGTACCCTCTCCCGCTCTCAAATATGAATTCTCTCACTTCCATCTCCAATAATT
This sequence comes from Brachymystax lenok tsinlingensis, assembly GCA_030435695.1. NCBI lineage: Eukaryota > Metazoa > Chordata > Actinopteri > Salmoniformes > Salmonidae > Brachymystax > Brachymystax lenok. The sequence continues at coordinate 21,105,628 of CM059790.1, read as the reverse complement.
TACTCATGTTTAAGTCGTCCGCCTGCTTCCCAGTAGAAACAGTTCAGAAAAGTTTGTGCAAATATTATGACAACATTTTGTTTGTTTGCTTCGGCAAAGGTTTTTCGTGCACACAAACTTTTTCTCTCTCTGCAAATCTACGCCCATTCATCAGTGATTGGTTTACAATAGGGATTCTTCAATCAAGTGTTTGTTGTCATTCAATGAGAAACAGAACGTTTTCATGCAAATTTCTTCCACTTAAGAAATACTGCACCAAACATCTTAGTTAGATGTAAAAGTTTGCAACTAAGATCTCCTCGTCGAAAACGTCAACATTTATAACAGATTTCTTGAGTTATCTTAGATAAATTCAGACAATTTTGAGTAAGTATATACTGGCTATGGCGTTTCAAGATGGACAAACAGTAGTATTGCTGCGTTTTTCTCATTTTTCAAGTAAAGGACTTTTAAGGGAGAATGCGAACACACTTGTTCGGTTCGGCTAGCTGAACTCGGCTAGGGACCAGTCGAACCAAAGCATGCGGAAGGCTTTATTCAGTCACCTCAACATGTTGGGACAGGAACAGGCAACTACATGGACTACCTCTTCCCTCATTACTAATTGTAATGTTGGAGAGAGCCACCAGCCTTGTCTGACTCAACTTGATGAGTTGTTGTTGATACCAGGTCAGACAGTGTTATATGAGGAAACATCACAAACGCTGTGACATCAGAGCCCTGTCCTCACCTCAGCTCACCTCAGAAGGATTAGACAGATGAGGGTGCAACTGAGATCATGCAGGGCCTCATTCTTAGGCAAGAGTCATCTATGCCCTTTATCCTCTCCACAATGAACCTAGCTATACGCACACACACAAACACACGTCTGCATGCACACACAAACTCTGAGGTGAGTTTCACCAGATTCATGATGGTAGATAGTGTAGAGTTACTCCTGTGGTGTTTAACCAACACTAGAGAGGCCTGACGCAGGACAGCCCGCCTCACACCGCCTCATCCCACTGTGTGCTATACTGGGTAGACACAGTGCAGGAGGATTTTTATATGGGAAAGCCCAGAGGATGGCAGGGCTACAGCAGATTGGAGCACCTCTCCAATTGTTTTGGTGGGAGATTAATCTGCTGTGTGTGGGGCCTTCACTGCTGAACTGTACTGTCTGACCCAGGCCTTACATAACACCCATGATACTGTATCCACTGTAACTGTAAGCTTCACACAGCCCCTCAACACAGCCCATCCAGGTGTGTTTGTTTTTCCACTCAGCCGGGCCTTAAATGAATATGCTATTGAAGCAACAATGAATGTTTGCCACACATGAACAGGAAACATCAAAGGCTGATGTGCTCAAGTCATTTCCTGTGGGTAGGGGGCCTGTGTGTGAACACAGAGCTGGTCAGAGTAATGCCCAATGCCCACAATCCTACTGCAACCAACCACCGGGACTAGAGAGACAACAGATAGACCAGGGCAAGGTCTGAGAATGACTGAATCTAGCCACAGTGTGGGTGGAAACTGTTGCGTGTGAAAGTCTTGTTGTTTTGCCCCTGATTTGACATGGCTACAATCTTCAAAGCCAGTCTAGAAGGCGGGAGAGGGGAAATTGTTCAGGACTCAACGCCTAAAATACCCTCTTTTTCTGGGTGGAGCCCAATTTCTCCCTCTGGGAGTATGTGGTGTTTATGAGAAACAGGTTTTAAATCATGGTTATGTAATGAGCCTCACATTGGTCAGAGAGAGACTAACTGTCAGAGTGACTCACAGATACAGTCACAAAGACAACATGGTGGCAGATGAGGATAGAGACCAGGATGAGAGACACCTGCTACTCCAGTAGACTCCTCAGTGAGGCACAAGAGTGTAGAAGAGAGAGGGGGTACAGAGTGAGAGACTGATAGAGAGTGAGATAGAGAGAGAAGAATGGAAAGAGACAGCACAAGAGAGAAAGAGTAGAGAAAGAAGAAGAGAGAGGAAGAACAGGAGGTCAACAGAGACAGGATGGAGAACATCAGGCCTAGTGGATTGTCTGGTTAAAAGTGGGTTGAAAAAAATAAGAAATTCCCTTGTTTTTGTACCTGTACCCTAGACGAGATAGAACTGAGGTATGCCCTTCAGCAGGGTCATAGTCCACAATCTATTCTACCACACTGAAGATAAATGGCACTCTCTAGTGGTTTGACTTAAGTACTACAGTAGAATTTATGCAGCCGAACAGCTGAACAGACATGCACTTCCACTGATAATACTAGTAAATCTTATGCTAATCTGTTGTAATCCTATTATTTTCAAGAGTTGAATTAAAATACAGAATGTTATATGTGATATATCAATGTAGCACACGTGGCACTGGTCAATTATGCTCTGTGGTTCTGTGCCAGCATTAGTGTTGTGTGTCTCACGTTTCATCACAGTGTTGTCATCATCAGTGTCACACGGTATAGAGAGGAAGCCAGCCTGCCTTGCCTAATGTATTTTTCTACATTTTATGAGCGATTTGGGTGCAGCAGAATGGAACCCAGCATTTCTTAATGGCTCTTGGGTAATTACACCCCCCAGTTAGTGGACCTCCTGGCCCTTTCCCACTGCTGTTACCCCCAACTGATTTGGTGGAGTTGGTGTTTGAGTTTTTGTTCTAAAGGTGTTGCAATAGGTTTGTTAATGATGAAAGCAGAGGCTGCGTTTACACTGGCAGCCCAATTCGGACCTTTTTTTTTACACTAATTGGTCTTTTGACCAATCACATCAGATCAAAAGACCAATTACTGAAAAAAAAGATCAGAATTGGGCTACCTGTCTAAATGCAGCCAGAGAGGCCCACTTAACATATTATTCACTTTGCATAGTTTTAGATTGGCCAGTTTGTAAGTGCAGAGGAGACTTTTTCTACCATTTATTTGTATTGGCTGAATCACATTCACAGATTGCTCCCCTTTTTAAGAAAGCACCTGCAAATAGCTGAGCTGTGCATTGCAGTCATTCACTCTCACAACTCTGCATCGTTAGTCAGCCAGTTCTCTCTCTCCCCCTCTTATAGTTTAATCGTATCTCTGATTCATAGGGCTGAAGCAAGCCAGTCCTGTGAGGCTGTATTTGCTGAAGTAAAGCAGATTGCTAGCGTATATATGGCTTTTTTCCACCTTCCTCTAATGGGTCGTAAGTTTCCTTGAAGCTACAGTATTTCAACTGACAAGTGAATTAAGGAGGATTTTACACACACAATAGGATGTCTGCTGATGTCGTGGTATTGGAGGACCAAGAGAAAGAGATAAACAGCCCATTATCATCCATCCAACCAAACATTCCCTGAACAGCTGAGAGCCCAAAGTGATGCTAATGAAATGGGGATGGAAATTCCTGTAGTTGTTGGAGTGGTTGGTATTCCACTCTGTTGGCATTACTGGGGAGACGGACAAAAAGTGGTCATGTGTGGCTCAGTTGGTAAGAGTGTTAGCAACGCCAAGGTCATGGATTCAATCCCTTCAGGGATCACACATACATCATGAGGAAAATGATGCATGCACTGCACTGTAAGAAACGTGGATAAAAGCACCTGCAAAGTGACATTGCTTTGAATGAAGACATGTCTTTTGGTCATGCTCTGTTATACTCCAACCATCTCTCGACAACCAGAAGTGCTGACTGAAGTTAAGTGGCCTTAGCATTAAGAGACACAGAGAGACACAGCTCTGACCCCAGTGAATAGTTATCCTGTCACTCATTTCTCCTGTTCCCCTCCTTGGTCCACGTCTGAATGCTCTACATTCTTCTCAATGGTTGTCCAGAGAGACAAATACAGACTAAGGCCTAGATTTAATCAGATCAAGCGTTAACCGGCGACAGCCCACACCCACATAGTTGATGTTTTGGCGGTGTGAGAGGTGTGACTGCTTTGGAGCTGTCAAATCGGTGAGCAGATGCTCTTGATCATTGTCACGAAGTCACAACAGCCCCATTCACGTTAGAAGTTCAGAACAGGAAAGTTTAGGCTTTATAGAAATAATGAGGCTCAAATTTAAAATCATTGAACAAAATAATGAGGATTTCTATCAGCCTAATCAAGGTGTAGATTACATCTCACATTCCAGGGTTCAAACTTGTAAACAAGGCTGCATGGGATTTCTCTTAATGTGACTCTGTGCATCCAATGGCAATGTCCACTTTAGGTACATTACCAGGAGCCGCTTGTGGATTTGACAGCTCTAAAGCAGTTTCACCTCCGACACCGGCAAAACAACCACTATGAGGAAGTCGGCTAAAACACATCTGATTGAATAGAGCCTTCAGAAACCAGATTCTTTCTTTATTTGTCTCTTCAACAACACAGGTTATGTCCGACCAGACTGATTTAAATCTTAGTTTTATATCACTTTTATTCTCAACTGCAAATATTTTCACCTATTTGACCTGAATTTTGTTGCATTGCACACATCTATCTTCTTTTAATGTTTTAATTTAAAACAAATCAAAATACCTCCACAGTTTCAAACACCAGTATGTTAAAAGAACAGAAAAGGCAAATGTGTGGTGATGGTGTGTTAATCAGAGCAGCACTGTTGGTAGGGTAGGGGCCTTCAGAAAAACACACAGCAGCTTTTCTCTCTCTCTCTCTCTCTCTCTCTCTCTCTCTCTCTCTCTCTCTCAATCTTTCAACCCCTCTCTCTCTCTGGTGGTGTGTTAATCAGAGCGGCACTGTTGGTAGGGTAGGGGGCTTCAGAAAAACACGCAATCTCTCTCTCTCTCTCTCTCTCTCTCTCTCTCTCTCTCTCTCTCTCTCTCTCTCTCTCTCTCTCTCTCTCTCTCTCTCTCTCTCTCTCTCTCTCTCAAACTCAGCCAGTGGTGAGAGGGGGTTGCTGGGGTTAGTCTTAGTAGAGGCAGTAGAGGTAGTGCCCTCCCAGCTGGCTAAGATTTCATTTGCGGGAGAGAAAAATCACATGGGGATTCCAAAGCGCCATACATGGAGCTCCGGGACTGAGTGAAGCAGCATGGTGTGGTGTGTTCGCTGTGTAGCGCACAGAGAACAGAACTGCTTTGACTGAAAAAGAGAGATTAGAGAGAGAGCCACAGAGTGAGCTGCTACCATGTTTACACCCCTGGTGTGACAGAAGTGAATGCTAACTGAGAATCTCTGTGGTTTTTGAGACATTTTTATTTATTGTGAGTTAAGTGAGAGGGGTGAGAGATGTCCGAGAGATGCAATGTTCTGAGGACCTTAACAGCAGCCCTGTGCTGCTTTTACCAGAAGAGCTCTGTCATCGGGGCCAAGGTGAGTGACAGACAGACAGACAGACAGGCATGCATTGTGTCACCTGTCCACACAGTAGCATTCACATTATAACATAATCAGTGTTTTGCATGTTTTAAAACCAGGTAATCTTAACGGCATGCGCTGTATTTCCTGTAATTACTTCTGTACTTTAGTGAAAGGAAAAGGCTCTGATTCGTCCAATGTAATCTTACTCTTAAAAGCTTTGTTTTGGGCTAACAGGCTTATCCGATGGTAATTTAAATGAATCATCAGTTGCTCCTTTAAAAATAGGCTTTATCCTTGATCCCTTACTTTAGCCTGGGTATTTGGATGTGATGAATGTGTCCTCTGTGGACTGTGGGAGGGCTTAATATGGGGGGCTTTCACAATCTATTGTGTATTAACTGGTCTATGTGGATTGTTTCTCTGATGTGGGATGGAGAGGACTTTTACTTTCTTTTTTTTTTACTTTCTATGCTCTGTGCTGCCTGGCCCACATGTCTGAGTCAAAGCTTTAAATAGCCTAGTCAGTCGGCGCTAGTTGGTTTTATTGTCCCAACCAAGACATGCTGTTTAGATATATGACTGTTTTCATTATAGTAAGTGAAGACGTCCGCCAGACACCCCACTCCATGTGACGACTTTCTGGTGCTGGAGATTGATGCTAAGTGTGTTTGTGATTCGTTATTGTGTGTGTGTGTGTATGTGTGTGACTGTGCCCTTGCACTCAAATAAATGTGTGTGATCTCATCTTTAAAAATCGGTGTATTTTAGTTAGCATGAATTTCACATTCCATTGTCTTGTTTTTTTCAACCTGGACTCAGGAATAGAGGTAACATAGTAAATATAAATATGTCTCCCTCCATTTAGTATGATAGGTTACGTTGCGTATGGTATATATTAATTTGTGGATGTCTATCATCCATTTCGTATGGTAAGTTATGAATTACAATTTGTATGATATGTTACGAATTGCAATTCATGTGATATGTTAGGAATTGCAATTTGTACAATATGTTATGAATTCCAATTTGTTGCAGCTAGCGTTAGCTAGGTTAAGGTTAGGGTTAAGGTTAGGGGTAAGGGTTAAGGTTAGGGGAAGGTTTAGCTAACATGCTAAGTAGTTGCTAATTAGCTAAATGCTAAAGTTGTCCGTGATGTGATTCGATCACACAACATTTGGGTCCTGACCAACCTCCCTCCTTTCGCTTTTGGCTTAAGTAACCATCTGTCTTATGTAACCATACCAAGCGTAACATATCATACTAGTTTGAGTGTCACAGATTCACATTTACTATGTTATGTCTTTGAAGTTTTTTTTAAATGCTCTTTTCACTTTCCTTTGTTCAAAGTAGGACTTTTTACTCGGTCTCACTGAAGTGATCTGCCCTTTATGTCACCAAAGGGAATTGTTGCAGTGACATTAAGTGAATTGATGGTGAGGCTTGAAATAGTGAGGCCCTATATCTGTCCCATCCGTGTTTATGGAGGTGACATGGGCCTGTAACTCCAGAAGGGCTAGGGGGTCATGAGATGGACCAAAATTCTTACATTATTAATAGCCATTATCACTTATGATAATTATTCTTGGCTGGCTGAAGAATGACACGTACTGTACAGTACAGTACTTACAGAGACATTCTGTAATAGATGCATCGTTTGTACAATATTTAATACAAGTGAGTTGTAAAAATAGCTGCATATGAGTGAAACGCTTGTAGATTGAAGTGACGTTTCCCTGGAGGTCTACTGTCCCAAAGCTCATCAGTGTTAGCCACAGGGAGATCAGTCCCAGGCCCCTCATCATCATCGTCTACGGTCTCTCACACTCATCTATCAGCAGGAGGTAGGGCTATTGATCTCTCTCTCTTTCTTTCTCTTTCTCCATCTCTCTCTCTCTCTTTTCTTCTGTGAACCTCTCTCATCATCACCCTTAGTGGAGAATGGCATGTTTCGTACAAGTCTATGATCCATCTGATTCTATCATCTTAAGGGGAGATATTTCCCCCCAAAATATCCCACACTTTGTGGTTCCTCGTGTCTGGCCCGTTGAACCCAACGGACCCTAGAGAGTCCGGGAAGTCTGCTAGCTAAGACATGGGCTCTGTTTTGTTTGGCCCAGGCTTAAAATAGCTCTAGGGGTTGTTCGGACAGGCTGGTTCGGAACAGGCTGGTCTGTGTGTGGGGGTCGGAGGAGGGGGTCACGGGGGGAACACAGTGGGCAGTGTTGGGGCTCTGGGCTCTGGTGCATGGGGTCATTGAAGAGGGAGAGAGAGAGAGACATGGGGAGAATTACACAGGGGCCTGTGCTATGTGCGAGGATATAGGCCAAGCTACTGTAACTACTGAAAGACATCTCACTAATTTCCTCTCCATGAAAACAACACCACACTGCAGCTTTAGACTTAGCACTATTAAAGGACCCAGGCAGCTCAGCAGCACAGCTGGGAGTGGAGGACAGCTATGTAGAGCCAAGGATCTGTATGCTGAGGGTGCAAACCCCACACACACTCTGGAAGGCCAGTGTAGATAAACATACATCACACATCTCTATTAACAGCCTATACTGATGCAATATGCACTTCCCCATTATCACACACACACGTTATGTTCTTCTATCCTCGTGGGGACCTACAATTTATTTCCATTCAAAATCCTATTTTCCCTAACCTTAACTCGTAACCCTAACCCTAACTCCTAACCCTAAACCAATCACTAGCCCCTTACCCTAACTCTAACCATAATCATGACCCTAACTGTAACCCTAACCTTAAACCAAACCCCTAAACTTAAAATAGCCTTTGTCCTCATGGGGACGTGGGAAATGTCCCCACGAGAGAGAATTTCCTTTTTTACTATCTTTGTGGGGACTTTTGGGGATTGTAGGTCCACACAAGGATAAAGGATAGAAGAACCAACCCACACAGACACACACGCCCATCCATCACTATTAGTACCTAACGTCATTACAGACAGTGTGTCTGATCTCTGACACCTTACTCTCTCGCTTCAATTAAGCCTGCTGCTGTCTGACCAACAATCCCTATCATCATCTATGTGTGATCTATCTCGTTATTTCTTTATTTTCCTGTTTATCTTTCTTTCTTTCTCTTGTTCTCTTTCTTTCTATCCCTCAGGTCTTTTTCCGTTTTGTACTCCTCAGCTCCCTCTGTTTCAGCCAGGGAGCCTCCAGCCCCTCCGTACCCTGAGGTTAAGCCTGTTCTCTCTGTAGTCCAACTGCTCTGCGCTTGAGGAAACATTAAAGATGACTGCCCCGGGTCTCCAGTGATCTGGTCCAGCTGCCTTGGGTCCCTCCCCAGGATGCCAGCGCTGGGCTGGGGCCTGAGTGGAGCCCTGAGTGGTGCGTTTTGGGGAAGTGCGGCAGAGTTAAGAGAAAAGCCCCAGGAAGGTGCTGATTTAACACAGCTAAGGTGGACTCAAAAGCCCACATTATTCTACTCTAAACAATGAGGTCTTACAAATGGCCCAAAAACTCTGTGAAGGAAGCTTTAATCTTTTAGACAGTGACAAATTAGACAAAGTACCACCGATCAGAACCACGCAGCTTCAGAGAAATGTGGGCATTAAGGATGAGATCAAAGCAGCTCAGGGCCTCCTCCATATCCATCACTTCCCATGCTTTCCTGTGTGGATTTGTCCTGCTACTGGGCATCATATTACCAATATGTTGATGTGGATGGACAGGGCTATGGAGCCATGGAGGCCAGTAGTCGTAAACAGGAGAGGGGATAATGGAGGGTCAGTGGACGGCAGTAGGTCCCCTGAGGGGCCTCAGACAGAGATAGGATGCCTTGATGGACCTATCAGTTTACCCCTACACAGGAAGGGTGAGCCCACGCATCAAATCACAGATGAGTGATAGAAAGGCCATGAAAGACCACTAACTACCCCCTATCTTCCTTAACCTCTGGGATTGATGGTGTCCTCCTCTCCTCTCCCCTGTCCATCCCCTCTTCTCCACAGGAAACTCAGTAATCCCTCTCAGTGTTGATGTTCTGAGGGAACATTCTGGCTGTCACAATGTGATTAGGCCACAGGTATCATAGGTCCAACATTCTTACATAGGTATTCCTTTTGTCCAGATAGGATAGGGCAGTGTGCAGTGCAATGGCGATTGCACATCCGTGGATCTAGTGTGGCGGTATGCGACACGGATAGGGATGCCGTCTGGGCCCGGCAGCCTTGCGAGGGTTAACACGCTTAAATGTCTTATCACGTCGGCCACAGAGGACAAGAGTTGACAGTCCTCGGGATCGGCCCGTGTCAGCGGCACTGTGTTATCCTCAAAGCGGGCGAAGATGGTGTTTAGCTTGTTCTGGAGCAAGATGTCGGTGTCGGCGACATGGCTGGTTTTCCATTTAATATCCATGATTGTCTGGAGTCCCTGCCACATACGCCTTGTGTCTAAGCCATTGAATTGTGACTCCACTTTGTCTCTGTACTGACGTTTTGCCTGTTTGATTGCCTTACGGAGGGCATAAAAGGACTGTTTGTATTCAATCATATTCCCAGTCATCTTGTCGTGGTTAAATGCGGTGGTTCGGGATTTCACTTTTGCGCAAATACTGCCATCTGTCCATGTTTTTTGGTTTGGATAGGTTTTAATCGTCACAGTGGGAACAACATCCCCTATAGACTTCCTGATGAACTCAGTCACTGTGTCAGTGTATAAGTCAATGTTATTTTCAGCGGCAACCCGGAACATGGCCGCATGATCAAAAGCTTAATAGGAGCCTGACCGTAGAGTCCACTGAGCCTGGTCTGAGACCAGCCTCCTGGACAACAACTGATGAACCTGAGGAGTATTTCTGTCTGTAATAACACCCTTTTATGGGAAGAAAACTCATTCTGATTGGCTGGCCTGGCTCACAAGTGGGTGAGCCTATGCCCTCCCAGGCCCACCCAAGGCTTCTTCGCTGCCCAGTCATGTGAAATCCATAGATAAGGGCCTAATTCATTTATTTCAATTGACTGATTTCCTTATAGGAACTGTAACTTAATAAAATAGTTGAAATTGTTTGTATTTTTCTTCAGTATATATTCTATTTTATTCTGAGAAATCATTCATACTCACAGAGATTAATATGGGGCAAGGTCATGGCGGTTCATAATCATAATCTCAAAGAAAAAACTCAGAGGTCCATAGTAAGCCAGAACCCGGTTAAAACCAGGGGTTGGAAGTGGTTCAGGGAACCGAACCCAAAACCGGAAAATAATCAAACATTTTCAAGGAATATAATGAGAACCGGGAACAAAAGTGAACTATACAGTTCCAGAACAGAACGGGTATTTAAAAGCATGGGAACCAGTTAATAACATTCTTTAATGTTCCGGGCATTTTTTCCCAGTTCCACAAAAAACGCAACAAAGCGCCTATGCAAAGCCCTCCCTATGTCAATCAGAAACTTTTTCCAGCATCTGCCCGGCAACTGAAAATCTTTGCCAGGTGTGTATGTGTAGTCTACCAGCCCCTTCCCCTCCGAAGCATAGCTGTAACCTACTCAAATAAAATTGTATTTGTCACATGCTTCATACACAACATGTGTAGACCAACAATGCAATGCTTACTAAAAGGCCCTTCCTTTCCCAATGCAGAGAGAAAGTAAATAGAGAAATAATAGAAAAGTAGAGCACGTAATAATAAAAGTAATAATAAATACTCAATGCACAGGACGTCACGACTTCAGCCGAAGTCGGTCCCTCTCCTTGCTCGGGTGGCTTTCTGCGGTCGAAGTCACCGGTCTTCTAGCTACCACCGATCTACTTTTCATTTCCTATGTTTTTTTGTCTTCATTATACACACCTGGTTCCTATCCCATAATTACATGTTCCTTATTTAACCCTCTGTTCCCCTCATGTTTTTGTGCGTGATTGTTTGTTGTTCTTTGTTCGGTATTTACGGCTGGTTATCTCGCCCGTTTGTTTAATAGGGCACGTTGGATTTGTTATTCCTTTTTCCTCGTATTTTATTAAATATGTTGTTCATTCATCTCTGCCTGATTTTTACGCCAGCTACACACACCGGCTCTGACACAGGATACCAGTATCAAGTCGATGTGCAGAGGTACGAGGTAATTGAGGTAGATATGTACATATAACTAGGAATAAAGGGACAGATAATAAACAGTCACAGTATGTAATTAGTCAAAAAGGTTAGTGCAAAAAAGGTGAATGCAGATAGACCAGGTAGCTTTTTGGTTAACTATTTAACTAACTATTTAGCAGTCATATGGCTTGGGGGTAGAAGATGATCAGGGCCCTGTTGGTTTCAGACTTAGTTTATCGGTACCACTTACTGTGCGGTAACCGAGAGAACACTCTATGACTTGGGAGTCTTTTTAGGGTCTTCCTTTGAAATCACCTGGTATAGAGGTCCTGGATTGTAGGGAGCTTGGCCCCAGTGATGTACTGAGCTGTACACACTACCCTCTATAGCGCCTTGCAGTCGGATGCCAAGCAGCTGCCATACCATGAGGTTATGCAGCCATTCAAGATGCTCTTAATGGTGCAGCTGTATAACTTTTTGAGGATCTGGGGGCCCATGCCAAATCTTTTCAGTCTCCTGAGGGGGAAGAGGCATTGTCGTGCCCTCTTCACAACTGTGTGTGGGCCATGATAGATCCTTAGTGATGTGAACACAGAACTTGACGCTCTCGACCCGCTCCACTACAGCCCAGTTAATGTATTTGGTATTTTATTAGGATCCCCATTAGCTGTTGCACACAAAACACGAAACAACAAACACAAAACACGAAACACAATTCAGAATGACATTATACAGAACATCAATAGACAAGAACAGCTCAAAGACAGAACTACATAAAAAAATTAAAAAATTAAAGGCACACGTAGCCTACATATCAATGCATACGCACAAACTATCTAGGTCAAATAGGGGAGAGGCGTTGTGCCTCGAGGTGTTGCTTTATCTGTTTTTTGAAACCAGGTTTATTTGAGCAATATGAGATGGAAGGAAGTTCCATGCAATTAGGGTTCTATATAATACTGTACGCTTTCTTGAATTTGTTTGTGGACTGTGAAAAGACCCCTGGTGGCATGTCTGGTGGGATAAGTGTGAATGGGGGTGGGCTTGGCCCTTCGTTTCCTGTTGTTCTCGATCAGCTCCTTTGTCTTGCTGACGTTGAGGGAGAGGTTGTTGTCCTGGAACCACACTGCCAGGTCTCTGACCTCCTCCCTATAGTCTCATTGCCGTCTGTGTTCAGGCCTACCACCGGTGTGCCGTCAGAAAACTTAATGATGGTGTTGGAGTCGTGCGCGGCCACATAGACGTAGGTGAACAGGGACAACAGGAGGGCCCCCCGTGTTGAGGGTCAGCGTGGTGGCTGTGTTCTTGCCTACCCTCACCACCTGGCGGCAGCCCATCAGGAGCAGCCCGTCCAGGATCCAGTTGCAGAGGGAGGTGTTCAGTCCCAGGGTATTTATCTTAGTATTGAGCTTGGAGGGCACTATGGTGTTGAAAGCTGAGTTGTAGTCAATGAACAGCATTCTCACATAGGTGTTCCTCTTGTCAAGGTGGGAAAGGACAGTGTGCAATAGAGATTGCGTCATGTGTGGAACTGTTGGGGTGGTATGCAAATTGGAGTGGGTTCAGGGTGTCTGGGATAATGGTGTTGATGTGAGCCATGACCAACCTTTCAAAGCATTTCATGGCTACAGATGAGTCATTTAGACAGGTTACCGTAGCGTTCTTGGGCACAGAGACTATGGTGGTCTGCTTGAAACATAGGTATTACAGACTGGGTCAGGGAGAGGTTGAAAATGTCAGTGAAGACACTTGCCAGCTGGTCAGCACATGCTCTGAGTACACATCCTGGTAATCCGTTTGTCCGGGCAACCTTGTGAATGTTAACCTGTTTAAAGGTCTTACTCACACCAGCTATGGCGAGCGTGATCACACAGTCATCCGGAACAGCTGGTGCTCTCATGCATGATTCAGTGCTGCTTTCCTTGAAGTGAGCATAGAAGGCATTTAGCTTGTCTGGTAGGCTTATGTCACTAGGCAGCTGTGGCTGGCTCAGTGTGGTTGTTGCCTGTAATCCATGGCTCCTGATTGGGATATATACGTATGGTCACTGTGGGGACACGCCATCGATGCACTTATTAATGAAGCTGGTGACTGATGTAGTAAATTCCTTAATGCTATCAGATGAATCCCGGAACATATTCCAGTCTGTGCTAGCGGAACAGTCCTGTAGCTTAGCATCCGCTTCTTTGGACCACTTTCGTATTGGACGCGTCTCTGGTACTTCCTGTTTGAGTTTTTGCTTGTAAGCAGGAATTAGGAGGATAGAGTTATGGTCAGAATTACCAAATAGAGGGCAAGGGAGAGCTTTGTATGCATTTCTGTGTGTGGAGTAAAGATGATCTAGCTTCTAGTTGCACAGGTGTCACGCTGGTAGAAATTAGATAAGATGGATTTCAGTTTCCCCCTGCATTAAAATCACAGGCTACTAGGAGAGCCGCCTCTGGATGAGCATGTTCTTGTTTACTTATCGTGTATACAGCTCATTTAGTGCGGTCTTAGTGCCAGCATGGGTTTATGGTGGTAAATAGACAGCTACAAAAAATACAGATGTAAACTCTCTTGGTAAATAATATGGTCTACATCAGTTGTTCCCAAACGTTTTATAGTCCCGTACCCCTTCAAACATTCAACCTCCAGCTGCGTACCCCCTCTAGCACCATGGTCAGCGCACTCTCAAATGTTTTTTTTTTGCCATCATTGTAAGCCTGCCACACACACACTATACAATAAATTTATTAAACATAAGAATCAGTGTGAGTTTTTTGTCACTACCCAGCTCGTGGAAAGTGGCAAAGAGCTCTTATAGGACCAGGGCACAAATAATAATAATCAATACTTTTGCTCATTATTTAACCATCTTACATATAAAACCTTATTTGTTCATCAAAAATTGTGAATAACTCACCACAGGTTAATGAGAAGGGTATGCTTGAAAGGATGCACATAACTCTGCAATGTTGGGTTGTATTGGAGAGAGTCTGTCTTAAATAATTTTCCACACACAGTCTGTGCCTGTATTTAGTTTTCATGCTAGTGAGGGCCGAGAATCCACTCTCACATAGGTACGTGGTTGCAAAAGGCATCCGTGTCTTAACTGCTCGATTTGCCAAGGCAGGATACTCTGAGCGCAGCCCAATCCAGAAATCTGGCAGTGGCTTCTGATTAAATTACATTTTCACAGAACCGCTTGTTGCAATTTCGATGAGGCTCTCTTGTTCAGATATCGTTAAGTGGACTGGAGGCAAGGCATGAAACATTGTTTGTGTCATCCATTTTGGGAAAGTACCTGCGTAATTGCGCACCCAACTCTCAGGTGCTTCACTATATCACATTTGACATTGTCCGTAAGCTTGTGTTCATTTGCATACAAAAAAAATCATACAATGATGGAAAGACCTGTGTGTTGTCCTTGATGCAGACAGAGAAGAGCTCCAACTTCTTAATCGTAGCCTAAATTTTGTCCCGCACAATGAAAAAACATCACCCAGATAGGCCAGTCGTGTGAGAAACTCATCATCATGCAAGCGGTCAGACAAGTGAAAATTATGGTCAATAAAGAAAACTTTAAGCTCGTCTCTCAAGTCAATACTTTGCCCCTTGATAACCAGCGCACTTCTGTATGTTGTAAAAGCATTACATGGTTGCTGCCCATATCATTGCATAGTGCAGAAAATACAGGGGCCTTGCTTTAACAAAGTTAACCATTTTCACTGTAGTGTCCAAAACGTATTTCAAGCTGTCAGGCATTCTCTTGGCAGCATGAGCTTCTCGGTGGATGCTGCAGTGTACCCAAGTGGCTCGGGAGAAACTGCTTGCACGCGCAGTTGTCTCCCTGTCATGGCTTTTGAGCCATCAGTACAGATACCAACATGAGCAGCAGCTACTTTTGGCTACATATGGACCGTTATTGAAATTCCTGCGAGAGAGTAATAGTTAATTTGATTGGATGTTAGTTATTTGACTAGGCTACCTGTATTTGACATTGTGTTGTTATTTCGCTGAACACTAGATGGTTTAATTTTATTTTTGGCAGTGAAACGAGGCTACTCAGGCGAGAAAACAACCTTACCCAAATGTATAGCCCCCGTTGGAAAATACTATATGGACTGTTTGAAAATACATTTATAATTGCCGTACCCCCGACGGCATTGCGCGTACCTCAGTTTGGGAATACCTGGTCTACATCTTACATGCCGTTCTGTACTGCCGATGAATAGAAAAAACAAGCTAGTTGTATATTATCCATGTCCTTTTTCAGCCACGACTCCAAGAAACATAGGATTCTACAGTTTTTCAGGTCCCGTTGATAGGATAGTCTCGAACAGAGCTCGTCCAGTTTGTTTTCCAGTGATTGTACATTCGCTAATAGAACTGAGGGTAGAGGTGGTTTAGGTATTCGCCGACGTCGTTTGGTTAAGGTGCCCACGCGTCTGGTCTGGGGTGAGCAGTATGTCCCGCGCCTCCGACTCGTTGAAGTAGACATCTTCTTCTCAGTCGAGGTTATTAATCGCTGTTCTGATGTCCAGATACTCTTTTCAGTCACAGGAAACGATGGTGGAAACATTACGTACAACAACAGTTAATTAAGATCAGCACAAAAAAACACACAAAATAGTAGAATTGTTTAGGAGCCTATAAAACGGCTGCTATCCACTGCAGCACCATTCTCAGCCCTACTTATAATACAAGTATGATTCAGAAGATAGGGAGAGCAATTTTTATTAGAATGTATTCACTTTTTAAATTCTAATTAGGGATACTACAGTTATCGCATTTCATACTGGATTAACTACAAATAGGTAAGATGTGTTTTTAATTCTGCTGCTGCTCTGCACACACAAGCTTGTTCGCTAGCTAGCTTCTCTGGTCCAACGTTAAGCCAACTCTAAAGTTCAAAGACATTCAAAGTTCCTTCATAGAATCCACTCCTCCGTAGGTATAATTCCGTGGGCCTAATTCAGATAATGCATGTCATCACAAGATGCCCAGAGCTTCAAGCAAAGCCTCTTCTTCCACCCTCTCTCACTCATCTTGCACCCTACACTTGTCTTTCCATCACACATGTAAACAACTCACTGAGCTATAGCCTGCCAGCTCCATAGCAAGCTGCTATATCCGCACTGAATGATTGGTGAAGTAATTCAATGTTGAGCTAAATGTAAAAAAATTAAATAAAATCCTTTCAGAGGTTTAAAAAGGAACAGAAAGGAACAATGTAAATCGGTACTTTTTGGGGGATGTGAACCAGTTCAGAACTTTACTTTTCTGGTCGGAACAGTGGAACGGAACAAAAAAAAGTATGGTATTGGAAAATAATTTTGGTCCCTACCCCTGGTTAAAACCCAGAGAGATTTACTTCTAACGGTTCGCTGCAGTTAACATCTGGAGCTGGAGGGGCCAGCTCTCTGAGGAGAACCCACTAAACACATCCCCATTTCCTCAAGTCATTAAATCACACAATGAACCTGAACCATGTCCAGTAACTCACAGCCATGCCCTCAAAACAAACAAATAACTTTTTTTCATCTGGAAGGATGGCACTTCTGCAACTATCCCACTGTGTTTGGCTCTGTATCCTTCTGGAGGTTGTCTTTTAGCTAGCAATCCAGATGAAGATGACAGTGACACCACCCAACTGTTTTAGGGAATGGCAGCAGGGTAATGTGATGAAGCCCAGCCAGAGATATGCACTCGATGCGCTCATGATTGAGAGTCCGTCTAACATGGATGGGTGCTTTCCAAGATGATGACATGGACAGTAAAGAAAAGGTCTTTAAAAAGCCACCCCATGATCAGTCATGCAAATGTGTGAACATTCAGGCATAGGGGAGAGGGGGTCAGTTGAGCCAAAGGGGTAAGTTGAGCCACCCTTGTTTCTAGGAAACCATACACAAAATGTATAATTTGACCAAATATTTATGAAGAGATCATCATTTTGTGTAGTCTGTGAAGGAATAAACCACATGGAGAAAGTGGTAAGCAAGTTATGTCAAAAAAATAAATGTTCACCAAGTCAAATTAATTTGTGTTAGAGGTTTCATGATGCTTGTATCTAAACCATAGTATATCATTTTAAGATTGTTCCATACGTCAGTTGGGGTCTCTATAAGCTTCAATATGAGGTCCTAAACCTAGCATGAAGGTGGATCCTTGTATCTGTGTGGGATAATATAAACTCAGCAAAAAAAGAAACTCTCACTGTCAACTTATTTTCAGCAAACTTAACATGTGTAAATATTTGTATGAACATAAGATTTAACAACTAAGACATAAACTGAGCAAGTTCCACAGACATGTGACTAACAGAAACTGAATAATGTAGTTACCCTGATGGATGGACTAACTATGGCCATCATATCAGCAGGCTCCTCAAGGGGTAATTATACAAGAGCTATTTTTAAACTCAGGTTAAGAGTTGATTTCCTCAATGGACAGCTATGTGGACCAGGGCCTGCTGTAATTATTCAATATTGTAAAGTGGTTCCTCAGTGCTGTTGAAAACCCACGGGATGCCAAGAAAATCTACTTCAGTTGCAGTGGAGGCTGCTGAGGGAGGACGGCTTATAATAATGGCTGGAACGGAGCAAATGGTATGGCATCAAACACATGGAAACCATGTGGTTGATGTATTCGATACCATTCCACTGATTCCGCTCATGCCATTACCACGAACCCGTTCTCCCCATTATGATGCCACCAACCTCCTGTGTTCAGTTGGCGTCAAGTTCCCCATACCTCTATAAAAAGGCCTTAATTCAACTGGGCTAAGTGTTGAGGAGAGGGAGTGAAGGAGCTCTGTGAGTGTGAATGGAGGTTGAAGGTCTTTGGTAATATTAAGTAATGAATTGAAAAAAGGAAAGACGGAAGCAAAGACAAACAGCTCCTGGAAAGATACTTTTCCCATGGTACTTTGTGGGTATGGAGTGTCTGGTCACTGTAATTCTGTGGCTTAAGGGTGTTGGCTGGGTCTATAGACTGTTGACAACATGGAGAGAGTATGCCTGCCTGCCTGCCCTGCCTCGGCCCATCCTTCAGTACAATGCCAGTGCCCTCAGTGGTTATTTCAGTCTGTGCTCCCCTGCTTGCTATATGTACATGACATGTATAAATACCCAAAGGGTGGAGATGGAAGGATGAGAACTTTTCCATACTGGGCAAAACTTTCACCGCATTATGAGTTATAGCTACTTCATGTTTTTTTTGTTCTGTGAGATTTTTTGATTTACATTACATCATTGACATAGTGGCCATAGGCTTTGTTTGCTTCCATTTCTGTGGTATTGCAGGGCCATGTGGTGCTGTGGTATTGCAGGGCCATGTGGTGCTGTGGTATTGCAGGGCCATGTGGTGCTGTGGTATTGCAGGGCCATGTGGTGCTGTGGTATTGCAGGGCCATGTGGTGCTGTGGTATTGCAGGGCCATGTGGTGCTGTGGTATTGCAGGGCCATGTGGTGCTGTGGTATTGCAGGGCCATGTTGTGCTGTGGTATTCTATGTAATATTGCATTGCACACTATTCAGGCCTGTCCAGATGAAAGATATTTGAAGCAGTAGACTGACTGTTTTTTAGGGGTCCATTTTTTATTATACTCTTCATTACTTAGTTCAACGACTGACCCGTTTTATTATCTGGGGGTACACACCAAAGCATGCCAGAGTCTTTATCACAACGACACAGGACAGTTCTGACACATGCCACACATGCGGTGGCCAGGGTGAACAATGGGTTCACCCTGGCCACAGTATCCATGGGAATAACATATATGGGACTGGGTCATGTGGCAAACACATGTTGATGCCTCAAAGCCTGTGACAGAGGCTAATGCTAGATCCATAGATATGATTCTGGTTGGTGGTTCAGGGCAGTATAATACCATACTGGCCTGTATTCTTATCCTATCCTATTCTCTATTCTTACTGGATGGCATCAATATCAAATCAAAGTTTATTGGTCGCGTACACAGTTTAGTACACAGATTAGCGAAGTGCGTGTTACATTTCCAACAGTGCAGTAGAATGCCGTGCAAATACAATAAAAATACGTGACTAATCAAAAAAATCTAAACAAGACATCAAGAAATAACAATCCGAAGTACATAAATATGTGGTGTGTATAGACAGTATATCATCTGGAAAAGAAAATGTACGTACAGCAGTACGTATATTAGGATGAGCTATTTTGAGAACACAGTATATACAGTTGAAGTCGGAGGTTTACATACACTTAGGTTGGAGTCATTAAAACTCGTTTTTCAACCAACCAAACAAACTATAGTTTTGGCAAGTCGGTTAGGACATCTACTTTGTGCATGACACACGTAATTTTTCTAACAATTGTTTACATACAGATTATTTCACTTATAATTCACTGTATCCAAATTCCAGTGGGTCAGAAGTTTGCATACGCTAAGTTGACTGTGCCTTTAAACAGGCTTGGCTTTAGAAGCTTCTGATAGGCTAATTGACATCATTTGAGTCAATTGGAGGTGTACCTGTGGATGTATTTCAAGGCCTACCTTCAAACTCAGTGCCTCTTTGCTTGACATCATGGAAAAATCTAAAGAAATGAGCCAAGACCTCAGAAGTAAAATTGTAGACCACAAGTCTGGTTCATCCTTGGGAGCAATTTTCGAACGCCTGAAGGTACCACGTTCATCTGTACAAACAATAGTACGCAAGTATAAACACCATGGGACCACGCAGCCGTCATACCGCTCAGGAAGGAGACGCGTTCTGTCTCCTAGAGATGAACGTACTTTGGTGCGAAAAACATTGTCAAAGGACCTTGTGAAGATGCTGGAGGAAACAGGAACAAAGTATCTATATCCACAGTAAAACGAGTCCTATTTCGACATAACCTGAAAGGCCGCTCAGCAAGGAAGAAGCCACTGCTCCAAAACCGCCATAAAAAAAGCCAGATTACGGTTTGCAACTGCACATGTGGACAAAGATCGTACTTTTTGGAGAAATGTCCTCTGGTCTGATGAAACAAATAGAGCTGTTTGGCCATAATGACCATTGTTATGTTTGGAGGAAAAAGGGGGAGGCTTGCAAGCTGAAGAACACCATCCTAACCGTGAAGCACGGGGGTTGCAGCATCATGCTGTGGGGGTGCTTTGCTGCAGGAGGGGCTGGTCCACTTCACAAAATAGATGGCATCACGAGGAAAGAAAATGATGTGGATATATTGAAGCAACATCTCAAGACATCAGTCAGGAAGTTAAAGCTTGGTCGCAAATGGGTCTTCCAAATGGACAATGACCCCAAGCATACTTCCATAGGACAACAAAGTCAAGGTATTGGAGTGGCCATCACAAAGCCTTGACCTCACCTATAGAAAATGTGTGGGCAGAACTGAAAAAGCGTGTGTGAGCAAGGAGGCCTACAAACCTGACTCAGTTACACCAGCTCTGTCAGGAGAAATGGGCCAAAATTCATCCAACTTATTGTGGGAAGCTTGTGGAAGGCTACTCAAAACATTTGACCCAAGTTAAACAATTTAAAGGCAATGCTACCAAATACTAATTGAGTGTATGTAAACTTCTGACCCACTGGGAATGTGATGAAAGAAATAAAAGCTGAAATAAATAATTCTCTCTTATTCTGACATTTCACATTCTTAAAATAAAGTGGTGATCCTAACTGACCTAAGACAGGGAATCTTTATTAGGATTAAATGTCAGGAATTGTGAAACAAATGTATTTGGCTATGGTGTATGTAAACGTCCGACTTCAACTGTACATACACAGTGAGTAAACAACAGTATATAAACAGAATACGAGGTAACCAGGATTCAATGACTCTATATACGCAGGCATTAGTCTCAAGGTGCAGGGCTGAGTGCCGGGCAGGTAGCTGGCTAGTGATGGCTGTTCAAAAGTCTGATGGTGTTAGAAGCTTTTTCTCAGTGTTCTCGGTCCTGGCTCTGATGCACCTGTACTGTCTCTGCCTGCTAGATGGTAGCAGAGTGAACAGACTGTTGCTTTGGTGGCTGAGGTCCTTAATTATCTTCTTGGCCTTCCTTTGACAACAAGTGTTGTAAATGTCCTGGAGGGCAGGCAGTGTGCACCCGGTGATGCATTGGACTGACCGCACCATCCTCTGGAGGGCCATGCGCAGGGTCGGCTATGTTATTTTATAAATGTAATTCTTATAGTTAATAGTCACCTGTCCAAAATTGTAATCAGTAATTTAACTTTTGGATTACCAAACTCAGTACCGTAATCTGATTACTTTCAGTTACTTTTAGATTACTTTCCCCTTAAAAGGCATTAGAAGAAGACAAAAATTCATATTACAAATTTAACAAAATCTATTGCAGGATAAATCAATGAGTTTACTTGGCTGGCCATAAATGGATGTTGCATTTTACTTTGTAGGTTGGTTATGTAGGTTTCTTCTAACCCATTGCTATATGTTTATATGTCAGATTTCCAGTCATTCCAATTAATTGAATACCCCTTGAACTTCAAGAATAGGAAATATGGAAATGTAAATTAGCCAAATTGTTTTACCTGAGCATAACACACAAACTAAGTACTTATTACTCTGTTGTTAATTTTGAGGTCATAGAGGACTGATTGAGTTGAAAAATTATGTTGGTCTCATGGAATGGCGTGCTTTGAGCACTCCCGAAAAGTGTTATTTGCATGTGAAAAATGTATGCCATATGATAGGCAACTTAAACTTCTTCAATTCCACCATTATTAGTTTAAAATATACATATACATTTGTGAACAGCCATCCACAACAACTACAATATGTAAGGCGCAAATACCTAAATGAGAGAGCAGTAGTGTGATTCACATCAATGCGCTATGTAGATATCAATAATAATATCGCCCCGTAGGCAAGACTACCGCTGTAGTCCTTACCTCTAGGCGTTTATTCAAGTTGAATAATCTTTGGATACCGACATTAGTCACACCATTGGAAGACATAGCCTGGTCTGTAGCCTACAAAAGCAATCCATCAAAAGCATATTGTGTGCCATCATAGTGGTCTGTGACCTCTGATCAGACACGCTCAGGCAAAGCAAACTTAAACTTGCGCCTTTTTTCAATGCTGATTTGAAAGTCATTGAGAAAACAGAAAGGTGTCAAATAATTTTTCCGCAAACATCCTTTCTGAATTTAAAAGTAATCCTAGAAGTAATCATCTAGTTTTTCTAAAGTATCTGTAATTTGATTACAATCTTTTTGTTGGTAACGTAACAGGTTACAGTTTTTTTGTAATCCATTACATGTAATCTGTTACTCCCAAACCCTGGCCATGCTATTGAGGGCGGCACAGTTGCCGTACCAAACTGTGATGCAGCCCAACAGAATGCTTGCTCTCAATTGTGGATGGGGTGGTGCTCCCTCTTCTGTCTCCTGCAGTCCACGATCCTTAGTTTCTTTTTACGCTGAAAGAGAGGTTATTTCCTGGCACCACTCTGCCATGGCTCTAACCTCCCCCGTGTAGGCTGTTTCATCATTGTCAGGCTTGATGACTGAGTTATAGTCCATGCAGTCATGGGTGAACAGGGAGTACAGGAGGGGCTGAGCACAGGGGAGTACAGGGGGGCCCCCATGTTGAGGATCAGCGGGGCGGAGGTGTTGCTGCCTACCCTCACCACCTGGGGTCGGCCAGTCAGGAAGTCTAGGACCCAGTTGCACAGAGTTCAGACCCAGCACCCTGAACTTAGTGACGAGCTAGGAGGGCACTATGGTGTTGAAAGCAGAGCTGTAGTCGATGAACAGTATTCTCACATAGGTATTCCTCTTGTCCAGGTGGGATAGGGCGGTGTACAGTGCAATGGCAATTGCGTCATCTGTGGATCTGTTGGGGCGGTATGCAAATTATAGTGGGTCTTGTGTCGAGCAAGGTGGAGGTGATATGGTCCTTGACTAGCCTCTCAAAGCACTTCATGATGACAGAGGTGAGTGCTATGGGGTGATAGTCATTTAGTTCAGTTACCTTAACTTGCTTGGATACAGGAACAATCTTGAAGCAAGTGGGTACAACAGGCTGGGACAATCCAGCCAGCTGGTCTGCGCATGCACTGAGGACGCGGTTTTGGATGCCGTTAACACGCTTGAAAGGCAGGAAGGTAGGCGGCAGGTAGTCTTGCGGTTAGAGTTTTGGGCAAGTAACCGAAAGGTAGTAAAGGCCCAGTGCACTACTTTTGTGAAGATTTCTTTGTCTTGTCAATTAAAAAAATGTATACAGTACCAGTCATAAGATTGGACACACCTACTCATTCCAGGGTTTTACTTTATTTTGACTATTTTCTACATTGTAGAATAATAGTGAAGACATTAAAACTATGAAATAACACATATGGAATCATGTAGTAACCAAAAAAGTGTTAAAGAAATCTAAATATATTTGAGAGTTTAGATTCTTCAAAGTAGCCACCCTTTGCCTTGATGACAGCTTTGCACACTCTTGGCATTCTCTCAACCAGCTTCATGAGGTAGTCACCTGGAATGTGTTTCAATTAACAGGTGCGCCTTGTTAATTTGTGGAATTTCTTTCCTTCTTAATGCGTTTGAGCCAATCAGTTGTGTTGTAACAATGTATGGGTGGTATACAGAAGATAGCCCTATTTGGTAAAAAAACAAGTCCATATTATGGGAAGAATGGCTCAAATAAGCAAACAGTCCATCATTAATTAAATATTTCAAGAACTTTGAAAGTTGATTCAAGTGCAGTCGCAAAAACCATCAAGCACTATGATGAAACTGGCTCTCATGAGGACCGCCGCAGGAAAGGAAGACCCAGAGTTACCTGTGCTGCAGAAGATAAGTTCCTTAGAGTTACTAGCCTCAGAAATTGCAGCCCAAATAAATGCTTCACAGAGTTCAAGAAACAGACACATCTCAACATCAACTGTTCAGAGGAGACTGCGTAAATTAGGCCTTCATGGTCGAATTTCTGCAAAGAAACCCCTACTAAAGGACACCAATAAGAAGAAGAGACTTGATTGGGGCAAGAAACACGAGCAATGGACATTAGACTGGTGGAAATCTGTCCAAAGATGAGATTTCTGGTTCCAAGTGCCGTGTCTTTGTGAGACACAGAGAAGGTGAATGAATGATCTCGGCATGTGTTGTTCCCGCCGTGAAGCATGGAGGAGGAGGTGTGATGGTGTGGGGAAGCTTTGCTGGTGACACTGTTTGTGATTTATTTAGAATTCAAGGCACACTAAACCAGCATTGCTACCACAGCATTCTGCAGCAATTACGCCATCCAATCTGGTTTGCGCTTAGTGGGACTATCATTTGTTTTTCAACAGGACAATGACCCAACAGACCTCCAGGCAGTGTAAGGGCTATTTGACAAAGAAGGAGAGTGATGGAGTGCTGCATCAGATGACCTGGCCACCACAATCACCTGACCTCAACCCAATTGAGATGGTTTGGGATGAGTTGGAACGCAGAGTGAAGGAAAAGCAGCCAACAAGTGCTCAGCTTATGTATGTGAGAACTCCTTCAAGACTGTTGGAAAAGCATTCCTCATGAAGCTGGTTGAGAGAATGCCAAGAGTTTGCAAAGCTGTCATTAAGGCAAAGGGTGGCTACTTTGAAGAATATCAAATATAAAAAATATTTGTTTAACACTTTTTTGGTTACTACATGATTTAATATGTGTTATTTCATACTTTAGTGTCTTCACTATAATTCTACAATGTAGAATGTACAATGTAGAGACTCATGTTCGTGAGAGTCATCTTTCCATAGAGGGATCATATTAGTTTGTGGCCCAAATGGTTCGGACACTACAGAAGTTTTCGTGAAAAGACAGATTTTCGAGGTGTCTCCTGGTCTGACAAACATCGCTGTAGCTCTGCCTCGTTCCACCACAGAGGCGGAAAGCGGTGGATGCAGTGCATTGAGACGCAGTCCATTTAAAAAAAGATTTCTCTGGCTTAAACAGACATATTTTGATGGGGATCTTTTTATTGTGCTAATTACATTTAGACTCTAGTTATGTAACATCCCCCTGGAGACCATGTAAAACTCTTCACACAACTGTGATGAGGCTACGCTTGTTTCAACCACAATGGATAATTTTATCATTAGTTTTGACTTCTAGGCTTATAGCTTTCGAGGATATAGAATATCGGACTCTGGCTCAGCTTGACTGTGTTTGTGAGATGCAGGCTCTCTCTATCCTCAGCTTCCCCAGGGCTAGTGGGACGTTTCTTGGGGAGCGTTGGGCCGTGCAGGAATCACACATGGCTGACAGGCTGTTGACAGCCCCCCTCGCCCAGGGTATGTTTGTGTGTGTCTGTGTAAGCATGTGTGCGCTTCCACAGTAAAGCAGAGTGAGAGAGACGTCCTGCCAGCGAAGGTTGCAGTGTAAGAAGAATATTCACTACTACTGTCATGACATTTACAAGACATTGCCCACCAATCTAAGTTTAGCATGCAGGCTATGCATATGGATAGGCTTCTGCTTCAAGAGGAGGCTCTCTCGTCTTCCCTCGTGGACAGTCTCAGGCACAGGCACCCATAGCCTCACTAGAGGAAGTTTAACCCTAAACTATCTTTTCAATAGGGTACTGAGGTCATAACTAAGTCTGAGACTTGCCTTTGAAACATATAAAACCTATTTTAATCTGATGAGCAGCAGGTCCACTGTCTCTCCAACGGAACAGACAGACTAAAAATATATATACAGATATAAAACAGTAGCAGCAGCCCATAGCTGACAGTGATTCAGTCCACTTAATTAGCTCTCTGCTAGGTCGTTCCACCTCAAAAAGCACAAGAAAGAGGATTTCGACACCCACCATTTTAGATTGTTCTAAAATTGTTGATGTTAGAAACAGATACGATTAGCATTCCTGTTAACATTATTTTGTTGAAATATAATTTTATCAGAACCTGGTGGATGTAGGATGAGACATGAACCTAACAACTTCACTGACTAATTCCTCTAAATAGGGAAAAGAAAACATCACCAAATTCACTGAGAATACGTTACATAGGATGAAGAAACAATACTCCGAGCCGCAGCTCCATATTACTTGTCAGACATAGAGAACTGATACTGTTTACTCTTGTTAGGGTGGAATTGGCGTGGGGGGTCCGTGGGTGGCTTGTGACAATTTCTTTGGATTCTTCATCTCTTACTCATTGTTAGAAACACGTTTGGTCCAAATCAGATGTTAGGTACTATATGCATTGAATATTATATGAATCCTATAAATGGCCAATTTGGGTGCAATGAATTAGCTTAATTTCTTAGAGATCAAATTATATTTCAACAGAATAATGTTGCAGGAATGCTAATCTTATCTTTTTCTAACTACAGAAATGATTTCAGAACAATCTGAGATGGTGGGTGTCATGGCTTGCTGAAATGACATGGAACGACACTGCTAAAATAAATATCTCCATATTACCTCAAGCTTGAGTTTCCAATGCTTACCCCCTCCACCCGCAAAAATAAAACACAATTTCCTGGAGCCTTACTTCAGTTTTATTTGGCATACAATTCTGTCGGCCACAACAGAAAACTCAAATTTACAGTCCTTCCGGATGTTCTCTCTGGGGTCGAAGGTGAACACAGTCTAACAGATTTAGCCGTGGGTTAAACAGTGGAAACAAATTGCCTGTTAAACTCGGCACAATACCGCGTCACTGCTTCTGGAAGTGGTCAGATAGGCCAAACAGCATTCTGAACATTCCTAACAGTTAGCCAATGTCAAGAAGGCCTCAAGCTATTTTAGAAGGGGACAAATGGGTATATGATACTGTATGTTCCTGTCCTGTCCCAGTCCCTTAAAGGGAAAAACACAGCTGTGAAGAGTTTCTGTCCCGAAGGCCATTGTCATATTACATCATTGTTGTTGATCAATGTTCATCTGTATTGTCAATATTCCCAGAAAGATCATTGTTGTAGTGTGCAGGGACAAAGATAGCACTAGGCAAGTAAGGTTAATGCAGAGGTTGTACACAAGCAACAACTTCTTAGAAAACCAAGTATAATATTGGTCACTGGAGAAAGGTATTGAGTTGATGTAACACAATAATCCTACTGGTCATCGCTCACCCTTAGGGTCAGTGCTGAATAGCCAATCAACTCCCTCCTCCCACAACCTCCTCTACCTCTCCATCGCTTTATGAACCAGGTCTTGGCAGCCCCTAGTAATCCTCAGATTGGGTTTTGGAAAGTTGCAGGTCGGGTGCCAACATCCAAAAAGAACACAATGGCTACAGTAATTTCCTCCAGAGTCTAATCCTGCCTGCCATCTCCAGGGGGTTCGTTTAAAGAGCAACACAATTATTAAGCATTATGGAGTGTGTTGTTCTGGCTGGGTCTACTGGACCTCTAGTTAATGAAGTAGAAAACTGAGGCTCGGTTTAATCCCACGAGTGGCGCCACAGGAGGGAAATTTCAGTATCACTCTGATCATTTATCGACATAGATACTGGTAAATTGCGGGCAGACAGAGGTTGCACAACAACAGACAAATCTTTTTGTAATGTGTTTACAAAACCCAATGCAGGACGAGAGTGTGTAGGTGAAGTCTATTGATTGTAAAGGAGGATAGGTTTTCATTGAAGTAGGACTTGTGGTGAGTCGCTTTTATGATGGACCTGAGAGGTATCTCCTGGCAGGAACCTGCTGAGATTTAAGGCTGATAAATGAGGTCATCACTTCCCCCTTTTTGCTATATGAATGACAGACTGACACAATGTGTGTTTTCTAGTGTGCGAATGGACAAGGATACTGTAAATCATAGTGTGTCACAACAGCCCGGCATACTGGACACTGTCAAATTAAATTAAGTAAAAGTTTATTGGTCGTGTACACACTGCACTCTATATGAGTTAGTGTGTCACAGCAGTCAGGTGAGGGAGGTGGAGGTGGGTGTGTTGTGTTCCGCCCTGAGGCCTCTCACTGGGGCAGGGCAGAGGGGCGTGGCAACAAGGCCAGGATATGACACAGCAGTCAAAGCAGAGGCAGGTAGAGCCCTCGCCAATTGCAGCCTTCGGAATGGTGTGGCTCTGGGAAATTACAGCCCAGGACACAAAGAGGGGAGGAGAGCCATGTATGACACATTGCTTACACAGAGAGAAAGAGAGGGAGAGAGAGAAAGAGAAAGAGAATGTGTGAGAGATAGATACAGTAGAGGGAGAGTTACATTAAAAAGGTTTACCACACAGACAGGAGCAGACAGCCAGTGCAGTGCACACAGTGTGCCCTCTCAGTGCAGCATCCATGTCTGTGAGGATCCCAGTACTGAAAGAAGCTGTTGTTCCTGTCTATGTGCAGTTTTCCAGGGACAAGTACATAATGGAGGGCCCGCCGGAGAAACTACGCAAGGAGCTGGAGGAAG
The DNA here is from genome assembly GCA_030435695.1 of Brachymystax lenok tsinlingensis. Lineage (NCBI taxonomy): Eukaryota > Metazoa > Chordata > Actinopteri > Salmoniformes > Salmonidae > Brachymystax > Brachymystax lenok. The sequence goes on along the minus strand of CM059790.1, from coordinate 21,076,981 downwards.
AGCTGAAAATGGCCAGTGAGGAGCCATGCAGCCACGCCTGGTACCATGGAGCCATTCCCAGACAGGTAACACATACACAGACACATACAAAAAGAAATCCAATCCAATTTTCTTTGTCACATGTTTCGTAACAAACAACAGATGTGAACTGACAGTGAAATGCTTATTTACAGGCCCTTCCCAACAATGCAGAGAGAAATAAAATAGATAAATAATAGAAAAGTAATAATAAATACACAATGAGTAACTATAACTTTGATATATAATGTACACAGGGTCAATGTGCAGGGGTACGAGGTAATAGAGGTAGTACACCAGGGTGTCTGGGATGATGGTGTTGATGTGAGCCATGACCAGCCTTTCAAAGCATTCCATGGCTACGGATGTGAGTGCTACGGGGCGATAATCATTTAGACAGGTTATCTTGGCATTCTTGGGCACAGGGACTATGGTTGTCTGCTTGAAACATGTAGGTATTACAGACAGGGTCAGGGAGAGGTTGAAAATATCAGCTAAGACACTTGCCAGCGCATTCTCTGAGTACACATCCTGGTAATCCGTATGGCCCTGCGGCCTTGTTAATGTTAACCTGTTTAAAGGTCTTACTCACATTGGCTATGGCGAGCGTGATCACACAGTCGTCCAGAACATGCATGGTTCAGTGTTGCGTTCTTCGAAGCGAGCATAGAAGGCATTTAGCTCGTCTGGTAGGCTTGTGTCACTTGGCAGCTCGCGGTTGGGTTTCCCTTTGTAATCCGTGATCGTTTTCAAGCCCTGCCACATCTGATGAGTGTCAGAGCCGGCATAGTATGACTCGATCATACTCCTGTATTGATGCTTTGCCTATTTGATGTGTCGGAGGAGGTCGTAGAGGGATTTCTTATAAGTGTGCACTTCTTGAAAGTGGCAGCTCTAGCCTTTAGCTCAGTGCGAATGTTGCCTGTAATCGTCATATGTACATATGGTCACATTGTCGGGACGTCGTCGTAGTCAATGCACTTATTAATGAAGCCGGTGACTGATGTGGTAAACTCTTCAATGCCAGCGAATGAATCCCGGAACATATTCCAGTCTGCTCTAGCGAAACAATCCTGTAGCTTAGCATCCGCTTCATCGGACCACTTCTGAATTGGGCGCGTCACTGGTACTTCCAATTTGAGTTTTTGCTTGTAAGCAGGAATCAGTCAAAGTCAAAAGTCAAAGTCACCATTATTAGTCAGTTGTACAACCGAATGCCTTCAACCGAAATGTTTCTTCCGCATTTAACCCAACCCCTCTGAATCAGAGAGGTGCGGGGGGCTGCCTTAATCGACATCCACGTCTTCGGCGCCCGGGAACAGTGGGTTAACTGCCTTGTTCAGGGGCAGAACGACAGATTTTTTTCCTTGTCAGCTCGGGGATTCAAACTTGCAACCCTCCGGTTACAAGTCCAACGCTCTAACCACTAGGCTACCTGCCGCCCCGAATCAGGAGGATATAGTTATGGTCAGATTTGCCAAATGGAGGGCGAGGGAGAGCTTTATATGCGTCTCTGTGTGTGAAGTAAAGGTGATTTTTTCTCCTCTAGTTGCACAGGTGAAATGCTGGTAGAAATTAGGTCAAACGGATATCAGTTTCCCTGCATTAAAATCACCGGCCGGTAGCAGTGCCGCCTCTGGATAAGCATTTTCTTGTTTGCTTATGGCTCTCTTCAGCTCGTTGAGTGCGGTCTTAGTGCCAGCATAGGTTTGTGGTGGTAAATAGACACACAAACATGCACGCACACACACACACACACACACACACACATTCTCTGGAAGAACAACTCAGCTGCTGTTTTAGAGTCTAATGATTTATTATGAGCCTTATTTTAGCTTGGGTCAAAGGATTCTTGATAAGGTCTTTTTTTTGCGGCCGGCGGGACACGCTGGCTCTTTGTGAAAGAGGATAGTCCAATAAAGAGATGGAGCTGAGAGAGGAGAGAGGCTTACCGTGAAACATGACTAGCCCAATGAAAGCATGTAGAGAGAGGAGGGGTTCCCATGTTGCCAACAGCTACGACTGGGTATCCAGTTGCACACTTATTTCATTCAGGGCCCTGTCATTCTTGCTGCCTGTTGGTCACCCACCCACACTGTAGAGGAATCACAGCACTGCCTGTTGGTCACCCACCCACCCTGTAGAGGAATCACAGCACTGCCTGTTGGTCACCCACCCACCCTGTAGAGGAATCACAGCACTGCCTGTTGGTCACCCACCCACCCTGTAGAGGAATCACAGCACTGCCTGTTGTTCACCCACCCACCCTGTAGAGTAATCACAGCACTGCTTGTTGGTCACCCACCCTGTAGAGGAATCACAGCACTACCTGTTGGTCACCCATCCTGTGGAGGAATCACAGCACTGCCTGTTGGTCACCCACCCACCCTGTAGAGGAATCACAGCACTGCCTGTTGGTCACCCACCCTGTGGAGGAATCACACCACTGCCTATTGGTCACCCATCCTGTGGAGGAATCACAGCACTGCCTGTTGGTCACCCATCCTGTGGAGGAATCACAGCACTGCCTGTTGGTCACCCACCCACCCTGTGGAGGAAGCACAGCACTGCCTGTTGGTCACCCACCCTGTGGAGGAATCACAGCACTGCCTGTTGGTCACCCACCCACCCTGTGGAGGAATCACAGCAAATAAAATAAAATAATATGTGTCACATGCTTCGTAAACAACAGGTGTAGACTGACAGTGAAATGCACTGGTGCTCTGAAAACATGACAACCATGCAAAACCTTCGGCATACCCGCGCAGGGCAGGACAGCTGGGCAGACAGAACCTTTTCCAAGCTCAATCAAACATCTCTATAATGACATCCCACACAATGCTTTGTTTGGTCACTCTGTGGACTACTGTGTGAATGGAGAGTCAGGGAGCTTAGACACTTTGTCTGGCAGTTCTTGTCATAAATATGTGAAAACTCCCTGCGTCTCTAGAGGTTTCCCGAAGGGAGCTATCTTTTATGTGGACTGCAGAGTGAAAGCTACATGGCTGAGGGTGGGAGGAGGCTATGACAGACTGTGACAGACTGTGACAGATCCCAGCACAGCAGGATCAGATCAGGGGGATGAGGAAGAACACTGATGACATCCTCACACCCAGGGCTCAGCTCAAATGAGTGCCTATGTACACAGAGCAGTCCTTTCCTACGATTCATTCTCAAGCAGCTTGTCTGAAACTGGTTGAGCCAGATCAGAATCAGACAAATAAGGACAAGTCAACAACAGAGAGAAGTATTTATCTTGTCAGGTACACTGGCTGTATTGAATCCATTGTGTGAGGCTGTCAGTTTGACATACTGTGGCTGAATGAGGCTTGACACCCGCTGCATGGTTAATTGAAATGGACTTCATTTCAACCTTGTGCTTTCATCAGTATCTCACTAAGAGCTTGTCACTGAGAACTTGTCAGTGAGAACAGAGTGGCCGTGACATACACACACTGTGTCTGTGTGTGTACATACTGTAGTACTGAGAGCTCAGACCGCAGAGCTCTTTCAAGAACCACAGCTTCAGTGAGGATGCTCAGTCTCTCTCAGCACACACACAGGTCTTAATCAGATGACACGACGGCATTTATTAATGACATCTTATCTTAGTGCCTTCCGCTGGTTCACTGATCTGGCACTGACCACGCCTCTATAATTCTCATCACCGGCTAGCTGCACACGGTACAGTACACACTGCCATGTTTACCCACAAGACTGTGCGTCTCTCAACAAGAACTAGTAAGACCAGCTCAGTCCACTCCCATTCTACCATTAGACAATACACATCAGCAGCTCCAGGCTTCATGTGATTGAGGAGGTTTCTCTCCATGCCAGTGCATCGGGGATAGTAATGTTGTCACAATGCATGTATGTCATACAGAAAAACACTGGTTGCTCAAAAAGCTCAACGAGTTGCACTGGCTATGGGATTGTGAGACAGTGACATAGATTACAAAAATAATCAAGTTGCGCAAATGTTTGAAAACACTGTCCATCTCAATTTTCAAGGGCGGCAGGTAGCCTAGTGGTTAGAGCGTCGGACTTGTAACCGGAGGGTTGCAAGTTCGAATCCCTGAGCTGACAAGGAAAAATATCTGTCGTTCTGCCCCTGAACAAGGCAGTTAACCCACTGTTCCCCGGGCGCCGAAGACGTGGATGTTGATTAAGGCAGCCCCCCGCACCTCTCTGATTCAGAGGGGTTGGGTTAAATGCGGAAGACACATTTCGGTTGAAGGCATTCGGTTGTACAACTGACTAATAATGTTGACTTTGACTTTGACTTTTTCATCTAATTTCCTAAAGAATTCATTCACAACGATGTCTATTAGAAATATATAAACAACATTGCAAGGCTAATGGATTTAACATGGATCTTAATATAAATGAGCAGTTTCATGAGGTATAAATCAAATTACTTTCAATGCTTCAGACTGGCTTTATAAACCCAAAGCATTGCCTTTGTGTGTAAAATCACAGATGGGACCTTGAATAATAATTTTTTTTGAGCTTGTCCTTGTAGTCATGACAGGGTGGCATAAGACTGGTAAACACACACACACACACACACACACACACACACACACACACACACACACACACACACACACACACACACACACACACACACACACACACACACACACACAGCTGTGCTCAGTTTTACGGCTCAGCCTGCACCTCCTCAGTAGGACAGAGACTTTATGTAAGGATACTGAAAAGCATCCTAATCAAGTGATCCTAATCAGGTTTAATAAGCTCCTTCCTGGTGTCACTGCGGCCCGATTGTGAAGAGGGCTTTTAAAAAGTCTAATTAGAAACCCTTAACCTTCCAACTCATGATTATATAAACATAATTACTTAGTTCAATACTAAGTTAATTAAATAGTAAGGTAATTAAATGTTTGGAGGAATTCAGACATTTTCAAAAACCAAACAGGTGGCCTCCCGTGTGACGCAGTGGTCTAAGACACTGCATCACCGTCACTACAGACCCAAGTTCGACCGGCCGTGACCAGGACTCCCATAGGGTGGCGCACAATTGGCCCATCATCGTCCGGGCTAGGGCAGGATTTGGCCGGGCGGCTTTACTTGGCTCATCGCGCTCTAGCGACTCCTTGTGGTGGGCTGGGCACCTGCAGGCTGACTTCGGTCATCAGTTGAACGGTGTTTCCTCCGACGCATTGGTGCAGCTGGCTTCCGGGTTAAGCGGGCAGGTGTTAAGAAGAGCAATTAGGCGGGTCATGTTTGGGAGGACGCATGACTCGACCTTCGCCTCTCCAGAGCCCGTTGGGGAGTTGCAGCGATGAGACAAGATCGTAATTGGATCGCAATTGGATATCACGAAATTGGGGAGAAAAAGATGGTACACATTTTTTACTGGCTTAATTCACAAATAACATTTCTTTCAAAAAACAGACTGGGCAAAATTATATTTAAATCAAATCAAATAATAAAAGTAAAACAAATACAAAGGGTGGTCTATTGGGACTCAAATGACAGAGATGATTATAAAGCTCAAGAGTGTGGACCAATGTATGAGAGTTTCTACACAACACTGGGGGCTTGGACACCTGACCCTTCTGACTAGGAGTTCCTGTTTGGCTCGGTGTGATCTGGGCTCAGAGAGCATGCTGGGAGGTATCATGATGTCACAGTACAGTAACAGTAGTCCTAGAGAAAACATTCAGTGAGCCAAGCAGGTTACTGAGAAGGCCATTCAGTGAGAGGGACTAGAGCGCCTGTCGCCACAAATCCAACTATGAGTCAAGTGTGACAAACGGAAAACACACTAGACACAGTTCCAACTGTGTGATATTAAAAATACAGCCAAGTGTATGAGCTATACAGTATGCCTGTGTGTATGTGTCTCTGTCTATGTGTGCTCAACACATGTCCTCTGGTGTCCAGGTGGCAGAGAACCTAATCCAGAGAGACGGGGACTTCCTGATCCGGGACTCTCTGTCCAGCCCTGGGAACTATGTCCTGACCTGCCAGTGGAAGAACAGCCCGCAGCACTTCAAGATCAATAAGATGGTGGTGGCCATGAACGAGGCCTACTCTCGGGTGCAGTACCTGTTTGAGAAGGAGGGCTTCGACAGCGTGCCCGCCCTGGTGCGTTACTACGTGGGCAACAGGAAGCCAGTGACGGAGGTGGTGGGAGCCATCATCTTCCAGCCCATCAACAGGGCCTTGCCCCTGCGCTGCCTAGAGGAGAAGTATGGGGTGGCCTGTGTCCGCGTGGAGGCCGGTCTGACCCTGCCCGAGAGGAAGAGCCAGACCTCCAAACGCCTGAGCCTCAACATCATGAACGGACACACCCAGGACCAAATCCTTGGACGGGGGAACCTGCTTAGGTTAGCTCATGACATGGTGAATTGTCAGTGTGTTATAATGGTACAATGGAGATGCTTTCCTGCAGCTGATTTATTGCGGCAATAAAGTACATTTTATTCTCCTCTGCACCCAGGAGCTTATATAGACACTGTACATTCCGTCATACAGGGGTTTCTCGAAATGGAATTGGATCTGTATAATCTTCATGTATAGCCTACCATGCAAACAACACATGTGCACTCCAAATTTGTCACACTAATTTGGGAGTCACAGAGATAAGTATACATCTACATTAAACCATTCCTGAGGCAAAGTAAGTAAGGAGTGTTGTTTAGCCTGGATGGAAAATACCAACCTCTGAGCACAATGCCAAGGCAAACCAGGACAAAAAATACCCCATCAAATTACACAGTACCATTTTACATAAACACTGCGTCAATGTATCAGGTTTCAGTAGGGGTTAGTGGTGTGGTGTGCCCAGTGGACGTGACTCTGTTGGTAGCTGAAGGGCTCAGTCCAATTGACCTCTCTCTCTCTCTGTTTCTTTCTTTCTTTCTTTCTGTCTATCAGGAACAAAGACAAGTGTGGAAGCCAGCCGGCATGCCTGAACCACGTTCAGGAGAGACGGTGGCCTCTCAAAACCCACCAGTCTGAGAGCTTTCTTCCTCTAGGTAGGTGCTGTCTTCTCTCTCTCTCATATCCTGTTGTCAGAGGATTTACAGCTCTGACAAGCCTTCAAAACATTGCTTTGTACCCTCAGCTCAGAAATGAGAATTGTGACATTAGCTAAGGATGGCGATAAATGTATTTCTGAAAGGATTACAGAGCAGATAAAAGTTGAAATGGAAATAGATAGATGTGCTTGATGTCTGAGTCTTTGGAATAAAAGACAGCAGCCCTCCCAGCAGCTCCACAGCCACACAACCCAGACATGGCTCTAGCTGTATGTTCTAGGCTGCAGTGTGCAGGTTCAGGTAATGATGGTCCCCTCTCTCTCCCCAGGCTCCCGGCCCCAGCCCCAGTCCCAGCTGACGGAACATCAGCCTAGGTCCCAGTCTCCAGTGTTCAGGACGGGCAGTGAGCCGGCCCTCAGCCCCACTGTGCCAAGGAGGATGGCCTTAGAGACCCAGGCCGGGGAGGCCATCAGGGGCTCAGAAAGCCAGCTCTGCCCCAAGCCGCCCCCCAAGCCCAGCAAGGTGCCCAACATGAGGATACCCCACTCCCCACGCCAACAGCCCATGGCCCCTCTGGCCAGCCCAACCCCAGGTCCCCCTGTACCCCCACTGAAGCCCAAGAAGCAGCATCTGATCCAGGCTATCCAGCCTCCCCAGCCCCGCAGCCCAGAGGTGAACTACTTTGAGCTGAGCCCCTGCAGCCCAGCGGAGTGGGACAGGCTCCATGCTCCAGGCTTGGGCGCCCAGCCCAACAACAACAACAATATCAACAGCTACGTAGAGAGGCTGAGGACAGAGGAGAGTGAGAGGAGCAGCCATGGCTCCAAACTGGACCGCAGCTCCTACCACCATGCCATTGAAGCCCTGGAGAATGGCAGCGAAGAGGAGATGGAACAAGAGAGAAAAGGAGAGATGGATGAGATAGAGGAGGCAGGGGAGGTGAAAGTGAGGAGCTTCCGGCGGCCGGTGTTGGAGACTGCGTCTACGTTCCGGCCGGGGGAGTTTGAATCCAGGCTACTGCCTGCAGAGAACAAACCCCTGGAGATGAGTGTGCTGAAGAGAGCCAAAGAACTGCTGGTTCAGAAAGACCACCACATCATTGCCAAGCACATCCTCATGGCAGACTGCCAGGTACTGCACTGTCCCACTACACCATACCCAGATTACCCACAGGACATTCTCTACCGCACTAGGCCTACTGTATGTCTGAGCACTCAGGGCTGAATCCCAACTTGAGATCATAACAGAAATGTCAGTGTACATCATTAATTAATATAAATGGGAGATTTGCAGGACAGTTTGTGTTAGCGTGGCACATGTCTTATTCTTCAGCAGCATCTAATTTAGGGGCTAGACAGTCAGGCACACAGAGGGCATCAGAGACTGAGACTGGCATTTCATTCATTTCCTCTCGTTGGTATTTGGCATTTCACAGACAGTCAGGTGCCTTATGTCTGTCTGGGAGTGGTGCACTACACAAAGGGCCAAATGAAACCAGTAAATGTTATTTAGTTAGATGCACCAAAAATGCTCTGCAGCCAAACCCATGACTGGGTGTCTAGTCTTGAGGGAAATCTTTATTGGTGTTGTTAAAAACAGCTATGGCACAACGTTATGTAAGGTGGCTGTGGAATTCAAGGAAGATGTCTCTTGTTTAATTTAGTCAGAAGGAACTCATGATCAATGATAGGATTTCCCCAAACGTGACCATTCTAAAACACTTCCATCCTCCTATAGCTTAACTCAAAAATGGTTATGTACCTGACAGGTTGCTAGGGTTCTTGGCGTCTCTGAGGAGGTGAAAGGTCAAATGGGTGTGTCCTCTGGTCTGGAGCTGGTGACCTTACCCCACGGCAGGCAGCTGCGGCGAGACCTGATGGAAAGGTAAACACACATACACACCCAAACCCACCTTACACACGCCTCAGGTGATAGGAACCCACATGAAGACACAACAAGGCACTTATGGCTGAACTCTCTATTGTGTAACTCAGGCACCACACCATGGCCATCGGGGTTGCCGTGGACATCCTGGGCTGCACAGGAAGTCTGGAGGAGCGGACCGCCACTCTGAACCGCATTATCATGGTGGCTCTAGAACTGAAGGACTCCATGGGGGACTTGTACGCCTTCTCCTCCATCATGAAAGCACTGGACATGCCTCAGGTACCCCACTCAATACAGCCAGACACGGTCCCCCAACCCCACCACGTGTTCTGAGATGAGAAAGGCAGATGTCCCTAGGGATATTGTGCTGTTTGTTTCCTAACATATGTATGTATGCCCTTGACCACAGATCACACGATTAGACCACACCTGGACCATGCTGAGGAGGAAATACACTCAGACTGCCATCATATACGAGAAGTCTCTCAAGCCCTTTTACAAGGGGCTGTATGAAGGAACAGGTAAGCACTTCAATAGAGCCTCCTTGGTGCTCTTACTGAGCTTAAGTGCAGTTGTAGTCTCTGACCGTGTCCCTGTGTGTGTAGTGGACATGCCCCTGACTGGCACCACGGTGCCCCTACTAATGCCCCTGCTCATATTGATGGAGCGCCCCGGCGGTGGCGTTCGAGGGCATGGAACTGTGGGAGAGCAACGACCAGGGCTGTGAGATCATGCTACGTCACCTAGAGGAGGCCCGCAGCGTGGCACACAACGCTGACTCATACACCACCAACACTGAACATGTCCTGAAAGGTAATATACTCCACACCTTCTGCTAGATAGTGCTCACTGCTGTTAACATTATTTGCTAAACAAATGCTCTTGTCTAAAACGTCACAGCTTTTTTTCATAGTGCCCGAGATTGCTTAAGACACTATAACAGATGCATGTCTAAGCTGGTATGATGCGCTACAAGGCTAACGATCATTTATTCCTCTTTCTGTGTGCAGACTTCCAGGCTGACGAGGACCTGCTGGAGATCTTTAAAACAGACTTCCAGCTGCGTCTGCTGTGGGGCACCAGAGGGGTGGCCGTAAACCAGACGGAGAGATACGACAAGTTCACACTCATCCTGACTGCTCTGTCCAGGAAGCTGGAGCCAGCGGTCAAACACACAGAACTCTAACCCGAGCCTGTAGTAAACAGCCTGTATTAGTGAACACTGGTGGGTTGTAAAAGGACATTCAGGCTGGTTAAGAAAGAGGACAAACTGTGCCCCGTATTGACTGGGGATGAGGAAGACTGTTGCAGAGCGAGACTACTGTCATTTCCCAACCTGTCCAATGGAGGGAGTGTCTGAGATCCAGTTGGAACTCTTCCCTGGCAGTGGCAGGATACTGAGTGTGTTCATATGAAGGGGAAATATTTCCCTCAGTAATGCAGGGGGGGTAGCCTGGTCCTAGATCTGTTTGTGCTCTTGCCTACTCATCGTCAACCAATGGGATGACAATGAGTGAAAGGGAGTTGGCATGATAGCAAAAACAGATTTGCACCATATACACTGTGTACAAAACATTAGGAACACCTGCATGTTCCATGACACAGACTGACCAGGTGAATCCAGGTGAAAGCTATGATCCCTTTTTGATGTAATTTCAACCCGTGTACATGAAGGGGAGGAGACAGGTTAAAGAAGTATTTTTAAGCCTCGAGACATGGATTGTGTATGTGTTCTATTCAGAGGGTCAATGGGCAAGACAAAATATTTAAGTGCCTTTGAAGTCAACATAGGCCAGCATCCCTGTGGATCACTTTTGACACCTTGTAGAGTCAGTCCATGCCCTTATGAATTGAGGCTGTTCTGAGGGCAAAAGGGGGTGCAGCTCAATATTAGGAAGGTGGTCCTAATGTTTTGTACACTCAGTGTACGTGCAGTGGTAGTCTAGCCCCGTGGCCCTGGTCTGTAGTCATCCTACTGGATGTGGCTGAGAGGGGAACACACTGACCGCACTGAGACAGAGGAGGACCCAAGAAGAGTTTCTGAAAGCGTTTATCAGAAGGAAATGGGTGTATGAATGTATCACTAAAGTAGGGATTGAGATGTAACACCCTTGTTATAAGGGTTCAACAAATGACAGAGAACATAAAATGATGAAACAAAAGTGGAGGAAGACATTTGGTCGCTATACAAAAGGCAGTTTTACCATATATTGTCTAAAATACTATGGAATATATACTGTATGTACATTAACTAGTTCTTCAACTGTCTGCTTCATGTTCAATGTTCCTCAGATGTCGTGGTATGAGTTCATCTGGATAATCCTGAATGGTAAAAGGTGTACATAATTAATGTGAGCATGTGAATGCTAGACAGTGTAATATATTTCTCTCTTTATTATTTACCTGTAAATAGCTGCTTATCCATTGTAATATCTTTATATGAACTCATGGCAAGAAATTAAGAAATAGACAAAGAAATTACATTACTGAGTAACAACTTTGGAACATGTATACGTTTCACCGTAACGTATTGTGATAGTTTTTTTTTAATCTATTTTTATTTAAAATAGGAAAGTCAGTTAAGAACAAATTCTTATTTACAATGACGGCCTACCAAAAGGCAAAAGGCCTCATGAGGGGGTGGGGGCTGGGATTTAAAAACAAATATATATAGGCCAAAACACACATCACGATGAGACAACACTACATAAAGAGAGACCTAAGACAACAACATAGCATGGCAGCAACACATGACAACACAGCATGGTAGCACCACAACATGCTAGCAGCACAAAAACATAATACAAACATTATTTGGCACAGACAACAGCACAAACGGCAAGAAGGTAGAGACAACAATACATCACACAAAGCAGCCACAACTGTCAGTAAGTGTCCATGACTGAGTCTTTGAAAGAAGAGATAAAACTGTCCAGTTTGTGTTTGTTGCAGCTCGTTCCAGTTGCAGCAAACTGAAAAGACGAGCGACCCAGGGATGTGTGCGCTTTGGGGACCTTTAACAGAATGTGACTGGCAGAACAGGTTTTGTATGTGGAGGATGAGGGCTGCAGTAGATATCTCAGATAGGGGGAGTGAGGCCTAAGAGGGTTTTATAAACAAGCATCAACCAGTGGGTTTTGCGACAGGTATACAGAGATGTTAATGAAGTCTTCAAAAAGATGCCAATGTTTGTTCATATGTTTGTTTTATTAGAACAATTTGAGAGAACAGATTTTTTCTCACACAAAGTGTCTCACAACATTAAAAGTAAAAAGATGTGCACAACATGAAGAAATAGAATTACTGCAATTGGTTATTACAATATATGTTAAAATAAGACAACAGCGAGATTCTCATTTCTATTTTTTTGCCATTAGATGAATTTGCCACTGTAAGCGTGAATATTACTGCATCTTAAAACATGTTAAGTTTTTGTTTTGCATAATGATCAGAATTACAGCATAATGGATATGATTTAGCTCCGTTTTAGTCCAAAATGAAAATCATTTAAAATCGCATAACTTTTGGTTAAGGATGCTAGTGAGAAACCTACATGTCCATCATCATAATTTGTCATCACTGAAGGCCACTTGCACTGTGGTGCCAACAATTCGGTCCAGCACCGTTTTAGGCAATTAGAGACAAGCTTGTCAAAATCCTTGTTATTACTGATAGAGGATAGCCAGACACACACTGCAGACATGAATGGGTTAACATACTTCATATTAAAAATAACTACTTACACATTAACAACTTAAACCTTGACATCTTCTGATTTTGATCCACAATTACATGTTCATCAGGGATTTAACCAGTATTACTATATTGGTTGATATTGTAGAGTAGGGTCAATACATGAATAGGCCTACAATAGAGGCAGGTAGCCAATATACAGCGCTTAAATATTTGCTGTGAACTCCAGATATGTTGAGTCAAGCATGCACCTTCATGCTCCTCCGTAAGCCACTCAAAGGAATGTCACTGGAACAAAGGGAAGGACTTTCCCCCATTTTTGATTTCTGATAACATACACCAGTTTAACAAAGGGGGAGTGAACATTCAAATGAGCTCATCCAGGCAATGGAATGACATGATAAACTAAACAGAATCGCAGGATTTCTATAACCTGCACTGTTCCATTTAAACAGCATTATCTGTGTTAGTTAGTGCACATTCATCTAGGAAGAAGATATGTTCTCCCATTGGATGTCTACGACCTAGCGTTGTCTAGGAAGTTGAGAGAGATGCAGTTCAAGTAAGATGAACATATCATGATATCACTTTCACAGCTTTAAGTATTTATTAGGAACTACATCACTGATCGTTTCAGCATTTCAAGTGGGACCACCAAATTAACCTAAAAAAAAAAAGGGTTTTAAATGGGAATTTTATATCCTGCCAAGGGTAAAACCCTGTGTCAGTCTGATAAAAGCTACACCACTTATTTGATTTAAGCAACATTGGTGATCATGGTGATCACTCACGATGTCAATTATACTCATTCTAATTAAAGGGAATCATGCAAATTAAATTCACTTCCAAATTAATTAAATTAAAAAGGGTTAGAAAAGCATTTACATGACTAGCCACAGCAAATTCCTATATTTTGTTGTAGTTCTGAACTCTACACCTCCTATAATAACAGTGGTCACAGCTGTCTCACTTTACATTTGTACAAAAAGGTAGCATACAGAGTCCATCTCATTCATTCATTCATTCATATTCAATTAAAACGCTAAAGGGCAAAAGTGCATCATATCCCTATTCAGAAGGATGTTCTGACAAACAATGCATGGTTACTATGAGCTAACGGCACGACTGATTAAAACCCTATAAAAAGTCACCATAAAAACACATTCCGTATGAAATAAAGAGATGTTAATACAACTCAGTAATACAATTAACTACATATATACATACAGTATATGTATACACATATGAATATGCATACACATGTTAATATATGTATTATCACAATCAGAAATATAATATGCGCTTGAAAGAGGAGCGTTATGGTAATGCAACACTCATTCGCGTGGAGATCGCAGCACACCGAGGCCCCAGGATGCTCCAGGGAGACAGGGGAGAAGAGACGTGGCGGTCAGGCCCAAGAGGAGCACCACAGCAAGCCAGCGTAGACCTAGTCAGTTGGAGTCCTTGTGTGCAGCAGAGAGTGATGGAAGAGCACTCAGTCCATCCTCACTCTCAGATATTATTAAGGAAAAGAATGTTGTCGTATGGCCTTTGTAGTTTGTTTTAGCTCAGCCTCCAGGTTTCCTGGCCTGAGCTCCTGTGTGGTGACTGACTGGTGAGGGAGGAAGGCCCTCTGCTGGTGCTCTGATGTCACCGCACCACCCCTCCAGCCTTCCTCGTCTGGTGCTGGTGCAGGGAGGAGCGAGTAGGAAGGGGTAGTGTGATGGGCAGGCCGGCTGTCTGTGACTGCAGTAGTCCTACACTGACCTGAGTGACTGAATGCGGCGCCATGAGTTACTAAACAATACCATGACAGAGATGACATTCAACACGCACCAGCATGATGAGAACGATTCCATCAACACAGACAGAACAAAAACAAGACACTCAAAAAACTAAACGTGGAAGAATGAAGAAGACATACAGGAAGATTAGAAGTGAATGAATGGGCGGCGGGAGCGACCACAGAGTTACATCCAAGACGCTGCATTCATCATGGCCAGTCCTGTATGAAGGAATGACAGTTCATGTTACAGACATGCTGAAGGTAAGGCGACCACAGGAGAGTGGCACAGTCAGGCAGGCATTCCCAACAATGGAATGACAATGCAACAACAAGACAGGCTGTTAGTGCTGGACGTTGTCCGAGGAGCAGAAATACAGAGGTGAGTAGTAGTGTAGTAGTAGTGCAGTGCTTGCTTTTCTCTCATTATAAATTATGATGTTGTAAGCTGCTAGCTCTAAGACCCCTCCCCGGTCCCTGATTCTACTGTTATGCTGCAGTTGGATGGTTACTCTGTGCTGTGGTTACTCTGTGCTGTGCAGTTTAGGAAGAACACTCCCCTCCTACAGAGGCATAGCTACTACCCCAGGAGTCTCTGCTGCTATGGAATCATGTTAATGGCCATGGACGTGTGCATGCAAACATGCAACCTGCCTCTACACCTGCCAAGCCTTTCCCCTCCCCTGCTCTGCCCAAAACAAGACCTGTCTGCCACTAGCTCCACCATACCCAGCAACCGCATGTACCCTCCACCAAAGACCGCGCCACACTGCTCCACTCAGGAATCTGCAGTCCAATAGGAGAGAGAGGAGAGGAGTTACTGTACTGACCCGGCTACAGAGCACCGCCACCACCCACACCACTAGGACAGACAGAAGACAGTCCAACTACTCCTCTGAGTGTAATATAGTCCTGACCACCAGAGGGTGCCATTGCTGTGATACACACACGAAGAGAGAAGGAGTGTACGATTATCTTAAAGCGTAGTATCTAGTGGGAGGCATGAGTCATATAGGCACAAAACAGGCCAGTCCTTACCAGGACTGTTTTACTGCATTCCTGTCTTAATAGGTGGAGCAGAGCACTTCACATACGAGACTCACAACAGATGGCTGATAACACATAGAAGACCATACAAATGGGTAAAACAGGTAAGTTACTTTTTCTATTTTCCAAATCTGTCCCCACTGACATCTTAAAACCAGTAGAGCATTATAACATCTCCTTCTAAAAACAAAAGACACATGAACTAAAAACAAACATAACACAAATCACTTCTGAAATATTAAATAATATAATCTGCCCTAAGGGGGGAGGAGTCCCCTAGCCACAGAGCGTGGCTATGGATACGTCCTCCTACAGACACCCATGGCTTAATTCGTTGATACAGAGCTCCTGTACAGGGAGGTCACTACAATACCACGATGTCTGGTGTGTTTGTTTGTCGTGAGCTCACACAGTGAACAAAGAAGAGGGGCTGCTGTTCTGACCAGCATTCCCCAGAGGAGGAAGAGGGGATATGATATAGGAGGAGTCCATGCAGGTGGTCAGATCAGATGTAGGTGACCGCACCTTTGCTGTTCTTCTCCATGGCGATCTCCACGTAGGACGTGGGCACATAGCCCTCCTCTCCGCTCTGCTTCCTGGCTCGCGTCCAGCCGTCACCCTTGTCCTCCTCGATGATGTACAGCACCTCGTTCTCTTTCATCAACAGCGTACCCTCGTTCTGACCTGGGGGTCAACAGCACAACACAACAGAGGCATACTGTTAGCACACAGGGAAAGAACCACACTGTACTGGAATAGCACATATAACATTTCATATTCACATTCATGCAAATACTAAATACTGCTCCAGTGTTTGAGTCCATATCACTAGTCAGAACGCCCACCACTATTACTGTCACTACACACAGTGAGACAGTGAAATGCATAGAGCATCACTGGCTCTGCTGTGCTGTACCGTTAAAGGAGTAGAGTGCTTTGCAGTGGCCAATGACTGGGAGCGGGTCGTCATCGTCAAACTCATCATCAAACTCGTCTGGCTGGTGGGCCTGTCGGGGGTCTGGCTGGTGAGGGGGGCTGCGGTGCTCCTGGTTGGGGACGTCTGTGTAACTGCCCTCAGGGCTGGAGGAAGAGGGATGGAGAAGGGATAGATGAGAGAGTTACATCTCAGCCACTCAGGTTTAGATGGGTAACCCTGAAGAAGGCACCACAATGCCGAAACGTTGGTAGTTTACCCAATAAATTACAGGAAGATTATAAAACTGAGTGTACAAAACATTAGGAACACATTCCTAATATTGAGCTGCACCCCCTTTTGCCCTCAGAACAGCCTAAATTCATCAGGCATGGAATACAAAGTGTTTAAAGGGTTCCACAGGGCCAGATGTTCTTTGGGTGGTGGACCATTCTTGATACAGACAGGAAACGGTTGAGTGTGAAAAACCCAGCAGCATTGCAGTTCTTGACCGGCTCTAACCGGTGTCACAACGTGGCTTTTTTGGGGTGTATATCGTGGCTCCCCCCTCTCACTCTCCCCACCACAAGTTTTATGACTTTAAGACCGGTCATAAATACCTGGTAGAAACTGCCATAAAGTATTGAGGGAGAGAAGCTCTTCGTTCTGGTACTCTTTGTTCAAAACTCCTAATCCTCAAAATGGGAGAACTAAACAATATTTATATTTCTGAGAATGTGGGAATTGTCTGTGGACACTTAAGGGACAGTCATGCCAAGTGTGTTTCATTTGGTGATCTCATGAAGGACAGGAAACACAAATAACTGGATCTCTTAAAAGTGTACATTTCCCAGCTGTCAGGTTTATATCTAAATATTGTGAAACGTATGTGATTAAACATTAAACTATTTGTGAAAAGATGTAATGTGATGTTAACCTTCTAAATGAGAAAATATGGGTTTCCATAGAAAGTTAACCAGGTCAGTAAGCACACCCACGTGAGCATAGACATTATGTCGGCGTCATGGACCACCCTTTTCTCTGAAGTGTATAAAACCCATTCCTACGAAATATACATTAAGTCCGAGAACGTCGGGACAGAGTCCCCACGTTGGAATGGCTACAAATCTATAGGCCACGGAGACCATACAGCTATAGTTTTGGCTACATGGCTGGAAATGGTTAAACTGAGACTATCGATCACTACAGAATAAGAGCAAATTCTAGACAACAGTAATTACTAGTCTGCAGCAAGAAATAACGACAACCGCCGAAGCATCTATTCTATGAGAATGTTCCAGAATAGTACTCTGAAGTATCCATTCTAACCCCCTACAACCACGAAAGACATTGAGACTGATGAACTCTGCAGGACGATTGAGGATTCCAACAGAGAAAACAACAACATACGGGCATAAATATATACATTGCAATTATTCTCGAATGAGTGGCCGTTCACGTGCAAAGGATTAGCATTTCAATGAATATAATTAAAGACTGTGTGTAGTGAATCCATTTCGTCTTTCCCGCTCTCTCAATCCCACCCCTTTCCTTTGTCTACCAAGCCGTCATATCGGCTTAGCCCACTAGGAACTTTTCTATCATTGTTAGTAACTAATATTTGTTTGTCATGTAATTCTGTGTGATTATTTAGTTAGTTGTATATCGCTGATTCGTGATTTTGGCTAGGGTTCGTGCAGATATCCAATGGTTTGCGACGTTCAGTAATGAGAACTAATGAGGTAATAATTCATTAATAGTAGACTAATTGATCAGATATTAAAATATCTGAAGAGTTATATTCGGAAAATTATAAAGTTGTAATCAACATTTTCCGTGATGCCCCGACAGTTAATTAATGTTTACATGATTAGTTTAATCACGTAATAATTAAACCTAGAGAACTGATTTGATATAAATAAGTTCACATTTAATGATCCAGACACGACACCGTGTGCCTGGCACCTACTGGCACCTACCGTTCAAAGGCACTTAAATTCATCTTGCACAGCTCATGCTTTTCCCTGAACTCACGGTGAGTCGCAAGCTGTAGGATCTGCTCCAGTCTGACCGAGTCATCTTCCTTTACAGAAAATGATTACGACACCACCCATGTTAAGTATTCTAAGACACACATAACTAGAATGTGTGCCATTCTATTTCTATACAAAGACATCTGGTGAATCTGGATTTTTTAAACGCTATGGCCCACGGGCACCCGTTTCACTACAATGACTCCCTCTACTACACATGATAGGATCTATACCAGTCCTGGTGTGTTTGTGTGCCCTCTGACCTCTCTCTGCCGTGGGGGGCGTGATGGTTGACATCAGCACTGGGTCTTCGGTCTCCTCTGCTGCTCACTTTCCCCTCCACCTCCGACAGCCAGCTCTGAGTAGATGTGTGTGTGTGTGTGTGTGTGAGTGACAGAAAGAGAGGAAATGAACAGGGGGAGAATCAGTGATAGTCATACTGCTGTTCACAACCCCACTCATTCCTCTCCTTGATATGCCATCATTCAGCCAGCCTTTCAATATAGTGTAGTAGATGGAACCCCCTGAAGATCCAAGCAGTCATCAGAGCATGTGAACGGAGTTGAGCGGTGGGGGAAACCCGCTCCATGGAGCGGTGCTTGTGCTGCTCCACATCCTTTCCAGCCGCTCCTCTCTCACAGGAGAAAAAAAAAACTGCCGCTCCAAATTTGCTCCATTCATTCAAATCACAATTTAACCAACACCCATCTATCTTTGTGACTACATGGACCTACCATTTGGTTTTGAAGTATTGAAACCAAACCATAAAATTTGAATGAAAAGTATTTGAATAAACACAAAAAGGTGACTAAGAACCGCTTATAATTTCAAATAGGCTACATGTCATATTAAACACTCTGAACGGGTCAGGAGCAGACAGGTAGCCCAAGAAGGACATTTTTTATTTAGGCTATATTATTTCAAGGCTTTAGCCTACAAATGAATACATTGTGAAGCATTTGCAAGTGCGAAACAATAGACTGGTAGGGACAAAGCGCTGAGCATTTAAACATTTTGCTGTATTAAATCATTGTAGTCTATAAATTGCGCATTTAGGATGTGACTTACTTAGAACGAAATACAAATTACACAAAAAATGCATTATTAGGTATAATCTACAGTGCCTTTGAATTTATTTTTAGAAACACGAGTTTGACCAGTGTGTGGCATCAGGCTCATACAACGGTGCCTGGAGAGCAGGACAGTAGCGGAGAATATCCATGCCGTGCTTGCAGAGCTACTGGGGATGCTACACACCCTTTTGGCCACTCTTGCCAGGCTAGGCAGAGATGCAGAGTCGCTTTTTATTTTCTATAGGTAGGCCTAAAAGGTTTTTAAGCAAAATAACCCAATCAAAAACAGAAAGCTCCTTGAAATTGGGAATATGCCAGGCCTATTGGGCCAAATTCAATTATGGCCTATTGTATAGATAATATAACACAAATTTACTTTGAAGAAATCTTATTCTTAGTGTATAAATACTTTGCTACAGTGACAGACTTAGTTATCTACCCACCTCGTTCCTTTCTTTTAACATGTGCACGTAGTAAGTACACCATCATGCTTTCGGGATATGTGTCTTTTCAGATTCCACAATTATTCTTAAGTTATGGACACTACATCACCACACTCCCTCTCTTGCTCTTGGTTCTCCTCATCTCTGTAAGTCACCTTGATTTGGTGTGTTTTATCAGTTTCTTTATGAAAATATTTAGCATACTGGATGAAGGTAGCTAAAGCAAGGGGCTATAGCAGCACACAAGTAGACTACAAATGCATGCAGGGACGGGCATGCCCTGAGCCCGTGAAGTGAGCAGTACTGGAGCGGGCGAGAAGGCTGACGCTCTAGCCTTTGGGAATCTCGTTCCGCGCTCCAGTCAAATTGGGCATGCTCCGCTCACATTCTGTACTCTGGCAGTCATATCCTGTTCTACTCAGTGTGCTGTTGACAAAGAGAAGCAGTGTATATAGTCATCCTCCAGAGGGGGCTAACTCAGCACTGTAAACCTCAGCCCAGTCACCATGTCTCCAGATGTGCTGTGAAGGCTCCCCTCCATTCCCCTACCCTCCTCTCTCTGGCTGGGGCTCCAGGGCTCTTGGCTGGGAAGACCTACCTCATTCTTGTGGATCTCAGAGCGCAGTTTCTCCATGTTGCACATGGTCTCTGATATCTTGGGCTGGAGACTCTGGGGGTCGCCCATCTGAGGGTTCTTCTCATAGACATCCTTCATCTTGTTCAGTGCATCTCTGGATACACAGACACAGTCACAATGTGAAAACATTGTACACAAACAATTGAACAAAATACACTGAAATACTAATGGAGCAGAAACATGGACAATATAGAAGACAGAATGCAGCGTTAAAGTGTTCTAATGGCCTACCTTTGGTCCACTTCTTTCTGTAGTTCTTTGCTGAGCTCATCTATCCTAGCCTGGAGCCTCTTGCGTCTCTGTTCAGGAGGCAGATGGCTGAAGTCCTCCAGTGATGGAGCCTGAAATCACATTAGTATACGGTCTAGTCAAAATGACAGTCACTCATGGGCTCTAGAAACCTTTTCACAGCAAGAACCTAAGAGAATGACAGTAGGAGAGACCAGGGAAAGAATAGGTTTGAAAACCTCACTCAAGAAGTGTCTGTAACACTAGACATGTGCTATAGAACTCCACTAGATGGGACACATATGCACAACTAGCTGACCTTCACTGACCACTGTGTTAAAATAAGTCAATAGAAGACAAAAAAAGGTTTGAATGAATGTCAACATGTATGTGGCTCATGTAGGTTACTATGGTAACTAACAGCACAGCGTCACACTATCACAAGGGTGGGACTCTTTTCTGTTGGGGAAAAAAGTTACCCAAAAACGTTAAGTTATACTTGTCACAATGTTAAATAATCGGTGTTATTTATATTCAGTGATTGAATGGATATATTGATGCTGCATATAATGTGGTGTACCGTGTATCGGAAAGGCTATCCTCCAAGGAGAATACACTGTTCTCAAGGTATACTTTTATTCCACACAAAAAACGAGTTGACATCTTAAAAGCCCCTTCTAGATGATGCGATGCCATTTAGAGCACAGAGAGAGGGTTGTTTCCAGGAAGTCTGTCTCTTTACTGCAGACACACCATGAATCACCTCAGCCATCCATTAAGGAAATTAAACCAGGTCCTTCAGCCAGAAACCAATGACAGACACACAGGGGTGACACACAATCAATGGTCCGGTCCGGTAATACTACCTTGTGACATTCATTAGACTGTGTAGCCATCATTCAGTATATTGGCTGGCTCATGATGAGGTACAGTACAGTTAACCTTCATGTCACATCGCCATGTCACCACCACCGCCCCTATCCATATACCACCTACAGCTTCAATATCGCTTCCTGCATTTCACACTAGACACACAACAGACTCAAATCATGGCATTTGAATCCTGTGATTTTAACACACCCCTGATCCTAACTAGTGGAAAACAACTGGAGTCAAAACCAGAGAGAAGAGGTGAGAAGAGAGAAAGGTAAATCACTGCAAACCCAAACACACTGACATGCTCTCAGTCTTACCCTTCGTTTAAGACCCCTGAATGACGCTATCCTTCTCATTTCAGACAGACAGAAAGCTATGGGGTCACTGGCAAATTTAGGAAACAGAGTGGCTGACGACAGACAGGTCGAGCGGTGGGGGGGGAGGAAAGGAGGGGGACAACAAAAAGGGTTGATCAACCTCCCAACTTTCAAAACTTGGAGCATATTGTAATGATTGAACAGAAACTCATGGTGTTGTTTCTACAGTGAGGGAAAAAAGTATTTGATCCCCTGCTGATTTTGTACGTTTGCCCACTGACAAAGAAATGATCAGTCTATAATTTTAATGGTAGGTTTATTTGAACAGTGAGAGACAGAATAACAACAAAAAAATCCAGAAAAACGCATGTGAAAAAAATGTTATAAATTTATATGCATTTTAATGAGGGAAATAAGTATTTGACCCCTCTGCAAAACATGACTTAATACTTGGTGGCAAAACCCTTGTTGGCAATCAGAGGTCAGACGTTTCTTGTAGTTGGCCACCAGGTTTGCACACATCTCAGGAGGGATTTTGTCCCACTCCTCTTTGCAGATCATTAAGGTTTCGAGGCTGACGTTTGGCAACTCGAACCTTCAGCTCCCTCCACAGATTTTCTATGGGATTAAGGTCAGGAGACTGGCTAGGCCACTCCAGGACCTTAATATGCTTCTTCTTGAGCCACTCCTTTGTTGTCTTGGCCGTGTGGTTTGGGTCATTGTCATGCTGGAATACCCATCCACGACTCATTTTCAATGGTTCTCACCCAAGAGTTGACGGTACATGGCCCCGTCCATTGTCTCTTTGATGCTGTGAAGTTGTCCTGTCCCCTTAGAAGAAAAACACCCCCAAAGCATAAAGTTTCCACCTCCATGTTTGACGGTGGGGATGGTGTTCTTGCGGTCATAGGCAGCATTCCTCCTCCTCCAAACACGGCGAGTTGAGTTGATGCCAAAGAGCTCCATTTTGGCCTCATCTGACCACAACACTTTCACCCAGTTGTCCTCTGAATCATTCAGATGTTCATTGGCAAACTTCAGACGGGCATGTGTATGTGCTTTCTTGAGCAGGGGGACCTTGGGGGCGCTGCAAGATTTCAGTCCTTCACAGCGTAGTGTGTTACCAATTGTTTTCTTGGTGACTATGGTCCCAGCTGCCTTGAGATCATTGACAAGATCCTCCCGTGTAGTTCTGGGCTGATTCCTCACCGTTCTCATGATCATTGCAACTCCACGAGGTGAGATCTTGCATGGAGCCCCAGGCCGAGGGAGATTGACAGTTCTTTTGTGTTTCTTCCATTTGCGAATAATCGCACCAACTGTCACTTTCTCACCAAGCTGCTTGGCGATGGTCTTGTAGCCCATTCCAGCCTTGTCTAGGTCTACAATCTTGTCCCTGACATCCTTGGAGCGCTCTTTGCTCTTGGCCATGGTGGAGAGTTTGGAATCTGATTGATTGATTGCTTCTGTGGACAGGTGTCTTAGGAGCCCCCTTTAAGAGTGTGCTCCTAATCTCAGTTCATTACATGTATAAAAGACACCTGGGAGCCAGAAATCTTTCTGATTGAGAGGGTGTCAAATACTTATTTCCCTCATTAAACTGCAAATCAATTTATAACATTTTTCACATGCGTTTTCTGGATTATTTTGTTGTTATTCTGTCTCTCACTGTTCAAATAAACCTACCATTAAAATTAGACTGATCATTTATTTGTCAGTGGGCAAACGTACACAATCAGCAGGGGATCAAATACTTTTTTTCCCCTCACTGTATATAAAAGTGATAAACAAGTGGTTATCCAACGTACTATCCCACAAAACAAATCTCAGCAGGAGAAACTCCAGTTAAGCAAGATGACATTTGAGAGAACCTCAGGTGAGAGACAAGAATGGACATGACAAAACAAGAGCAGGCAAATCAGAGTCAATATGAGCACCAACACCCCTTTCAATGGACTAGACAAGTCATTTGAAAACAGTGAGCTACTCCAACACAAACCCCCAAAAAGTTATGATGTTACGGAGTAGAAAATGTTAGATCTAGGTGACTGTTACAAAACCCAGCTACCGTAAGTCAATAGAAAGGGTGTTAGACGGTTGTATAAACCTACCAGTGCACTCTGTTATGATAGAAAAACAGAAAGATAAATACAAGTTATTTAACGCTGAAACAATGAGAGAATGTGTTAGTATTAAGTGATGACGAATCTCTCACCTTGGGCTTTTTCCCAAAGAGCCACAGTTTGTTCTTGGCTGTTTTGCTGATGGAGTGTTTGGGGTCTGGCTTGACCCCCCCCTCGTTCTTGGGGGTGCTGATGGTGTTGTCTGAGCCCGTCCGGGAGAGGTTCTGACTGTAGTCTTCAAACGGGTAGTCCCCCGGAGGCTCAAAGCCTGACTTAAACGACTCCACTACAATCGCGGAGTCCTGTAAGATAGAAAGAGAGAAAAAGAGAGAATGATAGTGAACATTAAACATTACCAACTGGCATTTCTTAAAAATGATGTTTTTTGGGACACCATGACAGCAGTGTACTCTACAGCCCAGCCCATGGTGGAAACCACATGTTGAGTGCATAAATAAGAATCAAATGAAAACATGTCACACAGAGTGGGGAGCAGCTCTGCTCAGCTGCCTCCAGCAGCAGCAACAGCCAGGCTGTATGTAAGGCCTGTAGGTGGGGAGGAGAGAGGAGACTCTGCCTGCCAGTGCCAGCCAGCCACACAAACACTGGTGGAGGCTGAGGCCAGAGGCTGGCTTTAATAGAGCCCAGGGAGCAATTGCCTCACCGCTGGCCTGGCTGCTGGGTGGATGACTAACTACTGGTCCTGGTCCTGCTCCACCCATGCCACGTGCTGCCTCCGCTGCATGCCCTGTGGTAAAGGATAGTCTTGTGTACACCCTACCTCAAACTATAGGGCACAATGCTATTTAATGCAGGTGCACCATCCTCCAGACCCACCTTGCGTTGGTCCACAGCCTTGGCAGCAGTCACCATGCCCTCCAGACACTTGGAGATGATGGGGACGACTCTGCGCTCCACGTCGGCAAAGCTCCGCTACGTCTCTCCCAGCTTCACGGTCCGCCTCTCGTCCATGTCCTGCAAGTTCTGGAGAGGTCGGAAAACACACAATGACCTCTGACCTTCTGATTTCCTGTTACGCAATCACAGCTCAGATTTCTATTTGTCAGGCCAATAGGGGACGAGAAAGAAGTTAAGGCCTGGAGGAGAATGGCTGGCTGTGGCTTACCTTGAATATCTGTGGAATGGCCACGTTGAAATGTTTCCACTGTTCCCCGTTAAAGTTCTGCAGCTGAGCAGCGTACTCGTTCTTACTCTCGTCTGCGGAGTGTGTGCGCATGTACAACTGGGACTTTGCCTGCAGTGGATAACAGGGAGAATTCAGGGCCACTCAATATACACACAAACGACAACCTCTGAAGTGTATGGGTGTAGGTAGTGTACATGTCATGTCTCAAGCCAGGTCAGGACTTACCTTTTCTACCTCTGACTTGGTGGCGTTGATGTCGTTGTCCAACCGGTCATAGTTCATCTGTGATTTCTCTGCCTCCTTGCACTCCCGCTCAAACTTTTTCTTGCTCTAAGAAAGTCAAATGGGAGATTGAGATTACTAGTCAAGACCTGTTGACCTCTTCTTAAAACCAAGAGTCAATCCTGCAACCCTGTTCCATTTCTACAGGTCATAGATGGGAGAAGAAAAAAAAAAGGTATCCTGCCAGGGTATTAGCAAGATAACTTTGTAAGGAAAGAATGAAAGAGTGAGATCCATGCTGTGAACCCCTTAGATAGCAGTGGTTAACAGGCAGCAGTGATAACTAAAAAACTAAAAATAAATATATCCTTTCTTCCTGCCAGAACATCTGTGTTGCATTACGTGACAAAGAGGAATACCTAAGGCATTACAACACTGCCATTCTCAATGTGAGACTCAGCTGTAGCTGGCATCAAACAAGCCCTAAAAGCTGCAAAAATTATCCAGCCTCGGGGACTGACACACAGGCAGACTGAAAAGGTCTGAAATGCAGGAATGCTCCTCTCGTCAGTGTGTGTCCACTTTCTTTTTTTAAGCATGTATCTTCCTGTGTGCATGTGTGCACACTATTTTAAATGTGTGAGAGTGTGTGCGCGTGCGCACTGTGTAGGTAAGTGGAGATCCTCTAGGCCCTCTCTTGCATGCGGCCCAGCAGAACTAGGCGTCTGGCAGTCGGCGGAGGGGAGCAGGTCCCTGCTGGAGGTGTGTCACCCTCCTTCCCTGTCCCCTTTGTGCCACCGTGGCCCTCCCTCTACCCCTCCCTTCTCTCACACACTCACATTGTCCATCTGTTTCCAACACTGGTCCAGATACTGCTGGGCCTTCCTGCCCTCCTGGAGGTGCTGTGGAGTCAACACACACAAACAACTCAACAAAGGAGGATCTCAATAAACACATTTATAATGCACTCACTACAGCGTAAACAAAATAACCAAACTGTACATAATGAAGGCCTGTTCTACCAGGGAGTTGTGTACCACTACTAGTAAAGCCACTCACCTGTTTCCTCTCTGACTTGAGGTCCTGTGAATACCTCATCAGCTCTCCGTACACCTTGTGTCCCATCTCCTCGGCCACCACCTCCCTCTGCCCCGCGTAGTCATTCAGCTCGTTCAGGATGGAGTAGAACGACACGCACGACGAGAACCTGAACACAAGATACAGGTCAGGGTACTCAACACTTAATCTAAGCATGTATGCTGGCCTCGGCCCTAGGGTACAGAAAACCAGGGTATTAGCAAGATAACTGTAAGGATAGAATGAAAGCGAGATCCATGCTGTGAACCCCTTAGATAGCAGTGGTTAAGGCCACATCTATAATACGGTATTTAGGCTTGGAATGTACCACACAGACCGAGGAGGACGCCTAGTGGGAGCTAGAAATCCTCTCCCTGTCCTGTTATAGCACCAGAGTTAGGAGTTAGGACACAGGGCCAAATGATGTAGGGATAATGTAATTCATTAGGGGAATGGTTTCAGAGAATTCAGAGGGTGTTGTCCCAACCATGGCCTGTCCTAAATATGTCCACTGTAAATATCAGTGCTGTGAGGCTGAGCCTAAACGCAGCTCTCGGTCTCTCAATTCAATTCAAGGGCTTTATTGACATGGAAACATGTTAACATATGTTAAGTACAAAAGGGAAAATAAATAAACATAGGATATATTTACAATGGTGTTCTTCACTGGTTGCCCTTTTCTTGTGGTAACAGGTCACAAATATTGCTGCTGTGATGGCACACAGTGGTATTTCACCCAATAGATATGGGAGTTTATCAAAATTCGGTTTGTTTTCAAATTATTTGTGGATCAGTGTAATCCAAGGGAAATTAGTGTCTCTAATATGGTCATACATTTGGCAGGAGGTTAGGAAGTGTAGCTCAGTTTCCACTTCATTTTGTGGGCAGTGTGCACATAGCCGGTCTTCTCTTGAGAGCCAGGTCTGCCTACGGCGGCCTCTCTCAATAGCAAGGCTATGCTCACTGAGTCTGTACATAGTCAAAGTTTTTCTTACGTTTGGGTCAGTCAGTGGTCAGGTATTCTGCCACTGTGCACTCTCTGTTTAGGGCCAAATAGTATTCTAGTTTGCTCAGCTTTTTTGTAAGTTCTTTCAAATGTGTCAAGTAATTATCTTTTTGTTTTCTCATGATTTGGTTGGTCTAATTATGTTATTATCCTGGGGCTCTGTGGGGTCTGTTTGTGTTTGTGAACAGAGCCCCAAGACCAGCTTGCTTAGGTGGCTCTTCTCCAGGTTCATTTCTCTGTAGGTGATGGCTTTGTTATGGAATTGCCTCCTTCTAGGAGGTTGTAGAATTTAACAGCTCTTTTCTGGATTTTGATAATTAGCGGGTATTGGCCTAATTCTGCTCTGCATGCATTATTTGGTGTTATATGCTGTACACAGAGGATATCTTTGCAGAATTCTGCAAGCAGTCTCAATTGTATTTTTTAGCCAGATCCTAATTGGTATGTCTAATTTTATGTTCCTTTTGATGGCATAGAAGGCCCTTCTTGCCTTGTCTCTCAGATCGTTCACAGCTTTGTGGAAGTTACCTGTGGTGCTGATGTTTAGGCCGAGGTATGTATCGTTTGTGTGCTCTAGGGTAACGGTGTCTAGATGGAATTTGTATTCGTGGTCCTGGCAACTGGACCTTTTTTGGAACACCATTATTGTTGTCTTACTGAGATTTACTGTCAGGGCCCAGGTCTGACAGAATATGTGCAGAAGATTTAGGTGCTGCTGTAGGCCCTCCTTGGTTGTGGACAGAAGCACCAGATCATTAGCAAACAGTAGACATTTGACTTCAGATTCTTGTAGGGTGAGGCCAGGTGCTGCAGACTGTTCTAGTGCCCTCGCCAATTCGTTGGTATATATATGTTGAAGAGGGTGAAAGCTTTTTTGAAATCAACAAAGCATGAGAAGACTTTGCCTTTGTTTTGCTTGTTTGTCAATTAGGGTGTGCAGGGTGAATATGTGGTCTGTCGTACGGTAATTTGGTAAAAAGCCAATTTGATATTTCCTCAGTACATTGTTTTCGCTGAGGAAATGTACGAGTCCGCTGTTAATTATAATACAGAGGATTTTCCCAAGGTTGTTGTTTTTTGGTAGATTTCCACACTATTTACATTCCATCTACTGCATTTTTTTATATTATTAAATTCCTTTGGCATTGATGCCTCATGAATGTGCATTGCTCTGTTCAAGTAGTGTGATTTTGCTGTGATCTGATAGGGGTGTCAGTGGACTGACTGAACGCTCTAAGAGACTCTGGGTTGAGGTCAATGATAAAGTAGTCTACAGTACTACTGCCAAGCGATGAGCTATAAGTGTACCTCAAAGCCTTGACTATGTGCATACCCTGCGTCTGACAGAGCGCTCTCTCTCTGTGCGTCTCTCTCCGCCTCTCCCAGCCCTCTACTTTGAGATCATTCCTGTGCATTAGCAGCCAATCATGTCACTGTGGAGTGGCCAAGCACTGTGACCGTACGTCAGAGCCAGATTTCCTACACAGCTGTAGGACTCCCTAACTCTCTTACTCCATTCTATGGAAGCAATTAAATGTTTAAAAGCGCTGGGTTGCCATGGCAGCCCGTGTTTGTTGGTGACAGGGCTAGTGGGAAGGCCCTGTGTGTGTGGTGTAAAGCTGATACCACTCACAGGTTAACTATTTAACTGGGTCTACTCTACTCACCTAGGTTCATCGTCTTTGGAGCGTTTGGGACAGTACTTCTTCACCAGGTTCCTGTGAGGTGAGAGGAGACAGACGTTCAGAGACAAGAGATTACATAGCTCAGTTCATTTCCGTCAGTCAGATTCTCCACTGAGACTAAGAAACTAGATAAAGTAGGTCAGACACACACAGCTAAACTGGCACAGTGTGATATTCCTGCACACGCAGGAGGAGCAACACAAAGAGATGGTTCTCTTTGATAAAGTCGTCCCTATGGACTCCTGTAGTAGTGTTATGCTGTGGTGCTCTTCAGGCATGCAGTACATCCAACCCTCTGGCTCCAAATCGCTCTTCAGGGATGAATGGAGGAGGAATCCAGAGAGGTTTTCAGACCCGTCTGTACCCCTCCCCCCTCTACAGTCTCCACTGAAGCCAGCACTCTGTTTCACCATCCTGGGGAGCAGGGGACCCCACACACAGACTGAGAAACATCAGCCTGGTCTGGTGCCTCTCCATGAATTACACAGAACAATACAGTCGCTAGTAAAAGTCTACACACCCCTTGCACATTTTGCTACCTTAAAAAGGCCCAGTGCAGTCAAAAACATGATTTTCCTATGTTTTACATATATTTCCACACTGAGGTTGGAATAATACTGTGAAAATTATGATAATGCACTTTTAGTGTAAGGGCAGTTTGAAAAGACCACCTGAAATGTCAGCCTGTTTTGGTGGATGGAGTTTTGGCCTTCCATGGTGACATCACCATGCAGTAAATTAACAAATCAGAGTTCCAAGCCTCTCTGCCAATAAGAGCTAATTTTCCATTTTCCCCTCCCCTCTCAGAACACTCCCAGACAGTCTTGCTTGAAAAATGTATTTTTTAATTTTTGATCGTTTTAATTGAAAACAAATAACAGTACGGTACTTAATTGTTCCCCAGAAATGATTTGATATTGAGATAAAAACATCTGCATTGGACCTTCAAAATTAAATCCAAAAAGGGAATACATTTGATTATTATTTTCTACACAACCTACTCCCCATTTTCAAAGTGGAAGAAAAGTTATAGAAAATGTTGCATATTAATACAAAACAAAAAACAAAGATGTCTTGATTGTGTATCTGTCTTCACACCCCAGAGTTAATACTTGGTGGAAGCACCTTTGCCAGCCATTACAGCTGTGAATCATTTTTAATAAGATCAATAACTCTTAGGTCAACATTAATCCATAAAAATTAATATATATATATATATATATTTTTTTTTAAAACATTTTGTATTTAATTTTGAGGCAGCAAAATGTGAAGACTGTGCAAGGGCTGTGTAGACTTTCACTAGGCACTGTACCTGAACAGAGTGACTGTCCAGGGAGTCAGGGAGAAATCCCCTGGTAGGGAGATAACGAGTAGAAAAGACTCAGCGTGTAATGCACATGTCTAAAGAATGAATAAGGGAGAAATCAGGAGCTCCTCGTTTTCTTCTCGTAATTCATAGCTGGTTAAATTATTCACTGGGTTACACGTGCTTCGTGTGCAAACCTCTCATTAGGAGCCATGACTAAACATCCTCAGTTTAATAGGTTAGTCATCATTCACACAGACGAAAAACATGTTCCTTTGAACATCTTCCAAAACAATATGATTTCAAGTCAAAATATATATTAACCTTCATCATGAACCAAACCTCTGTTAAAAGTACCCTAGGGGATTTCCTTCTTCAATAGAATGTCCTATTTCAGCGCAGCAGGGGTCTAGTTTCTGCTGGTCTGGGGACCCTGGTGCTTGTCTTACTGAGCGGCTACAGTAGGTGGCTCATGACATGCTAAGGAGACTTGGTCAGCGGCAGTGTTGTAACTAGGCAACACCTCAAAGCGTGGTGTGGGGGGGAGTAAAGCCTCCTGGGGGTTGCAGAGGCCACAGCTGGAGCCCCTCTACATTACCGTCCCACAGGCCAGGCAGCAGTGATGACATAGCTTCAGGGGGACGAGGAGGAACACACCAACACACAGCCAGATGGTGTAGCACGGATGCTGGGAAATACTAGGAATAATATTCAATTCCCTTGTGCAGTGACAGTACACTGCTGATATGATGTTTCTAAACCTTACTAACAGAGATACTCACGGCAGGTTGCCTTTTATGAGGGATAGAATGTTAGCGCTTATGGCATCTGGTATGGGATGTGGTACCAGTTACTCACAAGTACAAAATACATTAAACTAAATGTGTTAGCATTGACACAACCTTTTTTTCCATATGGCTTTTCTTTGGGAAAACAAACCAGCCTAATAAAAGTGACCACGTGAGAGGGAAGGAGACAGAGTCATACTCTCTCAGCCATGGCAGTAGCTCAGAGAAGAGGGGGACAATTAAGCAGGAAACAGAGGCGTGAAGTTTAACCCCAGCATGCCATGGTGACATCATGAGCCATGTGTGTGTGTGGGCAGGTTCAGTGAGTGGTCACCTATGGTTTACTAACAAGAGCCTACATCTGCCTATTCCAGGTTTAAATTTAGTCTCACTCTAATCCAAGAACTGGTAGAATCAGTGTTGTTCTAGAAGTCCTTGTTAGGGGTTTTGCTAATTCGTAGATTTGCTCCAAAAGATAACACATGGATGTCAGGCAGGATACAGAGTTGAGTAATCTAATTGCATATAGATCTGTAGGCCTACTCCTCTACTGTCTAGAGACTGTCCAGGAGCCACCTCCTAGAAATCCATTTGTTCTGTGGCTAATCCTATTATATTGATTTGTGGTCTACCAAAATCAATTCATGGCAGCACAACCATGTCTGATTGGGTTGAGTTGCCCCTATTGTTCAGACAGAGTGGTCGTACTGATGTTCTCAGAGATTCATTAAAACAGATCCAATCACATAATTTCATAATGACTCCTAATGATGTTTCATTATCTTTGATATAACATGATGAAGGTTAATATATAGAACTACTAATGTATAATATGCATGTATAAACACAGAATAGGCATCCTCTTCCATTCATTATTCAGAGTACGCAGAAACACCTCAAAACAGATCAAAAACAGAGGGCCAGGGAGTTTGAATAGGGTTTTACCTCAACTGTTTTGCATATGTTTGTTCGATCTCCAGCCTTTCCTTGACAAACTTTGAATACCTCTCTAGGAAGTCGATCCCCCATTGAGTATGCTTGTCAAGGTTTTCAAACTGGTCCTGAGAGAGAGAGATGGAGAGAAGAGGGAGAGGGTGGTTAGGGTTGGAGGGAGCCTGACAGACCGTGTGAGCTCTTACAGTGACATGCACATGATGGATTGAATTAAATGATCCATGAATGAGAACCAGTCATATTACATGGAATAACAATCATATGTTGAGTCACTACTTTATTGCTGAGTGCCAGGCTGTATTTCATCAACTGAAAGGAAAGCTACGCAGACACAGCGCAGACACAGCGCAGACACAGCGCAGACACAGCGCAGACACAGCGCAGACACAGCGCAGACACACTCCCATACTTCTACCGATGAGAATTCTAGTTAAGGTGTTTCATAGCAGAACCAGCTACCCCTTGTCTCTCGATATATCGTATCGTTTTGACAATGTCACAATATTATTTTTGTGCTAATTGGCTGAACATGCACCAAAACGCCAGTATTTTTCCTTCATAGCTTGGAAGCTTTGGAACATCGAATCGCAATACATAGCGGTACCAAAGTATTGTGATAACATCGTATCGTCAGGTCCCTGGCAATTCCTGCCCTACTTGTCTACAGAGTAAAGGCAGAACAGGCCTTACTGTATATTTTGGATGGATGATAGCCTGATTTAAATATCCAGAAGAGATCCCGTATAACTGTGCTGGGCTGAGAGGGAAATGTTGAAAACACACAAGAGTCAATACAGCTGACAGCACATACTTTCAGCCACCTGTCCTCATGTTACCGCCTTCCTCTTTTTCACTGTTAGCCTATGCAGTAGGCACTGTGCACATTCTGCACAGCCACACATAGTGGAGGGGATCCCCATAAATTTTAGGCCAACTTGGAACAAGTCAACATCTAACCTACATGATATCAGTAACCAGTCCGAGCCTATAGAGGAGGCTTAGAGGAGGCTTAAAAATGACGTGATCTCATTTATGACCATTGACAGTCCTGTTCCCTATTCTGACTGATACTGAGTCAATTTCATTCACACCACTGGTCTCCTCCCCTACTGTGTTGGGTTGGTCCTTCTCCGCTTTGATGTCTGAGCTGCTGCTGACCGACAGAGACAGGACAGTGATGATTAGATCATTCTGTGCCACTGGACTCTCTCCCTCTGAAGCCAGCTTGGCTCTACGACAGTCTGGCACAGCTGGCACCACCAGCCAGAGACTAGCGTACATTTTCCCTACTTCTGCCCTGACGTTCAGGCCAAAAGGCCAAGCGTCAGATTAAGCCCAACTAAGGTGAAGAGAAACAGATTGTACAGTCCAGCTAAGTCTAGGAGGGAACAGTGGAGCTGGGCTATACCAAAGTCAGTCAGACTCAGCTGATTTCACCTAAGGGAGAGTTGCTCAGAGGTCACGCTTACCTTCCTACTTCAGAGACTGTCTGCAGGCTCAAAATAGATAGAGAAACTGTCAGGATCATCACCACCACAGAACTATACACAGTCCAGCCCTGAGGCAGATGAGGTGAGTCACTCTCTCATGCTGTGTTCTGGGATACAGAGGGAAAGAGAGAGGGGGATGATGGACAGAGAAAGAGGGATCGATTCCAGTTCCACCCTGTCTGCTCCTCTCCCCCAGTCTGAGCTGTGCTGGAGGAGAGAGGGAGAAAGAAGGTGAAAAGTAGAGAGAGAGGGGAAGTCTCTCTTCTCTCCCATGGCTTGTGCCCTGCCTGGGAGCGAGGCAGTGTTTAGGCTTGGCTTAGGACGTAGACAGACCCAGAGGGACTGACTGGTGGATTCCAGCCAAAACACTTCCTCTGTGAGAGAACAATACCCAGGCCGTCCCCATGGACCCCTCCTCACTGGCGGTTCACACAGACGCAGTCCATACGCATACAGGGAGGGAGGAGGAGAAAAAGGAAGGAGAGCGAGAGAGAGCGAGCTAGTCAATTCCATGGGCCTGTTATACCATACATGAAACACATTCTCGGAAAATGTGCGCACAGATCATGGGCTAATACTCAATAAAATCAACAACGGATACTGAAATCGACAACCTTTCCAGAAGTACATCCCTGCGATTATGCAAAGCATGCCAAATGAGATATGCAAGACAGCACATATACACAACTGTTTTACACCAAGACACAGAAAGAGAGAGCGAGAGATAGAGAGCGAAGAAAGAACAAGGCTCTTTTCAGGAGCCTTGACTGTGACCAGGTCTGCCTGAGCCCATGCTGCTAGTCTGAGTAAAGCTCTGTCTGTCTTGCAGCTTAGTGGACTCAGCCGTCTGCATGGAAATAATTTCTCCTCCAATAAAATGGCTTCCTTGTGGAATGACTCAGCAGCTTCTGCATTTCCATTTCAGGCCCCTCCAGCTTCAATGTTCAGCACGTCAAGGTCCCGTACTCATGAAAGTCTAGGGGTGGAGAACAGACAGACAGACAGACAGACAGACAGACAGAGAGCCCTTGTGCCTCCAATAAAGATAAGAACCAATGCTTCTCACTTCTGCTTTACTGTCTGTCTTTGGTCTTCCCACACAGTAAACCAACGGAGCACTCCTTCAGATAAGTTAATGATTGTTGACATGTAAACGGTAGTGACTAGGAATAAAGCCGGGTCAGGCGGGGTGTCCTTTCTTCCATCAACGTCAGCAGAACAATCTGGACCCTCTCATTCTAAAATTATCCGCCGCCATTGTTGCAACCCCTATTACCAGTCTGTTCAACCTCTCTTTCGTATCGTCCGAGATCCCTAAAGATTGGAAAGCTGCTGCGGTCATCCCCTCTTCAAAGGGGGTGACAATCTAGACCCAAACTGTTATAGACCTATATCCATCCTGCCCTGCCTTTCTAAACTCTTCGAAAGCCAAGTTAACTTCTTAGGGAGCGGCAGCAGAGGTGACAGTTTTGGAGAGTCTGGCGTGCCCAAAGTAAAATGCCTGCCACTCAGGCGCAGAAAATAGGATATGCACATAATTAGTACTATTGGATAGGAAACACTGAAGTTTCTAAAATAATGTTAAGTGTTAAAATAATGTCTGTGTGTATAACAGAACTGATATAGCAGGCGAAAACCCGAGAAATTTCTGTCCAGAATTTGTGACCTTTCCTCTGTTTGAAAGTCATCCTATTATATGGGATCCAGCTCCTAGATTGCAGTACCTATGGCTTCCACTAGATGTCAACAGTCTTTATACAGTGTTTGGAGGCTCTAGCACTGAGCAGAACTGATAGGAAGAGGAAATAGTCAAAGGACCTCAGAAGTCAACAACGTTTCCAGGCACGAGACCGTGAGCGCGCCCCACTTTATTTTCCTTTTATAACGTTTAGGTTATCATCCGAGTGAAATATTATCACTAATATTCATAAAAGGATAGCTAAGGATGCATTATAAATGATCTTTGATTTGTTTAGGAAAAGTTGATAGGTATATTTGAACACTTTCTCTTCACTGTACAACGGGTGATTCGATGGTGGATTTTCTGAACACAACGCGCCAACCAAACAGAGATTTATGGATATAATAAATGACTTTTTCTAACAAAAGAACCATTGGATGTCTTCGTTGGACACTTGGGGAGCCCTCAGCAGAAGTTCTTCGAAAGGTAAGTGTGACCTGCGCTGGATATGAATTTATGCTAATGCATAAATATTGGAGGTGCTATCCTCAAACAATCAAATGTTGTGCTTTCGCCGTAAAGCCTTTTTGAAGAGCTTTTGATGACTATGCAACACTTGTATATTGATGAATGTTTAATAATTCAACTTTTGGATTTTGAATTTAGCGCCATACATTTCAGCGGGTAGTGTCGGGAGCGGCCTGCTAGCGCGCCGCTACTCCCTAAGTAGTTAATAAACAGATCACTGACCATTTCGATTCCCACCGTACCTTCTCCGCTGTGCAATCCGGTTTCCGAGCTGGTCACAGGTGCACCTCAGCCACACTCAAGGTACTAAACGATATCAAAACCACCATCGATAAAAGATAGTACTGTGCAGCCGCCTTCATTGACCTGGCCAAGGCTTTCGACTGTCAATCACCATATTCTTATCGGCAGACTCAACAGCCTTGGCTTCTCAAATGACTGCCTCGCCTGGTTCACCAACTACTTCTCAGACAGAGTTCAGTGTGTCAAATCGGAGGGCCTGTTGTCCGGACCTCTGGCAGTCTATGGGGGTACAACAGGGTTCAATTCTCAGGCCGACTCTTTTCTCTGTATATATATCAACAATGTCGCTCTTGCTGCGGGTGATTCCCTGATCCTACGCAGACGACACCATTCTGTATACATCCGGCCCTTCTTTGGACACTGTGTTGACAAACCTCCAAACGAGCTTCAGTGCCATACAACACTCCTTCCGTGGCCTCCAACTGCTCTTAAACGCTAGTAAAACTAAAATGCATGCTTTTCAACCGCTCCTGCCCGCCCGACTAGCATCACTACTCTGGACGGTTTGGACTTAGAATATGTGGACAACTACAAATACCTAGGTGTCTGGCTAGACTGTAAACTCTCCGTCCAGACTCATATTACAACATCTCCAATCCAAAATTAAATCTATAAAAGCCTCCTTCACTCACGCCGCCAAACATACCCTCGTAAAACTGACTATCCTACCGATCCTCGACTTCGGCGATGTCATTTACAAAATAGCCTCCAACACTCTAGTCAGCAAACTGGATACAGTCTATCACAGTGCCGTCCGTTTTGTCACCAAAGCCCTATATACCACCCACCACTGCGACCTGTATGCTCTAGTCGGCTGGCCCTCGCTACACTTTCGTCGCCAGACCCACTGGCTCCAGGTAATCTATAAGTCTATGCTACGTAAAGCTCCGCCTTATCTCAGCTCACTGGTCACGATAAACAACACCCACCCGTAGCACGCGCTCCAGCAGGTATATCTCACTGGTCACCCCCAAAGCCAACACCTGCTTTGGCCGCCTTTCCTTCCAGTTCTCTGCTGCCAATGACTGGAACGAATTGCAAAAAAAAAAAAGAACATCGCTGAAGCTGGAGACTTATATTTCCCTCACTAACTTTAAACATCAGCTATCGGAGCAGCTTACCAATCGCTGCTGCTGTACAGAGCCCATCTGTAAATATCCCATCCAATCTACCTACCTCATCCCCATATTGCTTTTATTTACTTTTTCTGCTCTTTTGCACACCAGTACTTCTACTTGCACATCATCTGCATATCTATCACTCCAGTGTTAATTTGCTAAATTATAATTACTTCGCTACTATGGCCTATTTATTGCCTTTTCTCCTCAGCCATTTGCACACTGTATATAGACTTTCTTTTTTTTTCTATTGTGTTATTGACTGTACGTTTGTTTATTCCATGTGTAACTTTGTG
The DNA here is from genome assembly GCA_030435695.1 of Brachymystax lenok tsinlingensis. Lineage (NCBI taxonomy): Eukaryota > Metazoa > Chordata > Actinopteri > Salmoniformes > Salmonidae > Brachymystax > Brachymystax lenok. Next base: position 21,039,299 of record CM059790.1, on the reverse strand, counting down.
TTGTTGTTTGTGTCGCACTGCTTTGCTTTATCTTGGCCAGGTCGCAGTTGTAAATGAGAACTTGTTCTCAACTAGCCTACCTGGTTAAATAAAGGTGAAATAAAAAAATAAAAAAGGAAAACCAACTGGTCCTCACCCTCTGATTCCATCCAAACCCAAACAGATGGTTTAGATCTGTGTTTTGGATTATTATGAATCCATCAAATGTAAATGAATACTGAAGAATTCATATATGAGACTGAGTTAGTTGGTGTGTGACACGTTGTGACAATGATGGTGTATGTGTGCGTGCTTGGGCCTCCTCTCTGAGTGGATTACTCGTGGTACAGTGAGCACCATCCTCAGCCACTGCAGCCTGCCTCCAAAGGAAATCACTTTGCTCTGTTCAAGTGGAAAAACAGTATGAATACCCATGTCTGTCATACACACAAGCAGCAGAAACACAGGAGAGACACACCCACCCGTCAAAAAACAAACAAAAAGAATCGGACAGACAACCATCACATGGTTTGTGCCAAGACAGCAACATGAGAGGCAAGGTATTTACAGTGTGAAGGGAAGCATAAGGAGGAAATGGGAGGAAAACCACAACACCTCAATGGACTGAGCGCAGCAACCCACAGTGACTACTATGATGACGGGTTAAAACCTTGCGATAGCACTGAATCAGACCAGGGAGGGGGGCTTGTGGTGAAAAAGGAAGAAATAGGTCCATAAAATGAAAAGATATGTTGTTACAGCAGGGTCTGTTTTACAACGCAAACTCCATGTATGACTCCCTGTGAATTTAACTTCAGTCCTTGGTGCTGTTTCTCTTCTGAGACCAGCCATGACGACAACTTTGATGTTTTTACTAACACCGGCTCATTCTCACATGGGTCTCCTTGCGGAGCTACATGAGAAGGCCTAATGGGTGTTTTCAATAACACAAGGCAGTTTCAGCTCATCAGTGGGCCTGGGAGTGGAGCCTCCTATCCTCCGAGGACAGCCTGAGATTTTAATATACGCTCCCTGTTTAATCTCAAAGTGATAGCGTTCTCTCTGTGCCAGACATATCACACTATTCTGAATGGGGTCCAGAGCCAAAGAAGGGCCCAGTATATATAGTGGTGTTTAGGGCCAGCCCTGCATCGGTTGGGAAACAGCTTACGCATGCTGTACAGCCAGTCCTCACAACAAAGAACACAGCCAAAGCCTCCTCAGTCTGTCAGTGGGAGAAACACAGGCTTCAACGGACCAGAGTCCAATGACAACAACAATTCTTTTTTTATTTCACCTTTATTTAACCAGGTAGGCTAGTTGAGAACAAGTTCTCATTTACAACTGCGACCTGGCCAAGATAAAGCACAGCAGATCGACACATACAACAACAGAGTTACACATGGAATAAACATAAGGGCAAAACAATATGGAAAGTTGTTTTCGGGAGCAGCCCTTAACCTGCAGGTTAAGTCCTACAGGATGTTTGTGGTACTTTTCCTGTGGGACAACCTGCAGGCAATGAGCTGCATTAGTAAACAAGTATAATTAATTTGAATAATCTAAAACATTAAAGCAGATAAGTCTCCTATAAGCCACTGTGTTGGCTTCACGTAGAGAAGAGACCACAGGACATATGGTTAGGCCGGGACAGACTCTCGCAGCAGAAACAGTGTTGGCCATGAACTGCTATATATTGTTGTTCTTCACTTTAGGAGTGTTGTGATGATACAGGTTACGGTTGCCATCAAAGTGCAGAATACTATTACTGATTAACTCAACTACCAACTGCATATCTGACAAATGGTGCTTGACAGGAGAGGAATTCTGCAGAACAGAGATATTCTGAGGAACAGAGATATTCTGAGGCGCTAGTAGGGCTCTAATCAGAGGTGAGTGACTCTATAACCATGCAAAGCTCTGTGTGACGATGAAGGCACAACAAAAGATCTGTGTTATGTTTACACAGCAACAACCGCCTCCTACAGTCTACAACCCAACGTAGGCCTAGATATCCAATCTCTGGATTACGAATGATAGGATTTGGAGCATCAAGGGTCGGCACCAGTTGCTTTCATTCCACTGCCGAGGATGTGTACAACACCCCCATACCCCAGCATGTTTCCTTGTGGGCATGCTCGATGCAGGAGCAGATGTTCAAGTCTGTATCGGTGTCTTTCTGTCCCGTCTGCCTTACGTCAGCTTTCCTCCATCGCTCAATACTCATGAATAAGTAACTCCATGAGCTCCTCATCCCAGCCTCGGCCTGCTCCTCCTCTCTGGCTCACCACAGCCATGACAGATGGCACAGCACACAGTACAATACAGCATAAAGCATCACAGCGCAGCACAATACCGGCCAGTTGTAAGGGCTCAGAGCTCACCTTTCAGTAACCAGACCTTCACACAGCAGTCGGTCATAGCTGGGACCTCTCTATGGAAAAGCCTGAGGAGGAACAGTAGTATGGAGGCCAGAGTACAGCCCAACAGACCGTTGGATG